>CM040181.1:25463782-26933744 GCA_022606695.1 Vaccinium macrocarpon | reverse complement strand
ATAATTCAAGAAAAATACACCATGTTTTTGCAATTAATTGCCTATACTACCATTTTAGAGCAATTTCCCCTTGCCAAAAAGCCCAACAGTTGGGTTATAGTGGAACAAATTGACTTATTTTTAAAGATCCAAAAAGGCCGAATAGCCATTAGTGGGACACCGAACGTGCGATTAGCAAGGCCCAATACTTCTCCTATATTGGTATTCAATTGTCGGCTGCATTAGGGTATGGGCCCGATGCATTAGCCAGGCCTACGAGTCCTCTCGTAGGCCCCAATATCAAATTTCATACACTCAGGTTTTTGGGGTCCCAAAAATCACTCCGCCGCGAAATGGGTGGTGCTGGACGGCGGAGTAACGGCCTTAGCAGCAGCAGCAGTGGGGAGGAAGACGGAGACGCCGACTGGAAAGCTGCCATCGATTCCGTCGCCGTCACCACCACTATTAACGGCCGCACATCCACCGACCGTGTTGCGTCGACCTCCAATGGTTCATCAACGAAATCACTCGGCCGTGCGACACAACAAGATGAAGACGGCGAAGTAGACAACCGTAATCCTCAAAACCTCAAGCATTACCAGATCAAGGTCATTCCTCTATCCTGCTCGCATGGAGTTCTATTTGTTCTTATTGGTTTTATATTTCCTTTTTCAATGTTTGCTCAATAATCAGATTAATCGAAACTATTAGCTTGGCCCTTTAGCTGTTTGCTCAAAAAGTTTTGTATACAAACACAGCATTTATTTATTTTGGTTGAAAATTTATCGGGCCTAGTTTATTATGATTTGTTGAGCTATAAGAGTATTATCGACTTTTTGGCATCGGACAATTGTACAATTCGAGCAGACGAAAAAGTCATATTAATATCAGAAAAATTATTTTTTTTGTGCATTTTCTGAACCATGGGTTCAAGCGAACCCCTAAAGCCTTGGTGGAGCCGCCCCTCACGGAGGGCCTTAAGCAACTTGGTAATCCGTTCATTCAAGAAATTTTGAGGTTTTTAGGCATCCATGTGAAACCTATCTACTCGCTATATTATTCAGGTCATTTTTGTTGAGATTGTTGTGCCATGTGGAAGATGGAATAAATGGGAGTATAAAAAAAATGGCTCATTGTTACCCAGGAATTTCTTGCGTTCAAGCTGCCTACCCATTTTAGAAAAATTTACTGTGTAGTGTAAGCTGAAATTTGAGAGGATATTCCTCACAAATCTGGGCCCACTACCCACAAAAAACAAAGTATCTTAATTTAAATATCAGAAAGCACATCACACATGAGCATTTGTAATTGCGCCTTCGCTATCACATTATCACTTTACTCGTCGTTCGTGATGTTTCTTTGTGAGAACTGGCTTTTAAATCTCTCTCTCTCTCTCTCTCTCTCTCTCTCTCTCGTTTACTTGTTTTGGGGAGTGATAACTCTTGCGCATATCAAATTATCGATATGTCATAAGTGGAGAACAGATTGAAGAAGCAAATTGTTTGACAAAATGCTAGATCCTGGTTATCCGGTGTTTGGGGCCCCTTGGGAGACTCCTTTTGTCTAAGGATGGGTTGTTGCTGAATGAGGTGTGTTATGAGCATCACCCAAGGTACTGGGGATAAGGTGGCGTCTTACATACAAGTAGTTCGGTTTTTCTAGTTGTGCTAGGGGCTTTCGTTGTGGGTCCTTCAAGGTTTATAATGGCATTCTACCTCAAATTGGTGTTTAAAGTTGGTATCAAAGTGTGTATTGTTTTGCAGCTCGCTCAGTTCTTAGCTAGGTTCATTTTGCACTGTTAGAGTAGCTTATTACTATTGCTCTATAATGCCTTTGTCCCACATTGACTAGTCAGGTAATGTGTCTAGTCGTTTCTTAATATAAATAAAGATTCTATGTGTGAGGGTTAATTTAACACCCTACACACATCTCTCTCTCTCTCATAACGTGGTATCAGAGCGCGTTCCACATCCTCCATAGCCACCACTACCCTAGCCGTTAGCCACCCACACCCAAAAAAATAAAAAATAAAAAAATCTCATCGTCAGCTGCCAAACCCTAAACCCACCTTTGTCACCCAAAACCCAAATCCAAATCTCATCGTCTTCTCCAAAATCCAAAACAAAACCCTAAATCCCTTACTCAATCGCCACCATCTATTTGAAACCCTGAAACGAGATCCCCAGAGCCCTGAAAACCCTAAATCGCGACCCCTAGCCCATTCGAAAACCTTCAAAATCAGATTTTGACCCTTACAGAGTTAATTTCGAACCCTTACAGAGTTGATTTCGAATTTTAACATCACCCCTGACATTCAAAATTTAAACCCAGACCTATTTATGGTTTTTTTTTTTGTGTCAAAATCACATAGTTGTAGCCGACCCCAATTGATTGGGACATAAGGCTTTGTTTGGTTTGGTTTGGTAAAATCACATAGTTGGTGCTCATAGTCGACATCCTTCTCTCGTGTCTGAAAACAATACCTCAGTGCTCGCATAGCCCGATCGATCAATACCTCAGTAATGATTCGGTGATCTATACTCTATGTTTCTCGCTCCTGCTGTTTGGTTCATTCCACGGTTTGTTCTGGATTGTTCTCTGCATCATTATGATACATTACTGCTGGCTCTATATCGGTTGTTGTTCGGGTTGCTGTACAGTCTACTCTCAGATTTGTTTCTCTCTATCTTATGTTACTGCTTTGTTGATGGAAGTTGTGTTGATCGAACCAATGTTGCTAGTTTGAGCATTGACATGTTTGTTTAAATTGGCCGATTGATTATTTCGATTGTTTAGTAGTTGTATTGCTCTCGCTGTTAGTTGTTACGTGGTTGGTAGACCAAGTTGATTGGTGGGTTGATTGATTGGTTGTTGCTATTTGATTTGATTTGAGCCGTCAAGGTTCGTCATTGGTGTTCCTCTCAGTCATTGGTTGATGCATGTGTTGCCTGGTATATGGTTGTTGGTGGTCGATTAGTTGGTAGACAAGGCTTGATTGGTTGGTTGGTTGTAGTTGTTATCTCGATTGTTCAAGGGAGTACTCGGTTGTGGTCAGTGTTTGCAATTGATTTTTGTTATCATTTTACGATGGTTTGTTTGTAATGGCTTCCGCTGTTTCAAATGGATTTGACTCATTTTCTTGCCATGGAAAAGCATCCAGCTCAAACAATTTTAGTCATGGTCATGATTCTGGGTTCAGTGGTGATCATGGTCGGGGTCATGTTTCTAGATTGTGCACAAATTGTGGAAGGACTAGTCCCACAGTAGAGTATTGTTATGATCTTTATGGCTTTCCTCGGGCTCATTGGGTTACTCCTTTCGCGGATGTTACACCCTCTGTTTCTGCCACGATGACTATTTCTGCAGAGGAGTACCAACGCCTCGTGTCACTTCAGTCAGGTTTTGCCACTGCTACACTATCTTAAACAGGTCCTTCTGTTTCTTGTGTTGCATCTTCTCTTTCTTCTACTCCTTGGATTATTGATTCGGGTGCATCAGATCATATGACCAGTACTTCACACATTCTTTCTGGTCGTCAGTCTATCGGTAAACCACCCCATGTTACCTTTGCTGATGGTTTTACTACTGATGTTATTGGTTTGGGTTCTGTTCCACTTACTTCCTCTCGTACTTTGGACTCTGTATTGCATGTTCCTTGTTTTCCATTAAATCTACTGTCAGTTAGTAAACTTACAAAGTCTTTGAATTGTTCTGTCACTTTTTCCTCTCATGGTTGTGTGTTTCAAGATCTCAAAACGGGGAGGAAGCTTCATGGCGGTGTTGAGCATGGTGGCTTCTATTACTTTACCAATGGTGTTCACCCTAGCTCTATTGCTCTCAAGTCATCAGTGTCACCATATCAACATCATTGTCGTCTTGGTTATCCGTCCCTTTAAAACCTTAAAAGGCTAGTTCTTTCATTTAGTCTTGTTAACACTTTACCCTGTGAAATTTGTGAGTTTAGTAAACATCATAGAGTGTCTTTTTATCCTAGAGTTGAGAGTCGTACGTCACGTCCTTTTCAGTTAGTTCATTCGGATATTTGGGGTCCAATGCGTGTTCCAAATGTTTTTGGTTTTCAGTATTATGTTATTTTTGTCAATGATTTCTCTTGTCTTACATACATTTTATCTTATGAAAGAGAGGTCTGAATTATCTTTTATTTTTCAGTTGTTCTATATGGATATCAAAACCCAGTTTGATACTTGCATTCGCATATTTTGTTCTGATAATGCTCGTGAATATTTTAAAAATGCTCTTTCTAAATTCTTTGATGATCACGGTATTATCCACCAATCATTTTGTGCTCGGACTGCACAACAAAATGGAGTTGCTGAACGCAAGATTCGGCATCTATCAAAGGTAATGCGTGCACTCCTATTTCAAATGCAAGTTCCCAAGTCTTACTGGAGTTATGTTGTCCTTACGGCGTGCTACTTAATAAATCGCATGCCTTCTATTGTTCTTGGTGGTCAGATACTGCATAAGGTCTTATTCCCTGGGTGTTCTATTTACAATTTACCTCTTCGAGTATTTGGATGCACATGTTATGTTCACGCAACTTGATCTTGGCGGGACAAACTTGATCCACGGTCCATCCGCTGTATCTTTCTCGGTTACTCTTGCACTCAAAAAGGGTATAAGTGTTATTCTCCCACTCTTTGTCGTCACTTTGTTTGTGCAGATGTTACATTTAATGAGTCATTGCCGTTTTATTCGGGTCCACAAACCCCTGTTACAGCTGAGTTTGAGTCTGTCTTTTCTTAGTCTGTCTTTCCTATAGCAGTCCCACTTGGTTCTTCTGTGTAGGAGAAACCCTTGCAAGTGTACGTTCGTCGCAACAAAGCAATAGAGGCACCACCAGCACCTGCACAACGCCTCCTCCGTCACAAGATCCGGTAGCACCTGTCCCAACACCTCTTCCATTATAAGATCCGGTAGTTTCTTCTTCCTTATCTGACCTTGACCTTCCTATTGCTCTACGTAAAGGTACTCGTATTTGGACTTATCATCCCATTTCTCACTATGTCGTGTACAATCATCTGTCTCCTTCCCTTCGTGCCTTTACTTCGTCAGTTTCTTCTATATATGTTCCTAACACTGTACAAGAGGCCCTTTCTTTGTCTGAGTGGCAGACAGCAATGGAGATTGAGATCACTGCTCTCCATGAAAATGGCACTTGAGAGTTGGTTCCTTTTCTGCCAGAAAAGTCTACTGTTGGTTGTTGGTGGGTCTTTACGGTCAAATATAATCCGGATGACACTTTTGAGCAGTATAAGGTCCGCCTTGTGGCCAAAGGCTATACACAAACATATGGGGTTGATTATGCAGAGACTTTTTCCCTTGTTGCCAAGATAAACTCTGTCTGGATTCTTATTTCTCTTGCTGTTAATCTTGGTTGGCCGTTGTTTCAATTCGATGTCAAGAATGCCTTCTTACATGGTGATCTCCTTGAAGAGGTCTATATGGAGCAACCTCCTGGGTTTGTTGCTCAGGGGGAGCATGCTCAGGTTTGTCGCCTTCGCAAAGCTTTATATGGTCTAAAGCAATCACCTTGAGCTTGGTTTGGTCGGTTCAGTGATGCTGTGATACAGTTTGGTATGCGTCGATCTCATTCTGATCATTCTATCTTCTCTCTCCAGTCAGAGCATGAAAAAATAGTGTTAATTGTGTATGTGGATGACATCATCATTACTTGGGATGATCAGAAAGGCATTAATGAGTTAAAACAATTTTTACAGCGTTAGTTTCACACTAAAGACTTGGGTAAGCTACGGTATTTCTTGGGTATTGAGGTGGCAAGATCCAAGGAGGGAATCAGTTTGTCTCAACGAAAGTATGCATTTGATGTTCTTGAGGAAACAGGTCTATTGGGAGCAAAACCTGTGGAGACTCCAATGGATCCTAATGTAAAGCTTTGTGTTGATCAGGGGGAGATATTTCCATATATCCGGACTGATATCATCGCTTAGTTGGCAAGTTGAATTATTTTACCAATAGACATCTTGATATTTCATTCACTTTTAGTATGGTGAATCAGTTTATGTCAACTCCTTGGCTTCCACACTGGGAAGCTTGTCTTCCTATTGTGAAATATCTTAAAGCTCATCCTGGACGAGATTTATTTTATCGGTCTAATGGTCATTTGCGTGATGAAGCTTTTACTGATGTTGATTGGGCAGGATCATCATCTGACAGACGGTCCACTACTGGGTACTGTACTTTTGTTGGCGGCAATCTGGTCACATGGACAAGTAAGAAACAAACGGTTGTTGCAAGGTCCAATGCAGAAGCAAAGTATCAAGCCATGGCACACACAACTTGTGAGATCGTCTGGTTGAGAGCTTTACTCATGGAGTTAGGGTTCGGTGTGGAGTTACCTATTCCTATTTATTGCGATAATCAAGCAGCAATCCATATTGCTTCAAATCTAGTGTTTCACGAAAGAACAAAGCATATTGAAGCGGATTGTCACATTGTTCGTGAGAAGATAGATGGTGGTGTGTTATCTACTCCATTTGTTTCCAATGGAGCTCAGTTGGATGATATCTTCACCAAACCACTGTTTAAACCACGTTTAGAGTTTCTATGTAACAAGCTGGGATTTTGTGATATTTATTCCTCAGCTCGAGGGGGAGTGTTAGAGTAGCTTATTAATATTGCTCTATAATGTCTTTGTCCCACATTGACAAGTCAGGTAATGTGTCTAGTCGTTTCATAATCATAATATAAATAAAGGTTCTATGTGTGAGGGTTAGTTTAACACCCTACACATCTCTCTCTCTCTCTCTCTCTCTCTCTCTCTCTCTCACAACATGCACAATTCTAGAAATGGTGCCTCGTCATTCGAAATTATACTCAATTGTGGATAACATTAAAGAGGTTTAGACTTTAAGTGAAGATATTGTTTGGGTTTTCTAATGAAGAGGTATGCCTGCAGTTTTGATTGTGGTTATAGCAACTGGATTTGAAGGGAGCATGCCTCTTGAAGAGGTTTAGTAGAGTCGCAGAGTGCTTAGAAAGAAATTATGGCATGATGCTACTGGAAGGGGAAAAATCAGATGCCTAAGGTGGAATGGAATATGGATGTGTAATTATTGCCCAAGTAATTTGGAGTCAGTTTGTGAAACTTTAAGGAACGGAAAGCTTCTGTATTGAGTTCAAAATAATGGTGCAATCCAAAATATACAAATTACTGACGTGCATAGTTACTTAGATATGAGATATATAATCAGCATTCATATTCCTTAACTTTTATGGTTTGTGTGTTAAACTTTTGTCTGTAGTGTGTTGATTTCTTTGCAGTTTCTTTAACTAATGCCCATGGTAAACTGTGTAGGCACAAAAGCTTCTGGACGGCATCTTAGAGAAGACCATAGAGATAGTTGGGGAAGATCCTATTCACATCCTGGATGATGATTCCATGATCAGTGGAGGCGGAGTTCGTCTCTTTAAACATGCTCCCCCTGGGATAGTGTTCGATCACACAGGTAAGTCATCAATGCATCATATATTCATTGAATTTATTTACTTTTAATTAGCATTAAAATGGTGATCTTTGGTAAAGTAGAGCATAAGTAGTTCCCAATATTCTGCAGATGGAGAAAGTATAATTGTGCCTATGAAGCTATATACAATGACAAAGGGTGTTTATGTTATATTATATGCACTTTCTGTGATTAAAGGAGCTGTTAAATCAAGTATGTTGAAAGTGATTAAGTAGAAGTGTGTGAACTGTTCATCATTCTCATTGTAAATGTTCTGCTGGTCCAATTAGACTGTATCGAAGAGGCAGAATAACAAACAAGTTTGAAAATCCTTTGGTGTCAACATTGTGGGAAATTCATTACCTCTTATTTTACAGGTTGTATCTGGGAATTTAAAGATATTTTATGTTAACAGATGAACTTCAGAGACCAACAAAAAAACCAAGAATCCTTCCTGGTAAAGAGATTGATGAGAAGTCAAAGAAGGTTTGCCTTCTCATCTATGATTTCTTGATTCCTTGTTGCTGATTTTTGTTTATGTTGCAGTTTTACAATCTTAAATGTATTTGACTTTGCCTAATTGACGTGACATGACTGATGTCTTTCAGTTCAGATGGCAGCTCCAATCGATTGCTGTTGACGGGATGGATATAGTCGCTGCAGCCAAACATTCACACCAGAAAACATTAGCTAAACGAGAAGCTAGAGACGCAGCAGCAAAAGCAGCTGCGAAAAGAGAGGAAGAAAGAGTAGCAGAACTGAGAAAAATTAGGGGGGAGAGATGGCTACCTTCTCTTGCAAGAGATATGCGGGCAAATTCTCAAGGTTGCTAATTTGTACTCGGCTGGAACTATGCCTCTGGTTGTTTTCCATCGAGTTATGCTTTACGGGTTATCATTTAGTGTACCTTTGTTATAGCTTATGCTGCCAAGGCGACAGCTGATTGTCTGTTTTAGCCATGTAATCCTTCGCAGTCAATAAGTTCTGCTCTGAGGGCCACTTTTGTTCTCCACATCTCATCATCCCATTTTTTCCCAACTTCCGCCCCATTTTTCGGTGGATCGAGTCAGCTTCATGTGATGCTGTGATAGGCACCCGTATCTTTCTTTATTGGGTTTATTTTCCCGCTCGTGTAGGAAATCATTAATATACTTAAAAACCTAGAAATTTATATATGTGAACACAACATAAGCCGACGAATGTAGACATTTAGTCTGCCAAATTCAGTTAAAATTCAGGTTGAAGGTTCGATGAGGGCAGCCACTTTGTGCAGGAATCCATGTGGAATGGGAACTAAAGTGGGCTACTTGTTTTTATGTTGCAAAGGAAGAAAGCAAACACAGAGGCAGTGGGCGCACTGTTGGTGGTTCTACTTTGACAACTTTATAATAAGGTTTGATACAAAACATGAAATCTTTCCCATAAATTTCCCCCGAAAAATGAAATGCGTGGGTGTGATTCAACCAGTTCTCTTATTATACTTTAGTATTGGGTTCTCTACCCCTTGGAGTACTTTATATATTTTTTGCATCACTCTATACAGATTATCTTGCATCCTCGCTGGATATCCAGATAAAGTACACATAAACATCCATTGGTGAGTGAGATTGACCAGGGGGCATGCAGTGCGCATCATGAAATGATGAGAGAGAGAGAGAGAGAGAGAGAGAGAGAGAGAGAGAGTTTGGAGGGTATATCATAAACACTCATTCATCGTTTTATTGTGCTCATCTGATTTGCCCTGGTATTTAGATTTGGGTTTAACAGGATCTAGAATAGTTGTTCTGTGGATGTGATTGCCCGTGGTTGACTTGGGCCCTCCAATAGACTCTGCGAAGTGGTTTTTGGTGGTCTCTGTTTCCTTTAGTTTGAGCTTGGAAATTGAGGTGAGAGAGATGGCTGTATTCTTGGCGGCAGCGGTGGACGGCCTGGGCCATTGCACAATGGTGCTGTGGGGGCGGCATGAACGGCGGTTTGACGTCGTATTGGACACTGTGAGCTCTGCTGGTAGGGCTCTGGCGGTGGCTCTTGCCTTCTGCTTTCTGTCCATTCACCAGCTTTACAGCTGCGGACAACTACCTGTTCCTTTCCTCTGATATCATTTTTTGGTGTTGCAGGAAAGAATCCTTTCCTTTAATTAATGTTACATCTTTAATTGTACACTCCACTCCACCCACGCGCACTGCCACGCCAATGCATTGTTGGCTATGAGCAATTTCTCAAGATAATGCATCTGGTGTGCTTTAGATTCTCCTAGAGAATGAACTTGTGCTTTTAATTGTATGTTCTGGCCTTCTTCCGACTCTCTCTTTGGAAGGAAAGACCAGATATTCATGTCATAACAAGCCCTTTGGATGGTCAGAGAAGAAAGGAGAAGAGATCTCCCTTACTAGAAAAGAAAAGAAACGGGAAGGGTTTCCCTTGAGGGATCTCCCTTGCTAGAAAAGAAAAGAAACGGGAAGGGTTTCCCTTGTCTCATCCAAACAACCGTGAGAAATCACTGGTTGTGTTTGTTTTGGTTTTTAGAAAAGTGTTTTTGAAAATTTTGAAAAAAGGTAGAGAGAGAAATGAGAATAATGATTGAAAAGGTGGAGAGAGATAGAGTGAGAAATGAGAATAATAATTGAAAAGTTAGAGAGAGAAAAGGTGGTTTTCCAAAAAAAAATTTCCCAAAAGTGTTCCGAGCAAGGTGACTCTTTCTCCCTCCCACTCTGGTCATCTCTCTCATCTCCGGCAACTTTCTGGCGACCTCAAAATTGAGTGTTGATCACAGATTCAGCTTCTCCTTGACGAGACGAAAACAACAGTGGAAGTACGACAGGGTGGACCGCACGTGCCGCCGGCGTTTCGTTTCTCATGGAATCTAGCCACTTTTGGCGAGAAAGTACGACGGGGTTCTGGTTGCTCACAATTTCTCTTCCTCTCCCACCACTTTGGTCATCCAAACATGGGAGAGAGTTCACTCCCCTTTCTTCTTCTTTCTTTTCTTTCCATCCCCCTCGATCCAACGAAGCTGTAAATAATAGAAGGTTAGTGGTAGCAACAAAGTATTGATTGGTTTGTGCCTTAGTGGTAATCAAGCATTGAAATCCTTGATCTAAATGAACTTAGCCAATCCATTCAATTGAGTCAGCTTGCTAACTTCGGCCTTCATCCGATTTCATCATTTTGAAAGTTCATTCCAGTGGCTGAATGTTTTGCTCTGTTATTTCCTTCTGTTTTGGGTGGTGAAGGTAACATCGTAGTGGGAGTATTCCAAGCTAGGCAAATTGTCCAGTTCTACAACTGTTTTCTGCTTTTTTCCATTTGCAGATTCTGCCTCATATCATCCTCAATTATCACGAACACTGCCCTGTAATCCTCCTGACTACATCTTTGAAGATTCTAGCATTTTTTCTTTCAATCCATACATGGACAATCATTGCTACGTAGCTCAGTAATATCCGGCTCATCCGCGTTTGTTTCTAGTTTTCCTTTTTGTTTGTAAATTGATGTCTATTCGGGTTTCTCCAATCTGGAGATGGAGGTTGGAAGTCTTGAGAATTTAAGAAAAGTTGTAAGAACAAGCGCGGTGTCAACCGACAAGCAGAAGTTCTTATGATTTTTTCTTACGGGTCCGATCAATTTAGTTCTGCACCCATACGAGCTTTATTTTATGTTATTCATTCCAAATCTACACTTGTACGAGTTTAAAAATTAAAATGTGAAAGGAAATGGCACACGTCTGACGGCTTACCTATTTTTTTAGACGAGGAAATGGTGTATTTTGTTTCAATTGTTCTTGAACACCATTTTTTTGCCTGGAAAACCGGCTACCCATATAATATAAGGCCACTCAAACACTGTTAGGAAAACAGATTCAATAGTGGGAACAGGGG
The DNA here is from genome assembly GCA_022606695.1 of Vaccinium macrocarpon. Lineage (NCBI taxonomy): Eukaryota > Viridiplantae > Streptophyta > Magnoliopsida > Ericales > Ericaceae > Vaccinium > Vaccinium macrocarpon. The sequence goes on along the minus strand of CM040181.1, from coordinate 26,922,400 downwards.
GCCGTAGTGAGGGCACTCATTATAGAGTGTAGTGAGCAACAATGGCCGTTGGATTCAGCAATCAATGGTTCAAATTTAAAATAAAACTCTTACATGTAAGAGACTATTCTTACATGGAAGAGTTTATTTTCAATCTGGACCATTGATTATTACATCGAACGGCTACCGTTGCTCACTACATCCTGTAGTGAGTTTGGCTCACTATAGGGCTCTCGATTCCTTCAATAGTGATACATGTACAACAAAAGTCTCTAACTAGCCTTCAGCATGGTGTTGGAGACTAGTTGAAGATTTTTGTTGTACGCTTATCATTTTTCTATTTGTTGACCAGTAAAGGTACATGTATTTTTTTTATTCCAGAGCAATGAAAATCTCAATTCCTGCCGAAACCCTTTTCCTCATTACCCGCCAGTGCGATGCACGTGAGGCAATTGTATGGAGAATGGGACTCCGAGATGCTGTTGTGCAAAAGAGTGCACAACAGTTGCTATGCAGATGTTAAAACAGCGCCATTTTGAAGCCTTCACGCGAAAGAAGGAAAAATAGCCAAAACGACGTTGTTTTGGATTAAATGGAACGGCGTCGTTTCATAGTTTTTAAAGCTGGAATGGAAATTAGCCAAAACGACTAATTTTTTTTTTTATGTTTTAGGTTAAATTTTTTGGCTGAGGACATGAACTAAACATAAACCTGGAACTCAGAACATGAAAAAAAGCCAAGTGTAGCTCTCAGGACATGAACTAAACATCCAATTCACTTTCACATTAACTTGTATCCCGTAGCAATACAGCAACATGAAGAAGAAACAAAAAAGACAACTTGGGCAGTCTACGAACAGATTAAGAATGAAAAAAAAAAAGAAGACAATTTTAATCGATCAGTCTATGGAATTCCATAAACCTGGGAATCAATACCCATGAAACCAAATGCATCAAATGGACTGAAAATGGAATTCTGATTACATTTTTAATTTCGTTGAGAAATATTCGGATCAAGCAACATCTCATAGAACTCCTCATCTTGCATATATAACTCATCTCTCGTCACCTGGAAAAAAAAAATGGAAGCATGGACGATATGAGTACTCGGTTTGTTGCCAAACAAATTTTCGATTAATCACAACTCCATCTACCCTGCTTTTTGTAACGTAGTCTTTTCTTATGCCAAAACTCATAATTTTTCCATAATCATTGTAGAAACTATATGCATGATCTTCCGATTCAAATTCCATTCCAATAGATATCGCATACTCTTTCGACAACTCTTTTATAGACTCTTGAAGTCCGCCATCTTCCTTCTATATAGCAATAAACATTAAGGTTAAAATGTATATCACACGTCTATAACAATAAACATAAGAGAAATGTAAATCCAACATACTTTAAAATCCAACAAAGTTCAATTACATTTCTCATCTAAGAGACTAACCTAATGTAGCATAGTCAATTTGAAGACTTAGTTGTTAGGTTTTCAACACGACAAAGTTCGATTACATTCCAAATTTTTTTATAATATCTACTCAGGTAAAATATGTCAATTAAGGGTACATGGGTGCTTTAGGTTATCAAATTACAAATTTATAATAATAAGTGAGGTTATCATTGAGATTCTAGAATTAATTTACTACAAAAAAAGTTAAGTGAAGAGTGAAGAAAAGTACAATACTTTATTAAAAGAGAAAAGTGCCCCACCATGGTCCCCCACCATTACCCACCTTTGCTCATTCTGCATCGACATCAAAATTGTCGAGATCGGCAAAACAAAACATGTTTTTGGCTCCATTCGCTAGAAAACAGTTCAGAGTAATGAATGGTCGCATCCATATCAACATTTGTCCCAACATTGGCTAGATCGAAAAAATAAAGCATATATATATATATATATATATAGAGAGAGAGAGATCTAGAGAGAGAGAGAGAGAGAGCGCTTATAGTTGTGGTGATGACGGTGCGTCATCATCGGTAGTGTGCGGTGCCGGAAGTGAAAAATCGGTGGCTGTTGGCGATGGCAATGGATGAACGACGACGGTCGGATGCTGTGCATCCATTGATGTCGGCTGTGGAGGTTCCATTTGGGGAGAAAGGTTTTTGATTGACAGATGATTTGGGGAGAAAGGTTTCTCTTGGCTTTTGGGGTTTTGTGGGGGTAATGGCCTTCAATTTTTCTTCTTTTTTTTCATTCTTTCATGAAATACATCAAAACGGCGCTATTTTGGCACCCGCACAGTAGCATCCCCGAGTCCTGGAGAATGAAGAGAAGTAAGATTGAGCTTACAGTGGTGGGTATTTGGTTAAATACGCGGTAAAGCTTCTTGGATATCCCATGACCTCTCTCTCTCCATGTAATAGTTAGGAATCCCGAATGACAAAAAACAAAAAAAGAAAAAGATTGAGGCTCAAAAACAGAAAACAAGAAATAAAACTAAGAAAAACAATATGATAGATTACGTCTCTGGAACATTGGCAATGGAAAAATTTTGACCTCATTTTATCATGCCAACATAATGATACGTTACGTCAATGGATGTTCAAGGTGAACTTTGATGGAGCCTCTTTTGCTGAAACTTTGGCTACCCTAGAAGCTGTGTGTTTTTTTTTTAAAATTTTTCATACAGCCTTTTTTTTATAATCTTTCCAAAAGAAAAAAAAATTGTATTTTAAAGTAAATTGGAGTGTCACTGTGTCATTAAATCGTTCTAGAAGGCAAGTCGGTCAAAGTTGTTAACACTATTGGGCCGCACAGACTTGGGTTTGTGTATGCTTTTGAGGTGCTATTAGAGGACATTTACATGTTCGTGAAGAACAAGGAATTGGGTGGCTCATCATTTTGATTAGGGCTGCAAGCCTCCAGACGAATCGAGTTCTAACAGTGAGACGGCATTTCGAAATTTCAACTTAACTTGTTTAGTAATCGCCCAAATTCGAGCCAGGTTAAGAAACTGTTTTGTAAGAACGCAGAAACTTTACATTTCAAAAGTTAGGCATGTATAGGGCCGTTTAGTAAATGAGCAGGAACCCATTTCGTTTATAGTTGAGCCAAGATCGAGCTCAATTGGTAAACAAGCAGAGCTACAACACAATATAACTCATCTCGGCTTAGCTCGTTTGCAGCTCTAATTTTGAATCACCAATTAAGGCGAGCCCAGATGGGCTCAAATTTAGCAGATCATCAACTTTTTGTAGGCTTTGCAACCACATTATATCCTCTACTTGGGCCCAATACAATGATTCAGACCTAATTAAAGCGGCCCAAAACTCCCTCACAGAGTGTTCACTTCATTTTGTGGTTCTCCATTGGGCTAAGACGAAAAAACAGAAAACCACAAATACGCAAGACCCCTAATTCCCTTCCTCTCTACACTCAATTTCATTTTTTTCCTCAATTAATATTCTTTGTAAAATTACTAAAGTAGATTTGAATCACGAGCCACATAGGCCTAGTTTCTCAAAATAAACTAATTGGCTAAAAGCTCTAAAATAGTTGATCACGATTTTTGAGATAAGTCATGTCCTCACATTACATCAATTACTTTTAGCATTTTTAGCTATTTTAACATTTTAAAAAAAAGAAGAGAAACTCAAAGCAGAATTAACTTTTTGTCGGTTTTGCAACCATTTTGGCTAAATATTCGAGTCAAATTATTTTTTTCCTAATTCAAATTTGTTTTGGCATTTGATTTTTCGTTCCACATCAAATTTGTTTTGGATTAGTGGTTCTTATTGATGACTAAAATCAGAAAAATAAAAAAATATGAGCCAAACATAAATTTTTTCAAATAAATTTTTTGTCGATTATTTTTGTCTTTATTAAAAATAATTTAAATTTCAACTATTAATTCATAATTTTTTTATTCCTTTCGTTGGGATAAACCAATAATCCAAAAAAAATTAAGGCAAAACAAGCACATGCGATTTTTTTAATAAAAAAAAATCAGCTCAATTATTTAGAAAAACACCCTTGTGTCATCTAATTCAGCCCACAACAATACTTCGTACACTTGTAGACACTAAAATGTAGCCCAAAGCCCAAAATAAAACGGGCCCAAAACTCCCTCACATCCCCATTTTCGTGGTTCACCATCGGGCCAAGACGGAACAAAACTCGCTATAAATACGCGAAAAACCCTAATCTTCTTCTTCTCTCCACCAGCCGTCATTTTCCTTTCACCGCAGAGAGAGAGAGAGAGAGAGAGAGAAGATGAAGTACAACCCGAGAGTCACCAGCTCCCGCCGCAAGAACCGAAAGGCCCACTTCTCGGCCCCGTCGAGCCAGCGGCGCGTGCTGATGAGCGCGCCCCTCTCCACGGACCTCCGCGCCAAGTACAACGTCCGCTCCATGCCCGTCCGGAAGGACGACGAGGTCAATGTTGTGCGTGGTACCTACAAGGGCCGTGAGGGCAAGGTGGTCCAGGTGTATCGCAAGAAGTGGGTGATCCACATCGAGCGCATAACGAGGGAGAAGGTCAATGGGTCGACGGTGAACGTCGGAATTAATCCGTCAAAGGTTGTGATCACGAAGCTGAGGCTGGATAAGGATAGGAAGTCGCTGCTTGATCGTAAGGCCAAGGGGCGGGCTGCAGCGGATAAGGATAAAGGGACTAAGTTTACTGCTGAGGATATCATGCAGAGCGTCGACTGATGAGATGAGATCCATTTGGTAAGGATAGAAAATTTGCGTTTTGTTTGAGTAATTTACTGTTTTAGTTGTTATGAATTTTGAGATGAGCTGTTAAAGACTCCTCAGCATTTTGGTTTCGAAATTGGGATTATGAGACTTCGTTTGTCATTTTGAACAACCTAAAAGCTGGCTGTGTTATCTTTGTTTAATTCAACATGTTCCTATGCCATTTCCTATTGCTTAATGCGTGTTTTTCAATATTTATACCTACATGTTACGACACCAGCGGGGCCGGTGAATTATAGAGAAATGAAATTGCTTGGAGAGCTGTTGCAGTTGTATTGACATTGGTTTCAAAGCTCTTGATACTGTTTTAGTTATGGATTTTGGAGATGAGCTGTTGAAGACTCGTTATTTAGGTTTGAAAACTAGGGTTTATGAGACTTTGTTTGTGGGGGCATTTTGGTTGGAATGGCCATTTTATCTTTGGTTTAATTTGTTTTGTTCCTATATCATTTCCTAGTGTTTGAAGCGAGCTTTGAAAAATTTATATCCACTTGTCCTGACACGTTTAGCTTTTGTTGAATTTTAGAGAAATTAAATTGCTTTGAGAGCTGTTGCGGTTTTATCGATATTGGTTTTAAAGCTAATGTACCTAGTTGATAACATGAGAGAGAAGTCCAAAGAGTTATTGGTGAGTTTTTTTTTCCCATTCATTTGTACTCCAGTGGGAAATTTGGGTATTTGTTTGAATACACGCCCCATCTTGTTTCTCGCCAAATCTCAGACATTCTATGGTGAGAAATGAGAATCTAAACTAGTTGAATGATAGAGTTCTCCCTCTCATTTGCAGTCTAAACATGTGAGAAATGGCTTTTTTCTCAATGTTTCTTGTTATTTGTACCAAAGCACCGACACCAAAGGGGCTGCTATATACACATGTCACAAGATTATTTGGAGAGCTGCTGTAGTTTTAGCAACATTGTTAACACAGAGATATTGCCAAAGAGTCCTCCCTGCCCATAACACAACACCCCCTAGCCCACCCACAACCCAACCCACCAATTGGGATTACATCGGATATGATATTGTTGTTAATGCATTTCATGCACTAGTTATGTGGGCCATCAGTTCGTATATCTTTCGACATGTCTGGTGCTCAGGGTTTTCGGGGCTACATATAGGAATGTTATTTTATTGTAAGATCTGTTTTTAAAGTTTCTAAGAAATTGAAGAAGTATGATTTGAGATTAATCTGCGACAGTAATTATCATCTCGTGGTATATGCCCTGGCCTAAGTTATAGTACAATTTTATATTTGATATATGTAGCACAAATGCTTCGTCGAAGACAACATACTGGCATTGCCGTGTTGGACACTCCCCGGATACAGACACGTTCCAGCTATGAAGCACGGGTACTCCGAAAATGTCGCCGTACGAGTACCGGGTACGGGTACGGGTACGGCTGGGTACGGCAAAAAACGTACCGGGTACGGCAAAAACGTACCGGGTACGTTTGCACTGTTTTGGGTACGGCAATGGTACTCCTGGGTACTCCGATTGGGTACTTCTGGGTGCGTTTGGACCATTATGTAAAATTTTCAAAACTTTAAGGGGCCCGAATGAAAATTATTGAAACTTCAGGGGTTCATGTGTATTTTTGACATCCAATTTAAGTTAACAGACGACCCAAACAGCAGCAGCCATCTTCAGATCTTCTTCTCTTCCACTTCGAGCAACGCTGCAACTGTGCAACATCATACTCTCTCGGTTTGTCTCTCTCTCTCTCTCTCTCTCTCTCTCTCTCTCAGTCGCCTCTCTCTCTGTCGCCTCTCTCTCTCTCTCGCTGTACACTCTCTCTCGCAGTCGCCTCTCTCTCTCTCTCTTGCAGTCGCCTCTCTCTCTCTCTCTCTCTCTCTCGCTGTACTCTCTCTCTCTCTCTCTCTCTCTCGCAGTCGCCTCTCTCTCTCTCTCTCTCGCTGTACACTCTCTCTCTCTTTCTCTGGTGCACAGTGTACACTCTCTCTCTCTTTCTCTGGTGCAGCTGCTGCTGCAATCTCTCTCTCTCTCTCTCTCTCTCTCTCTCTCTCTATTGGTTACACACTAAATCAATCTGTTAATTAGTCTGCCTAAATTTTCTATGAAGTATTCAAGTATATATGTACTCTAAAACAACATTGCACTTATAACTTTTATTTATGTTGCTTTTTGTTGGTAAATGGGTTTATTATTCTTTTTGTGCAATGGAACATAGTAAAATAGGGGGAAAAAAAAAATTTACACTTACGTACCCAACCGTACCCGTACCCTACTTTTTTAGGTTTTTGCCGTATCGCGTTCCCGTACCCGTACCGCGTACCGGTACCCGTGCTTCCTAGGGTTCCAGACATGTCTGACACTATTTGAAGCTCTGGATTTGCTTTATTTTCTTTTGGACACTCTTCCGACACGCTTGGCACTCCAGGGACACACCTTGGACGCATGTCCAACCTTCCTTTCAAAGTGTCCCATTTTTATTTTTTTTTGCTTTATTTATAGTTGGATACTCTCCCAACAGGCTCATACACCCCCAGAACATGCTCAAGAAACTTTCTAACATCTAGACACTCGGGACAATTGTGCAATTACAGAAAGATCAAAAGTGTTTTGAAATCACAAGATTCACAAGTTTTAAGTGAGAAAAGAAATATTTGAATTTAAAATATAAAAGGTAGGTCTCTCTCTCTCCTCTGCTCTCCATTCATATCTCTCTCTCTCTCTCCCATTGTCATGTCAATGAGAATAAAAGTAGAAACATGGAATATTTGTGCGCGCTATAATGGTGAAACGTGAAATGCGAAATAATGGTAAAATGAATATTTTAATTTAGCCATTGGGGGAGGTTCGAGATTAGGAGTTGATTCCCCACCTATATCCCCACCTCACCCTATCTCCCTCTCCCTCCAACAATCCTTCCCCTCTCTCCCTCCGGAGAACCACCACTCCACCTCCATCGCTGGCGGATGATAACACCCCTGAGTCCAGATTCTCCCTCCCCTCTCTTCCGATTCTCCGGAGGACTTTGTAAAACTAAGTAGGAGTATAAGGAAGAGAAATGACAGTGCTAATAAAAAAAAAGAACAAAAGAAGAAGAAGAGAGAAATGAAAGAGATTAAGCTTCTGGCCTTGATTCACTTGATCTGGTCTTTCTATTGTTTTCCCCCTTTTTTTTGTCTTCTATTAATTCATGATCCATTTCTCGCATAGTTTCATGGTAAAATAAATTGCACAATAAAATCAAACCCAATTGAATATCTTCGTCTCAGAATATTTTTGAAATATATGGGCCTTTCCTAACTTCCTACAGGAATTTGAGAATCCTATAGAACACTTTTTGCAATTTGGATTAGTAGGTAAGAAGTCCAGTTGGGGCTGAAATTGAGAGTAAGGGAGAATCAGGAGAGAGGCCAGGGGGGAGGGTCACCCTGAGTTGGGTCTGCTGGAGATGGGGTCGGCTGGCGATGTAGGTAGAGTGGTGGTCACAGACTCTCAGAGAGAGGGATATTGGTTGGGGTGGGGTGGGGACTCAACTTCTAATCTCAGCCATTGGTTTCAATGGCTGAGATGGAGTGTCATTTTATGTGTTAGGGGAACTAGCCCCATTTTATTGAAATATCTATATCTAATGAATGTGAATAAGTGTGTTTGTGTGTGTAATTTATCGTGACCCCCAAACATGTCTGTCCTCTCTCTTTTTGTGGACATTTGTGTGCAGTATGTCTGTTTTGTGACTAACTCTGTTGGCATATGACCAGAGAGAATCCTGTTGGAGTCCTGGAAGAAACTTTTTCCAATATTTGAATTAATTGTGAGAGCATTGAAGTGTTTGCTGTGCTCTATAGTAGTTATGAAAGTATGTGGACTTCTCTAGTGTACTGTAGTGTACCATAGTGTTATGTATTTTTCATTTTGCATGGGCTCTCTCCGTCCCATAAAGTTAGTCCCATACATAATTACGTGCAATTTTCAAGCTTAAAAATAATGTACTTACCGAAATATTTTTTTGTGCAATGTCGATCTTGTTTGATAGTTTTTGATGAGGTCTTTTGAACGGTGCAAAAAAATAAAAATTTACTCTAGTAGATACATTATTTTTAATTTTGAAAATTGCACGTAGTTTCGTAGGGGACCAATTTTATGGGGCGGAGGGTGCTTGTTTGTGAGTAATCTCTATTTATCATGTGTGATGACACGTAGACTTCAACAGGTTTTGTACATCTTTTTCTATATTAAAATGGCTCTTACAGTGTAACCAGAGTATTTATGCATAACACAAGTCTTATTGTGGTGATGAAGTATAACTTGATACCTTAGGCATACTTGATGGGTGCATATCAATTTATCCTGCTGGACATGCATCCCATTTCCTTGCTGAATTTTTGAGTTCCTAACACTGGTACTTCCACGTTTAATAGTCTTCCCTCCACGATTTCTACTGGTGTTTCATTCTTGTGGTATTGTTGCATCATTTCCTGCATCCGTTTCTTATTTTGTTTGGTATTGAACTAGGTTTTGATTCATGTCTCAACTCAAATACCATGAATTGTGTGCTGCGTCCTCATTTTGGGGTTCTTACAAGTATTTCTGCAAAATTCTTATTTCTTGAAAGCTTAATATAGCAATTTTGGGTTCAAGTAACCGTTGTGGTATATCTGTTTAAAAAAAAAAAAAAAATACTGTTGTGGTGTATTGCATATTACTTGCATCTTCTAGCTACGTGCATTAGCATGTGTTTCACCTCCTTCCTTCTGTTTAACCTGTTGGCAGACACGTCAAATTTGGGTTATCAGTGCGTTGGGCTTTTTATATGCCCCGAGTGTCCAAGTACGGAGTAAAAACTAGCTGCTCCAACTGAACTTTTGTGTTTTTTCATTTGGGATTTCTGGATCTTGTTGCTCAGTTTCCCTGGGCCTACACTGTCGTAACTTGTTCCTTTACACTGTTTTTTGATCTTTCTGTCTCACTACACATAATATGTTGTTTATTGTTTGGTTTTCTTGATACTAATATCTAAACTCTAATGCTTTATATGGTGAAGTTTTTTTAATAAATTGATAAGGTGGGGGGTTTATTTGTCTCCACGATTTCAAGCTTTGTTGAACAAGCAAGTTTCCTTTGGGCACTTGGTAATGAAATACCCTCTTTGCTACACAAGCATGGAAATTTTGTTTGCTGGGGTTGAAGATTGGAATGTTAGGGGCCGCTTCTAGTCCAGACTCCGGACTTGCGGACCCCTATAATCCGAGCATTTTTTTTGACGATCCAAACCGTCCAATGTTCAATTTTTGCAAAAAATTGCTTGGATCAAGACCTTCCCGGTATTTTTTTTTTTTTGAAGATTTCCCGCGTATGCTTTGAAAACACCTTTTAAACACATTGGACGGTTTGGATTTCCAAAAACAATTTTTAAAGTGAAAAAATTACATTTTTTCTTAAATCCGAGAAGTCCTTGTTAAAAAATTTGTCTGGAATGTAAACGGTAAAGATCATCTCCTTCATGTAGACAAAAGTCAAAGTACAACTGCTCCTTCGATGGACGCTACTAGTTTGAAATACAACAATAAAACAACAAAAACAAAAGAATACAGAAAAACTGATTCACGATTTTAGATTATATCCTGTACTCCTAAGGGGAAGTTTTGTTTTGGGTGATTATGAATATAAGAACTTTCCGTGATTCTGTAAAGATGTCCGGTGTTTTCTGTAGGGGGAAATGACTGTTCAGAGGTGACAGGCAAAATATTACACTTTCATGACTCACTTTTTGGATATCATTAGGTAATGGGTTGAGGAATAATAATTCCGGATTCATGGCATGGGAAAAATTACCGGATAAAAATACCCTAGGATTTAAAATCCTTAACAAATAAACCCTCTTCCACCAAATCAGGGTAAAACGTTAGATCCCCTTTCCCCGAACTAATGGGTATCATGGGGCTCTGCTCGTTGCACATCAGCCCAGACCTCCAGAAGACCAAATCTTCTTCTTCTCTTAAACCTAAGAATAAATGGCGAAAGTATCACTCCTTGCCATCACAAATTAATTCCCCTCTACATCTCAGTTTTCTCTCTGTTTTTTCATCTCTTTACATCTCGTCTCTCGATCTGCGACTAGTGATGGCGCACTGATCTCGGCGCTAGGACCATGGAAACTAAAGAGCCGATCTCAGAACCAAAATTTTATGGTATATCTTTGATAAAATTGCAGAAGAACTTTTGATTTTGGCTTAAATTTCTCGAAAAAGTTGTTGAAGAATCACCTCATATGGTTTAGAGAGTTGGTTATTCAGTTTGACAAACTGTAGAAGAATTTTTTGATTTTGGATACTACGTGCCAGTTTTTTTTGCTCGTTTTGGCCTTTTTTTTTTTTTTTTTTTTAAGGCCTCGTTTTGGTGCATTTCGATTGCACATGTAAGTGTGTTGCATTCCGAAATAAAAGCATTGAACTTATGTTGGTCCATATGGGGTGGCAGTGTGTGGTCAAACTAAATTTTTTGAAAATAGTTTCTCACCATTGCACCTTGGGTCCATTTGTATTGCACCTTAAATGCAATTGAAGTGTTTGAAAACCTCAATCACAATCCAATTACTTCATGCCACTTGTCGCGACCGTAGCCCTCCTCACGAAAAGTCACTCTGCAATAATATATAGATCTGGACATTTAATGACCTTACCATGTATGTAATTGGCATTATTACTTTTAAATACCATGTTTTGGTCATTTTCCCAATCTTTTTACTGCAAAAAAATTCACAAGAAAAAAGATTTCACAGGAATAATAGTAATGAATTTCACTAATCATTTTACATTTTTCTTGTCTTGTTTAAGTAAACTTAATACGTATGTTTATAATTTCTTAGGAATCATACCTTATGTCTAAAATAGAAGTAATATATATTTGTGATTATATGGGTAATTCCACCTTATAATTAACAGAACAGGTTGCGTTTGCAAGAAGCTTTGGAAATGTAGTACCATGAGAAAATAGTCTGGTAATTTTGTTCGAGCACTATGATGAATTTATAGGCTAATTGAAATTTGTAATATTAACTCAATTCTATAAAATTGACTAAGAACCCGTGCCTCTTAGCCCCCGTGTTGGTCCAGCCCCGCTGAATGCAAATTAAGTTTCTAGATTTTTTTTTTATTTATAAAAATACCAGAAAAGCGTAGCGTACATATGCATTTCTCTTCACTTGCTCTTTTTGTTTTACAAATTGCGAGTTAAAACTCCAAGACTGATGCTCCCTAGCAATGATTTGTGTGTAGAGAATGTTTTGCAGATAACAAGCCAAATAAGCTCAAAATTAGCAAGTCAAACTAAGTCAATTCATGGAGCATACGTTTTGGATTTGGTATGGCTGTGAAAAATGCAGCTTATCTATGTAAAACTAAGCCAATTGATGAAGTCTTTTTCAGCGAAAAAACATCCATGTTTTTATTACATTTAGGTCTTCCCTACTAGCTTTCAAATGGGTTACTTGACACTTGTGCCTAATTTCTTGCATAACACAAAATATTGTAGCAATGGCCATTAAAACACATGCAATAACCACCAAATGAGCTCAAAATTAGCACGTCAATGAGCACAAAACGACATGCATAGCGCAACAGCTTAAAACTAGTTAAATTTAAAGAAACTTGTTCGTGCCTAGGCACTCGCAAAAACCAGGAATACAATTCATTGACCTGTGATAAATCCTTCTTTAACAAATACAGAAGAAGAATCAGAGAGTTTTCTAATATTCTATTCGCACCTTATGACTTTCATCTGGACTAAGACTACAACAAGAAAAAGAAAAACATCCACAAACACAAATTCCAATTCCTTCATTTTTAATCAAAGTACGTGTCTAGAAAAAAGAAAAGGAACAGTTCAAAAAAAGAAAAAAGAAAAGGAACTTGGCATTGCATAGACTAGAATAAAGTAAATCCAAAAGATTGCTTTTCACTTGATGAAAGAACAAATGGGCTATTTCAAAAATAAAGAGATAAAGGAAGAACAGCAAAAACCCATAGCCAGGAGTTGTGGTAGGCAGCTGGGGGAACCAAAACAACCATTACTATAAAGAACCATAAATTCTCACGAATGAACCAGTGCAGAAATACACCATGTGTCAGTGTCACCACGACGGCGAATATTTTTCTCCTACTTTTTGTCAGAAATACACGTGTAAACCCGAAGAGTAATACTTTTCTCCTACTAATTGCCACAAAAAAAATGTCTAAACTCAAAGAGACTTTCCTCCTACTTTTTGTCCGAATACACCATGTGTAAACTCGAAGCGGGAAACAGCACAGCATCCCATCCTTTCTGTTTAACAAAAATCAACATTACATCAATCACAGAGTAGAAACCAATTTATTTAGGCAACAAAGGAAATAAATAAATAAAGAAAGAAGAACACTAAATAACAATAACAAACACCAGAAGGATGTGAAAGAACTAACCTGTGAAGGGGACCAGAAGAACTAATCGAACACTGAAGAAAGGAGTCCTTTTTGGTGATTAAGACTGCAGAAGAAAGAATCATGAATGAACATTTTTTAGAGTAAAAATACGCAAGACACGAGTTCAGTTGATTACCCATAGTCATCGCTGCCGTGTCCATACCAGAATGCGGTCAATGAGTGCCTCAGTATAGAACAAGCACTTCCGAACATAAGATCAGCTTCTGCGCTAATGGTAGCATCATCTTTCTTCCTCTCTCTCTCTCTGTTACATTCAGAAATTTACAATAACTTAAATTCGGCAGAGTGAATTTCACTTATAACCCTCAAACTATATACCATTTTTCTATATCGTCCTCAAACTACCAAAATCACCCATTTCGTCCTTCAACTATTGATTTCCATCCCATTGGGTCCAATTGGTAACGGAAGTTAGAATTTTGGACGGAAAAGTTGACATGTGCAGCTCACATGACATTTTTAAGCCTGATCAAAGGGCAAAATTGTCGTTCCAGTCCCTTTCTTCTCCCACTCCACAACTCCCCCCCTTCTCTAAAAAAACCAGGAGTAGGAGTATATCCAGGTCTCATTATTTTGCATATTGGTGTTGTCATCTTTTTATCTGGATTGTCGTGTTAAGTCTTGAATATGTCAATCATAATTCTAAGACGCGGATGTATATCGCGAACCATTCGTTCAGGCCCTTGTCCACTAAGACGCGGATGTATATCGATGGATCGCATCCTGCTCCATCTTCTTCATCATATTCAGAAGAACCCCTCATCAATTCTGCGAATCGCCCTCCAACTTCTAAAACTGTTTTGGTCTCGGTGATCGACATCTTATTCTAACTGATTTGGCTAGTTTGGCGGGAAAAAGCGGTTGTCCAATTCTTTATAGTTTCCTCCCTTCATCTCATTCTAATCCCTTCGAATTGAATTGCCGATCTCGTGTGATTGTGTAGTAGGTCGAATCAGACCAAGATTGGGCCGAACACGACCCCGCTTGGGCTTGCCAAAATGGGGCGGCCCAGAGCCTATAAGGGGCATGCTGGGTCAAACGTTGCTAGGCCCGAGCTGAAGGTTCAGCCAGTTCCGTGTGGCCTAGCAACCTAGAGACGTGTTATGCGAGAGCCTACGACACAGACCATTCCATGTGGCCTAACACTCATTGGAAATTCCTTCGGGCTTAGTGGTTTCTATTCGGGCCAAAGGGACCCAACCTGTAGAAATCGGGGCCAAATTTTATCTATATTATTTTATAATGATTTTTTTTTTTGTGTACGTGCTTTTATAAATGTATTTGATTGATCCTATGCATCGTGGGCTAGGTGTGTTTAAGACCCACATGTAATGGAGTTTATTATTATTATTACTACTATTATTATTGGAGTTGGTCATTATTAATTATGAGTTTTAGGGGTCATAGTGTAATGGTATGTAACATGTAGGAGAGGGCGCAATAATTAGATAGTCGGAGGGATCTTAGTGTAATTTTTACACTTGAATCTTCAGAACATCAGAGAACCCTTGTAATACCCGTCATGGATAAATAGCGTTTAAATTGCATGTTTTTAAGTTGATTTTGTGATATGGGTTAAAACCGTTAGAACTATTAGTTGGAGAGTTAAATTGTAGTTTAGTGGGGTTAAAAAAATATCTGCGCTACTTCCTTTTCCTGGTTCCTATCTTCACCGACATACATACACACACACAGAGAGAGAGAGAGAGAGAGAGAGAGAGAAGAAGAAGAAGAAGAAGAAGAAGGGGAAACAAGGGGAGAATGCTAGGTTTTATGTTATTTGTTGGAAGTTGAGTCTTAATTTAGGTAATCCATACTTCTTTGTGTTTGAATTCCTTAATTTGTTGTTGATTTCATGTCATAGATGGATTAATTTCAGTTGGTTTATGATGTTGGGTTTGGTTTTTGGAGTTATAGAACTCATGATTTCGTGGGTTTGGTTATAACCCACTGTTGGAGTTCATGAATTTGGATTCTAACCGATTTTCACGAAATTATTTCGGGTACTTAGAAAGCTCGTAAATATTTGATATTTTTACAGCGGATTCGTCCTTGTGTCTATTATGTTGTGTTAAATTTTTAGAGTTTAATTCGAAACACAGAAAATATGAAAAATGTTCTACCGAGCTGCTGTCGGATTCGCGTCTGTGCAGATAGCACTGACACTCTTTGGAAAAATGGGCATAACTCATAGCTCGGGTATCCATTTTGCGAACAGCTTTTTAATTTGGAAACTAGACTCGCATACCTTTGAGAATATGTATAGATTGTGTCTTGGTTCCTGCCAGGTTATAGCAGTTTTTGGTTCAAAGTTGATGGTTTTGCTGAAACTGCAGATTTATGTTACTTTTGCGTAGTTTCGAACAAGCATATCTTGGTCAACCGGACTCCAAATAGGGCAAGTTATATGTCGAAAATTATGTACTGAAAGTCTACTTTCTAATGGTGGTGGTCTCATGACCTTATTATGAACCCATAGAAAATGATAGCCCAGATACGATGGGTTGGTTGTCATATTTCTTACTGGTTTTGGAGTGTTGTTGTGTCTTGACTTGTCTTCAATTGTGATGACCTTATAAGTTGTTTATGTTACATCATCATCTTTTTTATTATATGCGAGACATCTGTGGAAGCTCATAGACTGATATTAGTTGATTTGTGGCTAGGTAAAGAGCCGGTCATTCGGGAGGTGCCAAAATCATAGTTTTGGCATACTTCGGTCGTTTCTCAGGTGAGTGTGTTTGATATGGTTAACTTCAATGAGATATGGTTGTGATGGTGTTTGTGTATCATGCTAATTGAAGATTTAGCTTTTGATATGCATGTTGTGTGTGAAAGATGGTATCTGTGAAGGGGTTGTGGATTGGGTTACACCGCGAGTACGTTGTGCCGCCTAATTACCGGTGACAACGAGCGGGGTGTACTCCCACAGTGACCTAGGATAGATAGGATGTGGCAGACGTGTCACTGCATGTGTTGTGAATATATACTTGTTGTTGATCGATGGGGTACTTCAGCTATGTTTTATTGAATTTATTCTATATCTCACACACTCTGGTTTTCTTTGATTGCCAGATAGCTGATGGTTTGAGTGGGTCCACTACTGCTGGTCTCGAGTGGCGTAGCTAGCCAAGTTGGTTTGCTCATGGTTGGGCTAATAGTGGTCTGTTTTGAGTTGTGTTAATGAAATTTTGAGAACTTGCACTACATGTTATGTAATTAAGTCGTCGGTTGTTTGATATTTGAGTTTTTGGTTTGACTTATACACTTGTATATATAGGTCAGAAGACTTCCGCTGTGTTTTATTCTGAGGCATTTTGATGTTTGCTTTTGTGTTAGAATGTCACGTGGCCGCATCGATCCGGGCCCACAGCGGGTGCCGTTTGCTGGGCGGGGCGTGACAACCCTTCGTTCTCATTTGTTTCTTGCTTAAACATATTCCTGTAGTACATTTATCAACATTATTTCCCCTTCCTTTCACTAATTCACTCTCCTCCCCCAAGTTGAAACAAACCCGAACCCTATACCATTGCCTTTCTCTCATTGTCTCTCGAAGTAGGGATGGAGCCAGGAATCTCACTACGTAAGGGCGAAAAAAAAATTTCAACGTATTTTGCAAGGGCAAGCATATATTATTCTTAGGAAAAATAATTTTTTTTTTATGTAACGCTAGAGTTTTTTTTCCACTTGCGACCGCCCCTACTGCCCCCTCTGGCTCCATCCCTGTCTTAAAGATACCTATACTTCCTCCAACCATGCCGAAAGGAGGGTCGAACGAGATAAAAAAAACAAAGCAAGTAGTGGAAAGAACTCAGAGAAATGGTTCTGCTTCGTCTATAATACATGGTGTTCTTATTCGATTCATTTCATAGAAAATGAACCTATTAGCGGAAACACACCACTACTTAGACGTTTTTTCTGATTGATTTTTCTGTATAAGTGGTTTATGAAAGTGTTTTCTCTTGAGTTGTTCTAAGCATGGTTGTTAAAAACCTATGATCCAGGAAATCGTAGGATATGGATGGATGTTGCTCCAGCCTACTACGAGGATCCTGTATCAAGCAACTCAACCTATACGGAAGGGAATCAACGCCCTTTACTAGGTTGGAGCTATGAAGCTTACCTTCTTTTTATTAATATTAAAAAGGGAAAGGGCCTTTTCAGCTGGTGCGCAGGAGCACTGTAAGGACCCGTGTTTTTATATCTTTTTCGGAAATAATGTTGGGGTAATGTGAGGAAATGTGATATATGCATAAGTGATTAGGTGAAGTGTAATATAAGTGGAATGAGGTTGAATTGGTTTACACAAGCCACTTTTGGGCTTGGGGTGTAATTATCTCTATGTATTTATGTGTGTGTGTATAGAGAGGGATATGTCATCTCCTTCTTCTCCCAAAAATCAGCCCCTCCTCCCCCTCTCCTCCATTTTTGCTCCTTTGAGCTCAAATTACTCCCTCATCATCAAACTTCTTCACAAATTGACCAAAGATTCATCATCTACGCGTGTTTGGGAGCTCGGAGTACCATCTTTTCGCACCGGGAGGGCCAAAAACGGGATTGCTCAAATTGGGGATCTAGGAATTCGGTTTTGGGTTGATCTAGAGCAAGTCTTCACTTGAGGTAGGGAAATATCCAACTATTTTAAGTGCAAATGTTGTGTGTGTATGTGTATATAGACTCTTGATTGATCCAAGAACTTGTGTCTTGTGTATTTCATGGAGAAATTCTTGTTCCTTTCCCAAATTGAGCTATTATGTGCTATCCCTTGGTTCATACATGATTCTTTACTCAATTTGATTGTTACTTGGTCATAATCTTGCATCAATTCCATGTATTGGCTTGAAAATTGAAGGAACCCACTTGGAACCCCATTTTTCATCAAAGTCTTTGAGTAAATGCTTGATTTTTTGTTGATTGATGTTTCCTTGATCAAATTGAGTGTTAAATTGTCATTCTCCATCCAATTCCATTGATTTTTGGCTTTGGAATCATCCAATTTGGAGTTGTGTAGCAAAATCCCCAAAAATCTCATTTTCTACACTTTTCGGCATGCTCTCTGGAAAACCCGCCTGGGCGGGAATCACGGCCGCCCTGGGCGGTTTTGACAGATTCGTGGACAATTTTTGTCTTGTTGTTCCGGCCTATCCCCATGCATTTGTTTGGTACTTAGGCATGTTTTTCACTTGTGTTAGGACATTTTCAACCTTGGTAACACTTTGGTATCTATTGATGATGGGGAATGAATGACGACACTTGTTTTGCGATTAAAGATGAGTTTTGTGAGGACACGGTTCGCACATTGGTGTTTTGAGCGCACTAGGGACGAGTGGAGAGTCCGAGACGCTTTGGAAATGATTGAGGGACGTGTGAGTCTTATGGAACATCAAGTTGGGTATATGTATTGATAAGTGATAATGTGATTATGAAATGATTGGCACGGGGCCCGAAAAGGGTATGCCCGGAGTGGCACGGGGCCCAAAAAGGGTATGCCCGGAGTGGCACGGGGCCCGAAAAGGGTATGCCCGGAGTGGCACGGGGCCCGAAAAGGGTATGCCCGGAATGGCACGGGGCCTATATGGCATGCCCGTAAAATAATGAAGTGATCAAGAGGAATGAGATACATATGGTAAACGTGTAGGACACTTGTGGTGTGTCGGGTACGAGTCGAACTTGAGTTGAGCACGAGAGATGGTAGTAGATGGAATCTAATAGCCTATGTGTTGTTTTCAAGTTCTTTAACTTTAAAACTCTCTCAACTCTTGTTTCATGGTTTATGTTTCTTCGTCTATCACCCATGTACACTTCATTTCACTTAGAATTTTTAGATATTTCTCTACTGGGCTAGTGTAGCTCAACCTATCAATTTTCAGGTACCCATCACGGAGCATGATATGGAGTGCGTGGAGTGCATGCATACATTATTTTGAAAGCTACTCGGAGGAGTTGTATTGTCTATTTTTGGCAAGATGTTTTATTTTTTGTAACTTAAATGAGTTTCACTATTTTGACATTGGGATGTAATAACACTTATAAACCTATGTATTGTATCTGGGACTCGGGTACCCATGGACATTTAAATGCTACAATGTTGACTTATACTATTGTACTTGGACTATGACGTGACTTGTGGATTTGTTGACCGCCCACGTGGATTTTCTTAATGAATTATCTTTTAAAATTTCGAGGGCGTGACAAGCACACTTCCATTTTCCTTTACTAGTAGGGGGTCCCGTGGTTCCTATGCCGCCGCGTTTCCTGTTCCTTTTCTTTTATTTTAGTGCTTCAACCCGAAGCAATATCTTACAATTTGTATTGTCTCTTTCGAAAAACGATACGTATCTCACCAAATATCCTTTTTATATAGAAATCTACGATACGATCATGTATCCTACGAAATTTGGGGAGATTGTAACACCCAAATTTTGTGTAATTTTGAAGAAGTGATTTGGATGAAAACATTAATTTGCTAATAGTGTCAGTAGGATTTTTTTTTTTTTTGACAAAATCATTTTGGTGCAATAAGTCTTGGTAGTTGGTTCGAGGGATTGAATTCATGAGTAGATATATAGGTGCATGTCCAGCCAAAAACTATTTAAAAAGGAGACAAGGTATTAAAAGGGGCTTATTAAAAAAAAATTAAAAGGGATTTATTAAGTTAGTCCCTGTGCTTGGAACTTTCTGTTAAAACTTTTATTCACAAAATATTATTTTATCACATAAATTACTAGAACATATTAATATAGAAAACAATGAGTATTAGACAAATAGAGAAAATAGTAAAAAATAGGAAAGATGTTGCCTGTGATATTGAGAGTCATATAGTCACTGTCTTAAGGCTAATATTCCTCCCCTCGTGAAGGTTCCACCGGAGTGTACTAGCCCCAAGATTAAACCCAAGCGCTCACAAGCATTCCTCATCCGATGTTCACGACCACCGAGAGGTTTGAACGAGTCACGAACCAAGTTGCCCAACTCTATAGAAAATAGTATAGAAATCTTTTGAAACTCTATTTCATTATTTGTGAACTCTCCATATACTTTTTTCCTCTTCCACTATTTTACTAACATCCCATATATATAGAGGTTAATGTATAATACTCCTTAATAATAATAATAATAATAGCAAATAATAAATCCACTATTAACTTTTGTAACTGAAATGATATTTATATACAATAAGTTTTGTAACGTAAAAATAGTTTAATATACAATAAACTCTATAACGGTAAAAGAGGTAAATAGTGGTAATTAAATCGAGGAGTAATTGTTTTATTTTTATTAAAATGTTTCAACAATCCCCCACTTTTAATAAAATAAAACAATTATTATTTTACAAACATGATTTTAAAATACGATATACACAAAGAAAAAATTGGGCAACTATATACTGTGCAATCGGCATGGGTGTCTTCCGGACTTGAACCCACACTTAGTGTCAACAGTATTCCTTTGAAGGATCATAGAAGGCCTATACCTTGAACTAGATCCTTTGAGCCAAAGTTCAACATGTCACACACACAGTACTGGTATTGGACATCAGTTTGCGGGTTAGTGCTATTAATGGCCATGCACTGAATCTTGATTCTCATGAGGGTTACTAGAGGTCAGCCCGAGCCTCATAGTCGCGGCCTCACGACGGCCCCCACTTAGGTGAATCCTCCAAGGGTACAGTGACGGAATGTACCTTGCAAAAGAATTTCTGCCTTGGATTCATTCAGGGTATAACCCTTCCTTAACGATCCACTTCTCAAAGACAATTGCCTTAGGGATGAGCAGGAGAGTCTAAAAGACAATCTCCTTTCAATGAGTGCTGGAACAAGTCACGCAATGTGGATTGTTTTTACCCGTTGAACTTCCTTCATGGGATCTCCAATCACAGAAGACGGGTTACCTCCCTAGGTGACTCCCTGTGGGCTTAAGCCCATCCCCCTCAACATAAATTGGATCTAGCCTCAACGCTAGTCCAGTCCCAATTAACAATTTTAATATGGATCTAGCCTCAATGCTAGTCCCGGGACAATGAATTCATTTCTTAAATGGATCTAGCCTCATCGCTAGTCCGGGCCCATAAATTTTCGACGTCGAATCTAGAGGCTTGACCGCTCTTCAACATATCAACTTGCTTGTGTGTGGTCCTGTGAGAACACAATCAACAAACTCCAATACACCATTAGAAGATTTCATGTTATATTCAATAACTTCACACGTGTGGAATTTTCAAGCATCTTACTACACCTCTTCTCAAGAAATATTTAAGCAATATTCCCACAATAAATAACACCCCCACATTTCTTATTAATATGTAGAAGACTATAAATCAAACCAATTTGTCTTGTAAGAACTTGTATATACCCCCACATTTCAGTCGTCCACGAAAAATATACCGACAATGATAATATCAAGCAGTTAGAAAGTAGTAAGTAGCATTTGTGGGCTTCGGTAATTTTGAACCGTAAGCATACAATAGCTTATAATTGTAGTAGGCATATAATCACACTCTATTTATATTAAGTCATTTTCCAATATTGATGACTAAAAGTGCCACTCTGTCTAAAGTAATACAAATTATTTGCAACACCACAACTATGACAATCACATTAACCAATTAATCATAAAGAGCAAAATAGATTTCAATATTTATTTTATATGGGTCGAAATAGACAAAACCATGATGTTCAAAAACTCAAACGAACACCAAAACAATCCCTTTGATTCTTTCAAGTGATTTAAGACCTCGCGCATGGTGCTAAGAACAAGAAGACAAAGTCATAATCAAAACCCCATTTATAACAAATTCGCAAATGTAGAAATACTCACGCAATACTATAATAATGGTTTAATACTTTCATTTTTGCACAATGACTATAGAAGAAATTTTATTTCTATAAACAAGGTGTATACACTTAAATTTCTGAGTCACAAAGTAAGAACTTGATTACTATTACTAACTAAATATTATTTTAAGCTTATAAAAAAAAGTTTTAAATGTTTAATAAATTCACATTACAAGTTTTGAAACTTACACAATAAAATTAAGTTTGACCTTCCCCTACAAGTTTCAAAACTCCAATCAATTAATAAAATTCATAGTTAACTCCAGAAAAATTATACCACCTCAATACAAAAGTAATTTAAACATGTGCTCACAAATCGTTACAGAATAACAGAAGCATTTATTACTTGGTTAAAACATTCATTAGCCCAATACTAAGATATTGCAACCGAGAAAATGACCAACAAAAGAACTACAAACATGATTTATTTCTCATGATAGTGTTTCTATCATACTTTTCCTTTCGTAGAGACCATTATTTAAAAATTGATTACATAACTATCCGAACCAAGAGCCTTCGGAAAAGTATATATCAACTAATTGGTGTTCACGTGATTACAAACACATATACCGACTTCAAGAATACGTCAACTTAACGGACAAGGCAATTATTGCCAGAGTTTTATTCATGGCCCGAATGCCACAAGGTGAATAACATGTTTGCAATTTAACTACATGTATAGGTTTAAGAAACCAAGCGACATAAAAAATACAATACAGATGTTCATCACCAAAATGTGAGCAACATTACAATTATCAATAATGTGATATCACTATGTGATCTCACTACAGTATTAAGAAAATATAGTAACAAAAACATAAATGCATTGGTGTATTCATTTGAAGACAAACTTATATCAAATAATCAGTTTATGTTAAATCCTCTTTTGCCAAGCTACAACATTTAACTCAATGAATTGCATTCAATTGCCTATCCATTTTTTTTTAATATATAAAAATGTTGGACTCTAAATTTTGATATTTTGAAAATATCAAGAGAAATGAACTTTTAAGCAGCACACTTTGTTCTCAGTGCCCATAAAACTAAATAGAACCTGTCCTTTATCCATTTACCAAAGAAACATAGAATTTACATAAAATTAATCTGGGTTTATAGTACTCTTTCAACTCAGTCATGGGACAGGTTTTCTCTCTTTTGTCAAAACTTTTCACAACTTAAGAAAGAGATCAGAACCAATTTTAAAACGCAAATCCATACTCTGCCTTCATCACATGAAACAAAACTTGACTTATAATGATAAAGCTACTACAAGGCTATACCACTTGTAAACAGAAACTACGAGTACTCTAATATCCCTTAATTTTCCACGAGCCCTCAAATCCTGTAAATTCTTGTGCCAACAACTGAATAATTTAATTCAATAACCCACAAATAATTTAATTCAATAACCCACAAAGTTAATATACATACGGAGGGGTAAATGATTTACTAATTCATACGAATGTTAATGATTTTAATGCAGTAACGTCAATTTGATGATATACCAATCACCTTTTTCTTCCTTAGATTTCGTGACCTTTTTTTTTTTTTTTCCCCTTTTATTTCTTTGTGATTTTTCCCCCTTGCTTGTAATAGGAAAATAGAGGTGTGCTCTAAATATGCTAAAACAATTTTTTACTAATTTGCACTCACTTTTAAACCAGAAAGGCTAAACAGTTTTAAAGCATTACTATGTTAAACAATTTTATTTTTCCAAGATGAATAAACACTATTTAAAAAAAAAAAAAAAACTTAAAAAAACAAAAACTTATTTCCTTCTCAACGTATAGACAAATGTAGAGCATCATATAACTATGAACTTCCTGTCAGAAAAATTATTATAACAGCAAGTTATATGTATAAGGTCCTAGTGCTTCAACCGATTTGAAACATCAAATGCCTTAATCGTTTGTAACCGACATGTATATAATGCAATTTATATTATTTTGAAGACCTATTCATAACCTCTTAATATCTATGTAAATCCCCCCAAAAAGAGTCAATAAACTTGCAAGAAGGAAACAACCATTCACACAAATTTACAAAAGTTTTGAACTTTAAATGCTATCTACCGACAATAAATGGTCAGTAACTCATAACATTTGGCTCTTTGAATATTGCTAACCGTAAACTATTTGGAGAACTTCACAAAGACAAATTACCCTCCAAATCAACCTTGTTTATCCTTGCCCCAAATCAATAATTTATTTATGTTCCAGCATCAAAGGCCAAATACATGAGGAGACAGATTATTCCTAGAAGTAAATCATGGTTTTCTTAAAGGACTAAAAATAAATTCACTAAGCAGAAAGGTGTGATTTTGTTTTCCTCTAAACTGTTTTAGTAGACGATGGATCTCCTTTCATCTACGGACCAAAAAAGTATTAATACCCTCTCTCTTAACTTTCTGGTTTAAGAAGCTTATACCGGCTCAAGAAGACTGATACATGAAAGACTAACATAACCATGTTCATGCCTTATACATTTAGCAAGTCAATAAAACTTACCATTACGAAATTAGCAATTAAGCTAAGCATTACCAATGCATGCAACGTCTCATTTAATCATTTCCCAATTTTTGTCTTGGTGCTATTAGAGATCGAAGGTGTGCTAGAACAAAAGAATAAAAGTGATAAACCACGGAATCCTATATAAAGATACGATTCTACACATCCAACACGTCAAACTCATTATGTTTTTTTTTTTAATTTTAATTTTAATCTAGCATATTGTTGGTAACCACAAGATCAATTACTCATCACATGCAAATTTCTATTACGAGTTTTGAGAACAATGACTTCATATGTAGTGTTACAAGATTCATGTATGACTTCACCCCTCCTATTTTCCTAATTCACTGGGAGATTTATATTAGCCTTAAATTGTTAAAACTTTTATTCACAAAATATTATTTTATCACATAAATTACTAGAACATATTAATATAGAAAACAATGAGTATTAGACAAATAGAGAAAATAGTAAAAAATAGGAAAGATGTTGTCTGTGAGATTGAGAGTCATGTAGTCACTGTCTTAAGGCTAATATTCCTCCCCTCATGAAGGTTCCACCGGAGTGTACTAGCCCCAAGATTAAACCAAGCGCTCACAAGCATTCCTCATCCGATGTTCACGACCACCGAGAGGTTTGAACGAGTCACGAACCGAGTTGCCCAACTCTATAGAAAATAGTATAGAAATCTTTTAAAACTCTATTTCATTATTTGTGAACTCTCCATATACTTTTTTCCCCTTCCACTATTTTACTAACATCCCATATATATAGAGGTTAATGTATAATACACCTTAATAATAATAATAATAATAGCAAATAATAAATCCGCTATTAACTTTTGTAACTGAAATGATATTTATATACAATAAGTTTTGTAACGTAAAAATAGTTTAATATACAATAAACTCTATAACGGTAAAAGAGGTAAATAGTGGTAATTAAATCGAGGAGTAATTGTTTTATTTTTATTAAAATGTTTCAACACTTTCAACTTTATATATGAATGATTTCTCTTGCATTTGAGTCAGAACTCTCCCAGAGAGAGAGAGAAAGTGGGAGAGAGAGAGAGAGAGAGAGAGAGAGAGAGAGAGAGAGAGAGAGAGAGAGAGAGAGAGAGAGAGCTGAGGTGTCTTGTTTGGGGCATAGGCCATTTTTCATGAGTGAGGTTTCGGTTGGAATCAGACGGTGGGACTTGGTCTGGTAGCATACAATTTTAAGACATTATTCTTGGAGATGTTATGGACATATAGGCCAATTCTATTGCGTGGTAATTTGTGGTTTGCGGTTCACACTTCAAAGGTGAGTCACGAATATACTTTGGTTACATGATTTTTGTATATTTTATTTGTATATGAAATTCTTGGTTCGATACTTGAGTAATTAAAATGAACACGAGGATTTTTAAAATGGAATAGAGCAAATTGTTGAAATGATATTCAAAATGGAATGAACATGGGTTTAATTAAAAGGAAAGGAAATAATTGGTATCGAAGCATCTGAACGTGAGTTTGACGAGGAGAAACGGTAATGGTGGGTGATTAGGGAGAATAAGGGGTAGGGTACGACCGGGTGCCCTAAGGACTTGATATCCTTTCCTGTGTGATTATTGGGTAGCTCCCAACATACCGGTGTCCGTTCAAAGAGATGTTCGATGCGCAATTGTGGTTTGATGAAGCAAAGGTTGACAATGAACCTATTTGGAAACTGGTGATATTATTTAAAGGTTGACCGTAAACTTATTCGGAAACTGTGTTATAATTCCTTAAATGTTTTGATATTGATCCCATGTTAAACTTGTAACCTCGGTATATCATAACGCTCACTGGAATGGTTTTGTTTTTATGAACACATTCCCAGGAAACAAGGGTGTGATTTTTTCAATATTTAAACTGATCTAGTGATGGGATTTTTCTTGATGCCTAACTAGTTAATTGTGCCAGATTGACTGTTTCTTTTTTAACTTTTACAATTTCTTAATTCTTTTCTTAATTATCTTACAATGCCTCCAAGGTTCCAAAATCTACTTACTATTTGCGGCATTTCACAAATGCCGGGAAAAGTCGATTATTTTATTAGGGGAAAAAATGCCACGTGGCAGCCGCATGGCACCCCGTGTGTCGCACACGTGGCAAGCAAAATTGGGGACAAATTGCTTGCCCCAGGAATTGAACCCGTGACCTTCACCCCCTCGCGCGCGTGCACTACCAACTGTGCTAGCAGACATTTGGTTCTTAAAGGTCAAACAAAAATATTTATAGTGTAAAATAAAGAATTTTCGGAAATTTAACTATTACCGGCATTTTTTGAACAAATGCCGGAAAAAGTCACTTTTCCCGACATTTATTGAAATGCCGGGAAAAGCCCATTTAGTGGTAGAACGTAACCCAAAAAAAAAAAAAAACTGAAATTGAACTGATGCTGAATAGATGCACAATAAATTGATGCCTGGCTCTTTTTTTTCTTTTTTTCTTTTTTTTTGAAAATGCACTTCATTTTTCATCCAATGAAAAACAGCCATATGTTTTTTGTACCATATATGATCTTGCTTGGTTGAATGTTATTTTTTTTTTTTTTGCCTTTCCTACCAAGATTGTTACATACTACTTCAGTAACATCGGGGAGAAATATATCTTAAAGTCATGAGTATTTCTTGTTTTCTGCATATCTTCTTGTGATTCATAATAAGATAGGACAAGAGATAGGACAAGTTGTTAATTTAGTTTGATGGTTTCTTCTATTGATGTGACCCAAAGTTGTTTATCCTGATAGGTTAACATAGATGATGTATGATAAAGCAACACATCTTATTCTGTGTGCAATCGCATCATAACATTTGATTTTGGTAGACAATTTGCAGGACTATCAGTAGCTTATCAAGTTTCTAAACCTGTTGGAACCCCGCAAGTGTATTCTGAAACAGTAGATCCAGATGCTGGTCTCCGGCTACTACCACCACCTCCCATGGAAAAAAAACTTGCAGGCATTTTGTATAAAGTGCATCATCAAAAGTTCAAGACGTATTATAGTGGGGTTGCATTATTTAGTGGACTATTCCTTTTCGGCTGTAGTGAAATTCATATTAGTGCTCGAATTTTCGAGCAACGAACAAGCCAATAGATTTTTTACTTATCTCAAAGAAAGCAAATGAGAGCGGGTAGCAGATTATCAGTACATAGATGACAAATAGGTCATAATGGATAGAGTCAAGCAGGATTTGGGACATGGATCGTGGATATTGGGAATGGCTTCGAAGGCGATGTGAAGCAATGGTGGAACTTCATTAGATTCATAAGCATGTTTAGGTAAAAAAAAAAAAAAAGAATAGTGATAGGTACACACCCATCTCAACCACTCCCCACCACACCCTCTCTCACATGTGGTGGGGCCCACTGGGAGGCTATCATTTTTGAAAAAAAAGGAAGAATCTTTCCTAAACATGCTTATGAAATGGTCAAGTTCCACCCTTGCTTCACATCGCTTCAAAGCCGTTCCCAACATTTACTATCCATGTCCCACATCCTGCTTGACCTATTTGTCATATATGAAGTGACAATCTGCAACCCGCTCTCCTTTGCAATTTTTAAGATAAGTACAAAATGTAATGGTTTGTTCGTTGCTCAAAAATTCGAACACTTATCCGTGTTTCTAGACAGCCGAAAAGAGGGAGTGTACCAAATTATGTAACTCCACTGTAATACGCCTTGAACTTCTGCTGCTGCAGTTTTTACAAATGTGTGCAAGTTTTTTTTTTCCCATAGGAGGTGGTGGTAGCGACTAGGGATTAGTATCAGGATCTACTGTTTTATAATACATTCTCAGGGTTCCAACAGGTTCAGAAACGGGATAAACTACTGATAGTGCTGTAGATTGTCTGCAAAAATCAAATGTCATGACACGATTGTACACAGAATAAGATGTGTTGCTTAATCATAAATCATCTATGTTAGCCTATCAGTATAAACAACTTTGGATCACACCAAATTTTTTTATTAGAAGAAACCATCAAACTAAATTAACTTGTCATATCTTATCATGAATCAAAAAAAGACATGCCGAAAATTAGAAATAGTCACGATTTTAAGATATATTTGTCCTTGTTGTTACTGAAGTAGTATGTAAAATCTTGGTCGAGAAAAGAAAAAAAAACATAATCATTCAACCAAGGAAATCATATATGGTACCCCCAAAAAAAAAACACAGAGCTGTTTTTTATTGGATTGAAAATGAAGTGCATTTTCAAAGAAAAAAAAAGTCAGGCATCGATGTACTATGCATCTATTTAGCATTAGTTCAATTTCAATTTTTTCTTTTTTGGTTACATTCTACATAGTTTTAATAAGCAGATTTTGGAACCTTGGAGGCATTGTAAAACAATTAAGAAAAGGATTAAGAAATGTAAAAGTTTTAAAAAATAAAAAAGTCAATCCGGCACAATTAGCAATTGGGCATCAAGAAAAAACTCATTACCAAATCGGTTATTCAATCCAAGGTCGAACACAAAAACAAGAAGTAAAAATACCATGTTATAGAACCAAAAAAGGAAAAGAGGGAGAGAAGCACCTTCTATGCGGCTTCATTTCAAGGATTTGGAAAGAATCTCCCAATAAATTCAGATTTAGGCATATCTAAAACCCAAAAAGAAAATTAAATGTTGGAATAAATATGACAAGAACCGTAACACTACTCTTAATTTCCCCCCTTTTTGAAAACTAGGAATCTGAGATTTCTACAAAACTCGATAAATGTACCCCCAAAAGACACCCAATACTACACAATAAGAACAATTTGAAACTTATGACCAGTGTTTTTAAATCAGGATACATATGGTGTATCGTTTTTTCATTGAATAAATGGTATCGGAGTACGTATCGCATATCTTGAGATACAGTCGTTGTAAGACGAAAAGATTCTAATGCTTTCGGATAGGATCTTGGAAGAGGAGAAAATATTAAGACAAGAGTGAGAAGGAGAGTATTTGTATTAGGACTTAAACGATTTGTTTTGGCTTGGTATAAAATGGCTAAAACCCATCTCTATTTATACTATTCCAAGGAAGGCTTGAGTCTAAAGGTATTTTCATACAAGATAAACTTCGAGATAGATTCTAGAATTACACATATGACTATTCTTACAAAAAAAATCTAGATATTTCACAACGATATTCTAGAGCTTCTTAAAGCTAGATATTCTTGAGTTTCTAGGAACTAGATATTCATATCTCCATATTTTCATCTTTGGACTTTGTCAATTGAAATTTTTGGACTTTACGTTCTTGTGCTAAAGTAATAAATCTATTTAATGCTTCAAAAATGTTGTCTATAATTATACAATTAGAAAGATAATAACAGCAACAAACTATGCTTACATTTATATAAAAAAAAAAGTTATTAATATGCAAAATTTCAAGTCTCTTAATTGGGGTCACATTAAGGCTTTCTGCTGCCTTAGTTATGGAAAGAAAATAAGAGCCCTTACATGATTCAAACAAAATACAATCAAATTATAAATTGTCCTTTTCTTTCTTTCTTCTATTCAAGGTTTACATTGAGGTTGAATTTCTATCAAATGGTTTAAATGTCACCATAATTAGATCAAATTGCTTAGCTTAATGCATTTGTGTTACGTAACGGCCGTTTTTTAAAACCATGGCTTTTAGAATTTTTTGGGCCACTTAAATAATCATCCTCCACCCACCTTCAAATTAGAGTTTCATCCTGTGCTCTTTTTAGAGTTATGTTTCATCCCGAAATTCAAATAAACCCACTTTTGCCCTTTGTTATATATATAAATATATTTACTAGGAGATTAAGGACTAAAACGAATGTTTTCATTCAAAATTCTTTATATTTTCATCCCTAAATTCTTTGCCTATAGGGTAAAGATTCTTTGGATGGAAACATAAATAATTTTGGATGAAAACATAAAAAAAATCCTTTGACTACAAATTATTTATTTTTATTTTTTTTTATGTTTTCGTCCAAAATTCTATATGTTTTCATCCAAAAATCCTTGATCCATCAATCATGGTTACCAAATTTAAGAGAGCCGCATGCACGGGCCAAATTCATAAAGGAAAGTGAAATAAAAGTTCTACCATGATCCTTGAATATACTCTAGTGATCATGGTTAAAATCAAACCTGCAATCATGTCAATGGTTTTGACATTTTTTTCCCATGGTTCAAGATGTTAATTCAATATTTATTACCATGTTTATAGGTCATTAAGTATTTTTTACCAGAAAATTTGGATTTTTTTTGATGTTTTTAATCCTATGACAAAAAAAATATGGCAAACAATATTTTGTAACATGGTTATTTCATGCTAAATATTATAGGATACTATAGCCACTGCGTGGGCCAATATAGATAAAGAGTATGTACATTGTCCCTGTACATACCCCTTACATATGTAGGCCTGTGCAGTGACTCTCTTATAGAAAGTAGAAAAATAAAAAAAACAACAAGTTATACCGACATAAGGAAGACTAATATAAATCATGATAAAAATAAATCATGTGATTTTTATTTTTGCCATAATGTTATGGGTGTGAGTTCTACCATGATTATTGGAAGGTATTGTAGCCATATTTTATTCCACAGTTAGAGTTCTAAAGTTAATAAATATTATCATGTTTATTATTCCTAGTTCGATTTTTTACCATAATGACTGGAATGTCTTATGGACATGTTTTTACCATGAGTATTCGTAATTTTACCATGAGTATTGCTATAGACTTATTTTACCATAATGTGCAAGTGATCAGTCCCATTTATCTTCCCTATCGAAAATTCTGGGACAAGTCACTTTGAATTCTCCCACTCATTTTTCCTGATTTTTTGGTAGAAATCATCTCCAATTAGAATAAAATAATCCCACTCAATTTTAAATCTCCACCACTGTAAAAATTTCCATGATTTTAGCCCACAAAAACAACATCCACCATTTCAAAAATTCCATTTGAAATAGTCAAACCAATCCCCCTTTATTAGGAAACAATATCTATATAAATCTAAATCAAATCCCTCTTAATTAGGAAACTACATTTACATAAATTAATATGTATCACTAAAAAGGGTAAACAAGGTATTTCACAAGTAAAAATGATGAAAACATAACCATTCAAACTGACAAGAATGAAAACTTACGTGGTGTCCAAAAAAATGATGATTATTTAATTACCTCTTTGTTCAACTGGATGAACTAAGTTGTCGTTAAAATGTTTTGCAATTATCCATCCCTCTATGGACTACGATTCCAGTGATTTCAAGGACACATGACGACCTATATTTTTGCTTCAGGTCGATATGCAACCATAATTTGTCCCTCCATGTTTGAAGACTTGGTGTTATCCCAATCCTTGCCTCATTCTATCAATAGAGGTCTTAACTTTCTTTTCTTTTCTTTTTTTTTTTTTGGTACTACGGAAATGTTCTTAACTTTCTTTTCATCGCTTGTTAAACGATAAAATCCATTCTTCTAGACACACAGATGAAAGATTGCTTCTGGGGTAATGTGAAATTAACTCAGAGCTATTGTTTGTGCAGATTCTTGCAATCCTTTAACTATCAAAGTCAAAGGAGTTGAAATCTCATCTTAACGAGGCGATCAACGGAACCCACTCCAATGCAGGCCTGGCCCTGAGTTTTTTCGGGGTCCAGACAAACTTATAAACTGAGGCCCCAATGTTTTTTACTAAGTAAATTATAATATATATAAAGTAATACTCAAAATAATATTAAAAAAATTAATAAACGAGCTCAAAATTTTTTAACAAAGACTGACTTGCTAAACTTACTAAATATAGCAATATTAGAAGAATTTTTTGACACTCAAATGAAGCCAAAGGCCTAAACTGTAAAAGGGTATACCAAACCTCTGTTTAAGAGGAAAAAGCCTAAAACGAATTGTTAATAGCGGGACTCAATCCGCGCCACACACGGTTAAATGAAGGCTAACTTACCTCTGGGCCATTAGTTACTTCATACACATTCTCGCTGCAAAAAAATTTATTACATACCTAAGAGTTTTAACTAAATTGGGGGCCCCAATTTTGGGCTAAATTCGGTGGGCCCCAGACCATGGCCTACTCAGCTTGCCCTCAGGGCCGGGCCTGCTCCAATGGCATAAAAATAGAGAAAGAATATTTGTTTCTCAGACGAGTGCAAATAACAAGCACAAAAAGCAGCCAGAAACAAGAACACAGATACGCTCATACATAGATGGGCCTTGGAACAACCACCAATAGCAAAACATGTTTTAAGAAGGATAAGCAAGGAATTAAGAACTTAAGCATCAATCACGACAAAAACTTCTCCATTTCAAGATGATGATGTGCAAATGTCAAAAATGCTTGGAAGAGAAAAGGAGGGCCTACCCACCAAACTATCCAACCAAAGTAATTGAGAAGCCAATACCAATTTCTCTCTAAGTAATTATTGAGCGCTCCTTTCAAGGGCCACCATGAAAAAATCAGAAGGAATAATGAATTTCAGTAAGATACCATCACTAAGAAAAATCAAGGCTTGAGAGCAAGAGCCAACCCGAACCTGGGTGTTTGGTCCAAGGCCTTGGTATCAAACTCACTAGAGAGAGTAAGAATAGATTTTGGTATGAGTTCATGCTGCAAGACTGCCCCAAGCTTCCCATGATTGTTGAGCTTTGCTTTGACTACTGTCAGGTGATCAACTGCATATGATCCTCCAACTGTAAATGTATTCTCGTTCGTGGAAAACTTCCTAGTGATCTCTCCCACAGCAGCACTCTTCTTCAATTGGTCCAAATGGTGCACATACGATGCCCTTATACTGTCTCCTTTATCGCCCCTTGGGAAAAGACCGACAATAACTGAACATTAGAAGTTATGGACATAATCTTCTATCCCATAATTTTGAGTAAAACAAGTGCCGGCATCCATCTTGAAACTATTCACCAATAACATTTGGTAACTTACAAAATTATTGCAGCACAAGAGTCAGGTTTTGAAACACTAACGCCAGCAGTATACTTCGTAAATTTACCAGAAGTGGTCTCATATCCAGCCTCAGCACCAAAAGAAATGGTTGGTGTACCAATGGTTGCTGACAAATCAACAGCAGGGGATTGGTTCAGAGCAACAGCTGTAGTCAAGGTTCCATGTTGATGGAAGTACTGAACCTCCAACTGGAAAGGAAAACGCATGAAAGGCTTCAGAACTTTGAAAAGCTACAGTTATCACCAATCAGTTCCTTGCGCAGTTGCAGTTAGGTACGTACCTTGCTGGAGTTGTAGTCCGGCAGTTTGCAAGAAGCAATAGTTTTTGTAGATGGGACAACATCAGTGAAAGTAAAGGTAGTTGTGATCTGTGAAACCACAGCCATAAGAGAAGATGCCAACTGAAAACAACTATATCCTGTTTAACTTTAAAAGACTAAGGTTTTCGGCAACCCACATTTGACGCTGTATCGACTTTGACATCAAGTAGAGTGTTCCCATATTTGTATTGTGCTGCCAGATCCCCTGTAGACAGTCCTCCGTTCTTCACAGCAGTTGATGTAATGGCCTGGTATGGCAAGAAGACACAAAGATAAATAGCTAAATATATAGAAAAAACAGGAGAACTGAATTATTGATGATAACTCAAAGAATACAAAACTGAAATGGAAAACTTTAAGAGAGAAGAAATTCGATAGAAAAAATCAGAATTGAGAAATTTGAAAAGGTACCATACTAGCCATTGATGACTGAAAATTACCATAGCTGCCAAGGATATAGTGAGCTATTTAAGATTTATCAACTGAGTAGATTTTGTACACTCAAATTGCATGTGGTTTAGATATGTAAAAGCTTGTCCCACTTCAATTAATTATAACCTCCATAATTATCCAAAACTAATTTATGAGCCTGAACGGGCCTTTTCACTTATTGCCAATTGTTGAGTTTGATGCTTTAAGCTACACGATTTTGGAGGTTTTGGACAAGACTCTCTTGATTGATTATCCCATTTGTGCCACAAGTACTTCCTTGTGATTCCTCTGTTACGGATCCTCCTTCTATCTCTCCACGGTGTGAGTCAGGATCGCACGTGCAGGGATTGTAAAAATTTTACCAGATTCATTAATTATAACCTCCCAAACTGGTATACGATCCTTGGCGGCCTCTCCACTCTTCGCCATTTGGTTTTACCACATTCATTAATTACCAACAAGCAACAACCACCTCATTTATATGTAATTTGAATCCGTATTAATATCCAACTTTTCAGGGTGAATCGTTCATCAATAAAGAAAATTATACTTAATTTAACAAAACCATATCACTCCAAAGAGACCCTTCAAGCACTTGAAACTATTTGAGTTTTCCAAAGCATCCTAACTCCTAAGAACATTGTTTAAAACACCAACATTGAAGCTAGAAGAGATCGCATCAAAATTCTGTTGATTAATAGAATCAAGACACCTAGAAGATTGACAAAAGGAAAAGACAATATTGACAAGAGGAGTGACAGGGAAGCCTAATTCTGATATCCACTGTCAAAGCACACGACACAAAACCTGCCAATATGATTGTCGCACAGCTCCTCATATGGAAAAACGCACAAATAAATAAACACATGTAAGAGAAGACGTGAAGCTGAAACCATGATGATGATGTCCATGATTTTGCATCCGTTATACAACAAAACTATCAGTCTTGCAATTGAGGAGAAATTGTGCGGAAGATAATGGAAATATAATCCTGCAAATCTCTGAGTGTCAATTATCGACATCCTAATTCTCCTTATCCCTCTGTCAAGCCATTGTTGAATGTGAATAAGTTTCCTCCTTTCAGTTCTACAATCTAGAACCAGGAACCTAGTGTTCTTAAACATTATATGACAATTAAAACCAGGAACACTTACCAAACTACCACCAGTGTTCAACATTTACAACCACACATGCACTCGTGACACAACAAAATGGTTGCTTCCATAAATTCCTTGAGCAAATATAGGTTCGATCATCTTGGCTTTTCTCTCCATTTTTATCTATAGAAATGTGTATATG
This sequence comes from Vaccinium macrocarpon, assembly GCA_022606695.1. Taxonomy (NCBI): domain Eukaryota; kingdom Viridiplantae; phylum Streptophyta; class Magnoliopsida; order Ericales; family Ericaceae; genus Vaccinium; species Vaccinium macrocarpon. The sequence continues at coordinate 26,886,899 of CM040181.1, read as the reverse complement.
GTGTGTAAGGAGATGTCGCGTGGAACAACAGAAGATGCCGGACCAAAATGTGAGAGAAAGAGATTCCAATGTGTAAATCTCCATTATTTCCATCGTGAACGAAATATTTATGTGAATGAACGAAAATATCAGTGCAGACAATGAAAGATGAATCTAACAATAACTACACGCAAGGATTTTATACATGCGTTCAATGTCTCCAAAGTCCAAATGTATATTAATGCAACTACTGGATTCATGATGACCCTTGAATGATCGATACTTGAAAGACCTGTGCTGCCCCTGACTAGGATTGCTGCAATTCCCAAATTAGCCTCACGCCTCATCTAGCAATTTACTATTTTTTGTTGACATCACTAGCCCAACTATCAAACCAACCCAATAAATAGCCCCACAATGAACAAGAAATAAAACAACTAGGAAAAAGTTTCTCTATAGGGGGAAAACAATCAATTATTATCTTGGGCAAAGTTTGAACTCTTTAGCTCTCAATTAAGAGGGCAAAAGAGTGAGTGAGTGACCACTGGCCAATTGGGATTTTTTATGAGTGATATACCCAACTCATTTTTTCAGGGTGTTACTTATCCAAAATAAAAGGACAATTATTAGAGACTTGTGGTTGACAGGTGATGCAAAATGGTGTTCGAAGTCTAAAAGGAAGTGGAATCGGTGTTCAAAATTTGAAGTGGAATAGAGTGGCTTTGCATATATTTCCAAATGAGTGGTATTTAAATATAGATTCACCACACGGACAAAATTCACTAGTGGCACCGCCAGTATTTCGAAAAGGCAATCTGCCTTTGGCCCTAGCCTATACAATCAATGACAGTGTATTGCAAGGAAACATGAAGCCCTATTACATACATGCCGCCAAGCTTGTGCAGTTGTGCAAACCAACTCATTTCCACGAGGTCCTTCCAACAAGCCAAGAAAATAACAAAAAAACACATACTCCAATACACTTTCACACACTTCTATATACTTTTCACAACATTTCAATACCTTTTTTTCAACCTTAACAACAGGCCTAGTGGGCTCTTTTTAGCATTTCCATTTCTATTATATTCACGTGCATGTGCAAACTGTATAAGGTAGACTTATTCCTACCACGTTGATCACCAGGAGAAAATTGATATAAGGTCAGATTCCCTAAAATACTCCGGCCAGCAGTTAATGAAATTTGATTAGCTTATTTAATGAAATTCTCAGCCTAAGAAGCAAAGCACAGGTAACAACCAAGTAACAAAATGCTGGACAGAAAAAATGATGCAATAATAGACGCAATGAAGAATAATCAGACCGAATAATCCACAGAAAAGTGATGTATTCAACGATTCATACCACTCCGGTGTCGCTGTAAGTGGAGACGGTGAATTTCTGGTCAGAGATATAGTCCTTGGTCAGCAGATCTACATTCAAACAATCGGAATATAATTCAACAAACAGAATATGTATATACATAGACACAAATAAATGTTCACGATAATCTGTTTGGAGAGAGGTTCGTGGATAATCTACGAGCGTAATCGACAAATTTTTACCTTTGGATTTCTTGCCGATTTCAGAGAAGAGTCCTGGTCCCTTGCTCATGGTTGCAGAGAGAGAGAGAGAGAGAGAGAGAGAGAGAGAGAGAGAGAGAGAGAGGTGATTTGAACCTGTGAGAGATTTTTAGAGGCGGAGGAGTTGGTGATGAATAGAAGAAGAATAGGACGTAACCTGGAACTGGATTCTTTGGTGTTGCAAGGAGAGTGGGCCTGTTTTCTTATAGGGTAAATTTCACTTACCTCCCTGAGGTTTTAGAAAAATACAGAGGCCTCCCTCTACTTTCTGAAATTCTACTGTCCTCCCTTACTTGTCACTTACCTCCCATGTCGTTACGTTAAGGCTAACGGTGTTAACTTTTTACGTGAAACGACCGTAGTATCTTAGTATATATTCTCCACCCCAAAAACTGTTTATTAAAAATACAGTTAAATTTTTTTTCCTAACAATCAAACTGTTTTTCATTTTAAAAAATAATTTTTTAAACAAAAAGTATCAAAAATAGTTTTTTGTAGGAAAAAAACTTTTAAATAGCTTTTTTAAAAAAATTTATTTTCAGATTTAAAAAAAAATCTATTTTTGAAACTTTATTTTTTTTTAAAATAACAGTTTGCCAAAAAAATATTTTCAAAACTTTCATATTTCAAAAAATTGTTCTAATTTTTTTTTTCAAAATTAGTTTTTTTTTTCTCTTGAAAAACTATTTTCAACAAAAAAATTCAAACAATAGTTTTTTTTTTAATTTATAAGCTGTGTTGTTAAAATGAAGAACAGTTCAATTTTTCAAAGCACTTCTAACTCTATTTTAAAATTAAGGGTACGGTCATTTCATGCAAAAAGTTAACACCATTAGCTTTGAAGTAATGACAGGGGAGATAAGTGATAATTATTTTAAAAAGTAAGGGAGGACAGTCAAATTTCAGAAAGTATGAGAGAGATTTCTGTATTTATCAGAAACCTCATGGGAGGTAAGTAAAATTTACCCATATTGAAAAAGTGAAAAACTTATAGCTTCATATGGGTGACTTTATTGTGCTTAGGAAGCTTATATGATATGAGTATTTATAAGCGTTAATCCGCACGAAGGTTTGCTTTCGTTTTATTTAGACTTCCATTGGTGGGATTAGTCCCTAATAATTAGTCGAAATGCTTGTAAACTGATCAGAGCACCTGAATTATCAAAAACATGAATACAAGTTTTCAGTCAACTAAAGTAGTGCTCCTTATAAAAACCTTTTTCTTTTTTTTTAGAACGAGGAATTCATTGCAAAAGAGTATCGGAGTACAAGCAGAACACCCCTAAATAGGGAAGGTAAAAGTAGCACTATAATTTGAAAATACAATAATTAAGCACTAAACCCCAAATTAATAAGGCCGAATCTGCACTAAACTACAATAGTAAAAGTATTAGGGCTGCTCAAAAAAACCAGTGAGATCCATACCTTTTGGATTTTAACCGTGGATTAATGGTCCGGACACGGATTCAAAAAATAAAAATCCGTGACTTTTGGATCGGACACGGATTTTGATTTTGAAACCGTGGATTAACCGATCCGGACCGTGAGATTTTTATTATATATAATTTTATCACTTTTATAATTATAGTTATATAGATATTGTTAATTTAGCAGACTTACGGTTTGGTTGTACTGTTGTAGGAGTTATGGTGCGAATATTGTTATCTCTATAAAATCTAGGGGGGTAAAGTGTTATAAGTGCTACTACATTTACTCTCTGTTTGTGAGTGAACTGGAAGTAACTATCTGCTATTGTCTTTGTGAGTGAACCGGAAGTAACTATCTGCTATCTTTTGTGGTAATATAAGTTTGTGCCTTTGTTTGTTTAGTTATATAACTATCTACCTTACTGCCTTTGTTGTTTTTTTATTGGGATTTTCAACTTTGAACTTTCTATTTAGTGCATTTGCTACCTACTAGTGCCTTACTGCCTTTGTTTGTTGTTTTTTCCGAACAAGTTAAAAATCCGCGGATTAATCCGGAACCAATCCACGACTCGCGGTTCGGATTAGATCCGAACCGTGAGACTTTTGGATTGGACACGGATTGTATTTTCAAAAAACCGTGACTCGCGGATTAGGATTGGATTCATGCCAATCCGGACCGATCCGGACCGTGAGCACCCCTAAAAAGTATAATGAAAATGGATCCTGCTACAGGTACAGAAAAAATTGTATAGAAAATGTACAAATCGCTCTTGGAGACCCACTTTTGGGTCCCACACGAGTGATCCGAACCGTTCATTATTCTTAGAACATTTTTCCGAGGGGCTCCACAAAATTTCAGTTCAATCGGACGGTTAGAAGTGCTTGAACCAAAATCACACCGTTTGAAACCCCCTCGGAAAAATGTTCTAAGAATAATGAACGGTTCGGATCACTCGTGTGGGACCCAAAAGTGGATCCCCGAGAGCGATTTGTACATTTTCTGTACAATTTTTTCTGTACCTGTAAGATTACCGTTATGAAAATAGCTGAATCTCGAGGTAAGAAAGCAATGCAGCATGACTACTTGATGCAGAAAGCACCATCACGCGAATCAATAGAAGCTGACTAGAAGACGTTGCAAAATATTACTATTCCCATAAAACATTGAAAACGATTGGCTGAACGATTCAACTAAAAGTATAGCACAAAAGAAATCAACGAGTATAGACTATCGAACTTTCCAAAAGCAAAACAACCTAGGAAAGCAAAAAAAAACAAAAAAAAAACAAGGCTCTTCAAAATCCAACACGAGTATTTTAGTAATTGCCGATAGAAAAAAATAAATGTTTGTTTGAATGCCGAGATGAAATCAAGACCGTTGATTGCGCGATAGACGGCTCGAATTTTTCACTACTGCCCTGTAGTGCGGCAGTGCACTATAGGATCCCCGGATCCATGTTTGTTTTGAAAAATTAATAGGTAAAAGTTTGTACAATTATTATTTTGCACTTTTGAAAAGTTAATAGGTAAACGTGAAGGATAATTTTTTAAAGTAAAATAAAAGTTGATGTGAAAGATGTATAAAGTGAAGGTTAAAGTCGATGTGAAATGTATAATAAAATAAGTAGTTAAATTTCACTGACCTCCCCTAAGGTTTTTGTAATTACACTGACCTCCTTTACAAAATATTGTTTAGATTCCCTCATTCCATTACTAACGCCGTTAAATTTTGGTAATAAGTGACTGAAATGCCCTTCTCAGTCTTTTTCTATTTTAGAATTACTATATAATGTTGTACTTGTATCATTTAATAATTTGTTGATATTTAATTTATTTCCCCCCATTAGATCTTATATATTGACAACAAATTAGATAAGACATGAATAATTTTTCATACATTCTTTTCAAGGTGTATTTTACCAATTAAAGAGGAGGCACACGTCAGTTAAAAAAAATAGGAGGCACATGTAGATTTATAATCCAACATATTAAAAAATGTAAATGTTAATCATGATTCTTCTAAATTACAAAGTTAATTTTTTTTCCCTTTAATGCTTCTTTTAAGATTTTTTATTTTATTTTTTATTTTATTACTCCTATCATTGTGAAGCTTTTTTTATTAGTGTATTGTGATGGAAAATAGTAAAGAGATATTTAATAATGTTCAATAGTGATTTTTTTTTTGGGTCAAAATTTAATAAAAATAACGATAAATTGAACTTATTTTCGTAAAAAATAGAGCAAAAAAATCAAAATAAATTTTTAATATGGTAAGTTAGGCATGTTACATGTAACTTCACATGCTCATACGCAGAGTGAGGTGGCCCAAAGAGTCGTTGTGAGGAGAATCAAACATGATAACTTAGGAGATTGTTAACCCGTTATGTTTCTTCTTAATAACGAAACATCTTACACTTACACATTAAGATAATAAAATCGAAACATCTTCTTAATAACGGTTGTCTGATACTAGTAAAAATGACGGTTTTTTTTTAATTAATATTTGCACTCTTTTTTTTTGTCTTTATTAGGTGAAGTTACTAAACCACCCTTGTACTTTATAATTACATTTTTCTCTTACTTTCAAAATATAAGAATGGTTTAGTAACTTTACCTAATAGAGACAAAATAGGAACTGTCAATATCAAAGAGTGTCAAAATCAATTCTTTTTTTTTTTTAACCAAACACGAAGGAAGAAGGGCTTTCCTTTTGAATTTAATAACCAAACCTCCTTTAACGACTCGCTATTTTGTCTTTTTTGCGTTACGTATTATATAGGAGTATTTTTATCCCAACGTACTAATGGTCTTTACTTGATCACATCAGACGTTTGACCCCGCCAATTCCGTTATTCCCCAAACCTCATAACCACCGCCCGTTCATCTCTCTCTCTCTCCTCTCTCTCTCTCTCTCTCCACCAAGTGTTCTTCACCAAATTTCGGATCCCCCTCTCCTTGTATTTTCTTCACTTGGTGTTCATTTCCTAATTGACTTTCAAATTGAAACAAAATGCTAAGGATACTTCATTCCTGTCTGATCTGTTAATGCATCTTTTGCGAAGCAGAAGAAGCTGTATTTTGAATGCGTAACGGTTGAACAGAAAAGGGGAATGGAGAGTTATTTGAACGAGAATTTCGGGGCAGTGAAGGCCAAGAACTCGCCGGAGGAGTCGTTGCAGAGATGGAGGGACCTCTGTGGAGTTGTCAAGAACCCCAAGCGCAGGTTTCGATTCACCGCCAATCTCTCCAAGCGCTACGAGGCTGCCGCCATGCGCCAGTCCAATCAGGTTTCCCTCTTCTCTCTATGTTTATATTTGCTATAAAGACCACTAGGTGTTTGTATCTGGGTTTGTGTGGTACAAGTATATGCAGGGAGAAAGAAATTCTGTTTATCAGAACTAGTATTGTCTTCATATTTAATATCGGCCGCTACGTAGCGGTTTTCGGCCTCCAATACCGCTATACCAATGCTACCTAAAATTCTCACCTGTTCCTGATAAGTGTTGATTTGTATCTGATTTTTTGCCCGTTTCACGATCGCTATGTCATCTTCGGGTGCTTTTGAGCAAAAATAAATTTAAAAAGTTCATGATTGTAACACCAGATTTGTGCTACGTATCACTTTATATTCTGCTACCCCTACTAGATTCCCGTTACGTATAACTAGATGCTCCGCTACCCCTACACGGCTACCGTTACCGCTACACATTCTCCAAGGGGTTGACCCAGTGGCCTTGGCTTGGGACTTAGGGATTTGTCCCTCCTAAGGTTTCAGGTTCAATTTTCCTTGACAACACCTCTTGGGGGCATCTTACTCCCTCGCGAAAGCATTTGAAATGGCTATGGGTGTTGGGATTAGTCTGAAGTGCACGCAAGCTGGCCCTGAACACCCTGCATTAACAAAACAAAAAAAATCCATCCATCTGCAATACGTATCCTTTTTTGAGAGACAAAGTGTCGTGGATGAATATTTTCAAGTCGTATGCATTTGTCATACTAATGTCTTGCAAAATCAAATCTGCGTTATGGAAGGTTAATCAATTTGTTTTTTGTAGAAGACAATGTTTACGATACTATTCTCTTTTTTATAGGTACTTTGAAATAGGCGTGATGCGGGGAGAGAGAGAAAGAGAGTATCTTACAGTACATGAAAAAGAAAAAAGTTAAGTGGTGGAAAAACAAAAGTCACATCTACAATTGATAAATTACATGAAAGAGAACGTATAGTCGTTTAGGGAGGTCTTTGGAGTTAAACTAGGGGCTTGAACTTGAATCTAGTTCTCAAAATGTAATGGAGTGCTTTGTTAGTAAAGGATACCTTGTATTGGTGAATTTTTTTATGGTATTTTAACATTCTTGCAAAAAAACACTCTACGTGTGAATTCGCCCTCTGAAAATAAAATACAGCATCTGCTCATTTATGTTATTGACCAATTATGTATTCATTTTGCTAACATTGCTTCCACGCACCCCACCCCTCTCTTCTTTCTATGTTTTCTCTGCAAGTATTTTTGTACCGTTATGGCGCTTGTGGATGGTGTGCCATAAAGATTTCTACATGATTACAGATTCAGAGACAAAAACATTTTGAATCTATGCAAAAAATTGCAGTATTCTGTTCTACTTTTCCCTTTTAGTTGGTTGTCTGTGGACTATATGATATGCTTCCATGTTTTTAAACCCAGGCCAAAAATATTTAGTATGCTCATACCTTTCTCTTTCTTTATCTTCCTCTCCCATCACAAACTACTAATTTGCAGTCGCGATCTAATCAAATACTCTGTAGCAATTATGTTGACTGAAGGAAAATGCAGGCCACTGCTCATTGGGTGGTGAAAAACCACTTGGATAGGTGTAACAAGTCTAATGGAATTTGTTATGTGTGATAAAATATGTATAATTAGTATAGAAACATTTTTTTTTGGCAGTTGTCAAATGTTAACCAATGCCCATTCGGAATAGTTTATCATGACCCTTGATTGAATTCGTTTCCCTATTTGTGTGTGCCATTTCTCTCTTTGAGCTATTTCCTGAGTATATAAGATACGGCCCTTCATATTGGTAAATTTTATTTTTTTTTTTGAATGGAAAAAAAGGTGGGAGGGAGCAATCAGCGTAGTAACCCCCCTTGGACGTGACCACCTAGGTACTAGATGGACAAAGGGCCCTCCATGCTAGTCATGCAGTTGACAGAACTCCACCCTTGTCAGATCGTGTACATGAGGGAGAAGCGCTTAAGCCCACTTACCCTTGTCATCTAGGCTACCACCTTTGGTGGTCTTGATGTTGGTAAAATCAAAAAGAAATTTGTGTAAACAAGACGTATCAAGCCAAGTCAACTATCTTATAGTTTTGTCAAAATCAGACTCAAATGTGTTTTGAGTCACATACGAGTATTATAGAAAATTTGCTTCTTTCATTTTAGTAGCATTCTTTTCACCCATCTAACTGTTTTTAACATTTTTTACCTCTTGAGTTATCCCATGAAGTTCTTGCCCCTCTTTTGTTGCACTTGGCTCTACGCTTCTCCTCCTTTGCCTTTGTGCAATTGCTGATTACTAGGCTGTTTCACAATGATTTGACACTTCCAGCCCATGATAATTTAGAAGATAGGGCCTGACTCTCTTTCCTCTTGTGTTTTGTAGGAGAAACTGAGAGTTGCAGTTTTGGTTTCCAAAGCCGCGTTTCAGTTCATTCAAGGTGAGGGTATTCACATTATGAATGTTATTGTTGCTGTTCTAATCTTTTCTTGGTTTGACTCTCCTCAGTGTATGTGGCCAGGTGTGCAATTTAATGACTATGTTGTCCCTGAGGAAGTTAAAGCTGCTGGATTTAACATTTGTGCCGATGAACTGGGTTCCATTGTGGAAGGCCATGATCTTAAAAAGCTGAAACTTCATGGGGGTGTAACTGGTATTGCGGAAAAGCTCTCCACATCAATGACCGCAGGTCTTGAAACCCGTCCTGATTTGCTGCGTCGTAGAGAGGAGATTTTTGGAATCAATAAATTCACCGAAAGTGAAGCACGAAGTTTTTGGGTATTTGTTTGGGAGGCCTTCCAAGACATGACTCTAATGATCCTTGGTGTTTGTGCATTTGTTTCTCTGATAGTTGGCCTAGCAATGGAAGGATGGCCAGAGGGGGCTCACGATGGTCTTGGGATCGTTGCTAGTATTTTGTTGGTTGTATTCGTCACAGCAACAAGTGATTATAGGCAATCCTTACAGTTTAAAGATTTGGACAAAGAGAAGAAGAAGATTGCCATTCAAGTCACGAGGAATGGTTACCGGCACAAAATGTCAATATATGATCTATTGCCTGGTGATATTGTACACCTTTCTTTAGGGGACCAAGTTCCAGCGGATGGGCTCTTTGTTTCAGGGTTTTCAGTGGTAATTGATGAATCGAGTTTGACCGGAGAGAGTGAACCCGTTATGGCAACTGCTGAAAGCCCATTTCTTCTATCAGGAACTAAGGTGCAAGATGGATCGTGCAAGATGTTGGTGACCACCGTTGGGATGAGAACCCAATGGGGAAAGTTGATGGCAACCCTTAGTGAAGGGGGAGATGATGAGACCCCACTGCAGGTTAAACTTAATGGGGTGGCAACCCTTATCGGTAAGGTAGGCCTTTTCTTTGCTGTTGTTACTTTTGCAGTTCTGGTGCGAAAAATGTTTGGTCGAAAAGTGCTGGAAGGGACCCACTGGAGTTGGTCTGGAGACGATGCATTGGAAATGTTGGAATATTTTGCAATTGCTGTCACTATTGTTGTTGTTGCTGTTCCTGAGGGACTACCTCTGGCTGTGACATTGAGCCTTGCCTTCGCCATGAAGAAGATGATGAATGATAAGGCTCTTGTCCGTCATTTGGCTGCTTGTGAGACAATGGGATCCGCCACTTGTATTTGTAGTGACAAAACTGGGACACTGACAACAAACCGCATGACTGTTGTGAAATCATGCATCTGTATGAACGTCAAGGAAGTGAATAAAGTGGGTAATTCTTTAAACTTATGCTCTGAAATCCCGGATTCTGTTCTAAAACTTCTGCTGCAGTCAATATTCAATAATACCGGTGGGGATGTTGTGGTAAACAAAAGAGGCAAACGCGAAATATTAGGAACACCAACTGATGCTGCTTTATTGGAGTTTGGCTTGTTGCTCGGTGGAGATTTTCAGGCTGAGAGAAACGCATCAAAGCTTGTTAAACTTGAGCCATTCAACTCTACCAAGAAACAAATGGGGGTGGTTTTGGAGCTTTCTGATGGTGGTCTGAGAGCCCATTGCAAAGGTGCTTCAGAAATAGTATTGGCTTCCTGTGACAAGGTGATTAATTCGAATGGTGAGGTTGTCCCCCTAGATGAAGCTTCCATTAACCATCTCAATGTTACAATTGAAAATTTTGCCGGCGAAGCTCTTCGGACACTGTGTCTTGCATATAAGGAACTGGAAAATGGGTTTTCTGCGGAAGATCCTATCCCAACTTCAGGATTTACTTGTATCGGAATTGTGGGTATCAAAGATCCTGTTCGACCTGGGGTGAAGGAATCAGTTGCGCTTTGCCGTTCAGCTGGTATTACTGTTCGCATGGTTACTGGAGACAACATAAATACTGCAAAAGCTATTGCTAGGGAATGTGGGATACTTACTGATGAGGGTATTGCGATAGAAGGTCCTGATTTTCGGGAGAAGAGTCTAGAGGAGTTGGATGAATTAATTCCCAAAATTCAGGTAGTTTTTTATTTTTATTTGCCAATAAGGAAGAAAAGGGGTTTTCGTGACGTGTGGCTCATAACTTCTACGTTTTAATAGGTGATGGCGCGATCTTCTCCTCTAGACAAGCATACATTGGTGAAGCATTTGCGAACCACATTTGATGAAGTTGTTGCGGTGACTGGGGATGGAACAAATGATGCTCCAGCGCTTCATGAAGCCGATATTGGACTTGCAATGGGCATTGCTGGAACTGAGGTGAGTTTACTTTTGTGATCACCCAGTGTCTCACTTATTCTACTGCCTTTCCAAGCAAAAAAAATCACTGTTGTATAGGATCGAAAAAATACTTGATTGGCCATATCAATATGAGTACAAATTAAAGCTGAGAGTCAGCCCCTAATTCTTTCCAGGCAGTCATCTAACCTCCACCAAAAACTTGTCTTATGACGTGACACCAAATAGGTAAATTCCACTAAGTATACAAGATGCTTTTATTGACACATATGCATGTGGCCATGATACCTTACTGGCCAGATTTATAGAAATTCAGAGAAATCGAGATCCAAAAAATTGGAACTCAAGCCAATGGTATTAAGCAGCAGGAAGAAGTTACAGATCTAAGAAAGAAAGAGAAAATAGAAATTGAAGTACAACTCTCTCTCTCTCTCTCTCTCTCTCTCTCTCTCTCTCTCTCTCTTTCTCTCTCTCTCTTCGTTTCCTTATATATCACTCACGTTTTCCTTCCCTCCCTCCTAACAGACAATCCCGCCAAAAGTGAAATAACAAAAAGAAAAGAAACAGTATTAATTTAGGTAATTTAGGAGTAAATTATGAGTAGCTCCTCCTCAGGTGTATCAGGCCAACCCCTATGCAGAAATCAGATTTCCTTCCGATTTTGGCATGCTGTTGGTTTTATGATGCCTTTTGTGATGTGGTGGCCAAATCTGAACCTCAGACTCAATCTTTGTTCCAGAGCTTCTTAAGGCACCACAGAGTAACTCGATTTAAGTTCAACTGATTTCTTTTATTGTTGCTGTTCTGGTCAGGTAAGAAGTGCAGCAGGAACCCTTCATGGTCAACAACATTCTTGTTCCCTTTATTACCATTTCCATTTTTGCTTTTTGTTCTTTAGTACATAGCCAACATCACTTACTTAACTGGATAGTCATGTTACATAAGACACTCCCCAGAAGGGACAATCATAAATTTCTAGTTGGATGGAAATGTCAATTTAGGAAAGTGGCAATGGTTTAAAAGCCTTCCAATCAATTCGACAAATGCATTCAACAAGAGGGTGAAAAAAAGAAAAGGGATTGTTGAAGGTAATATGTGTTCTCTTTCCTTGTGATTTCCTTTTACCTTGGCAAATCACTCAAAAACTCCTAGATTAATTGCAACCTAAGATTGCAATTAGGAGATTAATGAATAATGGCAACCAAGAGATTAAACTTGAAGCGATTATTTGTCAGTGGAGAAGATGAGGGTGTGGATTGTAATAGAACATTTCTCCTACAATTAGCTAAATTCTGGAGGAAGGCGCTTGTGTGATTCTAAAACCAAGAATTTAAGAACATAGTAAACATTATTAGGGCATTGAATTATCGAGACAAAAGACGGAATATCTTCACAATCCTTCAGTGAATCCACATTAACTTACTGGATCAACTGAAACCGAGACAGAAATTTTTGCCACGTACTTTTGGAAAGGACTATGCCCTTTGGTTTATTGGTTACAAGTTGAGGGCTCTTCAAAGAATAAGGAAAGGTTAAACATGACAAGGATAACGGCGATGGGAAAACATATGGTAAAATATTAGAGCAATTTTTTTTGTAGATATAGATGATATGGTGAAAAATTGCTTTGCCCAACAGTAAGTTGATTTCATTTGTGAGTGGTGTTGTGGTTGCATGCTGATGTATCACGTTCTATGTTGAGTTAATTTCTATGTTTTATTTTCTTAAATATCATTTTCAACGTGCCAAAATTTTAAACAGTCTTATTTCCATTTTCCAGGTGGCCAAAGAGAGTGCTGATGTCATAATTCTGGATGATAATTTCTCCACGATTGTGACCGTGGCCAGATGGGGACGCTCAGTCTACATAAACATTCAAAAATTTGTACAGTTTCAGCTAACTGTTAATGTGGTTGCACTAATTGTTAACTTCAGTTCAGCTTGTCTAACAGGTAGGAAAGCTTTAACTTCCCTTCAAACTTATTGTTAATTGTCCTTATGATTGAAACTTGTAATAAGAAACAGAAATGAAAAGGTAACAGACTCTAGAAATACTTACCCTTGTACATCTGACTGTGGTATAGGGAGTGCTCCTCTCACTGCTGTTCAGCTTTTGTGGGTCAACATGATTATGGACACATTAGGAGCACTTGCACTGGCAACTGAGCCTCCTAACGATGAATTAATGAAGCAAACACCAGTTGGAAGAAGGGGGAATTTCATCACTAATGTTATGTGGAGGAATATCTTAGGACAATCCCTGTATCAGTTCTTGGTAATCTGGTTTCTGCAGTCAATTGGGAAATGCGTGTTTGGACTTAATGGCAGCGATTCTGATCTGGTCCTTAACACGCTTATTTTCAACTGTTTCGTTTTCTGTCAGGTAATTTCTTACTAGTCTCTATGTGTGACAAGTTTTCTTAAAATAGTAGACAATCCCAGTTACATTTAGATGTAAAATATGCATGCCGAAATTCTTCGAAACTTACAGACATATTTGTTTTGGCATGCATTAGCAATATCCAACAATGATATGTTATACATACCTGTATTCTTTTGACATCTCCATTGGGGCCCGTTTGATTAGAAAGAAAAAATTATGATGGGAATTGAAAATGAGAGAAAGTGAAAAGAAAATTTACCTTCCTCTATGCATTTGATTAAACTGAAAAGTTTTATTAGATTCTAGCAAAATGAAAGATATGAAACCATGCTTAAATGAATGGTAATAGAGAACTTATTTTCTTCCACTTTCTACTATTTTCATGCTAATCAAACACCAAAAAAAATTTCAATTTTTCCTCTTTCTTTCATTTTCCACAATTTTCACTCTACTTCTACCTTCCTGCTAGGATTTTGAAATGTTCTCAAAATGTTTCTGAAAGGTTTCCTTTTGCTTGCTAACCAAAACATCACAACAAAATATGGTTTGGTCCTTGGTTGAATGACACCAGAGTTCGCAAAACTAGCAGGAAAAGAAAAAGACTCTGTTATGTGTCAACTTAGTTTGCAGCTACAAGTTTCCTGGACTAACCATAACAAGAGCAAAAAATATGTACGTAACTTGTTTGATGTTATTTTACAGGTTTTCAATGAAATAAGCTCCAGAGAGATGGAGAAGATCGATGTCCTTGAAGGCATATTGGACAACTATGTTTTTGTAGCTGTTATTGGTTGCACAGTCTTTTTCCAAATCATAATCATTGAATACCTTGGAGCATTTGCAAATACAACACCACTCACTTTTGGACAGTGGTTCTTTAGCGTATTTATCGGGTTCTTGGGCATGCCAGTTGCAGCTGGTTTGAAGATGATTCCGGTGGATACGTGATTTGGTAATGCTACTTTTTTTAATTTCATGCACAGAAAAGCTCTTTTGTTCCTTGATTCTTTGCAGCAGTGTCTGTTCTGAGGTGTTGGATGCTTTTGGATAGGAAGGATGCGCGGGTACTCTCTTCGACTACAAAACAGAAAGATATAGATTGAAATTGGGAATCTACTTCCGTTTTAACTTTTTATTTTTCAGATTCCAACTTTCCTTGTAGAATTCTTTGCCAACAGTGGGGGCATAAGCAATTTGGGCCGAAGCACTCCCTCCTTATATTAAAACATTTTTGGGCATCTTTTTTAATAAACTCAGGAGGGTGAGGCAGAGAGTTAATATAAATTTGTTAAATTCAATTGGTTAGAACTTCTATTTACCGTCTGTCATGCAATTATATGGTTATCTGGCAGTGTCAAATTTTTAATGCAGATTTTTCTTAGTTTTGCTATTTTACTCCTGGTAGAATTTTGTACATTTTACAGTGCCATTGTTGTTATTGTATGCTAATAGTTCCGAGATTAATCTTTGAATTGTGGTTTATTGATACAGATAAACCGATACATAGACAGCAAATTGTGGTTTGTTGATACGAATACATAGACAGCGAATTATGGTTTGTTGATCCGAGAGAGAGAGAGAGAGAGAGAGAGAGAGAGAGAGAGAGAGAGAGAGAGAGAGAGAGAGAGTTTTAAACTTGCTAGTGAGTCTTAAACTTTCAAGTTTCAACACAAACTGCACATTTAACACATTTTCAGTACCATCATACTCACATAAATGAGAACACAAATACTAAAAGATTAACTAACAAGGGCCAAATCATGAAATTAGAGAGTCAGAGAGGATATACAAAATTAGATGGCCTCCTAAGTTTTATTTAATTACAGCAATGTCCAGAACTTCTATCAAGGGGAAAAAAAAATCTTCAAGTTTTCTTTACCAGAAAGACCGATAGGAAATTCTTGACACACCGCGAAAGAGCCCGGTATTTTGAGCACTACACATCACCTGTTGTGTGTTTTATTTCGTTGTTGGTACGGTATGTACTGGCTGGTAGCAGAATGATAACTTTGATTAGAAACAGTTTTTTCGAGGAAGGGAATCTAACATTGTATGCAAACAACGTCACCACATATTCTACTGTAGTTTGCACCAGATATTCTTCTACAGTTTCTGCTCAGAATAACCTAGTTGCAATTTTGAGTTATTGAAATATGATATTAGAGGTCCAGAAAATTAGCTTAACGCTAAGCCTGAGAACGAAGAGAAAAAACAGTAGTGAAATTTGGAGAGGGATAAGCCTGGGTGAAGTAACAGATTCCTCAATGGGCACAGAAGCAGGGACTTTGAGGCTCAAACAAGGATGATTGCATCACCATAGATAAAGAGAAGCCCATCACCGCACGGACCAGCGATCGGGTCTAATCAGGAAAGATATCGACCAAGGTCACCAAACTAAGGGGGCCGGGGCCATAGCACACTTACAAATTCGTTGTCTCCCAATGAGACTTCACAATGAGAAAGAGATAGAAAGAACCATCCCCATTACTAATGGGAAATGTGGTAAATCTTTGTATTCCTCTTCTTGTTTTTGTAGTCGTGAAAAACATGCCGGTAATGGAGGGATAAGCTTACCCTTCCAAATACAAGCCAAAGCTGAAATATGCACAAGGTTTGAAATGCTTTACTCACTGTCATTTCTTCTCTCACATGTCTATCTACAAGATATGTACCATTTATTTTGCATCACAAAGACCGGTGGCTTGGTCGCAGAACCCATCCTTATCAAGCAGCTTCGGCGGTGGAGCACTTAATAGAGGAGAAGAAGGGGTACCATAAGCATTACGTCGACTGTTTCCACAACCAAGGCTCACTCTGGTACTCACCCCAGTAACTGGATTTGTGCCACTTGCATACTTGCAAAGAGCCTACGCAAAAATCCCAATCGTGAACCTTGTAAATGAAGTGAACTATGGTTCAATGCAAGAATATTACAAGAAGAGAATATGATGTCATAGGTAAATTAAACTCTCGGAAAAAAATAAAAAGAAAAAAAAAACTGGACAGTGATGCAGAAAAGTTCTGCTCTGCTCTGTGTACCGGGAAATTAAAAGATTAATTGCTGCTACGATCACAGCCACCAATGAGCTGTTATCTACGTGGTTTGTTTCAACCAATCCATTTCACTAAGCTATCATTTTTAACACATTTTGATGAGTGTTATCAACATCTTCAAAGTTTACAGCTTGATTAACTTCAGCGATATACAAAGAACCAACTAAAAGAAACAAAGTAGCAATTGAGCTCCAAAAAAAAAACAAGAAGAAGAAGAAGAAACAAGGTAGCAATTGAGAATAAATTAACGAAATATCATAAAGGGCAAGTTTTCTTTTTGAAGAGAAAGGTCAATGTTATAATGCTGGGAAAATGCCATTTGTCCATATTCCCGCATGGATGGATCAGGATAGATTTTTGATCCATGCCCTGAGAAACTCGCAGCATATAAAAGAGATCAGGCGCTTCAAATAGTTTTGAAGGTATAAAACTAAGAAGTGGAATCTAAGGATGAACGTTCATCTACGGCAACCTGGATACCAATTTCAACTCGTTAATTGCCTACTTGAGAGGATGAACCCGTGGAAGTCTCAAACAGGGCTTAGTCATAATTGACTCAAGAAATGGTTTGGGCTCCCTCCATTTTCTGCTTCTGTAAGTGTCTCAGGATGCTTAATGTTTGTTCTGTCATTGCTGCTTAAGAAAGCATACAGCCTAAGGTGCAGATTTGTGTTAATCAACAACTAAAGTCTCCTTTATTCTCTTCACGTGAACTTTTGTCCATCGAATTCAATAGGCTTCTAGATGCTTTGATGTGCAACCAAAGCTTATTACTAAGGTAGATGAATGAGAGTATTTGTATCATATTCAATAAAATTGTGGCTGTAAGATACCTGTTTCTGGAGAAGGTCTATGACAGCATCACTGAAGTCAGCACCATCAATAACGGCACCACCAAGATCACTACGAGTGAGGACCGATCTAACAAGGACAGCATTTGTAAGATTGGCTTCATTGAGAACCTGTTAGGACAGTACAGAAAATACATTGTATTGCTTAATAGAGGTGAATCAGCTAGTTTTAGGTAATCAGTGAATTCAGCCCCTCACTACTGAGTTACATGTTCAAATAGTTTACACCTTCCATTTAATGATCAAGCACATTCATAACTATATGCAACTTTTTGGAATTATCAGACAAAAACTTAAACAACGGTTGAAAATCTAAATCAAACTCATAAGCAATGGTAAGCAACATATACCGAGGTCTGAGTCACCTTACCATGCGATCCATCAATGTGTCACTCAAATCCGCACCTGCGCAAAGACAACAAAAATAAAGACTAGAAGGAAATAAATGAATATGGGAAAGGAATACACGGATATTTTGTTGGAAATTTGACGACATCAAGATAATTTAGTTGTCAAGCGATTGTTGGCTCTGATCAAACTTCAGTTCATAAATTGGTCGTAGTAACCAAAGACTCTGGACGATTCAAAATTGATCAACCCATTGTCAACGTATTTTTTGGTTGACACAATGAATAGCGTGGTTAGGTCAGAAGTCAAAATATGTTTTAGAGGATAAAGCTCAGGATCAAGAGATGGATTCACCAAGTAGCTGGAAAAGGAAGTCTATACTTTCACCATGATCAATTTCCCGTAAGCAAGAATATTAATTAATCAATGTTTCCCTCTGTTCTGCAAGACTGTTACATGAGGTAAGGCAGATTGCCATCAAGCCCTTTAAGAATAACATGAGTAACTTGGTGAAAAGGGCGACAATAACATGAAGGCACATAAAGCCACCAAGGATTTAGCAGAAAACTGAAGACAAAGAATAGTCATCTTTCTTGTTGAAGGTCAGGTTAGAATATCTCGCCGAGGGTCACATATCCATGTCAAACACCAAAGGACACCATTAAGACACATGCCGGACACCCAAAACAAAATTGCCGTATCTTTTACCAGTTTTTTCCCATTTAGACACTTCAGCGACCCCCAACTTTAGGTCACTCTTGGACACTCTACAGACACGTCGGTAGTACCAAACAACATAACTGGCTGTAGTTGAAGAAAAGCCATTTTTGTGTGTGATAAATTATGATCGATTGATTATGTTAGATGACCAAACATATTTTGTTGGAACACTTTTTTGAATTAGACATTGACCTATGTGAATAAAAGCATAAATCATAGTGTTCTAGTAATTAGAACCGTATCGGTTGTTTTCCAATGTATTTTCTAAAGCATGTCCCCTAATGAGTCGTGTCCTCCAATTTTCCGAAATTTGCATGTCACAATGTCAGTTTATGTCGTGTGTCTGTTTTGGAGCTGCTCCTAAGGCGTTAAATGATATTGTTCTACCAGATCGTGTCATTGAATGGTCTTTTGCGTACTTGCAAGGTTTTTCTCTTTAGTTTTTTATGGTTCAAGGGAAATCAAGATCACTTGTACCTGTAAAATTGGCCTTGAATGCAACAGCTTTCTCAAGGTATGCACCATTGAATGTTGACCCGCTAAAATCAGATTCCCTCATATCAGCAGATGTGAAATTGGCTCTCCTGTACAGCCATTAGGTTGATTAAGGCATTGTTCCCACAAATAAGTCACGATGCTAAAAATCACTTCTAAAATTTGTCCTTACTCAAAAAAAAATTAACATACAATGTATGTTAATTTTGCATGAAACTTTTGTGACTTATTGGTTCCCCTCGACAACGACAATAATCGAAAAGTAAAAAGTTAACAATTGAACCAAATTATTTTGCAGCCAAAGAAAAATAAACTCTTAGGCATCATCGATACAAAAGGCACTACAGACGTAATGCAGGAGGACAGACACTGACCTGAAATTTTCATTCACATGAACTGCTTTCCTGTAACCAAACAAAATAAAATAAGGAGGGTCGACAAAATATATGACCTTATTTGATGTGGGAAAAGGACCTGAGATCTGCAGAACCGAATTGAGCAGCCGATCCAATCCCGAATTCGCCGCGTAATTCAGCTTCAAACTTATTGAGGTCGGCCAGGGCGGTCATGTCAGTGCTAAATGTCAACACGGCAGCAGCAGCGGCCAATGCTGCTGTTGAAATTATGGTTTTCCACTTCCTGCTGGATTCTGCAAAGTGGAAGTTGGAAATTACAAGCCCAAGGTTTTGAATAACGGTTACGGGACATGCAACCGTACCAGTAGAATTGAACCATATTTTTTGATGGCAAAAATATACCCTGAAGTACTTAAATCACCCGTCAGGTTCGGGTATCGGCCGTGAATAGAAAATGGACCAATTTCCATATCACTAGTACATCATCAGGTGCAACGGTATTGGAAGGCTCAAAATATTGGCCGATACGATACGATACAATACGTAACTGCTGATTTTGCATCCTTGTATAATAAATAACCTCTTAATAAGGATAGTTCATCCCTGGTATTGGTATAATAAAAGACTTGCAGTAAAGAAATAGGTAACTCACTGTGAGTATGATGCGAATTGCTGCTTTCTGGGTTTAGTTGACAGAAGACGAGGACTGGTTTTGAGGAAGGCTTAAGAAGAAGCCTATGAGAAAAAGAAGAAGAAAATTGTGATTGTGATGGCGATGGCGATGATGAGGATGAGGTTTTGATCGATTTCAGAGCTAGTATGGAGATGGAAGTGAGTGCCATTTTCGGAGCAGAGGAAAGACGAAACTGCAGTGATGCAGGCGGAATAGATAGGTGGGAGGGGATGACGATTGGCATGGGATGTGTACACGTGGGCCTAAATGTGGCTGAATTTGAGTTAGATCTTGTTTCCATTTATTAAAATGAGAATTTCATAAAATTAAATTGATTAAATGAAAATTTCATAAAATCAAATGAGCTTATTTTAGCAAATGGTTCCTCATCAAGTTATGGAAATAAGTTAATTTTAGCAAATGAGAAAAAATTAGTTGATTTTAGCAAATACCACTTAATTTTATGGAATTCTCATTTTAGTAAATGGTAAACATGGCTTTATTCAATATTCAATGCCCCGGAACACGGTCACTTATTAGTGCCCCCAACTATTTCAGCACCTAACATTTTTGTGGAGTCCACAACAAAATATATTGACTCCACATAAATGTGCAGTGCTCAAATAATTCGGAGCACTACGTGATCATGCTCCGTGACTATTAAATAATTATTCTTGAATGAGATACTACTAGTAATCAAGTTTTTCTTTTTCTTTTTTTTCTTTTTTGTTTTGTTTTGTTGGGTTCCAAGTTTTGAATACTGCACCTGTAACTTTGTTTTATATATCAACTTCTTGCAAGATGTTTGTATAAAGGAAAATGCTAATAACAACCCAATGGATTGTCAATAAGGGAAGAAAAGGATAAAAAAAAAATCACATTTTTATGTTAAAGATGCATTGGAAACTGTGTTTTCCCCCCTCTTCTTGCCTTATTGACAACCCAATATGTCGTTATTAGCATTTTCCTTGTATAAAATATGGTATGGCCATTTCTGGTGGACTTTGTGGCAATCCATTCAACATCTTACAAAAGTAGTAAATGAGATTGTCCATTCCCTTGCACATTTCATCCGTTAACTTCTCAAGTTAACTTTCACATAAGCAACAGAAACACCTATTCTTCCTCCATTTGATCCTTCCAAACACCATCCATATAACTTACGTGAACAGGCTCAAGCAAAACCATTGCGCTCTGTAACATCTGCCTTTCATCCTCGTCTTTGTTCAGCTCAGCTTCTCTCTCTAATCGAAGGTAAATGTCGTGCAAAAACGCCAGCATCAATTTCAGCTCTTCCCATTCTCCACGGTCCTGTTTTACAAATTTCACGGAGATGAAATGGACGAGTCCTAACACCATTTCAAAGTCCTTCCGTTCCAGCCCAATCACTACACCTCTCAAGAAAACCACCCCAACTGCATCCAATACATTTGCATTACCTCTTAAAAGTAGAATCACCATTTCCATAAGCTTCTTGAATGCAGGAAGTTCCAACGGTTCAGATGCTTCCTCACTTTCCTCGTCTGAGCCAACCTCCCTTAATTCTTTGAATTCAATTTTTGCTATAACTGCGAGCCATGACGGAAAATCAGAAGATTCACTGGCTCTCTCTTCTACAGCTTGCTTCTGCATATGCGTGGACCCCAATGCCAGAATCAAGTCAGGGAGCCACGGCTTCATTGCAGCAACAACTCGTGTTGCATAACCAGAGCCCAAAACCGATTCAATTGTAACTATTACATCGAGCAGACTATTAGCGAGGTTATGAGCTTCTGGGGGAGGCAGTGAATCTCCATTGGAGCTGACAAGGACTAAATTGAGTAACTTGGCTAAATAGGTGAAGGAGCTTTTCAAACAAAGGAAGGCTTCTTTAAAATCTTCCTCCTTAAACTGCAGCTTGTCACTGGATTGGCTGTTTAAACTAGACATCATGAACTCCACATAATCCAGTGAGAATTTCAAGCATTTGACTGGACTGTGGGAAATAAGACCCATTGCAATTGCATCAACAACGAACTTGAGAACTGCAGTCAGGATCTTCACTGGACTGGAAATCCTTTTCTGTTTACTTCCAATGGATTCTGCAAGAAGTTGATAAATAAACGCAATTAATTGATAACCAACACTATTGGAGGTCGGGACACAGTTAGAAGTAATAATTTCATATTAAAGTCGGTGCAGAAAGCTGCCAAATTACAATGGTGATTCAACTGCAAGGGCCCTACATGACATTCTGAAAGGTTGTTTGTGTTGAATAAGAAATTGCAGGATCAGCATGGACAAACAAGAGATATAATTACTTCCATAACAAACTGAGCCATGTATCCAGAAATGTAATCCTTTTTATGATAACCATTCTGGCTATCTTCAACAGACAATCACTTACTACTGGAAATTTAGGAGATAATTAGAAAGTTGGAACTCGAGAGGGGAAAAATTGGCCAACAAAGTGCTTCCAATGAGGAGCACTTACAGCTGGGTGAAAATTCATAAGATGAGAAATATTATGCCCATTTTGTCAACAAAGGCATACAAAGTTTCAAACCCCATTACACAATGGAGCTTTTTACTACAGCTGCGGCTGCCTATGTTGCGGTCAAGTCAATCAAAAACCAGCACAAGCTGTGGGAAAAGGAAAAATAAGCTGCTTGACCCCAACCATTGTTTTAATTTCAATTCTCTCAAAATATTAGCAAAGGAGGGCTCACTGAACAGATTCATTCATGCGAAAAATATTCTTCTGCTGTCACTGACCTCCATCACTAGGACTTGAGGTACTGATTTCTGATTCTCTCTTTTGCTGGCAATTATTGCCTGTCTTGTTCCTCCTATCCTGCTTAGTTTCTGACGGCGATTTCCTGGAATTTCTGGGGTCACCTGCTCGAAATAACTTATTTGTACAGTTGAATAGATGATCCATGGTCTGTTCCAGCAAAGTTGGCTGAAAAACGACAACGATTTTAGACGGTGGCGAAAGAATAACAGATCAATAATAAGGTCGCTAACACAAAAGGTGACGGAAAAGGTAGAGTCCAGTTAAAGTAGATTTCCTAATATAAAACGATTAAAGAGAAGTTGGTATTTTGTTCCTTCAGTTCCTAGTGATCTATCTTTAAACAATAATGCCATTGATGGTAGAAATTCCATCTTGCCTTTTCTGAAATTTTGGTTAGTTGCAAACTACCTTCCATGGTTACTGAACTAAAAGAAAGCAAATGATTTAAAGACAAAACAAGACGCTAAAAATACTTCCAATCACTCTAGAAAACCAAGCAACCAATGGAAAAAACTAAAAACGAAACAACTTATCCAGATTCCCAGAGAGATGTAAATAAAGCAAAAGAAATTCAAAAAGAAATAAGTGAGAAGCAGCCAAGCTTATTGCTGGACATATCGGAATGAGAAAAGGGAGTACTTCAATATGCATGGAACAACAAAAAGTAAAAGAGGATTCTCATAGACAAGTCCAGGTGAAGTGGTATCAAGTCGTGACAAGTTGTTACAATCGATCAGACAATCCAGATTTAATGTGTAGCAAATAATACATGAGTCCATTACAAAAGTATCAAAACAAAATCATGCGATAAACCTTAGATATGTTTAAACTGCACCCATAAAGTAAGGCTTTCAACAAAATAGTTCTGAGTTAATATCACTTGCCTCCAAAGGTGATCCTGCAGAATCAGAAGAATCTTTTTTCTTGGTTCCGTGATTGTTTACGCCATTTATGCTAACATTTTGAAGAGACATGTGGAGAGTAAGAGATGTATATGCCAAGATTGGAGTGGTGTCCATATAATCGCAATGCCTGCACTGTACAACGCTGACTTCAGAAATGACCTTTAATGCAAAGAATGCAGTTTCCAAAATTTGAGACTTCAATGTAGCAATTCGACTGTTTTCATCTACAAGCAAGTCCTTTATTTGCCAGGCTATTCCTAAAGCAACTGAATACTCCTCTTCAAATGAAGAGGTAGACGAGGTGGGAGACTTTTTCCCACTGACATGTTTCCCTTTTGTCAAAATCTTGATCGAAGACTTAGTTTTCCTTTGCTTGGCAAAGGGATCAGTGTGACTTGGCATTTCTGTACCAAATTTGGTATGGCATCCACGGGCTGTTTTTTGCAAAATCCTTGCCAGAGTTTCAAACATCTCATCAAACCTATTACACGACAGCATCATCTTGTGGGCAGACCTCACTTCAACTTGCCTTTCCATGTTTTCAGATAAACCACAACTTGTGATCAAAGCCATGGAATCATCAAAAAGCACGCCAATATCATCTGGAGAGACACAGGAAATTATCTCACAAACAGCAGACTGAGCACGCCTAGTAGCTGCAGCACCAAACAAGTATCTCAGGTTTTCAACAGACAACAGCTCCTTAAGGGTAGCCTTGTAAGATACCTCACTCACTAAATTGTTGCAAAGGTAGGCAATGGCGACAAGTAAGCCATCAAGCTGATCCCCATCAAGTTCATTGCGAAGCAAAACCAAACTGATACACACTTTGACTAGCTCCATGAGAGAACGCAAAGATGCCCCTTCTGATAGAGAAAATTCACAAAACCTTGCCCCGGCCATTGGAGACCTTTTGATCAATCTGACACACCGATTACATGCTTCCTCCACAGCGACTTTTGAGGGGAAGTATGATGGCATTAGAAGCTTAACGATTTTCTGAGCAATGGACGGTTGATCACTTGCAAGTGTTGACAGTAATAAATCCATCCGTACAACCTGTGAAGAATCAACGAGCAAAAGTCAGTCAACTATTGAGGACAAGGGGCATCACAAGTACTTGTTGATAAGGATTCCAAATTTAAATTGCAAGGTAATAGGTACCTTATGAAATTGGAAATTTCTAATGTCCCTTAAAAGAAGAAGGAGATCAACAAGAACAGATCGAATGGAAATGGAAGTATCGAGAATCAGATGCCCCAATCTTGGTAGAAGAACTTTAAGAATCTCATGAGATTGAGGATTGCCTAGCAAATATATAATGCCATTCAACGTGGCAAGCCTGACCTCATTGCATGGATCGTGAGTCATGTCATCAAATATTTTGGTAATAATCTTTGTGATGGTAGACGAAGGAATGATTTCCCAAAACAGATGAAGAATGCGGCAGGAACCTTCTACCGCCACAACTCTCACATCTGGACAGTCATCAATCAGTAATCTCTGCAACAGAAAGAATTGTTTATCCAGCAATGTATCCTTAACCTCCTTTGTAGAATCAGGATCTTCAAGAGGGAACATGTCTAGAAGCAGATGCAACGCATTTTGACGAACATTTGAATTTGCAACCTGCCCAAATTTCAGAGTAACATTGAAAATTAAGCTGACTGAAATTGGCCAAAGAAATTCAGTCATTAACCAATTTGAAGTAGTAAAAACATAATTGCAAGTTCTACAGGCTGATGAAATGTTTCAGTCAATGATTTGGTGGAAAGTAGTAGTACATTTAAGCCTTACAGAGCCACAAAAATGCCATAGCTACTTCCAAATATATGAACAAAGTATGTGTAAATTTATTTATATATATAGAGAGAGTGACAAGGAGGGAGACAGTGAGCTGTAAATATCTTCACTATTTATGACGTTTAAGTTCAGTTGTAACCTGTAAACTTGATTGCTAGTGAGTTCGCTTAGAAAAAAACACGCTTTCAATTAGATAACTGATAATGAATAGCATCATATGTTACTAAAAAGTGGGTATTCAGTTTGATAGTCACTGAAAGCAACCTTTTTGCATCCTCACGACATCGAACAAACTGTCCAATAGAACACCTTACTCCTCGAGTATTGTGCATCCTCTACTTTGAAAGCTTCAAGATCCCCTCACCTTATGTCTGTTGCCACAAAATTTCAAGGGTTTCATAAATCTATACAAAGACACAACTTTCTTTTTGGTCGGCTATGAAAGGGAAGGTGACAACTTAGACTACGGTTGGTGGTATTGTTGACAATGCCCCCTCCATTTTTTGCAACCAGCATGAAGAAACTCTTTCTCACCTTCTAGGACATTAAGGAAATCTACATATAATCTTTCTTGTGTCTCCAAAGCTCCCCAACCTTGGGATCAGTAAATTTCCTTGATAACTGCTAAGTTTTGTGGAAAATCTTTCCATTACGTGATTTGGAAGCTAGCATGGGCTGCTATGGTGTACTTCACCATGCAAGAGAGAAATAAGAGAATTCACAAGCCTCCCTCTCAGCTGATGGACCTAAAAGTTACAAAAATATTTCCCGGCCAAATCTGTTGAGAGCCCGTCTTAACCTCATTTTCCCTATTTGGCTTATCCCTCATTGTACTCTAATTGTTCTTCACTTGAATCTCTACCCTTTTTCCCTCGCTTAAATTTTTTTTATTGAAGTCTCCTACATCTCATTTACCATAACGAAAGGTTACAAATTTTCCATAAACATGTATATGATAAATCAAGAAAATGAGACAAGTTCCAATAAGCAAACAGATCAGTTGTGGATATCATATAAAGCTATGCAATTCAAGCTTACTGTCCAAATAGGCAGTAAAAATACATGTAGAAATTGCGAAAACCTGAAGTGACCGAAAAATCACAGGCTCTGCGAGGCGAAACAGAAGCTTCTCAACACCATCGACCGTTCTTTGGGCAATAAACCCTCCCAAAACCCGTCTTATCGAGGCAGCAAATGAAGCTGAACTAACATATATTGACCCCTCAATCAACCCCTGCAAAAACCCATTCTCAATTTCGTCCCTCAGGTTTCCCTCAACAAGCTTCCAACCCCGGAACACAATATCAGCATACGCCTCCAACATCGACTTGCGCCCAAATGGAATCTGCGATCGAATCATAGCCAGAACCTCCTTCAACAGCTGCCCACTTAACCCAAACATGAACGCAATGAACTTCCTCCCATCCTCCGTCTTCAAATACAAGGGCGCAATCGAACACCTTATCAGCAAAAGTTTCAAATCCTCAATGCTCTCATCCTCAAAATCAAACAAAGTGAACGCTTCGCGAATCGCGTAAACTCTATGCACATCCACTTTCTTCTTCAATGTCAAAGACCTCGAGAGCAAAACCGGTAATGATTGCGAAATCAGGGTTTCTCGCCCTGGAAACTCCGATTTCCACCAGAAATCGCACAAACTTGAAACCTCCGAGAGCAAAACCGGATCCGACTCGAACAGGACCAGATTGTCATGCAATTCACGAACCGCGGGTAGAACATCAGAGGGCGAGAAAACCTTTTTCGGATGCGAAACGCATAGGAGTGCCACGTAAGCGTAAACCTGAAGCTTCTGAATCACATTTTCCCTTTCATCGACGACTTCAGACTCTTCCTCTTTCGACGCGTGCCGCGAAGACCGTCGGAGCCGCTTCGTCGGCGGCGATTTGGGGGACTTGGCCTGGTCGGCGGCGGCGGTGGATTGGGAGATTTGTTGGAAGCGAGTGATGGATTGGGAGATGAATTGGTGGAGAGAGAGAGGGAGGGAAGAAGAAGAGGAGGAGGGCTTGAGGTTGTGGATTAGGGTTTTGAGAGAGGGCTTTGTCGATTTAAACCCTAATTTCGTCGCCAACGAGAGGAATTCTTCGGCGGAGGTCTGGAGCGATGAGCGGAGTCTCTTCTCCATTTTTTTACAGAAGTGACGATTTGCTCGACCAGACACAGAGATATACAGTATGCACGTATTTATACACCTGTGTTCGTTAAGGGTAGGTGAAAGTGGTTTAGAAGACAGACAAATGAGAAACAGAAAGATGAGTTTGTGATTGGGTTGTCGTTTTGATAGCTGGAGGGTCACCGTAGTTTGAACATCTGAAATTTGAAAATGGTGTTGTGGCGCTCACTGTACTGTACTATCCTGGACCTGGGATGGAGTCAGCGAGTTTGGGTGTAAACTTGGCGGGCCAATATCCGCCCTGTTTGGAACTTCAGGTAGCCCAAGTCTGTAAATAAATACCTCTAGAGAAAAACTTTTAGAAGGGTTTCTTACATGCCGGCTCTCATTTGGGAGGGTGTTTTCATTTATGCCCTGCGTCACATTCTTCTATGTAGGCCCTTTTTTTACACGCGCGCGTCAGAGGAGACGTACTGTAACTTTTCCGCTTTTACGTTTTTTTCCCGTGTTTTTTCTATTCTCCCTCTCTCTCCTCTATGCACCCACCTAATCACCTGCACCTATAGTGACTAGTGTAGGCTTTGTACGAACAAAACAGGGGGTGTTACGCCCCCCACCCCTGTCAACCCCCCTTCCCCCGGCCCCACACCCCTTTCCCCAATACCTTCACCCACCCCCTCCCCCCTTTTTCGGCCCAAAACCCTTTTTTTTTTCTTTTAACTTTATTTATTAAATTAATTATTTAATTTGGTTTACTCACATTATATTTGCAAGTAAATTATTTTTTTTCATTGACATTTAAATTTGACTTTATATTTACAAACTTTATATTATTTTAATTAGTTAATTAATTTGTTTTAACAATGAATAATATATTAAAAACTTCTAAAAGTGAATAATATTACAATCACGCTTAAAAGTAAATAAACATTACAATCACATTTTAAAGTGTCTAAATATTACAATCACGTTGACAATGTTCAACCCTAATCAATATTGCCTCAAAATTGTGGTCCCGGCATGACGCCCAGTATGTTGAACCACAATTGAACACGTACGTTATAAGTAACAGCCCATCCTGCAACTTCATCCGACGCATTCTGCCACCACCATATTGGGATGGGTGGTACAGGGTGATGAGGGTGCAAAAAAAAGTTGTACGAAGTGATTGTTAATACGGGCAATAGCTAGTTTTTGGCGTTGTTGGACTGAAACTGGACGGGATCGCAAGGGCAAGTGAGTAAAACAACTTCCAACATTCGCGTCAAATGTATGTAGTACAATGTTGTACCGTGATGCAATGACTACCCCCAAACTCATATAGTCCATCCAATTTGGCTGTGGAGCCGTAGGCATCCAATAGCTCAGTGACCGTTGTACCTCATCTGCCATATTTCGTAGCGGATAAACCGCATTGTAGAGATCTCTATTCTGATTAATTTCTTGGATAAGATCATGTCGTACTTGAACCCAACCCTCCTCAGTGCCATAGATATGCGCGGCTATCGCCCTGAATCCACAATGACCATCACCTTTGACGTCTTTGGTGTAGGACATAGACTGCTAAAATTGCCAAGGTAAATACTGAATGTAGTTAACCTCCTCCCTCTCCCCCTACATCCACTCCCTCCCTGCATTTTTCCCTTTCCCTTTCCCTCTCAATGTAGATGCTTCTGTACAAGAAGGTATGCGCTGTCCACTCTGCTTAGCTTTTCCTACAGGTTGACCTCTATTTTCTGTTGTAGACACCCCGATTTTGACCCGAGATACTTGTCAAGCACTCCCGATGATGAGAAAACCACCTGTGAACACCTTAAGATTAAGAAAAGGGCTTGGACTTCCCCCAAATAACCTAAACCACCCCAAACCATCCCTAAATAACCTAAACCAACCCAAATGACCTAAATACCCTTTAAAAGACCAAAATAAACCAGAACCAACTGCTGTGCCCAAAGGGGTTCGAGCGCTCAAACCCCCTGTTTGAGCGCTCAAGCTCTGTCCAGTCTGTCGGTGGCAGAGCATCTAATGATAAGATTCCAACTGAATGGCAGCCACCCAGCCGTTTTTCTGCTACACGAATGAGTACAATAGACCCCAGGGTGAGTCTATATCACTTCATTAGGCCCCCACTTCAAATAAACTCATTCCCCCCCATTTTCACTCTATAAAAGCCACCCTCCTACACCATTTAGAGGTTTTAGACACTATCACCAGCTCCAAGCTATTGCTCACCTCTCTCAAATCATATTTCCAGCTACTATCAACCCACTTCATCCTTCACTTCAAGCTTAATCCTCTTACATCCATCAAACCCACTTGATCCCCAAAACCTTTCACTAAAATACACCATCATCCATTCAAAATCAGCCCAAGCCAACCCACACCCAACATAATCTGTCCTAATCTACCCACATTGTGATAACAGACCCATCCAACACTCATCCACCGAGCAAAACCACAAGTCCAAGCTCGAATCAAAACCAAAAGGTAGAAATCCATGTGAAAGTTATGGTTTGGTACTCTCCTGAGGGAGACCAGTGGGTTCATGGAGGTCCCCTATACCTCTTATGGACTCACAAGGTCTCAAATATTCAAGAAAACAACTTTTGAAAATCCCAGCTTCAAATGGCTTAAGCGCTCAAGGCTTACCCTATGAGCGCTCAAACTGTTTGAGCACCTCTTCATGTTTTGAGGTTTCTGGTCATCTCTTAAGTTGGTAATGTCATTATTATGGCTATTTGTTGATTCAAAAACTCTCAAATCAGTTTATTTAGTCTCTGATCATCGATCAATGAGCCCAAAAGCCATAAAAGTGATGTTTCATCATCATCAAGCCATGGATGATCCCATTCTATGAAATAAATAGGGTATTTCACCCCTTTTAAACATGATCAGAAAGTCTCAAGTTCATACTGACATCAAAGAATGGTCAGAAATCATAGTAACTCTCAGCCCCTGGATGGGGGTTGAGCGCTCAATCCTTGCTCAGTTTTGGCATCCCAATCTTGCTCATTTCAATTCTGTGTTCTGTTTTCAGTTTATGAAGTTTGTGTGTGTTGATGTTTGGCTAAGCCAACCTATTCACGAAGTGTGTGTGTGTGTGTGTTGATGTTTGGCTAAGCCAACCTGATCTCTTCTCCCTCTCATTCTAATCATGCTTATGCATGGCCCAATACTCATCTCTCACTCATGCAAGCATTTTATGTTTATTTTGTTAATGTTTCTGGTTCATCAAGTACATTTACATTATTGTGTACTAACTTGAGCTTGTTGATGATCCAAATAAAGGCAGTAAGGCATGTAAACACTCAAACCATGAAGATGGTTTAAGCGCTCAAAGCCTCCCTTTGAGCGCTCAAACTGTTTTCTAGTGCATCAAGAGTTTTCATCATATCAGGCTACTAACTCTGTTTTGAGTGTTTTGGATGCCTCACAATGATATATTTTTCACCCATTCTGCCTTTATTGCCTTGTTTGGTTCATCATCAATTTTCAAGTTTATGTTAACATGGTCATACCTTCCTGCTTAGTCATCAAAGTATCATTTTCAAGCAGATTAAAGTGCATCAAACATGTTTTCATCAAAATCAGAATCATTAGAAACATCAGAAGCATGAGTGAGTGAGAAGGCTTTGAGCGCTCAAGCTCATCTATTGAGCGCTCGAACTGTTATGGAGGATCCAATTGGTTTTGCTATACAGTAACTTGTAGTGTTATTTCGAGTTATTCTGTCATTGTTAATCATGAACTAACATTGTGGTTTGCTATTTTATGTGTTTACTAATTCGTACTTGCATATCATCACCACTCATGTAGATCACAATACACATGCATACACCATAGTTCCATTGTCGTGCTTATCATTGTTACGTGGTTCCCATCCCCATTTTCCTGTACTTGTTCAAAGTTGAGTTGCATACATTTCTTGTATAATCCCACAAAAGTCAAGTAGAGACCGGTCTTCGAACCGGGCGAGGGGGGTGCCGTAAAACCCTTCCCCTCTCGTAACTGAGCTCCCGAACCTAAGATAGTATGGTGATGACGGGCCAGTATTCCTTATCCATTAAATGAGGCACGAGTCAATCGAGTTCGGTTCCTCGGGGACAATCCGCTAAAACCCGGGGGGCGACTTTGAATCAATTCGAGAATCCTCCGGAGGTGCGTCCACATCTGTGTTGTATGATGGGGCTCGAACACTGCTGTGAGACGGATCCGCCATATCCACAAACCTGTCTATCATATGCTTTCGCATATATGGATCCATCCCCTGTAATATGTCAACCATATGAGATGTCTCGTCGGGTTGTTCTCCCTCGTCATTTAACCCGGCCGCGTGCATAGAGAGCCTACTCCAATGAAAGTGGATACTGGATAGCGGAATTGACATGCTGTGGGAACGATAAGCCCTCAGATCGTGCATACATGGCAATCCGTGTGTTGTTCTGATCGAATAGCCGCAACTGCCGCTTGGGAAGGGGTAGGCGTCTGCGGCGGATTGTAGCTGAAAATCGATCAACTCCATTGCATATAATGAAACGCGGCACCTTATTTCATCAAAAATGGCGTCACGTAAATGGTTGTGGTGTGGAATGTTGACAGATTTCTCGAACGACTTCTTAATTTCCCCAAACTAATTTGTCAACATATTATCTATGCATTCGAAAGATGTTTGGAGCGATGACATGGTTGTACCCCCTAAATAGCACTTTAGCTTCGAATGTGCAGACTCGACCCTGTAATAGAATAATGCACTTTGTTTAAATAGGAAAGTTTGAATAGTGTAGTAGAATATAATGCAGAAAATTTAACTCGTAAAATTATAAAGTGACTATACCTTTGACTTGAATTGCTTCCGAGGTGCATACATGTATCTGTCCATGCTGTAATAAATCGCTCTTTGTACGGCTTTAACCATGTATCCGCAAGATAAGTTATGACACGCGGATATTGGCTATACTCCTCGTACATGGTAGCCCACTTATGCTGGTAAGACAAAGTGCTCGATGAATGAATAAGGGACTGCCATGAATTGTAAAAGTCTTGAAACAACGGACCAAGCACAGCGCTGCAGTTCTTCATTATGCACTGATTTATGTGCCAAATGTAAAGGATGTGACGTGCCATGGGGAAACATGCTTCAATGGCGTTAATAAGTGCCAAATCACGATCTGTAACAAACACCAATGGCAATGATGCCCCCTTCCAACCATCCACTTCTTTAAGGTATTCAAGGCCCAGGTACATGTATCTTCCCTCTCATTATTAAGATATGCGAACATAAGCGAGAAAGTTAGATTTGTGGATGTGATACCCACAATCTCCAATAGTGGTTTTCGATACTCATTGGTTTTGTATGTGGCATCAATTACCAACACGGATGAAAAGTTGACAGATAGCTCTAGACTCGTAGGATGAACCCAAACAATATCTGTGATTTCGTTGGTGTCTTGATTTGTCCTAAAGTCGTGGAGGTACCCATTCTTAATAAATTGCTCTAACACATACTGAATAGTAGTTAGACCGCCCCGTTTGGCTTTCTTGTTTATGAAAATAGTGTTGTAAATGCTTCTAATTCCCGTAGTGTTTGACGGGTCTTTTTTCTTCAAAATACTAAGAATTTCACGAGGTGCGGTGTTGTTGGCCATCTTGACCACAAATTGTTTCTCCATTGGTTTTAGCCTTGATGGGTACTCGTGGCCCTCAATATTTTTTGCTGGTTCATGGTTATGGAGACCACAGGAAACCCTTAAACCCCACTTAGCACCGTCTGGAGGTATTGGTATACCTCGCAACTCAAATGGACACTCACATTTTTTTAGTCCCAATATTCCTATGCAAGATTAGTCTTTCAACCCCACAGTGCGGTTTGTACTTTCCTCCTCTCTTCACCCAAGCTAACATATCTTCTCTACTTTCAAAATGAATGACGAATATGCATAAGAACAACTGAAATAACTAACCTGATTAGTGCGAAATTCGGGTGTTGTGGACGCCCCTCCGAGGAATTTGATTTGGAGTCGCCACCCGGGTTTTAGCAGATTGTCCCTGAGGAACTGAACTCGAATGACTCGTGCCTTGTTTTTGGATAAGGTTTAAAACTAGTCCGTCTTCACCATAATATCTTAGGTTGGGAGCCTTGGTTACGAGAAGGGAAGGGTTTTATGGCACCCCTCTCGCCCGACCCGAGAGTCGGTCTCTACTTAGCATTTGTGGGATTTAGAAAAATATTTATTATCTAACTTTATTCACGTAAAAAAGGGAACCGGGAATGGGTATCAAGTAAATAAGATCACAAATGAAAATGCACGTGAAGAGGTGGATGCCTGTGCGATGTGTACAAAATGATAAGTTTATGATGCATGATATAATAGATGGCATAGGATGCATAAAATACGTAAAATTATTAGACTTAAACCAACAATGAACATAAACTATTACATGAGATGCATAACCAATGGACAAATTCATGCAATGATCTTCTACAAAAAAAACAAACTAAAATACGATGAAATGACAATGGACAGAAGTTATATTGGATAAGAATAGTTAAATGAAAGCTATTTACATCAAAGAAATTTGTTCACTGTTCTGGACTTGAGCACTCAAGTCATGCCATCACCCTTTTTTGCTTTTGTTCTTGCTTCCTCTTCCCAAAAACACTTCTTTTAGTTCCTTTTCATCATACTTTAAGATCTAAGAAACCCTTTTAAGAAGGTCAATGAATGCCAAAAACTCTATTTGAATGGTCAATAAGTCACAAAAATGCATTTTAGCCCAAGACATGAGTTGATAAGAATGTGAACAGATAACCTTTGATGTAAACAACTGATATATGTGATTATATATGAGATCATACTAATTAAACGCTAAAAAGGCTGATTATTAGTGAAAGGACCTGAGCACTTAAGTACCCGACTTGAGTGCTCAAGTAGCTACTTGAGTGCTATTTGAGCACTCAAGTTGTTTTCCAGACCATGCTTCATTTTTCCCTCAATGACTTTCCTTTCGCCTTGTTTCGTTGAAAATAGGTCTGGTGAACTCCTTTTATCATGTTTTGAGCAAGATCAACATATTTCAAGACCAATAAAGAGGAAAAAATGCATATTTTTAGTGTTTTTATGTTTTAAAAGCACCATAAACCCCTTTATTTGGACTTATCAGACCATGGACATGTGCATTATGATGAATATAGCCATTAAGAGGGACAATAAACACGATCAGAACATGAAAATAAGATAAATGAAGAGATGTGCTAAAAGCACTTGAGTACTTAAGTTACTGACTTGAGCATTCAAGTAACTTACTTGAGCACTCAAGTCACTAACTAAGCTTGATGCTCAAAACCTGTTTCTTTGTTATTCAACACCAAAATAGACCCACAACTAGTATAAGGGACTAGTATGAGTCTATTGACTCCCTCAGGAGTGCAAAAATGACATGATTTCAAGGTATTTCTACCTTTAAAGCTTGAAACACAGGCTTTAAGCTTGATGTTTGGAGGATTAGGCTTGAGTTGGGATTTATGGACTGATTTAGGGCTGATTTTGGACTGTATGAGTGGGTTCTTGACTTGAAAGTAGGTTTTTGACACTTTTGTTGGGCTTTATGGGGAGAAACCTAGGGTTTTGAGTGATTTTTGAATGATCAATGAAGAGTATGACTTTAAATATGAGTTTTGGTGGTGAAAAGGTACTGGAAATAGGGTAGATGGACTAATTCATGGCTGAAGATGCAAGGTTTGGAGGTATTTGGTGTTTTTTTTGGAAGAAAATGGGTTTTTGAAGTATATTGGACAAGACAATCAAAGTTTTCTGGGTTTGATGAGTAATAGAGAGGTCTGATTGTAGAGAGAGAGAGTGAGAATTTTCAGAGTGAGAGAGTAATGGTTTGTAGTCCTCAAGAATGGAGGAGGAGAGAGGTTTTTATAGTGGGATTTTGGGGAGAAAAGTGGGTTTTAACTTGGGTTAGGGGCTCTAAGGGTAATTTAGGCCAAATAGGTGTATTAGGCATGTGGAGGAGCCAAACTCGCAAATATTCCCATCATTACATAGATTTACAACATCTTCAAAAATTTCCCGCTGAGAGGACTTGAGTGCTCAAGTAGTTACCTGAGCACTCAGGTTATTATTTGAGCGCTCAAGTAGTAACTTGAGCACTCGGGTTTCTACTTGAGTGCTTAAGTACTGTTAAGGGTTTTTGGTGTCATTGAAGGTTTTAAGGGTTATTTTGGTCTTTTGGGTGGGTTTTGGAAGGATTTGAGGGATTGTGAGCCTTTCGGGACCTTGTTCAAGCCTTATTGTGATGTCATTAGTATCTCCTCATCATCAGGAATGCTCGAGAAGTTCCTCAGGTCAAAATCGGGGGTGTCTACAGGTGTATAATTGCGACTGCTGAAATTGATGCTCTCCTCACTGGGAACATCATTCTCAAATGAGCAACCATCTGGATAGTAGTAGCCATCCATAATGTTCTTCGATGAATTACGAAAAAGGAAAGAAATTTTGAATGAGGAAGAAGTGAAGTAGTAGTGGGAGAATTATGAAGAAGTGAAGTAGTAGAAGAATGAAGTAGTATAAATAGATAAGAAGGTAAAAAAAAAAAAATCTGGATGAGTGGTTGTAAATGAAGATAAGAAGGTTAAAAGAAAATCTGAATGAGTGGTTGTAATTGAAGATAAGAAGATAAGAAGGTAAGAACAAAATCTGAATGAGTGGTTGTAATTGAAGATAAGAAATAATCTAAATATACGAATTAAATAAATAAGATTAAATAATTAAGAAAAAGACGTAAATAAAAAATATTAAAAAAAAGGATAAATAAATAAATAAATAAATTAAGTAAAATATGTAAAAGAGAAAAAAGATATTAGAGCATATTAAAAAGATAAAAGAGAAAAAAGATATTAATAAAAGATATAAATAAATAAATAAATAAAAATTGAATTGAATTAAAGAATTGAATTAAATGAATTAAATAATTAATTTAATTTATATAAAGAAATGAATTAATATAAATAGTATAAATAAAGTAATTAAATGAAATAAAGTAATATAAATAAAGTAAATAAAGTAATTAAAGGAATTAAAGTAAATAAAGTAATTAAAGTAATATAAATGAATTAATATAAATAATATATTATAGGGTAATTAAAGGAGGGAAGGAGGGGCAAAACAGTAATTATGGCGTTGTCAGGGGACTGGGGCCCAGGGCGGGGCGGGGCGTGGTCAGGGCGGGGCGCATATAAGATTTCTGACAAAACCAACAGGCAACAGTCCCTCAATTATGACATTTTGCAAGCTTTGCAATTACTTTTGGGGCTAGAAACTTGACATGTACATTCATAACTACGCAATTTCATGTATCGCGTCAGAAACCTTTTTTATACACATTTGTTTTTTATAAAAATCATATATTTGAAACCTACTCAACGAGATCTTTAAAATAAGACCCACATTGAATATGAAAATATGTACACAATAAAAAAAAGTTATTTACACTATTTATCACACAATTCACACCCTCCATAACAAAGAATTCACATGACTAATTTAGACAAATACACAATTCACAATCCAAAAATGAAAGAATTCACACCCCTCAAAATACATAATTCACACCCCTCAAAATACAGAATTCACACCTCCAAAATTAAAAAAAAAAAATCACCCATATCAAATGTAGAATTCACACATCCTCTACACAATTTACACCCTAAAAAAATACAATTCACACCCCGAAATGAAAGAATTCACACCCTCAAATGTAGAATTCACACCTTCTAAAATGAAAGAATTCACACCTGTCAAATGCATAATTCACGCCCTCCAAAAGAAAAGAATTCACTGCATTTTCGAACAATTCGCACCCTCTAAAAATGAAAGAATTCACACACCTCAAATGCAGATTTCACACACTTCCCGAAATAAAAGAATTCACACCGCCAAATAGAAGAATTCACACCCTCAAAAAAAAAAAAAATCATAATGGATCTTGTTTGAAAGATCTCATCGAGTAGATTTAAAATATATAATTTTATAAAAAAAATAATTGTGTATAACAAAAATTATTTTATTTTAAAACTAAAATAGAAGAGAGAGAGAGAGAGAGAGAGAGAGAGAGAGAGAGAGGACCATGCGTGATTCTCTTAGGAAAAGGAAAAAGCATGTGGTGTAAGGAAAAAGCATTGATGTGACATGCATTATTGAATGGAAAACCCCTCCCACGCGCGTACAGGGTGTATTTAGGAGTAAAAGACAATGGGGTTTGGATGAAACCCCCACAAAAAGTGGGGGCGGCTTGGAATTTCCCACTTTTAGAAAGAGAGGGATTTTTACGGGCCGGTCCAGCTATTTGACCCTAACCACATCGAACTCTGGCACATTACCCATATAAAGATTGCGCCAAAGTTTATCCCCAAAGTACCCTTTGCATATAATACACGAAAAGAATAACATCTCATTTTCCTTCCGCCTCATTCTCTCATACACGTGACCAATCAAAAACTCTAACCGCATTCTCCCTCCTCCTCGCACTTTCCTTTGCCTTTCGAAACCTCAATCTCTTTTTGCCCTCTCTTTTGAAACCCTAATTCCACCATTTCGATTCGAGATGTTTGAATCACATTTTTCTTTGTGATCAATTCCTCCAATCTCTCCGATTATGAAAAGGGATTTCTTAAGCTTCTCAATACAATCTGCATGTTAAAATTTCAATGCAATCGGGTAATTAGAAAAATTCTAAGGCCTTCTTCATTTCTCTTATAAAAAAAACTCATTTTTGAGCATCTTTGACTTCTTTTTTATTTCTTGTTTTAGAGTTCATTCAATTTACCTCACTCTCAAATGCAGAAAATATTTTGACATAGATTTGAATTGGATGACGAGTGAGCTATTAGTATCCTGGTTTGTGATAGTCACTCCGCCAAAAGGTAAAACTATAGCGTTGATGTTCTTGCAACAACAGTATTTATTCAATCTTTGCAATGCTTTTCGAGGGAGGATTCGAGAGATTGGGACGGCCAACCCCCTTAGTTGGAGTTCCCAAAAACATAATGCATGTATGGCTTCATAAACAAGCTGAATTGAATAAGATCAAGTTTCATCAATGTCAAACACAAAAGAGTCAAAGGATTAAATGTCAAATATAGGTTGCTTTATAGGTATTGTTTATACCCATATTTATCATCCTATATATAGTGTCATGTGGTGCTTTTTGGTGAGCACAAAGAATTGACCTGATCGGTTGTCACATGTTTTGACGGGCCTTTTATTGTTTACACCGGCAAATGATAGGCCTTCCAACAGGTGACAAGATCCAGGTTGAATGGAGCGAGGTCCATTTGGTTAATTGGTTATTTAATGATGGATGATTCATGGCCAGATGGTTGCATTAAGTTGACCAAGAAATTCCCTTAAACATAAAAGAGTAAGTGCATAAACTCTTACTTTTTTCTTATCCATTTTGTCAGGTTCTAGTTGATGGGGTCAAAAGGACGCTTACCTTGTACTATAGTTTACGTAATGAGATTCTTTTTCATCTTTGTTTATTATGGATATGTGGCATCTCTAGAAGCCATGAGCTTCATATATTTAGTTAGTGTGCAAATCAAGTCAAGGGACATGTGGCGGTGCACGAGTTAGTTATGCAATCCTAGGGTAATGGCCATTGCCTATGTTTGTGAGAAAGGCTTGAAATGTTGCGCAAATAACTTAAAATCAGTTGCAAATGAGCTCTACAATTACAAGCAATGAAAACTTGAAAAGGGCTCCTCCCAAGAATACCTTGCGAGGTACTGGGTGGAGAATGTTTCTCCCGTCACTGAGGATGAACAAGATATCAACGTTGAAAATGCAGTTGACTCCTAGAAAAGTAACAACTTCCATTGTCATGAACTATATTATAAATTGCTTGCATGATACTATTTACACCCAAATTTGGCACAAAATTAGACAAGGCTGAAAATCATTATTTCGGACCAAAGTAGGCTAAATTTCATATATATAAACTAATGAGCTAAGTGGTTTTATTTTGTTAGGCATTGGTCGATTAATTTTTATAAGATTTGGCCCATGACTAACATTTATATTCAACCAATTAAGAGAGCCCCAACTAAATAGGCCATATTTTTAGGAGAGACAATTATTATTAAGGCCATTAGGTTTAAATACAAATGGCCTCAATGTCTCTTATTTACATGTGTAAATTGAGAGATTTTGGGAGTGAAAGCCCATTATCTTTGCTTCCCATGAAATAAGGAAGTGGGTTTCTCCCCCATGATCTTGATTCCCACGCAAAAAAGGGAATGATGGAGCTTATAACAGCTTGTAACCGCCATCAAGGAGGGTAAGGAGCAATGAATGGGACACATGGCAACTCGTGGTGAAGGCGGGAAGCTTAAGGGACACTTAGCAGCACTTCAGTGAGGAGAAGTTGACGCCAAGACCCAAACATCACAATTTGGAGCATATAAATACATCATTTGAGGATGAAGAAAGGGTTTCACAACCATCAAGCTCACACTTACAAATTACTTTTCTCAAAGTTTATCCATCAACCTCATTAAGATCACCTTGTTTGGTTAGCATTTTTGGAAAAAATTTCCAA
The DNA here is from genome assembly GCA_022606695.1 of Vaccinium macrocarpon. Taxonomy (NCBI): domain Eukaryota; kingdom Viridiplantae; phylum Streptophyta; class Magnoliopsida; order Ericales; family Ericaceae; genus Vaccinium; species Vaccinium macrocarpon. The sequence goes on along the minus strand of CM040181.1, from coordinate 26,846,866 downwards.
AAATACTTTTGGAATAATTTTCTTCTCTATCCACTCGTTACTCCTCTCTCCAATCATTACTCACATTTTTCTCAACTCATTACCCCTATCTCCTATCATTACTATCATTTCTTTCTCTATCTCTCTCCACTAATTACCCGTATCTCAAATTATTACTCTCATTTCTCTCCCCATCATTACCCCTAAAACCATTTTCAAAAACCAAACCAAAACTACTAAAAAAATATATCTCACAAATATCCTCAAAATTTCCAACCAAACACAGTATTTATCTTTCCTTCACTCTCGTGGATTGTTTGCATTCACCTCCACTCTCGTGGATTTTATGTACCTACGGCTTTATTGATCTTCATGAATAAAGAAGTTGTTTTTTATTTACCTCGTTTGTTTACCATTTTCTAAGCCGTTTGTGGAATTATAAGTTATTTACACAAGGCGCAATTGAACTATTTGTGACTCTATCATTTGGGTTGCAGGCAATCGCTATGCACGAAGTAAAAAAAAAAAAAGGCACGCAGACCTTTACAATCAACTCGGACTGTCAAAATAGTCTTGACATGCCCCAACACAAGCCGCTTAGGCGCTCGTGGAACAGATACACTGTAAGAAAAAATCCAAGAAACTATAGGAGTCCTTGGACAGGAATAACTACCCAAGGATGTCGGGACACAGAAATATGTTGTATGTCCTGAATTTTGAGATAGTGCACAATGAATTAAGTTCAAGAGTTCAAGATCATACCGAAGGAATGGTTATCATTGAAACCTTCCAAGGGACACCTCTTTCCATTTTCAAGGAATGGTTACGACATTGTTTTGCTATTTTCTAGGTCATCCCATTTCTGTTGCCAAGGGCTCTATTTGGATCCCTCTTTTCCCATTTTTTCTAGCGCCAAAAATGACAAAAACCCTACCGGTCTCCCTAATCAACTACTACTCCCTCATGAAACTTCGTCGACTACTTCTCTCCCATTATTTTCTCCCTCATCGACTACTTCTCCATGATCGATTCCTGCTGCTTCGCGATCCACCACCACTGAATGCCGCCATTGACTACTGCTGCTACTTCTTCTTTGTTGAAATGTATGCTTTTTTCTTTTTCTCTTTCTCTCTCCCTCTCCTACTCCGATTCTATACAAAATCAAAGTGCTTTCTAGTTGTCTTACGCCATTGACTACTACTTCTATTGTCTTGGTTTTCTAGTTGATGCTCTAAAAGAATAATAGAATAAACAAATGTAACTCTCATGATCCCAATTGAATATAATAGAACAAACCACCCATATGACTGATTCTTTTAATCTTGATTTTGTTGTTTGGCTTTGGACTTGTTAACACCTTTTTTTATTACTCCCTCCGTCCCATTTTGTTTGTCAATTTTTTTTTTTTTGTCTCTTTTATGTATTTTACTTATATCTTTCAATCTATAATACTTTTTATGATTTTGAGAATTTCTTATTATAGAACAAATTGAGATCTATCAAATAAGATCAATATTGCATATTTTTTGAGATATGCATTGAAAGATATAGCAAATAGACACAAAAATAATAAAAGGAATAATTGACAAACAAAATGGGAAGGAGGGAGTATTATTATTCATTTCAGATTTTGGTTCGTTTAGTTATGTTAAAATGGTTGACAATGTAGTTGATGGAACTATAGAAGATAGTGGAGAATTATTAAAGGAATGTGCACCATGTATTGGTACGGACTTTGATTCTGGGTCTGCTGCATTTCGATTCTATAACAAATTCGAAAGGATTAGATGGTTTAGCATTCGAAAGATCATGCAACAAAAAGCAGGACGGATGATATGATTATTAGCATAAAGTTTATTTGTAGTAAGGAGGGAGTAAAAGATAAATGAAGTCTCACGAAAGCACAAGCTAAAAGAGAGACAAGAACTAAGTGCGAGGCATTGATGTACATATCTCTTGATCGGGTATCATTAAAATGGAGTGTGACAAAGTTTGATGACACCCACAATCATGATTTGTATACTCCTGAACTATTTATATGATGAGAACTCAAAGGGGTTTGTGTGAGTTCCAAGCTATGAATGCTGAAATTGCCGAGGCTACTGGATTACGTCTTAAGTTGTCACATGATTTCATTAGTTCCCAATCAAGAGGGAAGGAATTTGTTGGGTTCATGAGAGGATCTTAAAACTCACTTGCGTTCTAGGAGAGAGAGAGAGAGAGAGAGAGAGAGAGAGAGAGAGAGAGAGAGAGAGAGATTTACAATATGGTGAAGTAGGAATGTTGTTCAAACATTTTCAGAAACAAGCCATGGATAATCCTTACTTCTTTCACACAATGCAATTGGATGTAGATGAGATGATAACCAATATTTTCTGGGCTGACCATCTGATGATTATGGACTATGGGCTTTTCAGGGATACATTGTCTTTTGACACGACTTTTCGAACTAATAAAGAGTAGGGATGACAATGGGGCGGATACCCGAATGATAACTCTCCCCAAATCCACCCTGATCCCCGAACGGGGAGGGGAGAGATGTCCCGTACCCAAACCAAAAGGGGTTCGGGTATTCCCTGAACCGAACGGATAGCCGAACTAAAGCAAAACTCATTCTGAGATTCACAATTTCAGATTCAAGCAAAACCAATATCAAAACCCATTCTCTGATTCAAGCAAAACCATTTCAAGTCTAGTTTCAAGCAAAACCAAATTAAAGCATAAAATCCAAACAAATTCAAAGTCTAACAGTGTTGCACCACATCACAGTGTGGGCATTACTCAAACTCTGACATCCAAACCTTAATACATAGTCCATATTCACCAAAATAGGAAATACCCTACAAATCAGAGGAAAAAAAAAACGTGATTGAAACTTGCATAGTGTTCAAAACCAACTTCCATCACAATCCATATTTCCAACTTGACAGCTTTATTTCCAACTTCAAGTTTTCAATCACATTGTTCAACTGAAGCAAAAAAAATTGAATTAATATAAACAATGTATAGTGTTCAAACAACATAAGACAAATGGCAATTACCTCGCGAGTCACACACGAATCCTCTAATTTTGCATCATCATATATAGTGGCGTACCCTCTTGATGGTTCACCTAAGAAAAATTAATGTAATAGATTCATAGGCATTAGATTTTTTATTTTATTTTATCTAAAGTAGAAAAATACAACATAATTACTTGATTACCTTTCATTTCTTCAACCCACAACCAACTTTGAGCACACATCAAGGCTTCCATCTTATCGGGATGAAGTCTATTGCGATGTGGACTCACCAACCTACCACTCGCACTAAATGCAGACTTAGAAGCAATCGTGGATACCAGAATAGCTAACATGTCCCTAGCCATTAAGGACAAAACTGGATATTTGGGTTCATTTGCTCTCCACCAACCCAAGACATCAAATCCCAGGGTTCTTGGTAAGACATCTTCAGACAAATAATGATCCAACTCAGCTTTTCCATAATCGAACGACTTAACTCTATTCTCATTAAGGACAAAGAGATCATACTCTGAAAGTGACTCCACCTCCATGGGACTTGATTGGGAAAAAAGTCATCAGTACCCTCCATCATTGAACTTGGACTTCGGTATTCCTTAACCAATTTATAACAAAATGCACGAATGTTCTCAACTTCTACCTCATAATCTCCCCCAAACAATTTCGCAAAGTAGAACTACATTACTTTGATTTTATACCTAGGATCCAACACAACTGAAACCCCCACAACACCATGTATCACCGAACTTGTAAAATTTTTCAACCATTCTTTGGGCCATTTCCTTAATCACACCATTTCCAAAGTAAAGCCAACTTCTCAATGGAAGTCTAATCTCAGATATATTTGGAAAGCAATGATTAGTGGTGGGATATTTAGTTCTGGAAAACAACTCCGTCACCTTAAAAAAAAAATTCAGCTTCTCACAAACATCTTCAGCAAACCCCCACTCATGTTCATTTGGTAGTGATCGATATTGAACCTCTCGTTTGCTTCTCACAAACATCTTCAGCAAACACTTCTTTATAAAGTATGGCAGTTTGAAGCATCAAGAATGTTGAATTCCACCTAGTAGCACAATCAAGTCCTAACTTTTTAGTAACAACAACATTCAATTGCTTAGCCATTTCTTCAAATCTTCCCTCTCTTTTAGGTGATGTTGTCAAAAAAGCTATACTATCCTGGATTTTCTCAATACTCACCCTTATAACATCTAACCCATCTCTAACAATAAGATTAAAATGTGTGCACAACAACGCATATGAAACAAATCCCCACCCAACATAAGCGAGCTAATATCAAGCTTGTCCAACAAAAGTCCAACCGTGGCATCATTTGTAGAGCAATTATCAACAGTTAAGCAAGAAATCTTTCGATGGATATTCCAGGCCATCAAACAATTTAACAGTCGCTCACAAAGAACTTTTGTATGTGGACATGACACATATATAAACCTAACATGTAATGTAGACATATAATTAGAAATAAAAAAATGAAGAACTACATGAATAACAAAATAATGCTAACTACATAAGTTAGATGTACCTCAAAATGCGACTTTGCAAAGTCTAATAATCATCAATAAAGTGTGTGGTGACAGCCATGAAGCCTTTCTTTTGATTACTCGAAGTCCACATATCAATTGTGATAGCCAATCTACTTGCATCACTCACCACTAGACTTAGTGTCTTTCCCTTCTCGTACTCATAAATCTTAAACATGTCACTCTTTAGTGTGTTTCTACATGGCACCTTAAACAATGGCTGAAGTGCATGTGAGTACCTCCTAAATCTAACATGCTCCACAATTGAAAGAGGATACTCATGCATGATTACAGCACTTGTAAGTGCTTTCCTTGTCGTATCCTGATCATAACTATAAGAAGTTAGTTCCAGAGATCGCTGTTTCTTGAAATTGTATGTTAGAACTTGTTGCCTCATGCTATCCTTCTTCTCGTGTTTTCGTTTATAGTGTTGGATCAAATGCGAAGTTCCGTTATTTGTTTCTCCCAAAATTTTGGCTCCACAATACTTGCAAACGACCTTGAAAATTCCATGATTTTAACCCTGTTATAGTGCTTCCAATATTTACTCCTTAAGTGGGCCTCTGGATCTTTATCACATTTTCACCTGATGATGGTATAGGGTTACCATTCTCTAGCTGTGATGAGTGATCAAAATCGTCATCCGAACTTATTGACTAAGCATTCGAACCAGTAGGTGATTCAGACATGATTAAGCCTTGAAAAAAAACATGTAATCAAGAAATCAGGATTTACAAAATACCAGCAACCTCGAGGGGCCATGCAAACGAATCCAAAATTATGAGGCAATAATCAAGGGTATGTGAGTGGTTATCATTTGTATATCAAATAGCAAATCGGGTATGGGATAATGGGACCACTTTTTATATAATCGGGAAACAAGAAGTTTGGGATTCCTTGAATTTGATTACCACTTTTTATATAATGGGCCTCTTGCCAATCGAGGTTTGGGTCTCGGTCTAGGCTTTTGATTCTTTGAATTTGAAGCTTTCTCCTTGCTCATTTTAATCATTGTTCTCTTTCCGTGATTAATAAAATCTTTTTTGCCATGCAAAAAAAAAAAAAAATTTGGGATTCCACATGAAAAGCCATTTTTATATATACTAAATACATATAAAACAAATCTCTCTGTGGTCCTACTCCTTATTTTGTAATGGGAAATGGGACCATTGGACCACTTTTCATAAAGAACAAAGAAGATAAAAAAACTAGTTGTGGACGGCCCACCGAGATTGTTCGAAAAGATTGTGATTGTTAGAGTCGCCACCCGGATTTGAGATCCGAACCTGAGAAACCGATCAAAAATAAACATGACTTGTTTGCCCATTTGAAAAAGATTTCACTGATCATGGCGGAACCAAAGATTTCTCGGATTCGGGGGTTTGGTTACGAGAGGGGAAGGGTTTTACGGCACCCCTCTCGCCCGGTCCGTGAACCGGTCTCTACTCAACATTTTGTGGGATTTTGGAAATGTTTGAAATTTGATTTTAAACACGAAATGGGGGATACGGGAATGGCAAACACGTAAATGAATATTAAAACACAAACTAAGTGATGGTGGATGCTTGTGTGAAGTGTACAATGCGATTACAGAATGATATAAACAAGGAAAATGACAATGAAGGAGAAAAATAGAACTTAAAACACCATTTTGAACAAAATTATTTATCTTTCCGACACTATTTGCATGTTTTGGAGGGTTTTGATATAGAAATGAGAAAAACACAAAACTACAAAGTTGTAGCCCTTCAAATTATCTACGTTTTGATATATAATATGTTGAAAACGGAGTTCGGAGTAAAAAGTTATGGCTGAAACACTATGACTGCCTATCTGTTGGGGTTTGAGCGCTCAAGGTGAAGGCCTTGAGCGCTCAAGCCCTTCCCAGATCGCCAAATTCTGCTATTTTATGATACTTTTCAGAACTTGTAGGCTCATTTCAAGTATGAGGAACTTGAATGAGCCCACTGGGTCTCCCCAGCAAGACCAAAATAGTGATTTTCACATGATTTTCTACCTTTTCGGCTATGATCAAGGCTTGAACTTGTGGTTTGATGAATGGATGGGTAGTGGCTGTGTTTATGGGCTATAGATGAAGTATTTTGGTCAGAGGAGTGTAAGTGTAGGGTTGATTGAGTGATTGATTGAGTGGATGATGGAGGATTTGAGCTTAAAATGGTGATTTTGGCTTGGATGAGGTGGGTTTTGATGGAAGAGCTAGGTTTGGACGAAATTGATGGAGTGTATGGGCTGTAAATGGCTTGTTAGAGTGAGAGAGGGGCTGTTGAAGTTGGTTTCTCAAAGACCCATGTGTTGTAGGCCTTAAAGATGAGATTTTTGGGTGTTTTGGAGGTTGAAGATGATGGAGGGTGGTGGCTATGGAGGAGAGAAAGGCTAAAACGTGATTGAAGTGATGAGAAAGTGTGGAGAGGGATGATGAAGGGTGTGAGAGTGTAAGAGATCAGCCAAAGGGGGTTTATATAGAGAGAGAAATGGGAGGGAAATGGGTTTTATTTTTGAATTGGGTTTGGGGGGTGATTGAGGAGATGTTCAAGGGTCTAGGAAGTGTATTTAGGCAGTAGAAAACATAGGTAGACGCTCCTCTTGCAGTAGAATATCATGATTAGATCTTTGCGTAAAACCGACGGCTCGGAGTTGAGCTCAAGGTCCGCTTGAAGCGCCATAGGCCGTCACCGCTAAAAGGAAAAAACTTTATGGGCCGCCCCCGTGCTACCGAACTCCGTTTCATGCGTGGTTTGAAGCGTTGGAAAGCTTGTCGAGTGTACTTTCTAACCCAAGTAGTTTGAACCCAAGAAAATTTTTACATCCAAGTATGTGACCATTTTACCCTCAGATGGTCGGAAGAATGAATCGTTTCGGTCAAATGGGCATATCTCCCTCATTTCAAAATGGATTGAGACGTATTATATATCAATAAAGAGGGTTTTGAATGTACTAGAAGATGGTGTAGGCTTGGGTTTGTTTTGAAATGGTTTATGGATGGCTTGAAGGGTATTTTGGTCATTTTGGTTGGTTTAAGGTTGTTCTAGGAGGGTTTAGAATGGTTTAGGGTGGTTCGGTGAGTTCAAGCCTTGTTCTTAGCCTCAAGGTATGCATGATTGGTCTATTTCATCATCGGGAATGCTCGAGTGCATCCTGGGTTCAAAATCGGGGTGTCTACACTAGTGTTGGAATCTGGGAGACAAAATCACAAAACATGAAGTAGATGGAGATCAGCTCATCAGCAGACAACAATACATATAAAAAGTTAAAAACCCTTTTCTCGATCCCACAAGACCCACACATGGTGTGTATATATATAAATATATATTAAATATATCCACTATGAGAGAGAGAGAGAGAGAGAGAGAGAGAGAGAGAGAGAGAGAGAGAGACTTACAAACTAAGCAAGGATAAGTCACTGGTGATATGATCGGAGAAGAGGAAAATCGTCACAGTCACCGCTCCAGCCTCTAGACGTCTGTCTTCTTTTTTAGATCTGAGAATAAAACCCTAGTAAAAGGAATTTCTATGTATATATATATATGGAAAATTTCCTATCCGGACCTCCGGATTTAAGGAGAAAATTGATTTTTTCACTTTTAAAAATTATTTTTGGAAAATCCAAACCGTCCAATGTGTTAAGAAGGTGTTTTCAAGGGTCCACGCTGGAAATCTTCAAAAAAAAAAAAACCGGGAAGGGCTTGATCCAAGCAGTTTTTTTGAAGATTTCCGCGTGGACCTTTTGAAAACACATTCTGAACACATTGGACGGTTCTGCAATACCGATCAGATCACATTGGGTGTTTAGTCATGGGGGATGAGAGTGGTCGAATGACATCCCTACCCCCACAGCTCTGCAATTCCGATCAGATCCAGCAAGTTCCGGCCTACTCTGGTGAGTAATCCGGCGACAAAAACAAATACTAAATGAATGGAAAAAAAAGGAGAGAAAGTAGAACGAAGAAGAGAGAAGAGTTTCGATGAAAACTTGCCGGTCGGAGAGTTTTGATGTTTTGTTGCGTTGCCGATCGGGGAGCTCGGTTCACTATTCATGCCGCTGCAAGTTTTTCTTCCAAGAAGAAGAAGAGCATTTTGACTTGAGAATAAGAAATGGCTTTTTGGACTGGGTAAAGAGATAAAGCAGGGCTGCTTTTTTTTTTTTGTTATTTACAATGAAGTGGAGTGGAGAGCATTTATTTGTCAATTAAAACAATTAATTGACAAATAACTTAATTGTTATCTTAATTGTTGACAAACATAAAAAAATATAGCTTAATTGTTGACAAATAGAGCAAAACAATTAATTTTTATATTTTTATAGTTATTTTAAATGCATAATCTAATATGGGCATTGACAAGGGCAATATAGTCAATTTGATTGGTTTTACATCATCTACCCTCCTTATCCCTCCTTTTTAGAGCATCTCTAGTGCACTACCTAAAAAATATTTGCTAAAGTGTACACCTAAGCACATGTGAGACCCTATTTTATGTGCTAAGAACTTAGTTAGCTAGCTAAGGAGAAATGCACTTTAATAGGGCTCCCTAAAAATGTTCATTATCTTTTAGAGTGGGACCCATTTAAGTGGTGAGGGGTGCCAAGTGGTCCCACAAAATTCTCCTCTCATTAAGTCTCTCCTCAAGCCGAAAAAAAAAAAAGCCTCTCCTCAAATTTAGGTAGTCACTTAGGGCACTTTAGGTAGTGAAGGGTGCCACATAGAATTTTAGAGAGTCAATTTTTGTGCACTAGAGACCGTTTTTTGAGTTTTTCATAGCTAACTAGTTACGGGTCGTTTGAATGACGTATTAGTTTGAGAGGGATTAAATAGTAAGGGGTGATAAAATAGTAGGTGAGATTAAATAAGAAGGGTGGACCCACATTGATGTGATAGTTAAGAAGGGGGATTAAATAGTCCGTGGTTTGAATGAGAGATAAAAAATGAGGGTGAATGATGTAAAAATCAGTCAAATGACTATTTTGTCCTTGTGAATACCCATATTAACTTATACATTTAAATAATTATATAAATCCAAAAATAATTATACAATACTTAATTTAATTATTTTATATAAATGAAGAATATTAAATATTAAAAGTATATATATATTTTTTGTTTCTAATAAATAAAAATTAATTTTGTTTAACAATTTTTTCTCAAGTATATATTTTTTTAAAGAAGTTAATTATACAAAACTAGTTTTATTATAGCTACTAGCATATATATATATATATATATATATGGGGTTGAGTGAATTACTACATTAAATATAGGGTGATGTAGTGTAATTTTTACAATTAAATCCCAATTATATATGGGCTTGAGTGAGAATCGTGACTAGTACTTCTTCTTCTTCTTTCTGTCTTTTTTCTTTTTCTTCTTTCTTTTTCTTTTTCTTCCAGAAACCACCAAGAACCAGACGACGGACGGCGGAAATCTGACCAAATCAACGGCGATGGTCCGACGAAAACGAAAACGACGGTGATGATCCGACAAATCCCTCACCCAGATATGTTTTCTTTTTTCCTAATCACTTGTATTTTCCGAAATTACCAGATCTGAAAATTTTAGAAATTTTTGCTTGAAACAATGGTGGTTTGTGCTTGTGCTTCAATTTTTTTGCTTGAAACAGAGGCGTATGCTCGTCCTTTGGTCCCAGATGAGGAGCCGGACTAAATATAAGTACCCCCTGCTTGTATTTAATTCGGCTTCCCCTTGGTTATTTAGCCGCCGGCTATTTAGTCCGGGGATGTTTTTTGTTGCCAAACGATGGGCTAAACGTCTAATCAGATGCTCATTCGCCCGAATTGCTTCATCCCCTTCTGAAGACTGCATCCAAACGACGCCTTAGGGCACTTTAGGGAACTCTTTTAGGTAGTGCACTAGAGATGCCCGTAATCCCTCATTCAAACCTTGGACTATTTAATCCCCCTTCTTAACTATCACATCAATGTGAGCCCACCCTTCTTATTTAATCACCCCTACTATTTTATCCCCCTTACTATTTTATCCCTCTCAAACTAATACGTCATCCAAACGGTCCATACAGGATTTCATAAAGACCTGTAAAGAGTAGATTCCACTTAGGAAGGGACAATGAATGACCATTACCTACGAAAGGGCCAGTAGCTCCGTACATTGGAATTAGGTTTTGGGTGGAAGAACTTTTTATCGGAGAATGTGTATACGGCTAGTATAGAAAAACCGTAAAAAAATAATAATAATAAGAACAATGATTTCAGATACACTATCCAAATGATTTTATGAGATAAAATCTAATTTTGATAAAATTATTTGAGTATCCTAGATTTTATCCAAACTACATTTTACATCTTAAAATCAACTAAAAAACTCAGGCTAAATAAGGTTTATCAACTGGAAATTACAAAAAAAAGTGTTTGTTTGGAACTTGTGGAAAAAGAAAGAAAAATTAAAAACTTCTCTCCTATTGATTGGTTTGCACAGAGAGAGAGAATAAAATAACAAACTCAAATTTTGTGTATTAAAATTTTCTTCCCATTTTCATTTTCTTTTCTTTTTTTCCCCTCCCACCTTTCTCGACTTCCAAAACATACTTAAGGCACTGATTTATTTCCAAACTTACTCATTATGTCTTATGCGCTCTCATAATACATTAACTCAAAAAACCAACTGAAATCACTTTCTGCACTGGCGGCTCAACAACCAAGTGTGGATGGTCAACTGACCACCTCCAATTTGTTTTCTTTCTTATAACATACATAAATATTTTAGGTTAGTTATTCCTTTGAACATCCAGAACAAATATGATTGAACACCCGACCCAAAATTAAATGAACACCGCCAAAAAAATTATCTCGCAAATCAATTCATTTGAACAACCACAGTACAAGTCATTACAACCCAATCATAGGCGGCTCCACATATAAGAAAAGGTAGTCAATTGAACTACCTAATATTTTTTTGTTATTTTGTCGTTATAGTATGTAGTTCTATACACAAAACACCCAGTAATCCATCTTATATATTTACTATTCAACACATAATACATTAGCTCAAAATAAGGTACACATTTTAATGACAAATATTACAAACATAAAGAGTGAAAAATGTATTTATTGGTAGCGTTATCGTGCACCTTCTCCAAAAACAACAATAAACTCTTATTTCAAAAAACAATAGTATATGTTTTAAAAGACCGTGCAAACCTACCCACCAAATAATTTCTTACAAAAAAATATTAGTGTATTTAAGTTTCTTTCTAATCTTGCTTGGCTCAAATATAAAAAATTAATAAGAACAACTCTTAAAATGTTATTTTTTTCTCACAATATACACACTAGTATAAGGAAAATTTTAAAATATGACTCGTAGGTAGAGCTAGAAGAGTCAAGGTAATTCTTGAACACCCCGTAAAAATTTTCTGGAGCCGCCACTGATTCCCGTAAGCACCCATCCTCGTTCTCAAGTCCTCTAAGATAGAGAATATTAGGATTAATGAATGAAAAAAAAAAAATCGCTTTCTGCAACACACGTGATTTTACTCCAACGGTGAATTTTGGACAAGGTCCTATCAAAGAATTAAAAATAAAGATGTTGACAAGGGCTCGAGACACAATTTGGCTCCTCTCTCTCTCTCTCTCTCTCTCTCTCTCTCTCCCTGCGGTGGTTCAACCTCTGCAGCTCTGCTACCTCTCTCTCTCTCTCTCTCTCTCTCTCGGATATAACCTCCTTGGGAACGAGAGAGAAAGGGGCATGATCACCTCAATTCCTCCGCCCGAATCCCAATCCCTCTCTCTCCTCTCCACCGCTTCATCCGCCTTCCACCACTTTCTTCCTCCTTCCCTCTTATCCACCCATCCAGGCCCCAAACTTCCTCCCATCTCCACCGCCTCTCGATCCTTTTGCCGCCTTTCGGTACCTGTCAGATCCTCCCCCCTCGCCGCGAGGGCTACTTTTATTGCCAATTCCGTCCCGGTATGTCCCCTTATTATTGTTGTTATTATTTGAACTGCAGACACTTTCTATGTGTATGGGCATCCATTCTTTCTGTGCTTATATTAGTACTACGTTCTAGAAGTATTGTTCGGTTCTCAAAAAGAGGACTTACATTTTGGCCAAGAAAAAAATGTGAATTTTTTCCGGAAGTTACTCGATAGCAAAGTAACTAGATATCTTCTTCCAATTTATGCAAAAAAGTTTGAATTTGTTTTGATAAAAGTACATTAATTTTAAGTTATCGTTTTGTGGAACAGACAATCTTTATGGAATGGAGGGAGTAGTATAATACACGGTTGAGTTACTTGAACATGTGTCCTGCAGGATTTGTACATAGCGGGCCTGAACCATGTGTAACTTTAGGGCAATTACGAATATTATTTTTCACACAGGCCAAATTTTTTTTGATGACTTAAAGTATCGAGTTTTTACCACACATACACACTTATTATAGGAATTTGTGTCATAAAAAAGAATTGCATGGGCCAATCTTGTAGAATTTTTACTAAATTAAACTGAACGAGCCGGGCACCCCTTCTGTCAGCCCCTTGGATTTGTCCTTCTGGTCCTAACTCCTAACTGAGTAAGTAGTAAAACTCCAGCTAAAGTTCCCTGCCATTGTTTTATCATCAGGACCTATAATATTAGATTATTAGATTGTTAACACCAACTCATCTAAAGCTTAAGCTACTAGAGAGAGGGGGAACTTTATTATTCACGTTCTCAACACGCCTCCTCCTCATGTGTAGCCAGCCTCTCCTCCATAAGCAGGCTAAACGTGTGTAAATTTTAATCATTAGGTATGTAGCGAGATTCGAACACAAGATCTATTTCTTGCTCTGATACCATATTAGATCCTTAACGCCAATTCATCTAAAAGCTTCAGCTAACTATCCAGTCCATGTACGGAAATGAAGTTCTGAATTTCTCATTGTTTGTTATTTTGAGGGTTGAGTAAAGATGGAATTGGTGTACTTTGTGATCAATCAAGAACTACAAATTACATGGAAAACCTGTCAAACAGAGGATCTAATGGTTTTTTCTTTTCCTTTTTTTGCATTCAAATGAATGGAAGACATTAAGACAACAATGAATTGAATTGTAGCTTGAAAGTTGACTGATGATACTGGATCTTCTAGGTATTATTTGTTCAATGCTTAGACCATTTATTTGGACGCTTTTCTGCTCTGCCTTGGCCTTGCAATTCAGTTAGATTGCAAGGTCATCCATCTCCTGGGTAATTGATTGAAGATTAGGCAGCTCAAAGTTTGAAATACACTTGTGGGATGGTGGATGATGAGTATGTTGCTAACTGAAGTCGCAGTTGAGAAGAATTGACATCCATAAAACCAAAGTCTTCAAGGTGGAGCAGAGTGGTTACAGGGAGATTACGGTTTAAGGGAGACACAGTCTTATAGGAGGTTTTGTGTGTCTCATAGGTGTACTATTTGGAGCACACAACGTCACATGCGCCAATGGATATGGTAGATACTTTTGGACCCTCCACGAGTCATCAACGTGGTTGTTGGATAGGCCTCCAGGCTAAGAAACACAAACACAGTCAGGGCTACGCATAAATTTCGGAGAAATCAAAACCCGATGTGTTGTTCTAATAGGGCTATAGCAAAAAGGAAAAGAAAAAGGTGTTTCATATATTTGTATTTGTTACTTTTTTTTTGAATATTTTGCCCGCGAACAACCCCAAATAATTAAAACTCACTCTAATTCCTCATAAAAGAAGAAACTAAATCTAAGTACCTATGGACTGAGCAAAACCAATAAATCTCCAATCTCCAACATGCATCCAAAGAATGCCATGCATTACAAGGATGCTTACAACTGGTGTCAATCAAATAGTTGAAGCATATGAACTTGGCATTGATATATTGGGGTTCATATGTGTTAAGCATACCCAACTCAACCCGTGTAAATCAAACCAATAAGGTATCATATATGTTGACAGAGGGATGGCCTTAAAGAGAGAAACAAAGAGTGAGTATGCTAAGCAATTATCATGTAACATGTGGGCTTTCTAGAAGGGAGAGAGAAGAGATATGAAACGTTGACATATGTCGGACACAAGTTCAAATTTTGCTAATTTTGTTTTCCTCCAATTTTTCCATTGGGACTCTCTAGAAACACTATCGAATGAACTCATGAGTCGTGGCATGGTAGGATCTCCTTTGGGTGTCTTCTTTCTTGTGTGATTGATAATGGTTTGATAGATTATGATGACATGTGAATGATTAAACACTTTTTATTTAAATACTTTCATGAGTAATGTAATGACAAATTTACTTGATGTTATGACCCATGTGAATGAAGGCATTAGCCATTTAGGGAGCTTTTTATTGAGTTGTCATAATCCATTCCCCGCATAGGGTTTTTTTATTGGGAGAGAGAGAGAGAGAGAGAGAGAGAGAGAGAGAGAGAGAGAGAGAGAGAGAGAGAGAGAGAGAGAGAGAGAGAGAGAGAGCAAGTAGCTTTATTGCAGTGTCTAAACTAGGCACTCAAAGTCAGCGACAGAGATGGTCGGGAATGGGTAGATTCCGAAAAGAGTGAGAGAAGTTGGTTTTGTGTGAATCGGGGCTTTTCGTACCGTGTAGAATTGCTTTTTTATTTTCAAGTAACACCATTGACCCCTAAGCCAATTTTGTGCCTCGTCTAAATTAGGCCATACATGTCCCAAACTTGTTTGTGCCCAAAATAGCCGTAAATTCGTAAGAATATGCCATGCAAGTATTTTTGGCAGGTCCCACCGCTTGTGTCTCATGAATGCCAATCACGTACATAGCGATCTCTACTTCGATGTTTATAATGCAATCCCAAGTGCAGGATGTCATGAAGTAATGAACTCGAAAAGTCCGAGGTCGATCAACAGGGACAAGTAATATTTAGAGCACAAACAATTAATAAAAGTGAAAGTAATGAAACCGATTGAGAAAGAGTACCAAAAGCTTGATTGTTTGTAAACTAATACTCCCTCCGTCCGGATTTGTTGGTCCGTTTTGGGGATTCCAACTTTTTTTCCATTACCTTTTGAGTCTGTTAATTTCCTATTTAAACCTCAATCCCTCCGTTTAATACTCCCTCCTTTCTAATTTGATAGTCCACTACGAAGCTACGTGTAATTTTCAAACTAAAAAATAATGTAGTTACAATTTTTTTTTTTATCAATATGGATCTTGTTTGATACATCTCATTGAGAACTTTAATACGGTGCAAAAAAATTTAAAAAATGTAAACACATTATTTAAAAAAATTAGTTTTTGAGTTGTTATTTTAAGTTTTAGATAAGGGGCAAAAAAGTAAAATTTCCGTACTTTATCCTTTAACTTTTGAAAATGGACAAACATTTTAGGACTTGAAAAAGTATGTTTATGGACTAACAAATCCGGATGGAGGGAGTAGTTGATTTGTGAAAACAATATTAGAAAATGCTAAGGCATCAAGGATCCACACAACAATCCTATGGTATTTGCTAACGATTCTTTTTATAAGTCAATTAAGATAACCGACCCTAAAATATAGCTTGAGAGAACCATTTGATTCTAAACATAACATTACTAGTTATTTGTTCGCAGGGAATTCAAAGCATTATTCGTACCTGAGTAACCGAAAAATTCAATAAATTATACAGAACAAAAACGGTGCTAAAACTTGAATCAAACCAAATAATATTAATCACGTGAAAACCTTGAAGAATCTCTCAGCAAACACCATCATCTTGTTGTAGTTTCACTCCTAGCCGTAGCTAGGGTTTTAGCCTTCCATAGAGAAAAACAAGAAACACAATATAAAAAAGAGGTAAAAGATCCCTCCCTTTCTAGGGTTTATCTCTATATATAATAAAAGGCTTCTAAACCTAACGTCACTCTGAAAGGAAGTTTTCTAGACTCCTAATACAAGCAAATAACCTGTATAATTCAGGAAATTCAGTGTTAAATAATGGCCCCAATTTTGGGGTGCTGGAGAAGTCCAAATACGACTCTAATGTGTTGGATTGATCGTGGGGCCGTCAGATATTGTGTCAAACGGTTCTTGTCAATGTAGAGAACATGTGTTCGGCTTCTTTGGGGTATTTTTCTCCTACTCTTTATCTAATCATCTTGGGCTCGCTCCAAAATAAATCCCAATCTCTTAAAAATCATCTTAATCACCATATTTTCCTGCAAAGGAGAAAATTAATCCATCATTAACAATTAAGCATAAATTAGGATAGCTAATATAATAAAAGTGCAATATTCCCCAAGAATAACGTAATAATTATACGCTTTTGACCGTTCATCGATCTCTTAGGCGTGTCAGTATTTTATATTAGCCCGCCAATCAGGGGATTTTTCCGCACTTTCGTCTTCATTGAACTTGCTCAACTGAACTTGCAACAGTTCATGTGTGTTGGTTCATTACTTAAATTCAACAAGATACCTTCTGGGTGTCCTTCAAGAGTTTCTAGGCCACACCTTATGTCTCATGTTTTGAGTAGGAAATATCTTATATGGTGGATATCTATGTTTTGATATAATTTACAATGGTGTGATAAATTTTCCTCTTGTTTGTTGGACTTGATTAATTGATTTTTGAAGCATGTTTATACACAACTCTACCAACCTTTTGGAGGAAATACCAGATATGATTGAGAAATATGTTCATGTATAGTTTTGAAAGGTCTGATGAGTCTTCCTCTTAATCAATCGCTTGGACTTGTTTGATTATTGTTAGGAACATTGGGTGGCATCACTCTTATAGTTTCCGTTATTTTGGAGTGTGTATTGATTTTGTTTGCTATCTTTGTTTCAGACAAGAAATGGAGTATATACTGTGGGGGATTTCATGACCAGGAAAGAGGATTTACATGTGGTAAAGCCTACAACAACAGTAGATGAAGGTATTTCGGTTACTTCAGCCTGTTTCCTAGGTCACTTAACATTGTCCTATCGTCGTCTAACTTCTCTACCTTTGTGCAAAACAGCTTTGGAGCTTCTAGTAGAAAACAGAATTACTGGTTTCCCCGTCATTGATGACACCTGGAAATTGGTAGGTTTTCTTGAAACTCTCTTAGGGTGTCCTGCTTGTAGTTTTAGCATAATGCATTCTTTAAGTTAAATTTGAAACACTGACATGATATGTCCTAGTTTTTTTGTTTGGGTTGCATGCTTACGGGCTAAATTCTTGCTCTTCTTAATTTGTTCTTTATTTTTTTCTCCCAGAAGGTCTTAGTTAGCTCTTCTGATGCCTGATGGCTCTTTCCTCTTTGATTTTTGAAAACTTTATATTGCTCAGTCTTACTATATTTGGTAGACATGAATATCATCATTAATTACTTTGATTGATGTTGTTATCGAAGCCATGCCTGTCACTTGTTTAGTACAGATGACATTTTTGGCCCTGAGACACAATTTGATCCTTTTATTTCCAAAAGGTATTCTGTAGTATATGTTCGAGAGTGAAGTTTCATGATTCTGGGGTGATGCCTTTGGAGGATGAAAGTTCATATTACCCAATTGGGAGTGTGTTGATTTTGGAGGCCAAGATTTGGCTTCTCGGGTGTGTAGTGTGAACAGGACCATTTGACTGCGTTCACATGATGTTGAAACAGAAAAATTCAGGGTGACAAATGTGCGATGTTAATCATGTAACTTGAGGTACAAGTTACTCTTGGGACAACCGAGAAGGTTGAAACAATTAGCTTTCCAAATAAATTGCCCGCCCCATTTTGGCAAGAAAATTCGACAAGATTTGTACCTTTTTTTTTTGTTTGGGTGACGAGAAACCGCTGATGCAGTGTAAAACTTGCGACCACCCATAAGCCACAGGCCCCAGGTGAAGGGTAAGCCAAGGTGTTGCCAGCAAATTACCCAAAAAAAAAGAAGGTGTTGCCAGCGGGAGTTGAACGCAATACCTCCCAGTTTTCGGTTAATCCAACTGCCCCCCGCTGGGCTACCCTGATGCTATGCTAGTTTCACATTGCTGTGTATCCATAGCTGGTTTGATCTGCAGTGTAAAGCAGAGATTTATCGAACTTGAGAAATTCCATTCTCCCATAGTTCATGAAGCTTAAGGAACTGAATACACATTAGTGGTGCTGACTTGTTGACTCTTACCTTGGAAGCTAGAAACAAGACGATTATTTTCTGCCTCGTACTCGCCTATTCTTCCATGAGCACCTTGTTTATTTTGGTAGAACCTTCTTTTTATGTTTATAGAGAAATTTCTGATTTCGGAGTTTATGCATTTTAAGTGATACTATCATTTCAGCAATACCATTTTGCTGGAGGAAAAGTAGTATTCAGAAATAATTTTGTCATGCAGGTTGGCCTTGTTTCGGATTATGATTTGTTAGCACTGGACTCCATATCAGGTAAACTAACAGGCTGAATTCTGAACTTGTTGTCTGATGTTGTCTAAGGAATAGGGCAATTTTCCCTCTTGGTGGTTATGTACTTATTGTTGTTGGTTACGGTACTATTTCTTTTTGTCTTTTATTATATTGAGTGAAATTGGTTTATGTAATAACTGTAAAGAAGTTAATGGTTCAAGGACAATGTCCGTCCTATTTTTTTTCCTTTCTAAGAAGTTCAGTTAAAAAAGCAGAAAGGATTGGGTGTTGAATAATGTAAGAGCTTGTGTTGCGGTATTCTCTTGACGGTTTTGAACCTAGAGACAAGTAAACATTACCGGGGTGATTTACCAAGTTCTAGAGAAATCCCACACATCTGGTGGGGACATGCATTGGAGTCTGGCTTCTTTCCAATTTGTGCAATTGGATTCAATATCATTCATTGAACTTAATCGAGCTTTCAATTTCCCAATTTCCTGTTACAGTATTTATTCGTCACTTGTTTTCTCAAGGTTGGGGCTATTCCTTTAATTCTTTTATTTACTTGGGACCTATCCAATTTGTTCCTCAAGGTTCCCCCAAGAGATAGCATTAGCTGATTGTATTTGTGTTACCTCGGATGGATGCCTTGATTATTTTTGAGCTGCCTTTTCTACCTTTATTGCCTATTTCCCTCCTGTGTTGGTGCTCAGCTTGCATTTGTTGCCCGTTTTCGCGAGGTTTACTTCTCTCCATTAGCTCTGATTAGCATATCTGGTCTTCAACAATTTTTGATAACCTGCTATTGTGGAAGATAATAGAGTGTGCAGAAGGATGTTATGTAGCCTCTTTTAGAGTGTCCTTTAGGAATCTTTGTAAGGTCTATGCTCTGGAGCACAGTTGGAACTGATAAGTTCTGTTTCAACTTGACAAACGATGTTCTGATTTGTGAGGTTTTTTGCTTCTTTCTTTTGTGGTGTGGATTCATGGTTAATAGCATAACAAGTAAATGGTATAGATTTCAAGTTGTTCATTGGTTGTGCTTTTCAACTATGAAAATCGTCATTTCAATATGGATGTGCGCAGATGTTTTCTCCCTTTCCCTTTGGATAGGTTTTTTGCACTCCTCACATGGTTTATAGCATGATTAACGTCATGCAAAAACTGATTTAATTTAATGAACAAAATGTTGCTTCATGTTTCCAACACCATTATGTAGGCTTTTAGTTGGCCATGTCTTCTTATTTGCAGTTGTGTGCCTGCTGTTCATGTGTTGACCTTCATAAAAAAGCTCAAAGATGACACACACCAAATATAACGGTCATATTAGTACATAACCTACTGGGAAGGTTTAGATAAGCTTAGATGCTTGTTTATACCAATGTGTCAGGCTTGCTGGTTTGTGGCACATTTTAGTAAAGGTTATGTTATTGAGATCTTCTTCAATGTTTGTCTGCACATGGCCAAGGCTTGTCGCATGGAATATATTGGGGTGCAGTGTAGCAAGGATGAATAGATGTGTACTTTTGAAGAAAAGGCTGATATCTTTTTCTCCCATTATTTGTTTCTCATCTTCAGTTGAGGGGATTGTTAGTTCTTTGAAGTTTGCATCTATCATTTCTATTATTGAACTATTTTGTGAAAATTATAATTGTTTCTTTACTTCTAGAGACAGTAAATTCTGACACGTTCCTTCCATTCTTCTTGTTTTTAGGTAGTGGACGCACTGACACAAACATGTTTCCAGAAGTAGACAGCACATGGAAAGTATGTAAGAGCCATTTCTATTTAGAAGTGATGTTTTAACTGTTACCGCTTATCCAGTATCCCACTTCATATACATCAATAAAATATAGACCTGTATTTATGTACTTGTGTATGTATGCAATGCATTCGTTGTGGATGTTTATTGGTTACTCTTCTTTCGGGAACCTTCAAATGGGTGTTTTTAATTCTTTCCATGTGGTGGGTAAAAGTTTTGCAAGTGTTGTTCATGTGGCTCAAGTTGTTTTACTACATTTCTACAGAAGTTAGATCGGTGCTTGATTAAGGAAACTAAGCTTTAGCAATTGTACAACCATATTAGATACGTTGGAGCTCATAATCTTAAGCAAATTTGGGGGAAAAAAAAAAAAAAAATCTTTGGGTAAGCATTCCTTCCGCTTAAAGACTGCTCTTTAAGTGGTCTGCATATCTTCGAAATCCATCCGGTATGACTCTTTCTGCTTGTGAATTCTGACTACTACATTCTCTACTAAGGTGCATTGATGTAATTATTAATCAAATAGCCTGGAAAAGGAAAGCTGTGTGTGTTTTGTTGCCCTTTGCTTTTTGCAATTTTGTCTTTACAAATACCTTCATGCAGACATTCAACGAGGTACAGAAGTTGCTCTGTAAAACCAATGGGAAATTGGTCGGAGATTTGATGACACCTGCACCAGTAGTTGTTCGTGAATCCACTAATCTCGAGGATGCTGCTAGGTTCTCTTATTATTTCTCTAAAATTGTTTTCGTTATTTCCATTTTAGATTTTTTTTTTTTTGCTGCTTTTGGACTTCGGAACTTGTGAAAGAAACGGAAATGAAGGGAAAAGACCTCCAGTTTGGAACCTAAAGAAAGAGAGAAGAAAGAAACAATAACTTGTGTTCAATCCAGGGTCATTTTTCTCTTGTGATGTCTGTTGTATTAGTATTTTTTTTCTCTTCTTTTCTCTTTCTTTCTATGGGTTC
This sequence comes from Vaccinium macrocarpon, assembly GCA_022606695.1. NCBI lineage: Eukaryota > Viridiplantae > Streptophyta > Magnoliopsida > Ericales > Ericaceae > Vaccinium > Vaccinium macrocarpon. The sequence continues at coordinate 26,825,299 of CM040181.1, read as the reverse complement.
CAAACGCGCGTTCTTGTTTCTTCCCTTACATTTACAGCTGCCTTCGTGTCCTTATTCACAATAATACCAACTAGAGTTATTCTAGGGACTTCAGTTAAGAAAAAGGAAAATAGAAAAAAGCGACTTTGAAATCATTATTTTATTTTTTACTATTTTTTTTTTAAATCTGATTTTGAAATCATTATTTGGTGTTTCAGAATATTGCTTGAAACAAAGTATCGCCGCCTTCCAGTTGTAGATAGTGAGGGCAAGCTGGTAAGTGAAACTCATGTTTACTTTCCCTGGCATCCCTGCCCTCTTCAACTCCATTTATTCTCGTTCTCACCATGTTTTCTGACCGACTGGCTTTAACATCTGAAGGTTGGAATTATCACAAGGGGAAATGTCGTGAGAGCTGCCCTTCAAATAAAACGCGCTAACGAAATCAAAGCATGACATCGGAGGAAAATGTTCTCAATCCTTATGAGAGGTTCTGGCATTTATATTCAGCTGAGATTATGCGTCCTATTTTATCAACCCAGAGAATCAAGTAAAGGTAACATTTTGGGTTCATAAGAAGCCTTCACGGATGATTGTATATAGAGTCTTGTTGGGAATGATTCGTCACTCAATCAATAAGATGTATAATAGAAGCTGTTTGTGAGAAAATGTTGTAGGATTTATGTGCAGTTGATGAGGACTACAAATCGTATATCCAAATTGCCCGGTGATTGTACGAAAACAGGAAGTATGTTGGTCACTTTTCATTTCGGTCATATTAATTGTTAAGCCAAGTTGTTGAGAATGTCCATGTAGACTTTAATCTGTATTTTTGGATTGTAGACTTGTGGGGTGCATTTATGGAACACAGGAAGGGGAGAAAAAAGAGAAGGTAGAATGGAAATCACTCAAATCAGTAGTTTTCCATCTTTATGTTTTCCTACTGTATTAGAGCTGGGGAAAAACCATGTGTATATATATGGTACCTTTTTACCAGAAAATTCTCTTTGGTTGGAAGAAAAATGTGGGTGCTTTTTTTTATAGGAATTGTTAGCTTTTTCTCTCTGGTAATTCAAAATGTAGATATAGCCCAAAAGGGTTCATACTAGGAACGTCAAGGCACTATTTGGTAACGATTACACTTTCAGTTTTCAGTTTTTATTTTCAGAATTTTCAAGATTTAAGAAAGGAATTTTGTTTGGTGCACTGCTTCCACTTACAAATTCTACATTTTAATTCCGCTATTTTTGAAATTTAAGAAAGTTGAAAAATTAAGTGTTAAAAAGTTGAATTGTTGAATTTTTTAAGCTGAAAAATTGTTTGATAAACATATCAAGCACTAAATCAGAACAAGTGATGAATTAATTTTAGGTTCATTAGTTATGGTGATTCTCTTTTACTTTTACTAATGGTCACCATGTATTTTTGGTAGTGGTGTTTGCGGAGGCGCGAGGGTGCAGTGGTGGAGTGGTAATTGTGACGGCAACGGCGGTGGAGTGGTGGTGGTGGTGGAGTGGTGGTAACGGTGGCTGCGGAAGAGTGTGTGGTAGTGGGGGAATGGTGATGATTGCGGCGACAATGTGAGTGATTGTGGTGGTAGTGGCGGAGTAATGGTGGTGGTAGCTATAGTAGTAGTGGTGGTGGTAGATTGGTGGTGACGGTGACGATAATGATAGTGGCGGCTGCGTGGAAGGTAGTGGTAGAGGAGGAAATGATTGAATGCAAGCATTCATGAATTCAATCCGAATTAAGTAGCTCAAAATTACTTAAATTTTTATCAACTTTTTAGCCTACATTTTAAGAGGCCCTTAATCTTTAAACTAATGTAAAATGTGGTTATCTAACCTATTTAGTCACTTATTACTTAATTCATTCAGTTTTAAGTGCTAAATTCTAGTAGTTATCAAACAACCCCATGGTGGCCGCTCCGTAAAAAAAAAAAAAAAGAAGATAGAAAAAGGCCCTTTTGTTTTACTGGCCCACCCAATCCAACTCGTTTTTTTTAGGGATTTGGATTATGTATTAAGACCCATCGAGTTGGATTGAGTTTAGTTTTTAAGCTCGTTTGATTAATGAGTTGGGCTTGAAAATACTTCTTAAAATCCAGCCTGACCCAATATAAAATAAAACAATGACATGCATTCTATATTTATACTACTATTAAAAAATGTTAAGAAGAAAAAAAGCCACTACTTGTTTACATATAAAATTAACAAATCCAATAATTGATTGACACGTAATCAAAAATGCCAAACGTTGGCAATTATCTGTCGATGAAGATACACTGGATTAAAAGAATACATTGGAGTAAATACGATGTCGTATTGTCTCTTAAAATCAAAAAGCGGTTATTGGCAGTTACAAGTCAAGGATAAAACAGAAACTGGCTTCGAAGCCATGATGTTAACTGCTGAACACGTAAACTCCACGTGTAAACTTGTGAAACGGAATAGATAGCAGTTAGAACACGTGGAGTATTTCTTGAGAGACAGTTATTTCCTTAACTCGTAATCATTTGAGTTAGTGTAAAGTAACTGTGCAGATTCAAAATAAAAGCTTATGGAAGAAGAATTGGAAGAATTCAAATTCAGACGTGGAAGAGGGAAGAAACTGCCAACTCGAAGAGTAGAAGTTAGAGTTCGAAGAAAGCCAAGTTCAAATTCATTAAGCGGGAAGTTCAACTGCAAGCAGCGTCTATAAATAGAAGAAATTGAAGAGTGAAAAACCCCTCGGACAAATCTTCAACAAACAGCTATCAAAAAACTGATGCTTGGTTTGTTCATTGGCAAAGTAGTTTAGGATTTCGAACTCAGTTCGAAGTAGATTAGGAAGTAGTTAGGATTAATCTCGATTGTTCTTGTAACAATCACCTGTTCTTGTTCTTGTTCTTGTATTTGAAGTTGGAGGCAATTTCGAAGTAAGTTTACCTTTGATTTATCAATCGAAGTATCTTGTTTCTTTGTTGTTTTTTGATTTCCTAAGTATATTGGTTTGTATTTCTTCACTTGTTAAGAAAAAATCCTCTTAATTGAGGTAATTGAACCAACACAACACAATCGCCTGATTATATTTGGTTTTTCCAAACTTAATCTGAGGGAGGAGATTGAAACTCTCTCTCCGCACGCTTCACTTTCGATTATTTTGCTATAAAGAAGTACAAGAACCACGAAACACTACTATACTTATACACATTACCCTATGTTTTAAAATATGTAATTCTTGGTACTCGTATAACTATAATTTATAATAGTGGAGATAATTAATTTATTTTTTGGAACAATATTTTTGAAAAATAAATGGGCTAGTTAGACGGGCTTGGAAATGTAATTTTAAGAGGCCATACGTGGAAAAATTAAAGGAAGAAGTCTTGTTATTATCTAGCCTAAGCCCGACCCGATATATGTACACCCCTACATCCATCGACAAAGCATTTTTCGCTGTCCAGTTTTCAAAGTTAGAGAATCCATTATTTCTCGGATTTGAGGGTTCAAAAAACAGTACAGTAAGTCAACATGGCACACAAACTAAGCACCTCTTCCAAAGGACTCGGTTTCTTTGACCGCAGAACGGCCTCAACCGTTATATTTCAACCGTTCATCTTTGTGTCTAACACTTTTAGATGGTCTTAATCACACAAACGGGTTTCTGCGGTCCAACATCAAAACTGCAGAGAGAAGCTTATGTTACAAAAATTGGAAGAGCAATCAGGGCTTAGGAATGATCCTTTACCTTCATTTGAGAAGGATAGAGGAGAGGCTAGCATAAGCAAATTTAAGTCAAGGCCTGGAAAAGAGCCTATAAATGTAGATGATATACCAGAATCTTGGTATGAACCCGCAAAAACTCGTGATTATCAAACTCCTAAACCTAAGAAAGTGTACAAGCAGAACACTAATGTCCCGTTCGAACCAAACTTAGATGGTTTAAATGAAGGGAAGGGTTTTAGGAACAATGATTGCGGGTTTGATGAGTATATTTTTACTCCTATAAATCATTTTAATGAGAGGGATAGGACCAGTTCGAAGAGGCCTAATCCAGAGATTGGGATTCCTAAATATTCAGGAATACCAGAGATGGGAAGGGTACATTCGAACTACCTTTATGAACCTTATGCAAGGCAGGAAGGAGATTTCAAGCAAACTAGGCCTTTTGATGATCCTTTTCAGAGGTTTCCAGAAGACCACATGCCTAGAAATGTCGCTGGGGAACCACTTGTTAATTCAAGAGTACCTCTAGGGGAACACCCAACCCTTCGAGATGAAGTATTAGGCCTCATGCAAGAAGTTTATGGACCTCTAAACCGGGGGGTACAAACTCAAATTTATAGAAAGCCCTATCCAGAATGGATAGATAGACAGTTCGAAGTCCCTAGGGGGTTTAAAATCCCAGACTTTACTTTATTCCATGGGGATGGAAAACAATCAACAACTGAACATATTGCTAGGTTTACGGCTCAATGTAAAGAATTAGGCAATAATGGGTTCATTAAGTTGAAATTGTTTTCTAATTTCTTGACAGGGACAGCCTTCGAATGGTACTCTAATTTGACACCAGAGTCAGTTCCAAATTGGCAAAGGATGGAAGAATTATTCCATGCACAATTTTATCAAACTTAACCTGAAGTCACTATGGCTGATTTAGCTAGATTAAAGCAAAAGTCTGATGAAAAGGCTGCTCAATTTATTGCTAGGTTTAAAAAGGCTAGAAACAAATGCAAACTTCAACTACCAGAAGTTGAATTTGTTAGAATAGCACAAGATGGCTTAAGTAGAGAGCTTAGGAAGAAGTTTGATTCTACTGAATTTAGGGATTTGGTTGATTTAACTTACAAAGCTTCTAGATATGAATCTTTGCTAGAAGAAGATATTGACAGGAATAACTCTTCTTATTCAACCTATTATAAAGACTCCACTTATGAAATCGATGCTGCTGAAATTGTTGAACATGACCCTTGTGTGTGTGAATGTCTAGTTCGAAAGGATTCTTCTATAGCACCAAGGACCAATAAAAAAGCAGTTAGCAAAGTATATTCATTTGATGTTGCAAAAGCAGATGAAATTTTTGATTACCTTTTAAAGAAAAAGTTTATCAAACTTCCTGAAAATGTTAAACTTCCAACTTTGGAAGAAACAAAAGGAAAGAATTATTGCAAATGGCATGCTTCTTGGACTCATTCAACTAAAAATTGTAATGTTTTCCATGACAGGATTCAAGAGCAAATTAAGAAAGGAATGATCATGTTTCCAGAAAAGACTATGGGAATAGATACAGATCCATTTCCAAAGATTGAAGAAGTGACTGCCAATACCAATGTGCCAACTTCTTTGGCTAAGACAGTTCAGGAGGTATGGCAAAATAGGCGAGTTCATGTTGGGATGAACTCTGTACAATTTGGAAGAGGAAAGGCAAAGATTGGCCAACTTCGAAGTGACGATGGGAAGACTTACAAGCAAAATTATGCATCAGGAAGTTCTTCTAGAAAGGGTTTTAAGCAATCTCATCTTCTCATGCTTGAAACATCCTTCTTGGAATGTTTATGCATGAAATGTTTATGCATGGAATGCAGGGCTAATTATTTGATTTTTAAAGATTTGGATCGACAGGGGGTTGATTTCTTTCCAAAAAGGATGGAAAGAAAGGTCTTGGACCAAAACAATGAAAGAAAACCCTGGATAAGCCCAAATCATGGAAAAAATGAGAAGCCTTGGTCAATGACAAAGAGAAATGTACCTTCCAGTCCAGTTCCACCTGCTTCGAAGAGAGATTATCCTCCTTCAAAGAGGGTTAACACTGGAAAGGTTCCAATGAGCCAAGAAAGTGAAGGACATGGAGAACAGTTCACTTTGGTGAAAGGAGTTCCTGATTGGTTTTTGAAGAAAGTCAAACCAGAACTCTTCCAAGGGTACAAAACTCCTCCTAAAATTGGAAACAAAATGGTCAAACCTCCAAATACTCTTACTGGTCAATGGGTAGTGATTAGAGATCCAAAGACCAAGACTCCTCAAATGATTCCTATGTTGACAAGAACTCAGAAGAGGAAACTGCAAAGGAGGTATACTAGTTTCCAAATGGAAGAATATGCCTCTAAAGAAAATCATAATGGGGGTGATAAGTTCAATCCGAGGTTTAATAGACTTCGAAGAGAAGATTCTGAAGAATCTCTTCGAAGAGGATTTACTCAATCAGAAAGGGAAACACTGGAAAGTTTGGCTGTAAGAATGGACGGTGAAATACCTCAAAACAGTCCAGCTTCACCAAATTCCTTGGCAAGCTATCAATCTGGCTTATTAGAGGCCATGATAGTGGAACAGGAAGAAGGCGGAGGAATGAACTCATCTCCTGTTGAAACATTCTCCCCCATGGAAATTTTTACAGTAGAATTGTCTGGAAAAGTAAACACAGCAGAAGATGGATCGGAGTTGCTAGTACAGGAAAAAAAGGACCATTCAGTTTGGAACCTTACCTGAAGTACAAATCAATATGGTTGCTCCTTCGTTCGCAAACTTTGGACCTTTTGGACTAGACTGCTCACCAGTTCGAAGGGCATTACAACCAACGGTTGCCCCTATGGAAGTCATTGATGTATCAAGTGATGATGAATATGACCTTACATATGATAATGGCTGGAATGATGGTTGGGGAGCCCTAATTTCGAAGATCCAAAAGGAAGAAGAGGAATAAGATTTCATGATCATGGCTAATGCTATGGAAGAGCCAGAAGTGACATCTAAGGAAAGAGTAGTGTTTGTTCCAGAGATAGAAACTGATTCTGAGTATCCTTTGATTGTTGATTTGAATTGTGCTGATATTTCTTATCCTTTCAAATCACCTTCGAATGATATGAGGCACCATTTGAAACCATTATACATATCTGCATTGTTTGATGGGATGTTGGTAAACAGAGTTTTAGTTGATAATGGTGCAGCAGTAAACATTCTGCCTTCAAGGACTTTGAAGAAGTTGGGGAAAGAAAAGGTTCGATTGATCCTAACAAGCACATCCATTGCTGGGTTTACTGGTGAAAGTAAAAGTCCTAAAGGAATTGTTTCTATACGCCTGAAAGTTGGCCAAGTAGAGACTGATACAACCTTCTTTGTGGTGGATACCTTTACAAGTAAGTATAATGCTTTACTTGGTAGGGATTGATTCATTGTTAATGGCTGTATTCCATCTTCTATGCATCAATCCTTGATGATTGTGAAGTATGAAGATGGGAAAGGAGTGGGGGTCGAAGAAGTTAAAGCAGACCCACATCCCTTCAGTACTTCAGCAAATTGTGCAGAGGCTGAAATGTACAAACCTGAAATCATTCCTCTGAGTGAAATTGCACAACCTAATCAGACAATCCACCAGATGAGGCTGCTTGGATGTGAGTCCAAGACAGAGTTCGAAGAGGCCAACTCACTGGCCTTAGTTAAATTTATGGCTCTAGAAGTAGAGCAGAAGTTACAGGAAACAAATGATTGGGAAGAATTATTGACTGAGAAATCCGATTGGGGGTTGAAGCCAATCAAATTCGAAGAAGCCTTTATAGGTCATGTCGATTCCCAAGATCCTTTAGAAGAAGTGGAATTGGGAGAAGGATTGTTCCAAACGCTGTACAAATCAACAAAGAACTTGATGCTGCGTCAAAAGCCAAGTTGATCACAGTGCTTAAAGAGAACAAAGAATGCTTTGCTTGGAGTTATAAAGAATTGACAGGTTTGAGTAGAGATTTGGTTGAACATAGATTACCTATTAAATCTAATTGCAAACCTTTCACACAACTTCCAAGAAAAATGTCTCTTGAAACCATATCTTTGGTTAAAAAGGAAATTCAAAATCTTTTGAATGCTGGTTTTATTAGAACAACAAGATATGTTGAATGGCTATCAAATATTGTTCCTGTTATCAAGAAAAATGGAAAGATTAGGGTTTGCATTGATTTTAGAAATTTAAACACTGCGACCCCTAAAGATGAATACCCAATGCCTGTAGTAGACATGCTTGTAGATAGTTCTGCAGGCCACAAAATCATGTCTATTATGGATGGACATTCAGGGTATAATCAAATTTGTATAGCTGAAGAAGATGTTCATAAAACTGCATTTAGAGCCCCAGGCAATCTTGGAACCTTTGAATGGGTCAAAATGCCTTTTGGACTAAAAAATGCTGGTGCTACTTATCAAAGAGCTATAAACACTATTTTCCATGAAATAATTGGGAATTTTCTAGAATGTTACATAGATGACATTATTGTCAAATCAAAATCGATTGATGCTCATGTAGAACATTTGAAAATAGCTTTTTCAAAGATGAAACATTATCAACTAAAGTTGAATCCTGCCAAATGTGCTTTTGGAGTAACAACAGGTAACTTTTTAGGGTACCTAGTCCACAATAAAGGTATTCAAGTTGATAACAACAAAGCTAAAGCTATTATTGAAGCAAAATCTCCTTCAAACAAGAAAGAACTTCAAAAATTTCTTGGTCAATTGAATTTTCTTCGAAGGTTTATATCTAATACTGCAGGGAAAACTAAAGTCTTCTCTACTTTGTTGAAATTGAAGGATGGAGAGGACTTCGAATGGACACAGGAGCATGATGATGCTTTTAAGGTCATCAAGGAGTACTTGGTTAATCCACCAGTTCTTGTTCCACCTAAAAAGGGAGAGCCTGTTAAACTGTATTTAGCAGCAAATTATGACTCAATAGGAGTTCTTTTGGCTCAAGACAACGAAGAAGGGAAGGAGCAAGCTATCTATTATCTAAGTAGGTTTCTAAATGATTGTGAAAGTAGGTATTCTGCAGTAGAAAAACTATGTTTAACTTTTGTTTTTTATTTCGAAGAAACTCAGGTACTATATGATGCCTAGAGTAACTTATGTAATTTCCCAGACTGATGTTATGAAGTATATGTTATCTCAACCTGTACTTAGTGGCAGAATTGGGAAATGGATTGTATCTTTAATTGAATTTAATCTAGAGTATGTTCCTCAAAAATCAGTTAAAGGACAAGCTTTAGCTAATTTTTTGGCTGATCATCCAAACGGAATTGAAACTCTTGAAATAGCAGATGTTGATACAGTGACAATTAAGCCATGGAAGATGTGGTTCGATGGCTCGAAAACATCTCAAATGGCTGGAATTGGAGTTGTTTTGGAGTCTCCTCAGGGTTTGAAAACCAAATTTGGATTTCAGATAAATGAAGGGGAATGTACAAATAATCAAGCAGAATATGAAGCCTTAATTATGGGTTTAGAACTTTTGCTTACCTTGAAGGTTGATATAGTTGGAGAAGTTGGAGGATTCCATGGATCAATAGGCTCAGAATCTTCCTCTTGAACCACCACATAAGAGCGGTCCCTTCGAATCTCACCAATGATTGGTGTGATGGTATTTCTAGTATCAACAGGAATTGGGTCATTAAGAACCAAGTTTTCGAAGGCACTTTGGGTGTTGGAAACTTCAGCCATGGTTTAGTTGAGATAAAAGTCAATTTACAACGAAGACTGGTGATTAATTTTTACCAATAATTAAGCCCTTTTATAGGCAAATTTTAAGTAGGAAACGATTCAAATTCCTGAAGATGGGGAACGTGCAGATTAACTGCCCATTACCCATCAATTCCTCGTTGGAAACGTGTAAGCTGCTCAAGATCACTTTGAATAACTTCCTCTTTTGAAGTTTATATTAAGTCGAAGCGGCAAAAGGCACATTAACACTCATTCAAATTCCTTGAACAACGATGTTAATGTGGGGGGTATGTTTACATATAAAATTAACAAATCCAATAATTGATTGACACGTAATCAAAAATGCCAAACGTTGGCAATTATCTGTCGATGAACATACACTGGATTAAAAGAATACATTGGAGTAAATACGATGTCGTATTGTCTCTTAAAATCAAAAAGCGGTTATTGGCAGTTACAAGTCAAGGATAAAACAGAAACTGGCTTCGAAGCCATGATGTTAACTGCTGAACACGTAAACTCCACGTGTAAACTTGTGAAACGGAATAGATAGCAGTTAGAACACGTGGAGTATTTCTTGAGAGGCAGTTATTTCCTTAACTCGTAATCATTTGAGTTAGTGTAAAGTAACTGTGCAGATTCAAAATAAAAGCTTATGGAAGAAGAATTGGAAGAATTCAAATTCAGACGTGGAAGAGGGAAGAAACTGCCAACTCGAAGAGTAGAAGTTAGAGTTCGAAGAAAGCCAAGTTCAAATTCATTAAGCGGGAAGTTCAACTGCAAGCAGCGTCTATAAATAGAAGAAATTGAAGAGTGAAAAACCCCCCGGACAAATCTTCAACAAACAGCTATCAAAAAACTGATGCTTGGTTTGTTCATTGGCAAAGTAGTTTAGGATTTCGAACTCAGTTCGAAGTAGATTAGGAAGTAGTTAGGATTAATCTCGATTGTTCTTGTAACAATCACCTGTTCTTGTTCTTGTATTTGAAGTTGGAGGCAATTTCGAAGTAAGTTTACCTTTGATTTATCAATCGAAGTATCTTGTTTCTTTGTTGTTCTTTGATTTCCTAAGTATATTGGTTTGTATTTCTTCACTTGTTAAGAAAAAATCCTCTTAATTGAGGTAATTGAACCAACACAACACAATCGCCTGATTATATTTGGTTTTTCCAAACTTAATCTGAGGGAGGAGATTGAAACTCTCTCTGGCACGCTCACACTCGATTATTTTGCTATAAAGAAGTACAAGAACCACGAAACACTACTATACTTATACACATTACCCTATGTTTTAAAATATGTAATTCTTGGTACTCGTATAACTATAATTTATAATAGTGGAGATAATTAATTTATTTTTTGGAACAATACTTTTGAAAAATAAATGGGCTAGTTAGACGGGCTTGGAAATGTAATTTTAAGAGGCCATACGTGGAAAAATTAAAGGAAGAAGTCTTGTTATTATCTAGCCTAAGCCCGGCCCGATATATGTACACCCCTACATCAATCGACAAAGCATTTTTCGCTGTCCAGTTTTCAAAGTTAGAGAATTCATTATTTCTCGGATTTGAGGGTTCAAAAAACAGTACAATAAGTCAACATGACACACAAACTAAGCACCTCTTCCAAAGGACTCGGTTTCTTTGACCGCAAAACGGCCTCAACCGTTATATTTCAACCGTTCATCTTTGTGTCTAACACTTTTAGATGGTCTTAATCACACAAACGGCTTTCTGCGGTCCAACATCAAAACTGCAGAGAGAAGCCAAATTCCTACCAACAGGGGGGCCTAGGAGTAAGTTTTGAAGGGGTGATAGCACCCAGCGCTATAATGAGCTGAAATGTCTAGGAGTAAGTTTTGAAGGGGTGATAGCACCCAGCGCTATAATGAGCTGAAATGTCAATCTTGGCAATTTCAATTGAACTCAAAATCCAATCTATCACGATTCACGAGTTGAATTTGAATACATACTTGTTTATTTTTATGGTACGAGCTTATTGAACAAAGTACATGAAAAAATTAAGAATCTTCAAAAATGTATTGAACAAAGTACATAAAAGTTGTGATAAAAAAAAAAAGTACATAAAAGTTCCTGAATTATTCTTGGCGTTGGTGGGAGAGAGATGCAGACAAAGGTTCAGTTCGCCAAGACGATTTTCGGTGGTGTTTCGTGGACCGTGATTTTAGCAGTTTGATCCTGGAAGACATACAAAGGTTCAGTTCGCCAAGACGGTTTTCGGTGGTGTTTCGTGGACCGTGATTTTAGCAGTTTGATCCTGGAAGACAGACAGTGTTACTCCTAACTCCCTCAATAAGGCGTCGAATTTGTTTTAAGGACACTGTAGTTATCACATGAATTGGTTTGCATGTCTTTTTGCTTCTTAATCATGTATCTGTAATTTTAGTTTTGATTAGGGGAAATTGTTCATCGGATTGCTGAGTGTTGGTGGGAGAGACGTGCAAACAAAGGTTCAGTTCGCCAATGCGGTCTTCGGTGATGTTTCATGGACTGTGATTTTAACTGTGTTTGATCCTGGAAGTCAGACAGTGTTACTCCTAACTCTCCCAATAAGGCGTCGAATTTGTTTTAAGGAAACTGTAGTTATCACATCAATTGGTTAGCATGTCTTTTTGCTTCTTATTCATTCATCTATCTGTAATTTTAGTTTTGATTAGTGAAAATGTTGATAATTTTCCCAACACCTGCAACAAACCAATCACGAACATCTTGTCAGTCTAACAACTCATTTATGCTCTCACGACAATCTTGACCTATCACTTCAATTGTAACTTGGCAAAGAAAAAGAAAGTAAATGGCTTAAACCTATAGTTACCATAGACTTCCCCTTTTTCACTAAAAGAAATTTTTGGTGACATCTTATAAGACAGAGACATGTGAATACATAACAAGATGTGTTTGACTGGAGAGTTGGCATCTATCTATTGTAAAAATAAATCAGAAAGCTGTCTGGACGAGAGAACAGGGGCAGTTTTTACTCATTGCAGAAGAAAACAATAGCACACAAGACCAAGGGATTGTCCTTTAAGGAAACTGTAGCTGTGGGAAATCAGCAAACAATAGGGTACTATGCCAGACTGGAAGTCTTGAACCCCAAGGGGCAATCCTCTGACACCCATTTTTTGCCATCAATTAACTAACCCCTCTCCACTAAAGAAGGTGAAGGGTTGGGTCCAACTACCTTTTTTTTTTTTTTTTTTTTTTGGTTCGATGGTTCTGGGTGTCTGGACAAGTTTACGTGTTCTTTGAATAGTCCTCTCTTTGGTCTCGTCAAAGGTAGACGAACTTACCTGCACTTCGAATAGTCCTCTCTTTGGTCTCGTCAATTGTAGACGATCAACGCTAGGACTTTTTTGCAACCTGATCTCAAGAATCGAACACTGGTCAATTGTGAAAAGAGCAAACTCATCCTTGGGTTGGGTTGGGTCCTACTTCATCAATAGCTATCGAGCCCTATTTGTGATATTTCTATTAAGCTTGCTTTGTTTTTGTTTGTTTTTTTTTGGAACTGCACTCTTAGGCTTTGTTTGAATCATGAATTTTTTTTTTTTGAGGATTTATTGAGAGGAAGGAAAAAGGTTAAGAAACACCGAGAATATATACAAGTGATGAATTTTGTGACATAAATATTTTACATAACCTATAATTTTTCGACAAAAAATTCTTTCACAAATTGTAATATGGACGTGAGTACATAACCTTTAAAAGGTCAATAATTTTAGAGTAGTTTGAAGATATGAACCAACACAACTTTCATAGGAGATTCTATCAACTTCTCAAGGAAAAAATTCAACTGCTTGGATGAGGAAATACTAACAATTTTGTTTTTCCTATTTTTTTGTTCTCTTTCCGTTACATTTGAGAACTTCATGGTATATCATTATACACCAAAGGCAGGGATGGGTGAGGTTTCAAATCAGCATGCTTTTGTTTGATAGTCAAATTAGAAATAAAATCAAATTGTAGTAAATGGATAGCTATTCCCACAAAGCATGATATGTATCAAATCTTATCTTCTGATATTGTTAATCCTTTTTTAGTTCGACAGTCAGAGGTGTATGGGTCAGTTTACACACACTTCAACTAATTCTATTTCTGGTCTTTGTCAAAGGCATGTCATCTACGCTGGGACTATGGTATTCATAAGAAATTACTTTCTTTTGGCATGACCCAAGAATCAAGCCTTAATTGGTCAATTGTGTAGACAACAAATACACCAATTAACCGGACTAACCTTTAGGCTGTTTATCAAATACTATAGGGTATGTTAGTTTGACCCAAGGAACATATTCAATAATTGAGTTGTTTGATGACAACAATAGGGGAACAACCTCAAACCACAATAGTCTAGCTAATAAATGTTCAGTGAAAATCATTTGACAACATTAAACTCTCATGGTCATTGTTGTTTCCAAACACCACTCTAATCATAGTAAAATTTTACTCTCATTCACATGCACATCAACTAAACAGTAATCTTGCAAAGGAAATGCTCTTTGATTCCCAAAACATGAATTATGGAGGTTTCATGAAACCCCAAACACAGTTCAACCAAAAAGTGAAAGAGAAGATCTCTTTTTTTTTTTTTTTTTTTTTTTGGGTCTGAGGAGTGTCCGAGTCAGTTTACATGTACCTCGACTAATCCCCTCCCTTGTTCCGTCAAAAGCAAGCTTTTCACGCTAGAACTAGGAGGATTCACAAGAAATTATTTCTTTGTGGTCTGACCCCAAGAATTACACCGTAGTCAATTATGTGTGAAACAAACTCACTAACACACCGAACTAACACTTGGCACTACACTAAAATAGAAGTTGCCCACCAACCAAAAAGCATCCACCAACATTCAAAATAATCCAATCAAACTCATCTTTGCATTACTTTTTGATGGATGGCCCAAATGCAGCACAAGATGCATCAAATCAAACAAAAATAACTCTTCCATTCCTCAATCCTAATGACTTTAAGAAAGACATTATAGGAAGCATCCCAAGCCCCCTAATCAATAGGTAGGGCTTCAATACACCTCTACATTACATTTATTTCCAATCAGAACAAGAGATAAAGAGGGGGAAAAAGGGGGAAAAAAAAAATCTGAAAAAAGTGGGTAAGCTTAGTAGCTAGCATTCATGAAAGCAAAGCTCTCTACAAAAGAATGTCTATTAACAAAGTCTTCAAAATGGCCTTCTGCACATCTCTTTGGCCCTCAACTTGTTCTTCCTCTAGGCTAAAGCTCTCATTTTTCTTTCTCTCTTTTTTCATCTTTATTCTCCTTTCACTATTTGCTTGGTTGTCACATGCTGAAAACTTTCTTGGGTATTGGAAAATGGAAACCCCCAACCCCCAAAAACAAATGAAAAAAAAAAAAAAAACCCTTTAATCCAATCAAATCTTTTCGAAATGGAGATAAACAAAAATCTTTTTAATTACGGTCGGTAAATTTTCGCGTTAGGGCAATTCTGATCACAGTCATTGTAAGTGAGTCTTCTCTTAGTGCCAACAGCAGAAGTGATTGAGGAATTCTCACCAAAATCAACAGGGCTTGAGATAGGGGACAATACCACTGATTTAGGTGTGCTTGATTTTTCCATCTTTATTTCCTGCATTAGATTGTAACAGTAGTATATATCCTCCTGCCATTATAAAAAGAGATAATTAGACACTACTAATTCGTTTCAATTCCTATTTTCAAAATCAATTTTGTGAAATCTCTTATCTTTTTTCTCTTATCTTGTAGTATCTTTTTGAAATGGGTTCTTTTTTGAAAAAAATAAAAATAAATAACGATTTTCGAAATACATCAAGCAACAATAATATTGAAAAGAATTATGCAAAATAGAATCCGAAAAATACTAATTAAACAATCTAAAGCAATGGAAAACTCACTTTTTGGAGGGACCCCATTGATGGAATGACACTCATCCTAATCTCCATTGCATTTCTAGTTAACTGATCATCAGAAGCTACTAAGATTGCAGCCACAGCAATAACCGACGGTCGAAATTCCATCAAATTAACCACTGTACCATAATTTCCAAAACCATTATTGAAACAAATACAATGACACAAGTACAAAATCCTTTTCAGTTCAAGATTTGGGGGTTACCTTTGGGTATGGCCAAAATGAGTTCAACAGCGGTCGAGCCCAATTCTTGTGGTTTGTAATCTTTACAATCGATACAGAATTTCACAGCGAAGTGATCGAGGTAAGCGAAAGGAGTGATTGAATCCATCTTCCATTCCAATGTAGTCAAAACCATTAACTCCATTCTCTTGATCACATTACCCGGGAATTCGAAACCGGGTACTTGGTACATGGACAACTTTGGTGCATTGAGCTCCTCCTTTTTTGCAGCAAGTGATAGACAAGCTACTGATAACAATCGAATAGCCCACATTGTGCCATTCTACCAAAATCAATAGAATTCCCAAATCACATAAATATAACAGAACAACTCTGAACAAGGAAATAACAAAACAAAAAAAAAAAAAAAAAACCCATTTTTAGAGAGGGAGATTGGGGAGAGATGCTCACACCGATGGATCGCTTTGACAGGAACCGATCGAAGTATGTCAATGATAGATAAGCTGTTTTGAATTGAAACCCAAAAGCAGCTCTCGTCTGTATCAAAAAGAGAAAAACAGAGTTTTTCAAGTAACCGATGACAGCATTACATTGATAGTTCTCGGTAATTTTATACTTAACTGGTCAAATCAACAAGTTATTCTCCTTAGATACTTATATCAAAAATACCGTAGTGGAAAATAATCCTAAGATTTTGTTAGGACAAATAATTCCAAACAAATAATCTCGGCATTGTTGTCGCATGTCTTTCTAATTGTGTCTAAATTTTTGTCAGATTCAAGTACGTCAATCAATTATTTAAGACAAATTAATTGTTCTTGATGAACAAAACCCAGAAAGTCAAAGAATTACGACAAAAGTTCACCAAAGACGAAAGAAAAATACAGTTTCTTCCAAGGCGTTTTAATGTCTCCACCGAATTTCTTATTTTTGTGCCTTTTAGTTCTTCCTGTCGAGAAAAATGATTAATCCTAAAAAAATTTGGCGAAAAACTAAATTAAAAGATTGCTAAATATTTTTAATACTACTCACTATGTTTAAAAAAATTAATTACCCACTTTAGATTGAGAGAGAGAAAAAAAGAAAGATTAACATACGTGAAGAACCCAGTTGATGGAACCCAATCGGGCACATTTCAACCAGCTATCACTCTGCAGAGACTTCCCCATCTCAGATACATCGCAATTGGATTGAAAAATGCTCTCTTTTTCGATCAACACTTGTATATACTCATCGTCCGATTCAGACAGAGTACACGGGTCGATATTCGCCGCGTCGTCGTCGTGGAGTTCGGGTTCGGGTTCGCTCAAGAAATCTTCGCGGCACAAGAGTTCAGAGAGGGAAAATGCAGCAGTTGCCATGTTTGCTTGAATCTCTGTCTCCTACTACATGTACAGAAAAAATGGGGTTTTCAAGATTCTTACTGCTCAATTTAGGGGGGATTGGATTTAACAAATCTAGAGAGAGAGAGAGAGAGAGAGAGAGAGAGAGGTGATGAGTAGCGGTTTCAGTGCCGCCAAATTTCTCGGATGAGATATAGGGGCAGTTATAAAATCAGTAGACAGTACTCGCAGTAGGCGTATGTAAAATTAGGGAATACCTTACATGATACACACACGCACGCACGCACCATCCCCTTACTTTCTCCAAATGTCGGGGCATTCTGGTATTCTAGGTGAAGCTACAATTAATGAGTTCATGGGGACGAGGGTGCGAACGAGCCGAGTGAAGCCCAGCAACGCAAGCTCGAGCCTGGGATTTTGGGAAAGGAGCCGAGCCCTTAACTAGCTAAATTGGTCCATTTACTCATTCACTAAATGAGACTGTAAAAACGGGCTGAGTCTAGCTTATAGAAACAAACCAAGTTTTAGAGTGTTGAGTTATGCTCGTTTACTACACGAGGCTAAAACTCGAGTTCGATTACTAAACGAGTCAAGCCGGGCTTTTATCGAGCCGAGCCTTAAGTTGCGCAGTTTTTTTTTTTTTGCAAGTTGCTTGGTTTGTTTGCAACCTTAACTAAAATAATGTCTTCAGTGTGGTAAAATACATTATTGGTACTTGAAGTATAGACTTAGTCTCACTTTGGTCTCTTTTCTTCAATTTTGTTGATTTTGATCTCTAGTTTGCGAAATTTGCTTTGTGTGGTCAAATAGAAGATTGTCATTGAGTTGACTAAAGGATTAGTGGCGTTTTTTAATTCCCAGCGGTCTCCTTACCGTCATTCGCTCTGCCAACAATCGGCCTGGCATTTTTACTCGTCACTCTACGTTACAACCTCACCAATGTACGAGTGCAATTCGTTACATATTCTTAATATTACAGAGTCAATTGTTGTCTGATCTCGAGATTTGAATGTATTCAATAGAAACTGCGTGTTCTAGGTAACAAAACAGAGCATAATGACATTATAGTTCAAGACCATTTCTTCTATTTATTAACGTTTGTCTTTTTTAGAATTCTAACATTTTAAGGTCACACCATTTTCATCATTATCCCATGTGTCTAACTACTTTGTAACTCTCACAGTCATCTACGAGGAACAATTTCGCAAAATTGTCAATTTATGTTTTGGCTTCTAGAAAATGACTAATATTTTAGAACACAAACAAATAAAATAATGGACCAACAATAAGAATGCTAGGAGTGGCTTTTAAAATGTCCCAATCATGCCTAGAGTATCATGTACCCATTGGCTTTCACTATAAAATAAATTACCACCATCATAGAGATTTAACAAAAACATCACAAAATAACGTAATCAATTAAGACATGACGCATTTTCTCCATCAAGCGTAATACATTCACTACAATAGATAGATGTTTAATGCGATGTAGTATATAAAAATAGATAGATGTTTAACAAGGGCTCTGACTTGCATGAAGTCACAACTTCCGAACAATTGAGAAATTGGAAATTTTAAGACCCCAATAAAGGAATGGCAAATGACAATATCTCAAAAGAGTTGACCTTCGAAGCGTCGACGTTTTACAATGGGGTAAAGGTTGTTTGCGGTTTCCAAGCAGGGCTTGAATTGAGGAAACAATATTAATCAAGTCCGTGCAAAATTTAACACAAATATAGGTTTTGATTAAAGGCTTCAAAGTTTATAATAAGAAAAAGAAAAAGACACATGATTTAATTCAACTAAGAAGATGAACAATTTCACGGGCGAGGGAACATTTTGTTCTAAAAGTAAGGGAACATTTTCATGTGACCAAGAAATTGCTACAATTAAAAAAATGAGCGGGATAGCAAACTTCGAGGATGTCGAAACAATTACCAATAGCAGTAGCAGGAGTTCAGTTCAGTTTGGTTCGGTTTGATTCTTGTGTTCATTGAAATTTATGGCAAATTACTACGCGCCCCGCTCTGACACACCACCCTACTTCGACACAGCGCCCCACCCGGCCCCACCCCCCGACACGTAGCCTAATTACCCTTTTTACCCCTCTTTCCCTCCTTCAATTACTTTATCTATATTATTTCATTTCTTTATATAAATTAATTTAATTAGTTAATTCATTTCTTTATATTAATTCTGTCACGCCCTCAATTTTAATAACCAAAATACATACAATTTCCACGTAGGATATGACCAAAGTCAAACAACTTTCCTTAATATAGTCAAAATCAAAATACAATGAGTTTTAGTCAATGATACCCGTACCCATGCATAAGTAACAAAAAAAAAAAAGTTATTACATATATCGAGTTTTGTCAAAAATCGAAGAAAGTAGAGATTACAAGATCATCTCCCAAAATACATAAACTATGGAGATAGTGAAATAACTTCATGATCAAACAAGCTTCATGCAATGCTTCCACACTCCAGGCATTCAACACATGTTCCTTGATGTGTACCTGAAAATTGATAGGTTGAGCTACACTAGCCCGGTAGGAAACCATTCTACAAACGCTAGGTGTATGATGTATGATATATGCACATAAAGGTGGATACCAAAAATGATTTTGAGCAAGTACAACAAGGAGGACTAAAGCAAGGAGTTAATGATTACAAAATGCTTGTGTGCCCAAGAAGTACCAAAGTATCCACAATAAACCAAGTATCCAACACCTCCTTCCTAACCGTATTCAAATGTATAGTGTCCAATTTTTTTCTCAAGAAAATATCTCATCTTTCACGAAGAACTTCATTCTCAAACATTTCACAAAAACTACCATTTGTCTTTAATAGGGAAATAATCCCTCGACCGGATTTCGTGGGCTCCGAACACTCATGGCCAGGGACACACCGAAAGGTGGCCATAGTATTAGATTTTCCTTCCGAGTCTTGTGGGCCTCGTAGAACCCATGTTCGAGTCTTTCGGGCCTTGTGGAATCCATATCCGAGTGAACACAAATAATTCTCTAGTCATCATGTCCATTTCAACAAACTTGTGTCCCTCAAGCGTGTCCAAAACATTCTCACAACTCATTTAGATCAAACAACATGTTTATAAAAGTTTTCTTTTATAAGGAAGTTAAGCGTAAGTTGAAAACTCAAGGAAAATAACCAATCATACAAAGGTAGGCTAGAAAGGGGTATTTCAGTCATTGAGAAAGTGTACGATGATGATATACCAAGTATAGAACCCAACAAGTCAACCAGAAGGTCAAGAGAGGAAGACAAATAAAATTCTATTTTTTTAAAGTTGAACCGGTAGAGAACTTTTGTGACTACCGGTTGAAAGAAACCAGTGTGTTTTTGTACCGGTAGGGCAAAAAGTGCTCTACCGGTTGAAAGAAATTTTTTTCTGATTTTTCAAGTCTGTACCGGTAGAGCACTTTTGTGTCTACCGGTAGAAAGAGCAAATTTTCTGCACGAAAGGTGCCCGACCAACAGCTTTTCCCGAATGAAAGGGAGTTCCAACCCAAGTCAAATTTGGGGTTTTAAACACCAACAAAACACGGAAGAAAAGTATATCAACTACCAATTTGTAGAGCTAGCAACCAATAAAATGGAAATCAAACTCAATCAACAAAACCCATTTCAATGGAGGTTTTCAAGATCCAAAACCCATTTATGGAGACTTTCAAGTTTAACTAGAAATTTGCAGGTAATCCAAAGATATATGCAACAAATCAACAAAATACAACTAGAGAGTGTAGAAATTTGTCCCCTACCTCAATGATTTAACTTCCCTTAAGTGAGAAATGAAACCCCAACTCTTGTTTTCTTGAATCCCAACCGAAACCCACCTCCTCCGAGCAAAACCCAACGTACCCGGACTCTAAATCATGCGTAGATGAAGGATTCATGGTTGGATCTTGAAGTATTTGAGTGAGAGAGGTTGATTTTGTGGAGTAATTGGAGAAAAGTTTGAAGAGGGACAAGAGAGAAAGAGCCGGCTGTTTTTAGAGAGAGAGAGGAGTTGTGTTTTTAACAAAAAAATCAACCATACATTAAGATATATACACTCCACTAATAGCACTCACACCCCTAGTGTTTCTAATGCATTATAAAGACACCCAAGTGCATATACTAACTACACATCAACCCATATCACTCTATTTTTATTTTCTCACATTTCCCCAATGTTATTCCCGGAATAATGTATAAAAAATACGGGTCCTTACAAATTCATTTAATTAAGTTCTTTTATTCAATTATTTATTTCCCTCTTTTATTAATATATATTTTTCTCTTTTATATATTAATTCATTTAATTAGTTAATTCATTTCTTTTATTTAATTAAGTTCTTTTATTCAATTATTGATTAACCTATTTTATTAATATATTTTTTCTCTTTTATATATTAATTCATTTAATTATTTAATTCATTTCTTTGATTTAATTCAGTTCTTTTACTTAATTTATTTCTTTTATTCAATTATTTACATATCTCTTTTATTAATATCTTTTTTTCTCTTTTCTCTTTTTAAAGCGCTCTAATATCTTGTTTCTCTTTTTTAATTATTTAATTATTTTAATTATCTTTCTTTATATATATTTTAATTCAATTGTTTAATTATTTATTTATATTTTATATTTTTATCATTTATTTATTTAATATTTTTTATTTACCTCTTTTTCCTAATTATTTAATCTTATTTATTTTATTCATATATTCAGATTATTTTTTATCTTCTTATCTTCAATCACAACCACTCATTCAGATTTTCTTCTTGTCTTCTTATCCTCTTATCTTCATTTTTAACCACTCATTCAGATTTTTTTCTTACCTTTTTTTTTTTTTTTTTTTATCTATTTGTACTACTTCATTCTTCTACTCCTTCACACATTCTTTTCCTAAATCTCCCACTACTTCATACCTACATTCATAGAACATCTCGCACTATTTTACTTTTTTTTTTCATAATTCATCGAAGAATATTATTTTTCTTTGAGAATGATGTTCCCAGTGCGGAGAGCATCTCCTACAGCAGTCGCGATTATACAACCGAATTTATCCTTGATCAGGTTAGTCATTTCCGTTGTTTTTATGCATATTCTCTACTTTTAGCACTGGATAATGTTTTACTTATGCATATTCGTTATTTTTATTATTATTATTTTTGAAAGTAGAGAAGATATGTTAGCTTGGATGCTAAGTGATGGTCTAAAAAATGGTATTGTGGTGGTTATTAATAAATCTGTAAATTTAAAAGGCGGCAAGTTGCCGATGTGCATTGTTGGTTGTGAGAGAGAAAGAAAGTACAAACCGCACCGTGGGGTTGAAGGGCAAATCTTGCATACGAATACTAGGACTAAAAAATGTGATTGTACCTTTGAGTTGTGAGGTATACCAATGCCTCTAGAAGGTGCCAAGTGGGGTTTAATGGTTTCCTGTGGTCTACATAACCATGAACCAGTAGAAAATAATGAGGGCCACGAGTATCCATTAAGGCTAAAACCAATGAAGAAACAATTTGTGGTCAACATGGCCAATAGCACCACGCCTTGTGAAATTCATAATATTTTGAAGCAAAAAGACCTGTCAAACACTACAGGAATTGGAAACATTTACAACCCTATTTTCATAAACAAGGAAGCCAAACGAGGCAGTCTAACTACTACTTAGTATGTCTTAGACTAGTTAATTAAGAAAGAATCCCTCCATGACTTTAGGACAAATCAAGACACCAACAAAATCACAGATATTCAAAGGGAAAAGGAAAGAAAAAATGCAGGGAGAACAAGGGAAGAGAGGGAGAGAGATGAGGCTCAGTACATTCAACATTTACCTTGGCAATTTCAGCAGTATATGACCCACACTAAAGATGTCAAAGCTGGTGGTCATTGTGGATTTAGGGCGATAGTTGCGCAAATCTATGGCACTGAAGAGGGAAGAGNGGCTGGGCTCACATACGACAGTATCTTATTCAAGAAATTCATTACAATAGAGATCTCTATGATGTGGTTTATCCACAACATTATATGGCAGATGAAGTACTACAGTCACTGAGTTGTTTCCTACCTACGGCTGATATGACAAATTGGATGGACTATGAGTTTGAGGGTAATCATTGCATCAAGGTACAATATTGTACTACATTCATTTGATTAGAATGTTGGAGGTTATTTTACTCACTTGCCCTTGAGATCCCCTCCAGTTTCAGTCTGACAGCGCAAAGAAATAGCTATTGCCTGTATTAACAACCACTTTGTGCTATATTAACAATCACTTCATGCAACTTTTTTGCGCCTCATCACCCTGTACCATGCACCAATCCCAGTATGGTGGTGGCAGAATGCGTCGGATGTCGCTAAAGGATGGACTGTTACTTATAACATACATCTTGATTTGTAGTTCAACATACAGGGCATCGTGTTGGGACCACAATTTGGAGGCAATATTGATTAGGACTAAACATTGTCAATTGTAATATTTATTCACTTTTAAACGTGATTGTAATATTTATTTACTTTTAAACATGATTGTAATTTTTACCCAAAAAAAAAACATGATTGTAATATTATTCACTTTTAGAAGTTTTTTTTATTCATTGTTAAGACAAATTAATTAACTAATTAAAATATAAAGTCAAATTTAAATGTCAATGTAAAAAAATAATTTACTTGCAAATATAATTTGAGTAAACTAAATTAAATAAGTAATTAAATAAATAAAGCTAAAAGAAAAAAAAAGAAAAAAAAAGGGGAAGTTTGGCCGAAAAGGGGGGAGGGTATTGGGGGAAAGGGGGTTGGGGCCGATTTTGGGGAGGTGTTAGGGGTGGGGGCGTAACAACTCTCAAATTATGTTCAATTATACTACTTTGCTTGTTCTGTCTTCTAATCTTTTTTTTTTTTAATTTTAGAATAGATAGAAAAATTCATTATCTGTGAAAATGTCATTACAAACTTTCGCCGGCGATAGGAGGAGACCTTTACAAAGCTAAGCTGTCACGTCATAGCTTCGGCCACCATTGCCACCACCACAAAGAGCCCTGCAACCATCACAAAAAGAGACGAGCTTCCACAAACACGAAGACTCCTACCACCTCCGCCACTTGAAGCTGCACAACCACCACAAATAGAGACATAAAATCTCCAAACACGACATTTACCTTACTCCCGTCCACTGCTCAACAAACACAACTTTTACCTTACTCCCGTCAGCTGCTCAAACCTGAAAAACACAAAAAGAAAACACATGCAGGAACAGGCTCGGCCTGGGAAGGGGGTAAACGAGATCATTAAGCAAAACATTTTTTTTATATAAACAACCAAGAACAACACCAAACGGAAAGGATCAGTCCAGGGAAAAACAGGATAACCACAAAACAAATTTTTCCTTTTTAAAACAACAAGGGTTTAGAAAATGGGATGGTCGAGCCTGCACAAAAGGGAAAGGCGGCAGAGGTACGGGCCGGAGGCGTAGTTGCCAGGGACGGAGCCAGAAATTTCATTACGTAGGGGTGAATGTTTTATCTAAAATACTTTGCAGGGGCGAGCCTATATAATTCATAGGAAATTTAGTTTTTTCTATGTAATACTAGAGGTTTTTTGTTTTCCTTGCAGGGGCGACCGCCCCTACTGGCCCCCCTTTAGCTCCATCCCTGGTAGTTGCTGATTGCGGTAGATCCCAAACGTAGATCTAAAAACCCAAAACGACAGAGGTATGGACCGGAGGATATGTGTTGATTGGAGGATAAACAAGCGCAAGGAATGGAGCAGAGCATAGCTTAATCGATGGGTACAGAGGCAGAAACTGAATGACCCGAAAGCCGACTAAACCCATCCATGCATGGCGGCAGAAGAGAGCCCAACGGACCAGATGTGGGGCCGGAACGACTAGGTAAGAGCGGTTGAACCGTAGACTGGAAGATCTCGGACCCAATAGACCGGCTGAAGAAGACTCCGGAGACCATAAACCGGACAAAGAAATGGGCCGGAACTGGGGCAAGACGGTTGTTTTTCTTCCTTTGATCTTTATTCAACACTTAAGAAAAATCCTCTTTATTACTTGGGTAAAGATAACAGTATAACCCAAATGCCTGAGAGTTTGGCTTTTGAGTTTCAAATTCTAAAAAGGATAATTACAAGCCTTCTCTGATACGGTTACTTTGGATAATATTCTTTTAGAGAAAAATAGCCAAACATTAAAAACGAGAGAACATTAAATAGAGGAAAATGTTTCAGAAACAAAACTACCTATTCTTCCTATTAATTTTTGTTTTCCGTATTAATTTCAACTTGTTTTGAATTACAATTACATTCACATTAAACTTTTTGGATGACTATACATCTCGAGAGAATAGTCTAAAATGTGAAAAATTACGACCAAAAATCAAAAAAAAAAATAAGAAGGTTCATTGGAGACCAAAAAAAGAAAACCCAAACAACTGTAGAGCATTTGCCATGAGGAAGCTGGGGGTGCTGTGCATCCCCATGCACAGCACCGTGCCGCCTCCGCACCGGCATTTTTTTGACGATCGGAGACGTTCACCGTGTAGACCTCATCGAATACTACAAGTGTGCCAAAAATCAATTTGATCGGATATCTTTTAGTGCCTCATCGGAACACAAATAACATGAAAAAGTGGTTCCTATCTAGTATTTGTGTCCATTTGTTTTCAAAGTATTTGTGTTCCGATAATATACTTAAAGATATCCGATCAAGTTACCCCCTAATTTTTAATGAATTTAGTTCAAATTTTTTGGATTAAAAGTTTGTCTTGATGAGAGAAATCAATAAAGTAAAATATATAGACCAAAGTTTGAATTTTTTTAACTAAAGATGAAAAAAATTGAAAAAAGACAACAATCTTATGGGAACATTTCTTCAGCTTTTGCTAGAATATATACTTTTGTAATTTCCCTTGTCGAGGCTAGCAAAGTGACATGAAAATTATGACATAAGGTTACAAAAAGTTAACTAAAAGTTAAAAGAATACTGACGACCGATTTCACTAAAAAGTAATTTAGTCCAGTTGCACTCGCACCGTTCTATATGATTAATCTCAACAATTACAAAGAAAAGCTGCACAAAATTATGAAAAGTAAATAATCCAAAAATGGTTACCTGAGCATAAATTTTGGAAGAACGGCCCTAATTTAAGTATCACGCATTTCATTTTTCGTATTACGAAGCATCCTTTAATTATAAAAGAACACAATAAGCATTATATGATAAATTTGAACGCAAAAATCCCACTTATACAATGACACTCTTCATTATTAACTTTCTATGTATTGTAAGGTTTGTAATCATAGCTAGTGAGCTAGTACTCCCTCCGTTCCTTTTTAAATGTGTACTCTTGTAATTCTAAGGTGAGGTTTGGCTAAAAAAATCAACTTAACTTTTTATTTTGTCTTTATTTGATTTTTTTTTTCGTTTCTTAGTTTTGCATTGATTTTTTTGAGTATTATTGATTCGTCTCGCTGAGACGAATTCAAAAAGGTAAAAGATTATGACTAGAACTTTCAATTTTTTGAATAAGATCGAAAAAAGTGTAAAGAGCTGACTTTTTGGCTTATTTTTGTCTTTATCAAAAAAATTAAGCTTCGGCCATAATTTTATACTTTTTTTATTCCTCTCGCTGAGACGAACCAATAATACACAAAATGTTGATGCAGAACTAAAAAATGCAAAAAAATCAAATAAAGACGAAAAAATAAACCAGCCAACTTTTTAGGCCAAAACACACCTAACTTATTTTCTCTAACATTAACTTTTACATCTATTTTTCACTATTTACCCTTATCAATAGAACAATGCTCATTAACTTTTCAAAAAGAATTTGCTTTTAAAGGTAAAATAAGAAATAAATCCAGTAACTTTTTTCAAAACATGCAGTTATTAAGGGACAGCTCAAAATGAAAAGTTATACACTATAAAAGAGACAAGGTAATAATTTTTTTTGGGTAAGTAGGGACGGGGGAATAGTTAATACTAGTAAGTTACAACAACAGACCCATAAATTAAAAAGTGAGATACTGAAGCTCCCTTCCATGACCCCTTGGGTTAGAGACCGAGTCAACTACTAAATGTAGTTTATCGCTTGAGATTCAACAAATTTTACCTTTGTTTTAATTTTTTTTCTTAATTTCCTTTGTAACATAATTAATTAGACGTAGATAGAATGATAGATGAGTGTTGAGTCTGTTGACTCCATAATTTTTTTGGGATACAATGGTAATTCTCACACGATGTGGATTGTTTTGTTGAGGGTTCAACGGTAATATGTATACACACACACAAATAAAAAAAATGTATATATATATATATATATATATATATATATATATATATATATACAGGGATTTTCCTATCCGGACTACCGGATTGAAGGAAAATTCTATTTTTTTTATTTTGCAAATTGTTTTTGGAAAATCCGAGCCGTCCAATGTGTTCAAAAAGTGTTTTCCATAGTCCGCGTGAAAAATCTTCAAAAAAAAATAATGGAAAAGGTTTGATCCAAACAGTTTTTCGCAAAAATTGTATATTTATAGTTTTGCAAAAAACTGCTTGGATGAAGCCCATCCTGGTATTTTTTTTGGAGATTTCCTACATGGATCCTTGGAAACACCTTCTGAACACATCGGACGGCTCGGATCGTCAAAAAAATGCTTGGATCACGGAGGGCCGGAAGTCCGGAGTCCGGACTAGAAGTGGATATATATATATATAGGGAAATCTTCTAGTCCAAACCCTCCCGAGAATAAGCAAAAAAGATTTTTTTTGTTTTGTAAATTATTTTTGGAAAATCCGAACCGTTCAATGTGTTCAGAAGGTGTTTTCAAGGGTTGAAGCGAGAAATCTTCAAAAAAAAATAGCGGGAAGGGCTTGATCCAAGCAGTTTTTTCGCAAAAACTATATTTTAACACCTTCTGAACACATTGGACGAATCGGATTGTCAAAAAAATACTAAGATCACGGAGGTCCGGAAGTCTGGAGTCCGGACTAGAAGTGGTATATATATATATATATATATATATATATATATAGAGTCCCCTTCCTATCCAAACCTCTGCGGTCCGGACTCGGTCCGGACCTCCACTTTCAGGGCCAAATTTTGACGATCCGAACCGTTAGATGTGTTTAGAAGGTGTTTTTTTAGGGCCCTTGCTAGGATTTGCCAAAAACAAATACCCAGAAGGGCTTGATCCAAGAAGTTTTTCATAAAAACGCTATAAATGCATTTTTATGAAAAACTACTTGGATCAAGCCCTTCCGGGTATTTTTTTTTTTGCCAAATCCTCGTGGGGGCCCTAAAAAACACCTTCTAAACACATCTAACGGTTCGGATTGTCGAAATTTGGCCCGGAAAGTGGAGGTCTGGACCGTAACACGATCCGAGATCCTTAATAGGAAGTAAATTGTATATATTTATATATAGTCCACTTCCGGTCCAAACTCCCTTATTTTGTTAAGTTTCGGACCTCATTGATCCCGATCGAATTTTGACGATCCGAACTGTCCAATGTGTTTAAAAGGTGTTTTTTAGAATCCCCGCGAGAAATCATCAAAAAAAAAAATACCAGGAAGGGCTTGATCCGATCCGTTTTTCACAAAAATGGTATATGTACAGTTTTGTGAAAATGGCTCGGATCAAACCCTTCCCAGTATATTTTTTGATGATTTCTCGCAAGGACCCTAAAAAACACCTTTTAAACACATTGGACGGTTCGGATCTTCAAAATTCGATCGGGATCAATGAGGTCCGGAACTTAACAAAATCCGGGAGTTTGGACCGGAAGCTTGGTGTGTGTGTGTGTGTATATATTAAGCCACCCATACCTTTAGAGAATTTTAAATTCTCTAATCAGAAAGAAAATTCTGAATTTATTGACCAACTTATCGGTAGAATAGATAGTAAGTTGCATATCAATACTCTTAGTCAAACTGATTTAGGTTATTCGGATTCAGATTTAGATCCTCAGCAAATCCACGAGATCCAACACTCGTTTCAGAATATGCAGGAACAGACTCTCAACATGGTTGAATATGATGAGAAGGGACCAGGAAATGAAAATGTCCATAGAACTTATTATAAGAGACCAACACCTCAAGATCTTCTTTGGGAAGAAGATTTTTTCCAATCTCAACAAGCTTATTGTGCTAGAACCATTTATGAATGGAATATAAATGGTTTGTCAGAATATCAAATTTATGGAGTCATTCAAAAGATGCTTATGTACTCCAGTGTTTGCAAAGCTGCAAACAACAATGATAAAGATATCGTTGTTTTTATTATTAATGGTTTCACTGGAAGTCTCAAAGGTTGGTGGGATAATTACCTCTCATTAGCCCAACAATATGAGATATTGGGTGCTATTAAAACAGAAATTATTACAGATATGGTTATTGACCAACCAACTGGTCAAACAATACCTAGGGCAAGAGAACAGCCAGTTCAAGACACTGTTTATACCCTTGTTCAAGTTATAATTTTACACTTTATTGGAGCAGTAAATCAACGACAAGAGCGTGGAAGAGAATTATTGTAGAATCTAAGATGTCCTTCTTCAACCCATTTTAGATGGTATAGGGATGTTTTTATCACAAAAGTTATGTAACGCAAAGACGCGAACTCAGAACATTGGAAGGCCAAATTCGTTGATGGCCTACCTCCCTTATTTGCCCAAAAGGTTCGTCAAAAATTGATGGATCTTAGTGTTGGGAATATTATTCAATGGACTAGCTGTACTTACGGAAACCTAATCAGTGTTTGTGTCCACGTAGGATTATCTATCTGTAATGATATAAAGCTGCAATATTAGCTTAAAAAGCAAAATAATACTGGAAAACGGGAAATTGATGAATTTTGTCAACAGTTCGCATACGAGATACCTACCAATTATCCTAAAAAACATCGCAGAAAGACTATTTCTAAGTCTTCTAAACCATACAGGAAGAAGTATAAAAGAAAAACTAACGACAAAGGTTACTTCAAAACTAAGTCTAACGGTAATAACAGAGAAAAAGGGAAGACTAATAAGTCCGTCCTAAGAAAAAGTCTAAATCTGAAGTAAAATGTTACAAATGTGGGTAATTTGGTTCTTATGCCAACAAGTGTTTAACCAAAAAGAAACTGAATGAGCTCTAACTTGATGAAAGGCTTCGTCTTCAACTCAGTAAGTTGCTTCTCAAATCTAGTGATGAATCCGAAACTGAAAGTGACGAAATCAACGAATTAGAATACTCTTCGACTGAATCAAAATCATTTGAAGAGTGCACAAGTAAGTGTTGTTTGTTTTCTAAATCGGACCACCATAAAGTTTTTGCTAACCTTAATGGGTTAAGTTTAAATGTTTTATCAAAATCTCAGCAAGAAACTCTTGATCTTATTGATAAAATTCAAGATGCAGAAATCTGAAGAAAGATTATTGAAATCTCACTAAGTTCTTCTATGTTCGATGTTGAATTAGAAAAACCGAGCATCTCTAGATATTATAGTATCAATGAAGTTTTTAACCGTATGGAAGGTGCTAGTAATACCAAACCAGACACCTTACAAGATCTTCAAAAAGAGGTTAACGATCTCAAAGCAGAATTGAAACAGTTGAAGCTATAACAACTAGAAGCTCAAGGTAGTATCTCTTCTGTTAAGTTTAGACTCTCTAGTTAAGAACAATTAAGTTTAAAGCCCATAGAAAAACCAGATTCTGGAAAAGAAGAACCTCAAACTTCTGAGAATCCTACTTATCTGAATAGTATCAATAAGGTTACACATAAAAAATGGTGTATATATATATATATATATGTATATATATATATATATATATATATATATATACATACATATAGTCCTTATCTAGTCAAGAATCCCTAATCTAAGACTCATAGTTTTGGATCAAATTTTTATGATTCGAACCGTCCAATGTGTTTAAAACGTGTTTTTAAGAGTTTCCAAGAGAAATCATAAAATAAAAAAAAAAATCTGGAAGGGCTTGATCCAAGCAATTTTTCAAAAAATTGTATATGTACAGTTTTTGTGAAAAATTACTTCGATCAACCCCTACCCAGTTGTTTTTTTTATGATTTTTCGCGGGAGCTATTAAAAACACGTTTTAAACACATTGGACGGTTTGGATTATGCGAAAACATGTTTTAAAGCCTTAAAACACTCATTTTTCTTTAATCCGGGATCCTTGACTGGATCATTGGTCATATATATATATATATGGTAAACTTCTAATCCGGACTTTTAATTTCTGGACTTTTTATACAATTTTTTTTGACGATCCGATCCGTCCAATGTGTTCAGAAGGTGTTTTCAAGGGCTGTCGCAGAAAATCTTTATAAAAAAACACCGGGAAAGACTTGATCCAAGCAGTTTTCACAAAAATATATAAATACAGTTTTTGCAAAAAATGCTTGGATCAAACCCTTCCCGGTATTTTTTTTTGAAGATTTCTTGCGTGGACCCTAGAAAACACCTTTTGAACATATTGGATGGATCGAATTTTTCAAAAAAAATTTGCAACATAAAAAAAACCCATTTTTTCCTTAAATCCGGGAGTGTGGACTAGAAAATCCACCTATATATAATATGGTTCTGCTTCTAGTCCGGACTCCGGACTTCCGGACCTCCATGTTCCCAATATTTTTTTGACGATCTGAATTGTCCAATGTGTTTAAAAGGTGTTTTTAAGGGTCTCCGTGATAAATCATAAAAAAAAAAAAATGCCGGGTAGACCTTGATTTGAGGAGTTCTTCACAAAAACTGTATGTGGAAAAACAATTTTTAAAACATTCAAAATACCAAAAATCCTCTAGTCAAAGATCCCTAACTGAAAAATCTGCCCCACACACATACATACATATCACCCCACGGGAAAAGGGAGTTACAACTTACAAATAACCATTCTATTGAAAAAAATTTCATTGACTGCAAAAAAATACCACCTCTTGTAAATTTATAGATATACATGGCTTCAATGTTATATACAATTACATATGCATATATCAGTATATCAAAGTGAAATATTTGCAGTTAAAAAAAAAAGTGAAATATTTGGCCCGCAAGCTTTTCGATTTGAAGTACAGATGAAATAATGGTATGTAAATATTTACACGTGAACTTGATTGCAATGGCCAAGGGAGCGTATTCACGTGTGGAGGAGGAGGCAGGAAGTGGACCACACTGCGCCCTATCCTTTGGATTGGCCAAAAAGCTCGATACCCAGACGCTCCTCTCTTATAAAAAGGAGGGGTGTTCCCGGTCTGGATTGACCCAAATTGACATGAATCTAATCATGATTTGTGAGTCACGATTTTTTGAAAATAAAATTCATATCCGATCCAAAAATCTCAAGGTTCGGTTATAATCTGATCCGTGAGTCACAGATCAGTTCCGGATTTACCCACGAATTTTCTACTTATTCTAAAAGATAAGTATCTTCTCATTTTAAAACTCAAACTCAACATTGAAACTAATATTTTAAAATCTGGACCGGAGGGCGAACGGTAAAGGAGACTGGACGGACGGGTCACCGGTTGTACTGCTGTCGAACTGTGACGTCATAAATATGTCATTAATATTTATTTAATATGCAAAAAAACATAATTATGGAAGAAGAAAAAAACGTTCGAAAAGAGAGATGGCATAAGAGAAATGAGAAAGATGGAAATCTGAATGTGGTTCCCACATCGGCTAAGTTGGAGCTTGAGACCACCTATTGCATAGAGTATTTAAAAGGTAAAGAAAAGACATCAACGCTCATAGGCATGCGTTTGAAAGCCAGAACAGTGGCCCACATGAACAGGTGTTCTGGGGATGCAGCTTCAGCTAAAAATGCCAGCAGTAAACTGGAGTTCAAATTTCCCCCCACCGGTTCGGTCTGATTGACCCGTATCCGGGTTCAATGGTTTGGCGGTTCAACCGTTATTTTACACTGGTGTTATGAATAGAGATCGGTTTTGAAAAATGAACGGTTCTTAGGGTCATTCGGATCGGAACAAAGTTTGGTTAAATAGGTTGTTCTAGTCAAACAGGCTGTTCCGGTCTGGGACAAACACTCAGTAGTATAGTTAGCAGATAAGAATATAAAGCATCAATAAAAACAAAGAAAGCGTTTGACTGTTCCGGTTCGGGACAAACACTTAGTAGTATAGTTAGCAGATAAGAATACAAAACATCAATAAAAACAAAGAAAGCAATTACTGGAAAGAAATAATGAAAGCTTGTTAAATATTTCTACAAATGAATTGAATAAATCTAAACTTAAAACTTATGGAATCAAAATAGATAGATAGGAAACAAACCCAAAATTTATTTTGGAATTCAAAACACAGTAGGCTATAAATCTGATCTTGAGAATTGCAAATTGTAAGCATCAAACTTGTCTTTTTTTTTTTTTTGAAAGATGTCAAGCATTCTCATTCAACCAGTCCAAAAGCAAAAGATTTTATCACAAGATATAGAAATGAACCAAAACTACAAGCATCAAGACATGAGCATGGCTACAAGCACTAACAATTTGTCGATTTCACACACATGCTTAAAAGCATACTAACACGTGCTTAAAAGAGAGTCGCATACAGATCTAGCAGTAGAGAATTTCCAAAGAAAGACCCAGCTCAATCCTAAGCATAAGCATAGATGAAATCAAAGTAAACCCACACAGGGGGTATAATAATCCCACAAAAGGGGATATGAAGAAAAGAAAAACAAAATACAAGAAAAAATAGATGAAAAATAAAAAAACTCCGGCTAAAAGCGATGTCATCCGAGTCGCCACTGTCAACTCCGGTGACTTATTTGCCGGAGGAACTTCAGTCGAACCCAACCTGCCACCACTCCACCAGATCTGACCCCTCCAAGGCCAAAAGAAGGGGTGAATTGGAACCCACACAGGAG
This sequence comes from Vaccinium macrocarpon, assembly GCA_022606695.1. Taxonomy (NCBI): domain Eukaryota; kingdom Viridiplantae; phylum Streptophyta; class Magnoliopsida; order Ericales; family Ericaceae; genus Vaccinium; species Vaccinium macrocarpon. The sequence goes on along the minus strand of CM040181.1, from coordinate 26,791,512 downwards.
ATCCACAGAGGAAGAAGTGAAAAGTGAAATGAAAGAAGGGGATGGAGACTGGAGCGGAAGGGCTTGAATATGTTGGAAGTGAGGACGGGGGATCACGGGGAGAGATAGGGAGGCCGCCACCTCTCCCCACACACACACACACACACACACACACACACACACACACACACACACACGTACACACAAACCAGAAACTCTAAAAGCTTAGCTAGAGAGAGAGAGAGAGGTTGTAGGAAGAAAAAAGAAGAGGACAAACATTAAACTTGTTAAAAATGCCAACAAACACATATAAATAGACAATCAAAAGCACAAAATGCAGATATGATTTTGGAATTCTAAACAAAGTAGGCTACAAGAATACATATATATTTATTTTAAAAAAAATTATATATAATAAAAATCTCACTGTCCGGATCGGTTAATCCACGGTTTCAAAATCAAAATCTGTGTCCGGACCGCGAGTCATAGTTTTTTATTTTTTGAATCCGTGTCCAAACCATTAATCCACGTTTAAAATCCAAAGTGTACGAATCTGTTCAGTCCAGACCGGGTTCACGGTTCACCAATTTTTTTGAGCAGCCCTAATAAAAAGTTGACATCTTTAAAAATTACAGCAGACAGATTAATTTTTGAAGAGTATTCACTTCACAGGATAAGTATACAGAGTACTGCATTCGGAGTCGGTCAGGGGTGGACCTCGGTAGGCTACTGTGAGCTCTATTTGGAACTCATTTCGAGCCCATTGGTGTGAGACAGCTTAATTTGTTCGGCTCGCTGTGCCGGTTGGACTTGTAGAAAATCAGGCTGATCGAATATTCATGGCTTCATAAACAAAACATGGTTTTATTGATTTTTTTTGTGGATATGATTTTTTTGAATAAAAAACATGTTTCTTTCTTATATATAGGTTTTGAATAAGGGCTTCAATGCTTATAAGAGGGAAAAAGAAAAAGACACATGATTGAATTCAACTTACACGGATACGGGAACATTTTGTTCTAAACGTAAGGGAACATTGACATGTGATCAAGAAGTTGCTACAATTAAAAAAATGAGCGGGATGGATAGCTAGCAAGCTTCAGGGATCTCGAAATAATTACCAATAGCAGTAGCAGGAGCTAGTTCAGTTCGATTCGGTTCTTGTGTTCATTGAAATTTATGTTCAAGTATATTACTTTGCTTGTTCGCCTTATAATCTTTTGCTTTAATTTTTTTTTTTTCTTGCTTTGATCTTTATTCAACACTTGAGAAAAATCCTCTTCACTTAGGTAAAGATAACAGTGTAACTCGCCTGAGAGTTTGGCTTTTGAGTTTCAAATTTTACGTTGGAAAATATTCTTTCAGGGGAAATAGCCAAACACTAACAAACGAGAGAACATAAATAGAGGAAAATGTTTTAAAAACAAAACTGCCAATTCTTCCTAATTTTTGTTTTAGGTATTAATTTCATCTTGTTTTGAATTACTGTTAGATTTACATCAAACTTTTTGCATGACCATACGTCTTGAGAGAACAGTCTAAAATGTGAGAAATTACGACCAAAAGTCACAAAAAAAAAAAAAAGATCATTGGAGATGACAAAAGTACCAAACAACTGTAGACCATTTGGCATGAATTTTATGGTCTTTGTGGTTATTTTTTCCTAATTTTTACTTGGTTTCGTTTAAAATTTTTTGGATTAAAAGTTTGTCTTGATGAGAGAAATAAAAAAAGTAAAATCCTTTTGTAATTTTCCTTGTCGAAGCTAACATGCGACATGAAAATTATGACAAAAGGTTAAAAAAAGATAACTAAAAGGAATACAATAAGCATTATACGATAAATTTGAACGCAAAAATCCCAATTATATAATGATACTCTTCGTTAATAACTTTTTATGTAGTATAAGGTCTATAATCATAGCTACTGAGCCAGTAGTTAATAAGTTACAACAGCAGGCCAATGTATTTACTCTCTCAATTAAAAAGTGAGACCTCTCCCATCGACACTGAAGCTCCCTTCCATGACCTCTTGGGCTAGAGACTGAGTCAACTACTAAGTAGTTTAACCCTCGAGATTCAACTAATTTTTACCTTTGTTTTATATTTTTCCCCTTAATTTCCATTGTAACATTACTAACATAATTAATCAGACGTAGGTAGTTGAGTGTTGACTCCTAATTTTTTTGGGATACAACGATAATTCTCACACGATGTGGATTCCAAAATTCCCGCACCGTAGAAACTAAGGGAGCCCTTATTGGATATTTCTTGTGTGTGTGTACATAAATATATAGGGGGAGCTTTTCCTCTGGACTCCAGACCTCCGGTTCTCCATGATCTGAGCATTTTTTTGATGCAAAACTGCTTGGATCAAGCCATTTCCAGTATTTTTTTTGAAGATTTCTCGCGGGGACCCTTGAAAACACCTTCTGAACACATTGGACGGCTTAGATATTCCAAAAACAATTTGCAAAACAAAAAAAAAAACATTTTTTCTTAAATCCGGGAGGTCCGGATAAAAAAATTTCCGTGCACACACACACACAAACCACCCCACGTGAAAAGGGATTTACATTACAACATACAAATAACCATTCTATTGAAAAAAAATTATTGACTGTAAAAAAAATCACACCTTGTAAATTTATAGATATACATTGCTTCAATGTTACATACAATTACATATATGCATACAGACTCCTCTCTATAGGAAATCCCAAGCACCCTCTTTCTCTCCTCCTTCTAGCCTTCTATCTCTCCATTCCTAATCCACCATTCCTCTTTATCTCTGATTTTCTCTTCTCTTTTATCCAAAATTAATCGGCAACATGCGGCGTTGGACGACGGCTTTGGAGCGGTGGACATCATCGGCGTCTTCGCTCTCACTTTCGGGTTTTCTAGGGTCTCTCTACCTCTTGACAAGTGACTCTGCTTGGGGTCTCTCGGGATGAGGGCGGTGTCCTTTGCAGGTTTCCGGTGAGGTCTCTCTGATCTTCTTGTCTTCTCGTTCTCCCCTCTCTTTTTTTGGCCCCTTGATCTTAGGCTGTGGTGGATCTTCCTTTTCATCTCTATCATGGTTGCTTGATCTCTCCTTCCAAGCGCATATCCGACCGTTTCTTTGTTGGGAGTTACGATTTTGCTTAACAGCAAGGATTTGTGCGGTGGGAGTGGGATCGTCGTTGTCTCCCGCTACGGTTGCCGATGGGTTCCGTGGTCATTGCTTAACGGCTTGTGGAGCTTCCGAGATAGTTTGGGCTGGTTGTCGTTCGATTCTGCCATTTCTTGGGTTTTCCAGTGGTGGTGCGGTGGGCTTGAGATGGTGGTGGCTGACGGTTTGTGTTGGTGGCTATTAGGAACTTTGGTGGCGGTGGAGAAAGATGTTTTGCACTTGGCTTAGGGTTAGGTTTAGGGTTTTCTTGGGTTTGGGCTTGGTTTTTCTTTGTGCTTTAATGTTATATATGGGTTTTGTAGGCCTTCGGGTGTTATTTTCAATGTTTTATCAAGGTTTTTAGGCCCATGGGTGTTTGGGCTTTGCCCTTTGGGTGCTCAAACCTTTGGTTGGATTTTCTCGCTTGATGTAGCCTTTGTCGAGCCTTTTTAATAAAATTTTTGTTGCCGATCAAAAAAAGAAGAAGAAATATTTGGCTCACAACCTTTTCGATGTCAAGACTATATCACTATGAATAATACTTTAAATGTATGTGGGGATTAATTGAGATCTTTTGAAGATAAAAACATTAGATAACCATTCAAGAACTATTTTTTGTCTGATTAACAAATGACTATCGAAAATAGACAAATATAATGAGACGATCGAAACATTTAACACGAAAGAATACACAAGTGACGTTTTCCGACGACTTTCCATTCACCCAATACACCCATTAAAGATCTGCATGATTTTTATCATAACCAAAACTACTAGTACTATTTACCTCTAGCGATTGGTGTTCTGGTAGTAATAACATCTTCAACATTAACTTCTGTATGGGTATAAATCCACGTAGGATCTTGATCACGTGCTTCCTTATTTCAACCCTAAATCTGCAAGACAGAGAAAGGGTTAGAGCACCTTTGCCTCTCGTTGGCAAAAGTCCTCTGATGCCTAAGTTAGTGTCTCGTACTTGGAAACCCTCAAATCACAATGCGTATGAAAGTAATTCACTGCGTACCTATCTTCATGGGTATGTTGTTTGTTTTTATAGGTGTGGATGTTCATCGATGGACATCTTGTGCCCTTGTTTCCTAATCACACTAGGGAACCTTTCCTAATAGGACTCTTCCTATTAGATGCAGTGGTGCAAGATGTCTTCTAGTAATAGGACGTATTTCCATATTAGACTTCCTCTAAAAGTAGTACATTCCTAATCACATTAGGAATGCTCATATTGATCCTATATTCACGAAATTGCTCCTTATCTTTTAAAGAACCGCTTAAGAACATTCTAGAATGTCTCACCGCCTTATTCGTAGTGGTGTCGTGCTTCCACGTAACTCGGAATAACTCGTACATAGCTCAGCTCATTACGTCGAGCTAAATTATGTATTCCAGAATGCTGTTTTAAGCTATATATAGAGCCTACCTAGCTCGGCTATGTCTGAGGCACCCCCTTGTGACTCATGTTGAGCTAGGGCATCCTAACTTAGTAGTTTATTCTTTTTATCTTGACCTTATTCATGGTCAAACCAGCTCGGCATAGGGCTTAAGGACTCCCTATGTGGTGCCGAACTATTCACCCTCCCATGGTGATCAATTAAGGCACATGCTCTGCCCTTCCTAGGGGCAAATTAGGTTTTACCCACTCCAACTTCAAATTTAAAGATGTAATTTTTTTTTAAGACTTATGTGATAATTTGGCATCCAAATTGCCATCGAGTCTTTTAAAATTTTGTTAGTATTAAAAATTTAAATGATTACTTTTTCATGATTTTTTTTTAAAAAAGCACCACACTTTATACATATTCACACCCCCTAAACTCATGACTTTAGCCTGGAGAGCATTGAGAGTTTGTCAAGGAGGAAACGAAAATGAGCTATGGTGTGCATCTTGGTGAAGAGAAGAGGAGACAAATGGGAGTGTGATAGTGCTTGACATAAGATGATGGCGAGTGAAGGGACAATCAATAGAAACATGCTTTCACATCTTTTTAACCCGAAATGTCTGAGGGGAGGAAAGGTTCCCATTTTTTAGGCTACTCTTGGGAATAGATCCAGTTGAGATGGGGTATGGCCAGTGGCTTAAAGGATTAGTGCGCTAATGAAAAACTGAGTTATAGGCAATGACAATTTGAATAGGACTTTTATTGTCACAATAAAGAAACGTATGAGAATAGACAGTGACAACCATATCCAATAAAAGCCAGTGAAGCCAAATAACTTCAGAAGTAGCATGGGCCATGGCAAGATACTCAGTTTTCGTATTAGAACGAGTAATGACGGATTGCCTATTCTTTTCCATGAGATAAGAGCATCACCCAACAAAAAAACAAAAGCTAGTGGTAGACTTGTGGTTAGAGATATCACTGCCCAATTAGCATCACCATAAGCCCGACGAGTCAAGTTCGAAGAAGAAGAGAGAAGTAAAACACTGAAACAAGGTGACACAAACACAACGCAGGATTCGAAACAAGGCAGCCCAATGCGTAGACCTAAACCAATGAGCAAAAACAAACCGATTGGTGATAAGCACATCATAAGAAATATTTGGCAGAGTGACAGTGAGATAAACCAGACAACTAACAAGCTCATGATACTCGGTAAGATCGGCGAGAGGAACCCCATTAGAAGCTGAAAAATTAGCATGTAACTCAAGAAAAGTATCAACCATCTTGTCATGAGTAAGTTGAGCATGATAAAGAATATTAGTTACATACTTAGTCTGAATTAAGAGATAATCTTTAGGAGAAGATGCAACTTCAATGCTAAGAAAATATTGAAGAGGCCCAAGTCTTTCATTTTGAATTTGTGAAATAAATACCACTTCACCCCATCAATAACAGTAGAATCAGGACCAGTTTTGATCATGTCGTTGATGTAGAGCAAGATGAGAAACCAAACCATGCGAAGGGCGGCAAATATCTAGAGCAGACTCATGAGTGTTAGGCTGAAAACCAATCTATAGAACCACATCATGAAAGTGGGCATACCTAGCATGAGAAGACTATTTGAGATCATAAAGAGCACGACAGAGATGGCAAACAAGACCAAGAGCATGAGAGAATCCCAAAGGAGGATGCATATAAACTTAGATAGATAACCATTGAAGAAAGCATTTTAAACATCCAATTGAAATAGAGGCCACTGGTGCACAACAGCAACCAAGATTAACATATGAACAGATGTCATCTTGGAAACCGGAGCAAAAGTCTCCTTATAATCAATACCATATTCTTGAGAAAAACCCTTGGCAACTAAATAGGCTTTGTGCTACTCCAAAAAACCATCAGAATGAGTCTTAACTTTGAAAATCCATTTGTAGCCAATGAGATTCTTACCATCCAGGAGTTGAATCAAATCCCAAGTTTGAGTATTGGTAAGAGCAGTGAGCTCATAATTCATGACAATCACCCATTTAGTATCATTACAAGCTTCCTTGTAGGTGCGAAGGTTCAAAATAGGTATGGATGCTCGATAAGAAAGAATGATAGGAGGTGAAAAAACAAGTACTGGTAAAATTAAGTCTTACCAAGAGGAGACGGTCACAAGAAGGATACTAGAGGGCAGGAAGATCAGAGTCTTCCAAAGCAGATGGAGGGCAGGGAGATAGATTAGCATGACGGACATAGTGTTGGGGAAAAGGGGAAATGAGATTGGAACCAGAAGAAGGAGGAGGAACACTTGGAACATCAGACACTTCAAGCTTACAAACATACTCCTCGACAAGGACTTCCAATGGGAATGGATCAATATACACAAGATCCTCTTTGGAAATAGTGGCTTGTTTGGATGGTAGAGAGAAGAAAAGCAAATACTCGAGAAAAGTAACATGCCTACACATACATTTTTTTGGTCACGAGATCATAACAAAGGTAGCCCTTTTGCTGGATTCCATGCCCTAAAAAGATGCGTAAGACACAACGAGCACTGTGCTTAGTGCGGACCATCTTAGGGAGAAGAACGAAGAAAGTGGAGCCAAACACACAAAGGAAAGAATAGTTAGGAACTTTTCCATAAAGCCATTTGTAAGGGGACAAACTAGATAGAAGTGGAGTACGCATCCGATTGAGAAAATAAGATGCAATGAGCACAACCTCACCCCAAAATATGACATGAAAATTGGAAAGACAAAAGAAGAGACCATGCAGTGGTTAGAAGGTGATGATGCTTGTGTTCAACACGCTCATTCTGAGCAAGAGTGTCAGTACAAGAAGATTCGTGAACGGTTCCATGAGTGGCTAAAAAATTAGTAAACTCACCAAGAGAATAATCCCCGCCTAAATCAGAGGGAAGGGTGTTCATTTCAATAGAAAACTGAGTTTGAACTATAGAGTGAAAAGTGCGGTAAACTTGGTAAAATCAGATTTGCGTGTCAACAAATATACCCATGTAAACCTATTAAAATCATCAACAAAAGAGATATAGTAGAAAGAACCACCTTTGGTTGCAATTGGGGAAGGGCCCACAAATTGTATGAAGAAGCTAAAATGGAGAAATAGAAATAGAATTACTTTTACGAATGGGTAAAGCAAACATTTTTATCAACTTACAACCACTGCACTCAATATTCTCACTACCAGAAATGTTTTCCAAACAACCAAACTTTTGTAAAAGCTTAAAACATTTACTAGATAAATGCCCTAATCTAGAATGCCAAAGATAGGAGAAGATTGCTGATCTAAAAGAAATGACAACATGACAGTGGGAGTAGACTCAATGGGAACGTGCAAAGTTTCCAATGCATAGGGATCACCAATTTTATGCCTGGTCCTAATTTGCTTCTTTAACATTTGATTCTGCACAACACAACCAGAAGAGAACAAAAAATCAAAACTAGAATCAGACCGTTGACTAATGGAAAGAAGACTAAGGGAAAATTGAAGGACATAAAACACATTTGGCATGGAAAGTAAAGAAGACGGGGTTGGGAGGATAGAACCTATAGAGGCAACATAAATAAACGATCCATTTGCAGTGAAAATACTAATAGAGGAAGCAAGGGAGATGCAGTTAATAAGGAGAGAGAAATTATGAGGCTTATGATGAGAGGAACCTAAATCGAACCATGGAAACTTGAGGAAGTGATAATCGTAGTAGTTGGTATAGGATCCCTTCCGGTGGAAGCCATGGAAGCTTGAAGTTGCTCTTTCTGCTGAAACGAGAAGGGAGATAGAACACTATCAATAGTAGAAACTAACTGAATAAGAGATGTAACATCAAACATTTGAAAGGTAGTTACGTGTACCATGGTGAAAATAGATAAGAGGGGAAATATGAAAATACCAAAAAAATGCCAAAACAGATGATTTGTAACCCAAAGGAGAGGTAATCAGTAGAAAACCGCCCCTAATAGTGCTAAGTAGTACCCGATGGTGCAAAACTAGGCCAAAACAACCATGTATAGTTAAAAATAGTACCAAACAATGCCAAAAAGTGCAGAACAATTTCCCAACAGTATGCAATTATACCCAATAATGCCAAAGTGGTCTTTCAAATCCAGTTTCCAGCACATATGCTGAGAGAGAGCAATGAAAGGATTGCATAAATACCTATAATCATCAATTTTGAGTTCAATCGGAAGAGTCCCAATGAATTTTAGATGAAATTTGTGGAACCCTATTAATTTAAAGTGCGAAATATGTTGACCTGCTGCAAAAATAAGTTGACTCGATAATTGAGTGCAAAATAGAAGCTGAGAGTCCTGACCTAGTTAAAATGGGGTGCCTACAGAGGTTGCTGGTGGCCGAAAAATTATAGCATGTGGTTGGTGAGGGTCAGACTAGTGTCGCTGGAGGTCGGCAACTACTGTTAGTGGTTGTTGTTATTGCTAACGTTGAGAGAGTGCAAAATAGAAGCTGAGAGTCCTGACCTAGTCAAAATGGGGTGCCTACAGAGGTTGCTGGTGGCCGAAAAATTATAACATGTGGTTGGTGAGGGTTAGACTAGTGTCGCTGGAGGTTAGCAACTATTGTTAGTGGTCGCTGTTATTGCTAACGTTGAGAGAGAGAGAGAGAGAGAGAGAGAGAGAGAGAGAGAGAGGTGGTTGTTGATGTTAATGTCGATAGAAGAGTAAGAGAGATTGCGTCAGAGAAAGAGAGGTGCAAATTTTGCGACGGTTGGTGCTAAGGGATTACCCGCTCTAATACCATGATACGATGCATAGGAGAGAACAAATGTTACTGTGTTATTGCATTTTTGGAGTATATAATTACAATGGACAAAACTAGGTTCAGTAGAAAGAGGACCTAGGAAACCCTAATTAACATACACCCTCCATTCCAAATTAAGTATCTATCTTTCCATTTTTGAATGTTCCAAAATAAATGTCCAATTTGACAAGTCAACCCAAAAAAAGTTCCAACTTTCCCTTTTTGCCCTTGTTTTCAATTTTAATTATTGACTTATATAAATCAAAATTATAACTTAAAAAGGGTTAGAAAAAAATTAAAAAATTATGAAATTCACTAAAAATTCAGTTTGCAACTCCACTATTTTCAAAACATAGATTATAGAGAACCAACAACATAGACTTTAGCTTAAAAAACAAAAGAAAAATTGTCTTTGACTGAGTGATGGACCAAAAATTGCAAGAAAAAGAAAAATTTGCATAACAGAACTTTGCAGTTAGGCTTTCATTACCACCTTTCACACATAATTGCAGTATACAAAAAGGAGCTCCAAGGCATTAACAAAAGCATAGATTAAGACACATAATTACAATAAACAAAAGGGAACTCCAAAGCATTAACAAAAACATAGATTAAGATTGATTCTATGGCACTCCTCAAGCACAAAAAAAATTGCAAAGCACAACTCTTAACAAAATGCCTTCATTTTTGTACATATTTACAATACTCCACTTCAAGGATACTCTTTTTAACAGGAGAAGATGCAAACTTGGTTCCCAAAATATTTGTTGAGCTACTGATCTGTAAAAGCCAAACATGGCAAAGGATTTTATTTTTCAACTCAAAACAATTCTCCAAATCTAAGCAAGAGTTTGTGAACTGCAAAAACTATTCAAAGTTAAAAAAGACTCACCTCATTGTTGGAGATGTACCAATGCTCTTTCAACTACATCACATTCACACTCAAGATATAGAGGAAGATTATCCTCAAAAACAATTTATAAATTGTTGTTTGTGCTACATTCATGGCTTTCAATAATGAACAAATATTTGTCCTCTGACGAAGTGGAATCCCTGATACAACACTGAGATTAATCTTCACTCACTTTCGACCAACTCTGCTCTGCTCTCTACTAGGCACACCAACAACATCTCCATTGCCAATACAAGTATATACTCTTTTCCAAATTCGACCAACTGCTTTGACATTCATTGAGAACAATGCTGCAACTTCAATGAGACAACCCCTCTTTAGCTTTCCATTTTGACTCCGTTTCAAGAGTGCATCACAAATTGCTTGATATTGTGGATTTATTAAGTTTTTGCGGGATCCATGGTAGGAAGAGATATCCATCTTGATTCAAAAGGAAGATATTAAAGCCAAATCAAAGAATGTCATTGAGAATTACACACACACACACACACACACACAGAGGTAAGTGATTGGAATGGAGTGACTGGATGAATAAAAAGGTGAGGGAGGAAACATAATTTAGAGACAAAGAGAGATAATGGCGGAATAAAAGTGTGGAAGAAACAAAATTTAATTTGGTACAGAAAAGTTATTAAAAAATGTGAGCGGAAAAATTGGAAAGTTATAATTTTGTTTGTGCAACAATGAAGGTCACTTAAAAAGTTGGATTCTAGAGTGGGACACTTATTTTTGGAATGGAGGGAGTAATAACTAAACTAACCCTAGCACTATGGTAAAATAACAAATGCACCACACTTTATATAAATTCACAATTAGGTGATGCCAATTCTTCATGTATGGAGATTTCTCTTCTTTGTGTGATACTCTCTTTGTCCGTTGTGGAATTTTCTTTACCCTCCAAGGGTTCTTCCTAATCCATTTGGATAACTTGAAAGTTGTGGACTATTTTTCCCTACAGGGGGCTTAAGATGAAGGTTTGTAGCCTTTTTGGGCATATTCTGGGTTTCAAAAAAAAAAAAGTTGCCCATTATTATCAAAGGTTACATATACTTCATGCCAACACTATTTCAGTGGGGCTTGATGAGCACAAAATGTTGTGCTTATTTAGTCATTCTCATTATCTTTTTAGTTATTTATATTAAATGATTGAATTTGCAGGATAAGATGATAACCTATATATTTTGGCCATTTGATATCAACAATTGCACAAGCGGTCGTGAGTAGTACAATATGTAAGGTCTGAGGTTCAAGTTGATGGAGTGATGTTGGCTTGCTGTAGTATTCTAACTTTGTTAACATAATAACATCATATTGTCTGGAAAAAGAAGCAATAATTACATTCTTCAAAAAAGAAAAGAAAAAGGATAAAAGAAATCAACAACTATGAAGCGAGCCCAGAGTCTACTACAAGTAGAATCTGTGAGATGGCACTGGCTTGATAGGCAAAAGAATTTTATTAATCATAGGAAATGGAACAATTACAATAATTAAACTCAAGCTACTTTCATGGGAGGTCGTCAAATTCTGAATGGAATTCTGATAGGAAACAAAGTTATTGATGAATGGAAGCAATCCGAAAATCAAGGTATGATTCTTAAGCTGGATTTTGAAAAAGCATATGATAGTGTTCATTGACACTTTCTCTTCAAAATGCTTAAAAATATGGGTTGTGGTCATAAGTGGACCACCTGGATAAAAACTTGTGTCACCTCAGCCACTATGTCTGTTTTAATCAATGGATCTGCTACATCTCAATTTAAAATGGAAAGGGGATTGAGACAAGGGGATCCCATCTCCACTCTTTTATTCAATGTAGTTGCTGAAGGCCTTAACATTATATTTGAAAGAGCAAGGAATGAGGGAGCAATTTCTGGAGTTACAATTGGAAATAATGGTCCAACTCTCTCTGACTTACAATTCGCTGATGATACAATAATCTTTTGTAAATGTGAGATGGCTGAAACTATAACAATCAAAGGGCTATTGGGAGTTCTTGAGCAGCTTTTTGGACTAAAAATTAATTACGCAAAGAGTCAATTAGGTGGTATTAGGGTGCTAGAGGAAATAACATGATCTTTTGCTAATATTTGGGAATGTGGTTTAGTATCTCTGGCAATCAAATACCTTGGTCTCCCTCTTGGGGCGAATCCTAGAAGAATTGCCACTTGGAAGACAATCATTGAAAGATTTTAAAAGAAGTTGGCACTGTGGAAGAGAAAATACATTACTTTTGGGGGAAGACTGACCTTAGTTAAATCCACCCTTGGTAGTTTACCCCAATTTAATATATCCATGTTCAAAATGCCCAAAACCATCGCTAATAAGCTAGAGAAAATTCAGAGATAGTTTTTGTGGGGAGGTTCTGCTGAGAAGAGAAAGATACATTTGGTAAATTGGGACAGGATAACTTTAAGCAAGAAATTAGGTGGTTTAGGAATCAAAGAGCTACAAGTTCAGAATGTGTCTTGGTTAAGTAAGTGGTGGTGGAGATTTGGAATAGAAAAGGAATCATTGTGGGCTAAAACAATTAGGGCCAAATATGGAATAGAGTACTCCTTTTGGTTGCCTATGAAACCTTCGAACTTAGCCAGATATTCTCAGATTTGGGGTGATATAGCATCTATGATAGGAGAGGGTTCTGAGGTTGCAGGAATTATCAGTGATGGCTTCTTCATTAAAGTGGCTTATGGTCAATCCACTGCATTCTGGACAGATACATGGCTGAGGGATAGAAACTTGGAAAAAACTTTCCCTAGATTATATTGTTTGCCTACCCAAAAACAAGCAAAAGTGTGTGAAATTTATGACAACTCAAGTTTGTCCTGGAATCTTCAGTTTAGAAGAGCTCTATTTCAATGGGAAAATGAAAGCCTATCTCAACTTCAATAGATGCTAGCAGTCATAGCCATTCACAATCATGGGTAGATCAATTAAGATGGTGATGGGATCAAGGTTCTAGTAATTTTTCTCTAAAATCCTGTTATCAAAAATGGAACAAGCCACAAATGCCTTCATTCCCATTAGTCCAAAATGCATGCTTATATGGAAGAAGGTATGCCCATAAAAAGTAGAGATCTTCACATGGCAAGCAATTCAAGAAAAATTGGCAACAAGTAGTGAGTTGATAAAGAGAAATATCCTTCAACAAGGGGAGGGCTTGATTGGTTTATGTCCTTTTTGTCATCCGGAATTAGAAACAACAATCCATCTTTTGCTACATTGCCCAATTTCATGGAGAATATGGTTTCTGATTCTGAGATGGTGGGAAATCAAATGGGTTTACCCATCAAGCATATATGAGTTAATGTGTTGGTGGTCCTCTTTTCATTTCAAAAGTGTTGAGAAAGTCTATTGGGATATCAGTTTTTATGCAGTCCTATGGACTCTTTGGCTAGATATGAACATGTTGTGTTCAGAAACAAGCTCCTTGGAGAAGTGGAGATTATTGATTGTTGCAAAACTTTGGTAGCTATCTGGACAAAGTTGTGTTTTGATTTAAGATCAAATTCTACGGATGATTTCAAAAGATGCCTCCCTGCTATTAGAAGACTAAATTTGCCAAAATTGATGGATTTTTTACTCTGAAAGTTTCTTTATTTGGGTCTTAGATTCAAGTACAGGATTATCGAGATGTCAGTGCTAGTGATGTTGATGAGGTGGTTGCTAAGGATGTTTGAAGCTGTTGGTTGAAGCCTAGTTCATAGAGTGGTTATGCTCTCATTGTAATTATTTATGGTTGATCTCTTTGTTATTTGGTTGGCACCTTGCCAATCTTGTTAGCTTTCCTTTTGGGTGCTAAGTGGCATATGATTATCGATGTGCTAGGGTGCCAAACTAGTTGGGATGCTCATTTTGCCGTTGTGATGTTGTTTTTGTCTTAGTTTCCCTTTAATATCTATAATTCGTTTCCAAAGATTAATAAAATTTCCTTTGCTGATAAAAAAAATTTACAATGATTAAAAGGATTACAAGTAAACATCACATCCTAAATTATACATCCTAATGCCTATGGCAAGGACAATCATATGCCACTCGAAATCTAAAATGAGAATGAATAGCAAGATGCAAACCTAAACCTAAAGAGAGGGAGAGTGCTACTGTCACGCCTTTGATTTTCAACATACTAAAAAACCATTTCCAACATAAGATAATTTGATAATTCCATCCATACACTTCTGAAAATCTCCTCACAATGTCCTTAGTTCATTACAAGTTTCCAGAGTCTGAATTGGGTGCCCATATCCCATGAGAAAACATGAGAAGGGTATAATGTTATTACATTCTTCCAAAAGTCAAAGGAGGTGATTAAATTTAAATAGAGTTACAAGTTCATTCTTCAAAGATAAATAGGTTTACAAGACGATCATATAATTCTTCTATGTAGGCCTTTCATTCAATACCATGCATCCAAACATGTCAACTCATGTCGCGTAGTTTGTACCTGAAAATGATAGAGTGAGCTACACTAGCCCAGTAGAGAAATCTTCAATTCTAAATGCAAATGAGATAATATGAGCACATGGATCTAAAAAAGATAAGAGAAAACAACAACAGAAGCTTTAATGAAACATGCGATCATATACTAAGTCAAAATGTTCTCATAAGCAATGGTGTGTCTTTACAAATGTTCGTGTGTCGCACAAGTGTCCATATCCTAACACTTACTCATTTCATGTTCCCATTCATTCATTAGATTAATTACCATGTACTCGAGAATTTGGAATCCTCTTCCAAGCCTTTTCAGCCACATTGAACCCCTCATTCCAACTCCTTTGAGCCTTGTTGAACCATTCCTAGTGACACACCGATTGGTGGTGCTAGTGACTTACATTATCTCCATGTCATTTGACTTCTCACATCTTTCGATTAACCACGTGTCCATTCACATCATTTTCAATTGTGACAATTATGTCCATTGTACTATGCCACTACGTGTTCAAAAGTATCCACCAAGTATCATTTAATCACACTACGTTAACGACCCACGATGTAAGCTAAGAGTGTGTTTAACAAGTCCCAAGGTATTTTCATCTGGACAAAAATTCCAGCAACCACATACACGCACAAATTTTTTGCAGATTTGATACTTTTGCCCAAACACACCAAGTATGGCTCAAACTCAGAAATTTAAGATACCAACTACCAAAATGCAACTAAGAAGAGATGAATTTCACTCAAAACAAGGCGATTGAACCATCTACACAAGGATTCAACTAGATCGCAAATCAAAACCCTAGAAAATGGGTTTTCAATAAAATTAAATGAAACAAGATCAAGGCAGGATTTATACTACATATATACCTAGAAACATATAAAAAAAAACTTGAAAGGAATCCCTATCTCAAGGTGTTTAAGCTCCAAATCAAAGGCTTGATCTAATCCTTGCCTCTCCAACTTGAATCCTACTGAAAAATCAACCTCCTAGAGTGACACCCTTGAATCTTGAACTCAAGTGGCGTGGTATGATGGATCTAGGTTGGGTTTGTGTAGATTTTGGATGGTGATGGATTTTTGTGAGTGGGGAGAAGAAAATCAAGAGAGAGGAGAGGGGCCGGCCAAGGGAAGGGGGACAGGGAAATGAATTTTCTCTCTCAACCCTTATATAGAGTCAATTACACTTTACACTCCTCAATTACCAAAATGCCTCACACAAGTCCAAAACAAGGACCCTTTTCACATTAACCCCACCTTTAACATTTAAATGCAATTGCATAAATTCCTCATTCTAATTCGAAAATGTCTCGTAATTTACGTGTTTTTAAAGGTATTGTATGCCCTCTTGAAAGGGGGCATATTATACACCCTATTACATATGATTTTGGTAGTGATGATTCAAGTTATCCCTTGCTTCTTAGGTCATTCGATTTCTAGGCGAGGGATCCACATTGTTTTAAATACAACAAACAACGGACCAGATGTATTTACCAATCCTACCACCTCTTTGCTAAATAGGATAGCAGAAATGCAACATGAGGATGGAAAGTCTAAGGACACTACAACAAAAAAAACACTTTCGATATCATTCAAAAATGCCATAAAAGGCTTTAGATAACGTTCTTAAGAATGTTAAGACAACCACTGTTATAAAAAGTCGGGATCTTTTATAGCGTTCATTGAATGCTATAAGTTGGAGAGATTTAATAATGTTCCAAAAATGCTATAACTGAGAGATCTTTTCTAACATTCTTTGCCTACTATAAGTGGAAGACATTTAATAGCATTCATAGAATACTATCAATAAAAGATCTTTTAAAACACTCATATAATGTTATGCATAAACAATCTTTCATAGCATTTTTTACTTGGTATAAATGGGGTTAAGAAATTTATTGCAATAGGCAATGAACGCTATATATGATGATTCTTTTTTTTTTCCTTCAATATAATCACTATATTTGGTGATCCTACCATTCATTCCATCGAAAAAGAAGCACAAAAATAATTTCATTTTGAATAGCATAATCGGAAAAGAAACACAAATGTCACGCCCTCGAAATTCAAGGAATAATACAATAAGAGATTCCACGTGGATGGTCAACAAGTCCACGGGCCATGTCATAGTCCAAGTTTAATAATCAAAGTCAACATCAAAGGGTACAATAGTCTATGGTTACCTATTCCCCAAATTGAAAAACATGAGTCTTAAAGTTATTACAAATCCAAGTCAAAAGATTTAATAAGAATAAGTTACAAAATCATCTCGTCAAAATTATAAACTCAAGATGATGAGGTAACTCCTCTTTAAGCTTTCAAAAGATGTATGCTTTCACTTCATGCACATCCAAGTCATGCTCTGTGGTGGGTACCTGAGAAATGATAGGTTGAGCTCACAACCCCAATAGAGAAACGTCTACCAAAACTAAACATAATGAAATGCAAATGCGAGATGAGACATGAGGATGAAAGCTATATAAGATAACCAAGAGTTTACGGGAGTTCGATGTGATACACATAAGTTTATAAATCCCTTATTATCACCCAAGTATGTCCAATGCATACTCGGTACGTGTTCTCTTTCATAAGTGTTCAATTCACTTGATGTTTCGTGTC
This sequence comes from Vaccinium macrocarpon, assembly GCA_022606695.1. Lineage (NCBI taxonomy): Eukaryota > Viridiplantae > Streptophyta > Magnoliopsida > Ericales > Ericaceae > Vaccinium > Vaccinium macrocarpon. The sequence goes on along the minus strand of CM040181.1, from coordinate 26,774,262 downwards.
AACCATTTATTTAAATTAGATATTTAGAAATTCCTTGTGACGCGTCCATAGGATGGCCCGAGTATCATTCCGAGCCATCTTTCGATCCTGTATAATCTTTCCTTTGGCCAAGGCATAGTTCCTCACGACACGTCCATAGGATGGCCCGAGTATCATTCCGGGCTACCTTTCGGTGCAGTCTCACAAGTTTCAAGTTCTCATATCAATTTACATTTATTGGTTTTGCATAAGTGTCATCATGACACTCACACCTCGGATCATCACATAAGTTCACACATTTGGTCAAAATCCTCCAATTCACACACATCAAGTGTAAAACCATGTAGGTGTTGCATTAAAATCAAACCAAGTCACCAATTATACTAGGATAGGTTAGGTTAGGAACAAGTCATTCAACAAATTTTGACATCTAAGGACTAATTATGTCAAGTACAAGCACTAACAAACGACCATAATTGAAGAAAACAAGTTTTGGTGAGGTGAGGTGGGGGGAGTGGATTGATCCATGGAATGAGTGGATTGGTCCACTATGGGAGTGGATCGATCCATTATGGAAGTAGATCAATCTAGAACGAGAGTGGATCGACCCACTTTGGTCTGGAGTAAAACAGAAGGTTGTGGATCGATCCAGGTGATGAGTGAATTGATCCACTCTGGTTCAAAACAACATCAAAAGATAGTGCATCGATCCATTCCTAAAGTGGATTGATCTAGAAGCCTTACGGGCAGAATTTTGACAGCAAAACAAGGGGGCTTCAATGGCTTCCAAAACCAACCCAACCAAGGCCAAATATCAACATCAAAGATTTCTAGAGAGCATTGCTTCAACTAATTTACATAGGACATCAACCACAAACCAAAATCAAACTATAATCAACTCAAAACTAGGAAAGATATGGATTTTCAATGGGTTTTCAAGAAATTATAGAGGATTGATCAAATAATGGGTATCATCTACACACCACACACTTCAAAACACTTAGTAATGGTAAAAATCTCCCTACCTCAAGATATGGAAGCTTGGAATCAAAATGAGAGTAGAACCCTAGCTTCTCCTTGCTAGCCCAACTGAAATATGAGCTTCTGGAGCGAAATAGATGCAACCCAATCTTCCAAAGATGCGTAGGAGGCTTGTGTGAGCAATGATCTTGAAGGAGTTTGGGATTTGAGGTGGAGGTGGAAGAATTTTGGAGAGGAGCAAGAGGTAGAGAACACCAGTGGTTTTTAGAGAGAGAGAGAGAGAGAGAGAGAGAGAGAGAGAGAGAGAGAGAGAGAGAGAGAGAGAGAAGTGTTATGTTTGAAAAAAAATCAGCCATATAACTTGTATATACACCCCGCTTTATGCACTTATACCCCCTACGTTTCAAATGCATTTTATTGTAAAAACACCCCAAGCATATACTACCATCAAATTGGCCCACTTTACTCTAATTTCAATTTCTCCAATTTTATTACTGAAAATTATTTAAAAATTCGGGTCTTTGCAACAAAAATCAATGGTTGAGCCGAATTGCGAAAAAGAAATACCTTCTATTATCATATTGTTCCATACAAACTACGTCTTCATTTGACATTGGTTAAGTCTAAATAGAAACTAGTAGCTAGTTATATAACATTAACAAAGAGATCATAGACAAACAAATATCTCCAAACAAAGTTGTCGAGCTACATACGTTGATACAAAAATGGTGCCCCTTTGATGCAAAAGTTTCAATTCATGAGTTCCAACCAACAGTAGCTAGCAAGATCATAATCTCCATCTTGAGCAAAAAGTGACGAAATATCGATCTTCTCTTCAACCAATCGACCTACATACAATGTTTTGCCAATCAAAACGAGTGTAGAAACCATGTTATGCAAAGTTGTGAAATAACAATTAAAATGCAAGTTCAGGAACCATAAAATGCTCCAAAATTGCCCAATCCCAGACATGGTTTATGCATAAGTTGAAAAACTATACACTAATGCTAAATAATTTCAGAAACCATATATTGCTGCTACATAATTTCAGTAACCATAAAAATGCTTCAAAACCATGTTATGACTCTTAAATGGGCCATATATATTGCCAGAAGCATTTATTAAACAATGCTACAAAAAGCCAAATATGTTGTAGTGCTACTACCTACAGTAAAGTGATGTTAAAAGAAGTATATTGCCAGTTATGGAAATATACAACAACTATTGAGAGACTAGAGTCTTCTCCATTTTGTGGGTGAGTCATGTCTACTCTGGCCCAAAATAAGAATTATCTAAAATTACGTTGAATAGACAAAGTGCATATCATGTCGAAACCCTCTAAGCGCATAATCCTGTAAATCCCAAATTGAAACTGAATTATCATGGCATAACGATTAATGAATGAAGAGTCAAACCGTACCTTCGTATTTGGACTCTTTGAACAGTGACTCTTTGCTTCAACTGGTGCAAATGGTTTTGATTCTTGTCTGATTAGGGAATGAGGGAGGAGAAAAAACATGAATGTCGAGTAATTAGTAGCGAACTAAGGGTAATCAAAGAAATGGAAAGCATACATTTATGATTAAAACCTTAGAAATCAATTGGGAACAAACCTGACACTGATAATTAAAACCCTAGAAATCTTGCCCCAATTTGCACGACTTAAGAAATCTTGCACCAGTTTATCGCTAGAGTGCGATTGGTATATCGCGATTTTGGCGCAAGTCGCAAAAATGAAATTGAAATTTCAGAGAGTGTTTGATTTTAGAGCGCAATATATTGACGCACCTATTTTTTGTGGAACGCTATATTAAAGGAGGAATGGTATATTTACCTTTAATGAAAAGCTATATATGAGCCTTTACCTTTAATGAAACGCTATATATGAGCCTTCAGTGTGTTTGCTTTGTTTTACCCTTGGAGAATGCTATAATTATTCTATAATAGCATTTCTCAAAAAAAGTTATAAACTTGTGTTATAGGAAGCCTAATTGTTGTAGTGGGAAATCAGTCTGTGGTCCATTCTGACAAGTGTGGCTTTGGAAAGGTTCCCATCAACGGCTCCCAAAGCGCATCCGCTAGAGGATCTCGGATTCGTCTGTTGCGGTGGAAGGGAAAAAAATGATCTGTATGAGGGGAGATCGATTAAGTTTAGTGAAGAGAATCCTATCAATAAGTAGGATTTTCTTTGAGTTTTATGATGCTAAGATTAAGCAACTAGGCGAAGAGCAAGGGCGGTGGTACATTGTGGTTAGGGTGGTCAAATGAACACCCTTAGCCCATAATGTAACGCCCCATGTAGGCCACTGCCCTAATACCCTGATTTGATCCACTAGCCACACCACATGACCTAAAATGCTTAAGCCCAAGGTACTAGTAATAGCCCACATGGTTTGTTATATATCCAAGATAACTCATCTAAACAACCAATGTAGGACTAAACACCATCTAACTCCAAACTTGGGGTATCACAATCTTCCCCCCTTACGGATGCAACGTCCTCGTTGCATCGTCCCAACAACCTCCCCTGGTGTCCATGGTGGCAGAGCACATCTTACCCACAACTTGGACCAGGACGGGGCTCTGATACCATTGATGTTACACCCTAGCATTTATTCATTTATTTAGAAGTTTTATTGTCATTTTGATTGGGTGTTATGGCCGAATCCTAACCAATTATTTTGTGCACACTATGGGCATTATTGACAAGATAGTAACTTTCGGAGTATAGGACTAATTTTTGGTCACTAAGTTATATAAGGTTAATAATATAGCTTATTAGAAAATATTTCTTTATTAGTTATCAATTTTCAAATTGTGTACGTGGCCTTAAATCCATTTAGCTATTTTAGTGGGGTGAAACATAGTAGTGGGTAGTTAATAGAATTCCACTTTATTAGTAGGAAATATTGATATTTTGTTTAGGGTTATCATTAGGTGTATTTTTTTGGGAGAGCCGCAGCAGTTCGAGGTTTTCATGAGTGGTCTCCTTCGTCCTTGTCTTTTCAGAGGTAACGATTCTTCATGGGTTTCTTTTCTTCCACTTTGGTCTTAAAGTTAACAGAGTAATGGAGATCAGCTTTTAGCAAGTATGTTGGGTTGGTTTTTTATATATATATATATATATATATATATATATATATATATATATATATATTAGATAGATAGGGAGAGAGAACATGAAGTAAACAGGTAAATACGTGAATTGATGTTTTGTGTAGGTGAATGTGGGGCCGAGAATCAAATTTGTGCACGTGTGTGAGATTGGACCAAGTGAAGGAGATACTTGTCTAGTTCTCACCTTTGTTAATTAAAGAAGTTAATTTAAGAAGTTAACTGTATCATTGTTTTGGAGACTTGAAGGGTAGTGTTTTGGCTGGACATGAATTGGAACAAATGTTCTCTTTTAAGTATAGTTTATCCCATGAAAATAGAGTTCTCGAAAGGGTAATAGGTTGACTACTGATGATTAGTTCTAGTTAGGATTAGGCTAGACTTTGGTTAGTATTTTAACTTGTACAGTTTATATTTAAATTAGATAGTCATTTCGGTTGTTTAATTTATCTATACAGGTTAGGCTCTTTTTGGTGTGTTCGAGTTGCATTAATTTTGGACCGAGGAGAGTGGTTTATCATGTTACGTATTTTCGAACTCGCCGTGTCCCTTGAATTATTCTTTTGGAAAAAAAATTTATCATTTGGTTATCGAAAGTGTGAATTGTTCATATTTGATCCTTTAATTGGCATGAGAAAATAATATTCTTTTGGTGAGAACTTGGTGGATATTAATGGGAACATTTATTATTGAAAGTCCATGGAAATTAATCCTCTGTGTGCGGGTGACTCTGGCCATTAGGGAAGAGACCGTGTCCTGGCCGGTGACCTTAATGCTCAATGGCTGATTTTCGCCGGATCGTACTTAGGGAAAAGTTCCACGGGCTGCCTACTCGTGGTGACTCTAAGTTTCGATATTGGATCCAATTTTTGAGAGATATGTTCACTGGCACTTGGTACTATTGGTTGTGGTTCCCCATTGTTGTTGGATATCATATCGTGATCACCAAAAAGACTTGTTATTGGTAAAAATGATTTATTGATATAATTTATTGATTTGTTGTACACCTCGCACGCCAAATTATATTTACATGCTAAAATATTTTTAACCCTGCTTTAAAACTTTATTTATTATACATGATTTGCTATTCACTGAGCTTGTCAGCTGACGGATTTAATCCACCATCATTTTCAGGGAAATCAAGTCGGTAGATAAGGACTTTGGTGGCAATTTTGGGATTATTGTGTGACCTCCATAGGATGTTGCATTCAAGTTTTTATTATTTTATTTATTCGCTTCCACACTTATTAAACCTTTTGATACATCACATTTTTGTTATTGTTGGTTAATAATTTTTATTGATTGGTTCATGGGATGGTGTTTCCCCATGATTATGTTGGGACATATTTGATTTGATTTTGTTAATAATAAAATAAGATTATCGTTTAGTGGTCTGTGGCTTATTTTATTTTAGGCTTCGTGTCTACGTGTTAGCCTTGTGGTTCACGGCCGGTCATTTCTCATTTTGGGGTGTGCCACTTAAGTTGTATAGAAACATGTGTCCAATAGTTACAACAAATAAGGCTTTGAACACCTGGTAAATAAGGTGTAGACACGCCGATTTTAACCCGAGAAACTTATCAAGCATCCCCAAGGATGAAAATGCCTAATAAGAGCACGCAGAGCTTGATTGTGAACTTGGAACCCCTCCTAAACCTCTTCAAAATAAACTCAATCCTACACCACCTTCTAGTGCATTTAAAACCCTCTTTATTGATATATAATATGTCTCAATTTGTTTTGAAATGAGGGAGATGTGCATGTTTTACCAATAGGACTTGTTTTTCCGACCTTCTGAGGGTAAAATGGTCACACATTTTTATGTACAAATCATCATGGGTTCAAACCACTTCGGTTAGAAAGTAGACTTGACAAGCTTTTCAACGCTTCAAACCATGCACAAAACGGAGTTTGGTAGCACCGAGAATGGCCCCGCAAAGTTTCATATGTTATGTTGTTTCTTAATCCAGGCGCCTGGATTCCCCTATTCCAGGTGCCCAGATTCAATCCAAGCGCTTGGATTCCTTATTCCAAGCGCCTGGATGCACTCCAGATACTTGCTGTCCAAGGTCAAATGAGTGGGGAGGAGCGTCTTAAAAGATTTTTTTGGGGATTTTCTACAGAAATTTGTTAGAGTAAGTGGAGGTAAAATAGAGTAGCCTGCTTGGACCCCTAGCATGATCCTTTAAGGGTTCTAGTGGCCCTTTTTGGACCTTTCCTTGCCTATTTATACCACCTCTCCTCCACCATTTGAAGAGACCAATTCTTCCTTCTACCTCTACTGTTACTCTTCTGAAAATCACCCAGAAACTCCATCCCCAAACTGATCCCCTTTAATTTCACTCACTTTTAGCCTACAAACCTACCTTTCATTACTCAAAATCCTCATACTTCTATCATCCACAATCAAATCGCCAACCAAACCACTCAAAGTCAGTTTGACACACTTCTAATAACCAAAATCTAGCCTATTCAACCATCATAAATCACCCAAACCAATCAACCAAGTTCATTAATCAAGTTTCAAGGTAGATTTTCTATCAAAAGTGCTCAACCGGGCCTTGAGGGGACATTGACCAAGCTCTATCTGGTCTTTCATACTAGATTAGAGTTTGAGAAAAGTCTTAAACATCATAGAAAGAGGTTTTTATTTTGTGTTCCAGTACTTGATCCAGGCGCCTGGATTACCCCTTTCCAGGTGCCTGCATTGAGTCTAAGCACCTGGATTCACTCAATGCAGGCGCCTGGATCCCTTCTTTCTTATCATGATTTTTGTTCTTTTCATGATGCATTGTTTCATTTCAAGCATTGGTACTTCATTTGTGGCACAGATAAAACATTGTCCATGCAGAAAATCAGTTTGGTCCATCCTATATCATTCATAAAACATTTCAAGTCATGATATTTCAAGCATGAATCATCTTCTTAGATTTGATTTTTGTGATTCATTTGGTTTACAATAGTATTAAATATCACATTATACATGTAGGAGTAAGCATCAAAGACTGCATTTGTGTTTGCCTTGAGACCTGGAAAAGGGGAATTTCTGCCTTATTAGCCTTCCAGACGCCTAGATTCACTTATTCCAGGCGCCTACATTCAATCCAGGCGCCTGCATTTGCCTAATCCAGGTGCTTAGTATGCAATCCAGGCTTGCATGGCGTGGTGTTTGTGTGTCAATTTTGGGATCTTTCTGAGTCATTTAGTCACATTTTCATGCATTCATGACACTCGCACAAGAATCCACATTCATTTCATTAATCTTGCTGATACATTTTTTGTGCTTTCACATGAATATGTGTTCAAAGTCTATTCAAACAATATTTTCAAAATCCCTTAATTATTTAGTAGAGACCGGTGGTTCCACTGGGTGAGAGGAGTGTTTTAAATTCCTTCCTCTCTCGTAACCTAGCTCCTGAACCCGAGAAATCTCAATAAAAGCAGACTAGTGAAATATTTTTCATTCTATGGGCAAAAGAGTCATTTTTCAATTGGTTTCTCAGGTACGGTCCTCAAATCTGGGTGGCGACTCCATTTAATCAATCAAAACTATTTTTCAAAACCAAACATCAATTTTGTGGACCACTCCGCAGGGTGTTCACAAAAGGGTTTGAACACTCTGGAATGACCTTTGGTCGAAAGGGAGACCTAAAGGAAGCTTTAAATACCCTGTTATAAACTTTTGGTCCGAATGTAGAACCTTAGTTACCTCTGATCCATGATGTCATTTTCCTTTTGTTTTTTGGGAAATGTTAATAACAATTCATTGAGTTATGAATAAAGGAGAAAGAGAACAAAAAGAACACAGTTTCCGATACCTTTAACACTTTTCAAGCCACTTTATCATATTGAATTTTTTTTTGTCCTCTTTATGCTTTATTCACAAACTAATGGGTTATTATTAGCATTTTTCTCCTTTTCCCATCTTGTTTTCATTGTTTATCCTTCATATTATATTTCAATCTATAATATTTTTAAATATTTTAAAAGTTTGGTCTAATACAACTAATTGGGATCTATCAAATGAGATCCATGCATATTACACATAAATATTTTATAAATTAAAAGATATGAACAATTAAAAATTACATCGAAATCCGAATATGTCAAACAATTTGGCACAGAGGGAGTAATTGTTTCCTATACTTTTGCAAGGCGATTGATTGCTATATTACGATAATAATGTACTCACCCTCCACTATAATCTAATGTTTTTTTGGATATTTTGGCACAAATTTCTAAATTTTTTGTTCTCATAAAATTTTCAATAAGTTCTTTAGTTTGGAGTAAATACTAGTAGAAAAAAAAGAAGAAGAAAAGCTCTTGCATAGTTTTGTATGATATTATTGACATATTTTTTTAAATGGCCGGAGTTCCATTATGGGACAGATGGATTGAAATTTTTGAACACTCTTACAAATAATTCTTGAGCCGCCACTGGTAAAGAGTTGAGGATAGATAGAGGAATTCCATTTTCTTCTTGTTAGATCAAGCGACCTGCAGTTCATGATGAAGAGCTTGCTAATAGGATTCTATCACTACTACAAAAAGGCATAAAGATCACGGTCTTTTGGTGTGATCTTTCACTTTCAATCTCGGTTGAAAAATCGTGATCTAACCTAGTGTGATTAAGAGTCTCTATCTTTCAATCATGCTTCTAGACCGTGATAAAAACTCATGAAAAACTGTGATTAAAACAAACAAAAAAACTGTGATCTTTGACAATATAACATCTTGGTTTTGCCTAAAAACCGTGATTGTTTACAAAGAAAAGATCTCAGTTTTTTTGTAAAACCATGATTAAAAAATGGAAAAAAACCGTGATGAAAAAAATTTCCTCGCTAATATAGGCATCCAAAAATTGTCCTACCTTGCAAACCTTGCTTCTATCTAGATTTGATCGTTTGACTCCTGCACAAGACAAGCAACACTTATCCACCCCACCAATTATGTATTTCATTATGTTGTTGAACTATTTAATATATATAATAGTTTCTGTAGGCCTTTCACTTGCCCATATTAGTTTTTTGAACATTGACTATGATTTTCTAGGCTTTATGTACTCTTATAGTTTCCAAGCTTGTTTGAGAAAATTTAATTTTTGGTAACAAAAATATTTTTTTTGGTTCATATTCTATGAGTTTCTGACAACAATTTTTTTTTGGTTTAAAAGGGATGTCCAATCTTCCAATTCAGCAAAATTTCCTTCCATCAAAACATCTAAATCTCTCTTCTCTTTATCAACATGATTATGATCCTCCAACTCAATATTTTCATCAAATTGAAACTTTTCTCCCCATAAAATTTTACTCCCAACTGTTCTCCAACATCCATCACATTCTGAGCTTTCTTTAACAAGATAGAAAAATAAGAAAGATCTCAATTTTTTGTAAAAATGTGATACAAAAAATTTAGAGTTAGATTTTTTTATCATGGTTAAATACATATATAAACCAAGATGAAATACAGTTTTAATCACGATCATCTATAAAATGTGATTAAAAATGAAAATGAAATTATCTCACCTTACTTACAATCACACTTTTTAAATAACTGAAATTAAAACTCTTACTTACAATCACACTTTTTAAATGACTGAGATTAAAGCTGAATTTTATTTCTATTTTCAATCACGTTTTATAGATGACCGAGATTAAAACTGTCTTTCATCTCGGTTTATGTACTTAACTTTGATAAAAAAATCTAACTCTTATTTTTTAATCACGGTTTTACAAAAACTGAGATGTTTCTTATTTTTGAGGCGTGATCTTTATATCTTATTGTAGTAGTGTATGTTCTTTCTTATAGATAATTTAAGGCATGTAGTTGACTATGAAGAGAAGAAGAAAAAGGATATGGTTTTGGTCAAATACTAACCGTAATGGATTTTAAAAAATTCACTATTCACGTCGTTATTAATTGTTTACCTTGTTACGTATGATTTTGGTACTTGTTACGCACCATTATGAATTTTTAAAAAATTCTCTATTCGCACGTAAATATTCATATTCATGGTTGAAGTTTGAGAATAAAACCCATGTGTTGCAGACTTGCAGGTGCTTCTTTCTAGGCCTTCAGAATTGGTTGGTTTTGGAAGCTGATTGGGCCTTGTCTAAGAAAGCAAGGCTGGGTTTGACTGGTACTCTAAATGGACCAAAGTTAGGAATGTAATTGGAGTGCTGGTAAAAAGGCAGTTGGGTTTCGGCCTAAATGGGGAGATATCACTCTCAAGAGACCACAGCTTCACAGGCCAGGACCCTAGTAGAAAACGCCGTTGTAAAGTACGATTTTGGTCATGTTTTGTAAGTTTCTATTTACTTCAATGGAGGTTTGTTATTATGAGATTATATGTTTCGACTCTATGAGTGGCTAGACACATAAACTTATGAAATTTACTTACTGGTCTTTTATTCTTTTACATGGTACGATTTTTCCTAGCTATATGCGTTCATTGGTTATTGTTTCTGGCTCATTAGTTAATATGCGCGAAACTGGGATATGGATGCAGTAAGAATAAGTTTTTTCCATGATTTGATTTTATCTTATTAGTCAAATTACTTGGCTCATGAAAGTCAATAGTTGAGTACGGGGGTATCAACTATTATTTGCTTTTACGGATACATTTGATAATTTTGTCTTAAACTTTGAAGTGGAGGATGTAACATATTTTTAATTGTTATAGATATTAAAAAAAAAGGTCTTAACAAAACATTATCATGGTGATTAAGATTAACCTCTAAATCATTGTGTGGAAATCAAAGGAAAGAAAATTCCACAAAATTACTTGATAATAATTTTGGCGTGGATTCTGAAGCCTTAATTACTTTTCTCGATCGTAATCTTTAGCTACCTACTTTTCCTTGTGGTTCTCTTTAATCTCCTTTCCAGAATAGCTTCACAAGAATACCACTCCCTAAGAAAGCTAACCTCATCACTATTCCCCATAGCAAGAGGTCTCGAAATCTCAGGTCCCAACTTATGAAATTGAGACACAGGAAATGATATTGAAAGGCTCCCTAGACAGGAGATCTCAAAAGCTCACTTGTATTTTCTCTTCTCGATGTATTCTTATCAAGTTTTGATGGATCTTGTTAGGCCGATAAAACAAAATGAAAGTGAAGGCTACCATACTCACGTAACATTTATTTGTGTACAATGTGCCCTTTATGGCTTCTTTTTTTTTTTTTTTCTCCCACCCGTACTTTCCTTATGTTCTCCATCCCCAAATCACTTGAGACTTAAAAATGTCAAAAAAGCAGCATGAAGCTGTTGGGTCCTCATCACAAAGCCACGACTATACCAACTTAACTCTTTCTCCAAAGGGGTTCATTTGTTTGATTGATTATTAGTAATAAAATTAAAGGATATATTACACCATAGAATACAAAATCTTATCCAATCATTTGAAAAAATTGTTTTAATAGACCCCGACTTGTAGGTATGTCGAAAAATGCCGGACTTAGCTAGGAGTTTGCTCAATTGGCTAATGCTTTTACACTTCCAAATAAGATGTCAAAAAGGTCAATTATTGTCAAAAGTAACAGATTGATTATTTCTTCTTTTTTTTTTTTCAAAAAAGTAGGAGAGAGTAAAAGTACGAATTATATTAAAATGGAAACAAAATTCACAAACACTATAAACTCACTAACTAATAGGCGAACACCCACACGCAAATAAGGAGATTTGAAATAGTGTCCATAATCAATTAATCACTATAAAACCTATCCAACTAATAGCTCTATTAAGGGGAGAAATAACACAACCCATATAAGAGGTACAAACCCACACAGAGGTAGGGAGATTCAAACTCCTAATCTTGAAATATAGGAGTACTAATCAACTGATGTAGCCCAGTTTGTTTGTTCTTTATTTACTTGTGTTTGACCCATTAATGGGCCTACTAATTGCGTTTGGTGCAATTGAACTTACGTCTAAATTGATTTAAATCAAATATTTGTATTATCCGATCCATCTTTTAATAAAAAAAAATGTAAGACTCATTCACCAATATGTCTCAGAAAACCCAGCCTTTACTTGACAAACTAGTCAATGATATTTCAACGATTTCGGATGCTGATAATAGACACCGACTTGCAGGTAAAAATGTCTTGATTAAACAAATTTCTGTATTTCTTTTGAGTAAACAAATATCTGTAAGAGTGTTTATTTAGACACCGACTTGTAGGTATTCTAAAAAATGTAACAGTACCGATTAGAGTTAGCTCAGTTGCCCACGCACACTTCCTAATGAGACGTCAGGAGGTTAATTGTTGTCAAAAATAAAAGAGTACTTATTTTTTTCTCCTGAATGTGATTCCTTTTTTCAGACAATTGTCCAAAAGGACAAATTTAGTGCTAAAAAGAGTGTTTAGTCCAGCTTAATTTATTTTAATGCCTCTAATGCACTAATAAAAAAATTTTGAGACTTCAAGGATAACATTAAACAAAAATACCCTTAATAATGCCTCCATTGTGCACTGCACTGCTATAAAAAGGAAAGAAAAGAAGAAGAAGAAAAGCCCGACAGTGGCCTTGGGGCTTGCCCATGCACTCTGCTATGAGTCATCCCGTCACTATTCTCTCTCTCTCTCTCTCACATTAATTGAAGGCACGTCACTTTCAACTCTCTCTCTTCTCTCTTTCTTGCATATAATAATTCTTGGGTAGGACAAATTGGGTTCCCTCTCTTCAATTTTGAAGGTGAGTCCAATTTTGACGTTCAATTTAGGGGGTTTAGGTTCTTTAGAGTAGAGTACAGTGGATTTAGAAATTTTGAGTTTAGGTATTTAGAGTTCACCTTTCAATTATAGGGTTTTAATGGTTTAGACACTTTCATAGAGTACATTATGGTTTTAGATACTTTTATATATGAGTATATAGGGTTTTAGTTTTAAAGACTTTTAATATCGATGCCTTTAGGGGTTTAGATTTAGGGCCAAGACTTTCTAATTACAAGGTTTTAGGTAAAACTTTCAAGTAGATGCATCAGGGTTTTAAAAGACTTTCATAAGATATCATAGGGTTTAAGTTTAGACACTTTCATGGGTTAACGGGCGCATTTTTGAAATGTGTAGACGATTTGTCATTTTTTCATTAAAGAGTTAATTTGTGTCATATTTCCATAATTTACTCATATACAATGTCCTTGCCGAAAGAAGATTCTTCTTTTTTTACTTATTTGTCTCTTATTGGGGCTATTAACTGGGCTTAGTGTAATTGGATTGACGCCTAAGTTGGTTAAATTTATATACTTGTATTTTCTGCCACTCCTTTTTAATAGAAAAAATGCAGGACTAATTCACCATCGTGTCTTTGAACTTCATGACTTGACAAACTATAGTCATTGATATTCTTTGGTTTCATGTCTGACAAACTATACACACACACAATTTCCTTCCAATTAGGTTTCCCTCTCACTTAAACGCTATGCGGGTGTGGTAATGGGTCAAAAGCACTCGCGGATCATCTATCGGGTCTCTCATACACATGGGTCATCCATCCCTTTTCTTTTGTTACGCTTCAACAGAGATAGAGAGAGAAAGAGAGGGAGAAGAGAAACAACGAAGAAGACCAAAACCCTACCACTACCAGACTTGATCGAATCAAACCACCATCAACGGAAGTACCCCCCTTCTCTATCTGTGTTAGGGATTTCGTTTTGGATGAGAAACTGGGGTTTCTGATTTCAAAATTTCAAAAAAAAAAAAGGTTTTGATCTGGTCCAAAAAGAAGAAGATGAACTAGGTTGTGAAACCTAAATTCATAAAACCTAGTGTGAAGGTTTTACGATTTCGATTGAGAAACCCTAAAGTTATTTCTAATTGTATTTTCTTTAGGACGGAATACGTTATGGATAACTTCCATTTAAGTAACAGATCGAGTTGATGGTCATGTTCAAACCACCAGTTTTTTCTATAACACCCTATTATATATGTTATTGCTTTTCTTCGGTTGGGTCGGATTCACTGTTTGATGTTGCTAGTTTTCTTGTTTTTACCTGATTTCTTGGATATTTCAACTGTTGTTCACATCTAATTTGTATGAGAAACCCTAGTTTTTCAGTATCGATAGTTCCACTTGTTGTGAAATCTCTGTTACTTAAATCAACAAAATGGCCGTATAAGACCCTTTGTTTTAGTTGTATGAGAAACCCTAGTTTCTCTTACACTGAATTTTTACATCATATGTGAACTGTTGTTAATAGTTCACAAATGATACGATTTTCATTTTTCTTTTGCTTTCAGCTGTAAGCTTGGTGAATGCAAAATTATTCTTTGTGAAGCAGGAGTAAGACATAGGTTGCAAAATCTACAACTCAACTTTCCAAGGTCTTTTGCATATGAGGAACAAATTTCAGTTTGAGAATGTGCCAATATACTGGGTGGAAGTACTCGAACTCATCAAGATTAGAGTGGCATTTTGGGTCAAAACCAAATGGGAACCCATACCTATTCAGTTGATGATTTTTTTACATAATCTGGAAAGCATTTTGGCTGCTATCTAGCTTGTTTCTTTGGTTTGTTACTAGGATTAGAAATTGTGTTTTTGGTTTGCTATTGGATTTAGAAGTTGCTAGACGTGTCTACTGGGTTTAGAAGTTGTTGTCTGGGTCTTACGATTGCTTGCTTTGCTGGGTTGTTCCTGAAGTCAAACTTTGTTATCTGTCACCTGCCTAGATGTTGTAATATTGTAGCCCTAAGTTTACCTCTTTCGAGGGTTTCTTCTTTTGCTTCTGGGAGTTTATTGTCTACATCTTATATTTTGTTTCCTTTATGTTGGTTGACTCCTTATCATGCTCTTGCTTTGGGTCCTTGGCGGCATATGATTGTCGGTTGGTTGAGTGCCAACCTAGTTAGGATGCTTCCAACCGTTGTGATGCATTTTCCTTGGTTCCCCTTAGTCTTTGTAATTCCTCTTCAAAGATTAATGAAATCCTCTTTTGCTTTTCAAAAAAAGTAATCTTGTCTTGACTTTGTGGACCTGACATAGTTTCTTCGTTAACATCATAAGATTATTTAACATCATAAGATTTCCACCCTGGGCTGAATTTAGTTATTTTCCATGTCCTTACATTTCTTAGTTTTGCATTTTATAGTTTCATCCAAATGTGCCAACATGCCAACAAATGAGTATTTCTGAGGTGCAATCTGGACACCTTGGAAATGTTGGATGTTACAACAAGATCTTTATTACTTTGAAAGGGATAGGAGGAAATCGTTATTGGGATAAAACGTCAACATGTTGTACTTGCTTTTTCAGCTTGAACAAAACTAGAATTCAGGTTTTACATATATGATTGAGAATGATGATGAGCGAAGTATGACTCATTGTTTTGGGGCTGATGCAGCATGTAGAAAATCATACCATCATTTTGGAGGTGTGGTAGAGTTTGATACAACTTACAACACAAACCAATATCATATGATCTTCGCACCTATATTAGGGGTTAATCACCACAGGCATACAACTCTTTTTGGGTTTGCATTATTAAATGATGAAAAGGTTGAATCCTTTCAGTGGCTTTTCAAGGAATGGTTGAAAGCAATGCTAGCAGCCTTGCCCAAAATGATTATTACTAATCAGGATAAGTAAGTGCAATATCCTATAAACAACATTATGACGAGTTCAAAAATTGTATATCGAATTTCGAAAGCCCAGAAGAGTTTGAAGCAAGATGGGTAGATGTTGTGGACGAAGCTAACTTGTCTACCAATGAATGGTTAAATGACATGTACAAAATTCATGAGAGATGGGTTACATGAAGCTCATTTGTTTTTTGTCCACATGACTAGTAGTCAAATAGCAGGAATTTCTCAAGCGGTATGTGTCTCCACATAAGTCTTTGTGGGATTTTGTGACGCGGTTCGATAAGGCACTTGCATGTATATGGCATAATGAATTGGAATTGGATCATAAAGATCTCAAAAAGAAGCCCCTCTTGAAAACCATGTGGGGCTTGGAGTCCACTTTGCGTGAATTGTATTCACGGAATATTTTTTATAAGTTTCAAGAGGATCTGTTTCAAAATAGCATATGTGGTAACAAAAACATTTGAGGATGAACATTGCAGTTTGTACAGTGTTAAGAGGGATATGAAGAATGCTTTGAAAGGTCGTGAGGTGTTGGTAGAGAAGTCGTCAAACTATGTTTGTTGCAATTGTAAGATGTTTGAAAGTGACGAAATTCCATGTCAGCGCATGTTGGCATTCTTCATTTTAATTCAAATTAGAAAACTACTTGATCAGTACATCTTACAGAAGTGGACTAAATCAACAAAAACTAGCAAAGTTAGAGAAGACTTGGCTGGGGAGTGAAAGAAATATGAGACACTTCTTAGTTAGTGAGGCAAAGTAAGCTTTTTCAACTTGCTTCTAATGAAATTGATGAAGCCATATTGACTGAAGAGGGAATCGAAATTGTGGATGAAGCTTTGGAATTAGCTGAAAAGAATCTCGCAACCATGAAGCATAGAAGGGAATATGGCGAAGGGAATGCTATCGAAGTGTTTATTCCTCTTAGAAGCCAACATAGTTTTAAAGAACCACTTCCAGTATGCATCTAAATAAGTTCATTTATAATTTGAATTAATTGTTAAACGTGAATTGCAATCTTTTTTTGTCTTAGCTCTTCGCAAGGTGTTAGGTTGAATGATGACGAAGAGATGACGACATCATTGACTTTGACGACGATTGTAAGTGTTTCTAAAAAAAATTCTTCGTAGCATATTTGGTTTTTTCCCTCTTCATATTATGAAGGGAAAAAATCAGTAAACAAAAATAGGGTTTTATAGAAAACTAGGGTTTTTTGCAATAAATCAAAACACAAAGAAAGAGAGAGGGAGTGACAGAGAGAGAGATACCTGGTTGTTCATTGTCAAGGGTGGTGGTGGTGGAGTGGATTTGTTTGCCGTCTAGGAGATCGAGTCGCTTGGCTCTTCTTTGAGTCGCATTTCTCTCTATTCTCTCTGTGGAACAAATGTAAAATGAGAGGGGATGGGTGAAGACCTGGTTGTATAAATGACCCGAAATGCAATCTGCGAGACTTATTTTACCCGGATGACACGACTCATGAACATTTTAATCCTTTTTACAGCCGTAGGAATCCAACGGTAGAGAACAGAGGTCTGGATTTTAAAGGGTTACGAGATATCTGATGGGAAGGAAAGTGTGTGTGTGTGTGTGTGTGTGTGTGTAATGTATACAGTCATGATCTCTTAAGGACACCCTCATGGATTCCTTTGTGCTGACCATCGTTATTTTTGACTTTCCGAACCAAATTTCAACGATCCAAACTGTTAAATGTGTTTAAACCTGTTTTTCTTCATAATAACCGTACATATAAAGTTTATCGAAAACTTCTCAGATGAAGCCCTTCATGGTATTTTTTTTTGGCGATTCCTCGCGGTGACCCTTAAAACCATATTTTTAATACATTGAGCGGTTTGGATTGTTGATATTTGACCTCGATCCATGAGGTCCCTATGAAATTTCCGTGAGGGAGTCCTCATTAGATCATGATTCTACACACACACACACACACACCAAACTTCTAATAAGGAATCCCCTACTTTGCTACGGTGACGGACTCTCATTTCTAAATTAAATTTTGATGATCTGAATCATTCAAAGTGTTTAAACAGGTTTTTAAGGGTTCACTTGAGAAATCATTATAAAATCGACCGGGAAGGGCTTCATTTGAGCATAATTTTTTTTATTAATAAAACTATATGTATGTATGTGTGCATGTGATATATATATATATATATATATATATATATATATATATGTGTGTGTGTGTGTGTGTGTGTGCGCGGGCGAGTGCGTGCGTGTGCAGTTTTTGTGAAAAACTGCTTGGATCAAGCCCTTCCCGATGTTTTTTTTTGACGATTTCTCACAGGGACCTTTAAAAAGACGTTTTAAACACATTGGATAGTTCGGATCATGCAAAAAATAAAAGATGGGGAATCTCGCAGGTTTAACAAGCGGGTAAAAAGAACCGAGTTATGTCTATCGAGTAAAAATCTGTTCGTGGTCAAAACCCACCCCCTTTTTCATTCTAGATCTCATATCATGTTCATTTGAAATAGGAGAGAGAAGGAGAAGCGGCGATCGAAGGATGAAATCGCACTTGGAGGAAGAAATCGCACCAAATCAAAGGGTTCTCTCTCTCTCTCTCTTCCTTTTTGATCTCTCATGATTTCGTATAAAAACTAGGGTTTATTTTCATACAAAACAGCTTGGGATTGATTTGCTTTCACATGTTGATGTTGCTGCTTTTTTTTAATTGTTTTTAAACTACGGTTAATAATCAATCTACTGATTAAATCATTTTCAATCTATGGTTCGGTATAGAAACTAGGGTTAATAATCTCTTAACAAGGCCTGCTCAAACTAGGGTTAATTGCTTGTCTGGACTTAGGTTTTGATGAACATCAGGGATAAAAAAAAATTCTTGTCCGATTGGATATCTTTTTTAATCAATTTTGCTACTACATTGCATTTCTTAATTTGTATTTGCTAAAAGAACAATTGAGGGTTTGAAAAACTTCTTGTAGTGTTGTACAACCAATGGATATGGTGAATTTTTACTTGGATGATCTATTGCATGTGTGACAACTTCTTTAGTTTTATACAACCAACTTCTGTATTAACCCTATTTTTTTTTTTTCAAATTAACAGTGATTGGTCCTCAACACAGTCATGTCTAGTTAAAGCAACATGTGCGTTCAAACTCGTTACCCTCGATTTCAAATTGAGAATTGTGGCTATCATTTGAGAGATGCTGTGAGAATTTCGAAATTAGACAAGAATCCTGGAAGGTTCTAGTACAGGTGTCCAAAGGACAAGGACAAGAGAAAATGTGACTTTTAGGAGTGGTGCAATCTAATTGGGTATGACCAACCCAACCCAAATGTTGCATTAGAGGTGGAATAGGAGAAAAAATCAGATGCTCATGTTGAAGTCATTGAAGTCAATGTGGCTAATCTGAAACACACAATGAATCTCATTGTGTTCTTCTGTGTTATGGCCTTGGTAGTGTCTTTTGTTGCACTTCTCATTGCACTTCTTAAGTGACTGTATTAGGTAGAAATGTACAAATGGGAAGTATTGATTCATTGGTAGGTTGTTTGTAATCTTTAGTTGTAATTTATATGTCAATCTACTGTACCAATGTAAGCTACTGGACAAAAAGACATCATCTCATTCGACTCATGCTATGAATTGTAACATTTTGTTCATGGAATTGGGCGCACTATTCTCATGTCATGGGTTTCCTGTTCCATTGTTTTATACAAGATGTTTTCTAGCAAACTTTTTGATGCATGTCTGAGCAAATATTAGAAATGGACTAATCTGGATAGCAAGCAAAACACCGAAATAACAGATAGTCCCAACAAATTATCCAAGTGAGCAAATCCAGATTCAACCCAACAGATTCCAGTGACCATTTTAAGTGAGAAATAGATTCCAGTGAGTATTTCCAGTGAGCATTCAACCCATCCTGAAACACGATTATCTGATATTATTGCTTGACCGAAATCCTAGACCTAAATTAGTGGGTTGCCCCAAGCGTAGGGCTGAGACCGGTGTAGCATAATACCCGGTAAGACCGGAATCGAATCCACAGAGAAGGCGTGAAGTGCGTACTAGAAACTCGGGTTGTAATGTTTGAAACGGCTCTTAGGTAGCCACCCTTTATGGTTTGATTGATGAAGCTACCTACACTAAGAGAATTTGATTTTATTTAAATTAATTAAAAGGGAATACGGTCGTAGGATTCTTAACACATTGACCAGATCTAGATAGTTCCGCTCCGTTCGATGTTCTGTAAACATTTGATTTTAGAGAGAGAAAGATACCCTGAAAGATGCGAATCCTCGTGGTCGCCGTTTAACCATGTACAACGAAGAACGAGTTTTGGTCCCCCGTTCCCCGCATTACACGGGCTTCGACAATGCCCGGATACGTCTAACAGAAGTACTTTGATAACCTAAAATTGCTTTTCCAATTATCGAGTTTAAGAATAAG
Source organism: Vaccinium macrocarpon (assembly GCA_022606695.1). Classification (NCBI taxonomy): domain Eukaryota; kingdom Viridiplantae; phylum Streptophyta; class Magnoliopsida; order Ericales; family Ericaceae; genus Vaccinium; species Vaccinium macrocarpon. The sequence goes on along the minus strand of CM040181.1, from coordinate 26,754,160 downwards.
AGCAGAACAGATCCAGACCTGGCCACGGCGTGTTAATCACCCCGCAACCATACTTACAAATCTACTCACTCATATTGACTAAAACGAATACCAAAATTCCGGAATAAAACATGCTACTGAACTTGAATAAGAATTAAAACGAAGATTCGAGTCTCAGAACGCGGACAAACTCCCGCGAACTAAGATTAATGTAGATAAAAAGAAATGTTACCGTAACAAGCGAGGATCAGCAAACAAAACTTCAAAAACTCAATGGAACAAGCTCCGGAAAGTAATAACTTCAAAGGAGAAATGGCTGTGAAAACTAGAAGAAAAATTAATGCTAAGTTCCACACCCTAATTAATGATAAAAACGAGGTATTTATATTCTCCGAAGTCAAACACGTGACCAAAGTCAAAACGCTGATTTTAAACCATCCGGTATCGATACAAGTAAATGCCAGTATCGATACAGATAGCTTCTGTTCGCCTATAAGCACATCGGTATCGATACAGGCAAATCCCTGTATCGATACAAACACCTCTAAAATGCTTTTCATGCTTCTTTGCTCGCCATTTTTGGGTCCCTCCGGTTCCCAACATGTCCGATGTCTTGTGTCCACTTTACTTGCTCCTCCGGCCTGTTTCCTACAAAACAAACAAAAATACCAAAAACAAAAGACAACACCGCATCAAGTGGAAAACGGAATAAATCGCGCCTCTAATGCGCTAATTTGCCCTACTTAGGCGCTTATATCTTGAGATATTGCGCGCCTATCAATTATAAAAAGGAAAAAAAGTACAAAAGCAATGAAATTTGCAATAAGAAAAAATAAAATTACAAACACTTACAATCATTGTCAAAGTGAATGTCCTCCTCCTCATCGTCTTTGTCATCCTCATCATTCAACTCGTCCTCATCATTTAATCTAACACTTTGCAAAGAGCTAAGGAAAAAAAGTCAAGAATTAACATTTAAACAAGTAATATTTAAGTTTCGAACAATTAAATGAACATAATTAGATGCATACACGTACGTTCCAAGAAATTTTGGACAGTTTCTTTTGTCATGTGATTGCCCCATTAATCCACAACCATTGCAACACCTAGCCTTCTTGACAGCCTTCTCTTTTCCTCCCTTTAGTCGTTTACCACAACCCTTTGTCCTAATTGGAAATGGTTCTTTTAGACTATGTTGGCTCTCAAGAGGATTAGGCATTTCGATACTCCCTTCGACATCTTCCCTTCCACGCTTCTTGGTTGTGAACTTCCTTTGAGCTGATAACAATAATTCTTTCAATTCTTCTGTATCAACTTCACTCAATACAGCTTCATCAATAATATTAGACGCAAGTTGGAAGAGACTATTGCGCCTCAGTAACAAAGAAGTGTCACATATTTCATTCACCCTCCCACCCAAGTCATCCATAAATCTGTTAACTTTTGCATATTTAGTCTACCTTCGCAATATGTATTGATAAGGTAATTCCATAACTTGTTTTTTTTTTTGTGAAGTACGCCAACATATGCCAAACTGGAATTTCATCACTTTCAAACATCTTACAACTGCATTTAACAAAGTTTGATGACTTTTCTAACAAAAGTTCACGGGCCTTTAAATCATTCTCCTTTACCCTTTGAACATTGTACAAACAACGGTGGTCATCTTTGAATATACTCTTTACCACATATTTGCCGCTTTCAACTAATTGCTCCTGAAACTTATAAAAAATACTGTGTTTGTACAACTCACTCATTGTCAACTACATCACCTGCCCACTTTCAAAAGGCAGTGTGTTGTTTGCTTAGTGAGATACACTCACATAAAATTTGACCTTAAAACCTGTTTAGGAATTGTTAACTAGGAGCCAATTATATATTAGACTAGATGTAGATGTGGATTGTGAATTATTTATAATGAGAATGTTAAAAGTGTGTCAATCATATGTGTAGTATAAATTTTACAAAAGGATTTTGTGAGTGATAGTATAATTAGAATCCGAAAAACTCATCCAAAGTAATTAAATGTTTAAGTTTAAACACTTTCATGGTCCAATCCAGGTTGTTTTATGATGGTTGTTTGAGAGGATTGGTCCCATTTTGAGAGAAAGAATGCACTTCACCTTATATCTTCTATTGGTTTTTCAACTTTTACAATCCACAATACATAGTTCCTTTCCCAAAACTTTTGTTGATGGTTTTGATCTAATCATTTAATCAGTGATATTATCCAGACGAGTATGTGGGAAATCTCCAGCAATGCCCCGACAAGCCAATTGATTTCAACGCCCTCCCCTATATTGATACAAGCACAACAAGGGTTGTTGATCTGTCTAACTGTAAATTTGCTAATTTCAAATTGAGTATTTTGTATCAATGATAAGATGTTAGGGCCCTTGGGCACTATAAGATGATGTCCTAGGGCCTCTTCCATGCTAAGAATATAGCCACACATAAATATGTGATGTATAGATGCAGTGAGTTTTTCAAATGATACAATCTAGGGTGTGTTTTTCAAATGATACAATCTACTAAAATAAACATTTGTTAAAATCACCAGTTGATTTTATGAAATGAGGAAGATTTTTGCTAAAATCAACAATTTTTTTGAGAGATAAAATCTACCCCATTTGATCAAATTAGCTAGTGATTTTAGTAAATGTTTATTTTAGTAGATTTTATCATTTGAAAAACTCATCCTAAAATCAACATTTGCTAAAATTAATTGGTGATTTGAGCGAATGTTGGTTTTATCATTTGGAAAAATCCGCCTAGGGCACGACATGGTAGCACCCAAGTTAGAGCATCAATATCAGCCTATCTAAACTAACTTTTGAGCTAAAATAGAGAGGCACCTCCCCAAAACCTCCAAAAATCAACCTCCTATCTTCCCTCACCAATTTGTTTATGCTACAATGCTTGCACAGATTTGAATCACTACTGTTCATGCACCAAAGACACTATTTGCTACTCTTTTTTTAATACTTTTGGGGAGTAAGAGTAGAAAAAAAAAATAGTTTAATGTAGTGAGTGACTTAGAATAGATAATCTAATTTTGTGAGTTTTTAAAAAATTGAATTGCTAAATTATAAAAGGTGCTTTTGAAGATTTATTGTTTTTTTTTTGTCGGTCTAATAATGATACTCTTGTTGAATTTCCATACCAAATTTTTAATCAAGAGTGAAAGAACTGGCCTTCCTCTTCTCTCTCTCTCTTCCGTTCGCGTCTCTTTCTTACTGTAGCCTTTAATAATGTACTGTTTCGAATTCAAGACTTTCACAGGAAACAAACTACTTCCTCCGTCCCAATTTTATAGTCTCAATTGACACTTTTTGTTATTCCAAAAAAATTGTCCCACTTTAAAACTAAATGAGTTATTGTTAAGGAATTTCCTCTTATACCCTTATATTTTGAAATTAAAAATAATAAAAAAGTAAGAAAGTGTAATGATTGAAGGGTAAAATAGGAAAAATATGTTTTGAAAAGTGCAATGATTATGTCCCCTTATTAAGTTGAAATCTCCAAAAAGGGCCATAAAATTGGGACGGAGGGAGTAGTAAAAAACACCACACCATTGGGCAACTGTGTTTTCCGTTTGTATCAAAGAAAATCAGGTACCTAATAAGGGATCAAAATAAAAAAGGTACCCAATAGTACGATCTCCCAGTAGTAGGCCCATCAATTGACGGTCACAACTTACTAAAAGGACAGCCACCACTCTTCTTCTTCTTTTGTGCATGCACATCTGTGCCTTTCGTTTTACCGCTTCTTTCTGTTTCCAACCTTTTTTGTTTGTTTTGCTTTCAACATCAAACATGACACGAGTTATTGAACTTATAGCCTTGTTTGGTTGGTTTAGAGAACCAAGTTTTGTTTGATTTCTCCGTCTAAATCATAAAGTGGGTTCAAGGTCTTCCACTAAATTTTTCGAGCCTCTTTGTAAAAGATAAACTTTGAAACCTAGTTTTAAAAATGGTTCTCAAAACTGGGTTTACAAAACCCAACTAAACAAGGTGTATATGATCTCATTTGTCATGTATACTGTATACATAGCCAAGGACAGTATAGGTAAAACCACTTTTTCGTTACGCTTTGGGTACTTTAGAGATATGGAAGTATGGAAGCCGGGTGTAGCAGTTTTTATAAAGTAGACTATTGAATACCTTTGGCTACTAGCCTGGGGCTGTACCCTGTACACCAGTTACTGTATAATTGATCAATTTCTATCCTATCCCTTCCTCTCTTTTTACTCTCTCTCCTTGGAAATCTGGAACTTGGGGAATAAAAGGTGAGGGAAAAGAGTATTTTAATTGATAATAGGTAAAATAGATAACGTTGTTGGACTGTTGAAAGAGACGTGTTTAGGTAAAGTGAAAAATGTGCACCGTTTGCCAGCAATTTTGGAGAAGAGCTGCTGCACTTACTCTAAGAGAAAAAACAATAGTTAGGGCAAATTTTTGGCCAAAAAACTTAGTGTACAGTGCATATAGGTAGTCTGTTACTTTCAACACTTCAACAACACTACCCATTTTACCTTATCTCTTATTAAAATATTGTTTTTCGGTTTTTTAAATATACACACACATATATATACATCATCGCCGTCGTTCGTCGCCTCCATCGTCACCGTCGCTGTTAATCGTCGCCTTCATCAACGCCTCCATCACTGCCGTTCGTCAATTGGAACCTCCATTGTCGTTCATCCCTCGCCGCCTGCAACTTCGTCAATCTAAAGTCCCTCGTCATCGTTCGTCGTTGTCCATCACCATTCGTCACTATCCATTGCTGCTCACTGTCCATCATTGCTTACAACAAGAGACTGTAAAGATAGACTAGAGGAGAGAGGAGAGAGGAGAGAGAAAGAACAATATAAAAAGGGATTGATAGTGAACAGTGCTAAGGTAAAGATAGACCAAGTACTGAAGCAAATTTGGAGAAAATGTAAAATAGCTAAGGTAGTAGACAACCTATTGGAGCACAGTTTACTCACTTTTCTTGGCACACTTTTCTCACTTTTCTTGGCTATTTTGCCCAAAAATGGGTTTTACCCAACCTGTTGTTGATGCTCTAATAGGAGTCGATAAATCTCTGGTTATTGAAGGAGAAGAGTATTGAAAATGTACAACCGCAGGTGGGTTGCGTGGCTCATTTTTAAGTTTCATACGAATAATTCTAGCTACTCAATAATTTTAAAATAATTTATCGAATGTCCTTTCAAAAATTTAGTTCAATTGGATATATGTAACTTTTTAATTTGGGGCGTTTGACAACATTTTTGTTTTATGTTTTTTGTTTATAAAAAACTAAAAGTAATAAATTTTCTATTTTTTTTTAAATGACCATCTTTTAGAAACAAGACAAATCTCATTTTTTTTGTGTTTTGAAAGTTTTCAAAAATTTCGAAAACGTTCTTAATAAACATAAAACACAAATAAATTATCAAACACATTTTTGTTTTTAGTTTTGAGAAAAATCGAAAATGAAAACAAAAAAACAGGAAATAAAAACATTACCAAACGCCCCCTTAGTGATCCAAATTTTAAATTTTCATTGAGAATTTTGTATTATTCTTGTGCGACTAAAAAATGAACCTCGCTTGCCATTGTACGTTTTTGGTACTCTCTTCTTCGGTACCCCTAGTCAGGTCAATAGAAATGGATTGATTAGTGCGTACCCATAATTTCTTCCTTCGATTGATTGCCCTCTCAAAGTTTCCCCACAGCTGTTTGAGAACTACTTGTATTAAATGATCGAAATCTGATCTCGTATTATTGGGTTCTTAAGTTTTTGTTTTTTTGTTAAAATGATTACATGGCAAGATAAATTTATGACTTTCTATCATTGCAAAAGCTAAGATCCAGCTCAAAGATTATACAGAAAACAAGAGAAATCGCGTTGGCAGGAAAAAGAAAGAAATCACTGCACCTAAAATTACAAACAAATAAACACTAGCCATGAGAAAACCTATAGAATCTCTAGCAGCATGCACGTATACTTGATGGATCGAAAGTACCATAATAGTCAAGATAACAACAGCTGACTGAAGGACGTTGCAAAGCGTTAATGGCTGTGTTCATTTGGTAGTTTTAGTTTAGTTTTGATAATGTCGTCAAGTTTAATAAGTAGAGAGAGATAGAGAGAGAAATGAGAAAAATGATGACGTCATGAAAACTAAAACTAAAACTAAACTGGGAAACGAACAAAGTCATTATCTTCATTGTCCACGAAACACAACTAGCTGAAGGGTTCAACCGGAGGTAGAGCATAAACCAGAAGAGATCAAAGCGCACCAAACTTAAGACGTTCTATAAATCAAAATAAAAGTATACGGACGCAACTTGTAATTGGTTTGATTATGTTGTTCTCGAATGAATTTTATTAAGATATTTGATAAAATAAAACCCTTAATTTTATTTATTGGTGAAAAGATTTGATAAAATCTTACATTTTTGTTAGATTTTTAATGCAAAAATCTAAAATTTTTATCAAATCTTTTCACCAATAAATAAAATCAAGAGCTTGATTTTATCAAATATTGATAAAATCCATTCGAGAACAACCTGGGAGAGTTTTCCAATGAATCTTATCTCATAAAATCTAATTTTTATAAAATCTAACATGCTTAACGGATTTTAGCAAAGTTAGATTTCATCTCACAAAATCATTTACAAAACACATTTATCAACCTTAGATTTAATCCATTGGAAAAATAATGACTGTGTTTGGTTAGATAGTTTAATTTATTTTTGATGATGTCATAATGTGTAATGAGTGGAGAGGGATAGAGATAGAGAGAGAAATAAGGAAAATGATTATGTCATCAAAACTAAAACTAAACTGGAAAACAAACAGGGTCAATGTAATTTTATCACAACCCCAAACAAAACTAGATTTTATCAAAACTAAATTTTATCTCCTAAAATTCATTCGAGAACAAAGCCATACTAGCTTGCTTACCTCATTACATTGACAAGCAAATTTAAGTTTGTAGAAGAATAGAAACTCCTAAGAGCATCTCATCAGGGGAGGCAAATTCCCCTGACGGCTAAGTTATTAAGTGAAAGGGAGAAAAAACTCCCAAAATTAGACTAAACAATTTTTTTGTAAATTTGCAAAAGTTATAACTTTGGTACGGTAACTTGGTAAATCCTTTGAAGCACTGTTCACGAGTTAAAGCAATACTCTCTCCTGACTTCTTGAATAAAGAGTCTGATTTTGTGAGTTTTTTAAAAATTGATTTGTTGAATTATAAAGTGTTTTTGATATTAAATTTAACCTAATTTTTATTAAGTCCGATGAAAATGCTCTAACTGCCCGTATTTGAACCACCACATTGGGCAAGATTTCGCCTGTCACATCAATAAAGAAGGTTAGTAGACAAAAGGTGCCATGTCCCAACACACGTGGTCCGGCCATTCATTGACGGTCACAAATTGCTAAAGGATAGCCACATGTTCTTTCTGTTTCCTTTTCCTTGTTTTTCCTTTTCAGTTTTCAACATGAACATCAATACAAAGAAAAAGGGCAAAAAGGAAACGAGGTGGGTGATGTGCACTCTGATGTACACCCTTCGGTCGTCCGATTTAATTTGAACAGTTTGAATGTATTTCGATTTTTAATTGATAAAAGTAAATTAAAATTAAATTAAAATTACTGAATGCATCCAAACCAACCAAAACATGATCGGACGGCCGATGAATGTACAACACGATACGTAGCACTCAGGTGCACAGCACCCACCACAAATCCGGAAAAAAAGAAGGCGTTTCCAAGATCGGACATGAGTACTAGACAAGAGCGACTCCAATAGTTGGAGCCATTTTGTGGAAAAACATTTGGGTACCAAATGGGTATCACATGATCATGTCAAACACGATTTTGGTAGTTCAAAAATGTTTTGGACGGCTGAGATTGATTCTTTCTCTCTCTTCTCACCGAACCACTCTCTCTCCTCTTCCAAACCATTGTATCGCATTTTGGACGGTTGAAATTGCCGAACAAGTACCATGTAGGCAATACCCATCCGAAACTGAAAAATCTCTACATTTTGTGGGGCCTAATGATGCTATTACAGTATGTTTTTGTGTTATAATTTGGTCAAACTATTCTACAGGGTGAAAATCTAAAAGGGGCATGCTACAATATTCACCCCATATGAGATTTTGTAGCTTTAAATTCGAGTTTTGTGGCACTAAATATGAGATAATATGAGATTTTGTGGCATCAAATATGAGATTTTTTGGCTCTAACTATGATAAGGCATACGGAATGCATCCCATACGAATGGACGGCCGAGATTGCGCCAAGTATGATGTGTGGGGATTTGTGCCACCTTTGACCATTGACTATATGAGATTTTGTGGCTCAAAATATGAGATTTTGTGGCTCCAAAATATGAGATTTTGTGGCAACAAATATGAGATTTTGTGACTCAAAATATCAGATTTTGTGGCACCAAATATGAGATTTTTTGGAAATATATGAGATTTTATTGCTCCAAATATGAGGTTTGCACGAACTTTAGCGAGTCTGCGCGCACTGTAGCAAAGTTCTCATGGATCAATATGAGATTGTGTGACTCTGATTATGAGATTTTCTGGAATTATATGAGATTTTGTGACTATTCATATGAGTGACATATATACCATATGCATTTCATATCTCCGGCCACAAAATCTCATATTTAAAGCCACAAAATCTCATAATGAATAATTTTTAGAAGGTGCACATTGTTGCATGACCCAATCTAAAATTTGGCTACTTTCTCTTCAACTACAGGTATCATTTTGTCAACTAATTTTGAAATTGTCAACTAATTTTTTTGGTACACTTTAGCTACACTTTAAATACCAGCTAATCACAATTTTAGTAACTAATTTATAGTCGGTTCAGTAAACTGACTTATTAGTTAAATTGGTTTATTGCATTTTACGAGATATGTTATTCTCTCACAATATATTAACCCAATTAACGTTATCGTACACCTCAGTTTGTTATCGTACTCTTTTATCCTTCTATTGTTCCAATAACAAATAACGTTATATATGAGGTTCTGTTCTATATAGTACATTCATATCATAAACATAAAAAAAGTTATCTATGGAGAGTTTTGTTTTACGTATTTCAAACATATTTCTAACAGATGAAGTTATCCGTGAAGTTTAGTCATTTGACTTAGATTTTTGTAGCTTAAATTGGTAAAAAATTAGACATGGCACAATCTGGGCCCATTTTTTGGCTCTCAAATGACCCTCCATTAATAGGGACGGAGTCATGAATTTCACTACATAGAGGTAAGTCTTTTTTTAAAAATATTTTGCAAGGGCGAACCTGTATTCATAGGAAAATTCCTTTTTTTCTATATAATACTAGAGATTTTTTTTCTTTCCTTGCAGGGACGACAACCCCTACTGCCCCCATCTAGCTCCAACCTTGTCCATTAGAGCTTGGTGTTTTAATATGTTTGACCGCCATCTTGACACCCCCATTGGAGATGCTCTAAATGAACAAAAGTTGATCCCATTTTTTGAGGTCATTATTTTATTATTATTATTTTTTTGTATAGTCAAAGTTTTTGAACTCAGCTACATTCTATGTAATCAAAGTGATCGAACCATCTCCTAATCGATTCAATTAAAACTTTTTAATAATCAATCTACTAATAAGAAAGTTAAGTTTGAACTTATTTTCAAATGAGCAATGCTATATACATAACAAAAATGTACAACAACGTAGACAACACACTCACATGGGGTGTAGGCTCCACACACACTTCACACTCAACTATGTGTGGAGCCCATACCTCATGTGAGTGCTTTGTCCACTTTATTGTACATTTTTATTGTGTATCTAGCATTTTTGTTTTCAAAATTCGTCAAAATTTTCAAATAGTAAGTTGTTTTGTGCTTAATTTAGAGATCCATTAGGCATTAAGAAACCCTTGGTCTCTTATCCTGATAAAATTTTGGTTGGTTAGTGTCCTCATCGGCCTTAACAAATTTTGGATCAAATTTAACCACAAAAACACCTTTTATAATTTAGCAAGTCATTTTATCAAAAACTTATAAAATCCGAATCTCTATTTTAACTTTACTATATTAAACTATTCCCTTCAAATCTATAAAATAAAAAAAAACAAAAAACAAAAAAACATCCCTAAACTCCCCGCATGGGGAGATGTTTGATACAAAAGTCAAGTGGAATACACTTGTCAGACCCCCACCCCCCTTCAGCCATTTCCATTTCTCTGCCCCACTGATCCGCCGCCACGTGTCCCCCTCCCTCTCACCTCCTGCTGTTTTCTGACGCGCACAGTAACCGAAAATAATAAAAAATATTTTGGTCCGGGAACAGTACCGCACCAAATTTGGTGTGGTACTATAGCAAAAACAATTTGGTGAGAGAAAATAAATAGGCTGATTTTGATTGGTTTTTATGGGATTGACTCTCTATTTTAGCTAAAAGACTAATTTGGCAATCCTGATAAGATGCCCTTTAGTCTGTAACGATAGTGATATGCTACCCGAAGAATATAAAAGTAACTGTGCTGACTAAGAGGAGTGTCATCACACTTAAACCACGGTGGCCAACAGAAAGGATTTTTACTCCTAAAGAATGAAACTGCCAAATACCATTTTGAAATGAACCCTTCTACTTGCACCGACGGGGTGCATTGACCAAATACCAATGGTATTGGGAACGCCGTTGTGGGTCCCAAACGATTGATTTTAGCCGTTCATTCTTCTCAAAATTGAATTCTGAATGGGCCTATGCGGGAATCAAGGCAATTGGACGGCTGTATGAACTCGATCCAAAATCACCCCAATTTCATTCAAAAATTACGGCTTGGATCGATTAGTTGGGACCCACAACGGCGTCCCCCGACGCCTTTGGTACGTGGTTGGTGCACCCCGTCGGTGCAGAAGGAATTGAGGTTTTGAAACTGCCAAAAATGGGAGAAAAGAAATTTAAGGATGAAGAATCCTTATATATATAGGCTCTAACCGTTCATATAGCCGTTTTTAGTCTAACAATAACACAATTCTACCTAGAAATTCCTATGTCCCCATGTCCGAAAGCCTCTCATACGGACCAAAAAAGGTATGAGTACACACGCTTTGCGCACGCTAAATGCATGGATTGTATATCTTAACCATCTAAAAACTTTTTCGATGGTCCAAATTTTGAAAAAAACTATTCACATGAATAGTTTATTTAAAATTTGGACCATTAATTTTTGAGATGGATGATTTAGAAGAGGTTAAATGCATATCGCATACGCGAGTATGCATATCCATAGCGTTGCATCTGGACTAGATATCCACTCGTGACTATATCTCATCGTTAAAATTTTACGGCAATTTGTCTAAAAGTCCAAAGGTAGGGAACTATTGAGTGATTTTGTCCTGTCTAGACTTGAATGATGCGTCGTGTCCATTGAATTAAAAGTGTTACTGTCTAAGGTCCTGGAAAGGACAAAAATGCACGCCTCTCACTCCTCTGTCCTCTCTGGCCCGAGCAGTCCCAAAAGTGTTACCGTTTACACTCTGCAAGTTGTATCAACACAAATCGGCTCCACTTGTACACAGGTCATGACAATTTAAGCTATTGCATATGTGATTTTGACGCTACACGTGGGTAAGATTGGCACTTTTAAATGGTATCCTAGGGTTTAGGTTTTACGGTGTATTTTTTTGTCATAGAATTTTAGTGATTTAGACACTTTCATAGGGTACCCTATGGTTTATGTTTTAGGATGCACTTTCCTATTATAGGGTTTTAGTAGTTTAGGTACTTTCATAGGGTACCCTAGAATTTTAAGCACTTTCATAGGGTACAAATTTTTCTGGCACTTTCATAGGGTAGAAACTTTTTTTGGTATGATAAAAAAAAAAAAAGATGCCCGCGTTAGGACTGGTTAAGTTATAAACTTGTTTGGTGGATTAATGGGGTTAAAATTTTTTTGCCTAGGACTTTTGAACAAGTCTCCCAACCAGAACTAAAAAACTCAAAAGACTGGAAAAAATTAAAGAGATACTGGCTGTGTTCGGTTTATAGTTTTGAGTGAGTTTAGTTTAGTTTTGATGATGTAAACATGTGTAATAAGTGGATAGAGATAGAGAGAAAAGTGAGAAAAATAATGATGTCAGCAAAACAGAAACAAAACAAAACCGGAGCAAAGCTCCCAACCGAACATGGCCACTAAATCTATGGGCAATTGGGCATAATGGGCTTATGCACCGACGGTGCAAATATCGGTTTACAATACTTTTTGTAGGTCTTAACACAACAAATTATTTGAACCGTGCAAATTTTTTTTTAATGAACCTGCAAAATCAGTTTAATCGAGTACACATAAGGAGGTGTTCCATTAAAGTAGTTTTTTTTTTAAAAATTAATTTTTTATGATTTTTTATGTAATATATTGTGAAATGATAACCTGTTTTAATTTTTTTTAAAAATAATTTTTAGTTAGTAGAACACCCCTTAAGTGTTTAATCCAATGGATCATCTATTGATCAAGATCATATATTTTGAATCAATAATTGATATATTGAATTAAACAATTTCAATAATTCGATTGAACTGATTTTTAATAAAGACATCCAAAAACTAAATTAATAAATTTAATAAAGTTCAGATCATTTATGTAGAACGGGAGTGACTTACGAAAATCGGACGTGCACTGACGGTGCGTATGGCAGCTCTCGAGAGAAAAAGGAGGGCGGCGCACGTTTTAAGGAAAGTGACGTAGGGAGGTGACAAGGACACAGATCATCGTTTTCACAGATAGTATCCGTGTATTTACACACGAGCAGATTGCATTTGAGCTCTTGGGGCTGCTTTCCATCCAACATCCCTCTCTCTCTCTCTCTCTCTCTCTCTAGGCTTCTTCTGCCTCGTCCCTGACTTACCCATTATTCTATGTAGACAAGGGTGGGTCACTTTGTGTTGTATGTATAGATATATATCATTTATGCAGCATATGTAATTGTGTATGCACAATTGGGATTGAGGCTTAACAAGAGAGAGAGAGAGAGAGAGAGAGGAAATTTTTCGAAGAGGTGAAGTGATTCTTATCACACAGCTTCGAATTTCGTGCTCTGATTTCTTGTGTCTTCTGGAAATTAGAGGTAATCTTGATTTGTGTATGTATGTAATTTTTTTTAATTTTTTATTGGTTTTTGATCTTCCAATGAAATTGAAGATCATTCGGAAATTGGGTTTTGTTGTTCGTTTGATAAAAAATTGGGCTGTGATGATTTGTTATGATTCATTGATTTCAATCAATTGCTTGGGTGATTTTAAGAAGCATAGTATTTTCATAAGCAGACTTTGTTGATTTGAATGTAGGCTTTAGGGGATTGAATTATTTGTTCTTGGCCTCAAAATTTTTTTGATCCAAAAATAAACTGTGAATTGATTTTGCAAGTAATAGAAAGTAATTTCGAAATACTAATTGGTAAATAAATTAGCAAACGGGAAGGATAAATGGATTAGGTCAATCAATGCACCAGCCGTGTTTTTTGTTGAATTTTTTTTTTGTCATAATTTATGTTAGGTTAAATTGTGTTCATATGTTTTTGGCTAATCTAAAATTACGACCTTGACAATAATCCCCAAGACACTATATTGCCGAATTTTGATGCAAATATTTTTGACTCCTGAATGTTTTCAGCAGAAGATATTTGGGTATTTTTGTTGTGTTCGTTATGGTTTTGACAATCACACAAAGAATAATCAAGCAAGAAATAACAAAAGCGAGAAACAGAGTTACATGGTTCCGGATTTCGTAAATCGTAATAGGGCATTTTTCCGGCTCACACCATTTCTGCTATGTTTGCATATCGCTGTTGTGTATAACAGAACATTTTGCCCAGAGTTTTGCGCTGCCAATTACCGTAATGGAGGGATTAAGTTTTACACTCGAATCCCGACATAGCCTGCGGAGTCGCAAACTAAAACAAAATTAGGCTTCTCAAACCCAAGAGGGTTATGACATAATCTTGATCTAATCTATGGGATAGACAGACCCCACAATGTTTAAATTTCTGTTAGTCATGCACTTGTGCTGTATATCATGCAAATTATATTACCTGTAACTTAAAAGCTTTTGTGGTTGCTTTTTGAACCATGGTTGTTTATGAATCTGAGAATTATGTAAAGCTTCAGCTGTACATCTCAAAAGTGAAAACGATTATGATTTCTGGCAATTATTGCAGAAGAGAAGAGAACTAATAAGAGAAATGGCCGGTGAGGAATCTCCACTGATTGGCAAAGAATTTGCTCCAGTGCCACCTCCATTGCCAACAAGAAGTTGTACTCTGAGTGGTTTAACGATGAATGGGATGCCGGTTAGAGGATACACCTGCGTTTCAACTGCAACAAGGGATTTATGGGAATGTCTCTTTAATGATTGTTATCGAGCAGATGTTAGCATCATCACTGAAAACGGTGGGGTCATCTATGCCCATGCTAGCATCCTGGTAATTAAGTTTCTTCTTTTTGCTCGATATAAATACAGATATTGTGGTCATAAGCAAATTTCATGGATGTATCAAATATTTGTCCACAAAAAGATTAGATAGGATCTGGAAAGTACTTGATGATATGATATGGTGTATACAAAAATGCACCGGTATTAAAATTTTGTGACCTCAATGGAACAGGGTGTGGCTTCTCCAGTGTTGAAAGGCATGCTGAAGAAATCAAGAAGACAGGGTCGTCGACGATCAATCTCGATTTGTGGAGTTCCACACGATGCTGTTCGAGTTTTCATACGGTTTTTATACTCTGCAAGGTAACGTATCATTTCCTCTTTGTTGCTTTTAGTTGCGAAGCGTTTGCCTAAATACCGTTCATCAAATTCTTCATGGTAAACTCCTAACAACTCAAAACTATTGAGTTGAAAATAGCATTTTGCTTCATAAAAAAAAACAAAATAGAATGTATAACTTTGAGGCTCAGTGTTCATTCTAGTTTGTCATACTAAAATGCTTAATCTAGTGGGGTTGAGGTCAATCACCAGAGTTCTCTGCTCATGCATCTGCGGTCGATGGTTTGATTATTTGTCCCCCTTTTGCAGTCATAATTGTGGTGGTTGTGTTTGTCGGAGACATGGGGTTATTCTATGGTTGGACTTTCTTATGTAGGTGAATATTCAGTTCAATGTTAAACCTGATGGACCAAAAAAAGGTCTAGGAGCCAAACTTTTTTTTTTTGCGGAATCTTGTATGGAATTGGAACCTTATAGAGAAGCCGGCATTACCATGTTTTGGTTGAATGCCAAAAGTAGTTAGCTTGAGTCTTCTCTGTGCCAACTGGTATTTGTTTTCCTTGTGCAGCTTTGAGCCAGAAGAACTGCAGAAATATGTCTTGAACTTGTTGGTTCTGTCACATGCTTATGTCGTCCCCCACTTGAAGCGGCTGTGTGAATGGCGGTTAGAACACGGATTGCTGACCATCGACAATGTTATCGATACCTTTCAGCTTGCACTACTGTGCGATGCCCCTCGACTCAGCCTCATTTGCTACCGTATGATTCTAAAGAACTTCAAATCTATTTCTACCACTGAAGCATGGAAAATCATGCAAGAGAGCCATCCGATGCTGGAGAAAGAAATTGTGGAATCCTTAGTTGAAGCAGAAACTGTAAGTATTTCTTTTAGGCAGCATATTGTAAACTTGAATAAATGTCAGAGAGGAATGGTCATTCCATGATGATACCCATCTCGACGTCAGTTCCTTAAATATGATAAATGTTCATCCCAACGTTTGGTTATCAATTCTGGAGGGAGGGCAAGGATACATATATTTCATCTATTGCAAAAATCATTTGAGCGAACCAAACATTACCTTGTTCTTTTCTTTTGTTTCCCTTGTAAAGTTGATTTTGATGTGTTCAATATGTTATGTGCCACATGCAGAGGAAAAAGGAGAGGGCAAGGAAGTTGAACGAGAGGAAAATATATTTACAGCTATATGAGGCAATGGAAGCGCTTGTGCATATATGTAGGGATGGCTGCCGGACAATTGGTCCACATGATAAGGTTTTGAAAGTTGATCAGGGTCCTTGCAATTATGCGTCTTGTAAGGTGCTAGAGTTGCTAGTCCGCCACTTTGCCGGTTGCAAGATGAGAGTCCCTGGTGGTTGCATTCACTGCAAGCGAATCTGGCAGCTCTTCGAACTACACTCCCATCTTTGTGCTGATTCGGATGTCTGCAGGGTTCCTTTATGCAGGTCTATCCTTTGATCTTTATGTGTTTGTTTTGTCTTTCTCCTTCCACTTCCAACAACTACAATATTTGGAATTCAATGTACACAAAGGTTGTGTTTCAAGAAGCACGAACACATCCAGGTGTTTCACATATCCGTATCTAATGCACATCAAGCACAGATATATTAAGTTTTTTTGTTATACTTTCTTCTAGTCCGACATGCTGGCCCCAACAGTTGGGAGACATGCTAGGACACATTGGAGACGCGATATTTAGGGTCATAGACTCGTAATGTAATCTCAAAAGTTGGGTCATAGTGAAAGTAGGCATAGATGCTTAATCCATGAACTGTTGGTTTATATAACGCTAACATTGTTTCTATTTCCATCCTTATTTCACGCAGAGGATTTTTTCTTTTTTGGGTATGAATTTTAAAGATACCACTACAACCCATATCTTAGATTCTATCTGTCACCGTGTCTGTGTTCTAATTTTATAGATGGACCCTCCGTGTTGGTGTCATACCGTCATGTTGTGTTGTTTGGAATCTTTGTATCTTGGGTGAAATTACGCCAACAAGTTAAATTCAGTTCTTGGGTTTCCATGTTAAACTGTTCTATTAGATGACAATCGAACCACAGGGAATAAAACCTGGTCTACGGCATCTGTTCCATGGTTCTGCTGCCTTAAAAAGCTTAGAGTTCTTTGCTAAACTTGCGGGGTGGATTTCATTTTCAGGAACTTCAAGAGATGGAGGATGAAGAAAGAGAAGAAGGAGGACATTAAATGGAGAATATTGGTGAGAAAGGTCCTGAGAACGAAGAGCATAACTGGAGCGCCATTCTTTTCATTTCAATATGTGTATAACCACCAATAAGCCCAATTTCTCAAGGGATCTGCTTTTTACTAAGAAAATATGTTGTAATTAAAATGTACACTCAATAATACGTAATATTCTTCCAATTGACACTGGGGGTTCATGTTCCTTATTTGGAAATTTTGAAGCCTGGAATCACTTCTTCTCCCCCTGCATCTTCCGGACAAGGGGATCCTGCACCGGGTCATGCACCTGGAGCACAACAAGGTCCCGAAATCCGCATCTTCCTTGATGAAGCCTTTTTGTGGTATCTGCACAAAAATGATACAATCCTTGATGAGACTCGTGCATATATATATCTCAGCAGCTAAAGTTGAAAAAACAATGTGTTTGCAAGTTTGAATAAACGAAATGGAAATAATAAATAGTAATCCTATTTGTTATCTTTCCATTAAGCTATTGTTATAATAGTTTATTTTGGGTCTGGATGATGTCTTATCATCCCTTCTTCTCTTTTCTGATTGTAATCATTTTTGTTATATATATTGGTTCGTTTTGTTGATAAGAAAAATAAAAAAAATTTATATTCACTTTAAAAATATGAATGGCTCACAGTTTAGAACTAGACGTGGACAATAGCCCTGTTTAAAATTTAAAATACCTTTTTCTTAATACATGACCAATAAATAAACTTTTAAACAAATGCACATCTAAATTGCTTGATTCGTTCAGTAAGCTACCAATTTCATATTGAATTTATATTTTTTATGGTACTGCTGCTCAGGCCTAGTTCTAAATGGTGAGCAATTTTTATCATACATCTGATCTCGAGACGAGACCCCGCCCCTTTACATAATGGTTTTTAAATTGTATTGTAGCAGAAGACTGTAAGTAGGCCCAACTGTGTATCCAATCAAAATAAGTCTAAGGAAGATGTCTAAATGGGCTGTTTACAGCTGTCGGTGTCTAATCGATAGAATGCACTACACATATGGTGTTGGTTTACCTGCATTGAATTGAAAACATGGGCTGAAGGGTTGGTTTGAGTGAATTGAAAAAACTATGCACCGCACATATGGTGTTGGTTTACCTGCATTGAATTGAAAACATGGGCTGAAGGGTTGGTTTGGGTGAATCGAAAAAACTAGTTTTTTGGATTATTTTTCGTCTTTATCCACAAAATTTTAAGTTTGGTTAATAATTTTATACTTTTTAGATTCCTCTCGTCGAGACAAGCCAAGAAACCAAAAAAAAATCGACCGAAAACTAACAAATGCAATTTTTTTTTGAATAAGGACAAAACTAAAAAAACCAAAAAATAAATTTTTCCAATTCACCCAAACCAGCCCGAATTATGAGTTCAGGGTTCGATATAAGGCCATCCCTTAGTGTTGTAGTTAAATTTGTGTAGTTATATGACAAAAGTGTAAAAAGTGAGACCCAATTATGTGTTGTTATCTGTTATTATGACAAAATGTGTTGTTAAGTTAATGTATATTGTAGTGGTGTTGTTAAAGTATTGTCAAAATGTAAAAAAGGAAACAAATATATTTGTATATATAGATATATACAAAAAAAAAAAAATACACAAAGTAGTGTTTAACCCACCTGACACCAGCTCTCCCTCTCTCCTTCCTCTCTCTCTCTCTCTCTCCTCTCTTGGGGAGTTACCTGGGTAATCAACTGTAACCTCTGATCTAATACATTTCCTCCTCTTATACACTTTAGTTACTCTTTAACTACACTACTATATGGACACAAAAACAGAAAATGTTAACTAACTACCCTAACTATTGACTAATTTGTGCATTTAACTCCACCATTACGGATGGCCTAAGCCCATTTCCATCAATAAGACTCAATTGTGACTCACTCGTTTGCAGTACTATATATATAAGGAGTCCTAATCCGGGATTCCCGTTTCCGGACCTCCATGATACAAATTTTTTTTTGAATATCCGAGGTTGTCCAATGTGTTCAGAAGGTGTTTTCAATGGCCTTCGTGAGAAATCTTCAAAAAAAAAAAAATCGGGAAGGGCTTGATCTAAACAGTTTTCGCAAAATTTTTATATTTACAGTTTTTGCGAAAACTGCATGGATCAATCCCTTCCTGGTATTTTTTTTTTTTTGAAGATTTTCCGCATGGACCCTTGAAAACACCTTCTGAACACATTGGATGCTCAGATTTTTCAAAAATAATTTGCAACACAAAAAAAATCAATTTTTTCTTGTTTCCGGGAGGAGTGGACTAGAAATTTTCTGTATATATATATATATATATATATATATATATATATATATATATATATATATATATATATATATATATATATATATCGATGTAATTACTACCTTTATCATCCATCCTACATTTTCGGGACAAATTTGCACACACTTCGACTAATCTTCTTTTCGGTCTTGTCAAAAGAAGATCATCCAAGCTGAAACTTGGGAATTCACAAAAGAAGCTCTTGTGGCCTGGCTTCTAAAGATTGTCGAGTTTCAAATTCAAGATGTTTGAGCTCATCTCTAAGAGGCCGTCTTCCATTTGGGTTTCAATCCTACTTTTTATTTTATTTTATTATATATATAGCCATCGGCCATTCAAGGAAGCAAAATGCAAACCAAATAGTAGTATCACAAATATAAAAATACTTTCTTACCCACTTTCCTTGCACCTAAAACACTCACATTAGCTATTCAAGTCAACCAAAAAAAGAGATGAGTCAAAAAAGGTGCTCGCTGATCACTTTCTAACCTTATTATCAGAATCTTGTACCTTCTTAATAGGTGATCTATGTTAGGGGACATTTTTTCATAGAAAACTTGGCAAAAAGGAGGTTGGAATGATAGCATTCAGAGCTGTTTATGTTGATGACTTTTAGTTAGGCTTAGTTTCATTTGGTCATGGTTTGGTGAGTAAGACCACGGTCAAAACTTTCTTAAGACTCTCTTACCAACCATGTTTTCCGTTATACCCTATCTATTGAAAACATGCGTGAAAGATTGAGTCCTACATTAGATAAACAGAAAAAGAGTTGGACCTTAATATACAATTGGGTGGCTCATCAGCCTTGTGAGTGGATATGGGTCATTCAATGTATATTGGGTCCATGTGATGTGTTGGACCCCGTAGATACTCTCCAATAGATTGTGCCTATGCGCAATCCAGAAGAACCTCAGGCAGATCAGACTCCCAACAAGTGGTATTAGAGCAGATGGCTAATGATCTATAGGTGAACTCTCCCAGAAGTATCAATGGTTGTGGGCTTGCACGAAGACTCTCGGAGGAACAGGAAAAATCCATTGTAACTTTCGATAGACCAAGAAAAAATCATAGTGTGTGAGATAGGTGGCTCTTAGTGGAGTGGATACTCTCGATGGAGCAGAAAAAAATTCTTCATGCGTGTGACACTTGGCTAGCAAACAAAGTTGGCTTTCGTGAAGTATGGTGGCTCTTGATGGAGTGAGTGCGGTAAATAAGCCTGAGTTCGAACACAGTATTAGAGAGATAAATCAAGAATTAAGTGGGAGTGAAATGGATTAAATCGAGAGGGAGTTAGGCCCAATGCAAAAGATTGAGTCCCACATTGGATAAACAAAAAAAAAGAGTTGGACCTTACAAGACTTACTCTTTTAGGTGGATATGGATCATTCAATGTATATTGGGTCCACTAGATCAAGGGTTCAAATTAGTCCACGTGTTCACCTTCCCCACAAAGAGTATAAGAAGAATCCTTTTAAACTCTTGTTTTTCCTTCACAAAATTCACTATCCAATCACATCCTTTGTAATCATAAGAAGATTCAAATACAGCCATAATAACTAAACACACCACACACAGCCTTAATCACCTGGTGGAGTAAAAAAAGGTGCTCGCTCACTTTCTTACCTTATTATCAGTATCTTGTACCTTCTTAATAGGTGACCTATGTTTGGGGACATATTTTCACCTTATTATCAGTATCTTGTACCTTCTTAATAGGTGATCTATGTTAGGGGACATCTTTTCATGGGAAAAATGTCCACCTAGGCTTAGTTTAATTCGGTCATGGTTGGATGAGTAAGACCACGGTCAAAACTTGCTTTAACCCTCTCTTACCAACCATGTTTTCTTTTTATACCATATCTGTTCAGGATAGTTTACGCACAACTTGACTAACGTCTGAGAGACTTATCCTACCGTCCTCATTCTTGTTCATGCAACTAGGGATGAATCTTGTTAATTTTAAAGACAATTATCCAAAGATGAGGATTCATCCCTCTAAATTTGATAGCTCGTCCGCTTTCCGAATCAAATATTGAACCCCCTAGATTATCCCTACAAGTAAAGCACGTAACCTGTCTCAAAAATATTACGTGTCTGCCTTTTGCGGGGTGTACGATATGGTGGATTAGAAATAAGATGCATCGGAACAAGAGCAAGATACAAGATTGCGGATCCACGATGCTAGAAATCAACCCCTAAAAATCGCCCAAAATGACATTGTTTTGGGCAGCAAAAGGGACAAAAAAAAATCACTCAAAACTATGTCGTTTAGAGTCCTAGGAACATAAGAGAGGGCTTTTTTTGGAAACATAGTTCCCACTAGATCAAGGGTTGAAACTTAATTACCACTAGGCCAAGTGTTTTTAGAAAAAAGAAAAAAGAAAAAACGAAACAACCACGTGCATCATTCCTAGGTCAATTTTTTTAGGGGTTTAGGCACTTAGGGATCATACGGTTTAATAAAATTTTAGAAGTTTAGGCATTCATGGGATTTTGGGGGTTTAGACATTTTCATACAGTTTAGGGGTTTAGACATTTTCATACAGTTTAGGGGTTTAGACATTTTTATAGGGTTTTACGTGTCTGCCTTTTGCGGGGGCGTACGATATGGTGGATTATTAATAAGATGCATCACAACAAAAGCAAGGTACAAGATTGCGGATCCACGATGCTAGAAATCAACCCCTAAAAATAGCCCAAAATGACGTCGTTTTGGGCGACAAAAGAGACAACAAAAAAATCACTCAAAACTGTCGTTTAGAGTCCTAGGAACATAAGATAGGGCTTTTTTTGGAAACGTAGCTCCTACTAGATCAAGGGTTGAAACTTAATTACCACTAGGCCAAGTTTTTTAAAAAAAAAGAAAAAGAAAAAACGAAACAATTACGTGCATTATTCCTAGGTCAATTTTTTAGGGGTTTAGACACTTAGGGTATCTTACGGTTTCATAAAATTTTAGAAGTTTAGGCATTCATGAGATTTTGGGGGTTTAGGCATTTTCATACAGTTTAGGGGTTTAGACATTTTCTTAGGGTTTTAGAAATTTAGGCACTTTCATGGATTATGGAGGTTTAGGAACTTTCGTACAGTATGGGAGTTTACGCACTTTTCATATTGGGAGTTTAGACACTTTGAATTTAGGTCTTAGTCACTTTAAATTTAAGCACTTTGAAAAAAAAAAAAAAAACT
The DNA here is from genome assembly GCA_022606695.1 of Vaccinium macrocarpon. Taxonomy (NCBI): domain Eukaryota; kingdom Viridiplantae; phylum Streptophyta; class Magnoliopsida; order Ericales; family Ericaceae; genus Vaccinium; species Vaccinium macrocarpon. Next base: position 26,731,688 of record CM040181.1, on the reverse strand, counting down.
TGACCCGGTGAAAATTATTTTCTCAAAAGTGGGTGGTAATTGCCTCAAACGTTGTCATTTTGGAAGCGGTGGGTTATAAAAAATACTCCACACATAGCCTTAATCACCTAGTGGAGTCGATGAAGTAGTGACACGGTTAGTGCCAATTTATCAGTCACAATTATTTGTCATTTTAATCGATTTATTATGGTAATTAGATGTCCGGACTCATTCACGCACACTTAAATTATTTTTGGCAAACTAATTCCACCGTCCGGTAAGAGGAGATTTTTACCTTTTCTACCTTCCCTGGCCCCATGAATCATATGATTTTTGGGCAACACCCGTGAAGGGCATGAGTTTTTTCCTCACAACATCCTAATCCCCACTCCCCTTTCTTTACTTTTGAGACAACTTTAAACAAAATTAATACTACCAACTTACAGAAAGAAGATGTGAAATTTCTCGTGAGTCTACCTTGTCCAGTACTAAAATAAGCTGTCCATTATTGGTTCCATGATCTCTCCTTTTTTGTTGAACGTCTCCATGATCTCTCTTTCGCTCTCATTATCTTAGAGCAAGTCCATCCCATTGGTTCAAAAAAAGACTCGAATTTTGAGGTAATTTGACAAAACTTGGAGCCACAATTTGCTAATCATCCTAATTTGCTATTCCGAGTATACCGAAAGTGTTAGAATTTATTTTACTTCTCTACTTCGATATATTATTTCATAAAATATTTGTTGCGGTAAATCCAAAATAGTAACAAGATACATGTCGGTACCAATACATACAGTTTCCAAAAAAAATGGTACGTTGGTCGATATGGAATTGGAAAATTTACTTATTACTCCCTCCGTCCCTTTTTAAATGAGTACTTTGAGAAACGTGTATTTTTATGGACATTAAAAAATGTACTTTTGTATAATATTTTTAAAATTTTTTGTACCAAATTAAAGTACTCAATGAGCATTTTAATTTGGTATAAATAAAATTAAAAAATTATATAGGGAAATATATTTTTTAGGGGTTTGAAATTGCACGTATTCCCAAGGTACGCACTTAAAAAGGGACGGAGGGAGTAAGTGTTTAAATGTCACAAAAAAATTCAGACTATTTGATATAAATCGGTTTGGCTTGGATAGTATCTCACCAACTTTTCCATTTTTGCATAAAAGAAAGAAAGAAAAAAACATAGTGTGACCTTGGATTTTGTCAAAAAAATTTACCAAATTATGACTTTGATGGGAAATTTGCTCTTACAAGAAGAGCAAAGCAGGTAAAAGCCAAATATCCCATCATTTCCTATAAAGAGTATCTTCCAAATGCCTACCAAAGTTCGTGGACACAAAACTTTAGAACCACTACAATCCTTTTTTATTAATGATGCTACAACAAAATATTTCGTCAAATTTCGAGGAGAAAAACCTCATGCGCTGTAATATAGTGGTGTATTTTTATAAACTTCGGACGGGTCCACTTAGAAAACACTCGTGACAAAAATACTTTTACAAGCTTATGCGGAGAGAAAAGAAAAAAAGTTTTCTTTCAAATCCCGACCGTGGTTTTGCAATCTCTCATTTTGTCCCACACTAGTAGAAGAAAGAAAAACAAAAAGCCTAAATAGTCTCACTTTGTTGAGAAAAAAAAGGGCCTTTTCCACAAACCTCTTCAAAGGGACTTTCTAATTAAAGTACACATATGATTTTATAACCACCCCCCTTTCCCAACCGTTAATGCCAAATTATAACAAACCCCACATGGGAAAACAAAACCTTTCGGATTGGTTCAAAAAGAAGATCCAAAAAGGCCGGATCAGAGGGGCGTGCTGTTTCTTCGGGGACAACATGCATGTTGGGCTAATCACGCCGGTTTGTGATCGGCAATAAACGGCTAAAATCACATTATATTCAGTAAAATCTAAACCGTCAACTATAGATTTGAGTTGTTCATAACCAATCACGAACGACCATAATGGGCCCAACATACAGGCTGTCACCGAAGGGACAACACGCTCCTGCTTCACGGAAAGGCCACATCCATTCACAAAAAAAGGGATAAATCCATTTACAAACAAAACCCATTACCCCCCAAAAAAGTTAAGAACAGCCCATACTTTTCTTGTGTTGTTTTTTGCGCCCCCCCCAAACCTGGCCGCATCTAATCTACATTTACCAACCTAAAGTTAAACCCAAAAGAGACAGAAATCAAATTATATCCTTCGAGTTCTAAATTAGTTTTCTCATTCTTGTGATAAGGACCCTTTACCCAGTTTTGTTAGAATTCTCTTGGATCAACAAAAATAGAAACCCCGGGTTGTGACTTGGTCCAGTCACCCACAGATCCGTCGCTATAGTCTTCTGCAAGCCTCTTGATACACCAAAGGTCCTCAGCGCACGATAGTGCCTTCCAGTGCGGAATGCCTAACTTGAGCGGGTCATGACTTGACACTTCCGTGGCCACCACCCCACACCCACTCTCCTTAGCCAAATTGTGCGCGAACCCACAAAGGGCCTTCACGTACTTCACCACCATTGGGCCTTCCCCACCAAGCCCATACAAAAAGTGAAGCCCAAAGGGCCGAAACACTTCGGGCATCGACGGTACACGAAGCCACGGGAAGGCCCGGTCAACTAACCGGGTCGTCTTCACTAGTCCTTTCTTCACGCGCGATGCTCCACGCACCTCAAGTTTGAAAACGTCTTGACAATTCCACACACTTAAAACAGCCCATGAATCGGGCGGGTTGGACAAGAACCGATCCGAACCAGGCCATGACCCGGGAAAATAAAACCCTTTCGGAACGGCAATAAAGGTGCCCAGACTGAGTTTGTTGTTGAGCACAGAGTCAATGTCTCGGGGGAAGAACTCGATGGTGGAGAAGCGGCGGCGGTAGAGCGATTCGGCATCGGAGGGGGTGAGTTTGAGGATGGTGACTCGGGTGTTGACCCGGACCCGGTGAGCGAAAACGGGTTGGACCAGGATTGAGGGTGTACGGAACTTGGAGTATCCACATTTGTTGGTGAAGAGGTTAACGGATGGATGGTTTTCGTTTTCGGTTGCTATGTACGAGTATTCGGCTCCGTTCTCTCGGAACCAATCCTCGATCCTTCTAACCAGCTCCAATCCAATTCCCATTCGCCTACAATAATACAAATTTTGTTTTAGTTAATTGCATATAAGTATATTCCTAAAAATACGGATGTTCGAATGAGTGTGCATGCGTCGTGAACAGTCCGATGTACATAAATTCTACACACTAATTGTAGAAGTCGTACACTTTAAAGAGCTCTAGCTCTCGATAGATTTGTGTCTAAATATGTCTCTGGACACCTAATCAGAAAATCGTTATTTTTACTCCCTTGTTTCATATTTTTATTTTGAAACATCCTAAACATTTGCCATATTAAAAAAGTGAATTAAAATAGTGTGTAAATTTTTACAAATTCATTCTCGTATAAAAATAAAAAGTACCTTTCAAAGTTACCCAAAAAGAAAAAATGGGCATGTTGAAAACTCTTTCCAATGAGACATTCATTAAGTGCAAGCCCACTTGAAAAGTTTCCATTTTATTGATAGCAACATTTATTTTAGCACTAGTAGTGAGGCATGATAATTGATGTCTAATTGATGAGAACTCAATGACCCATTTTATGCCCAATCATAAGGATTGGAATAATGTTTAATGTGGGGAATAAGTCCGTGAGGTGAATGTACGTAATGCGTAATTTTTCCGTTATTTTGCAGACGCACGACTAAGTGTATAGACAACGTATAAATGAATAGGTTGGTGGATTTGAATGAGAGAGAATATGATACAGTTATATACCTGTGATGTGGAGAGACACGGAGGCCCAAGATGTAGGCGAGTTTGGTGTAGACAGGGAGGACAAGGGGCTGTTTGGATGGGTCGTTTTGACCACTACTAGCAGTAGTACTTCTGGAGAACAACTTCTTGCCGCACGTAACGGTTTTGATGCACCCTCTTATCATTCCCACTATTTCTCTCTCCTCTTTCTTATCTCCTCCTCCTCCACCCACCTTCTTCACACTCTCTGCCACCTACTCAACCATATACACAAGTATATTACATGTAAATATACACACACATATATATATATATAAATTTCCGTTGCACCAAAAAAAAAAAGTATATCAATATATGTCTCATATACCGTTTGATTAATTACATTGGCTGTGTTCGTTTGGTAGTTTTAGTTTAGTTTTGATGATGTCATCAGGTGTAATGAGTGGAAAGAGATAGAGAGAGAAATGAGAAAAATGATGATGTCATCAAAACTAAAACTAAAACGGGAAACGAACAAGGACATTACATTTTTATTTAGGGAACTAAGAATGACACTCCCTTTTTCTCTACTGGTACTTTTTCTTTTCTTTCTATTTTCATGTGAAGTGCAAGGTCGATAGAAAAAATGAGAATGCCAATAACACTTATACTTTCTTTTTCGGTCAATGACTTTTGTACTAACAGTCTCTTTGGATTGCGTGATTTTATGAGAAAAATAAAGAGATGATTTCTCACTAAGGCTCGTATGTTTAAACGTAAAATATTTTCTTGTATAAAAAATATTTTATTGCCAAAATGATAATTTCCGTTTGCTTTATTGGATGTTTGGTTGATAGTGAAGCATTTACATAGTATTTTTAAGCTTGGTTTTCTATTTGCTAAAATGAATAATTGTTAAAATCAAGTAGGTAATTTTAGCAAATAGAGTGAGGATGTGATTTTATCTCTAATTAAATCTGGACATATTTTACAAATGTCCATTTTAGCAAATGAAAAATCAATTCTTATTCTAAAAAAGAAAAGATGAATAAATTAAAAAGTGAGAGTGAGGGAAGTATGACATACCAGCATGAGATAGGCAGGGGAATGGCGAACCCTGCAAATCGGGTCACCCAAGAGATCAGTGAACAGAGATAGCTTCCCTGTGGGCCCCACCTCACATCTCCTCTCCACCTCCTCCACACCTCTGCAATCCTTTTTCGGGTCAAACTCTCTCACCTCCAATACCACCGCCGCTCTTTCACACCCCTCCTCCACCATTCTCTCTCTTTCCAAAAAACAGAGCATAAGAAGAAGAAAAAAAACTGAACACCAAGCAAACCAGCACCCCAATGAAAAACTGTTCGGCTGTAGCTATATATATATATATATATATATATATATATATATATAGAGAGAGAGAGAGAGAGAGAGAGAGAGAGAGAGGTCAAAATAGTAGCAGTTGCAAGGCTGCGAAGTGTAAGATATGTAACGTGTGAATCAAGCAAGGGAAAAATCTCTTCGAAATTTGCGAAAACTGATGAGATAGGGGGAGAAGCTCGTGAGACATGAAAAGAAGGCGGTTAAGCGGCTGGGGCTTTACTTAGGGAAGTGAGTAGAAGTTCCATCATTGCTTTTGAGAGGGTTCTACGACTGGTGGTGCCTTTAAATACCCTGATTTTTGGGCTTTTTCTTTTTCCTTTTTCTGGTCAGGATATTTTAAAACCAGGGTAGTGTTACGTATGTACTCCAGAACGTGAAATCAGTGATTCAGAGTCACTAAAAAAATACATTTAAGCTATGAATTTCACTTTCTAGATAAGTTTTCGAATAATTATTATAGACATGCTAGGGTCACAAATAGGTGCGCACGCACACACTTTAAAATATCAGTGTCCAAGTGTTTGCGTTAGCAGCATTTTTTTACATAAAATCTAATATAAATGCACAAACACACACTCACACGAGTGATAAGAATGCGATCCGCACATTCTGTGTAGTGTCTCTAGATTGCCAAAAATGACAAGAACATAACACCAAACATAACTTCTTATATATGCGTAAGTCCCATGTAATAAATGTATATGTGAGGGTATATATTCGGTGTTTTGTTCGAATAATCGTGTCACACATATCTCATAGTGTGAGTCTCACTCCTTAGAGCATCCTCATCAGCTTGGCTAAAATTTTTGCCAAAAGACCTGATGCACAGTGCATATACCTAGCCTGTCACTCTCAACACTCCAACAATACTACCCATTTTTACCTATTTTATATTAAAATATTTTTTGTCCTTATTTAAAATAACATAGACATACACAGTATATATATGTATGTATATCCACAAATCGCTACCGTTGCCGTTTGCCTCCTCCGCCGTCGTTACCTTTGCCGCTCATCCCCGTCGACGGCTTGCCCAAAGCTCCATCCCTCCATCGCCGTCCGTCCTTGAGTGCTTCTGGTCGAAACTCGTCCGGTGCGAGATCTACATCGTCGGTCACTGGTTGTGGTTGGGCTGTGCCGTTTTAGGATTTGGAGTCTGCAGTGTTTGCAGACATTTGCTTTGGTTCTGATTGGTGAAGCTGAGAGATAGGGAGGTAGGAAGATCGGAACTGGGTTTGATCGGAACTCCTCTCTTTGTTGCAGAGGCCAGAGAGAGGTAGAGACAAAGAGAGAGTGGAGGAAGAAAAAACAATAAAATATTGGATCCCAGTGAACAGTGGTTAGGGGTATATAGCTAAGTACTGTAGCTTAGGGGTGGATACCTAATGGTTTACCTAAGCTGTTGGAGGCAGTATTTTCACATTTTGGTTGGGTAAAATGGCTTAACTTGTTCTTTGGCTAAGCTGTTGTTGATGCTCTTACACGATGGTGTAAGTATTTATCCGCTTGAGTCTGGTTTCAACCAAAAATAAATAGTACAGTAAACAATTTTACACGCTAGAATCAACATTCCTACGGATTCTTCTCCCCTGAGATGTAAAAAAATGTAATACTTTCGTCTTTGTTTGTTTATCCACTTTTATTATTCTATACCCCTTAAAAAATTGCATATATATTTTAATACGAATCTATTCATATATACAATATAAATCTTATTTGATAGATCTTAATTAGTTATATTATACGAAATTTTCAAAATCTTGAAATCCATTATAAATTGAAAGATGTACACAATTTATTGTTGGAAATTTTGTGAATGAAACCTGGGCACTCGGAAGGTCTCCCGAGGCAACCGAGACCTCCCCACGGATTCAATACGATCGCGGATTAATGCTGAGTAACTCTCTTGTGAATATGGAGATTATAGCAGAATTCATTCCCCATTCAATATTTGGATTCATTGCAGGAGTTTTAGATTACAGAATTGAATTGGATATTCAATCTGCCTATTGAATGGGGAGGCTCCTCCTCTTTAATCTCGTATTCATTTTCAGCTCCATTTTCATCTATAAAATGGAAGCTCTGTTGTGTGTTTGATCATCAGTTTTTTGAGCAAACAAAATACTCCAAAATTCGTCTTTGTGAGAGAGAGAGAGGCAGATGCTGTTTCAGTTCGCCAAGGCTTCCAGCGGTGGTGTTCCAGTGGTTGTGGTTCTAGCCGTTGTATCCTGGGACGAAGACGTCGGTTCTACCTGCAACACCCACGGTAGGCGGCGAATCTTTGTTAAGGAGAGTGTGGTTACACACGACTCGGCAATCAATCTACTGTTTGTATTTCTTATTTATTAGTTTCTGTCAAGTTTATTTCTATTCAAGTATTTCTGTTTCATTGTAATCTATTCATGTATGATTATTCTTAATGGAATTGTTCTTTGGAATTTGGAATTGCCACTGTACTTTTTCCAACAATCTTAACAAATATTTTCTTATCGATTGGCTATCGAGTTCCAGAAAACAATTCTGTTTTGGTACTGACTTTTGAGTTGCAAGAACAGAATCAAAATTGTGACAGAATTGGTGGCATCTCACTGATCTGAGATATCATAGTAATCTGACTAGATTACTCGTGTGGGAGATTGATACAAAAAATCAGAGGCTACGGGATTGAACTTCACTGATTAAGCCATGGCTTTAGGCAATTGTGCGCAACTGGCCTTTATCTGTCAAGTTTGATAGGCCTTTGGAGCAATCTACTTGGCTTAAGCCTTGACGTTGCTAGGCCAGAAACTTGTGATCAGTGGATTGTTTGGCTTCTGGAGCAACCTACTCTACTTAAGCAGTGACGTTGCTTAGCCACAATCCTCTGGATCTCTGCTTTGTGATAGCAGTCCTTGTGTTGGGTTTGAGAACAACCAGTGGTTGGGCTAGTTCGGCCTAAGTGTGTGCTCTGCCTGCAGTAATATAACCAGTGGAAGGTGAATTACTCAGCCTTAGTACATGGCCAGTGTAGTAACTTGGCACAAGGATTGGTATACTTGGCAGAGGCAAAAGATGAATTGCCTTGATTGCTTAAGCAGTGAATTGTGTATACCGTTTAGGTTTCGAGGGCGCTGCCCTCGAACTCCCTTCTAGGGGTGCTGCCCCTAGGAACCCCGCTAGGGAGCACGACCCCCTAGAACCCCCACCAGGGGGCAAGCCCCCTAGGACCCTCAAGTTACGCTTGTGCGTTGTGGGTGCAAGACCATGTTTGGTTGCTAAGTTTAGATTGTTAATCTATACTTATTGTCATGACTGTGAAAATAGTTTCACTAATTTGTGGTTTGTCATTACTTAGGTTGAGATGACAACTGGAAAGAGCAATGAGACTCCAAATGTGGGAAGCTCGAGTGCTGCTACTCCTTTGCATGGAGTCCCCACAATACCGATGTCCCATGTTGATAAGCCTGGGAAGTTTGGTCCAGGGGTTGATTTCAAGAGATGGCAACAGAAGATGATGTTCTATCTGACCACTCTCTATCTCGCTGGGTGCTTATCTGAGGATGCCCCAGTTGTTGCTGAAAATGAGACGGACAACCAGAAGCGACAAGCTCTGGATCAGTGGAAGAACGCTGATTATCTGGCCAGGAACTATGTCTTGAATGCTCTTAATGACTCGTTGTACTCTGTGTTCAATGAGGTGGAGTCAGCCAAGGATCTGTGGAAGTCCTTGGATAAAAAGTACAAAATTGAGGGGGCTGGGCCTAAAAAATTCGTGGTGAGCCGCTTCCTTGATTATACTATGAAAGATGAAAGGTCTGTGATTGAACAGGTCCAAGAGCTCCAGATGTTAATCAATGAAATCAAAGCAGAAGGGATGTTATTGCCTGAGGCTTTTTTGGTGGCTGCCATCATCCACAAGCTTCCAGGAACTTGGAAGTAGTTCAAGAGTTATCTCATGTTCAAGAACAAGGAGATGACATTGGAGACTCTTTTCTACAAACTCAATGTCATGGAAGGAAATCGGGCTAGAAAGAATGCGTCCAAGGAGGCCGAAATGGCGAAAGCCAATATGGTGGAGTATGGTCGTTTTTCCTCAAGTGGTGTGAAAAAGAACCATCATGACAAGCAGTCTGACAAGTAGAAGGGCAAGAGTGTCCATCTGGGACCAAAGGGCGGTGTCGCTAAGAAGCAAAGGGAGAAGTTCCAAGGGAAATGCTTTAATTGTGACAAATTTGGCCATAAAGCATCTGAGTGCAAGAAGCTACCTCGTCCACAAGCCCATATTGCAGAAGCCTCGGGAGGTAGTTCTAACATGAACTTCTTAGCTATGGTATCTGAGGTGAACATGATGGGCTCGAATCCACGGGAGTGGTGGATTGACACTGGGGCTACCTGCCATATCTGCTGTGACAAGAAGATGTTCACGTCACTTGAGCCGGTAAATGGGGAGAAGCTGTTTATGGGGAATTCAGCGACCTCAGATATTGCTGGTGAAGGAACAGTGGTCTTGAAGATGACTTCAGGGAAGACATTGACCCTGAACAAGGTGTTGTTCGTGCCAGACATTCGCAAGAATCTGACATCTGGCTCTCTGCTTAGCAAGCACGGCTTTTGTATGGTGATTGAATCAGATAGGGTCATTTTGACTAAGGTTGGATCATATGTAGGGAAAGGTTAAATAGCTGATGGGCTGTTTAAAATGAATGTAATGACTGTTATCCCTACTATTAATAAGACAAATGCCCCAGTTGCTTATGTGCTTGAGTCTTCCATTTTGTGGCATGGTAGACTAGGTCATGTTAATTATGAATCTATGCGTAGATTAGTTAACTTGGACCATATTCCAGCTTTTCATATTGATACAAATCACAAGGTGAAACTTGTGTCAAAGCAAAGATAACTAGAACTTCGTTTCGATCGATTGAGAGAAGTACCGAACCATTGGGGCTAATCCACACTAATGTGTGTGATCTGAAATATGTCCAAACACCAAATGCAAACAAGCATTTCATTACTTTTATCGATGATAGCACAAAATATTGCTATGTGTACTTGCTAAAAAGCAAGGATAAAGCGTTGGACAAGTTCATTCTTTTTAAGAATGAGGTAGAGAACCAACTTAGTAGTAAGATTAAGGTGGTGAGAAGTGATCGAGGTGGTGAATTTAAATCACCGTTTGGTAACTACTGTGTTGAACACGGTATTATTTACCAAACCACTGTACCTTACGCGCCTCAGCAGAACGGAACTGCAGAACGCAAGAATTGTACATTGAAAGAAATGATGAATGCTATGTTGGTTAGTTTTGGGATGCCTTAGAACACGTGGGGTGAAGCAGTGTTGACCGCTAACTATCTTTTGAATTTAGTGCCCCGCAAAAAGTTAGACAATACACCTTATGAGTTGCTCAAAGGTAAGAAACCTAACTTTAAACACTTGCGAGTGTGGGGGTGTCTTGCTAAAGTAGCAATACCTCCTCCTAAATATGAGAAGATAGGACCGAAGACCGTTGACTGTGTGTTCATCGGTTATGCACACAATAGTAGTGCATATCGGTTCCTTGTGTATGAGTCTGGAGTACCAGATATACACAAAAAACACTTGCATGGAGTCTATAAATGTGTCATTTTTTGAGCACATTTTTTCGTATAGATCCATTGGAGAGTCCAGTTTAGTGAAACGGACCCTGCATCCTGTTAATTATGGCAGTGGTGACCAAGGAAAGGAAGATGATGTTGAGCCAAGACGCAACAAGTGTGCTAGGACATCAACATCCTTTGGTTTAGATTTTCTAACTTATTTGTTAGAAAGTGAGACTCGGACTTACAAGGAAGCTGTTAGCTGTCCTGAAGGTCCTTTGTGGAAAGAGGCTATTAAAAGTGAAATCGACTCCATCCTACAAAACCATATGTGGGAACTGGTGGATCTGCCACCTGGTAGTAAGCCTATGGGCTATAAGTGGATCTTCAAAAGGAAGATGAAAGCAGATGGGTTGATAGATAAGTAGAAAGCTAGGCTTGTCATTAAAGGCTATAGGCAAAAAGAAGGCCTAGATTACTTTGATAGTTATTCGCCGGTCTCAAGGATTAATTCCATTCAAATGATCATTGCTATCGCAGCTTTGCGAAATCTTGAGATACATCAGATGGATGTAAAAACAGCTTTCCTAAATGGCGATTTAGAAGAGGAAATCTATATGGAACAACCTGAGGGTTTTTTCGCGCCAGGCTAAGAGACGAAAGTCTGTAAGCTTGTTAGGTCTCTGTATGGTCTAAAGCAAGCTCCAAAACAATGGCATGAGAAGTTTGACAATGCAATGTTGTCTAGTGGCTTCCGCATCAATGAATGTGACAAATGTGTTTATGTCAAGGACACTGATGAAGGATATGTCATTTTGTGTCTCTATGTTGATGATATGCTCATTGTTGGTAGTAATGACAGGGTCATTCGATCTACCAAGGATATGTTGAACTCTAAGTTTGACATGAAGGATATGGGCCTTGCAGATGTCATACTAGGTGTGAAGATCACCAGAACATCTGATGGACTTGCGTTGTCTCAGACACACTATGTTGACAAAATTCTTGAGAAGTTCAACCAGTCTAATACAAGCATCGCAAGAATCCTCGTGGGGCGTTAGTCTCCATTTATCCAAGGAGGGGGAAAGGGTGTCCCAATTAGAGTATTCTCGGATTATTGGGAGCCTCATGTACTTGATGAGTTGTACAAGGCCTGATATAGCCTACTCAGTAAGCAGACTGAGCAGATACACGAGTAATCCAGGACATGATCACTGGAAGGCGATAGTCAGAGTACTACATTATTTAAGGTATAAAATAACCATCGAAGACTAGTTGTTCATTTAGTCTTTTATAGTTAACTACCATTCTGGCTTTTCCTCTCTTGATCTCAGCATGATTTCTTACAATAAAAGTTGGACTAGAGTGTGGACTGGTAGTCTTCTCAATTAACTTCTTATCTAGAAGTTCTTTTATTTGTATATCAAACTCATCTATATCCTGTTTGGTATAGATCATAGGTTTTACTCTAACTATTACATTAGGGTTTCTCAGTTTTAAACTACAGTAACGAGGACTTCGTGACCATAATTTCAAAGGGTCTTCACTAAAGTTTTCTTCTAAAACTTTATATATCCTACGCGATTCATCAATAGATTTGATGATAGGAGTCATCTCTCCTCTAGATACCGGTGCAAAATCTCTGTCACAAACATATTTATGCTATTCTAGCAAAGGAATATGTACTAATGCACCTTTTATAGTTAACGCTAATTCTTTTTCATAAACATGCATAGGCAAATATTGATAGATAAAATTGTTGCCTAATAAAATATCACCATGCATATAAGGAAAACATATAATTTTTGGAATGACAAATTTGGTATTTCCCATCCAAATAGATATGTTTTTTGCCTTAAATTGTATTTCTGTATTACCTCCATCAATTCCTATAACTAAAATAGGATGTTTCATTAATAACCATTTTTCTTTTGGAATTGCGTTCCACTTACAGGTACAAATAGTGGCTCCTATATCTATTAAAACATTCAGGGTATATGGTTTATATCCCGAAAAATTAAAAGTACCCATAACATAGGTATATCTTTTCTTACCTTGACTGGGAGAAAAAATAATTTCATCATTTTTTGTTTGAAAATGATAAATTTGCGCAGTTTGAATTTCTTCCTTCTGCTTATTTTTATGAGAACTACCAGGCATAATAGGAACTTGCACAGTTTTCGTGGCAATAGCTCTTGATGGTCTAGGAAAATCTTTTTGCCAAACATTACCGGGTATTGATTTATTATTAAAATACAAATTTCTTCCTGAAACTTGTAATTCAACTCTGTTACTAGAAGAAGATTGCCCTCTAGGTTCTACCAAGTCGGTAAGTAGCTAGTTCCTAGGAATTTCTAGGTTTGTCCAGTTCATTAGCCTAGGTTGAATAACAGAATCAAATGGTCGTGGTTCAAAATTTTCAACCATATGTTTATCTATGGGTTTCATAGAGGTTTCTAGAAATTTTGTTAATTCATGGATTGTTCTCCATTGAATTGCCAGATTGTTGGAATTTGATCTCATATCAATTCCTCTAGTCTTTATCCTCATTTGCACTGTATCTTCTAAGTTCGGGTCATTAATGGAGATGAAGAAATTTGGTTTTATGTTAAACCAAATAACTCCATTTACTAAATTAGATTGAATTCCTCCAATGACTGCCTTCATAGGGTCACTAAATCTTTTATCTAAAAGAACAGATAAAACAGGACTATCTATCCCTTCTCTGAATAAAGCATTAATCCTAACTTGGATTAATCCAATATGTATATAGCGGACTTCTGGGTATTTCTTTTTCCATCTTGCTACTTTTTGTTTATCAAAAAGAGCAATATGTACATGTCCGTCACTAGATAACTGAGAAGTGGTGTTTCCACTATATTTCTCAAAGACTCTGGCTGAGAACATATTAAACTTAGAAATTTTATAAATTTCTTCTTTTTTAACTTGCAGCAGTTTTTCAAAATTTTCTATGTCCTGATCAATAAAGAGTGTTTCTTCACCCATTACATCTCCTAATCTTAATGCTCCTAATTCTTCTGCAAGACTAGGGTTAATATAAGAAGATGAGTCTGCCATGCATTTTGACGATTCATTTAGCATAAAAACTAATTCTTCATCATCAGATGAGCTTTCATATTCACTATCTATCTCATATAGAATTTCTTCTATATCACTAAACTCTTCACCAAATAAAACTTCAAGCTCTTGATCTTAAAAAATCTTGACCATTTTCTTTGCACTTTTTCCCTTGTTGGGACATTCAGGTGCATAATGACCTTCTTTATTACAAATATAACAACGACAAGTCTTCTTTTTAAAAGTAGTTGCCTTAGTATTTTTCTTTTTACGAACATACTTTTTCTTTTTAGAAAAATTTTTATTTTTTGTCCAAGGCTTCCATTTAAACGTTTTCTTCTTTTTTGAAAATCGTTTTTTNCTGAAAAGTAGGCTTGCAACCAATTTTCCAATTTTCTTGCAAAATGCGCTCACAACATTTTTGTCCAGTTTTTGTATTGGAAATCTAGTTTTTTACCTGCTTTTTAGCTTTTATTTCAAGACAGCAGTCTGCTATTTGTCTCAAAACAAAATTAATTCTAAAACCTAAATTATCATCCTTCCCCTGTTTTTTTAAGAAACTCAGGGTAATTTTTAAAACTTATTTCATCCCATGGGCATGGGAGTTTATGAAAAAACTGATCAAGCCAGTAACCAGTAGTTGAGGGTTTAAGTTGGTAAATTTTTTTTTTGAAAGTTTTGCAATACTCGTCAAAAAAGCATATATTGCATAATTCCAATTTAGACAAAATATAATTTGCATCTTTTTGCAAATTCTGCTCACCAACATATCCACATAAATTTTCTTTTATGAGGATAACGAACTGTGATAATATTTTATCATGGGAATTAAAATTAGCCAATAAAGCTGCTTTTTCTAGCTTGCCTTTATCTAATTCTTCCCATTGTTTTAGCCACTGTAAAACATCTCCCTGTAACGTTGCTGCTATATAATCAAGGAATTTTTCTTTGGTCCATGTATTTTTATAATTAGTAATAATGATGGACAAAGACCGTGCCCAATCATCTATAGTTTGAAGCTGATCCTTAAAAGGAACATTGGGCTATATCATATTTATTTAAATCATCTCTTCTAGATGGTGCTGGTTCTGAGGTTGAACTAGTGTCACCTTTAGTTTTAATATCATTAGCATATAAATATTCAGACGTATCTGTGTCTAAAATACAATCAGGGTCATCTGGATGCATATGAGGTATCCCATCTGGATCCTGATCCTCTGCTTTTCTTTTCCCTAAAGAAAAAGTTTCTCCAACTAAATTTTCTTCTGTGGAGAATTTTTCAACAGAAACAACTGAAGTGTCTTCTTCAATTGAACTGTCTTCTTCATGTGAAGTGTCATCATCACTATCTTCCTCCTTTTCTAACATATTTATTTCATAGTGAAAATAACTTAACAGGTCTTCGTTTTGAAGATAAGTCTCCTGAATTTGTTTGAGAATTTGATTTCTCTCTTCAACTTCTAAATGGGGGTCTTTATATAAGTTCATCCAATAGTCTAATATTTCAACTATATTATCATACTCAGTCCTGTTATAGGTTTGAGTATTAAGGGCCATAACATCCTCTGTGCCATAAAATAACCTAGGTGTTTGGTGGTCTCCTGGACTATTCATTCCATTAGTCTCACTAATTTCAAAAGAGTCTAACTTGTTTAGTAAACTCTCCATAGTGGTCTTTGTTTCAGACTTCAAGTCTATATTAAGGATACTACCAAAATTGTTTATTTTGGCTTCTATAGAATCTAATTTTGCTTCTACATAATTTTGATTTATTTTTTGATTTTTGTCTATTTTTGAAAACCAAGAACACATAATATCAGTAATATTATTAAGGCTAGCACCGATATAATTAACAGTAATTCCTTGTTTAGGAATATGAACCAGATGCTCATAATTATCTCTAATATTATCTTCTACAGTACCTACACAAGTAGTGTTTTCCTTGTTTAGTATCATTTTAGACTGATGTTGGTACCTAAAACCTCTTAGAGTGGTGTGTTTGGTGCCTAAAACCTTCCTTAAAGTTCAATTAACTCAAATTTTTAAAGATAAACAGGTCTTGAACAATCGGATAATATGGGCTTTAACACGCTCTAAGTATATGAGTTTTGCAACAGCTAAAAGTGTAACAATAAACAAAGAACACAAAACAAGTAAAGGATTGTAGTAAATAAATACTCACAGTAATTTACAGCTTTGGTCTTGCTATTGAGCTTTTTACCAAAGTTGATTTTATTCTAATCTACTTACTACCAACAAGCTCTGATACCACTAACAACAGAAAATAAAAAGGAAAGGAAATGTGGAAGACTAAATATTGATGGGAGGAATATTATTACGTGGGAAAGTTTGTACATGACCTATTATGCCTACATACCTCTCTATTTAAAGACAACCAAGTACAACTCTTTTTTACTACTCACTTTACAGATGTCTCCCCTAAGGAGGGGCCATCTTTCTCCTTGTTACAATTGTACAAAAGATTGAATTGGATATTCAATCTGCCTATTGAAAGGGGAGGCTCCTCCTCTTTAATCCCGTATTCATTTTCAGCTCCATTTTCACCTATAAAATGGAAGCTCTGTTGTGTGTTTGATCATCAGTTTTTTGAGCAAACAAAATACTCCAAAATTTGTCTTTGAGAGAGAGAGAGAGGCAGACGCTGTTTCAGTTCGCCAAGGCTTCTAGCGGTGATGTTCCAGTGGTTGTGGTTCTAGCTGTTGTATCCTAGGACGAAGACGTCGGTTCTACCTACAACACCCATGGTAGGCGGCGAATCTTTGTTAAGGAGAGTGTGGTTACACATGACTTGACAATCAATCTACTGTTTGTATTTCTTATTTAGTTTCCGTCAAGTTTATTTCTGTTCAAGTATTTCTGTTTCATTGTAATCTGTTCATGTATGATTATTCTTAATGGAATTATTCTTTGGAATTCGGAATTGCCACTGCACTTTTTCCAACATTGAAAATTTGACACGAAAAATAAGTAATAAACACAGAGTGAATACAACTTTTATATATATCCACATGGGGTCCAACACAAACAATTTGAGCTGTTAGCTGGCTTATTTTTTCGTCTTTCTTTCATTTTTTTCGTGTTTTTTAGTTTAACATCAACTTTTTGTGTATTATTGGTTCATCTTGGCGAGAGTAATAAAAAAAATTAAAAATTATGATTGAATCATATATTTTTTGAATAAAACAAAAACAAGTAAAAAAGACAATTTTTTACACCTTTTCGATCTTATTCAAAAAATTGTGAATTTTAGTCATAATTTTTTACCTTTTTGGATTCATCTCGCTGAAACAAACCAATAATACTAAAAAAAATCGATGCAAAAAAACTAACAAAAAAAAAAAATCAAATAAAGGCAAAAAGAAGAAGTTAAGTTGGCTTTTTAGGCCAAACTTCAATTAGATTAGAATAAAAACTATAAAAGTGGATGAATGGATCAAATACTTAGCGATATTTGTGAGCGGATTAATTTTAATGTGGCATAGGCATAAGTGACATTTATGAAAATCTCATTATGGTCTTACCTGATATTTCAATATTCGTGAGTGGTGGCTAGTTCATGCGGTAGAACTCTTGGATGTCTCACACTGCATTCCAATATTGAGTCTCATTTGCCCCTCCTTCATGTAATATATTAGGAATGAAGAATGACAAAAAAAGAAAAAGAAAAAAAAAAGAATGTCAATATCCAATTAATTTTTATTTTTTTCCTAAATAATTCGTAGAGTAGTCTATGAAATTAATGGCTCGGTTTGCCACACTACTGCAAAAAGGCATAAAGATCACAGTCTTTTGGTGTGATCTTTCACTTTTAATCTCGGTCTAAAAACCGTGATCTAATCTAGTGTGATTAAAAGTCTCCATCTTTCAATCACAGTTCTAGACCGTGATGAAAACTCATGAAAAACTGTGATCTTTGACAATATAACATCTCAGTTTTGCCTAAAAACCGTGATTGTTTAAAGAGAAAAGATCTCAGGTTTTAGTAAAACCATGATTAAAAAATGAAAAAAAACTGTGATAAAAAAATTTCTCACTAATATAGGTGTCCAAAAATTGTCTTACCTTGCAAACCTTGCTTTCATCGAGATTTGATCCTTTGACCTCTTACACAAGACAACTAACACCTATCAACCTCACTAACTATACATTTCCTTATGTTGTTGAACTATTTAATATATATAGTAGTTTTTGTAGGCTTTTCACTTGCCCATATTAGTTTCTTGACCATTCTTGAGAATTGATTATGATTTTCTAAGCTTTATTTACTCTTATAGTTTCCTAGCTTGTTTGAAAAAGTTTAATTTTTGGTTCAAAGATATTTTTTTTTTGGTTAAACGCATATTCTATGAGTTTATGACAATAATTTTTTATGGTTTAAAATAGATGTCCCATCTTCTAATTCAGCAAAAAAAATTTCTATCAAAACCTCTAAATCCCTCTGCTTTCTCGGTATAATTATGATCCTTCAACTCAATAATTTTCATCAAATTGAAACTTTTCTCCCCATAAAATTTTACTTCCAACCATACTCTCATATCCATCAAATTCTGAGTTTTCCTTAACAAGACAGAAAAAGTAAGAAAGATCTCAGTTTTTGTAAAAACGTGATAAAAAAATTATGGTTATTTTTTTTTTATCACGGTTAAGTACATAAACTGAGATGAAATATTGTTTTAATCTTGGTCATCTATAAAAAGTGATTAAAAATAAAAATGAAATTATCTCATCTTGCTTACAATCACACTTTTTAATGACTGAGATTAAAACTCATACTTACAATCACACTTTTTAAAAGACTGAGTAATTTTAGTTCTATTTTCAATCACGTTTTATAGATGACCGAGATTAAAACTGTGTTTCATCTCGGTTTATGTATTTAACCGTGATAAAAAATCTAACTCTTATTTTTTTATCACGGTTTTATAAAAACTGAGATCTTTTTTATTTTTGAGGCGTGATCTTATCACCTTTTTGTAGTAGTGCCATCACATGAGATCATAGGAGATTTTTATTTTACGTTAAGATCAGTCCTCGTTTGTAGGCCATCGCGAAGTTTATTATGATAGTTTGACTATATATTGTATATAAAGTCAATGTATGTAGCTTATAAATTAGAAAAAATTGATCAAGTAAGGGTGAGTTTCCACTACGGTATTTTCGCTATTTTTTGACTGCAATTTGTCAAATCAGTTAATGTATATGAGAAGAATGACTATTTGATTTGACAACTTATAGTAAATGTCGTAGTAGAAACTCAGTCAAATTCTATGTTTTTTTTTTTTCAACATAAATAAGTATTTTAATTTGACAACAACTTAAAAACTTAATGGAGAGATATTCATTGTGAAAATTATTCTGCCATGGAACTTAAGAAGTCCACACCACAAAAAACTTCATGGTCAAGAGTGACCCTGGCCTAAAGTGGAAGGTGTTGTCGCTTTAGGTCAAAAAAATTAAACAAAAAAGGGGGCCTATTTTCCATGGAAATCACAAATAAATACTCCATTGATAATAAATAAATCAAAATAATATATCTTCATTAAAAAATTGAGACAACCCTAGTTAGAGAAAACACATAGTATGAGCAGTACTTTGTTATGGTTGATTTTTTAATTGTAGAAAGAATTTAAAAGTCTTTTTAGTTAAATTACGAAACTAAAATATCATGTTTAAGCTTTTTATGTGAAGCTCAACTTTCACGACTTAACTTCAGCCTACAAATTAGAACACAGTTATTGATCCACAAAACACAAATGTCCAAGAATAAGTACTATCGTTTGAAAAAAAAAAAAAATTCTGTCCACAAATTAAAATTAATGATTACAAACATGGTAGGGGAAGCTGAAACGGAAAAGATATGGGTACATAAGTTTTGCATATGAAATGTACAAATATTTTTATTTGGGGCCACTCTGGGCCCCATACGGAAAATCGGAGCTGTTCATATTTTTCAAAACATTATGTACTCATACACCATAAGAAATCAGCTCAATTAGATACTAGCAAAATGCTACTCCCGTTTGTCTAGGTTTTTTGTTCAAAATAAAAAACTAGATAAACGGATGGAGCCTTTGTCGATATTTGATTGAGCTTATTTTTCACGGAGCACAATGAAATATTTTTTTAAAGAATATAAATGGCTCCGATCATCCGCGTTGGACCCGGAATAATCCCAAATTAGTTGATTTGTACATTTTATGTACAAAAAATTGTGTACGCCTAGCATTGTCCAAGCTGAAATGGCAACGGCGGCTGTGGCTCCGCAGTAGTGGTAGTTCCTGTCTCTGCGTTCAAATTTAATCATTAATTTTACATTAAAAATGCTACGCGCACGTCTTTGTGTGCACCGATTTTGCACCGACGGCATCGGGGATGCCGTTGTGGGATCTAAACGATCGATCCGAGCCGTTCATCATTCTCAAAATTGAATTCCGAGTGGGCTTGCGTGAGAATCGAGACAATTGGACGGCTGTATGAGCTCAATTCAAAACCACCACATTTCATTCAAAAAATTTTAATCGAAATGGGTTGATTTTGGATTGAGCTCATACAGCCGTTCAATTGCCTCGATTCTTGCATGGGCCCACTCGGAATTCGATTTTGAGAAGGATGAACGGCTCGGATCAATCGTTTGGGTACCACAATGGCGTGCCCGGCGTCATCGGTGCAAAATCGGTGCACACATAGACGTGCACGTAGCAACATTCATTTTGCATGGAAGTAGACGTTGCATCATGACCCCCTTTTTAATCATTACGAAATTTTATCCTTTGGCACCCATTTTTAATCATTGCGAAATTTTATCATTACGAAAACTAAGCCTATAGATCGTTTTGTAGGGCTCATTTCAACTTTCTACACAAATAACGATTCGTTCATTATTTTAGAAATACATTTTTGAAGTGGTTTAGACATTGAATAAAAAAATTATGTTAACACCAGATTTTTCCCTACCCTATTTATCAAATCAAATGACGTTGATGCTAGCAGGAAAGAGACGTCGGATCATGAGGAAACCAAAACAGGTCTTACTGCATCGAACATGTGATTCCCGACAAAGATAAACCAACACAGTACATGTCATGTTGATGTCGTGGTAAGTTGTATATTAGTTCCATGTTTCATATATCATATTACATCTATAGGTGCAAAGCCTAGATGACAGACAAGCCATTTTTTTAGGAGAACATAGTCATCCCTCCATTATTTAAATAGCAATCAAATCTTAGAAGCTCGTTTTTAGACCACTCGGCTAGCTATATATTTGAGGCATTCAGTCAAACATCAAGATCATTGGATGCACTTGTTTTAACATTTCTGAGTGATCGGTTCAAGTTACCTCAAAATCAGAGGATGATAGACCGTTGAACCATCACTCCCATCTTTTACCTTTACTTAGTAAAAATAGGTGAACAAGGCTAGAAGACCAGGTTTTGTCTGTACTACTCCAAATCATACAAAAATTCATATTTAAGCTTCATGTGATGAAATCAAGTCTCATGTAAAGTTTTGGGCTATTCTAAGACTGTTTGTTATTTTCGAGGATATTGCGCTTCCCGAGACGAACGATTGCATAATCATGGTATCATAACCCAATTTTTGAGATCTAGACCACTGATAATTTCATTCTAACCATACTAAAGTTCCCTGTAAAATTCAGGTCAATAAAACTTCGTTTGGTCTTTTGACCACTTATAACACTTAATTCAATCGAGAGCCAAATGATTGCGTTTCTCTATCTTCAGAGCATAATTTGGATAAATGTATGCCACCACGACGTCCAGAGCACCTCAAAGCCCGAGGAATACCTCCTTGGATGTTCGTGGATCAAAGGACCCTATGCGAGCAAAGTTGAGCTGGGGTAAACTGCACAAAGTAGAGCAAACCCCAACGGGCGCCCACCTTTTAGGCGCCTAGATCAAGTCATTCCATAGGAGGCCACCACGTGGAAGGCACCCATCACATGGAAGCCTACCTTTGCCTGTAAATAAAGGGGCACTATCTATTTACACACACACACCTCTGAGTTTTGGTTCTGCTCGACACGAACATTTGTCATAGTGCGTAATTGGACTTAGAGATCACTAGCCTATGCGGTAGCTTTGCTGGGTTGATCAAAGAAGAAAACTCGGTGCCTAGTGCTACACAGAAGCTAAATTCGGCTCATAAAGCCTGTTGTTACTCTGTTCGAGTTCCAAGTCGAAATCATTTAGTCCTGCCGTTATTTTGCTTGAGTACTGAGTTGAAATCATTCATTTTCTACCAGAGGCTATAGCCAAATTTTTCAAATGATTTTATCTGATATCCAGTGAAAACTTTGTCTAATTCTCTACCCGGTGTTTGAGCCAGGAGTTTGTAAATGAATCAATTTTAAATACCAATAACTGTCTGCTTTATTTTTAGCATGTAGTCGTCATGTTTAGAATTGTGTCAGCCCGACTAATGCGTATGGGCCAGGTTCGAAAACTTAGAGACCGTTGAGAGACTTAAAGTCTCGAGGCTTAAGTACCATTGTATTATCCTTTTATGAAAAACATGTTTTCTCATTCATTGTGTGACATTCATGCATGTGGCATTGTGTTGAGTTTTAAAGCATATTGTTGAGTTGTATACCCGTATTAGGATAATGTTGGGCATATTGCGGTTATTAATGATTCATCTTTCTTATATTTTTTTATAGAATTATGCCACCAAGGCGTGTTAATTAGGTGTGGTAGGGTTATGAATTGGGCAAGGACTCCAAGTCGAGGTCGCAATGAGCGAGTGCAGGACGAAGTTCACCTCACCGGGGAGGCAAAATGAGTGGTGGGAGTCGGTTTTTGTGGGTAGAAAGGATGATAAGAGAGCAGTGAGGACGACTCAACAAGCGAATGAGCTGGATGTTGAAAATTTGACGTGAGCCAAGTTTGAAACACTTTTCGAAAACCAATATTTTCTGAATTTTTTTAAGGAACAACTAAGGGTTCAATTTGAGAAGTTAGAAAAAGGAACTATGACCATCTCGGAGTACGTGTAGATGATTTGAGAAGGGTTTGGATGACTCACTCATCCAAATGAGTTGATTATTTATAGGAGACCTTAAAAAAAACATACATTAAAAAAATTCAACATGTCCTATCATTTGTCTAGGACTATAAAATAAGTGATATACATTTTTTGTGTTAAATATTGAGTGAGCAGAATCGCCTTACACAGTAGAGAGAGAGAGAGAGAGAGAGAGAGAGAGAGAGAGAGAGAGAGAGAGAGATTTGTACATAGCCAACCAATCTTTGGCTCGCCCAGATGTAGCCATCGATAAATGTTAAAAGGCAAAATGAGTGCTATGAGAGAGAGATTTGTACATAGCCAACCAATCTTTGACTTGCCCAGATGTAGCCGTCGATAAATGTTAAAAGGCAAAATGACTGCTGTGAAATTTTGGGTCACACATGCACTCAAGCACACATAAGAAATTTGAGGAAAACTCCCTTGCATATATTCCCACAATATACAAGTTGAAAAACCTCTCTAGGGAACAATAACTAGCTCCCACTCTGGTGGGGGGAGGTCACAACCAGCTCCCCTTCTCACACTCTCAGCCTGTCCCGCTCACATTGTGCTACCACACACCAAAAAGAGAGACCACAATAGTATTTATAGAGATACAAATCCTAAACCCAATAGGAAAACCTAAACCGAATAGAAAATACTAAAAGCAATGAGAAATCACTCCCATCCGGGCCTAAGCACATCCGGCCCACACAGGGTGGAATCCCAACAATCACCCCCTCCACACCGAGTGGGCAAAGTTGTCTGCAACACCCCCATGTCACCACCTCTAATCAGCTACCTCTAGGAAACGCCTGTGTCATTAACCAGTTGAGCATCCATTCACCACCAAACAGAGTACAAAAATCTAAAAGAGTGTATCCTTGCAAAACTAGAATCCGCAGCCAATCAGAAAATTCGAGTACCGCCCCCTCAACTAGAATGCCTCCACTCGCACACCTCTTGCCAAGGTGTATGCTCTCCATAACCGAGCTCCCGCACCCCCTCATCGAGCGCCCGCAGCTTCATTGCCGCACTCTGCCACTCTAGCATCCTGTCCTATCAAGAGAATGCAGCTACCCTCTGCCCACACTAAAGGCTCACTTCTCCAAATGATCTCACACACCATCTATGAAGAGGCTGACTCTTTCTCTGACACCACATCCCCCACCGAGTACCTCTGCATCCCTAAAATTGGGATACACCTCTCGTGAATCCTGGATGTGAACAAACCCTGCTAGATCTCTGTGGCATCGATTGAACTAGACTGCCTCCAATCACCGCTGACCAACTTTGATCTGTCACTCTAGTAAGCGCTTATGCCATTAACCAATCGAGTGTATCCGCACCCACCAAACAGAGATGCAACACTCGAAAGAATGTATCCTTGCTCACTAGCTTCTCCGACTGATCACTATGGCTCAACCGCTGCGAATCCGCAATCACTCAATTGCTCCGGTCAACCTCTGATCTCTGCAAAGTCTATCCAATACTCTTGGTGTGTATCTCTTACAACTCCGCTCGCTTTTTTCGTCATCTATTCGTCACCTATCTGCCACTCCTGCCACTATCCTGGTCTTTCACCACTCTCTGTTAGCTCTCTCGAGTTTCCTCCTACCTACTGGTTCACCCACATTCTATTCATGGCTCTCCCAGCACCCCCTCAACTTCCATTGGATCTCCCATGGTTTGCCTCTGACCCAACAACATCTCATCCGATTAATCTAACTGTGTTGGATCCTCCTCAATCTCTCTAAATGTGTCTAGGACTGCAAAATTCAGCTCAAATAAAAAAAAGCCTGCCAATGAATCTGAAACCGTCTAATTACCTAGGAACAAGCTTTCTCACAACCCAAACACCTGAGTTGACTTTGAAACATCCCATTTGGCCTTCGTTTAACCTCCTTATCCCCTGAACTAACCCCTTTGACCTGTTAAAAGGTCCATACAGGTCAACTGGTCAACCATCTGACCCCCTTGCTGACGTGGAGTTGACCATCTGACGTGATGCCTCCGTGGCTGCTGACATGGTCAACTCCAACCTATGACTGCGAGCACTCTGTTGGACTAGTCTCGTCGAGGCGAACAAAACCCAGTGAGTAAAACCTCTGTGTGACTTCAATTTTTTCTCGTTCTTGAATTCATGTGCTTCAAACACGAATCTGGTGACCTCTCGCTCCACTTGAGCTTTCATACCAGTTTGTAGTGAAATTTTGGGTCACACACGCAGTCAAGCACACATAAGAAATTTGAGGAAAACTTCCTTGCATATATTCACACAATATACAAGTTGAAAAACCTCTCCAGGGAGCAATAACTGGCTCCCATTTTGGCGGGGGAAGGCTACAATCAGCTCCTCCTCTCACACTCTTAGCCTGTCCAGCTCACATTGTGCTACCACACACGAAAAAAGACAACAAGAGTATTTATAGAGATACAAATCCTAAACCCGATAGAAAATCCTAAAAGTAATAGGAAATCACTCCCATCCAGCCCACACAGGGTGGAATCCTAACAATGACCAGTTTTATTGGACTATGAAAAAAAGCACGTATTTTCTAGCTATTTTAGCCAACAAAAATAATAGGTACACACCCTCTCAACCACTCCCCACCACACCTTCTCTCACATGTGTGGTGGGGCTCACCCAGTGGGTCCCAGTAGACCCCACTATACATGTGAGAGAGGGTGTGGTAGGGAGTGATTGAGAGGGTGTGTACCTATCATTGTTCTTTAGCCAATATTCCTCGACAAGTTATACATTGAGAAAACAAGATAACCTTAGATAAGAAGCCACATGAAAATCATAGGGCTATACAAGGCTAGAAAACAATCCAACGGAAAGTTGATTGATGAGATAAAATAAAGGGATTGATAATCACGCTCCAAGATTTGATGGAGGCACTCTAAAAATGATGGAGATTACAAAGCTGCCCTCTCTCACTCTCTCATCTCCTCTCCTGACTCTTTCTCTCTCTCGTCCTCTTTCTCTCTCTCTCTCTCTCTCTCTCTCTCTTGTCACTTTCTCTCTCTTCCCCTTTTTCTCCATATTTTTTTCTTTTCTTTATTTTTTAGAAATTAAAATGTACGTATATAACTATTTTTTTTACATACGTATATAAAATGTACATATATTTTTTTATATAACTATTTTATATAATTTTTTTTATATTTTTATATAACTGTTTTATATACGTATATAAGTATATAACTATTTTTTTTCTTTTCTTTATTTTTTAGAAATTAAAATCTACGTATATAACTTTTTATATACATTTTCCAGACACTCACTGACCTTTCACGAATCGTCGTCTTTCTCCTTGTTAAAGCAGATTTCTGGTTTAGATTCCATCACGAAGATTGAAGAGCACTTTGAAATCTTCATTTTAGATACAAGAATCACATGAAACGGTTTAGGTTTGAACCTGGTAGCGCAACTCAAAGTTTTTGTTTGAAATTGAGTTTTTCATCATCAACTAAAACTCTACTGGATTCCACCACCGAGATTTTTGTCCTGATCAAAGGTAGAAACCTTTTACTCCATTATCCCCGAGTATATCTACTTATTTAATAGGCCTAGTATGGATATTAGAGCTTGCACTAAGATCGAACAAAATGAAACCTTGTGGCCGCAATGTTTGACCTCACCGCAATAACTTGGGTTTGTGAACAAATTTCAATTTTGTGCCTTGGTGAATTTGCACTGCATAAGCTTTTTGTAAACACCCCAATTTTGACCCGAGAAACTTATCAAGCATTCTCGATGATGAAATAGACCAACCGTGCATACCTTGAGGCTAAGAACAAGGCTTGACCTCACCAAACCACCCTAAACCATTCTAAACCCTCGTAGAACAACCTTAAACAAACCAAAATGACCAAAATACCTTTCAAACCATCTAAAATACTCTTCAAAATAAAATCAAGTCTACACCATCTTCTAGTACATTAAAAACCATCTTTATTGATATATAATACGTCTCAATCCATTTTGAAATGGGGGAGATGTGCACGTTCTACCAAAACGACTTGTTTTCCCTTACTTTCTAAGGGTAAAATGGTCACACACTTTGATGTACAAATTATCTTGGGTTCAAACCACTTGGGTTAGAAAGTAAACTTGACAAGCTTTTCAAAGCTTCAATCCACGCACAAAATGGAGTTCGGTAGCACCCAGAGCAGTGTTGTGAAGTTTGGTTTGTTGTGCAGACCCTTTGAGCTCTCAAACCCCTCTTTGAGCGGTCAAACCATGTGCGCACCAAAAACTTTTCAAGACATCTTTCAGCTGGTTTTCTTGCTAATCTATGGGCACTCCCTGGTTTCTAAACTTCGTTTTCACGTAAAAAATCCCTCCAACTCTCCAATTTGAATTCAAATTCAAAATCCAACTTTTCCTCTCACCCTCTCTCTATATAAAGCACCCTCCACCCATTATTTAGAGACTCTTTGCTGATGATATCTCTGTTTGTTGGGTTGGGAAAAACACAACTCGGAACTGAACCAAACTGAACTACATTGCAAAATCGATCGGATTGGGTTTTGTCGATTTCAGTTTGGGTCGGTCGGGTTGGTTGCAATCCAACTTCCACTCTTCCAGATCTCAAACACACACACACGCAGAGGGGGGGAGAGAGAGAGAGAGAGAGAGAGAGAGAGAGAGAGAGAGAGAGAGAGAGAAATTAGTCTACCACAAATTCCATTAATACACAATAACCCTGTTACACACACACATAGATCTTACACACACTTCAAAGTTCAAACACACAGACCTTACACAAGAACACAGAATATGCAAAAGCAAATCCCAGTTAAACTTCAAACACACACAAATCTCTCTCTCTCTCTTTCAAACACACACACACACGCCCGCGTGTGCGAGAGAGAGAGAGAGAGAGAGAGAGAGAGAGAGAGAGAGAGAGAATCAAAGAACATAACCCTGTTATTTGCGTTTTTCACCGTTGTTGGGCTTCGTTGTCGGTCGTCATCGGCCTCGTCACAACATCGGCTGACAGTTGTGTTGACGTCGTCGGCCTAGTCGCCGTCATTGGCACTTGGCACTGGTGAGACTTGAGAGTCTGAGAGAGATGAGAGATCTAAGAGGGAGGGGATTCGATTTGAGAGGAGGGAAGAGAGAGAGAGGGGGGGTATTTTCTGATAAGGGGTGGGAAATGTGAGATCTGGAATGTACCCAGCATCCCTAATAGGCTAATATATATATACACCCAGAATTTTAAAACTCCAACCCACAACCTAACCCAACTCTATCGGGCTGATTATTTTGTAACCCGAACCCGAACCGATTACCTTTTAAACCCGCCCGAAACCTGTTGGGTAGGATCGGGTTGGGTTGGATCAAATTTGCTCACCCCTAGTTTACAAAATCGATCCCTGTTGGTGATGAAGTTTCCAATTGGAATTTAGTTTACAAAATTGATCCCTGTTCATGATGAAGTTTCCAATTGGAATATGGTATTCCAATTGGAAACTTCATCACCAACAGGGATCGATTTTGTAAACTAACCATTCAAGCCCTATTCCTTTTATCATTTTTTTTTACCCTTTTAAAAGGCGTCAAAAGCTCCAAAAGTCTTCACTCACGTAAGAAGCCCAAAAATGCACAATAGGTGAAACACCTTGACTTTTGTCTACAACTTAAAAGATAAAAAATAAAAATAAAAAAGCTACAAGAAACATTATCCTTCTCGTTTCATTTTTATAACTCAAAAGTGTGTATATTAATTTATGCGCACTACGAGTAATCTCAAAACTATAAAGCTAACCATTTGGCAAACTTTCAATAGGCCCAAGATTTGAGGTGTTTGGCCTTCTATGAAATTTTATCTTGTGACTTCTCGGATCATGAATACTTGAATAAATGTCAAAACTCATACTTTAATAATAAATAAACACTATCCAAACAAAGAGTTCATTATAATATGCAGGATTATATGAGGATTATATAACAGTTAAGGGAGGTTCCATGCATCATCCTGAAAGAACAAATGCAGCTTCCGTGTAAAAGAACTCAATAATTAAAATTTTCAATAGTCTATTTTTAGTCGGTTGCCACTATAATGCTTCTCTTATTTTATTAACATCAAAAGAAAATGCTAGCCTAATATTGTTAGGTTCCATGCATTGTGTCCTTAATATTTCACTCTAAAACACATTTGATTGCCTGTAAAGTAACATAAGCACCCCCATTCCACTAACAAAAAACCAATTTATTTCAAAAATCAAGACAGGTTATTCTGTCACAATATATCACATAAAAGGTCGTGAAAAACTAATAACCAATAGCTTTTTTACGAGTGGAACACAGCGAGTAGGTTCTAGTGTCATTTCAATTCTATATAGACATAGAGACACCTACAAATAAAGAATGATACGTGATTTGTCTTTGTTTAGAGGTGAAAAAACTCATTATGTAAAATATTTGAAATTCCTACTTTGGCTACCAATTAATTAAAGCAAATAAATAAGAATTGAAGAAAACGATGAACACAAAGATATACGTGGAAAAACCTAAATGGGGAAAAACCATGGGAAGGAATCAAACACTATAAAAATTATTGTGTGGTTACAAAACGACCTTACTCATAATTGAGACTCCTCGCAATTGACCTAAGATCGGTTGCCAACTCCTCGTTCAGCACACCCAGTATTTGATTGCCGCTGCCTCGATTCCACGAGCCTTCCAAATGTTATTCCGGAAATCCACCGGAAAATCAAACTAGAACGAAGATGAAGAAACCTCTTGAAGCTTTGATTAACAATCCATGAGCAAAGTGCTTCAAGATCCACAATCAACCCTCTTGGTGTTTTTGTATTGAAGAACCAACAAAGAAATGATTTTCTTTCTTTTAGCCGACTCTCCTTGCCCTAGATGTTAAACGGACGGCATATATTTGTAAAGATGTTAATCTGATCAATCGCATCGTAAGCCGATTGATCGGAACATTGTAAATCTAATTTTTGGAGAAACCGGAGTAAGAATCCGATTGATTCCTCTTTTAATCGCTATGCTCTGAACTTTGTTTTAGACCACAGTCCACGACTGTGCTTAAAATCAGAGTTACTTGATGGAGAAGCCGATGATCGTATGATTGATCTTCTCGTTCCGAATGCCGTCAACCGACTAAAACCACTAACTCTCAAATTACATTACAAAATGATTCCTTCCACTCTAGTCCTATACAGACTCCCACTCAGAAAACTACAACTTGATATCAATATGTGTTTTGTCACGTGGAATTGCCAAGACAAGATGACTCCGGAATTTGGTCTCTACAATCTCTCCCTTTGGCACTTCTATGACAAAACACACTACAATGAAAATCTCTCCCATAACATGAAGTCAAAAGATGAGATCGAGTTGTAGTACAATTTCCCCCTTTGACACTTCCATGACAAAACACACTACAATGAAAATCTCTCCCAAAACATGAAGTCAAAAGATGAGATCTAGTTGTAGAGAAGCTGCAAATAACACTCAACATCCAACCAAATTAGAACAATAAATAACCTACTCCTCCTATCAACGTTCTCCCCCTTTTTGACATTGAGTGACAAAGGGCAAATAAGAGAAAAGATAAAGCAATTAATGCGAGTGGAAAAACACTAAAAAATTAATGACCAATAGAATTAACCAAATAAGAAATTTATGAGAGGGGTGAATACTAGCATAAATGTGCATTAGACACAAATCAATGCCAAAGGTGTGTGGGTGACATGTCAATAGCCCTCAAGACTATCAATTAGAAATGGGGTTTCTCACATACACTTGGACTGTCAAACTATCTCCCCCTCACGAAATCAAACCACGAAAAAGAAATGATTAAGACAGAAAGATGACATAGAACATCAAAACTCCCCCTCAATTAAGAAATATATATTTTTTACAATGTATTTTACTCCCCCTCAAACAATGAATATTAATATTTTTTTTCACAGAATTTTTGATATAACAAAAGAAACACTAAAAATGTGAGTAAATAAATGAAAACGATCACATGTGACACACCTGCTCTTATCACTATCGTTAATAACCATGAACACACACATTAAGACAAAAACATGAACAAATATTGTGAAATGCACTTTTGAGATATCAGACTAAGAATGCAACACTGTTTACATATAAAATTAACCAATCCAATGATTAATTGACACGTAATCAAAAGTGCCAGACGTTGGTAATTACACGTCAACGAAGACACACTTGATTAATAAGATAAAATGGACTAAATACGATGTCGTATTACTTCTCAATTTAGAAAGGCAGTTATTGGCAGTTACGAGCCATTACTAAAATAAAGATTGGCCTCGAAGCCATGATATCAACTACTAAACGCACAAGCTCCACGTGTAAACTTGAGAAACAAGGCGATTGGCAGTTAAAACACGTGGAATACTTCTGGGAAGCAGTTATTTCCCTAAACATGTTATCATTGGAGTCTGTTAAGCCAACGTGCAGATTTAAAGCTTCTGGGATAAGAAAGAATTCAAGTTCAGACGTGGAGGAAGAGTAACTGCCAACTATCAGAGTGGAAGTTAGAGTTCGAAGCAAGCTAGATTCAAATTCATGGAGCGGGAAGTTCAAACTACAAGCAACGTCTATAAATAGAAGAAATTGAAGAGTGAAAACCCTCGGACAAATCTTCAACAAACAGCTATGAAAAAACTGATGCTTGGTTTGTTCATTGGCAATGTAGTTTAGGATTTCGAACTCAGTTCGAAGTAGTTTAGGATTTCGAACGCAGTTCGAAGTAGATTAGAAAGTAGATTAGGAATTAGATTAGGATTTCTTTCGATTGTTCTTGTAACAATCACCCCTATCTCGGTTGTTCTTGCAACAATCACCTGTTCGAAGTTCTGTTACTCTGTATTTGAAGTTGGAGACAATTTCGAAGTAAGTTTGTCTTTGATTCATTAATCAAAGTGTCTTGTTTCTTTATTGTCTTTGATTTTCTAAGTTTATTGGTTTGCATTTCTTCACTTATTAAGAAAAATCCTCTTAATTGAGGTAATTGAACCAACAAAACACAATCGCCTGATTAGGTTTGGTTTTCCAAAGTTAATCTAAGGGATGAGATTGAAACTTTCTCTGGCACGCTCGCACACAATTATTTTCCATTGCAAAGAAGTAAAAAAGAACCAAACAAACACACAACATGGCTGAATGATAAAGTGTTTGTGTGAATCACAAAGATCATATCAAGCTCAACTCATTAAGTTCGTCGGTTCTCATGTATACTAGGAGTTTCAAGACACCTCCCCCTCAAGAAGTCAAATCAAGCTAGGTACTCAATGTGATTAATGAATGAGCAAGCTAAATACTCCTCTTCAAAATCACATCCTCCCTTTTTCTTTTTCTTTTTTAATTTTTAGAGAGTAGCACAAACACTAAAATTTCTCTTTTACCCCACTGCCGTTTTACGCGAACATACGGATTGGATAGACCTAGATGATCCGGTCACTAGGCAAGTGGTCCAATACTACCTTCACAAGGTCTATCCATCTTTTGACGCGAACACTCAGAGGGAGAGTACTTCACCCTGATTGCCCGGTTACTCAATGAACGTCCGGATAGGTAAACAATATAAAACTACCTTCACAAGAGCTATCCATCTTTTGACGTGAACACTTGGAGGGAGAGTACCTCACCCCAATTGTCTGGTTACTCAATGAACGTCCGGATAGGTAAACAATATACTACTATTAAAGTGGCTCTAGCACATGAGAATAGTAGCCATAGGTCAATCTCAAAGAGGCGAACACAAGAAAACGACTAGATACATGAGACTAACGTGAATAAGGAACAATCTAGCATTTTTGTGAAGTAGTGGAGACAAACGGCAATGTAGCATGCAACACTCATTATCTAAATGCATCTAAGAGTGAGAAATCACAACAATTGCGCATACTCTATCAAGAATGTTCATCTTCATGATAAATTGATGATAGTAACTGGACACAGAATGAAGACATCAAAAATAAAAAATATTTTTGAAATTTTTTACTTTTTATTTTTTATTTTATTTTATTTTAATTCTTTTCAATGAAACAAATGAAAAACAAAATAAACACCAACTACTAAATTAGAAAAGTAATAACACTAGGTAAATGACTTAACACATAGTACTAGGTGCAAGATAAGTAATGTAGATCAACCTAGACTATGGACCCAAGAACAAACCTCAAAAGGATAGGTCAACATCTCTGGATGATCCAACATCATCTAGAGTGTTGATAGATAAATTCATATGAGGTCTTAAATCTGACCTCCTCACCCATGTAGGTCTAGTCTTGACTTTCTCAACGCTTTCAAAAATTTTATGCACATGTTTAGGGTTCGTATTCATGACCTTTTCCTGTTGATCCACCTTACATCGAGGCTTTTGGGTTCTATGGGTTCTACCCTCATAATTATTAAACTGTTGATGATTGAAAGAAGCATGTGGGTACCCATTAAATTGAAAACACCTAGGTCGAATATGACCCTTCACACCACAAAAATGACATGTCGGCCCATGTGTGTCATAATTATGAGAATATGCTACATGGGAATGTGAAATATTTGATGTATGCAACTTCCTATGATGAGCTCTAGGTTTCATGTTTCCAATCTGATCATAATTACCCATATTTTGAGGAGCATGAATATGATTAGCGATGGGATAGCCATAGAGTTTAAAATAGTGGGGTTTAATATGACCCTTAACTTAATAGTAAGGACATGTGGGGATGAACTTGTGATCTTTATCATCTTTCAAAATGTGAGCTTTCTCAGTATTTATTTGAGAAACATGTGCTGAATGTAGCTTAGAAGTTACCTCTTTGGATTTATTCTCATATACCTTTTCTCCTGGCTGTTGAGAGACTGATGCTCCATGAATGCCAAGTCCGCTCTTGTCACCAGGTGATCTTTGACTATTCAAAATATCATCCAATGCCTTAGATCCTGCATTCATTCACTCAAAAACACAATTAGCTCTAGTAAGTTCATTATTCAATTTTTCAACCTTGCGTTCATAGACATTGTTCAATTCTTCCAAGGCCTTAATTTTCGCTTTATAGTCAACTGCCTCCTTCCGAAGTTTGTCTCTTTCTTCTGTAACTAATATAAGAAGACCTTGTTGTTCATCAAACTGGTTTTTCACTTCCACCTGCTTCTCACTTACTGACTGACACTTCCCTACTAGTTTGAGATTAACTTTGTTAATTGTCAAGCCCTCAAATTTAATAACTCAAAAATAAATAAAATCCACGTAGGACAAGTCAAGATCTCATAAATTCCCTTGAATATTCAAAGTCAACATAACATAATCCCACCATTTCAAATAACAAGTTCTATCCGTTAGTGTCCATGACCCAATATGCATAAGTACAAGGTTTACAAGTTATTACAATAACTAATTAGTCAAAAGATTAATAAATTGAAGTTACAAAACCATCTTTCAAAAGTATAATACAAGATGGGAAAATAACTTCTTGCATGTTTATGCTCCATGTAGATGTCACTCAACAAGCACCCAACTTCATGCTTCATGCCGTGTACCTGAAAAATTGATAGGTTGAGCTCACTAGCCCAGTAGGAAAACTATTCTACCAACGCTAGGTGCATACACATGATACATGTATAATGAATAAGAGTGAAGGTGGACACGGCCAAAGTACAAGGTTGGGATGGACGGAAGGCTATAATTCGACCATAAAATAACCAAAGTGTATCCAATTGTCCAAAACGTATCCAAGTGTCCAAAAATGTTGCAAATATCCAACCAAGTCCAAGTAGTTCCCAAAATTCTCATTTCGCATATCGAAAGTCAATTTTTTTTTGTCAAAAACGCCAAATTAATCCAAATTCACCACAACCGATATTTCATAAGAAAACAATCTTCAATTTTAGTAGGGAAGT
This sequence comes from Vaccinium macrocarpon, assembly GCA_022606695.1. Classification (NCBI taxonomy): domain Eukaryota; kingdom Viridiplantae; phylum Streptophyta; class Magnoliopsida; order Ericales; family Ericaceae; genus Vaccinium; species Vaccinium macrocarpon. Next base: position 26,696,935 of record CM040181.1, on the reverse strand, counting down.
ATCCCTCTGCCGGATTTCATGGGCTCCGTGCACCCCTGCCGGATTTCATGGGCTCCGTGCACCCCTGTCGGATTTCACGGGCTCAGTGCACCCATGGCCAGGGACACCAAACGGGTGATCCCTATAGTTCATTTTATCCAATAAGTTCATATTAAAATTTTTGTCTTTCAAAAAGTCCAAAAAATCCCATTTCTTTCAAAAGTTCACCATTTTCGCCAAAATGTGTCAACCGACGCGTGTCCGATACGTCAAACATAAAATTTGTTAATTTACGTGTTGAAGGGTTAATTTTATGAATTCGAAGTAGATTCGGTGTTCAAAATGGTAGTATAGTTCAAAGATATGATGAAATGGACGATCGGGGACCAAACGGGCATCAAAGGGTGGCCTAAAACCACCTCAAAAACAGGGGAGAGTCTCTGGAAAATAGGGGCAGCAGCCCTGAAACAAGGGCAGTGACCAGATTTTCACCCTATTGGTGTGGAATTTCAACCCAAACATAAATGTAAGATTCTAGGCCAAAAATTGAAAATGTAGAGTGACTAATGGACCTTAAGGGAGTGTCAAACAACCATCAATTGCAACAAATAAGAGCTCAATTCATAGATCACAAAATTTTGCTCAAACAATACAATCATGGAAGCAAAGCATGAAATTTAAGGATTGGAGAAACAATAGCAAGTTATATGCTTTATATCACATAGATACAACTAGAGGGAGTAGAATTTGTCTTCCTACCTCAAGGTTTGAGCTTGAAACAAGTGGGTAAATGAAAACCCTAGCTTCCAATGTACTCCAACCTGAAATGGGGCCTCTTGGTGCAAAATGAGTGCAACCCAAGCTTCAAAATGCGTAGAGGAGGTGATTTTAGGTGGGGTTTATGAAGGAGACTTGAGGGTTTTGTGGATTGTTGAGCTTGGAGCAAGAAAAATGGAGGAGAGGAGTGAGAGAGAGGGGAGAGAGGGGTTATTTTTGAAAAAAAATGCAAGTATAATGCCTAATATACTTTCACCCCATTACACTTGCACCCCAAAACTTCCAAATGTACTTTAAAAAGACCCAAATGCATTTAAATATTCTCTCTTCGACCCCTAAAGTCAAAATTTAATTCCTCATATTTACCCAACGTTATTCCGGAACAATTATGTAAAAATACGGGTCCTTACATTAATCCTAGCACTCTCACAGTATAGTTGATCATATAACTCTCTCAAGTCATTCTCATCATTAAACTCACCGCCATCTTCATTTTCACTATCATCTGAATACTCTTTCATCACATTATCACTAAGTTTATCACTAGTCTGAGAGTGTAAAGAAGCACCAAACGCAATGAAATTAGTGTGTTCTTCTTCAACTTCCTTGGAACGTTCGGAATCACTGTTATCATCCCAAGTAATATTAGCCTTATAATTTATTTTATTTTTCAGCTTGTTGACACATTCATGAGCAATATGATCATACCCATGACATTCAAAGCATTTAGGTCCAAGTGGTGATCCTTTTATTCCCCTTTTTCCTTTTCCACTAAAAGAATAAGTTTTTCTCTTGTTTGAATTTTGGTTTTTAAACTCATTTTCAGTAGGTCTCTTTTTAAAAAGTTTTTTGAATTGTTTGGTAAATAAGGTCATAGCTTCTAAGTCAAGATCAACATCACTATCAGAATCGTTGTTATCTTTTTGAATACTAGAAAAAGCAATCGGCTTAGCCAAAGATTTTGTTTTGGATTTATAAGAATCAGGTTATAAAATATCTACTTCATAGGTCTGAAGGATGCCAACAACTTCTTCGACAGACTTATTCTTAAGTTTTTCTTTACCTTGAATCATTGTCACCTTTGTTTTAAATCTTTCAGGGAGTGATCTTAAAATCTTTTTAATACCATGAAAAGGAGGGATAGACTCACCTAGGGTTTCAAAACTATTGACAATGGAAATCAACCTAGAGTAATAAACGTTGGGCACGGTCTTTTTTGTTGTTTTGTATTAATTATTATTAGATTTTTATCAAATTTTTACATCACATCATTTGTTTCGAAAAACATCCTGAAAGACAACGCTAAAAAATAGATAGGCAATGAACAATCACCAAAATTCAGAAGCAAGTTTCATCTAGATGAGAAGGGAAATTAACAGCGTAAAGAACAATTACAGACAAATTAAGGGTTAAGACGATTTCTTTAGGAAGATATGTAACATTGCTACAGGTAACACCACTTGGTGTACAACAAATGTACATCACGTTGTGTGTAATCTATTTCAAGGTTCCACAATATTAATTTTCGGAACCATTTAATTTATTCAAAATATTATTTTACGGGCATTTAAAATATTGTTTTACATGTTGCTATAAAAAATCAGCTCATTCGTATATTGGTAAAGACTTGACTGATTAATTCACTTTTTTCCCATAAAATTCAAGGGAAAAAATCGATTATGCCCTTATAGATATCCGAATGAGTTGCTTGCAAGGAAACTTAGAAGAATGATTAAAACAAATTGAATCATTTTAATTATTATTATGTGACTCCAAAATATATCTCACACCAGGTGGTGGACATTTTGTGTACCCATAATATTTTGTATATGATAAAGGTAAGGGATCTAGTTCCCCTTGTTTGCAATCCTTTCTTATGATCGTACTTCTCCTTCTTTTCCCAATCATATACTAATGAATTAGAAAGGACACGAAGCACAAGCAAAATTGTGGGGCCAGAAAGAAACAAAATATGTCTATCTTGCAATAATATTGCAATGTCCCTTCTTGGATACTACCAAGGGGGTGACATTGAGATGACATGAAACCCTAGCTAATTAAGGAGAATTGCGATCGATGTTTAAAACCAGGTTTGGATCATAGGTTTGCTATTGAATTTAGTGAGTCAAATGAAAATGAGAATTACCAAAGAAAGTACTATTTATGTAAATTTTTGCTAAAAATACCGTCCTTCTGTAGTAAAAAATGTATGTTGTTTCTGCTAAATGTCAAATCAGTTGATGTATGTGAGGAGAATAATTTGTGCAAAATATAAAAAATAACTCTGAAACAACATAAAATAAACTTAGCCTTAGTATCTTATCCATTTATTTCTTTTCCCTCGTTGTTGTTCTACAAATGCTTAGTCCAAAATGTTCTTAGAAACATAGGATTTGAAAGATACGAGTTTCCAATTTTCTTGCAAATTGTCTTGGCTTTACAGGACGTCCAAATACTAAGGGAGTTTCCAATTTTCTTTCAACTTTTTTTATTTTAATGTACTTCTTCTAGTAATGAAATACTAGTCTTGTTAACAAAATATATAAACCCTAATTTATATGTGCATGTTGTACTAGTAAAATCTACCATAAAAATCTCCCTAATAATTTTTCTTGGCCACCAAGGCTCATCTATACCTAGCTAGTGAACTCTAGGGGAAACATCCCTATATTTTCTCCATGTACATTCTAGATTTTCTTCATAAATCCTTAGATTTTCACTAAGATTTTATGTACAACCCTAGTATTCCCTAGGATTGTGTTGTACCTTTGTAATCCCTCAAATCATTTGGGGGGTGTAGAGGGAGAGAGGAGAAACTTTGAACTTATGTACCTAAATGCGACTTCGTAGTCGTTATAATGGCGGTTTTCTACAAAGCACGAGACTAGTTTTCAAGATCACGTTGGAATATAATGTTTTCACGTGACAGATTTTACAAGAAATTGCATTATCATGAGAAACGCTTGACGAGAAAGGTTCCATATTCATGAGACACGAGAATCAATATGACAACTTTATGAGAAATGATGTGATACAAAATGAGAAATGAATGTGAATTGAATGAGTATGTGTATGTGTATGTGTAACACACAAATTCGGGTCCTGAAATCAAGAACACGAAGAAGATGCACAAAATAATAATATTATTGATTTTCAATTTAATGCGAGGGTAAATCTCTAATTAATGCTCTTTTACAACAAAGAGCAAAAGATATTCCTCTGATTCGATCTCCTGTGGGTTTCAACGGCTTGAACGCTTGTTGTTGAATCGCACAAATGACAATTTTCTTTGTCTCTTCAAGTTGAATGAACTGAAGAACAAAGTTTGAAGCTGGCTTTTGATTTGTTGGATGCTGAACTTGTGAAGAAATCGGCACGTTCTTGGTGCTTAGTGATTCTTTGCAAGCTGTTCTTTTGTGTTGGGAGATGACTTCGATTTGTTGAAGGATTTGAGTTGTTGGTGATGAACTTGTGAAGAAATCGGCACTTTGTTCTTGTTGCTTGATGATTCTTCCCAAGTTGTTGGAGAATTGCATGAGAGCTCTGGTTGAATGCCAAGCAAAGAGCCAAAAAAAAAGTTTTTTTCTTCTTCATATGAACCTCTATTTATAGGCTCAGGAAGAGAGGGTTTCAATTTGGTATGATTTGTAATTAATTTTATTTAATTACAAAATCAAGAAAATTGATAATCAATCAAGATGATTTGATTATCAATTAGGGTAATTTAACCTCAATCAAGAAGATTCATTTGGTTTCATTTCCTAAAAGAAATTTGACTTCTTTTATTACTTTTTGGAAATGACATTAACCCGAAAAAGTAAATAATATATTTATTAATTATTTAACTTTTTTTTTTGTTGGGTTATCTTAAATGGGCCTACACATTTAGGCTAGCCCAATTCCTTGACTCATTTGGCAAATTAATTTAGCCCATTGTATTTTTGGTCTTCCACAAATCTTCAAAAGGACTAAGCCCATAAATTTGACGGGCCCACTATTCATTTGAAATTTTGACCAATGTTTGACTTTTAATTAATCGAGATTATTTATTTATCTCAATTAATCGGACGGTGATTAGGTAATGCCGAAATTTTGGTGCCTACAGTATGGAATTGAATGGATTATAGTAGTGCCATTTGAGCGCCGCTCCATCTTGGAGGAGAGAACATGGTGGTTAGGGCTAGGCGTGTACAACACATGGTGAACGAACCTCGTATCATGCCGAGGAAAGTCCGTGATGACAAACCAGTTGGGACCATATACCTATGGGTGTGATCGGGAAGTTTGGCAACCATCAATTGAAAGAGACGTAAACGGACCGATGGTTCGATTGATGGCCTATTGACCCGATGGTCGAAAACAGTGTCCATTGATGAACTAGCTTGAGATGCATAGGGATGGCAATGGGACAGAAACCGAACCAAACCGCGAAACCAAGACCTAACTGAATCTGCCTCGATAAACGAATGGGGAGAGGGAAGTTGTCCCATACCTGAACCGAATGGGTACCTAGATTCAAGTGAAAATTATTCCCAAGTCCAAGCATCACTAATAATATCCAAGCAAATTCACTAAGCAAATCCAAGCAAAATTCAAAATACTTAGAAGTCTAACTTTAAAACATAAGTCATGCACACCACTGACACCAGTGCCAACGTGCAATACTGCCACCCAGGTTTCATGCGCACAAGTGCAACACAACACAGATTACTAGAATAGGAAATACTCAAAAGTCTTAACATCCAAAAACTTAAAACATTGTCCAAATACTCTTAATGATGCCAATTAACTTAGAGTCATGCAAGAATTCCCCAATTTCGTATCATCATATATAATGGCATACCTTGATGTTGATTCACCTACAAAAGTAAACTAATAACAAATAAGTTCATAAGGATTGTATTTTTTTTTAATAAAGTACAAAAATACAAGAAAATTACTTGATTAACTTTCATTTCTAGAGCCCACAACTAACTTTGAGCACACATCAAGGCTTTCATCATATTGGGATGAAGTCTACTCCGATTTGGACTCACCAACCTACCACTTGTGCTAAATGCGGTCTCAGAAGCAACAATGGATACCAAAATAGCTAACATATATATCCCTAGCCATTAGTTGTAAACTAGATATTTGGGTACATGTGATTTCCACCAATTCAAGACATCAAATCCCAGATTTCTTGGTAAGACATCCTCCAACAAATAATGATCTAACTCCGCTTTTCCATAATTGATGGTCTTACTTCTCTTTGACCGAAGGATAAAGAGATCATACTCTGATAGTTACCCGACATTCATGGAACTTGATTGGGAAGGACTCACCACTGCCCTCCATCGTACTTTGACAATTGTATTTCCTTAACCAATGTATAACAAAGTGCACAAACTTTCCCAACTTCTTCCTTAAAATTTGTTCCAAACAATTTTTCAAAGTAAAACTCTAATACATTGATCTTGTACCTAGGATCCAAACTTCAAAAACCCCCACAATACCATGTATCACTAAGCAATACTTGTCAAATTTTTTAATTAACCATTCTTTCGGCATTTCCTTAATCACTTCATTTCTAGAATAGAGCCAATTTCTCAAGGCAAGTCTAATCTCACATATATTTGGAAAGCATTGATTAATAGTGGGATATTTAGTTCCAGAAAATAGCTCAGTCACCTTAAAAAAAAAATCAGCTTCTCACAAACATCTTGAGCAAACAAACATCTTGAGCAAGCCCCCACAAGAGTTCATTCGGAAGTGATCGATATAAAGCATCTTGTTTGCTTAAGCAACAAAACACTTCCTTATAAAGTAGGGCTATTTGAATCATCAAGAATGTTGAGTTCCACCTAATTGCACAATCAAGTCCTAATTTATTAGCACAAGACACATTCAATTGGTGAGCTATTTCTTCAAATTTTTCCTCTCTTTTAGTTAATGTTGTCCAATATGCTACAATATTTCGGATTTCTCATTACCTGCCTTTATAACATCCAACCACGGGTGAAAGGGCAAACTGGAAAAATCGGACTAGACAGCAAACCAGACCGGACCGCCCGGTTTGGTCCCCCTTTTAATTTAGTCGGTCTGGTCCTGATCCTGTGTTTCTCAAAATTGAAAAATCGGTTCGGTTTCCGGTGTTAGGGTCTTAAAAATCGAACTGAACCAAACCATATATATATATATGTGTGTGTGTGTGTGTGTGTGTGTTATATTTTTAACTTGTTTTTTCCTAACCCTACACCTTATACACCAAACATCACAAATCTCAAACCCACCGCCTCCATTTCTGACCCCCTCTCTCTCTCTAACTCATCGCCTCTCTCACGGTCTTTCCCTCTCCACTTTCCACTCCACCCTTCGGCCTCCATAGCCTCCACTCACCGCTGAAACTCGATAGGCCGGTTGGTTAGGTACGGCCCCAATCTCTGCTCACTCACTTTCTCTCCGTCTGATTCTCTCTCTTTGTCACACACACACACAGTCATGAATCACGATCTGTGGGTGTGTGTGTCATGTGAGTCTGTGACTGTGTGCTCTCTCTCTCTCACTCACACACTCATGATCTGTGGGTCTATCCGTCTATGTGATTGTGCTCTCTCTTTCTCTTTCTCTCTCTCTCACACACACACACACACACACTCGCAAAAAACTAACTCCAGAAATCCTTCAAAGGCTTGAACCAATGTTTTACAAATGCAGAGGATGTAGATCTGTGTGTTTAACTGTTTATGTGTGTGTGCTAGTGTGCGTGACTGTGTAAGTCCAGATCTGTGTAAGCCCAAATTGCCAAACCGGACCAAAATCGGGAAAATCAAATGAAACCGAACTGGGATTGTTTGGTTTGGTTCCAGTTTCAAATTTAGCCAAACCGAATTGCCGGTCCGGTCCCAAAAAAGTTCCAAAACCAGACCGTTTTCACCCCTACATCCAACCCATCTCTAACAATAAGATTAAGGATATGCGCACAACAACGCATATTAAACAAATCCCCACCCAACATAAGAGAGGTACTATCATGTTTGTCCTCCAAAAATCCAGCCATGACATCATTGCTAGTGCAACTATCAACAGTTAAGCAAAAATGTTTCTATCGATGTTCCAATCCATCAAACAGTTTAACAATTGATCACAAAGAACTTCCTTTCTATGTGAAGGCGACACATAGATAAACTTAACATGCAACATTGATATTCAATTACCAATGGAAAAATGTAGAATTAAGTGAATAAAATAATAATGATAATGATGTAAGTTAAATGTATGCAAAATGTGGCTATGCAAAGCCCAAGAATCATCACTAAAGTGTGTCGTAACGGCTATGAAGCCTTTTTTTTTTTTTTGGTTACTAGAAGTCCACATATTAGTTGTCATAGTCAATCTGCTTCCATTACTCACCACCAAACTCAATGTCCTCCCCTTCTCGTACTCATAAATCTTAAATATGTTACTCTTGATTGTGTTTCTACATGGCACCTTAAACAATGGCTGAAGTGCATGAGAATGCCTCTTAAATCCAACATGTTCCACAATTGAAAGAGGATACTCATGCATGATTAGGGCACTTGCAAGTTCTTTTCTTGTTGTAGCTTGATCATAACTATAAGAAGTTAGTTGCGGAGTATGGTCTTTGTTGAAATTGTTCGTGTGAACTTGTTGCCTCATGTAATCCTTCCTCTTGTGTTTCCAGTTATAGTGTTGGATCAAATGTGAAGTTCCATTCTTTGTGTTTCTCGAAATTTTGACTCCATAGTACCTACAAATGGCCTTGTAAACCCCATTGATTTGAACCCTATCATAGTGCTACAAATGAGGAGACCTTATTATCATTGTTTGTGACTTTACCAGAACCAATTTCTTCATCGTGGAGTTGCACTTGTTTTGTTACCACTCTTTGGTTGTGAGGGTCTAGAAGGACCAAAACCATAAATCAGACTTGTTCACTAAGCATCTGAAAGTCCACAAATGTGAGGAGATTGTGGTTGTGTTTGGATGGGTTTTGAAAAGAAATTTTTGAGAAGAATTTTTAAGATAGTGTTTGGTTGGGTTTTTGAAAATGAGAATAATGAGATAATGATTAGAGAGAGATATAGAGAGAAATAAAATAATGAGATAATGAGTAGAGAGAGATTCTTTTTGAAAAGAAGGAATCTTTTTTAAAAGAAATTTTGAAAATGGGGAGAAAATGAAAGAGAATAAGGCATGTGACATGACTAACCCTAAGAAACATAATAAGTAAACAAAATTAAATGACAATTATCTAATTGTGAACATAAACTTACTTCATATACATCCAGGTCATCATAAAATTACTTCTAAAAGCACAAACTGAAACTTGTCACCTGCATTGAAGGTTATCATGTCCCACTTTATCACTACTGGGGATGGAACACAAGATTTCCACTACCAAAGCGACATCACCTAACCACTGTTACACTAAGATTACTTAGCACCCATTATTTCTTCTATTTTCATAGTAAGAAAACAAGATAAACAAGGGGAAAAGCTACACAAAGTACTTTCCCAATTTTTTTGTTCTGAAACCAGAACAAAAAAAAAAAAAGAGTCTCATCTCATTAGCTGCCACTTTTAGTTGAAGCCAACAATGTTATTGATCTAGATCCACCATATTCATAGCTACTTTTGTAGTATTTATCTTTGAAATGAATAAAAAAATGTGAAACTCAGAGTTTAAAAGGATAGATCGACCAAAAGTAAGAAAGAGGGGAGACTTACGGTAGATCACCAACAAAGAAGTGGATCGAAGAGAAGGAATAAGTGGATAAAAGGTAGTCGCCCCTCTTGGCTCTCTCTCCTCTCTCTTGTGTGTTTTTTAGAATTCGATAACAAAAAACCACAGGGATGTCTTACATATACAAGGGGTTATGATGTAATTTTAAAATATATCTAAGGGGTCCTTATGTAAGATGTATATCTAATATAAGGGGGTTTTATGTAATTTTACATGTTTTAGTTCGGTTCGGGTAACGGTTCGGGTTACAGTCAAACCACAACCGAACCGAACCCTTTCGGGTTATCCCCCCTTCTTAACCATACTCGCACCCATAGGGAAAAAATCAATTATGGTTCGGAGAAAAAAAGCGGTTTTTGGTTCGGGTATCCATCAGTTTGATCGATATTGCCATTCCTGGTGACGCGAAGGTCAGAATAGTACTCAAACAGTAGATAATAATATTTGAAGAAGAACTCTAACATGGAAGATAATACGAGACACAAAACGCTACGCATATGTCACAACCCAAACCATAACGGTAAGAATTTGTGATTGACTAGTGACTAAAAATCACCTCAGGCTTTTACTGCCACAGTTTTATAAAGCTTTATATATATTCCCTTAAATTTAGAGAAAATGAAAAACATTCAAATTGTCATGAAATGGTCAAAAACCATTTCAATGAGAATTACAATATACAGAGGTGCCATAATTAACATGGAATTAGCTTACAAAAATTAACTTTAACTATAAGTTTTCTGACTTGAAACTGCAAACCGTAAATTAATAACAATGCAGTTATTCGGCAAATCTACCAAACCTCTATATACATCTTTTATATGCAAACACCGGCAATATTTGGGGATCGACCCCACTATTGAGAAATGATATCAAGTCCATAGGATATCATGAAATATCCTTTCATTATGTCACGCTTTTATGTTTAGAGATAAAAAAATACAAATATAGTCCATGTGAGATTGGTCAAAAGCCACATATAGCAATATCATTGTTCAATATTCAAGTCAAATTCTACGTGTCTCTAACCAAAGGGTACCCATACCCAAATACATAAGTACCAAAATGAGTTTAAGTTATTACATATTTCTAATATTATCGAAAGATTGAAGAAATTAAAGTTACATAATCATCTCCCAATAACATATTAGGTATGAAGAGGATAAAATAATTTCATGATCAAATAAGCTCCATGCCATCCCTTCATACTCCAAGCATCCATCTCATGATCCTTTCCGGTTACCTGAAAATGATAGGATGAGCTCACTAGCCCAAGAGGAAAGTCGTTCTACTAACGCTAGGTGTATAAAATATGATATGTACACATGAAGTTGAATATTGTAAAGACCTGTATTTTTATGCATTATTTCGGAAATAATATTAGGGGAAATGTGATGAATTGAAAATGAGTTAATGTGAGCCAATGTAAGTGTAACAATTGCACTTGAGTTCATTTGCAATACATTAGAAACATAAGGGGTGCATGTGTGCAACTAGGAGAATACATATTTGTGTATAGGGGCTGATTTTTTTTCAAACAGAACACACTCCTCTCTCTCTCTAAAAACCTTTGGTCTCTTTCCCTCTCCTTCTCCTCATAAGTTTTTTTCAAAATCCCACCACAAATTCACCTCCCGCACCTCATCTCTTCAAGGTTCAACTTCATGTCCGTCATCTACACGTGATTTGGAGTCCAAGCTTTCTTGGAATCACTTTGGAGCATGCATTTTTCGGTGGAGAAGCTTCAAAGGCTAGGGTTTTGCATTTTCTACTCATTTCAAGCTCAATCTTTGAGGTTGGGGACTAATTTGTGCTCCCTCTAGTTGTCTATAGTTGATTTGTTACACATACTCTTGCATTGGCTCTCAAATCCTCCTAACTTCTAGTATTCTCCATCAAAATGGGAGAAAGTGACTATGAATTTTGTTACGGGTTTTTCAAAATTGCCAAGGGGACACGATGCTATTTGGGTTATTGTGGACTGATTGACGAAGAGTGCGCATATCTTGCGGAGTTAAGTTACTGATTCAATTGAAGCGCTTAGTCGTTTGTACATTCGTGAGATTATCCAATTACATGGAATCCCGGTGTCCCTTGTATCCTATCGAGATATATCCGATTACGACACGATTTTGGCAAGGCTTGCAAGCTACGGTTGGCACGAACTTGTTGTTTAGTACCGCTTATCATTCTCAAAATGATGGTCAATCCGAGAGGACGATTCAAATCCTAAAAGATATGCTTCGAGCTTGGGTGTTAGATTTTTAGGGGAAATTAGGAAGATCATCTACCGTTGGTCGAATTCGCATACAACAATAGTTATCAATCAAGTATCGAGATGGNCGCTGTATGAAGCCTTGTATGGGAGGCCGTATAGATCACTTGTGTGTTGGACCGAATTGGGAGAAGCGACTTTAGTGGGACTCGAATTGGTAACCGAAACCTCTGAGACAATGGGATTGATTCGCAAAAGGCTTCAAGCCACGCAAGAGGCAATGACCGAGAAAGATAAAGTGATTCGCCGACATTTGTTGACCACTCAAAGTCACCAAAAGAGTTATGCCAATTGAGGTAAATGACCATTATCATTTGATGTCGGAGATCACGTGTTCCTCAAGATTTTACCGCGTCAAGGTTTGACTCATTTTGGGCGAAGGAGTAAGTTATCTCCACGTTACATTGGGCCGTTTGACATTATTGAGAAGATCGGATAAGTTGCGTATTGTTTGGCTCCACTGCAAAGATTATCGGGTATTCACAATGTGTTTCACGGGTCCATGTTGAAAAAGTATGAGTCAGATCCATCACATGTGTTAGAATGGACCGAATTGGAGCTTGAAGCTTATGCATTTTATGGAGCGAAACTGATACGAGTTATAGATTCGCGGGAGAAAAGCACTATGGGCTAAGACAATTCGACAAGTACAGGTTTTTATGGAGGAATTTCAATAGCGAGGAGTCAACGTGGGAAAGAGAGGACGAGATGAAAGAGAAACACTCGGAGTTGTTTTCCGTTTGAAATAAGTGAGTAGATGTTCTAAGTTTTGCATTATGCGAGTTTATAAGTTGATTACATATTACATATCATGCATGAGCATGTAGTGGATGAGAGTACATTGTTGTTTCAAATTTTGAGGACAAATTTTTTCTAAAGAGGGTAGGATATAAAGACCCGTATTTTTATATATTATTTTGGAAATAATATTGTGGAAATGTGATGAATTGAAAATGAGTTAATGTGGGCCAATGTGAGTGTGGCAATTGCACTTGGGTTCATTTGTAATACATTAGAAACATAAGGGGTGTGTGTGTGTGACTAGGAAAATACATATATGTGTATAGGGGCTGATTTTTTTTTTCAAACACAACACACTCCTCTCTCTCTAAAAACCATCGGTCTCTCTCCCTCTCCTTCTCCTATCAAGTTTTCTTCAAAACCCCACCACAAATTCACCTCCCACACCTCATCTCTTCAAGGTTCAACTTCATATTCATCATCGACACGTGATTTGGAGTTTGGGCTTTCTTGGAATAACTTTGGAGCAAGCATTTTTTGGTGGAGAAGCTTCAAAGGCTACGGTTTTGCATTTTCTACTCAATTCAAGCTCAGTGCTTGAGATAGGGGACTAATTTCTACTCCCTCTAGTTGTATATAGTTGACTTGTTACACATACTCTTGCATTGGCTATCAAATCTTCCTAACTTCGAGTGTTCTCCATTTAAATGTGTTTCCTTCCTATTTTGATCTTGATCTATAAAATTACTTGTTGAAATGCTTAATTGGTAGTTAATTTACTATCACTCCATGTTTATTTGGTGCTTGACATCTTAAATTTGGGCTCAAATCATCAAAATAGGACTTGGGTTTAAATTCTATATCCGAAGGGGTGAAAATTTGAACTATTTTAAAGCCCATAATATGCCTCGAACCGACCACCCAAGCGGGATTGGGGGCCTCCCGGGCGAAAAATGCAGCAAGCACACTTGTTTTTGGTTTTGTTCCACTTCATTCCTTGATACCCGTTTGGCCTCTGATCGCTCATATCTTCTTATAATCGACTTTTGGCATCATGATAAGTCTCAAATTCACTTTGAAACCTTTAAACCAAGAATTTGACACATGATTTCATCGAACACTTTGTTCTACATATCGGACATGCACTATTTTGAGTTGGTTGACACTTTTGGCGATAAATTGTGGCATTTTGAACGAAATTTGATACATAAAAATGTTTTGGTAAATGATATGCTTTGAATGTATGAAAATGGGTTTTAGGAAAGGGTGCACAGAGCCCACGAAATCTGGCAGAGGGATTAATTTCCTATTAAAAACAAATGGATACTTTTATGAAATGTTGGAAATGAAGTGTTGTATGACTAACATGGTGTTTTGGAGAAAATTGGATACTTGGACACGCTTTTGGACACACGATGCAATTTGGTAACGGTTAAGAGAAGAATGATGGACACTTAGGTGATTTTGGATACATTGGGATATTTTTAGACACTTGGGTACTTTTTGGTCACTTAACACTTGTTTTAACTTCTTATATTATACATTGCTCATTTCACTCAAGTCATTTCATATTCCGGTGTACTCATGATCTTTATACACCTAGCGTTAGTAGAATGACTGTCCTACTGGGCTAGTGAGCTCACCCTTTCATTTTCAGATACTTGGCAAGGTACATGAGATAGATGCTTGGAGTATGAATGATGCTGTGAAATACAACAAAAAATTGGTCTAAAGGAAAATTTTGGGCCTTTAAATGGTGTTTAGTCCAACTTAATTTATTTTAATGCTTCCAATACATCGATAGAAATTTTTTGAGGGCTCAAGGACAATACAAGACAAAAATTCCCTTAATGATAAAAAAAAATTACAAAACAAAATCCGATACAGCCGTCCACTTTTTGCCTTTGCCGTTGACCGACCTTGAAAGTGACGGGTCATTGCATCGCTTTGCTTTCCTAACCCAACACTCTCTCTCTCTCTCTCTCTCTCTCTCTCTCTCACGTGTGGGACAAAATCAAAGATGGGTGGGTCAAAATCAAAGAAGGCCCAGGATCATATTTATCTCTCTTTAATTTTGGGGTGGGTTCAATTTTGAGATTCAATTTTAGGGGGTTTAGGCTCTTTGAGGTAGGGTATAATGGGTTTAGGCACTTAGGGTGCACTTTCCATTATAGAGTTTTAGCTGTTTAGACACTTTTATAGGGTACCCTAGGGTTTAGGTTTAGGGTGCACTTTCCAATTATAGGGTTTTAATGACACTTTCATAGGATACCTAGGGTTTTGGTTTAGGCACTTTCATTAGATTTGAGGATTTAGACACTTTCATTGGCTAGTGAGGGCATTTTTGAAATGTGTAGGTGATTTGTCCTTTTTGCATTAAAGAAAAAGTTGATGTCCTTATTGAAGTATAGACCTCTTTACTATGTCCTTCCCAAAAACGGACCCATACTTAGTATGAAGATTTTATGATCATGAAGTTACTTTTTCATCTTCATACTTAGTATTTTTTTGGAAGATGATTATGTAACTTTAATTCGTCCAATCTTTTGACAATTTTAACTTATGTAATAACTTTGAGACCTTGATATTTATGCATATGGGTATGGGTGCCCTTTGCTAGAAACTCATTTTAACTTTGACTTTGGAATTGTATAATTGACTTTGACTTTTCAATGGAGATGTGTATAACTTTGACTAATCCTATGTGGATTACATTTGTATTTTGATTATTGAAAATGAGGGCGTGACAAAAACTATGAATGATTTGAGAAAAATATGACTTGGAGGGCTAAAACAAGTGATAAATGACTACAAAGTACCCACATGTCCAAAGAAATACCAAAGTGTCCAAAAAAACCCAAATATCTATCAATCTCTTCTTGATTATAACCAATCGTGTCATATGTCCAAATGTGTATCCAAATATCCAATTTCACCAAAATACCATCTTTCTTAAAATTCTTCATTTTCAAACATTTCTCACAAATAACCACTTGACTTTAACAAGGAGTTAACCCCTCTGCCGGATTTCATGGACTTCGTGCACACCTGCCAGATTTTGTGCGCTCCGTTCACCCCTACCGGATTTTGTGGGCTCTGTGCACCCATGGCCAAGAATGTACCAAACAGTAGCCCTAGTATTCATAATTACCATTCTCAAATATTCATTCAATACAATTCATTCATCAAAATATTGCAAAGGATCGTATTTCTTTCCAATCGTAACAACTTTATCAAAAGTGTCAAAACCGACTCAATGTGGCACGTGTCCCTTATGTTACATCATCACATGTCTAGTATCCAAGAATATGTTCAAATATCGTGGGATTAAGGTAAACAACCAACAGCATAGGGATTGAATTAGAACAAGGTTTTCCAACAAGCTATGAAAGGTAATTGATGAATAAGGCAAGTACATGGTCAAACCACCCAACTAGGTCCAAAGAGGGCCAAGCAAACAACCCAATCAACAAGGTGGTCGATAATAAGTAATATTTTAAGTTAATAAAGCAATGGAAGAAGGTCTGGAACAACCAAAGGTCAAGAAAGACTTAGAGTAGTTTTGGTGTCCAGAGCCATCTAGTATTGATACCCAGAAAATAGGGTATTGATACCAGCTGCACAATAGAAAAACAAATTATGTTGGTATTGATACCCGAATGTAGGGGTATTGATACTAGCTGCACATCAAAAAAATAGAATCTGTTGGTATTGATACCTGGACGCAGGGGTATTGATACTAGGTGGTTTCGTGGACTTTTTTTTTGGACAGATTTTAAGATCTGATGGGGGCTTCAACTTAAGAAAGAGCAACTTGAAATTCATCAAAAAATGGATTAGAACACTACACAAACACTTAGGGGGAGTAGAAATCAAAAATTAAACAAGATCAAAACCCATATTCATTGTGATAACAAGATAAAAACTCATATCCATGGTGATATTCAAGATTGACAAGAAATTTGTGGGCATCAAAAGGGAATATGAAACAAATCAACAAAATACAAGCCATTACCCCGCCTGACGAACCATCCACCTAGCTTAATGTCTTTCGACTAACCCTTAGAACGTGAGGTAGCTACTTTATCCCCATTTTCCTAAGTATATTAATGTAGATACCTCTACTTGAAACCTTGCGCTTTGGATTAGGGTTCACTATGCAGGATGACCAATAAGCGTCTAGGTGCCCATTGCAGCACACCTTGAAAATTATCGTCGCCACTTAGGTTAGGCTAAACATGGAAAATGCCTTGCTAGAGATTCATGGTTTGGGAAACAAGGGTACGGTGAGGGGTTAGGCACCCCAAGCCTAGCCACAAAGGCTAGCCTGTACTTGTCTGAAATAAAATTACATTAATGTTCTAAATGACTTGGCACACAACTGGTTATTAAATTATTTTAACAGATATGGGTGATGTAAACAATAAACACAAGCACACGGAGATAGGAGAATCGGAGCATGCAAAAATACAAAAAGATACAATAAAAGCCACAAGTTAATAATATGCTAGCATTCTAATCTGCTGGCCAACATATCACCCTAATTAATGTACTAGCCGGCACATCAAACCGTCAGCCGGTATTCTTTTGAATGCTAGAAACACAAAAAGTAGAGATCTAAATGTGCAAAATTGAACTATAAATTGGATAAAGGTTGGGAAATTGACGAATTAGAAGGTGTAGCAACCTTCTTGATTTACTCCCTCGGTGATGAGATTGCTCGGATTTGCTTGGTTCGAGGTTGAATTCCACAGGACCCAAAACCCTAAGCTCGGATTTGAGGATTTTGAACTTGGGTGTTTTTTTCTCAATGGGGTGTTGGGGCTTTTGAAGAATGAGATATGTGGAGTATATGCACATAGTTTAGGGGTGCGTGGATTAGAGATTGTGTGTAAATTTCGGAGGCGAAAGAGGCTATTTATAGGACTTGGAATGGGAGAGTCCCGATTCAATCAAAGCTTAAATTAGGAGTGGTTTGATGTCGGCAAACTCTATCAAAAAGAGTCCTAATCTTGCTTAGCACATAAAATGAGGTAATTCGATAGGTGAATAAGAGCTAGAGTTCTTATCGGGCTCTTGCTTGGAAAGTTTTGGAATAAGCTGATTTGCTGGCTAGTTGATGCATTTGGCTGGGTATTTTTGGTTTGTAATAGGAGACTGGGTTTTTGGTGGCTAGGTAAAGGATTTACCTGTCGGTTAATGAAGAAACCGACAAATACTTTGGTAGTGTTAAAAAAAAGGTTTCTGCTTTAGGTTGTCAAACCCTTACAAATGTTCTAAGATCCATGTGAATCCATGCAAAGCATTCGAGTGTCGCTCTCATCATCGGAAGTCCGTTTCCAGCGGTACTTGAAATATCTACCGAGCTAATTTAAGGTGTCTACAATTAATTTCCACAAACGTCATAATGCCCGATTTTCTAAAAGTAGTTACTTGACCATATCTTCCTATGTATAATTTTTACGTCGTTATAAAGTTGGATTAGTTTCCGGAAAATTTAGTTAGCACTCCTTCCATCCCTTTTTTAGTGTATGTAAGTTTCCATTTTGGGTTGTCCATTGATTAGTGTTTGTTTCCAAAAGTTAAAGGGTAAAAGTGCTTTCAATTATCATTTTGCCCTTTTGAAAAATTAGTGAGTAAAGAGTTAATGGGTAAAAGTGGAGGATAATTTTGGAAAGTGAAAGTAAAATTTGATATGAAAAGTGTAAAATAGAGGCAAAAGTCGATGTGATAGATGTAATAATGATGTTTCTTTAATAAGTTGGATTTATCAAGCAATACATTTAAAAAGGGAAGGAGGGAGTAGTTACTTTATCCTCATTTTCCTAAGTATATGACTTTCTGTGGTCGTTAAAATGTCTGTGTTTCTACGGGTAGATATTCGATCCTATAATTTTAAGGTTGTTATAATGCCCATTTGGTTTTTGAAAAATTTGTAGTTGGTTGATCGTTACTAAAAATCATAATGTTTTACATAATAATTAAAAGAAAATAAATTTTGAACTTATGTACCCAAATATGACTTCGTAGTCGTTATAATGCCATTTTTCTACAAAGCACTAGTTTTCAAGAAGATCGCGTTGGAAAATAATATTTTTACGTGACACGTTTTACGAGAAATTGCATAACCATGAGACACGCTTGATGAGAAAAGTTACATACTCATGAGACACGACAATCAATACGACAAGTTTGTGAGAAATGACGAGATACGAAATGAGAAATGAATGTGAATTGAATGAGTAAGGAACTGGATGAATTATGGTAGTGCCGCTTGAGCACCACCCCATTTTCGAGGAGAAAACATGGTGGTTAGGGCTAAGTGTATACAACATATGGTGAAGGCACCTTGTATCAGGCCGAGGAGAGTCCGTGATGACAAGCTAGCTGGGACTATGTACGTGTGGGTGTGATTGGGAAGTTTGGCGACCATCAGTTGAAAGAGACGTAAATGGACCAACATTTTGGGTGATGGCCTGTTGAATCGGTGGTCGAAAGCAGTGTTGATAGGCGTGTGGGAAGGTTGCTTTCCAGCACCTAAGTAGGGCGAATTAGCGTGTTAGAGGCGCGATTTTATTCCATTTTCCACTTGATGCGGTGTGTTCTTGGTTTTTCGTGTGTTTGGTTGTTTTGTAGGGAACAGGTTGGAAAAGAGCGCGTGAAGTGGACACATGGCGGTCAGGCACGTAGGGAACTAGTGGGGCCCAAGTGGGGACGGCCAAACAAGCCTAGAAGGCATTTTAGAAGATTCAGTATCGATACAGGGATTGTCCTGTATCGATACCGTGTGCAACATACGGGAACAGAACGTCTGGGTATCGATACAGGACTTTTCCTGTATCGATACCGAATGCCACTTAATTGCCGTTTGACTTTGGTTCGGATTTTGACTTCGAGAGGGATTATAAATACCTCGTTTTTTGGTTTAAGTAGGGGTCCACGAATTTTCTCTAGGTTTTAGCTTTTCAAGTTTTCAGCTACGGATCTTAGTTCTTCTTTCAACTTTACGCTTCCAGTTTTATTTCCCATCATTTTAGTATTCAGATTGTTTTGCGGATTGGTAATCAAGTTTAGTTTTTCCTTGCAATTTGTGGTTTTTATTCTTCATCGTTCTTATATTTTATTCATTAAGCATGTGTAGATCTAGGTTTACATTGATTCTTGCAAACTTTATAAACATGAGTGAGTAGTCGCATCGAGTGCAGCTGCGAGGCGAAGGCGCCCACATCTAGGCTAGTCGATATCTCACCTCGGGGCCGAATTAAATCATTTTTCAAGCAATTTTGGAAACTGGAACTTTTCTAACGAACAAACTCAGGTATTACCGGAATTCGAATGTGCACAGAATCTGGTGACAGGTGGTGCGCATTCGTTAGGAAACCTTTCTCAGATTCCACAATCAGTAAAAGGATTAGTTGTGGCTCGAGTAATTATTGGCTAGGCTAGGTGTGGACGTCAGGTTCCCACAGCTGCGATCTCTTTATTATTTCGCATTTAATCAGTTAAATTAGCTTAGTGGTTAATTAATTAATCTCATAAAATCGAAGGGGTGGCTACCTAAGAATCAGTTAAACTAAAACTCTACACTTTTGAGTCAAACACCGTTAGCCGTCTCTATGGTTCGACTCCAGTACTTCCGAATTTTTTGTGCTACACCGGTCGAGAGTCCTACGCTTGGGACGCGTCTTATTTTTAGTCACCTGGTCGGTCAAGCAAGTGTCCATAGAGTGGAGTGAACTGACATGTGAATTGGTGGTCGGAACAATGCCCAAACAGTAGATAATAATATTTGAAGAAGAATTCTGATACTAGAAGATAATACGAGACGCGAACCACTCTGTATGAGGCACTCTATTTTGCACTGACACTGACACAAGCATCCTATACTTGTTAAAATTGAGCTGTTGAACTTTCATTATTTATTTTTGTTGTATTTTGCTAGTGTGACGATTATGGGGTAGGAGTTGTCTGCTGGGCTGTATCGCTCGAAGTGTTACACTTGTGTGACCCTGGCATAATAACACGATGTTGCTTTTGTGACTCCAATATATTCTGCTAGGCTTTAAAGATGGGCAAGAGGAGTTGTACAACTCGGGAGCTTATGGAGTTAAGCAGGACACCGCCGGAGCTGACGGCCTTGTGATGAATAAAGATAACTTAGCTTACCCAGTATAGAATAAATGTATTGCCAATGAGATTTATCTAATTCCTATGGTTGAATATCTGTGGTAAAACTTTTTATTCATTTAATAAAATGAATCAACGTTCCCCAAATTAGAGGCGTTACATAAAATGGTTAAGAGAGTTATTAATGCATGATTTGTCCCTTCGCGGATAGCGATAAAATTGACAAGATACAGATATTTGTGTCAATAATGGAGATTTGTAAAGCTCTTTCCATATATTGGACGAAGGCTTTTGAATGCCGGAAAAGGTCAAATTTGGTGCCGTCACATTTTTGACCTTTTTATGTTAAAGTTAGAATAATGATAGGTACATACCCTCTCAATCACTCTCTGCCACACCCTCTCTCACATGTGTGGTGGGGTCCACTGAGACCCACCGTGTGAGCCCCACTACACATGTAAGAGAGGGTGTGATTGAGAGGATGTGTACCTATCAGATATTTGTGTACCATACATATAAGAGAGGGTGTGGTGGGCGATTTATACATTTTACAAACTTATTGTCAAAAGCTAACACAGTAAAAGTTAATTATTGAGAACTTCTATTTCGAATGTTTTTGTTTTCCAAGTTCTCTTTTCAATAATCAACTTATATCATAAAGTTAGGAAATGGAGTCTTAGAAAACACTACATTGTTTACAAGCATAGGGAAGTTTACTTGTATTTTTTGAGAACAAAGAACTTGCAGATTATATTGATAAGGTTACTCATGTTTTATCAACCAAAACTTACGCAAAATTATCTTTCACTATCACTTGGGATTTCGAGAACCACCTCCTCTCTATCACCACGATTTCTAATTAAGTTTTCTCTTAATTTATGACTCTCATTTCTCTATATCTATTTCTCAACTTTTTATGACCTCAAAAATGTCCCTCAAAATTTTTGCCCAGATGACCGCATCGTTCCTCGAATACGTACGCTCTCTTTATTCCTGGTTTATAATGGGGTACAGCTATGAGTGTTGGCAGAAGATCGGGAGGGGGGGGACAAAACATAGAGATAGATTTAGTTATGTACTTGAGGATTGAGTGGGGGATGTATTTGGAATGGCTGAGGAGCTGTCTTTTCCAATTTTTTGGTTTTACTTTGTTTTGTTTTGTCTAGTTTTTTTGGGCTATCTGTCCGACAATTGGGGATTGGCCCCTTCCCCAATTATCAACCGTATTCCAAAAATTATCTATACACCATGTCTCTTCATTCAGACTCTCCCTCGTCTTGTTATATTCTGCAAATGACCATTCATAATGGGTGTGTATGTATCACGTTATCATTTGGTGAGATATAGACAAGCATTAATTGACTATATATATACGGCAATTATCCAATCCGGGATCCCGGATTGGAGGTTTTTTGGTGTTTTGATGCTTTTAAAAATTGTTTTTGGAAAATCCGAACCGTCCAATGTGTTCAAAAGGTGTTTTCCAAGGTTCACACGCGAAATCTTCAAAAAAAAATACCATGAAGGGCTTGATCCAAGCAGTTTTTTGCAAAAATTGTATATTTACAATTTTGCGAAAAACTACTCAGATCAAGCCCTTCCCGGTATTTTTTTGGAATATTTCTTTTGTAGACCTTGGAAAACACCTTTTGAACACATTGGACGGTTCGGATCGTCAAAAAAATATCGGAAAGGTGGAGTCCCGGATCCGGGACTCTCTCTCTCTCTCTCTCTCTCTCTCTCTCTCTCTATATATATATATATATATATAATCAATGCAAACTATCATAAGGTTCCACAAAAATGATCGGAGCTACGTAATTTGTTTTAAATATTTTAAAGGTTTCTGCGTAGGAACCAAAATTGTTAACAAACTTATTGAGCTCTTACCGGTATCTAATTGAGTTGATCTTTTACATATACCCTTCAAAAAAAAAAAATGCTTCCTTTGTATTAAATTGTTGGTCATTTATGGATTTTAATGCAATTTTTAAACTATTCATATCTTTTAATCTATAATATTATTTGAGATTGTAAAAACTCTGTATAATAAAATTAATTGAGATCTACCGAATAAAATCTATATTGCAGATAAAATACATAAGAGATTGAATGACATGAACAATTTAAAAATTATATTAAAATTTGCACATGACCAACAAATTGAGACAGAAGAAGTATAAAAAAAAATTGAGCTATTCCAATCGTTTGTGGGAGATCTCGAGATAAATTCCACTTAACGCCCTGTGCAATTGTTGCATGCCAATTGATCCACTCATGGCGGGGACTCATGCATGATGCCAAAAGTCACAAGTATGTAGTAATATTTTGACGTATGTTATCCGTTCTCAACTTTTGTCTTTTGATTAGACCAACTCTGACTTTTTTTTCATTAAGTCAGAGGGTGTTGATATGCAGAAATGGGACGGGGTTCACGAAAAATGGTATTGATCTCATCATAAAGTTTTATGGACCTCACACAATTTCAACCAATCAGGACGAGAGTTTCGTTCACCTTTTTCGGTAATGGTGAACAAATCTTTTTCAAAAAAAAAACTGTGACTTTTACCTGCCTTCCTGGTTTTACGTGGCCATATCATGGTATTATAAAATATAAACAACTAAAAATGGCACGAATTTCAAAAATAAACCAATTAATGCAAACGGAGGAAGTATATTCCATTATACTGACATATAGTATTATATGTGCTATTTTTGTTATTTATATTTATGTTACTAATAATATAACATATACAATGAAGAAAGGACAAAAAAAAAGTAAATAAAAAATAAATATGAAATTCATTGTTGAGAATTGAAGGTTGCTACTTGCTACAAAATTTACAAATTTTTAGATTTGGGGCGGAAATTTGTAAATTGTGTTAACTTTTGTTACCTCCGTTGGAGCCCTTAAAACAATACTGAACCTTCAAATCTCTTAATTTCAATTTTAATTTTAATTTTTGTTAAATCTATTGAAGATGCTCTCATGATCCCAAGTTCTAAAATCCCCAAAACATGGTAAAAACCTAAAATAATGACCAACACATGGTGTCCATAACTTGGCCGGCTCAAAACCACCTCATTAAAGCTTAAATGACTGATTTAGTCTTAAAAAAAATCACCTTACAAAGATTTCTTTTATAATCTAGCCCCCTCTAACTTTGTTTCTGGCTCTGCCGGCCACTACGTCTCATTTTGCCCTTATACCTGTTTACATATAAAATTAACCAATCCAATGATTAATTGACACGTAATCAAAAGTGCCAAACGTTGGCAATTACTCGTCAATGAAGACACACTGGATTAATAAGATACAACGCACCAAATACGATGTCGTATTACTTCTTAATTTAGAAAGGTAGTTATTGGCAGTTACAAGTCATTACTATAATAAAGATTGGCCCCGAAGCCATAATTTCAACTGCTAAACATACATTCTCCACGTGTAAACTTGAGAAACCAGGCGATTGGAAGTTAGAACACGTGGAATTCTTCTAGGAAGCAATTATTTCCTTAAACACATTATCATTTAAGTGGTTAAGTCGACGTGCAGATTTAAAGCTTCTAGGAGAAGGGAGAATTCAAATTCAGACATGAAGGAAGAATAACTGCCAACTATCAGAGTGGAAGTTGGAGTTCGAAGCAAGCTAGATTCAAATCCATGGAGCGGGAAGTTCGAACTACAAGCAACGTCTATAAATAGAAGAAATTGAAGAGTGAAAAGCCCCCGAACAAATCTTCAACAAACAGCTATCAAAAAACTGATGTTTGGTTTGTTCATTGGCAAAGTAGTTTAGGATTTCGAACTCAGTTCGAAGTAGTTTAGGATCTCGAACACAGTTCGAAGTAGATTAGGAAGTAGACTAGGCTTTATCTTGATTGTTCTTGTAACAATCACCCCTATCTCGGTTGTTCTAGCAACAATCACCTGTTCGAAGTTCTGTTACTCTGTATTTGAAGTTGGAGACAATTTCGAAGTAAGTTTATCTTTGATTTATCAATCGAAGTGTCTTGTTTCTTTATTGTTCTTTGATTTTCTAAGTTTATTGGTTTGCATTTCTTCACTTATTAAGAAAAATCCTCTTAATTGAGGTAATTGAACCAACAAAACACAATTGCCTGATTAGGTTTGGTTTTCCAAAGTTAATCTGAGGGAGGAGATTGAAACTCTCTCTGGCACGCTCGCACACAATTATTTTCCATTGCAAAGAAGTAAAAAGAACCAAACAATACCCCAAACTTTGTGTATCTAGTTTTGGACTTTCCCTTTTGCGCCAAACGGACTTTGTCACGTGTTCATGTTCTTTGTTTTTGGTTTTGTTGGACTTGCACCCTTAAGATGCATGGGCTGCATGTTTTTAAGACCATAGTACTCCCATGGGCCTCCCTTGAGTATTCATTTTTTGACTTGCTCTTCATATTAGACCAACTTGGTCTCATAAATTCAAGTATTTGCTTTTGTTTTTCTTTGACTTGCACGTAAAAAAGCATGCGCATCCCTCAAAAAGTAATTATTCCACGAGCCCCAATAAACGAACTTGGTCTCATAAGTTCATCTACTTGCTTCTTCTT
Organism: Vaccinium macrocarpon; assembly: GCA_022606695.1. Classification (NCBI taxonomy): domain Eukaryota; kingdom Viridiplantae; phylum Streptophyta; class Magnoliopsida; order Ericales; family Ericaceae; genus Vaccinium; species Vaccinium macrocarpon. Next base: position 26,671,715 of record CM040181.1, on the reverse strand, counting down.
TTTGTTGAACTTGCACCCTAAAATTCCTGGATGTCCATCATCGAGTAATCATCCCGTTTTGGGTATCCACGGTTGACTTTCTCTTTGCATATTAGATGGATTTTTTTATCGGTAACAAAATTTTATTAAAACTTGACAAAAAGTATATCGAGATAAAGAAACCGTCACCAAGCACAAGAGCAAACAAATGCTAATGCATACGCATCCAACGAAATGCTGAATGAAATGCAATGCAAAAGGAAAAATGAGGAACAAAAAAGAGATCTGTGGCTAACTGTTTACATATAAATTTAATCAATCAAATGATTAATTGACACGTAATCAAAAGTGCCAAACGTTGGCAATTACTCGTCAATGAAGACACACTGGATTAATAAGATAAAATGCACTGAATACGATGTCGTATTGCTTCTCAATTTAGAAAGGTAGTTATTGGCAGTTACAAACCATTACTAAAATAAAGATTGGCCTCGAAGCCATGATATCAACTTCTAAACGCACAAGCTCCACGTGTAAACTTGAGAAACAAGGCAATTGGCAGTTAGAACACATGGAATACTTCTGGGAAGCAGTTATTTCCCTAAACACGTTATCATTTGAGTTTGTTAAGCCAACGTGCAGATTTAAAGCTTCTAGGAGAAGGGAGAATTCAAATTCAGACGTGAAGGAAGAATAACTGCCAACTATCAGAGTGGAAGTTGGAGTTCGAAGCAAGCTAGATTCAAATTCATGGAGCGGGAAGTTCAAACTACAAGCAACGTCTATAAATAGAAGAAAAGGAAGAGTGAAAAGCCCCCGAACAAATCTTCAACAAACAACTATCAAAAAACTGATGCTTGGTTTGTTCATTGGCAAAGTAGTTTAGGATTTCGAACACAGTTCGAAGTAGTTTAGGATCTCGAACACAATTCGAAGTAGATTAGGAAGTAGATTAGGAATTAGACTAGGATTTATCTCGATTGTTCTTGTAACAATCACCCCTATCTCGGTTGTTCTAGCAACAATCACCTGTTCGAAGTTCTGTTACTCTGTATTTGAAGTTGGAGACAATTTCGAAGTAAGTTTATCTTTGATTTATTAATCGAAGTGTCTTGTTTCTTTATTGTTCTTTGATTTCCTAAGTTTATTGGTTTGCATTTCTTCACTTATTAAGAAAAATCCTCTTAATTGAGGTAATTGAACCAACAAAACACAATCGCCTGATTAGGTTTGGTTTTCCAAAGTTAATCTGAGGGAGGAGATTGAAACTCTCTCTGGCACGCTCGCACACAATTATTTTCCATTGCAAAGAAGTAAAAAGAGCCAAACACTAACACAAGTCAAGGAAATTCTAGAACATAGCGAAGAGCCAAAACATTCTACCAAGCGTGTCAGCAACAAAATAGCATATTGGAAAATTTGATCTCCGAGCAGTTAGAATCAGCAAGACCCTGATGATGTTAGGACTTGGTCTTATAGATTAATTCATGTACTTCTTGTATTTGTTAGACTCACGCCAAAGAATAAGGACAAAATGGTCCGAACAAATAATGGTACTATGTTTGGTCATTAATTACGGGCAATATGTTTTGGGTAATTTTGGAACTAGGAACCATTGAAGTTGTAAATATCCTGGGTCAATGCTCTTATTCTATTGGTAATTTTCCCCGACTTCACTTTCATGGTCAGGGCCGACTCTAGTTTTTTGTGGCCAAAGCAAAATTTATTCTGGCTCAGGCGCAGCTGTAAAATTCGTATTTTATAAACCACATCGCATTAAATATCACTTGGATTACTCGACCATGAAATCTTTTCCAAACCCCTAGTTGAAAAGTGTTTAACAACTACTTTTGCTTCCCAATTGGAGCTCCAACTTCTCTTTTTTAGTTCCAACCCTATAAGCCGGATCAGTGGCTTATTTGGCCAATAAGCCAAATCAAATTAACATTTTTTTCCAACTATTTTACGCCAACAAGAAAATAAGCCCAAACTAGTTGGATTCTTGAACTTGAATAAGCCCAATAAACTAGGATTAAATCTTTAATAAATTAGAGGGCCAACCCCGCTCTTTAGCTTCCGTCTCATCCCAACCCTAACAAATTGATGCAGATCAGGTTGCTGAGACTTGGCTAGAACAGCTGTGGCCCCATCCGTGGCACAAATGACATCAATAAATAAGCCACACGGGCCAACGTTGGTGAAAAGGCTCCAAGTCCGCGTTTGGAAGCGAAACGGGCAATTTTGCCGTTTTAGGAAATCACTGATTTGCTTATAACTTTTAGTAGGAAATTCCGTTTTATTTGCCGCCTATTTTGGCAACCTTATAATTCTTCCTAGTATTCGATTTTTCAGTCAAATTAAAATTTTCCTTTTTTGGTAATTTTCGTAATTTATTTGATTTCGACTTGATTAGCAAGTCAAATCCTTTTGTAATTTGTTTCCTAGTTGGATTAGGGTTTTGTTATTTGATTCCTAGTTGAATTAGGGTTTGTTATTTGATTCCTAGTTGGATTAGGGTTGCTTTAGCCCTATAAGTATCATTGTAAGCCTATTGGCAGAATTCGGTTGTTATTGAATTGAAGAAAACGAGTTTTACTCATATTCTGATCGTTTAAGGAGGGAGTACCTCCGGGTCAATCTTATTGTTCGTGTTTCTCTTGCACAATCGATTTCGTTTTCATAGGTTGCGCTACATCAATTGGTATCAGAGCTACAGGTTTCAATCCTAAGATGGCTGCCAGAGGACGTGCTGGAGGTCGAGGTGGATGAGGCAACTGTACGGCTGTTCTTGACGAAGTCTATAAGTGGGATGAAGTCGCTCGAGAAGCTCGGATTGAGGACAAAATTCAGCAGATAGAGTTGACACTCGAGGCAGTCATGTAATGCCTTAAGGCCCTAGAAGTTGGAAATCCAACTCGCCGTCGTCCTTGTAGACTTAATCCTCCGGAGGAGGGTTTTTAGAAGATGAAGGTTCCAACCCTTTTGCTGGTCATTACCATCAACGGGGAAGGGATAGGGAGATCGTGGCTAGAACCCATGACTCTCATTCGTGGGAGAAAAGTATCAAGATTGACCTACCAGAATTTCAGGGCAATCTGTCACCGAAGGAATTTTGATTGGCTAAACGCTATAGACGAAATCATGAATTTCAAAGAGGTTCTTATGGATAGGAGGGTTCCTCTTGTGGCGACTAGATTCATGAGTAGAGCTTCTGCGTGGTGGCAGCAACTAAAAATCAGTAGGAGTCGGAACAAGAAGTCCAAGATCACCGATTGAGAAAAGCTGAAAAAAAGATGCGGGTAGAGTTCCTTCCCCATAACTATACCCGTATCATGTACCAGAGATTGCAAAATCTTCGCCTGAACTTGCGTTCTGTCAATGATTACACCAAAGAGTTCTATCAACTTGTGGCCAGAAACGATTTTTTTAGCAGACTGCAAGATATGTTGGTGGTTTATGTCAGCAAATTCAAGATGAGTTAATGATGTATGATTTGGGTTCTATTTCGGATGCCCATCATAGGGCTTTGGTGTTAGAAGAATAGTTTGGCAGTACACCAGCAGGCAGTTGGGGTAGCATTGCACGAGTAACTGCCGGGGCTGCACCACCAACTCGTGCAGTACCTTCTCAACCCGCAATGCCGGTAGCATTCAAACCGGCAACGTCGACCTATAAATGTTTTAAGTGTGGGGAGCCAGGGCATCGTATGGCTAACTGTAAGAAGGGAGACCGTATTGGAAAGGCCTTGTTTGTAGAACCTGATGGGGCCATTCATGACTCACCTGAGAGTTATGATCAGGAGGCTGTGTTCGATGATGGTAGTGAGGAGACGGAGGAAATAGTAGTTGAGTGGGACACGGGCCCTTTGCTGGTGGTTCGAAGGGTGTGTTATGCTACCCAAGAGTCCATTGGGGGGGTCGTGGCTGCATAACAACATCTTTCAGTCAACTTGCACGATGGGTGGTAAATTCTATCACTTTGTCATAGACTCGGGTAGTTGCAAGAATGTGGTTTCTGAGGAGGTTGTTCAAAAGTTGAACTTGAAAACAGAGGCACACCCAAATCCCTACAAGCTGAGCTACCTAAAGAAAGGTAAAGATGTGAAGGTTTCTAAGTGCTGTTTGGTTTCCTTTTCCATGGGTTCCAAATATAAATATAGTGTGTGGTGTGACGTGGTGGCTATGGATGCTTGCCACCTCCTATTGGGGCATCCATGGCAGTTTGACCAGAAAATATCACATGATGGGGGGAACTAACACATGCAATTTGGTGTTCGGTGGTTCCAAGATTAAGCTTTTGCCATAAAAAAAGGTGGCCCCTTCGGGTCCTAACCTGTTGGCTTGGGCCCAGATGGAGAAAGAAGTAATGCAGTCTGGGGTAGTGTTTGTGCTGATTGGGAAAGATGTGGAGCAGGAACAATCTGAAAAAGTTGTTCTAGCAATTATTCAACCTCTATTTGCAGAATTTAAGGATGTGTTTCTAGAGGATCTGCCAGATGGGATTCCACCTCTGCGAGACATTCAGCATCAGATTAACTTGGTTTCGGGTTCCAGTTTGCCAAATCGAGCCGATTATCGAATGAGTCCGAAAGAACACGAGGAATTATGAAGGCAGGTGGAGGGACTATTGGCCAAAGGCTTTATCCATGAGAGTCTTAGCCCGTGCGCGGTTCCAACCTTGCTAACACCAAAGGACGGAACATGGCGGATGTGTGTGGACAGCTGGGCTATCAACAAGATCACTGTACGATACCGCTTTCCCATACCTCGACTGGATGATTTGTTAGATCAAATATCAAGGGCGAGGGTGTTTTCGAAGCTGGACTTGAGGAGTGGTTATCACCAAATTCGGATTAGGCCAGGGGATGAGTGGAAAATTGCTTTCAAGACTCGAGAAGGCCTATATGAGTGGCTGGTTATGCCATTTGGTTTGTCAAACGCACCCAGCACCTTTATGCGTGTGATGAATCAAGCGCTGCATCCATTCATTAGTAAATCCGTTGTGGTGTACTTTGATGACATTTTGAGTTATAACGCCACTTCAGGTTTACATGTTCAGCATTTGAGGGAAGTACTCAAGGTCCTACGAAAGGAGAACCAGTTTGGGGGTCTGAAGAAGTGTGTTTTTATGACTGATTCGGTCTTGTTTCTGGGGTATGTCATTTTGAAGGACGGACTAGTTGTGGATGAGTCTAAGGTGGAGGCAGTTAGACAATTGGCCTCAACCAAAGACTCGTTTGACATTTGAAGTTTTCATGGGTTGGCTTCTTTTTATCGTCGCTTTACTCCGCATTTCAGTACCGTTATGACCCCAATTACTGAGTGTATGAAAGGGTGGCGCTTTTCTTGGTTAGAAGAAGCATCAGAGGCATTCAATGAAATAAAGCTAAAGCTAACAAACGCTCTAGTTTTAGTTCCTCCAGATTTTTCACAACCTTTTGAGCTACACTGTGATGCTTCTAAAGTGGGAATCGGGCTGGTCCTTAGCCAAAATACCAGCCAGTTGCATACTTTAGTGAGAAGCTTAATGGGGCAAAGATGGGATATAGCACCTATGACGTGGAGTTCTGTGTATTAGTGCAAGTTCTACGGCACTGGTATCACTACCTTATTCACATCGATTTTGTGTTGTACTCTAACCATGAAGCCTTGAAGCATCTCATCAGTCAGGATAAACTGTCCCACCGGCTGCAAAGTGGGTAGCCTATATTCAACAGTTTACCATCGTAATCAAGCATAAGGCTAGAGTGCTTAACCGAATTTGCGGATGCCCTCACCATCGATCTTCCCCACTAACTCACATGCGCACTGAGGTAATTGGTTTTGATTCTTTTTGTGAAATGTTAGTTGAAGATCCATTCTTTTCACATGTGTTAGCTAATACTTCTGAGGGTAAACCAAGTGCATTCCACCTCTACAATGGTTATCTGTTTAAATGCAATGTGTTGTGCGTCCCTTAGTCGAGCTTGCGGCTCAAAATTATTACTGATTTGCATAATGAGGGTCATGTGGATTGAGATAAGACCCTTGCGCTGGTGGCTGGATCCTACTTTTGGCCCTCCTTACGGAAGGATGTTTATCGGTTTGTGGAAGCCTGTCATGTCTACTGTATCTCTAAGGGTGGGGCAACTAACGTTGGTTTGTATATGCCCTTACTGATTCCATCGTAGCCTTGGGCAGATGTGAGTATGGATTTCGTTCTAGGCTTGCCTAGTACCCAGAGGGGCAAGGATTCTATCTTTGAGGTGGTTGACAGGTTTTTTAAGATGGCCCACTTTATTCCTTGCACCAAGACTACCGATGTTGTTAAATTGGCACAACTGTATTTTGATGAGGTGTATCGTTTGCATGAGTTGCCAATTTTTATCGTTTCAGACAGGGATACTCGTTTCTTGAGCCACTTTTGGAGGTGTCTGTGGAAATTGGCCAACACCCAGCTTAATTTTCGCACTGCCTATCATCCCCAACCCGACGGTCAAATGGAAGTGGTCAATCGTTCTTTGGGTAATATGTTGTGCAGTTTGGTGGGTGATCATCTGAGAACTTGGGATCAGAAATTAGCACAGGTTAAGTTTGCTTACAATCATTCTGTGAATCGGAGTACTGGTCGTTCCCCATTCTAGATTGTCTATGGTTGCAACCTGCAGTCCCCTATTGACTTAGCACCAGTGTCAGACCTAAAACGTGTCCATTGGAAAGCACATGATTTTATGATTCATTTACAGGAGATTCATGAATTAACTAAGAAGAAGTTGGAGGCATCTACCTTCAAGTATACGCAGGTGGCCTATGAGAAAAGGCGAGTGGTGGAATTTGAGGTGGGTGATTTTGTGTACGTTGTTCTGACCAAGGACCGATATCCTGAGGTGGAATACAACAAGCTGAAGGCCAAGAAAATTGGGCCTCTAGAGGTTCTCGAAAAGGTCAATCCAAATGCATATCGCTTGAAGCTACCTAGCCATGTGCACACATTTGATGTGTTCAATGTCAAGCATTTGATTCCATTTTTGGGGGATAGTTCATCTTCTGATGATTGCAATTCGAGCGCTAATTCTTTTCTAGAAGGGGAGGATGATGCAGACCAGGTTGCTGAGACTTGGCTAGAACGGCTGCGGCCCCGTCTGCGGCACAAATGACATCAATAAATAAGCCACACGGGCCAACGTTGGCGAAAAGGATCTGAGTCTGCATTTGGAAGCGAAATGGGCAATTTTACCATTTTAGGAAATCACTGATTTGCTTATAACTTTTAGTAGGAAATTCAATTTTATTTGCCGTCTATTTTGGCAACCTTATAATTCTTCCTAGTATTTGAGTGGATCGATCCACTTTGGTCCGGAGCAAAAACAGAAGGTTGTGGATTGATCCACTTTGAGAGTGGATCGATCCACTTTTGAGATGGATCGACCCATTATGATCTGTAACTCCATCAAAAGGTTTTGGATTAATCCAACCCAAAAGTGGATCGATCCAAAGACCTCACGAGCTGATTTTTGACAACAACAAGGGGATTGCAATGGGCTCCAAACCAAACATGTTTATGATCAAAAATCAACACCACAAGCTACAAGAGGGTATTGCAACAACTAGTTTACGTCAAACAACAACAACAAGCATTAATCAACATCCAATGAAATCCATGGAGCTAGAAAATGGATTTTTCAAGAAGATAAAAGGGATTGAACAAAGATGAGTATAATCTACACATCACACACTTCAAAACACTTAGTAATGGTAGAAATCTTCCTCCCTCAAGGTTTAGAAGCTTGTGAATAAAGGATGAGCAAAACCCTTGTTTTCTCTCCAATCGAATCTCCTCCTTCCGATGTGAGTTGAACCAAACCCGGGCTTCCAAACATGCGTAGGAGTCTAGTATTGGTGAAGGTTTTGAAGGAATTAGAGGTTTTTGGGTGAAATTTGAGGAGAAGATGAAGAAGATGGAAGGAGTAGAGAGGGAGAAAGAAACGTTGTGTAGAGGAAGAGAGAGGCTTGTGTGTTTTGAGAAAAATCAGCCATATACTTGTATATACACCCCCGTTGATGCACTATACCCCTTAAGTTTCAAATGCATTTTAAAAACGCCTCCAAGCATAAACTACCATCAAATTGGCACATTTTACTCTAATTTCAATTCCTCACAATCCCCCAACATTATTTCTAAAAAAAATTAATATATACCTAAAAACACGGGTCTTTACCAATGTGAATTGTATAACCTTATGTAAACTTTGTATGATAAAACTATGTGAACTATCTATGTGGACTGTGTATTTTAGTGTGTGGGCGGCTTTGTAGAATATGTATGATTCACAACAATTTCCGTAGTTAACATAGCAAATTGTTCACTTCGAACAACCTTTTTCAATCTATGCATAATTTTAATATTCTATATAGATCTTGTTTGGTAGATCTTGTCAAGTAGGTTCCAAAATTTATTTATTTTTTTTGAAAATTGGATATCTACAACAAAATATATGGTATTTTAAAATTTGAACAATGTACTATTAATGGTACACCATATGACAATGCTCCATGAGCACGCACTGGATACCTCCTTTAATATTAGATGCGTGTAAAGAAGGTCACAGGCCTATTTGGAATAATGTGCGCAAACAATTATGCAGGGCTGATTTGAGCACAGAGCGTAAAAACAGGGGACTCTGAGAAGAAATGAGAATGTGATGCCTTATTCCATAAATTGGAAGATCTTAGTATTTTGAAACGAAAAGAAAATCATGAAATTTTGTCCTCAATCTAGCATTGTATTCATTTTAACGTTGTTATACGGTCGCGTTTCAAGTTCGGCACTTATGTTTTGGCCTAAAAAGTAACTTTGCCTTCTTTTTTTGTCTTTATTTGAATTTTTTCCGTGTTAGTTTTGCACAAGTTTTTGAGTAATATTGGTTCGTCTAGACGAGAGGAATTGAAAAAGTAAAAAATTATGGCTAGAACTCTCTATTTTTTAATAAAACCGAAAAAAGTATAAAATCTGTCTTCTTGACTTATTGTTTTCTTTATCCAAAAAAATTTGAGTTTGGATCATAATTTTTTACTTGTCAAGACCAACCAATAGTACATATGAAAAGTTGATGAAGATTTTAAAACGAAAAAAAAAATCAAATAGAGGCAAAAAAAATAAGTTGTGACTTTATTAGGGCAATACTAATTGAGTGTTCTTGGCATGGCCTAAGATTTTTATTTTTATTTTTTCCTTCAAAAGAAAACTCTTAGGCCGTACTCACGAAACTCGAAAATGCCTGCATAGAGGCAAAAAAGAAAGAAAGAAAAAAAAGTCCAAAATGCGGCATTTCAGTGGTCCTGATGGTGTGAAGTGCTATCCTGATGGCGCAAAAATGAAGGTGAAAAGGAAAAGGCGGAAAAACAACACGCAAGGGTTAGCAACAGCAGCGGATGCAAGATTTATACTCACTAAATTATAGTCTATAATATAAATATTACTACTTACTAATTTTGAAAATAAGATGATATTGCGTACATATACATAGTCACATGTTTTATAACAACGATTGAATAATGGTCAATATAGAAACTTATCATTTTTTTCACTCAAATGACTTGTGGGGGACTGATCCTATATAACTTTTCCAAATTAACTTGAAAATATAGTATAAGGGCTAATTGGGTAGCATGCACGAGCCCAAAACCCCTCTTGCACCACCTTGATTTGCTCTGGATTAGAGCATCTCATTAGCCTTAACAAATTTTGGACCAAATTTAACCACAAAAACACCTTTTATAATTTAGCAAGTCACTTTGTTAAAAACTCACAAAATCAGAATTTTTATTTTAACTTTACTATATTAAACTATTCTCCCCAAATCTACAAAAACAAAAAAAAACAAAAAAACCTCCCTAAACTCCCCGCCTGGGGAGATGTTTGGTACAAAAGTCAAGTGGAATACACATGTCAGACCCCCACCCCCCCTTCAGCCATTTCCATTTCTCTGCCCCACTGACCCGCCGCCACGTGTCCCCCGTCCCTCTCACCTCCTCCTGTTTTCTAACGCGCACATACATCAACATTCTCTCGGGTGTATTTTTTTGATAACACCACAATAGATGGCAGTCTCATAGTTTGATAACACCACCAGCGTATTTTGTACTCCACATGCCCGAGAGCTCCACCAAGATGGAAACCCTCACCTCCATGCCATGGTGCAATGCACCAAAAACATTGAAACAACAAACCCTAGGTTTTTCGACCTAACAGCAACAAATGGTCGTATCTACCATCCTAAGATGGAAACTCTCAACTCACCAACAGCAAGTCGAAACTACATACAAAAAGAGGGAGATTTCATCGAACATGGAGAATTCTCGTCAAAGGGGAGGAGCCCCTCAAAAAATAGAGACGCCATGTGGAGGGGTATTTTGGCTGAAGCAGAAACAGAAGAGCAATTCTTTTCTCTTTGCAAAGAGAGATGTCCCGCACAGTAACCGGAAATAATAATAAAACATTTTGGTCCGTGAACAGTACCGCACCAAATTTGGTGCAGTACTGTGGCAAAAACAATTTGGTGAGGGAAAATAGAGAGGCTGATTTTGGTTGATTTTTTTTAAGGAGTTGACTCTATTTTAGCCAAAAAAACTAATTTTGCAATCCTGATGAGGATGCCTCATCAGGAGAGTTTCAACTCACGGATTCAATCTTTGTTACATATCAAGGGAAAACACTTAACATCAATAGAGAATCACTTTTTAAGTATACAGAACATGGCACTGCAGTCATTCTGATGAAGTGTGTGCTTCACTGAAGAATGTAACGTTGCCATCCCAGGTTTACATTGTCTTCCAGAAACCTCGAAATCTTGTTGCTGCTAGTGTCCATTCCCAGCAAACTTTGAATAATTTCGAAAATAGAGTTTGAAAGAAAATAGTTCAATAGAGAGGAGCAAAAGTTTTTATCACCCATACAAATATCATGAAACAACATTAGTGACATCTGTAAAGCATCATTTCGCAGTTGTAATCATTCAAAACCATCTGCTCAGGAATCAAGCAGTGTCGAAGCCTTGACAAAACAAGGGCGTAAACAAACATACGAATTGTTATCTTTCTAAAAGTCGTTAATCAAATCCATTACCGAAGTACTTCTGTGCGTATATTTTTTTGAAAAAACAAATCACTGAGAGAGATAATTGAGATCTTTAGATAGCTGTAAAATTAGGCAAAAAAAAAAAGCCCTATTTTGTATCCAATTACGATCATGATTTTCAGAAATAGAAAATCAATAATGGACCGTGACTCCTATGAGTATAGGATGCTCATATCCAAACAGAAAATCACCCACCCCTGAAATAACATATCATGAATCATTCATACTACTAGATCCAAAATTAGAAACATGCTCTGGCAATCATACCCGATAATCATAAAAGGTTCAAATTTACAGAAAATGAAAAGATACGCTACTTGTCCGATACATAAACACACTCTTTACCCATCATAGCAGTATAATAGAGTCTGAATTTCAAAAAAGGGAAACGGAAAATAAACAATTCTACCCAGAATATGCCGCTCTATAATGTTGCCAATCCAGGGTAGAAGATTACAAGTACTTCTGGCATAATATGAAAATAGAAACACGTTACTTGTACTTAAATAACCTGCTGGAGATGAAATCAAGACAAACGAGGCCTTGGAGAGATAAAGTTCACGGAGGAAGCAGAAAAGCTTGATCCGGAATTGGCACTCCAACATCATACAGCAACTCGATTGGGGAACCAACATCCTCAGGAATTTCAGCAGGTGGAATAACCAAGGTGTTGCTTGATTCGACTATAGTTGGGGGTACATACTTGCTAGCAACAGGATTGCTTAAAGGGGCTGGATTTTCATTTTTGCTGGAGGCTCCTCCTCCGTCCAATTTCCCTGTGATTGGCGATTGTAGAGTTGATGAATCTCCTCCACCGACACTGGTTATGTCGTGGATACTTGATCGCCTTCTTTCCTTGTTTACAGAACTTAAACGGATAAAATATTTCTGGGCATGGCTGGCCACTTGTGTTGGTGTTCTGGATACCACAAAGTTCCGGGATATGTTACGCCAATCACCTTTTCCGTATTTGTCCAAGCCCAGAAGAAATAACCTAAATGAGAGAGAGAGAGAGAGAGAGAGATTAGATTACTGTGGGCCTATCTATTTCCAATTCAAGCAGAGTCCTCTTTCTGAAAGTTATTCCATTTGCGAATGTTTGTAAACCAAGCATTAAGTATAGTTCATCTATGAAGTACAGGGCCTAATAACACAGTTCCTAACATTTGCAAGAATCCAAAGACCCTAATGACTAGCGTGAGATCACTATTGATTTAAACAGACACATTATCCTATCTACCATGGGGATCAGCTGCATCACTTTAGAAATTGCTGACAAATTTCACATTTTGAGTACACTTAATAGTCAAATTTCATATGTACATAACTAGGGATTTCTGGTTCAAAAAAAAAAAAAAAAAACTAGGGATTTGAAAATATACTAAAAGGACCATTTATTTTCACATATAGATATATAGATCCCAAATCTCCCTCGAGAAGAGAAGGAATCAGGGGACGGAGCAAAAGGAAAAGACTATTATTGAACTGGGATCTCCACTTTGATGAATTATCACATAGTATTCTCAAATAGGACAAGAACACAGCTACACGCAAGTATTACTGCAAATTTTTTTGGAGTAATAATGGCCTATAGTGCACAAAGGCTGAGCAGAATGGCAAGGATCTAGGGTAATAGTAACCAGATTATTTACCTGATTTCTCGGTTGGACATGAACTCAATTGCAAACAGAAATTCCATTCAATAGCTGGTGATGTGGAGATATGCTCTGTGGAAACTGAAGAGTATCTAAAATAGCAGCATGATTATATGTTTCTAAGCAAGAGGAGTATGATTATGCTAGCATGGGCAGAAGGACCATTTGGTGCGGTGAACCCAAAAGAGTGTAGTTTAAACTAGGTTTTATCATCTTACAGTTTCAATAGAATTAAGCATGGCTGTTTTTAAAATGCCAAGACGAAACCAAGGAACATTTAGAGAAGGGACATCACAATCGTAAGAACTACAAAGGTGTTTCATTGCAAGTTAGCAACATTACTGAACCAAAATTCCCAACTGAACTCAGAATGCATTAGTTTTACATAGAGGGAAGGCAGTTTTGTGGTTTTTTTGACAAACACAAATAAAAAATCAGTACCCATGCAATCTCAAGCAAACATAGAATTTAGAATATAAGTAGATTATGCGCACACACACAAACAAGTACATGGAGTTACTTTGGCTTTGCTATAACCTGCAAAAATATGAAGGAGGACTATCAAGTACTGTAGACTGGGTTGGGAAAAAGATACAAGATAATACAATCATATAATTGAAAGTTTACCCTCTTGATCAATTTTGATCCTAATTCCTAAAGCAACAAAAGGTAATTATTTAGAGCTGCCTCAAAGTTTCTGCTGCACTGAGGAGAACCACAATCAGTGTCACCATGTTAAATGCATCGTTGTAGTGCTCCTTCAGTAATACTCCATTGTTAAGACTTGTTTTCAATATCATATTCCTCTTTCAAATCTCAGCTTTGCAAAATTCACTACTTACTAAGAAATGGCCAACTAATTAAAGTAACAATGAGGGGGCAATTTTAGAAATCTGTATTCGCAAAGTTATACGACAATAACTGCCAATCAAAAAAAAAAAAAAAAACAATAATACCCATGTAATCCCCAATGGATGGGTGTATTCAGTAACTACATGTTTCCTAAAAGTTGGAACTCTCCAAAATGGACTAACTTATTAAGACAAAGCACAAAAAAAGCAAAAGATGCTGCTAAAAGTTTTGTGTCAGCTACCAACCTCCTTATTCCAAAGGCAGCATAACTATGCTATCCTTCCCAATGCCATAGATCAGTTCTAACCAGACTCTGTATGATAGCTTGGACTTAAGAAAGAGGCGATCTCGTGAGCCACTGAAGCAGTATTGTTTGTATTACATATTACTATAACCTCCTCATATTGCAAGGTGCATGGACACATACAAATGCATTAAATATCTGTTAGAGCATGAACTTCAAATTCGACTTCCACCTAAATAGCCTCTGAAAGTCAATTTCATGATCATTAAGCTTTTTCTAATTTCTACCTCTTTGAACAAAAAAGATTCAGCATCCAGAGTGTTATTGCTATCTGCTGCTTTAATAAAAAGATCTAGCACCAAATCATGCACATTTGTTGAAGCCTGCATCACCAAATCCTACATATAAAGAAACATGCTTCTATCTAAATCATTTATATGCATTAACCACGTATCACTAGTAAACGGTAAGAGTTGAATGTTACCGCGGCCTTCAGCAAAAAAATTAATGGGTTTCAAGATCTTTAAGAATGATCTTAATGGCCTCACATAATTTGGCATTTGAATACCACTCACATCAAAAGCTAGAGGAAGAAATTGATCCTAGCCCGATTGAATAACTTTGTTTTCAATCCTACACCAACTTTAGCAATAAAATAAGCCTTTGAAAATAAGTTAGATTCTATTCTTTTGCGACCAGCACATTTCATATCACACCTAAACACTTATAGGAAAAACTGCACTTGGTTCTCAGTAATTTTAGCAGCCCTCAAAAGGATAAGTAATTAGCTAAAGTAGAATGGTAACGCCCAGTGTGCATGTATAATCATATACAGCATAAAGAAGATAGAACTCTATGCTAGAAAATTACCCAACAATCCTTGATTATCATGCTGTTATTCTGTTAATGAATTTAAATTGGTGAGGTTTTTATTTTGAATTTTTCTCAAAATTCCAGCAGTTCAATGAAAAGACTTGTATACAAATAAAGAAACAAACCATTTCATATCATAGGTAATTGAGTTAACGCAACGCAAAAAAGCTTTTAAAAAGCTCCTTACCAATATCTTCAAAAAAAATACCATAAAATAAGACTATGACCTTTACCTATGTTCCTCTTCAGTCCAAGCTATTCCCTTCCTCCGGTCTTGATCTGATCTCGATTGCAGCCCTCCTTGGCCAGAATTGCTTTGCGTTTTCCCAAATTGGTTCCCCTTGCTACCAGTGCCAAAATTGGCCCCACGACTCGCAGAATTCTTATAGCAAAGCAAAGGGACATAACCTGCCTCAATTGCATTGATATCTTGAACTAAAATCAGATAATGCTGTTTGATCTCCTCGATTGTTTTCCCAGGGACCATTGCTGCAATCTTCTCCCATCGATCAATTGAATCCTTGCAATAGATTGCTAGAGCATTCTCAAATGCCTTATCCTGTTCTCTAGTCCAGGAGGAGCTATTGCATGCCATGTTAGTGCTGATAAGGAAAATCTAAGAGAGGACTCGAAGAAGGGAAAGATGAAGCTCACAAGCTCAATTACAATTGCACACCAAGACCGCAAATGGACCATTATGTAACTGACGGTAGCTTTACTTTCTTCAATTTTCCCTTCCATAGGATGGACACCTGTTATAATGGCAATTCTTGCATGAATACTAGAGATCAGATTGTCAATTAATAGGTGAAGAAGCAATAGCAACCGGATAATTGGCATATCAGAGCAGAAAGACCGGCAAAACATTTTTCTTAAGTCATGGATGAGAAAGTGACACACAGCTGTATCAGACGATACTTTTATTGTCAACCAGATATGCCCACAAGAAGCCAAGGAAAGATCTGGACAGATCACCATCATAAAATCAAATTAGCGCTAGTATTCAAAAAGAAACTAAATTGTGATATAGAAATGTATTGGTAGAAAAAGGTAATTCATACATAGACGATGAGCAATTTGTGATTACTGATTATACAATGAGCACTAAAAAACAAAAATGAGCGAGCAAGAGGGTAATGACACTTTTGGACACTAGGATCCGAAAGATGGAACAAATTCTCACGTGCCCATTCAACTTAAACACGTGTATTGCAATGAAACCAAGTGATGAGTAGACCATATGAATGATCAGGGTCACCTGGAACACATGCAGGTTCTTGTGCTCCCAGGTGCAAAAGAGGCCGGGGCAAATGCATGGTA
This sequence comes from Vaccinium macrocarpon, assembly GCA_022606695.1. NCBI lineage: Eukaryota > Viridiplantae > Streptophyta > Magnoliopsida > Ericales > Ericaceae > Vaccinium > Vaccinium macrocarpon. Next base: position 26,655,677 of record CM040181.1, on the reverse strand, counting down.
CATCTGCATGCGTGCTAGGCTGACAAAGCATGAATCCTAAGTGGCACTGGCCACAGAGATCTAGCTGGCTACAGAGGATCTAGCTATAATGTTGTTTAACAGTACACAAGTACCCGAATAGGACTTGCAATTGTAAAGAATGAAGTTAGCTTGCTAGGATTCCTTTCACTTTTTTAAAAATTAAAATAAATATAGGACTTGCAATTGTAAAGAATGAAGTTACCTTACAAGGATTCATTTCATTTTTTTTAAAATTAAAATAAATACATATGTACCATTAAGTTGCGCCAAAAATGGGATGCAACGTTGTACACACGGAATATACAAAGACAAAAATATACCGATTTCTTAGATATCCACAAGTTCTATAATGCTTAGCATGCTCTGAAAATTTGGCACTGATTTGTAGGTTCCTAGTGTAATGAAAAAACCCAAGTTTGTACCTTCTTTGTGGCATTAAATGTTGGATCGTAGCTTGGATTTAATAACTACACCGTTTCACTAAATTCTACATTTGATTTTCTAATTGTTACATATAATGCGCTACTGCAAGTAAAATTGTATCTAGATGTACCGTATCCTGTTCTAGTAGGTTTTTTTGTATCAGGGCACCCGTATGGTGCCAATATACAAACATGTACCTGGGTATGTTGTATTGGCACACTAATATAAGCCAATACGAGTACTTGTACCCAGTCATGTGCTTCATAAAAGCAGACCCACCTGCTTACATTGTCTACGTCATATAGGGTTTTTTTTTCCTTTTTTTTTCTTTGAACTTTCTCCCCCATGCATCATTATATAGAGTTAGGGGTATAAATTTATTACTTATCAAGAAAAAAAGTTATATAGAGTTAGGTGCAAGTGTTTTGGGATGGGGGTCAAGTATCTAGATGTTTCATCCATCTAATCTGTCAATATCCCTCCACAAGAGTTGCACAGATTGACTACATTGACAATGTCTTCTTTCGTTCCATAACCCTGGGCTAAAATTTATACCCCATGTTAAATCATCTGACTCAAAATTAATTAGCAACGAGTGGAGAGGCCGCCCTGGCTTACATACTAGTTTTCGAGGCTATACTTAACAAATGTAGGACAAGCTCTTACACCCCATATAGCATATCGATGCTGAAGTCATTGCTTTAGGAAATACTACCCATGAAAAAGCAAGTGCTACAACTAGCATGGTTTGGCAACTGATTGACAGTGTCTTGGTTTGAATTGTACATCACATATCATACACAACGGGAAGGGACCACGGACCTAGTTTTCAAAATTGTATGTCACATGGCCTTTGGAGCAATTGTTTGGGGAGTATCATTGAGTATTTCAATGTCTGATTCATCCAACCTTATATAGCACCACAACAAGAGTTGCCTCAATTGACTAAATGGAACATCAAAGTCTCCTCTTAATTCATTCCATAATCCAGGGTAATGAATTATGGCCCAAATTATTACACAATGTATGACGATGGTGCTGAAGTATAGCCATATGTTGCAAGTGTAGAACTCGCACTGGTTGGCAATTTCATAACTCCATCTTGGTTAGGATTGTATTTAAAATATAGTGGGAAACGGTAAAAGGCAATAAGAGTCAACCTCCAAGTATGAAGAGCTTCGTTGAAGAGTTTAAGATCAAGCCTCAAGCTTCATCATTCAAGAACCGAGGAAGATTTTGACGTACAGAAGGCATCAGGCATCCAAAATTGTGAAAGAATCAAGGAGATGAAAATCTCATAGGTAAAGTCACCTAAGATAAGACATACACCTTAGATTAGCTGATAAAAACATATATTATAGAAAGAGTTGCAACTTCAATCCCCCAACTTAGTTGTAGCATTAACAATCGAAAGGTATCCAATCAGAGCAAAATCAGCAAATGAAATATTCAGAGTTTTTATTCACTGACAAGCTACACTGTTTATAGTACGTTAAATTCATAATGCTAAGAATCAGTACTCTACTACTCTGGGCAAAAAAAGAAAAATAATGCACTCAGAAAACCATTTGAAGAAACTGAAGATGACTGTGTACTTATAGACCCAAAAGATTCTTAGCCCAGAAATTTCACCATGTAATGGTTTGGTAGTCCATTCTAGGCATTATATGAGTATATTATGGCGACCACGCCGACCAAAGAAAGGTGTGCAACAAATGAGAAGTTGATAACATAGCTTTAAGGCAGCCAAATAGGCAAAAAAACAAACGCATGCTGTCTCATTTTGTGATGGCTAAAACCTTTAGAAAGGGAATAGAAGCAATCAAAGTGGACCATGGGGGATCATGAGAACTTTGGTAAAATGATATTCACCAAGTGACCTTTTTAGCACACAGGAATACAGGATAACCCTATCACATATAGTGCCAAAGATCCGAAGGAGGTGACTGATTCTTATCAGTGCAAATGTTCACAATGTGACAACATTCCTGAATAGCAGATGCCACAGCATATGTTATCTCTCCCTCTCTCTCTCACACACACGGAAGAATTGAAATCATGGAAGAGCACTGGAGATAAACAAATTACTCCAATAGGATGTCGAGTGCATGTCCATGAAAAGTTTCCACATACTGATACAAGAAGGCTGAGCAATGTTATAACTTGGAAATTTCATGGATACTGCAATACATTCCCACTGATTCCTCAATTCTTGCACTACCTATCATACCCCAAGTTTGTTTATATCAGATACTATCTGTAAGATTCTATCCAGTCATTCCATACGCCGGCTACGTTTACTACTCTCTTAACACTCAAGCTTTTGAACACCATTAAACCATCCAACTCCAAACCAATTTGCAATGAATGGAGATACCACTCAAGCTCATACACTAGATTTGGAGGTTATAATCAACAAAGGGGGGACAAACTCTAACAAACATAAAGAGCCATAGAAGCATGCAACCCACGTAGAAAGCTGAATGGAATTCTTCCCCGAACATGTAATTATCATATACAAAACGAAACTTATGCTCTTCAACACTACATAAGGACCTGACCATAATTCGAAATATTTCCCTTAAAATGTTGAAGTATATGTCACTTAATGGAAGATGAAGAGAATTGAAGTGCATAGCAGAAAATATTACCTTTTGCTTTTGTTGGAGCCACACCAGTTCTGGCAGAAGTTTAGCATCTGTTTTACTCAAGATGTCTCATGAATCATCAGGTAAAACAAGTTTTGATTCCACAATCTTCCCTTTTTGCTTCCTTTTGACATTGGTGGAGTTCTGGCAGAAGTTCATCACCCTTGTACTGAAGATAGGCCCACAGTAGTCTAACATCTCAGAGGTTATTTCTTCTGGGTTTGTACAAATACGGAAAAGGTGATTGGCGAAAACATATCCCGAACTTTGTGGTATCTAGAACACCTACACAAGTGGCCAGCCATGCTCAGAAATATTTCATCCGCCTAAGTTCTGTACACAAGAAAGAAGACGATCAAGCATCCACGACATAACCAGTGTCGGTGGAGGAGACTCATCAACTCCACAAGCGCCAATCATAGGGCAAATGGATGGAGGAGGATCCACGACATAACCAAATATCCAGAACACCAACACAAGTGGCGAGCCATGCTCAAAAACATTTCATCCGCCTAAGTTCTGTAAACAAAGAAAGAAGGCGATCAAGCATCCACAACATAACTAATGTCAGTGGAGGAGACTCATCAACTCCACAAACGCCAATATCACAGGAAAATAAACAGAGGAGGATCCACAACATAACCAGATACTATCTGTAAGATTCTAGCCAGTCAGTGCATACGATGGCTACGTTTACTACTCTCTTAACACTCAAGCTTTTGAACACCGTTAAACCATCCAACTCCAAACCAATTTGCAATGAATGGAGGTACCACTTAAGCTCATACACTAGATTTGGAGGTTATAATCAACGAATGGGGGGGAAACTCTAACAAACACAGAGAGCAATAGAAGCATGCAACCCACGTAGACAGCCGAATGGAATTCTTCCCCAAACATGTAATTATCATATACAAAACGAAGCTTATTCCCTTCTTCAATACTGCATAACAACCTGACCATAATTCGAAATATTTCCCTTAAACGGTTTAAGTATAAAAAACTTAATAGAAGATGAAGAAAATTGAAGTAAATAGGAGAAGATATTACCTTTTGCTTTTGTTGGAGCCACACCAGTTCTTGCAGAAGTTCAGCATCTCTTTTACTCAAGATTTCACATGAATCATCAGCTAAACCAAGTTTTGATTCCACAATCTTCCCTTTTTGCTTTGCTTTTGACAATTGGCGGATTTCTGGCAGAAGTTCATCACCCCTTGTACTGAAGATGGCACATCAATCAATGACTAAACTATGTTTTGAGTTCATGATCATCCGTCTCAAATCATATGCCTCTTGTAGCCAATCATGCCTATGAGCACCATGAGTCTATCAAAAGCATCAGCTCCGATCAACATTTGATTGACAGTTAGTCTGGTACCAATGAGAAACCCATAAAAGAATCTACTAAGTAAATGCTTTCATCTTGGACATCTATACATAATATGGTCCATAGAATTCTAGATTGCAAACGTGAAGGATATTGGCTCGAGATATATGCATTACCAATACTCATGAGGCCCTACAAAGGCTCAATCTTGTTCACCTAGAATCTAGTACACATTAACCTACAGTTTCTCTAGTCAACCATAAACCTGTTACATGATCTTGGGTGGAACTTAACCCCAAAAGCTAGCTATTGAAGTGAGGGTGCCCTCACGCTTATATACTTCACATTACTTTGGTACCCAAGCGATGTGGGAATTCAATTCACACTATTTCTCATGTGCAGCGTGCTTACTCAGTAGCACTTTCTGCGTGTAGGCCTAAGACACGCACCCTACCCATCTCTAGTACCTAGTTCTGATACCATATTACATGGTCTTAGGTAGAACTCAACCCTAAACGCTAGCTATTGAAGTGATGGTGCCCTCACGCTTATATACTTCATGTTACTTCAGTTTTCATGCGATGTGGGGCTTCGATTCACAAAATCATCCTCTTACACAACCTATGAAACATTACACAAAAAAATACAAGGGACCTTGGTAGTGTTGGGATTATTAATCAAACAACGCGCTCAAACTCACCAACACAAAAAAAAAAAAAAAAAAAAAACTCTCAGGATCTTGGATCCTACAAATCACAGAAAACAAACCAAAGAAAAGGAGAAAAAGAACATAGATATATGAGGTTATGCTCGGGAGCAACCCCAGTTCACTATGATCAATGGAGGAAACCCTCAAAATATCTCTCAAGAGTATGATTTTCTAACCCAAAAAATCTACTTTAGAGCCATAAACACATTCTGTCTCACACATGACCGTCCAGACAAGAATCGCTGCAACCTATAGGTAGGTCTGATTTCTGTCTCAACTGTCCGGATGGCTCTCAAGTCCATCTGGACGAGATTAACTGCAAGCTTAATCAGGCTTCACACCTAACAGAATAATGCACATAAGAAGATGGACTGATTGCAACAGGGCAAGGAGGGGGTGGATATCACTATCTTCATCCCCGATCCCTAAACTCTTCTCCCGTCGTCCCCATACTGTCCCTGATTCCCAGAAGAAAAGTTTTTTTAACCCTCCATCCTTCCCTAGGGGCTCAATTCATTTGTCTAGAAACTAGTGTAGGAAAACTATTTCCAAGAAAATTATGGTGAATTGAAGTGAAGGAAAATGAAAAGTATTTTCTATTATGCATAGTAGGTCAATGTTGAAGTCAAGAAACATACCTCAAACATACCCACTTCATCTGCAAAACCCTAGATATAGGTAAATTTGATCATTTATTAGCTATATCCCTGGGGGTGCACACCGGTCTGCTAGCCCGCCAAACCCAATGTGTTTTTTGAAGGGTTTGGGAAATGTATTTAAACCCATAATGCCAGGTTGAGTTGAGTTTTTAAGCTTGTTTGGTTAATGGGCCTGGTAATATCCTTTAAAATGAATTCTGGCCCAACCTGTGTAAAATATTATTAGTGATTTGCATTATATATTCATGCTACCAAAAAATATTAAGTCTATATAGGGAAAACAAACTACATATGCATAACCCTTTTCTTTTAATGAAATGCCCCAAACCGGTAGGTCACCATCCCTAGAATACGACGAGGCTGTACCTGATAATCTCAAATAATAGCTAAACCAATAACTTGGACATTAGTCAAATCAAACCACTTTTATTAAAAATTAAAAGGTAAAGTGTACAATATAGTACAAGAGTAAACGTTAAGGCATCTCACCCGAGGCCACGAGGCACACCATATGTACAGTATTATACAAAACCTCTCTCAAAAAGTGTACACTATAGTAGAATGAGCCTTGCTCACAAAAGACACTAACAATAGCAATAGTACAGCAGACCACCTCTAATCTCAAACACCTAAGGGAGTATTGCATTGAAGCGTGACTGTGAGCTAACCACAAGCTCAATAGCACTGTTGAATTTAAATTATATAAGTAAGAACATAAACAATTATGGATCAAGTAAATCAAATAACTTTTTACGTAAAAGTATTACTTGCATAGACCACCACGGGGCCATCAACTCATCCCATATAGTCAATGGTCATTTAACCTTCGACCAAAGTTTTCATGGTATGGTTACCCTGAGGATCAGCGCAAATAAGTACATTTGTAAAATCAGGGGAAACACAATATAATTACCACTAGGAGGGACACACTCACATATCCCATATGTGAGCTACAACAATATATAAGCCCAACTGGGGTACACACTCCCTCATTAGCCGAGAGCAGGGCAAACACTCCTACATTAGTCCAGGAGTAAGGCAAGCAAGGCGATCGTAGCATGAATCTCAAATACATTTCACAAATATTCTCGATCCATACTATTTCAACCAACCAAATCATAGTTCATAAATAGAGAGCACTTTTGATAATTATAACAAAATCACTTTAGTTCCAATTGAAACAACCGGATTCACTGCGACCTCAACCTAACTCCCAGGCAGAGCCGACGTGGACATGGACCTCTCTGGACCTAGCATGAGTCACACAGTGATGCAAATGAGTGATCGCAATTTATGACCACCTCAAACCAGAAAAGGAAATACAACTAATCTGCTATTACCGGAGTAATGTATATATTTATTGTTGGGTTCGATAATTTACAATTTCATAACAAAGGTCCGTGAACCGAACCATACACTACAGTCATGGGTAGCTAAACTAGTGTTTGAGGAGGTTCTAGTGAATCCCTGGGTTAGAACAATATAGTAGAATTCAACATTTTTTTTTCATATAATTTAATTTTCTTGTAATATTGGCTGCACTGGATCATTGATATGAAACCAAAGTAAATAAAAATTTACTTAGTTTTGTGAGTAAGTGCATAACATAGCTCAACAAAACAAAATGAATAAAGCCTGATAAATTTCAATCCATAGATGAAAATCTTCTAATTCATGTTTGTCACTGTTGAACGTAAATCTTAGAGCCACCCCTAATTATAGTTCTCAAATTTTAATTCGTGTAAAAAAAAAAAAAAAGGAAGAGAAGAGAACCAAAAAAAAAAAATCATAGAGAAACATTTTTTTTTAATGTACGGACAAATTTAAGGTGCTCAATACTTTATTTTGTTCTATGTCTCCTCTATTTCTTCTCAACCAAGTAATGGAAAAGAAAATTTCTCAATTTTCCTGGCTCTCATCTTTCTTTTCCTCTTAACCAAACAAAGACGTAAGTATTACTGTATTTGTTTAAGAACTGAGTAATAGAATTCAAAGAATAAAGTAGATTTTTTTTAATGTACTATAATTGGGATGCATTTTTATTTTTGTAAATTGCATAACACTGGAAGTCGTGCAAAAAGAGAAAAGAAAAGGGAAAACAATGGAGTATAACGAAAAAAAAAAAAGAAGCGAAAATCGTGAGAGAAGCGTAGCGCTCTAAAATTTACTTCCTTCTTTCCGAACAATGCCTAAGAGATTAGAGATTAAATTAAAAAGTTAAAAGCCATGGAGAGTTGATTTTAGTGATCTCAATTTTTTATCTCGCAGGACTCGCAAAATAGCATATCTATGCTAATAGTTAGCTTAATAAAATAAATGGTCATCAACTTTTCTGACTTCAAATTACTAACATAAAATTAGCTTATTAAAACAACAGAAAATTGGTCTAAAATACAAGTTTGGGGCTTTAAATGGTGTTTAGTCTAACTTAACTTATTTTAATGTCTCCAATACATTAATAGAAAATCTTTGAGAGCTCAAGACAAAACTAGACAAAAATATCCTTAATAAAACACATAACTCCCGCGCACCATGTCTGTCTTTACTATTTACTGTGTTGAAAGCGAAAAGTAATTGGGTGTTGTTCCCATGCACAATTACTCTTTATTGTGTTGAAAGCAAAAGGTGATGTCCCCACATTTTATGTCGACCAACCCTCCCCGAACATTTCTCACCCAAACCCATCCCATCCCGTCTCTCTCTCTCATGCGTGGGACTTGAGTGGGACAAAATTAATTTTCTCACTTTAATTTTGGGGTTGAGTTCAATTTATGAGAGTTTAGGCTCTTTGGGGTAGAATATAGTGAGTTTAGACATTTTGGGTTTAGGCACTTCGGGTGCACTTCCCAATTATAGGGTTTTAGCTTTTACACACTTTCATATAGTACTCTAGTATTTTAGGCACTTTCATAGGTACCCTAGGATTTAGGTTTAGGGTGCACTGTTCAATTATAGAGTTTTAGTAGTTTAGGCACTTTCATAGGACATCCTAGGGTTTTAGGCACTTTCATAGGGTACTCTGGGGTTTAGGTTTAGGCACTTTCAATAGGTTTGGGGGTTTAGGCACTAGACACTTTCATTATTGGCTAGTGGGGGCATTTTTAGAATGTGTAGTTAATATGTCATTTTGACATTAAAAAAAAAATTGATGTCCTTATTGAAGTAAAGACTTATTTACTACTCCAAAAAAAAGTGACCCTTAAAACAAATGGTCATCGACTTTTCTAACTTTAAATTACGAACAGAATCAAGGATCCGACCATCCATTTTATGAATCAAAACTCAACTTATGTACCGATCGATATCCAATCGAACCGATAACGATTTAGATTAATGCTGATAGAGCTCACAAATTGTTGTAGGGAAATGTGGAAATTTTACGCAGGTGGATAGGGAGTACGTGTCGAAACTCGAAACACCACCCTCCATCTGTCTCTCTCTCTCTCTCTCTCTCTCTCCCCCCAAACAAACCCATCCTCATCAACTACAACAATCTCTCTCTATATCTATAACTATACGCATAAGCAAACTCACCGGCGATCATGGCGAAGCAATTGAGGACGTCAGCTCTCCTCCTCTTCTCTTTCCTCGCTGCCGCCGCCGTGGTGACGGCGGTGAGCGGATTGGGCGGAGGGATGGTGGGAGGGAGGACGAAGGTGAAGGACGTGAAGACGAACAAGGAAGTTCAGGAGCTAGGAAGGTACTCGGTGCAGCAATTCAACAGAATGCAGAAGAAGGGGAAGAAGAGAGGCGGCGGATACGGCGGAGATCTGAGGTTTCAGGAGGTGTTGGAGGCGGAGACGCAGGTGGTTTCCGGCGTTAAGTACTATCTAAAGATCGCCGTCGTCACTCCGGGTGGGGTCCCCAAGACGTTTGGTGCGGTGGTAGTGGTTAAACCCTGGGCTCATTCCAAGGAATTGCTCAATTTTGACCCTTCATCCCCGACCCATTGATGCGCACACCAAATTTAACGGCTAGGGTTTGGAATCAGGGCCTCTTCTAATCATGACATGACTATCCAGCATCTCTCTCTCTCTCTCTCTCTCTCTCTCTCTCTCTCCCTCCCTCCCTCCCTCCCTGTTTTTGTTTTTTGTTGTGAGTTCGTTGTAATTGGCATGTAGCCTGCGATCTAATAAAATGCTAATGAAGACATTGATGCATATTCGACGAATTCTTTTTTAGACAAAATAAGAGGATTATATTACTAATGAAAGTTCAATTACAAAACGGAATTCATTACAAAGATCTTGCATAAAGTCAAACTAATCATCTAAATAAATAACAAGAAACTCACAAGACAGTCGATTTGTTTCACCTCAACCTAGACATGGACTAATGCAAACAACGGCACTACTAGATTGATACCTAGAATCAACATCTCTAAGAAGACTTAGTGCTAGTTAAAGATAAAAGATACTGTATTAAATATCAGACGATCGAATGGGCTCCAACCAAATATGCTCGAACCAATGAACTCCCAAAATAACAAATTTTTAAAGTCACCACGAATTGCCTTGTCAACGATGGTAAGAACATAGTTGGCACAAAGATCATTGTAAAACAACCACACCGGAAAATACCCAATTTTCGGGCAATTATCCGTGTGAAAATTGTTTTCCCATCTGAATGGTTTTTCGTTTTGCTTTTGCTCGGTTTTGCACAAATTAAGATTCCACTATCTTCAAGCATCTACAATGTGCTCGCTAAAATTCATTCCCAATATGTATCCTAAGGTATCCACATAAGTATAATTGGAGTCCACTTTTCACTCCTAAAGTTTACTAAATTTAGATAAGATGTGTGCACTCAATAGATTAGAGCATCTTCTATTTTGTAAAAAAATTCAAAAAAGCGTAGGACCCATACATTGATAATTCATATTAAAAAAATGTTCTTCTTCCTCTTGAAAATTTCATACTAAAATATTAAAAAATGATTTAAAGATTTTGGGTCCCACTTGAAGTTAGTTACAAGACTATCTAAATTTAACTAATGTGGTAGGAGNCGCTAAGAGCCTCACTTAAAAGCCATTCTTAGAGCCCACTGTGGATAATGGTATTTTCAGTATTTTAGTTAGTTCTTTATAGTTTGAAGATAAGTCATTCTTTTTGCATTACACAACAGGAAAAACCGACAATACACACCCCCAAATTTCGGTGTGTATCATATGCACTCCTGTAAAAGTTATGAATCGATTACATCTTATTAATAAAAGTTATTATTTAAGTTACAAGATGAACCAAAACTTATGAATCATATTGTTGAAAAGTTACGAAATACTACAAAATATTATGATTGTGAATGGGGTGATCCATTATGGATCATACAATAGGTGCAAATGATGCACACTTTTAATGGATGTGAATTGTAGCTATTCTCTTACAGAAATACTCCCATTTGTCCCAATTTATTCGCTCTCTACAAATATTTGTGCTATTTTTAAATGTTTATAACTTTTTATATGTATTGTTTTTAAAGTTTTTTAAAAAAAATTTCTTATAAAACTAATTGAGATTAATCAACTAAGATTTATATTACATATAAAATACATTATAGATTGAAATTAGTGGGTCGACTCAAGGGATCTCGATTGAGTATCAGTGCTTCTGGGTTTTCTTGCATTTGGTGGTTTTTTGGTACAAATCGGTGATAATCAGTGAGTCAACTCAGTGAGCTTGGTCGCACAGGTTCTTTTGGGTGAAGTTTAGTCAGCTTTAGTTTAGTTTGTTTTTCTTGTTTTTTCTCTACTAATTACTTTGCGTTGTATCAGTTTGGTTTAAGCTGGGAATCTTTGTGTTTCTCTATCACTTCCATTTGAAATGGATTCATCATTCCATCCCCTAGGTGTCGGGTCTGCTTTGGCAGGTGTGTCTGCAAGACGGTGGCCTAGTCTGCTTAATGTCGTTCTTTTTTCACTTGTTAGTGGCTTGGGCTTCATTCCTATCCTCTGTTGTAATCGGGGTCGGATGGCGTTTACTAATATCTTGACTTATTTCCAAAAAAAAAAAAAGAAGTAGAGATGCTCTAACCAATCCAATTTTGTTCAAAAATGCTCAAATAACTGGCACGTCCACTTCGCGCTTTACGAGATTGACGAGTGGTCAAGGCGTTGAGAATTTAGAACCCTTTTGGTTCGTGCATTACTGAACGACCTTACACACGAAAAATAAGAGAAATTGCATCGAGGAAGTTTGAAAAAGCTAAAGCAGCTTGAGTGTATTATTCAGTTAGTCTTCCTATCGAAGTTTCATTGGTTGTATTTGATTTGGTTTTGAGTTTTGGTTTTTGTAATGATTAGAAGAAGAAACAGGTATAATAATTAAAAAAAATAGGTATTAATGATTGGAGAGAGATAGAGAGAAAAATAAAAATAAAATTTAAAAATAGGGGTAATAATTGAATAATAATTGAGAAAACCAATTTTTTGGAAACCAAACCAAACAAGACCATTATTTCCCTATTTACATGGTTGTTAAATTCCTCTCTGCTTGGAGGCAATTTACCTATCATATTTTGTTTGTTGAATCTTTGGTGCTTATTTGTGTTTCCTTAACTTTGATAACTTGCAACACTTCCTGCTCCAGCTTTCTGCCTGTCTCAGATCAATATGGTTGTGGAAGGAGTGCTTGTGATGGTGTAGGTTGGATTTAGACTATAGTTTATGTAAAATTATCGGGTATTCATCCTTTGTTTTTTAATAACCGGATGTCCGAGTATTCATCCTATTGTGAATGTGCCATAATGAAATTGTACTATCAATGGAGGGTTGTTCAGTTCCGTTGAGAATTGGGCGTGAAAAAAGGTATAGGGGAAAGAAGGAGAGATGGGGAGGATAAAGGTGGGTTTGGGGGAAAGAGAGAGATGAGCGGCAATTCAGTTAAGGAATGAAAAAGTTTTGGCAGGAACAAAAGGGGTTTTGGCATTATAACGACCTTTTATGAATCACTAGAACCATGAAACATAACCCCACGGAAATAGACATATACCACAAATAATATAAACAACTCTTGGTTTATTTTTTAAATTACATGCTAAGTACTACTCCATGTATTAGTAGTTGGTGAATGTTTTTACATGTTTATTACAATACCTATCATAAAATCCAATGACTTTTCTTTATTACAAACCTATAGATAAATCCAATGACTTTTGATGATTTCATGGTAATCAGTTTAATAACTTAAAATTCCATTTTTCGACAAGTTTTAACTGTATATTGGCTACAATGGAACCATGATTCGAACCAGAAACGGATCGTGGTTACATGGTTTGAATTGGTTGCGTTCCACAAAGATCAGTTTGGTATGGAGGCGGGGGGGCTTTGCTATCTCCCCCACCCAACAGCTCCTGCCGGCCCATGTAATGGCCACGTTTTGCCCCAATAAAGAAGACCCCATTTCTGCTCTGATTTTCCTTGTTCGAAACTGCCAATAAATGGGGCAACAAAGCTAGGGATTGAAATTTATGACATGACACAATAACATAACACGACATGAAGTTAGCAGGTTAGGGTTGACTATTTTGGACACGAAACACGTATATGACACGACCCGATAACACGATTATTAAATGGCTCAGAATTGGGTGAACCTATATAACCCGAGAATGACACGGATTAACCTGTTCATCTATCCGTGTCGACACATTAACCCAAACCCGACACATTTAAACCTATTTAACCTGAGAACGACACGGATTAATTTTCATTTCAAACCCGCATAACCTGGGAACAACACTTATTAACCCGCATAACCCGAACCCGAATTGACACGACACATTAATTATGTTATAACAGGTCAAGTTCGGGTTGACACGGGTAATTTCAGGTCGGGTTAGGGTTGGTATTTTCGACAGGTTTAGGTAAACAAGTCTTTTCCGAGTAGACACGTATTAACCCAAACCCGAATTGACATGACACGAACACGACCCAACCCGACCCGACCTGAAATTACCCGTGTCAACCCCTAAACAAAGCAATACCAGGTGTTTAGGAAGGGGATTGGAGCCCTAAAGTTATACAATGATTTATTGATAGGGTCTTGCTATATGCAACCTGATAGGTGGTGGAATGTGTCATTCAATATTATATAATGGTGGCTGCGAATTGCCTGAGATGACTTGACTATTCGTTTAGTAGAACATTACTTTGTTTTCAAGTCAACTCTGTGGACTTGGATTTCCCGGAAAAAGTTTTCTTAGTATGTGCCGGTTTAGTAACTATGTAGTTGATCTTTCTCGATACCTGCAACCTGGAATGACAGTAATTAGAATTGATTCAATTATGAGTAACAATGAATAACATGTGTGACAAGAGCCGAAATATGCATATTTAGATCCTCTAAACATACTGATTAGGGAAATTAATTAGACATATGATGCTTGTTTAGTCTCTTTTGTGTTTTTAGGTCCTTTGTGCTCGATGTCCAAGATTTTGGATAAAATAGAAGAGTTAAAAAGAAGTTTTGGATTCAAGTGCAAAGTGTTTTAAAGTGGAAAAGTTGATTTGCTAATGCATGAAGTTCCATGGACCTTTGGTGCAATTAATGCATCAAAGCCCAACCTATACAAGGCATATTATGCCTACTGAAGAAAGGAGTTTTTGGACGTGGAAAAGGAAATCAGTTTTAGGCGTGGACTACTGGCGTACAAACGGATAAAAGACGAGCCTACGTGCAAGGATTTTGTGGTTCTTGATTATAGAGACTGAACAAACATCATCCGATTCTCTCCTACCAATGGCCAGCTAATCATCTCTTAGGGTGTAGATGGACCTCTAACTAAGTAACTATGTTTTATATTAATTTTGGATTTTAATTATCGAAACGATGGTTATATAACTTTGAGACTTATTTTTATGATTCGATCTTATTTTTCCTATCTAGTGTTATGTGTTTGTTTTCTGTGATTACAAATACAGTTATGCAACAATTTTCTTAGTGCATGGAATTGTAAATTAGGATAGTTACGCCAGGGAAGGCGAATTAGATGGCTTCTATGCTTTTTTAGGAAGGCAGTAGATCTTTAGATTAATTAGTTTTAGAATTGAAGACGATTCGTGCCAACCGAACATAGGTTATGCTCGGTTTTCAATTACATACTATTTTCCTATTGATCTCGCTAGCGCTTGTAGCTTTTAGTGAGTGATTGTCGTTTCAGTAATTGATTTTGCTAAATTAATATAATTACTCGGTTGCGAAGTTAAGATGAATTCGAAACCCTAAGATCCTTTTCCATATTATTTAATTCATAATCTTTCTTGCTTTTCATTATTTAGATAATTTTAGAAATCAAACTCAATTCAACTTTTTTTCAAATTAATTTGGAAATCAATTGAAATACTTGTAACTTAGCCTTTAATCCCTGAGGACGATAATCGGAATACTTATCACTATTCATTTGAGTAGTAGTAATTATTTTGTTTTATAAATTATTTTTGGTGGTGCAACGCCAATACTTTGGATGTTGAATGAAAGTATGGACAGAATGCCAAGACATAAATCAAAATGATTCTTGGGCCCCGGCTCTCCTCGATGCTTTTGCTTTGATTTGAGGCATTGATTCCACAAAGAAACGCTTGACGGTATAGAGGACCATCTTTTTTGCAGATTACGTGAAAGAAATACTTTCTTGCGATTTATCACAAAAGTTAGGTTTGTCATTCTAATCCATCCGTTTCAATAAGATTCTCGGAGCTTTGCCCACTTTGTGTATTTATTGCCAAAGGTTAGGCCTGTCTCCTATCCATCCCCCGCCCATACCCCCAATTATTGGGCACTAAATGGGTTATGTTTATGTATATATTATTTTTGGTGCAAAAACCGACCCACCATTGTGACATAATCGCCTTGGCCTTTAAAGATCTTTTTCTCAACTACCATTGTATTTTGTTTTTGAGCTCAAAAATTTTACAATTCAATTATGCAGAAGTTATGCTTAAAGTTCGAGGTAGGATGTCCGAGGCAGGACCATGTTAGTTTAGCTTCAATCTGCTATTAGCCATGATTTGAGAGCCTTAATTGTAAACTGATAAGTAAAGCAAAATGTACATGAGAGCTTAGATTACATTTTTTAGAGAGTTTCAAGTACTGCAACAAAATAAAGAGGTTCTCCAGTGACAAGAAATATTCTGACTACATATATATACATTATCCCTACATGCATCAAAGGTGCATTTTACATAATCTTCCTTTTATTGTTTGCACTTGTTGGCAGTGATTATATAGTCATGCAAAGGTTCTTTGTGGTCGGCAAATTGCCATCGTACGTGCATTTCAATACATCTGGACTCCTCACAACCCGAGGCCCAACTGGCACTTTGCTGGCTTTTGGACGAATATCCTGCACGATAACAATGCTTGTGATAAAAATCATGAATGCATGACTTCAAAGTTACTGATATGATGTTTGCATATACCAAATGTCATTCTTAAACATTTTAAGATAAAACAGCAATGCTATCCGTTATTAATTCTTGACAATGTGCCTATTTGAGTAGGCGTTGGATGTATTTTATGCTGCTGTTAATTTACTGTATCTTGACATGTCCTATTGTTGCATTGATGGATCTTAAATTCCTATCAATTCTGAGACACATTTGCAATGTTAAACACACATGTTTGCAAACAATTCCTCTTTAATCAAAACTTCCGGCTGTGATTTTGATTCGACTAGATGTGCTTTTTTAATGGAATTACTTGACTTATAACTTTACTAAATTTGACCCATTGAGAGTTTCACCTGAAGAACTGCTTTCTTTTAGGCACTTGATATTGTCAAGTTTTCCAATCTGACTAGGTGGTGAAGCTAAAGACAGCAGTCGAGGCCTATGGACATTTGTAATGCAAATAGTTTGACTTTTCTAAATATTCAACTTAGGATTTCGCTGAAAAGTTGGAGGATTTATATTACCTGGTCAAAGATGGCTGTTGGGATTGCAAGGGTAGCAAGGGCATTTGGGGAGTCTACTATTCCAGAAATCCTTCCTTCACATGGGCAGCATGATAGCAGAAGATACATCTGATAAACAACATAATACCTCCCTAGTCAGTAATATACCGAAACCGGAAATAGTATACTCAATGTTTTTGTGTGTTTCCTACGTATATGCTTGTTTCGTGTATTCTAGGAGGGAAAAGAAAAAAAAAGATTTTGTTTTGAGATAGAGATGTTTGACCTGTTCTTTAGAATACCCGAATTTGGACAGGTAATCAATCGCATTGAGCACTGCACGTTTATAAGCAACACTTGCGTCAAGGTAATGCTGCCTTCCACTTTCGTCGACACTTATTCCCTCAAATACTAACCATTCTGAGAATCTTGGCTCAACTGGACCTATCTCAAATATTGGGTTTACGTGTAGAGGAGTTGGTCCCATTGGTGTGAGGTACTCTTTCATTCCACCTCGGATAATTTCACATCTGCGAACAAGTAGAATCACCGAGGTTAAGTCACGACCATGATGTGTAAGTACTCATAGAGACAAATCTACAGGAATAGATCAGTGCATAGTGAAAACATTTCTCATGTCTTCAATTTGATAGCATTAGCAGTGAAATGGGCTCCTTTTAAATTCAAACCATGTTACAGACTCCAGTGTCCTAAACTTTGCAACTACACCACATTCTTTCTAGCTAATAACATCGTAAGGTGGCCATAGTTCTAGTTGTTGGATTTTTTTTTGGTTTACAGCATCTATTCTAAGAAAAGCTAAGTTACTAACTCGTGTTTAATGTAACCAATGAACTAAGGTACTTCATCGTAAATTCGATCTTCTAGCTACAGTTTCCAATTCATTGAGCCTGAACTTTGTTAGTCTTGTGAATCGATTATTCAACAGATAAGCTTGTCTTTTTTGTTAGCATTGTTGCGACTACTTGTTTGTATTTTGTCTCTGCAGTACAAGGGTTTATTACTTTAAGGAGCAGTAGAACTCAAGTTTCTTGTCTGAAACTTGATGACCTAAATCTAGCTAATATTGACAGTCTATGAAATGACAAAAAATGGATGTTAAATTCAATTTCATGTACAGGAGAAGTTAAAATATTCTGACTGAAATTCTTCTTAGACTTATTTGTGGTTCTTCAAATTTGTATAAAGGATAGGGTAGAGCCCTAGAAAATCAAATTTGTTCGGTTTATCTGGGCGATTTAGGAACATCATTGTTAAAGATTTATAAATTCCTGTTAAGTTCGTTTTCCAATTGTGCTACTAATACATACTAAACTACTTTCAAGTTGGTTTGAGGCAGAGATCCAAAAAATAGTGCAGATGGCTGATAACTGAGAGATATGAAGTGTACTTGAGTTCTAGAAAACCACTCATCTCAATCGCCCCACAGAACGAGACTTCACCGTCACCTTGAGAGAAGTGCATGTCACCAGTACTCAAATTTGCTCCCTCCACAAATACTGGAAGGTATATTTTTGATCCTTGGCTGAGATTTTTGATGTCGCAATTTCCTCCATTTTCTCTTCCCGGAATCGTCCTTGCAGCCTCGTGAGCAATTTTCTCCCATTCAGAAGTTCCCTCTTTAATCTGCACCCAATCATGAACAATAAGATAACCCATTGTTGGATACTTGTTGAGAATCTCATTTATTCATACCTTGCCAAGAAGGCAACCTTTGGGTGATGGTAAGTTTGCCAGAGGCCTTGAATGCAAAACTTCACATAATTTCAGAGTCTGAAGACCAGTTTCTTCAAGTTTTCTTTCCCTTTCATTCCATATATTTAGGAGTTCCATTGAAGGTGCAGTTCCAATTACTCCGGGGTGAGTTAAGCCAGGAAATCGTACCCCTGTCGTGCAACAAAAAGTGCATCAGTAGTTTAGTAGCATAGGAAGATATAAATGTCATTCAAAAGTTTATCTTGTGAGTTTTTTGGTTTGAACCTGGTATGTGAGGAGAAGAGGCATATATTCCTTCAAAATACCAGATGGCTTTTGTTGCACACGGGAAATGGTCGGTAAGAAAACCACCCCCATTTTCTCTATCGAATGTTGCAGTAAAACCCCATTCATCCCCAGGGAGAGGACCCAAGTTGCAGATTTCAACTACAAGAAGATCACCTGGTTTTGCCGGAGTACCATCTGCATCCATAACTCTTATCGGCCCGCTTAGGTAGTGTACCTGAATCAGTTACACTTGTTTGATCACATTGGTCTTCATGAGAAAACACCATCTTCACACTGACTCCAATTCTTGTCGTGCATTAAGACTGTATTGTGTAATTCTAAACATTAAATGATTCAAAGTGCATTTATGAATAAGTGAGATGTGAAAATCATTACTCAAACAGATATATTACTATCATGTTAATTATTAGACATGAGAATAACAAAATAGTCTCTCCTGCTAAACATTCCTACCGGGACCAAAAAAGTACACCCAGTTAGTATCCATGAATGGGATATCTAGAGGTACACCAGGTACAAAATCAGACTAGAACCCATGATCTACAACTTGAAGGTTAGTTGCCTGAGTTGTTTCTATAACGTAGACAGTTTTTCTCTGCATACTTACAGTTGAGAGGTCTATGAATTTTACATCATTTGCAGAGCCATCATCCTTTATAATGCCTCCGGTCCAATCTACCATCTCTACTCTGTTGACCTCTCCCGTCTTAACCTCTGCAACTGGTGGTAAATCAGGGTGCCACCGATTGTGGAGAGGGAGCTCCTGTTCCCATGGTTTCTTTTTCAGATCTATGGGGACTACTACTCTTGGAGTTGGAGGAGCCATGGAGGATGAACAAGTAGAGTTGTAAAAGGTATTCCTTTGTTTTTGGTCAGCTTTTTAGAGAGTAACTGATTGGCATATTTTGGAGGAAGATAGATGATGACTTACATCATTACCTGACAAATTGGGTGCTTGTTTTTCTAAGGATACCCTTTTCTAATGGTCCCCAACCACCACCTTCTAGTAATGGACTGTGTTACTCGGACTCGGGTGCGGGTATCGGGTGCGGGTATAAATCTAGGTGTCAGACATGTGAAGCCAAAAATTAGAGGATACGCAGATACAAATCCTAATTTGGACACGGGTGCGGGGATACGGCATATAATATTCTTTTGTAATATTTTTTTTTATATTTTACATTTAATATGTCAAATAACAAATATTTTTAACATTAAAAGAATGGAACATTTTTTTCGGCTGTAGTTTCTTTTGTAATATTACAATAGTTGTTCTGGCTGCTTCGAAGAATGGAACAATTCACTGCAAATGGATGCATTTTGCATTTATTATTATAGATGCATTTGCAATGGGACCCAATCACATGTGCTAGTGGAACATGACTCATTCCTTTGACCAAATGGTCCATAAACAGGTAGGAGAACCATTTCACAGTGGGCCAGGCATGAAAATAATTTCCTTTGTTTAATGACCCAAAGACAGTGCATGAGACATTTCTTTATCTATCAACAGTACCAAGGTGGGGCCCTTCTTCGTCTTCTTCCTCCTTCTTTGTCGTTGTCTCTTGTTCTTCTTCGCTGAACCACCAGTAAATGCAAAAACTGGCGTAACCGTATTTCTGTGGCCGGATCCTGTACGAATCTCGCACCCATACCTGTGTCGTGTTGTGTCGACACGGGTGCTCCACAAAAAATGGCGAGTCCAAGTAACATAGGTAATGGACAAAATTGTTGAAAATTTCTGATCTCATAGATACTTGCTAGTTGCTTTTTCTTCGGCTTTTTTTTTTTTTGGTAACTCAGAGAGTGTTTAGACCAGCGTTTGCACACCTCGACTAATTTTTTTTTCCTTGTTGATGTACTATACTTCCTTTTCACCTTATGTGACGTTTTCTCTTAAAACTTCATTGTATCACCATATTACGACTCCATGAATCAGTGCCTCTTATCTTTGTGAAATTTGTGGTTTCAACTAAAAAAAACTTAGGATCCGCTTTCATCCTCTCTAGCCCATGATTCGTAAGCCGATTTGCCATATGGCCAAAAGACAGGCAAAATATAGGATGAGTTCAAAGGATCCACACACTTATTGTTTAATTTTTCTTTTGGCAAAACTTATGGTCTAAAAACTACAAATCGACCGCAAGCAGCTATTACAGTAATAAGAATTAAAAAATATATTCCGTTACTCCTTGATTAGTTCAATTATGGCCCCTCAAATTTAATCAAATACAAGATAAACTGTTACAGGAATATAAGGAAAATAGGCTAAAGAACTTACAATAGAGGGCTCAGCATGTTTGATGTCTTCAGCAGAGTATTCCTTAGTGATCCTGCCGCCAGTGAAGTCCATCATCTCCACCCGGAAAAGCTCTCCGGTTCTAACCTCAGCGACCGGAGGTATATCCGGGTGCCACCGGTTGTGAAGGGGTAGTTTTTGTTCCCATGGCTTCTTCTTTAGGTCTATGGGCAAAACTAGTCTTGGACCATATAGAGCCATGGCTCTTTCCTAGCTGTTAAAAGCTATAATCTGGAATTTTGAGGCAAATGAAAGGGAGAAGATATGTCTTAAGGAGTACTATCCCTTGGAGTGGCCTGTGGTCAGCAGCTTTCTTTTTCAGATTTGAAATTGTTGAGAACCATGACTGGGCAGCCCACAAGGTAGAACATCTTTTCTCTTTAGTGGATGGACCACAATTACTTATTGAACTCTTGATAGGATACACTCTCTGCGAATCTTGTGAGCAGTTAACCGAAGGGGTCGGCAAAGTGGGTTTTGTTAGGACTTATTGGTTTGCTCCCATGTAAGGTCTTAAGTTCGATTTCTTATGCTAGCAAACTCTTGTGGCCACTGAGAGTTATGACCGGTTGTAAGAGCACATGGCTTTTTGCTCCAACTTTAAATAAATCTTTGCCGTTGGAAAAATGAATTGGTCCCTAAAATAACATGGGATACTTGTAAGGTGACCAAACACTTTAGTAAAAAAAAAAAAACAGAAAAAAAATTGAATTGTGATTTGTGACACGGCACCATCGTATGTTTTTCACAAGTAAATAGAAATATATAACAAATGGATTTGGTGAAATAACCATTGTCAATCACCACATCCACGTGGTAGTGGATATCGCAATGTAAGATTTCTCATTGGTCTGACAATGATATGTGAGATTACTCCTATACATGATTTTTACTTGTACATTGCAATGAGATAGGCATATGGCTTGACCTTAGCCATTCGGAAATGAGGTGACCATCATTGAAGATAATTTGTAGGTGGGACCTTACACTTCTTTCAACCATCACATTGTCTCTTTTGGGTTTCTGCTGTCGAAAATGTAGATAAATTTGTATGGCTATGTTTGAATGATCGGAAATTTGAGTAGGAATAAGAATATGATTACTGAATAACTAAATTTGTATAAATTTTTTGGGGTAGGAATAGAAATATAATTTTTAGGAATCAAATTCCTAAGAATTTAATACCTGAACTTCATTCTGGTGTTTGAATTAATTCAATAATCTTACTTGGTAAATAATTACCTATTTTAGAAATTTATAAGTCCTTTCCTTAATGATAGAGTTAGGAATTTAAGATTCTCATAGGGTTAAGGGAGGGATCATATTTCCACTCAATTTGGGAATATGATTTGTGGTTCATTATGCCACCATTCTTATTCCTTTCTCTACAAACGTTGGAATCATAGAAGCATAACATCAAATTCCTATTCGTCTATTCCAAATGTCGGAATTACAGAAAGAAGGCATTAGATACCCATTCCTCCTCAAAATTCCTGGCATCCACGTTGGGTCTAAAGATGGGACTCCGTAATGCTGCTACTAGGCATCTCAATGGACAGGATCCGATTAGTTCAAATCCGGATCCGATATCGACAAAACCAATAATAGTAGTCCGGATCCGGATCCGGATCCAAATGGGGTCTAGAATTTTAAAATGAATTATGTCCATTTATATCTAAATGAAGGGTTTTACTTTCTCCAATCCGGATCCGGATCTTAGTCGAATCGGATCCGGATCATATTATCGGATTCGGATCCAATTTTTTCGAATCAGATCGAATTCGGATCCCATCCGCTCCATTGATAGGCCTAGTTGTTACTGTATCTTAGCTTGTATTTTTTTTATTACTCTGTCGAACACCACAACAAAGACTACAATTCAAATTTGAGTCGGAAATCTTGACTTCCCCCCCGTCCAAACCCTGTTTGGTATGCCGTCTTATTAGCTTATTTGCCTAAAATCTAAAGCAAACAAATTCTTAAAACGACAAACCAAATGAGCCATAAATATTTCCTTCTTGGTAACTTGTTTTTGCCGAATTCCCCAGACTCAGACACAGTTCTGCCTTCAAACAAAACTAAACATATAATTGATCCACAAAGTTGAATTCTACAAAGCATCTAGTGTAAACGGAAACGTGATGAAATAAAATTAAGTACATTACCATCTACTGGTCCATACGACTCAGATTACATGGAATACGACTCGCAAAGTTCTCTACTTGAAGTGTTCACCACATTCTGGTAGGGAAAAAAATGGAATAGAAAAAAGAATGTTCACCGCATTGGAAGCTTGATTTGATCATATGGTGACATTTTTGTTCAAGTCAATAAGCCCGGGACCCGTACTCCCGGTGATTTTCCCGCCCATGTCTGGAAATTCTTCGCAGCCGGGAAGAGGATTCACCTTGCCCATTCGATCAACCTCGAGTGGGTACTTCAGAAGGTGACCTTTCATTTCTGTTACTTCATCAGCCACAAACTGTTTCCAGTTCTCCTCACCCAGTGTCCTTACCCTTCTCGTGCATTCAATGCTCTCTGGTTGCTTAAAACATTCCTCAAGATCACCTATGTGCTCTGCCCATAGCGACATTCTATACCCATAGATCTGCACTCAATGAGAGAATAGAACAAAAATAATACTCACTTAGCTTTAGGAGGAGCTAAAAATTTGGTGAGCCATCTTTCGGCATTTCCAAGAGGCCAAACAATGGGAAATAAGTTGTTTTTTTTTTTTTTTTTAATTTAATTTTTTTAGCAAAACAAAAAGTTGGCTAATTTTATTTGGCGAAACGCAACAAATGGAAACTTGCATTAGAGACGAAAACAGAATTAATGACTGACGAGTAACGACCATGCCTTGTAAGTAAATTCAGTTTTGTCACAAATGAATTTGGGAAGCATTATCCGAAAATGACTTAAAGAGCGCAATCCTTTGAGTTATAAATTTTGTGTTCGGTATCAGGAAACTGACATGGAAAACATAAGTGTAGAGGATTTGTGACTCGATATTACCTAAATACTTAGATATGCAAAATTAATTGGAGATGGCGCATGTATGTCCGCTTCAGCTTCACATCGATCAATATGTATAATCAAGTGGAACACTAACCCAAACAAAAATCTGGGTCCTAATCCTCTACTTATCTGTTCATTCTAGTCATTTAAATGACTTATGTTGTCATCCCAACATTTTGAAAAACCCAATGCTACCCCTATTTAATTCATTTCCAGATTTCACCCCTTTTTCCTCTTTACATACTTTGTCGCCTAGTAAAAGAAACAAAATCTGCACCCAAGCCTCATTTATTTCCTCCAAATTCCCCATTTTTGAGAGAGAGAGAGAGAGAGAGAGAGAGGGTGGGGTGAAGAAGAAGGAGAAGAACAAAAGTGCCGGTCTTTTTGTTTTAGAGGGAGAAATTATAAAAATTTGAATAAGATTATCTTTTTCACACACAAAATCTCATCTTTCCAACGTTTTGACTGCTATGTTGCATAGTGGTCTTTGTAATACTTCGAATTTTTGCCCTATTTTATTCGAATAAAATATTTTGATCAATAAATTTTTATTTTAATTTTGTGAATATTATTGCTCCTATTTACATTTAAGACCACTAGATTTCTATACTTACACTAACACCCTATAATTATACAAAAACCTATCAAAACCATTCTCTCTCTCCTCCACAAACCATCACCACTTCATCATGATCTCTCTCTCTCTCTCTCTCTCTCTCTCTCTCTCTCCACCATCCCCACATCTTATTCTCTTCTACCACTCACCTTACTTTCCCTTTACATTATCCCTTCACCCTAACCCATCCTAACTACCGCCATCTCATCAACATATACCTCAAATCTGGCCTCCATGTCCCTATACCTATCCCTACATCATCCTCTTCTACCCTATCTATCCCTAAAGCCATCCCCTCAACATTATACAACCCTCCACCTTCTATATACACCCATCATGACCTCTTACACCCAAGGATCCTCCAAATCCGGCCACACTCATCCATCTCTGCCAAATCTCCCATTTACACCCTTATCCTTTCCACTTATCACTTCCATCATCATCCTCAATCACATCAAGCCTTATCCTTCCACTCTCCACTCATCATGACCTCTTACACCCAAGGATCCTCCAAATCTAGCTACACTCATCCATATCTCTGCCAAATCTCCCATTTACACCCTTATCTTTGCCACTTATCACTTTTATCATCATCCTCAATCACATCAAGCCTTATCCCTCAACTCTCCCTTCCATTGCACCACCTCCCACCTAAACCCCTCAACGCCCCACACTTTTCCACAATTCAAACACTCCCTCACACACACCACAATCACCAAAATTGCAAGGAAGAAAGAGAGAGAGAGTAGAGAAAATTCTAGAAAGAGAGTAAAGGAGAGATATGGGTTTTGCACCAAACACCACACCACTCTCAAATTCAGCCAACACTACACACCAATCACACCCTAGACACACAAGGATATTTACAAGGTGGGTTGAATCCAACCAAGAAGCCTCACTAGTCACCGTTCTTGCCAAATATTTGTTTTTTACCAAAATTTACGTTTGAGTTTAATCTTCGGAGAGGTAGTGTAGACTCTTTCCACTCTCCCTAAGTATATTAGGACTTTTATACAATGTTTTTGAACGTTTAGAATCAAAAGAAATGGACTCATGCATCAAACTGAGAGCAAACAAAGCCATGTTTTGTTTTTTGAAATTCTAGTCTAGACAAGAATGTCTAGTCTGAAGAGTTAGGCAAAATTGCGGTTTTAGTTAGTTTAATTATAGTTAGCCCCTGGACGTGTTATCTTATACAAAATTGACCCTAAAATCAACAATTAAGACAAGAAAAAGATGCACAAAATATATTTTCTATTGATTTTGAATTGAAGAAAAGGGTATAATTCTCTAATAAATGTTCTTTTAACAAAGAAAAGAACGAAATCCTCTGATTCAATCCCCGGAATTGATGGCGTTCCAACGGCTTGAATGCTTGTTGTTGAATCACGCAAACGGTAATTTTCTTTGAATCTTCGAGTTGAATGAACCAAAGAACAAAGTTTGAAAATGGCTTAAACTTGAAAGAACTCCAAAGAAATCCTTCAAGAAGAGACTGATCTTCGAAAACCTTCAAGAGTTTTGGCTTGTTGAATGATTTTAGGTAGAGACTTACGAAAAAATCGGCACGTAGTTTGGGTGCTTGATGATTCTTTGCTAGGTGTTGAGTGTGGGATTTTTGGGAAGAACATCGAGAGAGAAAGACTTGTGAATGCTTGGATTCTTGAGAGTGCTAGAGAGCTCTTGTAAAATGCCAAGCAAAAGGTCCTTTTCTCTTTCATATGAGGCTCTATTTATAGGCAAATGAGAGGGGTGATATGTTTGGTAAGATTTTGTTTTACTTCAATGAGGAGAAGATATTTGACTCTCGTTTTTTATAGAAACAAAATCAAGTCAATATAAATAATATCACTAATATATAAAGTATATTAATATTATTCTTTTGACTTGAGGAAAATTTGACTGGGCTCGTACCTTTTGGTTGGCCCAATTTTGTCACCCTTCCGGCTAAATAGGTTAGCTCATCTTCTTCTTGGTCTTGCCCATGATTGAAACCATTTTTTCGTGAGCCCATTTGGCTAATTAAGTTTGCCTTCCTTATTTTTGGTCTTCACTGTACCTCAAATGGATTGAGCCCATAATTTTCTTGGGCCCAAATTTATTTGAAGGCTTTGACTAGCTTTGATTTTAATTAAGGTTTTCTTACTGGTCAGCCCTCTTTTGTGAGTGTGTTCTCATTTAGGCCCTGTTTATGTCACTCTCTACCCATTTAGGCCCTTTCCCACGCGCGTAGCACCATCGGATAATAATTCCTATGTAGTCACACAATACACTGCACTCTCTTTGTCCTCTATTTTCCCCTTAATGCTTTCAATTTTACTTCTCTCCCTTCTCTCTCTTTACACGTATGTCACTACATTGAATCCCTCTCTCTCTCTCTCATTCATTTTAACATATATATATAATAATTTTAGAACCTGCTCGACGACATCTATCAAACAAGATCCATATTGAATATTAAATTATGTGCAGGAAAAAATAATTTGAGGGGTGTGAATTCTTTCATTTAAGAGGGTGTAAATTTTCCATTTCAAGGGTGTGAATTCTTTCATTTTCTAGCGTGAATTATCTATTTTGGGGAGTGAGTTGTGTAGAAGATGTGTGAATCGTGCATTTGAGGGGTGTGAATTCTTTCATTTTGGTAAGTGTGAATTATTCAGAAAGGTTTTCAATTCTTTGATTTTGGAATGGACGAAGTCTTCATTTGAGGGCTGTGAATTCTTTCTTTTTGGGTGTGAATTGTGTATTTTGGAGAGTGAATTATAATGTGTGAATTCTACATTTCAGGTTTGTGAATTATTATTTTTGTGTGGTATGGATTGTGTATTTTGGAGAGTGAATTGTGATATGTGAATTCTACATTTGAAGGATGTGAGTTCTTTTAATTTGGGGGATGTGAATTATTTAGGAGGGGTGTGAATTCTTAATTAATGGGTATACAAAAAAACTTTTGTATATGTATATAATTTCATATTCACATTGTATCTTGTTTGAAAGATCTCATCAAATAGATTTCAGATTTATAATTTTTATAAAAAATAAATGTGTATAAAAAGTTATTTTATTTCAAATCTAAAATGAGAGAGAGAGAGAGAGAGAGAGAGAGAGAGAGAGAGATAGAGAGATAGAGAGAGAGAGTCAAGAAAAGTACACAAGCAAGCCTCTGTCAAATGAAAAACCATCCCATGCACGTACATGACTTATTTAGGAGTGAAAGACAAAATGAGATTTGGATGAAAACCCCCACAAAAAGTGGCCGCAGCTTGAAATTTCCCATTTAATTAATCCAGACAATTTTATTTCTCTCAATTAATTACATGGGGAGTTTTTGCCACACTAAAATTTTAGTGTCTACAATGAATTACTAATTAATTATAAATGTATTTAATTATTATTATAACTAAAAATGAAAAGAAAAATAGTTTATAAATTGACTAAACTACACCAATAATATTATTCAACAAATTTTTATTAGCGTATATAATAGACATCAAAATTACAAGAATACCCCTACCATGTTAAAATTGCTACTTTACCTTTCAAAGTTTTTTAGGATTTAAATCACACTTTTACTTATAAACCTCATGTAATAAAATTGGAACTTGTATAAATACCTAAAGGCATAATATTATACTAAAATAAACGTCACCATTTTATATTACTGAAATTCCCTTTACCATATGAAATGACCATTTTACCCCTTAGTGATTTACAATGTTAAAAATAGACCTTTACTTTTTAAATCATCAAAATTATGTTATAATGACAAGATTATATAATTAACCATTAACCATGGCATTTTAGCAAATTACCCTTCACCATGGACAAATGACCAAAATGCCCTTTGTACTTAGTCTTTGTACCAAAATGCCCCTATTCTTAGTAATATTATTAGTATTGCCCTAGACTTACTAGAAATTACTATTACACAACCAACCCTATAGTTCTAGAAATTACTCTTTTGAGCCTTAGAGTTATTTAATTACCCTTAAATCAATTTTCCTTGAAAAAGCTATTACTTATGGATTATAGATTTTATGTGTAAACATCCGGAGAGTATTACGAGTTGTTATTGGTTGAATTATGCGATTGTGTGAACCCTTGGGATATCATTACCGCTTTTCTTTGCTTGTTGTGTTAAATTTATCATGAGATAATTGAATTGCTTGAATGGACATTTAGAGCACTGGGGATTGTTTACTGTAGTTCAAGGATCACGTAGACGATTTGAGGTTAATAGAAATTGGAAGAATATGAGATGCTTTAAATCGTACTATGTCATGAACCGTGCTATGTCATGGGTCGTGTCACGACCTCAAGTTAGGTATGGTGGATGAGAACAGAGTTGATGGAAAACACAATGGATGGGAACATAGGCAGAGGGTTATGATTAGATAGCTAGGGGATGCCATGGACTATAATATGTCATGAACCGTGTCACGACCACAAGTTACGTGTGACCAATGGAAATAGAGTCGATGGGAAACATGGTGGACGGGATCATAGTGGATAGGGGCATCGATCTTTTGACCTTAAAACTACCCGACCTTATGATCTAGAGTTAATCAAACTTCAGTATAACGTTAAAAATTTCATAAGTACTTATGAGATCAAACTGCATTTATGTGAATGTTATGAATGTTCATTTTCTATGAAGTATTGGTTAGTGGCTAAGAGCTAGTTATTGAGTGATTATTTGCTCATGGTGCTATTGTTGGCCTTGAAATTAAACGCCATGCATAAAAATAGAAGTGAGTAGTACTACCAGAACGAAGACCTTGTTGTCAACTAGGGACTTGTTACATATCAAAACCTTGGTCCAAACCCCTTGAGTGCTCTGTTCATTTTAGTACTTTATTTTGAAACAATGTAATCGTATTTTTGTAATTCATTCAGTACTTAACTCAATTTTTGAGATTTAATTCAGATTCTGCTTCGTTATTAAAGTAATTCTCTTCATCAATTATTCTATTTTTAGTAAATGTTTTTAATGACATCTCCATAAATAGAGGCATCACAGGCTCCTTGATATTTTAATCTCTCTCTCTCTCTCCACAATTCACCCTTTCTTTCACGGATTGTTAATGGGTTATTGTGAATCTATTCAAACGTTGGGTTTTTTTTTGGTTGTTGAAATAAATTTTGAGGTTTTGGGAGAATTGTTTTGAGAGAAATTTCGAGTGATAAATTTTGTGCATAGAAATTCTGGGTCAAAAATTTGGAATGAATTTATCATTTCAAACGATATTTCTGAATTCAAACGTATTAAATTTTCTTGGCTGAACGGTAAAGTCCAAAATGTGTGTGTGTGTGTGTGTGTGTGTGTGAGAGAGAGAGAGAGAGAGAGAGAGAGAGAGAGAGAGAGAGAGAGAGAGAGAGAGAGAGAGAGAGAATTTGCATTAACTCAAATATTAACATTAGCTCCTCCCCTCTTAATCTCAGAGATTCAAGCCAAAATATGTAAGGTCATATTGCATTAAATGATTTAGTGGAGTAGTCAATATATGGCTGGCAATAGCTTTGAAGGGTAAAATGGGGTCTTTAGACATTGACATGATTAACTTATAATCCGAAACCGGGTTAGGAATGGAAGAGTCTACCAACCTATCCTAGCCGTCCATCTTGGCAATCAACGGTTCAGATTCGCAAATCAATTATAAAAGGTAATAATTAACTTCGACCAGTAGAGTTTATTTGTGAATCAAAACCGTTGATTGCAGAGAGGAACTGGAGATGGAAAGTTGGCAGGGCCTGCTGTCATTTAGGGACAACAGAGCCCCCCAAGTTCTCATAATCCATGATGATGTCATGAGGGAAAACATAAGCAGTGGTTGGGTTTAGGACCCTCATTTAATTATGTCATAAAGAGAATAGGAAAATAAAAACACAAATTTGCAGCGACAATGCACGTCGGTGGTTAAATTAATCTCAAGTTATCACTTAAAACAAGTTTGCAATCTTTTGAGATATATTAATCTTAGGTTATCACTTAAAACAAGTTAGCAATCTTCTGATTAACAAAACACAATATCCCCAATTTTTCACGAGTTCAATGTCACAAAGTTGTGTATAGTTTTGCTATTGTAAGAGATCAATCATGCCTTGCTTTTTTTGTTGACTCCAATCAAGAACATCACTTCCTTTGACTATGGGAATTGGGAAGTAGGAAAAAAAAGCTGATTTTTAGGAGACCAAAAAAATCGTTGTGCAAAGCAACCAATATCAAAGCATAACAATACCACAACATCATATCCCCTGAAAAGTAAAAACAAACCTGCCCATGTGGATGACAGCGCTTGCTCACCCATTTATGGCGAGGCTGATAGGAACCTATGGCAATCTCGGTATCCCTAGTGCCTTCCAAGGAACGTTGGTTAATGTTTGCGGACCCCAATATCACATACTCATCGTCAACTATCATTCCTTTTGAATGAACATAAATCATGAAGCGTCGGTTTTTCTTGGTTTGTGCCTGGTTTTTAATCAGATATGTCAAATTGCTAGAGGATCAAGGATATGGACAAGAAATTAGAAAATTGGGAGGTTGAGAAATTTACTTGAGGGGTGTTTTTGGCTTTCCCATTTTCTGCATCTGAAGTAGTGTCTTTCATTTCTTCAGCCTCGCGATTGCCAAGGCAGAAGAAATTCAAATAGTCTTGAGGTTCATAGTTCTTCTCAAGCCCTACCTCTTCCAAAGCCTTGTAAATGATTTCATACATCATTTTCATCGTGTAATACTACAAAATTTACGACATGCTAGTTTAGGAGTTCATATAGACAAACAACTTTAAATTAGATAATTTACCACAACAAACGATGTGTACTTCTTCAATTTTCAATGACCACAAATTAGAATAGAATTAACTCTTTTGTTTGTTTCTTTTGGAAGTAATATTGGAAAGAAGAAAAATACCAAATTGTTCTGTCAGTCATTGATGCAAACCCAAAAAAATTCTCAAAGAAATTGGATATACTTAATATAGGGAGCACATAAAAGATATGGGGAAATGGGGCGTACGGTACGCCTCATTACATATGTTTTTTTAATTTGTACTTGTTACCTTAAAATTTTGGTGATTGTTATGTAGTTTTTGGTAGATTTACGTGAATAGTGAACTTTCAAAAAACCCATAGCGGGTCATAACAAGTACCAAAATCATATGTAACAAAGTTACCAATGACAGGGGCATGAATAGTGAATCTATAACTGCCTGTAACTTGATGGGACGTACTATATGCAATTACACTGGGGCGTATTGTAGCATTCTCCTTAAATTGGACATATATGCCGAATGCTTTCAGTCAACATCTAATGAAGAAAGGACAAAATAAAAACTCAATTCGAGTTTCTCAATATCAGATTTTTTGAAGCCATTATAGTAAATTATAGATGCTAGCTAGAAGCATCTAAACAAGCTAGTTGGAGTTTTGTTTTTTTTGAAAGGAAAAAGATTTTATTAATCAGATTTCCGAGATACAAGATTAAATGGGGCAAGAGGGAAACAATAATTCAATAAGCTAGTTGGATTTTACCTGCCATAATAGAATCCTTTGAGCGGGGTCTTCTTTAGGAACACCCTCTGGCCACATTGGGATGACAATATACACAGAAAATCTCTCTTTTGCTTTGATTTTTTGGGCAATTTTGAGAGCAATTTCCATTGGTATTAAATTATTTGCACCTGTCGATTGACAAAAGATTGTCTATTATTAGCATGAAAACTTTTAATTTTAGCAGCTTCTCTATGCTTTCTTTTCTATTGATTCCAAAGATCTTGCTTCCCTTCTCATGATTCTTTCAGCAACAAAACATACCATTAGAAACTTATAAAAAGTTGATAACAAAGAGGTATCACTTTTTTCTTTCCCTCTCAATTTACCAAAGAGTCAGACTTTATCACCTAAATTTTTGTGGTTATTCCAGTTGTATGATGACCCAAGGAAGTACTGATTCTCAATATAAATGAATCGTTGGGCTGCACGGATTGCATTTACATATGCAGCATGTATGCTATTGTCTATCAGCACATTCTTCCCGCACACCAAGTTCTGTAAAATTGCAGACAAATATACGAGGAAGGACATCTCATAAGAAAATATTGTGGGCATAATCGCCTAAGGGAAAACCAAAGAAAATCTCTCACCTTGCATGTGGCATCTCTTGGTTTTTCTGGAAAACCTTGAACAGAATTGGAGTCGATTGAACGAAAAACCTATGGTTTCACAGAAGTTAGGCAAGGAAAATAGTGTAATAGAGTTGATAAAAAATTTAATAACCTAATTCAATAGCTTTTATGAACTAAGACACCTGGACATGCCAAGCTTCCGGATCACCCTTTGTAAGGCATGGCAAATCTTTAATTTTTATGATGTCCGGAAATCTCTCAGTTGCGAGCAATGCATCATCAGATAAGCTTTTCATATCTGTAATAGGATGAATTTTGGGACTATTGTGTAATGCTTTACTGCTTGACTTTTTCCAACGCTCCTCAAAGTTGGTGAGAATATCATATGCTGCTGGACCATCAATTTGACAATGCAAGTCATGCCATGGTTCTCTCGGACAACCAACATTAGACCCCTGTTCAAGTAACACCAAAGCTTCAGAAAAGAAAGTTCTGAGTTAATGAATGGTTTACATAACAATTTAAAATGGTGGTGGTAAATATGAAATTATACTTTTCCTTACTTATCAAAAAACAAAAACCAAATAATCTTTGTATTATGCTTATATTCTTTCCTTTTTTCACCTCTCAGTATTGGTAGTGTTATTACCTATAAGGCATCACCCCTTGAAGCCGTGATATCTATATTCGGAAACACTGGTTGACCTTATGTAGTTTATCAACCGAAATTAATAGAATCAATACCACCTAGAAGAACTAGAACATCATAGTGGAGTCACAATTTCTTTCTTGAGGAAAAATATTCCCCAATCTGATGGAAGAAGATACCACTACTTGTAAACATGTGGTCTTTGTTAGATCTTTCATTTGTTCCGTGAAACATAGATGTTAAAGGTTAAACCATAGAGCCGGTCAACCTAAAATATGTTGATAATTGGTATGCAATGTACTTCCCAATTAAAACAGGAACAATGTTTTTGCAACAAAAATCATTTATGTTTATCTGATTTAGCCCATCTTCCAAAATTTGTGCCAGTACAGGCATTAATTTCATGTGCTATGCTGGATCTTTGACTAGGTGCACAGGATGATAACAACATCACAAATATACTTACAAAATTTAGTATATAAGTAACGAATAGCTATAATAGAATAACTCCACAAATCCAAGCAACTAGACAAAGTCTATGCTAGTATGTCTTTGATCTAACAGATACCTTGAAATTAGGATTATGGTAGTCATCTTTGTGCACATTATGCAAAGTTCGAAAGAGGGAATGATTGGGAGTATCATATCTTCCCTTGCATAGGTCAAGTCCCCCCAAAAATGCTATGATCTTTCTCGTATGATGACCTGCATCAGCATCCACGATCACAGTTTTCTGATGATGGGTGTAGATTACTCTTGCTTCCTGATTTCCAAAACCAATAGGACATATAACACAAATCCTAAATATTGATATCGAGCCAACAAAACAAATAAATGCATAAGTTTCCAGGAAAATAAGATATTTTGGCCTAGTACAACTTTGTGACTTGGAACCTTGGTGGACAGCTATAGAGAATACACCACAAAAGGTAAAAAGAGCCCTCTCCACTGTGTAGCAGTCCGAATAAGTAGCCGACAACGAAACACTTATCCAAACATAACATGAAATTTAGCCAAGCTAGCAATTAGTTACTTGATTTTTTCACTTCATGGAATACATTTTACCTTTCTTCTTGCTAAGACCAAATTTAGCAACACAAACCGTCGAATTCACCAACACATTAACACCCTACAGATACATTTTCTAGACAGCTATTCTACTTAATTTCAAAGAAAACAAAAGGGGAAAAAATAACATTACTTTTCAACTTGACAAATTCTAGATTTATCCTACAACATATCGAAGAATAGAAATAGACATTCAAGATCCCTCTTCAACTTGCCTAATGGCAACAAATTGTTAGCATCATCTCAAGCGATGAAGCTGCATCCCATTCTTCAAAGCACATTAGAGAAACAACACCACACGACAAAGAAATGGAATGTCTGACCTGCTTTTGGAACCAACTAAGTCGTTTTGGAGAAGATTTTCGGTAACAAAGTAGAACTTCCACAGAAGAATGCTTGAAAAACTCCCGAACTTTCTCATCACCTGTTTGCATTTTTCCATCCTATAAAAAAAGTGAGAACTCTAAAGTATGTTTTGCGGTCAAAGAAATTCTAATCCCAACACACTCACACTATACAAAATACAAGTCCGTATTTGCACTTGAAGAAATAATATATATAACATCAAGCACACAAACACAAGAATCTAAGATGTTGGAAATTGGGTCGTTAGGAATGCGATGATGGCATTGTCTCTTTTGAAATTTGGAAGGCATAAATATTTAAGGTGCGTTGTATCAACGCTTTCAGAAAGATAGTTTTTGCCCCCATTAGATAGTGTACCGAGTTACAACAGATTTGCCTTCAAGATAAAACGAATCTGAACTCTAAGTTGTTTCTATCTGTGTTTGCACAAACAAAGACAAACAAAATATCCGCCATAATAGCAAAACTCAATGATCCGGTGTGATGGTTCACTCACACTTGATCGTATTCGATGTCATCCGTTCGATTGCGATCAATGGCTGTGATCACAACCATCCTAACAGGCATAACCCCTTAGGTTAGTTAACTACTAATGGGGGTACTTACGAATTGCCTCACGTTGATGTGCTAAGTATGCCACATTGCAACCACACAACCCACTACTAGGCTCATGCGGGGGTGAGCAAATTATGGGTGCGAAGTACAGGCCTCACTGGTTAATGATACAAAGCACAATAGGAGCCAAGCCAATGTAGAGCTAAATCATTAAAGTAAACTAGGTAGAAATGCTCCCATACATAAGCCACTCTGACTTTTCCCATCTAAGCAATGTGGGACTAAGCCACACATAGGCAATAACCATTTTCAATGAACAAGGAAGCTTCTCAAAAACGTAAAAAATAAAACCCAATTATTTTAAAAAGCTCTAACAATCCCCCACCATTTTTCAAATAACAATGAAGTATTCTTGATTCTCTTGTAAGGCTTATGTCTACATAGTAGTGTCTCACAACATGCCTTCGAACTAGCTGTCCTCTAGCGACTAACTGGACATGTCTCATAAATAATCCTTAAAATACCACAAACATCCTAAATGGGAGTCCCGTGCATTGGCCTTGGGTTTTATCTTGATTTCATAAATGCTCTAAGGTCTAGCCCTTGTGACTCCACACTTACATAGGTAGATTCTTATCAATGCCCTTGTAACAACAACACCTAAGATCTATTAAGCACTAAGTAGCTTATCCTACTTTGTTTACACATTACAAGTACCAATCACTTTGCCTTGAAATAGAAAATAAACCTTGAAAGTGCTTATAGTCATGACCTATGGTATAGTTTCTCATTGAACTCAAGAGATTGTGAGCATCAACCAGTTGAGTTGAGTTTTCACCAAGAGTGACCAAATTATGTGGATATAAGTTTACTCCCCTTTGATGTCTTCCATGCCAAATCCCTTGCAAGAACTTTTGTAAAAGGATCAACCAATTTTTGACTTGACATAACATAACCAATGGTTATCACCCCATCAAGTTATCAATGCCTAACATAGTTGTGTCCAAGGCCGATATGCCTAGACCTACCATTTACACATGGCTATAAGATCATGACATAGTTGCCAAGAATTTGTCGTAATGAATTTCTGAGCCACTCTGCTTCTTTTCTTCCATAATCTTGTCCACAAACACGGCTTCCATAGTGGAATCTGCAATGAGGGTCTATTTTATGAATCCCCAAGAGATTGTTCCTCCACCAAATGTAAACACCCAACCACTTATTTACAAATGACACGTGATCATCCTACTTAGGAATCTAACTGGCATTTGTATATATTTCCAAAATTGAAGAATACCCACTTTAGACTAACCCAAAATCCATAATGCCTTTAAGGTGCTTCAATACCTAAGTCACCGCTTGCCAATGCTTATGTCCTTGGTCTCTAGTGTATCTACTTAGTTTGCCATTGCGAAGGCAATATCCGGCCTTCTATAGGTCATGACATACATCAAGCTACCTTTCACTCTAGAATACTCTAGTTGTGATACAACTCTTCTTGCACAAGGACCCAATGGTGTATGAAATCATAAGGCATAGATACTGGTGTGCTTTCAAAATGATTAAACTCGGGTTAATTATAATATTTGCAACACCCATATCTTTCATGCTTAAGTTAGCACAAAAAAAATCTTTTGCACTTTAAATGCTCTCTAGGCCTATCTCAAATTTGAACATATCTACATACAAACAATAATTACACCACAGTTGCATTGAACTTACTATATATACATTTATTAGACTAGTGAATCCGAATTTTTTTTTTGAAAAAATTACGTTGTCAAACTTCTCATACCACTACTTAGGTGCTTATTAAATCCATAAAGTGACTTAACAAGCTTACACTTGGTCTTAAACTTAACAAGCTTAAAAATCTTTATGCCTTTGACCTTGCACAATAAATCCCTCTAGTTGCTGGATATAGATCTCTTCATCTAAGTAACTTGGTCTTAAACTTATCAATAGTCCCACCAACTTTCATTTTCTTCTTGAAAATCCATTTATAAGGGAAAGGAGAATATTCGCACGCAAAAAAGAAAAAAAGAGCAATTGAAAGCACGATACAATATATATGACTTAAGCTAATCATTTCATTGTACTCCGCGGGATGCTGGAGGGGTTTCACTATGATGAAGAACAATCAAGGTTGCAATGGGGGCTGTCATGTGTTCCTTTTTATAATTGTGATGTTCCTTTTTATAATTGTGAAGGAACACACCATCAGAACCTTAAAAAAATGTGCATCAGTGCTTTTTCTTCGTGTTGGACTGTCCGGACAAAATAAACTGCTGCCTTGGCAGGATTTCCAGAAACTCTTCATTGTTTCAAACTCCAAAATCTCTTCATTAGATTTTTCGTCTGGACGAGATTTACAAACCCACTCTCTTGGTCTCTAAAGTAGGTTTTTCACCCCAACACCATTTACAACCGATTTGTTTAGAACCGAGAGGTAATTAGTTAGCAAGAACCTAGGTATTGTGACCCATAATGGACTCCAATTCATCTTTTACAGCCTCCTTCCATAAAGCAACATCTTGTGAATTCATTGCTTCCTAAAAAGTCAAAGGATCAATTTCCACATATAGTGAAAACACATAAATGTAGCCTCTCTACTTTTCTAGTATCTTCCACAAGATAAAAACAAAGTTAGGACCAAACGTTTTTTCTTTTTGAGCCTGCTTGCTCCTTCTAAGTTAACTTGTTCCAAAGGTTCATTATCCTCATTTGCCACTTCTATCGGCTCATTGTCCTCTCTGGACATCAAGGGTAATTGGTTCGAGTCTTCATTAGACCCCATGTCCTTAATTTACTTTAACCTTGGAATTCTGTCAAACCTATTTTCATAAAATATTGCTTCTCGAGGCTCAGTGATGGTGTTAATTGGCATTGCATCATTTGGCTCAACCACTAAAAACTTGTATGCCTTACTATGCAAAGCATATCCAAGGAATATACTTTGCTACCTAATTTCTTCCTTTCAAGTTTACGCAATCTAACAATTGCCATGCATCTCCAACTCTTAAAATAACTTAGGTTTGGTTTCTTTTTTGACCAGAGCTTGAATGGAGTAATAGTAGACTTTTTGAGACGAATTCTAACGTTGCCCTGCATCCCCAAGTCTAAAAATAATTTTGGTTCAAGCAACGAATACAAAATTATTTGTTCTTTTTCTTCAAAGAACTAGAACACCGATGAACATATTTCTTTTTTTCTATCAAAGAAATTGATTAAGTTTAAGAATGAATGTAATGAATTTTGACTCTCACATCAAGCTATTTAGTGTGTAACGGACTAAAATACTACTTATTTAGAAGGGTAAATTTCACTTACCTCCCCTGAGGTTTCTGACAAATACAGGGGCCTCTCCTATACTTTCTGAAATTCCATTGTCCTCCCTTACTTTACAAAGTAATTGGCAGATACCTCCCTTGCCATTAAGAAAACACGCCTAACGGGTTATTGTGAATTGACATTAATGCCCTTAAATCCGAACATTATTTTTCTTTTTTCTTGTTTGAGTTTATATTACATTAAAATTCTAAAAGACGTGAAAGAGTAACTTAATTATTTACTTTTTTCTTAGAACTTTCTTCCTTTGGACTCAAAATTATTATTATTATTTAATTTTTTTAGTTCTCATAAAATAGATTTTCAATGCAAGCAGTGGATTTAGGTGATTATTGATACTCTTATTTTTATTATCAAAATGTGAACATATATCTTATGGGAACTAAAAAATTAATAATTTTCAGTCAAAGAAAAGAAAATTCCAAGAAAAAAGTAAATAATTAAGTTACTTTTTCACTCTATTCAAAATTTTTATGCAATATAAACTCAAACAGGAAAAAAGAAGAAGTCAAGTTCGAATGTAAGGGCATTAGCGTCGTTTCACTAGTAAAATTAACCTTGTTAGCCATTTTTTAACGGCAAGGGAGGTATCTGCCAGTTACTTTGTTAAATATGGGAGGGCAGTGGAATTTCGGAAAGTATCGGGAGGTCTTTGTATTTGTTAGAGACCTCGGGGGAGGTAAGTGAAATTTACCCTATTTAGAAAGTACACAATATTCTATATTAAGGGTTGGTTCGGGTGAATTGAAAAAACTAGTTTTTGGTTTTGTCCTTATTCAATTTTTTTTTTTTTGCATTTGTTGGTTTTCGGTCGATTTTTTGTAGTTTCTTGGCTTGTCTCGACGAGAGAAATCTAAAAAGTATAAAATTATTAGCCAAACTTAAAATTTTGTGAACAAAGATAAAAAAATAATCCAAAAAAAAAAAAACCAAAAAAAAAAATTGAATAAGGACAACCAAAAAACTAGTTTTTTCAATTCACCCAAACCACCCCTAAGTTATGTAACTTTCTTACCGTCTGATAACCCAGAAAGTTGAAAGAAGTAGGATCATTCCACACTAGGAGCCGGACTCTCACGCCGTCCTGTGACTTGGTTTTGAGAAGGTCCCCCAGAGTGACTTCTGCTGAATTATCATCTCCACGAACAAGTCTAACTTGGTGGTTTACAGACCACCCTGTGATGTATATCAACCGACGTGCTTGACTAATTGCATCAAATATGTCTCGCCAACAATTCCCATGCTTATACTGCATGTCATGGTCAAGTCTCAAATTTGGAAGGAACCCATCATGGACATGGGCATCTTGATAAAGCGTTACCTTTCCGCCCTTCCGCAATGGAAAATATGCTCGAGATCGAGGCACCCCATTGTTGTACAGAGTCATTGTCTCCCTAATTGAGATGTATCGAATTGATAGATGCAAGACAGCTTCGGTTTTCCATGGCTCTCCATTTTCTCTAATAATTGGGAAAGTACCTTTGATTTTTTTGCCGGACAATAGGTCCTCCACTGCTATCGCAACCACCCCAATAGTCTTTGATCCCACAACCATATTGTCCTTAACCTTAAAGTATACCTCTGCAGCAGAATGTGCAACAGGTACATAAAAATGTTGATTCCAAATTGGATTCTCACACTTACTGACCACAAAAGTCCTTGCAATTACAGAATCGGAGACTGAGATTGTAACATACGGCTCACTTGTTATCAAGTTATCTGCACTGTTTCCCAGGAATTTCTTAGATACGTCTGCTAAAAGATTTTTGAAGATATTCAGGTTAGGAAGGTTCCGGGCCTCTATCACCCGAATATGTAGATTCCCGTGCAACAACCTATCCTTCAAAGATGCATTTCGGTTATTTGGGGACAAGTGCTGCACACTCTGACTATGGTCTGAGTCTTCAGATGAATCATCTTCATTAACAGATTCTGCCGTGCATCTTATAGAGAAAACCTTGGGTGCGTGTAGGGTATGACCACATGGTGCCCGACCACCCATCTTGGCAGTCCATAAGTGTTTCGAATGGCCCAGATTGCAAATAGAGCAGGAGGATAGAGAAATAGGAGGGAGATGGGGAATAAATTTGGCATGTCCGAAATACTTTTGGACGGTCGAGTTGCGAGGTCGGACACCCTGTGGCCATACCCTACATGCAACCAAGTTTTTCTCCATCTTATAACACACCTCTCGCTAGTTCCAGTGATTGA
The DNA here is from genome assembly GCA_022606695.1 of Vaccinium macrocarpon. Classification (NCBI taxonomy): domain Eukaryota; kingdom Viridiplantae; phylum Streptophyta; class Magnoliopsida; order Ericales; family Ericaceae; genus Vaccinium; species Vaccinium macrocarpon. Next base: position 26,614,722 of record CM040181.1, on the reverse strand, counting down.
ATTCCTCAATGGGCTCCTACCTCACTTTTCATGAGCCTAAAATGAAAATCAAATAAGGATCATTCAAAAAAAACTTAGAAACAAAATATGAAATATATGAATCACTTTTCCACGAATAAAAACAAGTGTTCGTCAATAATAACAAGTTCCAAAACATAAACATTACAAGTATATCAAAAAGCATCAATTAAATATCACAATTTCAAGAAACCCCGAAAATCACAAATTTTTAACATCGCTTAAATAAAATTCTCTTCACAGTTTTAGTTGCAAAAGTACTAAGTACGCCCATGCACAAATTAACCTTATCTACCTTCCCATCTTAAATGGATAGGATGGAAAGTAAATTCTTGTGAGATTAATGTTGTCGATGAGCTTTTAAACTTGAACGGCTTGATTAGTGAAGTGAGCTTCGAAGAGTCCATAAAAAGGTACTCTATCTGTCCCTTTTTACCAGTACTACTCTATTTTGAGTTGTCGCTTAATGAATATTCATTTTGAAAAATCAGCGGTCAAACTTTGCACAAGTTTCATCTTTTTCCTAACGGTTACTCTATTTCGATTGGATGCGGAATGAGTTGTGTGGATAAAATAACAAAGGAAGATAAGATAGTGGGAGTATAATTTATAGAGATGGACCTACATTGATGTGACATTTATGAATAGTGGATAAAATAATTTGGTTTGGAAGATTGTGGTAATAAGTGAGAATAAAATAGTATTTGATTTGTTTTGTTAGTCGATATGGGAACCAGGGGAGGTGTTGCGCAGTGTGCTGTGCGGCTCATTTCGCCGTCGTGCCGGCACCGTTTTGACGATCGAAGACTTCCACCGTGTAGAGTTCGTTGAGTAATACAAATGTACTAAAAATCAAATTGATTGGGTATCGTTAAGTGCCTCATTGGAACACAAATAAACTGAAAGAAATTGGAACACACATGTCTTGAAACATTGGATGAAAACCATTGAATCCATTTTTTTCAACATATTTGTGTTCCGATGAGGCACTTAATGATATCCGATTGAGTTGATTTTTGGTACACTTATAGTACTCGACAAGCTCTATGTGGTGGTCGTTTTCGATCGTCAAAATGGTACCAGCGCAGCACCGAAATGTGCTCGCATAGCACGCTGCACAGCACTCCATATTTCTATCAATATGGGGGATGAGGTTAAATTGGAGGGTCTGAGGTGGATTTGCGCGAATTAGGAAGGGTTCATTCGGGTAGATTAAATATGGACAACTCCTTGGTTTTCATATTTAATCTGGCTTAGGGTGGATTAGGGGGAGGGGGTATTAAGTCGTCTGAGTGCAAAAGTACCAAATTGCCCTTGCCTCATGAGTCATTTTTTCTGTACAAAGGGAAATTTGGTACTTTCAAGTGAATAAAGAATAAAAAAAGGAATGCGTAGGGTAAAAGGGGGTGTGAAAATTGTAACGTCCCAATTTTCGAAAGGATTATTTTGGATCATCTATTAAAAGGTTAATTTAGATACAATGGATTACATTAATAAATCAGCGGAAATAACATTAATGGTCATGTTTGATTACAAATAACATAGTACTTTGTTGGCAAATTAGATTACGTGTTCAAACACAAAATATGGAGACTCTAGGATTCTAAAGATTTAAGTTGAGACCTTGATCCTAATTCTCCTCCTGCCCCTGCTCGATGGCAAATTCCTCCGTTTCGTATTAGGTTTTTTCTCTTGCACCTACAATGCCTGGCGTGAAAAAGTAATAGCACCATGAGCAAATAAACACTCAATAGCTAACTTTTACCCTTCAACCCTTACATTACAATCAACCAAAATTCATATATATTCAAAAGGAAACACGAAAATTAAATAAAGGTAAATGATTTATTTAACTAGCCTTTAGCTTATATTTTTTTATATGTTCTCAACCTAGAGAACAACCTCCCATGTAACCACCAAGACTATGGCCAATCGTGATTCAGCTCCCCCCCTTAATTGCCCTGACTAGGAGCCCCAATAAAAGGCCTAAGTTATTTACTTAGTCGAATTCATCAACGCCTCACAAGGATAAATCACAACTATAACACAAAAGTTGTACCCAAACTCACGAAATTATTCAATGATGTTGGGGAAGTGTGAGAAATATTTTAAAATGTAAAATAGGGTCAATGTGAGTTGGTGATTGCATATGGAGTGTCTTTGCAACACATTAGAACCACTAGGGGGCAAGGGTGTAATTTGGGGATGTATTTAAAGCCTAACATCAGATTTTTGGAGCAAAAATCACACTCCTCTCCCTCTCTCATACACCAACACTTCTCTCTCTCTACTCCTCTTCAAGTTTACTCCATTTCCTCCACAAATCTACACCTCTACATCTCATTTCCTCAAGAATCAACCTCAAATCCATCATCTACAAGTGTTTTGGAGTCCGAGACTCCATGGGTTCGCTTGGAACTAGCACATTCGGTTGGGGTTTGCTAGAACAAGCTAGAGCTTTCTCAACTCTCTTCATTGGAGCTCAATCTTTGAGGTAGGGAATTTAATTCTACTTTCATTAAGTGTATATGGTTTGAATCATTGCATTGTGTTCATCTCTCTTGATTTCTCACCAAGCTTTTGCACCTCCATGAAAGTTGAGTTTGAACTTGATTGATGCTTGACTCTCCACATTTTTGTTGGATTGATCATGAATTAGTACTTAGAAGACAAGTTTATTTGATGTTTTATGGTGTTTTGGAACCTCCCCTTTGATTTGGATTGAAGCCCCCATCAAACTTGAAAAGCTGTCAAAAATCTGGGCAAAGCCCGCTGGTATCGATACCCCTGCAATCTCGTATCGATACCAGCGCGTTCTTTTTTTTTTTTTTTTCCTGGTCGACTAGTATTGATACCCCATTTTGGGGTATTGATACTAGATAGCTCTGAACCTATTTTTTTGTTTGGGCCTTTCCTTGACTCTTGGACTTCTTAGGACACCTTCAAATGTCTTGTTCACTCAAATTTCTACTTATTACCAATCACTTTGTCGATCGGATTGTTTGCTTGGCTCTCCTTTGACCTCGGGTCGGATAGTTTGACCTTGTACTTACCTTATTCATCAGTTACACTTCGAAACCTATTGGGAATCTCCTTTCTAACCTGTTGTGGCATGGATTATGTTTTGTCTTGGTTTCTCACATTCTCGGACACATGTTATCTTCGCCAAGATCGATACACTACGAGTTTTCCAATTAAACAAATTACATGGATTTTGGACACTTGTTGGTTTAATAAACTTTTGAGAATAATGGTTATTTATTCTAGGGCCACGGTTTGGTGCGTCTCTAGCCAGGGGTGTTCGGAGCCCACGAAATCCGGAAAAGGGTTTTATTCCCTATTAAAACAAATGGTTATTTGTGATGAGTTGAAAAATGGAATGTTTTATGAAAAATATGATGTTTTGAAGAAATTGAACACGCGACTTTAATTGTAACTGTTTTGAGAAAATTGACAAACACTTAGGGATCTTGTGGACACTTCTTCATCGAGTCGATCATCTGTAGCTGATTCTAGCCTAATCATTCATGTGTATCATATTATCACGTGCATCTTTCATTCTCTATACCCTTAGTGATAGTAGAAAAGTTTCCTACGAGCTAGTAAGCTTACCCTATCATTTTCAGGTACTCGGCAAGACACATAATTGGGATGCTTGACGTGTGGATGCATATCATGAAGCCTACTCACTCCATGTAATGTCCCATGTGGACCACTGGCCCAGTAACCTGATTTGATCCACTAGCCACACCACATGACCCAAAATGCTTAAGCCCAAGGTACCAGTAGTAGCCCACATTGTTTGTTATATACCCAAGACCACTCATGTAAACAACCAATGTGGAACTAAACACCATCTACCCTCAAACCTGGGGTATTACAATCTTCCCCCCCTTAGGGATGCAACGACCTCGTTGCATAGTCCCAATAACCTCCCCTGGTGTCCGTGGTGGCATACCGCATCCTACCCACCACTTGGACCAGGGCGGGGCTCTGATACCATTTGTAACATCCCATGTAGACCACTGGCCCAGTACCCTGATTTGATCCACTAGTCAAACCACATGGCCCAAAATGCTTAAGCCCAAGGTACTAGTAGTAGCCCACATGGTTTGTTATATACCCAAGACCACTCATGTAAACAACCAATGTGGGACTAAACACCATCTACCCTCAAACTTGGGGTATTACACTCCATCCCAATTTTATAGTCCCTTTTGGGAATTCGTTCCATTTTTCAAAGTGTTATATCTTATAATCTACAATGTTTTAAGTGATTTTGAACACTTTGTTTATTAGATTAAATCAATCTCTATCAAACAAGATCCATATTGCATATAAAATTTATTACCGATTGAAAGATATAAGCATTTTTTTTATCCGGTTAGGATAGAACGAGGGACCATAAAATTGGTACGAAGGGAGTATTTGACATGGAGTTAATTTATCCGCTCCATAGTTTATGTATTTTTGGGAGATGATCTTGTAACTTCTAGTTTGTTCAATTGTTGACAAAACTTGGTTTATGTAATAACTCTTAACTCTTGATTATTTATGCATGGGTACGGGTACCTCAAGTAGAAACTCATTGTACTTTGAATTGACTTTTCTATGGGAAGTTGTTTGACTTTGATTGATCCTATGTGGATTTTATTTGTATTTGGTTTATTAAATTTGAGGGCATGACAATCACTTTTCCCAAATTGTGGTGTAAAATGTTTCAAGGGCATCGCAGGTTTAATCGGCACCAAGCGGCGTTACCCCAAGGCACTGGATAATCTCTTTATATTACCTATAGGCCCAGCTTGGATAGCAGTAATTTCAATGGGGAATGAGAATGTGATGTATTCTACCCATGATTCTAACATTTGGAAGAGACATGAATATGAATGTAATGCCATGCTTTTCTGATTTTGACGTTTGGCAGAGACAGGAATAGAAATATGATTCCTGATGACATATTCAACCAAGAATCACATTCTCAGACTAAGTGAGAATCTTATCTCTCCCTTACCCCATGTAAATCTCAGATTCCTAGCCCAACCATTAAGAAAAGTAAAAATGTTGACTTTAATAAATTTAAAAAATAATTGTTTCCCAAGTAAGATTATTGAATTAATCCAAATACCGAAATGCAATTCCTCCAAGTATTAAGTTCCTAGAAATTTGACTTCCAGTAATCATATTTTTATTCCTACAGAAGAAAATTCATAAAAATTTGATTCTCAGCAAATCATATTCAATTCATACTCATGATTCGGGTCATCCGAACATAACCATATAAGATATAACATTAGTTACTTAAGGTCAAAGGGAAAGAATAAGGATGATTTAATGGAAAGAGCTATGGCACACATAGTGTGTACCACATCAATGTTAGTGTTGTTTTTTTTTTTTTTTGAGAAATAGAAAGAATATTATTAATCCAAAACCACCGGCCAAAACCGGGTACAACAAACCACCGGCCACAAAACAGCCATAAACCCAGGGAAGAGCTTCTTCCTCTCGCCCCTATGCTCTCTCTCTCTCTCTCTCTCTCTCTCTCTCTAACTTTCCTCTCGCCCCATCAAACCCTGAACAACACTTTCAAAATTACACTTTCAAGTAGGAGAGGAGTGTTTTTCTTTATGTTGGGTATTTTAATTTGGGAAAATTACAAAATTTCTTCCGAACTTTGATCCCAATATCTGTGAGGCACTGAAATTTTGTGAAACTTCAACTAGATACCTAAACTATTTAGGCAATTTTCAATTACCCCTTGTCTAAATTGGTCAATTTGTTGACTGAAGTTGCTGACTTGAATTATTGTTTCTGTTGACTTGGACACTCACATCTACCCCAAGCCCAGGCTACTCTTCTGCAATCTCTTTCCTCCCATCCTGATCTCACTCCCTAAACCCCACTCCCAAATCTCCCATTTGTCCCCTACCAAATCAGGCTGATTCTCTGTAATCTTCGCATCACCTCAATACCCCTAATATGAGCCATTTCACTCCGTCTTACCGGCAGTGTAACAAATAGGTGGGATTTAGACGATAGAAGGGTAATTGAATAACAGCTCAATGCTTTAGAATCTGATTGAAGTTTATAAAATTTGGGCATCTATTAGACGGTGAGGTCAAAATTTGGGTGAGTATTTTAAAATGTCCCCTTTTAATTTATATTACCTATCTTTTGGTGTAGCTATGAATATGTATGGACCATAGAATGATGTATGCCTAGTTATTTGATCTTTGGATATTAATATATTCATCTCAACGAGAGAAATGAGAAAAGCTATGAAAATATTGACCAATGTTGAAAAAAAAACAAAATCTTTTGATAATCGTTTTTTATTTTATTTCTATAGTCAAGGAAAATCTAAATAAATTTGACACGTTCTCTTGTCAAGACAAATCTAAATAATTTTGGCTCGCATTGAACACAAAAAAAATAGACAAACAGAAAAAACAATTTAGTAAAATTTTGCCAAACCCCCATAAGTCTAAAAAAAGACGGAAAAAGAAAAGAAAAGAAAAGAAGTACGCCCAGGTATTACCCAGTGGGAACAAAACCAACTTTTTGGCGTTAGATGGATAAAGTGGGAACATAATGGGTTGATGAGGGGGAACTAGCCGAGTTGTAAAAGGTATCCTTTTGTTTTCAAAAATGATAAGTGTAGAACCTATCTCCAACAAGATTTCAACCCATTCATATGGTATGTGGAGCTCATACATCTTTCACATTCAAGTTTGTATGGGCTCTACACACCATGTGAATGTTTTGGAGATTTATTGAAAACTTTTGTTGTACATGTATAATTGTTCGTTTGTTTTTGTTCAGCTTTTGAGAGCAAGTCCTCCACTTGTTGCCAAAATGGTTTTTTTTTTTTTGTCAAAAGTTGAGAGATAGTATTCATCAAAGATTCCTATGGGGAAAGATTGAGAGTCCACAAATCGGACACTCCAACGACAACAGGTCATAGAAATACAATGAGAAAGCATATGACCAAACAAACAGAACACATAGGACAAAATCCGGACAAAAAACCGGCCTAAAGCCGGACATAACCGACCTAAAGCCGGACAAAACACAAAAGAAATGAAAAAAAAGATACTCCCCCCTTCGTCACAATTCTGTGGTTCTTTTGTTGGCCGTTTGGTAAGCCCAGGGTAAACACCTCTTACAAGCCACAATAATTCGTAACAAAAATTACAAAAATTCATAAACAACACCACAAAAATTCATAGTTACTCAGAGCCGTCTTCTTCTTCTTCTTTTATTTTTTTTTTCCTTTTTACCTTGAGCCTTCCTTTTTAATTACAAGATCATAAACATCACAAAAATATTTTAAAAAAACACCGCACAAATTTGTAAAAGTAACCATAAAATTTCATAAATAAACAACCACAAAATTTCATATCTCGGGTCACACAATTCCTTAGGTAAGCCACAAGATTTGTAAAGTGTGTACCGTACACCCAAAAATAAAATAAGCCACACAAAATCATAAAAGGAACCTAAAAAATTCTTAAAATGAGACCAAAAACTTCGTAATGCCCCTAGACTTGCTTCTACTATGAAGATGATATTAATGTGTTTCCTGGAATTATTGCAAGGCCTAAAACATGAATCTGGAATTTTTTTTTCTTTTTCCCAAATATGAATATGGTAAGTCAAGTTTGACAATCCTTGGTTTTTGGTGGAACATTGATTGGAGTTGGGAAAATGGTAGCATACACGTGGTTAGTGATACATTGATATAGGGCATTTTTCGATCCCTTGTCCAAATATGCACCTGGGAATGGAGTGTTTGAGAATCTCATTTTTTAACTTTTTGCATTTTGCTTTTTAAATTTTTGGCCTTTTAGATTATGGCCAAATTAGCAAGCGGTGACTAACTCATGTGGTAGAGTTGTTGGATGCCTCACACTGCATCCTGGGATCAAATCCCATTCCCTCTCCCCCAAATAATAGATTAAGAATGATGAATGAAAAAAAGAAAAAGAAAAGAAGAACAAGATTATGGCCAGATTATGAATTTGTTTAGTGTTTAAGAGATATGTGCAAAATATATTCTATATATCTTTTTGTTAACCAAATTAATGAGAAAAATGATAAACAAGAAGTCAAAAAGCTCATCTCCCCCTATTTCTCACTCCTCTTCTCTAAACCCAAAAATCAAAAAACTCATTTTCTCGTTACTTATTTTGGTACTTCAACTTATTTTGGTACTTCAACCCAAACACCTAAAATGCAAAAATATAAAAATGGAAATGTAAAAGAAAGTAATCCAAACACCCCGTAGAATCCTTGAAATGAATTGAAGTTGGAAAAGGGTATGAAGGGAAACTGCACTTTGTTATCACATATCTTGGCATTGATTTTATCCTTACACAGACAATTAATCAAACACAATTGGGATTAAGCTTGGGATTGGTAACCAATCCCACCTCCTTGCTAATCATATATAATCCAACACACTTATCAAACAAGACCCTAAACTATTGAGGCGTTATTCAATTAGGCTCACTCTGTTTAAATTTGTCAAATTATTAACGGAAATTACTGATGAGGATTATTTTTTCCTTTATATGCTAACTTGGGTGTCTACTTGACAATCCTTTTAATTGTTGTTGCATCTTCTAAATTTTTTTCATGTTCAGATCTTCTTCTTTTTTTATTATTATTTTAACTTTCCTGATTCTTTGTGCAAAGATGCCACAAAACTAGCCTTTCTCAAAAGAGAGAAGAAACCAAAACATTGTGACTTAGGTCAACCCCCTGAAAATCGGTGAAGTCCTTAAAAGTCGATGTTAAATAGCAACACTAATACAAAAAGCTAATCTTAATATATACAAGCTCAAATGATAGTTGTACGAATATATGGAGATTGGGAAAGCTGGGATGACTTACAATGGAGCTAGCATGTAGTTTGACGTCTTCAGCAGAGCATCCCTGCGTGATCCTGCAGCGAGATCCCACTGAAGTTAGTTCAGCATCTCCAGATTCTCCGCCGTGAAAAACCTAGATCTAGCTCCCATTCTGATCTCAGCGATGGCACGGCAGCTATATCCAGGTGCACTCCAAATGCAGGGGTGGTTAATTTATAGTACTAGACAAGCTATTAAGAGCAACATCATGATGCTAGGCCAAGTTTCCACCAAGGTATTTCTAATATTTTTAGCATTCTTACTTGTCTTTCCACTGTAGTCACCGTATTTTCTTTTAACATGTGTAGGGGAGGTCAGTTTGCAGACCCCGCATTGACCAGAGTCAGAGTTGACTATCCAATAGGATGATGACAGGTATCATACAGGTGGTACAAGTACCCGCGTGACACGTGGTTATACCCCGCGCAAATCTCCATGCAGAGACAACTAGTGCGGTACTATCCATTACCAGGCACCTTAGCGGCGCTCATGTTAGGCCCAACATGGGTAATGTTTGGATGATCATGGGCCATCCGAATAAGGAGAAAAGCCCATGACCCAAACGACTAGTGTAGTCCAGAAGCATGGGCAACCGAACAAGTTACGACCTTACCCTAATGGGAATGAAGGGGAGATCCAGTGGTTTGGTGGCTATAAAAGAACAAGACGTTCGTTGCATAAGGGGTGGAGAGGCGCTCCATCGTGCGGGTCAGCTACGCGGTTGGTGACGTCACCCGCACAGCCAGGTTGTACAAATAGGACACGTGTCCTCTTATTAAAAGGCGACAGCCTAACACCTAATCATTGTACCAATAAGCCATAATTATGAGACATTCCCTTTCACAATGCCCACAGATTGGTGATTCTTAACAGAGCATATGTCAGCCTAGAGAGAGAAAAGGGCAATCACAGAGTGGAAGGTGAACATTCTTCCTTGTGAGATCATCCCCATCCTCTAGGTCACCAAAGTATTATATGGATTAGTCTGAGAGCAATTCAATGTCTTAGTCTTTTCACTACACACCTACTCTATTTTTCACCCTTCTACTAGATCACTTCATACCCATTATACTATTTATTGTTGACTATTCTTATCTCTCCAGCTCATTATTCTTTTTAAATATTGACTAAGCAAGAACTATCTCCTACAACATGCATCACAAAAATATAATTTTGTGGAAATAGCGCCCACTTTTAACTACAATAAGGATACAATACTTTTAGTGGAAGCCTACCCCCAAAAAATATAGATACGTTTGGGTTGTTCAGACAGGCGAACACAAAAAGTCAGGGGCGGAACTACATTAGGGCCAAGGTGACCCCGGCCTCCCTAGTTTATAAAAATTCTATTGATATAATACTAATTTTAAGTATTAAATTTCCTCTAAATCTCATGCAAAAAGACTACAAAAAAAAAATTAAAAATTTTGAATTATTGATCCCCCGCCCCTATTTGAAAAAAGTATAAAATGATTTTGAAACCCCTTACATCCTTCCGGGCTTGAGTGGCATATGATAGCTACAAGGGTAGGATGCCAACCTCGTTGGGTTGTTGTTATCTTGTTGTGATGCCTTTTTCTCTCGTCCTTTTAATCTTTTGTATCCGTTACATTTAATTAATAAATATACTTTTTTTTTTACTTGGTCTCATACGTTCTTTTTGAGAAAACAAAAAAGTGGGCTGTGAGAAAGAAAAAAAAAATTTCATAGTAGTTCACAATTGAAGATTCGATGTATAAGGGAATAGGGCAAAAGATCGTAATGTACGGACTTTGTTTGTGTTGTAATCAGGTTTAGACAAAAAGAAACAAGTGCAACGTGTGCTTGTGTCTATGGAGGAATGGTAACCCTAATTAGTCCATGTAGGCCGGGTTTGTGTTTTTTTTGCTCTCTAATCGGTACACGTCATTATTGGGTTCAAGGATTCGTTTCCCAACATGAAATTCATACGCTTTCAACAAAAAAAAAAAACAAGGGTTAGTAGCCCAATGTTTATTTCTTGGTTTTCCTACAAAGAAAACCAGAGTTTGAGCCTCGGCAAAGACGTTTGAGGTTAGGGCTATGGATAGCTTCTAAACCCTCTCTGCACTAACTCACTAACTTCCCCATTAACACCTCACTAATGTATATCAAATGGCAAAAAAAAAAAAAACAAAAAACAATTACACTGCCCATGCCGAATTAATAAAATGAAAATCAGAGAGGATTCTGGGCTGGGCTCAATTACAAATCGTTGACACACAGAGAGGCCAAGAATTGTCTTATAAATCATCGAAACAGAAAAATCTTCCTCAGATGGATATATAGAATGAAGAGAGTGCGAAAAAAAAGAAAGAAAAACAATTCCAAATGGGATAATGATGTGAATAAACAAAGTCCTGCAGAGTGGTCCTCTCTGAATATCTTACGTTCCATCTCCCCCAATCTCCTCCTGACCTCGTAGCAGTTATCATCATGAAGAAGGTAATAAAACTCAATGTGACTGGATGGGGTGAGCGTTGAATTTATCCCAAAATCTAGCATTTTTTACTTGTTTATTTATTTTTTGTTTTATTAGCAGGCGTTTGTTTATTTGACACATGTAGTGCTAATTTGGTACTGAGAATCAAACACACAATCAACACAGAGATTTACGTGGTTCCTCAAAAACAAGGTACGTCTACGGGGGCAACAGATTCACTATATTTGAGGAGGTTTACAAATCACTCACACTCACAATATGTTCTCACCAATCTCTCGTGTATTTGGCTGTCTTTTTTATACAAGTACAAATGTCAGAGATACGAACATACATAGGGGAAATATCAGTCCAAGCCATTACTTCAAACACTATTCCAACGTTCAACTCTAGCCATTTACTGAGTGTAGTTGAGGAGTGTCTGCAGAGGATAGAGCCAACTGGTCCAAACTAGCAGTCAACAACACAAACGTTCAATTATGTTGGAAATGGCTTCAAGACTTAATCTCGATCGATCATTGGGTCCTTTCATGAATGCGTTGAAGATCTCCAGAGGAGAACCTCTCGCGAGGATCCTGATCCCCGGTAGTACTGGAGTTGACTTGAATACCTTAAATCGTGCAAAATACCTTAAATCGTGCACATGGACGCATGAAGAACTTTTTGGAATTATCAACACTTGCAATAGGCCAGAGTAGTTAATTAAGCTATTAAGTGGGGAGTTGTCCCACCACTTATATTCGACGTTAGCCAATCATTTGAGAATAAAACGTATAATTTTTTTGGACTTGTTAGTAGTACAATAAAATTGTGAGACCATGTTTTGTTTAATCCTACCTATAATAAAAGGAAAAACTCTCACTCATCTTTAGGCTTTTCTTTTTCATGCCCCTTCTGTTCTTAGATAGCTCTATATCAATGTCCTTAAGGACATATTTCTTGTATCAGCCATATTTTCTCTTTTTTGACTAATAGTCACATAACTAATACCACTTGAGGTAGAAAACGTGAAACTTAAATGCATGTGTGGAAAAAATAGCATGTGTGAAAAAAATAGGGTTTATGGAAAAAATAAATGGATCAAAATGGGACACGTAGACAGCAACTCATGCATGTCTCCTTCTGTTTTTTCTCCATATCTGGAAATACATAGAATATTTTGAAAAATCTCTCTCTCTCTCTCTCTCTCTCTCTCTCTCTCTTTGAAACTCTCTTGGTTATCCATCCATTTACATCGGCGCTTTCAATGAGGCATGTAAAGTTGGAAGGGATTTCATATACTCCTACTACATCTACATCTCAAAAGAATGCCCTAGATTACTAATCGATCAGATACGGACCATCCCAAAATTTCAACCTTCAATTGTATAAAGCTCAGATTAACAAGAGGTCCCTCTCTCTCTTCCCCCTCTCTCTCTCTCTCTCTCTCTCTCACACACACACACACACACACACACTATCACTCACTCGAATGATTGTTTATGTCTAACCATGCACCTAAACATCATATTAAGCTCAGCAAATGAGGCAACGATTGACAACTCCGACTACAATTTACGACACATCTGTGTGTGTGTGTGCACCCTATTACTTACTCTCTGGTTGCTTTTGTCTCTTTTGTTCTCTTCTTCGACTGTAGGCATTTGGTTGATTGAAATCCCTTCAAACTGAAAATAAGGAGGTTGAGGATCAAGATTGTAGGGACGACTACCTCTCGAGTCAATTTGCGGCACAGGATTATCACACATTATGATTTTTATTGAAACACTAACCCTTTCTGGCCTTGTATAACTGATTTTCTATTGGACCATCATTCATCAATGTTATTCTAACATATTCTAGGAGGGATTACATTAAACTCGCTACTATCTATCTCTCTCTGTTTTTTTTATTTTATTTATCTTGTTAGCACAAATTTCTCTAGGGACGAGAAATTATAGAGTCAACACCAAGTAGTGTTGTGAATGCGAGGGCATGGCAGGAGATATAAAATCTCCAAGTACGGAGATGGAAATGCGCCTAAATTTGAAGAAACTTCTTTCAAGCGAAAGTGATAACTTTTATAAAAAGGAACTAAGTTAATAAGGTTTGATTGCTTTGACAAAGGACTTCAAAAAAAAAAAAAAGAAACAAGATTACATAGACAGAAAGGAAGAAGAAGAAGAATAAAGAAGATGAGAAGTGATAGACATGATTAAGGAAGAAGGAGATTAACTAACTAGATAGTTAGGAAACTGTTGCCACCAATTCCTCCAGGGACAAGAGAAACGGGGATGGTCAACACCTGGTGGTGTAGAAGATGCGAGGGCGAGCCAAGAGATGTGGATTTCCAAGAGAAATAAAGAAAAAGCGCCTGAAAATGCTTACTAACTTCTTTCAAGCAATTGCGAAACTCGAGCTAAAGTTACAACGGTTCGTGGGCCTTGAACAAGGACTTCCACAATTGAAGAAAATTACATCAAAGAAGAAGAGAGGGAGAAAAGAGAAGAAAGAACTAGGGAGAGGTAGAAGATAGACATAGATAGGAGATAGAATAAGAGGGTATCGATCGACTAACTGCGAGAGTTAAGAGATAATACTAAATTACTTTGCTGCTGTGAGTGTTGTTGGTGCGTGGACCCTTGCAATGTTGCACAAAAGTTTGTATTTATAGGCATCATTTGCCTATGTGGGATTCAGAAGAATTCGGATCCACTAAGCACATCTTCTGCCCACTTTCTTCAGAAATTTTCTCTAAAGCTGCCAAGTGTCCCTCTGACTTAGTCATCCCTTTTTATTAGCTCCTGAAATTAAATCTTAGGCCGCCAAGTGTCCCACTACTTCCATAACTATCACCACATGTGCAAATGAATAGGACCACTTTCCACAGCCATTATCTCCTTAGAAACAGGACTTAGTTTACTGACCACTTTCCACAAAAAAGTGGTAACTAACTTCTTGGAGGCTTTTATCCCACGTGGCAATAACTACCCACTTTCCTTGATTTAAGTTTCATGCATCTGAAAAAAAATGTCTGATGCACTCACAACTCGCCACGTGACAAAAGATGTCTGTTCTAGAAGATATCATCACATTTGGCATAAGATATTCATGATATCTCCTAGCAATTTGGATGAATCTCCTAGGAGATATTGTGTTTACAAATTTCCCATATGGCCGAAATTAACTATTTGTGATTTTATCTAATTATCACATATTAATTTTGGCGTCTTGGAAAAAAAAAATCATAGGATAAACTTTGCTTCCTACAATTTAGGTAACCACTTTATGATTTTCAAAAAGATGCATTATCTCCTAAATTGTAGGGAATTCGGCTTAGGGATAAATCCGAATTCAAATTAAAAATCTTTTTGACCAAAATTATTGCCACGTGTTAAAAATTAAAAATTATGGTACAAACATTGCCCCCTATAAACTCTATTTTTGAAATAAAATGGAGTTTAAAATATATTATATAAATAATAATGGGGATAAAGAGTCCGTAGATTCTAGAAGATAATGGCTATTAGAAGACGAAGAGAATGAGACTCTTTTTACCGTTATCTTCTAACATGTGACATCGTTCAACATTTTGGCCTTGCCCCCTTTGACCTCTTTGCCCCCCATTGTATAAAGTTTATACTTGAAGAACTTTGGGCTTAAGGAGGTCTTTCCATGATAACTTAAGGGGTAGAGATTCAGATTTCTTCTAGACATACCGGTACTTCAGCCTTGATTTCCCCTTAAGCAAGTGAGAAAGTTTCTGATTTTCCTTGACTCTATCCCTCCTTAGCCAATTTCATTCCTTGTCTAGTCCCTTGAAGCTTCCTTTTCTAGGGATTTGACAAAGCATTCTTTGGCTATAGGAGTTTTGAATGCTTGACTTTGAATTATTGGCAAGAAGTAGGAGGTGTTTCAATCGCTAGGTTTTCCAATTTTCTTTACACTTCGGCCAAGGCAAGCCGAACGTGTGTAAATACTGAAGACCTCTTTCTCCTGCCATGTGTGTTGGCTGGAGAAAATCTTCTCTTTGTTTCTTGACCACAATTCTTTAAGTCTAGCATTCTTCTTGGGTATTCACTGCCCAAGTTCGGTGTGATTTTGAGTCTTCTTATAAGGGAAACTTCTCCTGATGTAAATAGCTTTCAGATCTCACCAAACCTCGTATCTTAGAAGGAGATGGTGTCAGAATCCTCTCAAAAGAGGTAAATATGTAGGAGAAACGAATTACCCAAGCCCCCTTGCTCAACAGAAGATGAAGCAAATAAAGGGCTTTATTATCTCCTGAACCCTTAATCATGGCCGTTACAAGATCTCCTGCCATTTTTTGTTGGCTTTGACCACATTCGACCTAAAGTGAAGAGGAATTTTCATCTGCACATCCCCATGCCTCCTATACTTGTGTTGTTGACAAAAGAAACTTGAAAACTCCTTTGGAAGGCTTAGAATGGTGTTGCAAACCGTCCCCTCTGATTTTCCTTAAGGATAATTAAAAAGGGAGTTTGGTATTTCTCCAGATTCATAAATGGGCTTTGGTTTATCTTTTGACCCCAAATTTATTTCCTCCAAAGGATCTTGAACATCTTTTGTCAGATCATATAACTTTGCTGGTAGAGCTTCCAAATCTTTTAACTGGATGACATCATCAGGAGGTGTATTGCCCCCCCTCAGCCATCAAAGGCTGAATTATCTTCTGCATCCAAGGTAGGAGACCTTGGCTGATAAGTTGATATCTTCTGCGACACCAGCAAGTTTAGAGGTCACTTTATCACTGAAGAAGGCCCTCATCTCCTTGATGGCCTTTGCCAAACTATTTGTTGACTCTTATCTCCATTTAGGAGATTGTTAAAAAGAAGATCCGAATTGCTCCATGCTCCATGAAGTTGACCGTTGCGAGGAGGAGAAGGTCTTTGGTCGGGACCAGCGCCTTCTTTCACCTCTTTCGGTTTATTCCAAAGCAAAAACTCTTGCCGGCTTAGGCTATTGCTCCTTCGGAGATATTCTTCAGGCAAGATGCATCTGAAATCTCCTATGGTTTGAACCTAAGCGACTCAACAATAGAACCCACACTTCATAGAGGCCCAGGAGATCTTGTCTAAGCATGGCCAGCATCTCCTTGATGGCCTTAGTCAAATTCTCCTGATATTCTTTGACCTCCTAAAGAAGGCATTGTTGAAAAAACAAATTGGATCTCTTCATGCTCTTGGAAAATGACCGTTATATGGGACAGGAGATCTTTGGTGAAGACCATTTCTCTCCTTTGTCTCGCTCGGCCTAGCCTGAAGCAAAAACTCCTGCCGACTTAAGTTGCTGGCCCTAAGGAAATCTTCTTGAAAGGAGATTTTCGTGGAAATCTCCTAAGGGTTGAACTAGAATCGGTTGGCATGTTTGATGAATTAGTGGTTGAACCTTATGAAGGGCCATGAGATGTCATGTTCTCTCCGATAAGGGCCATCATCTCTTTGATGGCATTTGTCAAACTTTGTCGAAGTCTATTTGATCTCTTGAAGCGAGCCGACAATGGAATTAGTTGGCCCTAATGACAAATTGGCGATGGATTAGAGGATGATATCCCGCATTTCAACAGCCACCTTCTGGAGATCTTCTTGAGAGGCTAGAGCAATATGATCTATGCAACGCCTCCTCCTCCAGGAGAAGTCTTCTTCAGGCGAAGGCTCACCAGTTCCCGTGCCTTTAGCTCCTCCTTTGTTTCCACCTTTTCTAGCCATCTAGAATCTTCAATTGTCTTAAATGTGTCCCACTGGGTGTGTCAAAAAATGTTGCCACCAATTCCTCCAGGGACAGGAGAAATGGGGATGGTCAACACCTGGTGGTGTAGAAGATGCGTGGGCGTGCCAAGAGACGTGGATTTCCAAGAGAAATAAAGAAAAAGTGCCTGAAAATGCTAACTAACTTCTTTCAAGCAATTGCGAAACTCGAGCTAAAGTTACAATGGTTCGTGGGCCTTGAACAAGGACTTCCACAATTGAAGAAAATTACATTGAAGAAGAAGAGAGGGAGAAAAGAGAAGAAAGAACTAGGGAGAGGTAGAAGATAGACATAGATAGTAGATAGAAGAAGAGGGGATCGATCAACTAACTGCGAGAGGTAGGAGATAATACTAAATTACTTTGCTGCTGTGAGCGTTGTTGGTGCGTGGACCCCTGCAATGTTGCACAAAAGTTTGTATTTATAGGCATCATTTGCCTATGTGGGATTCAGAAGAATTCAGATCCACTAAGCACATCTTCTGCCCACTTTCTACAGAAATCTTCTCTAAAGCTGCCAAGTGTCCCTTTGACTCAGCCACCCCTTTTTATTAGCTCCTGAAATTAAATCTTCGGCCGCCAAGTGTCCCACTACTTTCATAACTACCACCACATGTGCAAATGAATTGGACCACTTTCCACAAACATTATCTCCTTAGAAATAGGACTTAGTTTACTGACCACTTTCCACAAAAAGTGGTAACTAACTTCTTGGAGGCTTTTATCCCACGTGGCAATAACTACCCACTTTCCTTGATTTAAGCTTCATGCATTTGAAAAAAAATGTCTGATGCACTCACTACTCGCCACGTGACAAAAGATGTCCGTTCCATTGTGTTTACAAATGTCCCATATGGCCGAAATTAACTATTTGTGATTTTATCTAATTATCACATATTAATTTTGGCCTCTTGGAAAAAAAAAATCATAGGATAAACTTTGCTTCCTACAATTTAGGTAACCACTTTATGATTTTCAAAAAGATGCATTATCTCCTAAATTGTAGGGTATTCGGCTTACGGATAAATCCGAATTCAAATTAAAAATCCTTTTGGCCAAAATTATTGCCACGTGTTAAAAATTAAAAATTATGGTACAAACTGAAACAAACAACATGCTGTTGTGAGCTTTGTAGATGTGTGGACCCTTGAAATGTTGTACAATCATTTGTATTTTTAGAAATCCATAGACCTTGCAACCGCTGAGAATAACCGTCCACTAATTAGGACCATGACCCTTTAATCTTGCTCCTTTGAATTTCTTCAATCCCACCCATGTTGAATGATTGACAAGTGTCCTTGTTTGCGGAAAATAAATTCACATGTTTTTTCGGTTCACTCATTAATTCAAATTTTGAAAAGAAACTCCCTAAAATTTAGGAAACTGCCTTATCTTCTTTTTTAGAGATAATTACATCCTAAACTGTAGGCTTTTTAAACTGATCACATGTCGATCACATGTTTGAAAATATTTTGCCACGTGTAGGGTCTAGATATGGTAGAAACAGATCTAAAGTTAAACTTGTTATCTGATTTGACACGCATTTGATGATAATGACATTATTGACATTCTCCTAAATTTGACATTATTTTAGCTGTTTAAAGTTTGATAATGTATTCTTGTTCTTCTAAATGGTTGTCCATAGGCTATAAATAAAGAATATAGTAAACAAATAATTATACAGACATTGTGGCAAATATATTGATAGTCTAAAACATCCTTAGTTCAACCACACTGAATAAATAAGTGGAGGAGTTTGCAATGAAAGCAACACATCTCAGATATGAAATTGTGTTGAGTGTAGTTAATCCTTAGTTGACCCACACTCGTTCAATAGGCGTTGGACAATTGATTGATACAAAACATATTTAAAGCATTGGATTACATACTAAATTTTTATTAGCAAGCAAATCTTATTGTCCATTACTGATCATAGATCCGATTACATAATAGCTTTACAAGTAATAATAGACCTCTTTGCCGTAGTAACTGCTCTTCATATTCTTTATCATAATTATGGACTGCTACGCTTCATTCTTTCTTGTTCCATAGCTTTCAGCATTCAGTGATTATCAAGGCTGTACACAACTATTAGGATATCCAGGTGATACTGAAGACAAAACACCCATATTTGATGATTATGTGATCGGTTATGATTCCAAATCATGGAGAGTTTTGAAATGTTAAGATGACTCCAATCCGAATTAAAATCAGAGGAACAAGTAGCCAGAAATCATACTCATCTGTTTCAATTAACATTTTTTTAGAAACAGATGCAATATATGGGTTAGTGATGTTTGTAGAGTGCTTATGGCATCTTTTTATAATGGTGTGGTATGTGTTTATGGAAGTCTTTTTATTTTTATTTTTAAAAAAATTGTTAGATTTGCCTTTAGACTTTATGTACTAGCATATCTTTACAGTTCAAATATTTAAATTTGTCTCTGTCTTGAATACTGAACGTATAGCTTGTATAACACATACTAACATATTTGAAATTAGTGGAATAGTTTTGGCATATTATACTTTGAAATCTCAAACTTCAAATTTCGTTATATTTGGCACCACATTCCTCATACTCTCAAATATGAAAATTCAAATTTATAAGTCTCTCATTTACATTCCTATAAATTCAACCATTCACGTTACATTTGTCATTCATATCTCTTATACCTTCTCTCATAAAACCCTTTCTCACTTTATACCTATTGCTCTATATCCATCTCTCTTTGGTCTCTATGTCTCTATATATCTACACTTGTTTACCGTTAGAGATTTTGTTAATACAATTAAATTCATTAGTCATTCATTTTAAGCAATGCCAAATGTCCCACGATATTTTGCATACGAGCTATGGGTCAAATAGGAAGAGATAGATCAGATGGCTGTTGTTTTCATCGCTGTATGGTTTGTACTTTGCAGTCTCATCCTAATCTGTTTGCTACTGAATATGAGAACGCCGCCGTGCATGGCTTGGGTTGAATGTTAATACAAATACTACGTGGATATGGATATGTATTGTGTTTGTGACTGTCACTGCTATTATATTAGAATGCGAAGCTCAATGGTGTAAAGATTTTGAAAGTAGAAGATATTGTTTTAAGGGTTAGTTGGGTTGCAACAATTAGGGTTAAAAAAAAGAACGGATGCCAATAATTTGTAGAAATTTTTGCATTATGTATTGAAAGTATCTGAAATGATATTTAGGTGATTTTTCAAATTATTATTTGAGGTAGGAAGCTGATTTTGGGGCTCTTTTTTTTTTATGCAGGCACTCCAAAATTTAATGAAGTTACAAATATACCCCTTTTCGAACTATAAAAATTACTAGAGGCACTCCACCCCCAAATCATCTCCTCATTTACTGAGACACTCCAAACGGAAAAATTTACCAAAACAAAAATGAAATCTGGAATCCAATGCATCTATGCCAGATTTACTTGATTGCACCATTTGCACAAAACTTCCTACGAAAAATTACCAGCCACGGCTTGGCCTAAATTACCACTGTAGCTAATTGACACCGGAGTTTAATAGGAGAATATGTTCATTAAGACTATGCACCATACCATCACCATTTGATATCAACAACTAATAATCTAGGCCCACATCTTAAGATTATTCAAATTAACTGAATATTTAAATGAGTTAATCCCCCTTAAGCTCGTCAATGGGTTACGTGCATACCTAGCTCTAGAGAAATCGGAGTCTGGGCAAATTAAGGCTGTTAACCCAAGCAATTTAGAACTAATTTTTTCGGTTATTTGCAAGTGAGTTTTCCAGATCTGGGTTTAGGGTGGCCCTACTCAAATCCACACCTACGCATCGCCCATAAATCATACTTGGTAGGGCCACCCTAAAGCCTCTTGGATTTGTAGTTGATTGTTGATGCAGAGAAGAAAATACTCCACACCTACGCATTGCCAGAAACCATACCTGGTGGTACACCTGATTTCATTCAAGATTAGCACCAAAACCCACGTCTTGGCCCTTCTTTCATCGTCTTGCCATCTTTTCTTCTTTCGTGTCTTTTTCCTTCTTCTGTTAAGGAGAGGAGGCAGAGGATAAGAGCAAAGTTTTTTTTTGGAGTGGCTTAAGTAAATCAAGAAATTTGCGAAAGGGTAATTTTAGAAAACCATTGTAGTTTGGAGTGCTTGCATTAAAAAATGAGCATGAATATCAATTTCCTTTGAGATATTATTAATTATAAATTACATTGGGAGATATTTAATGCTACAATTTAAGTTCATTTTGGGTTTCGTAATGTATGACTTTAATATTGTGTTCCAATTTGATAATCCAACAAATGATGTTTTGTACATTAATTATTTCTACGACATGTGTCAATTCCGTGTGGATATTCTTTTTTTCATTGATTACTCAAGTTGGAACTTACTAGATTTGCCATTGCAGTCTGTATAATGGAATCCTTTATCGATAATTGTTTTGTACCTGCATTTGAATGTATATGTATACATGTGTATGTAAACTCGATTAAGAAGAAGCAACTTTATATTAGATTCATTGACATATGTACAATATTGAATACGTAGTGTAGGTGACTCACAAAATATTTTCAAGGTTCCTTATTTCTAATAGTAGTAATAGTCGATATCGAAGGTTTGGGTTACATAAGGTACATTCTTGGCTATAAAGGGACACTTTGTATGATACCTAGTACCACTTGTAAACCCTCTCACCGCCATGGTGTGCAAATATTATAACATGCAAATTACCATGTCCTGATACACCAACGAGCAGTCTTAATTCCAAGACTAACAAGCCATCTAAAACACTGAATTTTGAAGGGAGCAACATTCTTCCATATAACATCAAATATTTCCTTGAAGTTATTGATATTGTGATCCAACAGTTACCAAATCATACATGGATTTTACAGTGAATATACTTGAACTGTCACCATTCCATGCCAGTGTATCAGGTTGATCATCTCTGCATACAACTTCATTTTCATCTAATAACAGCTGCAACTCTTCTAAGACAGGTTTCTACCAATCCCACATATACCTTCTAAAATTGAAACTCCCACTGATGTGAAACATTTTTCTTTGCCATAACTTCACAAAGCAATTCATCCTTATTGCAAATAAGTTAAAAAAAATGCTTGGAAAAACTGTGTCAAGGTTAGGTTTGCTCATGTATTCATCAATCCAGAACATGATGGAGTTCCCACATCCAACCTTAATGCTTACATTATCCAAATAATTGGCATAGCACTTAGGATTTTTTTGTCTTGTATCAGCATGATATCTCTCCAAACATTTGACACTCTGTTTCTGATTATCATGTTAGGGATCCATCCCTTTCCTGTGCCTTTGTATGTGAAATTTATTATTTTTTTCCAAAGGGCTTGCTTTTCATTCCCATATCTCTACCACCATTTTGAAACAACAGTTGAGTGGCGAATTCGAGATGAAGAATTTGGGTGTAACAAAACGGATGTTGGGTATGGAGATTACTAGAAATCGAGTAGATGACAAGTTCTTGAATTAGAAGTCATATCTTCTTAAAGTGCTTGAGTGCTTTACCATGCAGAACTCGAAGCCAGCCAGTACCCCTTTGGCGGCACACTTTCGACTTTCAATAGAATTGTCACCACAATTTGTTGATGATGAGAAGTATATATCTTAAGTTCCATATTCAAGCACAGTTCCGAGCTTTAAGTACGCCATGGTATGTACTTATCAAAATATTTCACATGTAGTTAGTGTTGTACTGCTATATGGGGTGACCGGGAATGACACATTGGGAGGCTGTGAAGTGGATACTTCAGTATTTGCGAGGTACTGCAGATGTGGGTCTTTGTATGGGGTTTCTAATCAGGTAATCAAGTTGTTGGATATATTGATTCAGATTTTGCCCGTGACCATGGTAAGAGGAGTTCTATGGCAGGTTATGTACTTGTTCACTTTATCTGGAAGTGCTTCAACATATGATCATTAAAAAATCTCTAGCCACCCTTCGGAAAAGTGATTATCGACAATTTGGATAGCATTCCTTGTCTGTGCCTTTCAATTGATGCGAGCCTCATCTCACCTCGGGAATTTTGGAGTGTGTGTGTACTTGTTACTTGGTTTCGTGTGATTCTTTCCGTTCGAGAAAAGCACTTAGACAAATGGACTGAGAATAGACATTCTGTTTTCTGATAAACTGTTGGAGACCGATACCGGAAAAACAAAAATCAACAATTTAATTTCTGGAAAATGAGAACACAAAATCACATAAAATCAAAATTCAACAATAACGAATATATAAAGGATAGAAAAAACCAAGCCAGGGCCCGTGTTTCTCCCGGTCTCCTTAAAGCAAATTTACTGCCCCACTTTGGGTGTTTGGAGTTTTGATTAGTGTCTACTTCCCAGGATACAACGGCTAAAACGACCACGGTGACACCTACCCCATTGCCCTGTCAAACGAACAAATGCCTGTTCTCCCATTAAAAAAAATTCAACAAACAATTTTGTGCAACAATGGTGTGTTTCGGTGTCTCAAAATCCTTTTTTGAAGCACCAATTTTCTATACATGGGGAGCCTATTCCATTTAAAGGGCATTGATTCTCAAAATCAATACCGCAAAATCAAAACCATGGGAATTGATCAATTGGATCAATTGATAGCCAATAAGTAGCATTTGCTACCTGGGTATGTAACTGATGAAGTTAAAATTTTCCTTGGACATTTAAAAGGACACTAACTTTCCAGCTATTGTCCGACTCATGCACCAATTGTCTAAATTCAATATCAAACTTACCCGAGCTAGAGACACAGACCACAAACCTCGGACCACAGGCCGTGGGCCCACGAATCTTGAGTCCTGGTCTCGGCCCCTGTCTCGTTTAGGTGTTTAGTGAAGGCTAGCACGCGCGCGTCCCTTTGGCTTTTTTTTTTTTTTCCGATTCCCACAATGAGACAATTCTCATTCATCGTAAAAATGAATTTTGTTCATATTTAGGCTCACCTAAATATTCGAACAAATCTTTCATTTTTCCAACATAAACAACAAAGATAGATGTACATAATTTAATAAGTACATGAATTAGTGTAACAAGGTAAAAATTAATAAATACACATGCTATAACTTCATTAATATATATATATATATATATATATATATGAGTTCCGTTCTCCTAAGGGATCCCGCATACAAAATTTGGTGCGGACCAAGGCATTTTTCAACTTTTCGGATCAAATTTTGACGATCCGAACCGTTCAATGTTTTCAAAATGCATTTTCCAAGGTCCCCGCGAGAAATCTTCAAAAAAAAATACCCGGAAGGGCTTGATCGGATCAGTTTTTGTTAAAAACGCTATATATAGCGTTTTTAACAAAAAAATCGATCAAGCCCTTCCTTCATTTTTTTTTCAAAAATTTTCGCGTTACTTTAAAAAATGCATTTTAAAAACATTGAACGGTTCGGATCGTCAAAATTTGATCCGGAAAGGCCAAGTCCGCACCAAATTTTGGTGCGGGATCCCTTAGGAGAATATTTTCGATATATATATATATATATATATATATATATATATATATATATATATATATATATATATATATAATAGTCTGTGCCTAACAAAGGGAATTGCTCGCCTAATTTTGGAAGGATCCTCTGTTAAGTTCGAGTTCCAAAAAATAAAATAAAATTACGAGATCAATGCGGACAATATTTATCGACTTCTATTCTATAAACCTGAGGTTAAATTTCTTTAAGCCGACAGAATGATACAAAATGAAAATATAATACTACTATTATAATAGTATTATGAAGCTTTCCTTCTTTTGGTTTTAGCAAGTTTGTTAGGGACTCTTGCAACTTATAGAAAACAAACTCTTCTTCTCCAGTTCCTGCGGCAAGAATTAATACCTGTCGACAAGTAATGATCCCAATAAACGAACAAAACCAAAACAGATTTACATACAAAACAAATGGCATTAAAATATTCGAAAATTGACAAAGTAGCAAGGAATAGAACCCGGAAAAAAAGAAGAAGAAAAGAACACTAAACTATGGAGATATACTGAACGAACACAACCCATTGAAAGTTATGTTAGAGCTGCTTCTAATAACACGTTTTAAGATTATAAGTTCACCAAGATCAGAGAATGGAAGGATTTAAGAAACCAATTGGAAACAACAGTGTACATAAAAAAATGGGAAACGATGTATCGGATTGGAGAGCTTATTTGTAGTGCATGGTTGGTAGTACTGTTTTATAGTTGGACATGAACAACACTAATAACCTACGCTGTTTGTTTTTTGATACGGAGGATAAACATACAAGAACTGAAGTGTATTGAATGTTTATATATAGACATGAATGGCCCTATATTGTGTCAATAATTGTATCTAGTCAACTGATGTACTTTAACAATGACGTCACTAAAAGATCAACATAGTTACAAAAGGGCACGAGTCATTAAACAAATATTAATTTAGGTTTTGTATGATTATTTTTCCCATGCTTGATAGGGTCCCATCACACCTAGATGCAACAAATATTGTTGTAAATTCTAGAACCGTTCATCAACCAAATATCTTCATCTTTAGGCAAAGAGAATAAATAATATGGAGCCCAAACTCAGGTGCCATACATATAGGACTTGTAGCAAGTGAGAAACGGATAACAAATGTATGTCATGTACCGAACATGTTAAAATTTCTCCAAGAAGAAAGTTCCTCTTTTGGTCATGCAATTATGCAACAAAGCACGACCGTCAACTACGTTTTTCTTTTCTTTTTCTTTTTCTTTTTTTTTTTCCATTTGTTTTGTCATAGCAGCTATGCTATAGGCCAATGAGCTGCCGATTTTTCCTTCAATAAAGAACTGGGCTGGCGATTTATTTTCTTAAATTGCATATAGATATAGATTTTAGAGCAAGAGATAGGTGAATCTTTTTACATGTTTATTACAATACCTATCATAAAATCCAATGACTTTTCTTTATTACAAAACCTATAGATAAATCCAATGACTTTTGATGATTTCACGGTAGTCAGTTTAATAACTTAAAATTCCATTTTTCTACAAGTTTTAACTGTATATTGGCTACAATGGAACCATGATTCGAACTAGAAACGGATCGTGGTTACATGGTTTGAATTGGTTGCATTCCACAAAGATCAGTTTGGTATGGAGGCGGGGGGCTTTGCTATCTCCCACACCCAGCAGCTCCTGCCGGCCCATGTAATGGCCACGTTTTGCCCCAATAAAGAGGACTCCATTTCTGCTCTCATTTTCCTTGTTCGAAACTGCCAATAAATGGGGCAACAAAGCTAGGGATTGAAATTTATGACACGACATAACAACACATGAAGTTAGCAGGTTAGGGTTGACTATTTTGGACACGAAACACGTATATGACACGACCCGATAATACGATTATTAAATGGCTCAGAATTGGGTCAACCTATATAGCCCGAGAATGACACGGATTAACCTGTTCATCTATACGTGTCGACACATTAACCCGAACCCGACACGTTTAAACCTACTTAACCTGAGAACGACACGGATTAATTTGCATTTCGAACCCGCATAACCCGAACCCGAATTGACATGACACACTAATTGTGTTATAACAGGTCAAGTTCGGGTTGACACGGGTAATTTCAGATTGGGTTAGGGTTGGTATTTTCGACAGGTTTAGGTAAACAAGTCTTTTTCGAGTTGACACGTATTAACCCAAACCCGAATTGACACGGCACAAACACGACCCAACCCGACCCGACCTGACGCCCACCCCTAAACAAAGAAATACCTCGCGTTTAGGAAGGGGATTGGGGCCTTAAAGTTATACAGTGATTTATTGATAGGGTCTTTCTATATGCAACCTGATAGGTGGTGGAATGTGTCATTCAATATTATATAATGGTGGCTGCGAATTGCCTGAGATGATTTGACTATTCATTTAGTAGAACATTACTTTTGTTTTCAAGTCAACTCTGTGGATTTGGATTTCTAGGAAAAAGTTTTCTTAGTATGTGCCGGTTTAGTAACTATGTAGTTGATCTTTCTCGGTACTTGCAACCTGGAATGACAGTAATTAGAATTGATTCAGTTATGAGTAACAATGAATAACATGTGTGACAAGAGCCGAAATATGCATATTTAGATCCTCTAAACTATACTTATTAGGGAAATTAATTAGACATATGATGCTTGTTTAGTCTCTTTTGTGTTTTTAGGTCCTTTGTGCTCGATGTCCAAGATTTTGGATAAAATAGAAGAGTTAAAAGAAGTTTTGGATTCAAGTGCAAAGTGTTTTAAAGTGGAAAGGTTGATTTGCTAATGCATGAAGTTCCATGGACCTTTGGTGCAATTAATGCATCAAAGCCAAACCTATACAAGGCATATTATGCCTACTGAAGAAAGGAGTTTTTGGACGTGGAAAAGGAAATCAGTTTTAGGCGTGGACTACTGGCGTACAAACGGAGAAAAGACAAGCCTACGTGCAAGGATTTTGTGGATCTTGGTTATAGAGACTGAACGAACATCATCCGATTCTCTCCTACCAGTGGCTGGCTAATCATCTCTCTTAGGGTGTAGATGGACCTCTAACTAAGTAACTATGTTTTTATATTAATTTTGGATTTTAATTATCGAAACGATGGTTGTATAACTTTGAGACTTATTTTTATGATTCGATCTTATTTTTCCTATCTAGTGTTATGTGTTTGTTTTCTGTGATTGCAAATACAATTATGCAACAATTTTCTTAGTGCATGGAATTCTAAATTAGGATAGTCTATGCCTAGGAAAGACGAGTCGTGCCTACATTAATTAGTTTTAGAATTGAAGACGATTCGTGCCAACTGAAGATAGGTTATGCTCGGTTTTCAATTACATACTATTTTCCTGTTGATCTCGCTAGCGCTTGTAGCTTTTAGCGAGTGATTGTCGTTTCAGTAATTGATTTTGCTAAATTAATATAATTACTCGGTTGCGAAGTTAAGGTGAATTCGAAACCCAAAGATCCTTTTCCATATTATTTAATTCATAATCATTCTTGCTTTTCATTATTTAGATAATTTTAGAAATCAGACTCAATTCAACTTTTTTTCAAATTAATTTGGAAATCAATTGAAATACTTGCAACTTAGTCTTTAATCCCTGACGACGATAATCGGGATACTTATCACTATTCATTTGAGTAGTAGTAATTATTTCGTTTTATAAATTATTTTTGGTGGTGCAATGCCAATGCTCTAGATGTTAAATGAAAGAAGTATGGTAATGTGCACATAAATCAAAATGATTCTTGGGTCTGCCCTCTCTGATGTCTTTTGGCTTTGATTTGAGGGCATGATTCCACAGCAAATGCGACGGTATAGAGGGACCATTGTTTTTGTGGTATTCTGTGAGCAGTCATTTTGCGCATTTATTGCCAAAGGTTAGGTTTGTCTCCAATCCATCTATTTCAGTGGTATTTTGAGAGCAGCCACTTTGTGCATTTATTGCCAAAGGTTAGGTTTGTCTCCTATCCATCCCCCGCCCATACCCTCAATTATTGGGGACTAAACGGGTTATGTTTATGTATAAATTATTTATGGTGCAAAAACTGACCTACCATTGTGACATAATCGGCCTTGGCCTTAAAGATCTTTTTCTCAACTACCATTGTATTTTGTTTTTGAGCTAAAAAATTTTACAATTCAATTATGTAGAAGTTATGCTTAAAGTTCGAGGTAGGATGTCCGAGGCAGGACCATGTTAGTTTAGCTTCAATCTGCTATTAGCCATGATTTGAGAGCCTTAATTGTAAACTGGTAAGTAAAGCAAAGTGTACATGACAGCTTAGATTACATTTTTTAGAGAGTTTCAAGTACTGCAACAAAATAAAGAGGTTCTCCAGCGACAAGAAATATTTTGACTACATATATATACATTATCCCTTCATGCATCAAAGGTGCATTTTATATAATCTTCCTTTTATTGTTTGAACTTGTTGGCAGTGATTATATAGTCATGCAAAGGTTTTTTGTGGTCGGCAAATTACCATCATACGTGCATTTCAATACATCTGGACTCCTCACAACCCGAGTCCCAACTGGCACTTTGCTGGCTTTTGGACGAATATCCTACACAATAACAATGCTTGTGATAAAAATCATGAATGCATGACTTCAAAGTTACTGATATGATGTTTGCATATATCAAATGTCATTCTTGAACATTTTAAGATAAAAAAGCTATGCTATCCGTTATTAATTCTTGACAATGTGCCCATTTGAGTAGGCGTTGGATGTATTTTATGTTGTTGTTAATTTATTGTATCTTGATGTGTCCTATTGTTGCATTGATGGATCTTAAATTCCTATCAATTCTGAGACACATTTGCGATGTTAAACATGCAAGTTTGCAAACACTTCCTCTTTAATCAAAACTTCCGGTTGTGATTTTGATTCGACTAGATGTGCTTTTTTAATGGAATTACTTGACTTATTAACTTTACTAAATTTGACCCATTGAGAGTTTCACCTGAAGAACTGCTTTCTTTTAGGCACTTGATATTGTCAAGTTTTCCAATCTGACTAGGTGGTGAAGCTAAAGACAGCAGCGAAGGCCTATGGACAGCTGTAATGCAAATAGTTTGACTTTTCTAAATATTCAACTTAGGATTTCGCTGAAAAGTTGGAGGATTTATATTACCTGATCAAAGATGGTACATTGGGATTGCAAAGGGTAGCAAAAGGGCATTTGGCGGAGTCTACTATTATTCGAAATCCTTCCTTCACATGGGCAGCATGATAGCATAAGATACATCTGATAAACAACATAATACCTCCTTAGTCAGTAATATACCGAAACCGGAAATAGTATACTCAATGTTTTTGTGTGTTTCCTACGTGTATGCTTGTTTCGTGTATTCTAGGAGGGAAAAGAAAAAAAAAAGATTTTCTTTTGAGATAGAGATGTTTGACCTGTTCTTTAGAATACCCGAATTTGGACAGGTAATCGATCGCATTGAGCACTGCACGTTTATAAGCTACACTTGCGTCAAGGTAATGCTGCCTTCCACTCTCGTCGACACTTATTCCCTCAAATACTAACCATTCTCAGAATCTTGGCTCAACTGGACCTATCTCAAATATTGGGTTAACGTGTAGAGGAGTTGGTCCCATTGGTGTGAGGTACTCTTTCATTCCACCTCGGATAATTTCACATCTGCGAACAAGTAGAATCACCGAGGTTAAGTCATGACCATGATGTGTAAGTACTCGTGGATACAAATCTACAGGAATAGATCAGTGCATAGTGAAAACATTTCCCATGTCTTCAATTTGATAGCATTAGCAGTGAAATGGGCTCCTTTTAAATTCAAACCATGTTACAGACTCCAGTGTCCTAAACTTTGCAACTACATCACATTCTTTCTAGCTAATAACATCGTAAGGTGGCCATAGTTCTAGTTGTTGGATTTTTTTTTTGGTTTACAGCATCTATTCTAAGAAAAGCTACGTTACTGACTCGTGTTTAATGTAACCAATGAACTAAGGTACTTCGTCGTAAATTCGATCTTCTAGCTGCAGTTTCCAATTCATTGAGCCTGAACTTTGTTAGTCTTGTGAATCGATTATTCAACAGATAAGCTTGTCTTTTTTGTTAGCATTGTTGCGACTACTTGTTTGTATTTTGTCTCCGCAGTACAAGGGTTTATTACTTTAAGGAGCAGTAGAACTCAAGTTTCTAAGTAGAGACCAACTCTCGGGTCGGGGGAGAGGGGTGCCATAAAACCCATCCCCTCTTGTAACCAAACTCCCAAACCTAAGATATTATGGTGGTGATGGACTAGTTTTAAACCTTATCTAGAATAAGGCACGAGTCATTTGAGTTCGGTTCCTCGGGGATAATCCGCTAAACTCGGGTGGCGACTCCGAATCGAATTCCTCGGAGGGGTGTCCACACAAGGTTTGTCCTTAGGATAGCCTTCCAGTCCCTCGAATTGATCAGATTGTGGACACCACTACGGGCTATGAAAGGATGAGTTTCCTTGACGTATATTGGAGATACCATCAGATAGCCATGTATGAACCCGACCAAGAGAAGATGTCCTTCATCTCGCCAAGAGGCCTGTATTCCTATAAGGTCATGCCATTTGGACTAAGAAATGATAGAGCAACCTATCAGAGGTTGGCCATCAATATGTTCAAAGAATAGCCCGGCAAGACCATGAAGGTTTATATAGACGACATGGTGGTAAAAAGCAAGGTGAAATTTGACCACCTAGCCAACCTGAAGTTGACTTTTGACATTCTAAGGAAATATAAGTTGAAGTTGAACGCTTCAAAATGTGCCTTTGGGGTTAGCTTGGGAAAATTCTTGGGAAATTTGGTGATCAAAAGGGGGATTGAGGCTAATCTAGATCAAATTATTGCACTTCAGAACCTCCAAAGTCCAAAGACCACGAAGGAGGCCCAAAGACTAACAGGGATGGCAGCAACTCTGAATCATTTTTATCAGCAAATCTTCATACTGTTGTAGACCATTCTTTTAGCTCCTAAAGAAGAGAGAAGGATTTGAATGGGGAGCCGAACAGGAACACGCGTTCCAAGCATTAAAAGTCTACCTATCTTCACCTCCCTTACTCTCTACTCCAAAAGTTGGGGAGCAGTTGATACTGTATTTGGCAGTGTCTAAGCATGCAGTCAATTCGGTTCTTGTACAAGTAAGAGGACAGAGCAGGCTCTAGTGTATTTTGTGAGCGAAACCTTACTAGATGCAAAAACGCGATACTTACCTTTGGAAAAGCTGGTGTATGCTCTTGTCATAGCCTTAAGGAAGCTACCACTATTTTTTATAGCACCCCATTACACTATTTAGAGAATACCCATTGAAGGCTCTTCTACAAAAAATAGACTCTAGAAGGATCTTGAAGTGGTCCATTGAGTTAAGCTAGTTCGATCTAGACTATTAGCCCCGGATGGCAACCAAGTGGCAAATTTTGGTTGACTTTGTGGCTGGGTTCACTCCAATAGTAGCTCCACCACCGCTTGCCCTCCACGAGAAGGAATAGGGCAACGTTCCTGAACAGCTGAAGGGAGTGGCCGAGCTAGACCCTGAGGAATGGAGGTTGCATGTTGATGGGTTAGCTTGCAATAAGGGGTCAAGAGCAGGAGTGGTGCTCTTCTCCCAAAAGGTTTGATGCTTTAGCAAGCACTAAGATTGGGGTTTAGTGCCACCAACAACGTGACAAAATATGAAGCCTTGCTGTTGGACTTAGGAGTGCCCTAGAACTCAAGGTAAATAAGTTAAGGGTGTTTTGTGATTCACAGTTAGTTATTAATCAACTTTTAGGGGAGTATGTCACAAAAAGCGAGAAGATGGCTGTATATACAGAAGCAGCCAAGGACTTGATTGACAAATTTGATAGAGTCCACATGTGACAAATTAGTTTGGGGCAGAATGCACATGCATATTCACTAGGTTGCTTAGGGTCAACAGTCAACACAGAGTATCACCAAATAGTGGCGATAGACTATCAGAGTAAACCAAGCATTGGCCGAGCAGTGGACACTATGCCATATATTGCTTTTACCGATGGTAACAAAACTGCCGTTAAAGGGTGCTATTACTAGCGGTAATCACACTCGCCCCAAAAAATAATTTTCCTGCGGTTTTATTACTGTCACTTTTATCGGCGGTAATTATAAACCGTCGGGAATACTACTATTACCGCCGGTAATCCAAAATACTGCCGGTAAAAATGTAAATTTTAATATAAATATTTTTATTTCCTAAGTATAACCGAAAAGTTTGGGAGGTCGGGTGGTTAGGGGTTGGGTCTCCACACAAAGGGTCGCGGGTTCGAAACTTGGAGGGACAATTTTTTTTTCGAAAATAACCATTACCGGCGGTAATGAAACTGCCAGCAAAAGTCGACTACTATTACCAGCGGTAGATTACAAACGTTTATCTTTTCCCGACAGTAGTTTTGATGGCGGGCGATTTTTTGCATTTTTATCACCGGTAATACTTTTCTCGGCGGTTTTTGGACTTTTTCCGGTGGTTTTCTAATGTCGGGAATAGTCATTTTTCTTATAGTGAGAGTTAGTGATGGAAACTGTCACGCCCTCGATTTTTAACATAAATAAATAAACATTTTCTTAAGAAATATATAAATCTAAAAGAAATGTTACATCGACACCCAATACCCCATCGGATTTTACATAAAAATATTACATTGTTTTACAAAAGAATGAACAAATAAAAATTTACAATGTTTCAAATCATCCTTCACGCCATGATTTGACTATACCATGCACTCCATCTTGCACTTCGAGCGAAACCTGAAACAGCAAAGGGGTGAGCATTCACTTCGCCCAGTAGGTGTCCCCTTTGGGTTCCAGACTCAGAAAAACATACAAACAAAATCACATGTATTAAACAAGAACATCAAGCAAAATCAACATTTACAAGTAGGATTCTTTTTGAAGTAAAAAAATAAAAATAAATACACTTACCATTTGAAGTAAAAACCCTTCTCGTATCACCCAATACATTTCCACAATCCAAACTCCCCATAACCAGTTATGGGATATCCCTCGGACCACACAACAAACCATAATTTTTCTTCTCATGAAAAGCTCATATATTCCCCTCATATTCCAATTGATAGAACCCAACCACTTTCACACGAAGTAAATCACTTTTACCATTCGACTATCATCTCTCTCATTTTATGCCGCGGCTAAAGGTTTTTCTTACCGGGATTACCCGTTATAATCAACCACTCACACCAACCAATGTAAGCATATCGCATACTACTAGTTATAGCATACCAATCACCGTGTTCCCATACATTTCACACATACATGCATATGCCAATATACTCACCCATCATACGCTAGTCTAAGTATTTCCGCAAGTCCATGTACCCCCCTTACCCACACACTCATCAATATATTCCACAAGCATCAACGTGTATACCAAATGCGTACCAAGGCCTACTACAAGTTCACATAATACCACTACACAACACCGTGTCCATGATTTACCCACGTGCCCACTCAGTACGTCAATAATCAACCTATCACATCTCTTATACATGTGTACATGTGTACGTATACCTGATACTATACTGATGGTCAATTACTTCCCACGTGTCCTAGCGTGCTCCTCACGCGCCCATGTATCCCACGTGTCCAAGGCACTTTAGGTTCTCCTAGTTCATCGATTCATCACTTGGATTCTATAAATTTCAAAATCTCTCTCTCTCTCTCTCTACATTTATTTGGATTTCATAGGGTTCTTCTCATGACTCATCGAGCATGGCTTGCGTGTCTAACGTGACACTCACGACATTGATCTCCTAACCCTTCCGTCTAACCACATGTGCATTTATTCCAAACAATACCGAAAATTTCAGATTTTTGCCCCAAGGCATGGAATCTCAACCCAAAGTCTATTTTAATGGTCCAAACACAAATGTGATGTATGTAAACAACAAATAGGTATGGAGGGAGGATTCAACCTCAACAAATTTAAGGATTCAACAACCAACAACATAGATCAAAATCAATGAAGCCCACAACCCACTTCCATGGTGATTTCTCAAAATTTTCAGAAATTTATGTTCAACACAAGGGGTATAGCAACAAAATCAACCTCATATCACATATCAATCAAGTAAAAACCCCTACCTCAAGGTGTTGCTGAAAAATGGTGGAAGGGTGAAACCCTAGGTGGAGAATACCCCCAAATCCCGAAAATCACCTCTACCGAAGCTCCACTACGTGTTTAAGAAGCAAGATCAAGTTAAAAACGAGTTATAAGGGTGAGGTTTCACTCACAATCAAAGAGAGAGAGGGAAAAACGTGGGTGGAGCAAGAGAAAGACCCAAATTAAGAGTTCTTACCTCCTAGAGTACAAAAACCCGAAATTGATGTGAGATCCATGAACCCAATGTGTAGATGTTGAAGATTTGTGGTGGAATGAGGTTAAAATCACAATATTTGAGGTGGGGGTGAAGAGAGAAGGTAGAGAGATGAAGTTAGGGTTTGTGTCGTGGTGTTTTGAAAGAAGAAATGGGTATAAGGCCTCTTTTATAGAAGTCTGTGTCGGGCTCGAAATTCGCAGAAAAAGAGGCTGGATACCGGTATCAAGAAAAACCCATACCGGTATCTAGGATTACTGATGAAAAAATTGAAGCTAGATACCGGTATCAACAAAAACCCATACCGGTATCTAGGATTTCTGATGGCAAAAATGAAGCTAGATACCGGTATCAAGAAAAACCCATACCGGTATCTAGAGTTAAAAATTTTCAAATTTTTACCAACTTCACCAAATCGAACCCCGATCATTTCTAACACATTTTTAACACCTCCAAACATCCACACAACATCGCAACACGTATTCATAGCATTTACTAGACCCTTGGTACACCGAGATAGACATACCCTTATAATACTTAGAAAGAAACATAATTTCAAATATTGTCCAAATCCTTTACACTACCTAAAAGAATAATAGATAGAAAATAATCTTCACGAAATTCCGGGTCTTTACAGAAACAAAGCTTGGGCCGAGTTGGATGGACTCAATAGTGGCCCTATGAGATGGGACCTTGCTAGAAGACAAAAGGGAAGCTCATAAGATCAGAACCAAGGCTGTACATTTTTTGCTCTCCCCAGAAAGTAAGCTCTATAGAAAATCTTTTCTTGGTCCTTATTTATAATGTGTACACCCAGCTTTGGTCCAAAAGTTCCTCCATGAGATCCACGCTAGGACGTGTGGAGAACACACAGGTGGACGGTGCATAGCCCACCGAGCAATATCCCAAGGATATTGGTGGCCATATATGCAAGAAGATGCAAAGTCTATTGCCAAGACTTGTGAAAAATGCCAAAAGTATTCACCTCTGATCCGAGCACCTGGAGAAGATCTATTGCTATTGACCAGTCCATGGCCATTTGCACAATGGGGATTGGACATCATGGGTCCTCTCCCCATGGCAACAGGGAAACACAAATTCCTACTCATTGGCACAGATTACTTTACTAAGTGGATAGAGGGTGAGGCTCTAGTCAAGATTACAGAGGCCTTGGTGGAAATATTTGTCTGGAATAAGATCAAAACGAGATTTGGGTTCCCATACTCCATTTTGGATAATGGGTCCCAGTTCAGAAAGAAGTTTAAGGCTTTTTGTGCCCAGTACAACATTAGGAATTACTACTCTACTCTAGCTTATCCGCAGAGTAATGGGCAAGCAGAAGCTTCTAATAAGACTATTCTTAAGAGTCTTAAGAAGAGGCTAGAGAGCAAGAAGGGAAAGTGGCCAGATGAGCTGCCAGCAGTTCTTTGGGCATACAAGACTACTCCATGACGATCTACGAGAGAGACGTCGTACTCCTTTGCTTATGGAGCAGAAGCAGTTAGGCCCAGTTTTCCAAAAGATTTTAGCACCCATGTGCTAAAATCATGATTTTTCAAATCAAAAAATGAAGTGGTTCCGTATATCGTTTTTTGATTTTTTTGCATCAAACTAAAGTACACGAGGAGTACTTTAAATTGGTGCGAAAAAAATTAAAAAATGATACACGGAACCACTTTATTTTTTGATTTGAAATATCATGATTTTAGCACCTGGGTGCTAAAATCTTTTGGAAAACTGGGCCTTATTCCATCAGAGAGTGGCATGCCGACCAATCGTACTGCTTTTATGGAATCTAGTGGCAACGATAGCTGAGTAACTTGACCTTGTCGAGGAAAAGAAAGAGCAAGCACTGATCACTTTGGCAGCATACCAGGAGCAGCTACGAAAGAGCTACAATAAGAAAGTGCAGCCAAGGGAATTCAAGGTGGGGGATCTAGTTCTGAGGAATGTTTTGGCCAACACTAAGGTATCCTCAGATGGAAAACTTGGGTTGAATTGGGAAGACCCATACAAGATAGTTGGTATAGCTAGTATTGGAGCTTATCAATTGGCCGACCTGGATGGAGACCCAGTACCATGGCCATGAAGCGTACAAAATTTGAGAAGGTTTTACCAGTAATTTGTTTCTTATTTGGTGACTACGAATATAGTCACATATTTTTCAAAGTGAATACCAATATATTCACGTTTATTTTTAGTACTTTTTTTTTGGTAAAATTATTTGTAGTACTTAGTTGGGATTACAAAGAAAATCACCAGTGTTAGCTATTTAGATTATTGTCTTTCTTGCTATTGCAAACATTAATGAAATTGCTTTTCTTTTACTTATGGCTTTGAATACGAACCAAAGTAGTCTGAAATTTTGATTCCTATTAGGGAGCAGAGCGTGTATATGCCCTTAGATATTTTAATTTGAACAGAAGGAAATTCAATAAGCTAGATATGAAGAAATTCAGCCCCCTAAGTACGATAAAACTTAGATTGCAACAGTCATTGCAATGTTCCAAGTACGAAGACACTTGACAAAATCTCCTAAGTATGAAGAAACTTAGGATTGCTACAAATATTGCAACCAAATCTCCTAAGCATGAAAGAACTTAGGATTGTAACGAACGTTGCAACAAAAGTCTTCTAAGTATGCAGACACTTAGGATCATGACAACTTTCATAGAAATTTCCCAAGTACGAAGATACTTAGAACAAACCTGCACTGGTAATTACAAAAATAAGCACTAAGTATGAAAGGACTTAGCATGAAACCTCTAAAGTACAAAAACACTTAGAATGTAGTTGATAAAAGCACGAGCAAGACTTAAAGTACGAGAGAACTTAAAACAACATCAGAATATCAATAGGCCACATGTGGCCGAACAAAGCCACACAGGGTTGAACAAAGGTTAAAGCAAAGATTTGTTTATCAAAAGTAATAAGGCACTTAGGCCTTTTAACCATGCTCTTCAACAATAGTGGTAGAACTGTGATTGGGGGTTTCACCTTCAACGGCCGCCTCAGCAGTGTTACCTTCACCATCTTAGTTGGTAAGGTCAACAATATCTTTCTCCATCTGAGTCTGCTCTGGAGAGAATTTAGGATGGGCCAGAGCATTGGGCTGAGCTTGGGCATTAAGCTGGGCCTAAGTTGCCAGAGCCTCCATTTGGCTCGGGAGCTCCATATCTGTCCACATAGGAGAATCCTCTTGAAGCTCCATCTTTGGGCAACAACATTTCCAGCTTGCCTCCCAAAGAGCATCTTTGACCGCGGGCATCTAAGCCCTATAGTTGTTGGTGATCTCGATCACAGCTCAATCATATTAGGCCTTGACCTTAGACTGAGCAGCAGCTAGCTCCAGGCACAAGTTCTGTTCGGCCTTCTCAGCCTATCTCTTATGCTCAGCAAGGTCAACCTTCAGCCTCTTGGCCTCTTCTTCAGCTTCCTTAAGCAAATGAGCTTGGGTGGCGCCCTCTTTCTTAGCTCTCTCAGCCCTCTTCTAGAGAGAGGAGACCTCTTTTTCGAGCTCCTTCTCACTCTCTTTAGCCTTCTTGAAACTTGCTGAAGCCTTTTGCATGATCTACAAAAAGGCACAGTTGATGATAAAAAGAACAGCAATATATAAGGATACGCTATAGTAAGTAGAGGACAACTTTTATACCTTGGCACTCGATTGGAAAATGGACTTCATCAGAGCGTCATAGGAACAACCTTTCTCTCTTTCCATATCCAATGGGGGGAGTGTAGCCGTGGAGATCCCATACATCACGTCCTTAGAATCCCCAGTTCTATGCCTCTGGAGGGGAGGTTGGACCTCCTAGGACTGTCGGCAGGCCTTTTATCCCATTGCTAATTAGGATTAACAGTCGCTGTTGGAGTAGGACCACTGAAAGGGATAACTGGGGGAGTGTGGGATGAGGAAATGCCAAAACCCAACTTAGCAAGAAGGTTGATTGGTTGAAGAGGCATTTCACAGTCCAGAGAAGGAGAATAGCCCGAGGAGTCCGATAGTTGGTCATATTGCTCGGCTATTGAGACAATAGCTACACGGTGTCTTCTCTTCTCTCTCTTCCACTCCTTCTTCTCCTACAACCTTACCAGATGTGCTCGGCTCAGAACCTCCTGTTGTGATTATTGGGATGGAGGTCGGAATCTCGGGGATGTGAGCAAATGTGATTTGTTATTGAGGATCGTTTGTAGCTTAGGAATGTGTAACCCTGCCTCTATGATAACTTTTGCGGCCTCTAGCTAGCTCGGCCTCCATCAGTAGGAGGAAGAGGAATGGTTGGAGTTAGCACGGAAGGCCAAGGACACATTGTACGACGTTCCCCTCCTCTTCTAATGGCTCCCCAATAGGATGGAGTGTACCCAAGGAGGACATGCGCAATTGAACTTAATCCAATCGGGGTTGACTCAAACTTGTCGAATAACAGAGCTGAAGCTATCTCTTCACGATGGAGATTGGAATGGTTCAAGCTGCTATGTTGGTTGATATTGCTTGCTGCAAAAAGAAGAAACCAAACAAGGTTGAAGTAATGATTAACAAAGACATAATAGTTAGGAAAAAATATGAGATTGAAAGGTAAAACGAGTTTGAATACTAACGTGGGTGGTCGAGGGCCGTGGGGCAAGCAAATCCAATTGTGTGCCCTTGGTGTCTCTGGGCTCCCAATTGCAAATGACTATGAAATAGTCATCAACTTTGCCTTTTGAAGAATTTGGCAAGTCAGTGATGAGCTTTCGATCAGGGTTCCTAGCCTCAAAGTAATAGGAGCCATCGACGGTGGGTACTACACTGTATAGAAAGTGTAGATCCCACCAATTCAGGTGGAAACCTAAGAGCTCGTTCAAAGCAACAATGTCTATGACTACCTTTACCAAATTGGGGCACAGTTGCATGGGGTTCAGTCTGCAACGGTTGCAGACTTCCTTGAAGAAAGGGTGAAGGGAAAATCTTAAGCCCCCTCTATGATAAAAATTAGCGGAATGTGGATTTCTTCCCTAGACTGACCAAATTGAACTAGGTCATTGCATCCATTTAGACAGAACTAGACATGGTTAGGGATACCGTACTTCAGACAAAATTCTTGGATTTTCTGGGCATTGCTCAAGAGAGCCCTATGTCTTCCCATAATTAAGGTTTCACTATTGAAACCCAAAAGGAAGAAGACGATGACAAAAAAAATGAAGAACAGGTGGAACTGGAAAATGTTGATTTGAAAGAGAGAACTTACGTGCAAAGAGGTATGAACCTAAAATTCAACAATCTGACAAAGAGAAGAACGGATTCCGATGAAAAATGGAGGCTTCACGAAGGTTTTTTGTAAAAGCGCGAGTTTTAGGAAGACGAAAAATGGCAGAAAAAGCTTCTTTTATCTCCTCTCTCTCTTGTTTTTTTCATCTGAAACAGTAAAATAGAGAAAGAGGGGATGAGTTTTTGAGATTATAAGGATTTTGAGGGGAAAGAATAATCATTATCCCGTCCCAGAACCCCATGGAGTGGGGTATGATGTACGTGAAATGTCACCCTTAAACGTCCTTTGGGCTTATCTAGCCACCAATGGGTCACTTCGCATTAAATACGAAAGCAACCCTGCCTCCCACTTGAGGGGAAGGCGTGCAGAAAAGTGTACCAAGATTGTTGAAGCTCTACAGACTGCTGATGAATGACAATAGTGGGCAAAGATGGGGAACAATTGGAGTGGGTAAAACCTAGTTGCCCTTGGGAAGTGCAGAGTATGCACCCTAATTAGCCACCACGAAGGGGATACTGGCTCGGCACTACATAGGGAGTCTTTAAACCCTGTGTCAAGCAGGATTGACCATCAATAAGGTCAAGATAATGAAATAAATTTAATGTACCAGGATGTACTAGCT
Source organism: Vaccinium macrocarpon (assembly GCA_022606695.1). Classification (NCBI taxonomy): domain Eukaryota; kingdom Viridiplantae; phylum Streptophyta; class Magnoliopsida; order Ericales; family Ericaceae; genus Vaccinium; species Vaccinium macrocarpon. The sequence goes on along the minus strand of CM040181.1, from coordinate 26,573,827 downwards.
CGGCGTGAGTCACAAAGGGGTGTCCCCAGCATGGCCAAGCTAGGTAGGCTACAAATATAGCTTAACAACATCCTGGAATACATAGTTTAGCTCAGAAAGATGTGGTGAGCTATGTACGTGTTACACCGAGCTACGTGAAAGCATGACATCGCTACGTATAGGGCAGTGAGACATTCCAGAATGATCTAAGGCGGTAAGGAGCAATCCTGTGAATCAAGGGATTAATATAGACATCCCAAATGTGATTAGGAATACACCCCATATAGGAAAGGATCCTATATGGAAAGGAAGTCCAAGTCCACTACGAAACAAGATCTAGCACAATCTGGCACCATTGCACCTAATAGAAAGAGTCCTATTAGGAAAGGTCCCCTAATGTGATTAGGAAACTAGGGCACGAGATGCCCAAAACCATGAGACCGCTCCACCTATAAATACAACATTATGCCCATGAAGAAATATACGCGGTGAAACCCATTCATACGCATTTTTCTTTGCTTAATTAGTAATCCAGTACGAACATAAGCATCGGAGGGCCTTTGCCGACGAGAGGTAAAGATGCTCTAACCCTTGTTTGTCTTTTAGATCTTGGGTTCCGACAAGGAAGCACGTGATCAAGACCTTACGTGGATTTTAGCTCTGTACAGCAAGTACCAACCGATATTTCACATGACTTTCCTGTCTCCCTCTTCAATTTTTACCTCCATAACTCTCTTCGTTTCACCTCATCTTCTCCCTCTCTCTATCACATTGAAATCCCAGTAATTCCCCTTATAAAATCATGTTAAAAAAATACCCATTTAGTTCAAATCCACGCCCATCTCCCCCATACATATCTTCTTCAAAACCCCACCATCTCTCTCACATTTCTCTCTCGTGTCAGAGAGCCGTTTGTTGAGTACAATCATGGATTTTTATTCAAGTTGTAACAAATTTGATGATGCTTGTAAGGTGTTTGATGAAATGTCTCAAAGGGATACAGTTGCGTGGAATGTTTTGATTTCTTGTTGCACTCGTAATGGTCAAATTGGGGATGCTCTGATTGTTTTTGATGTGATGGAGACCCGGGCATTGGGGTCTCAACCCCATGATGTTAATTTGTTTGCTTGTATATCAGGCTTGTGCCAACTTGGGTGCATTGGAATTTGGCGATCGCGTTTGTCGTTATATTCAAGAGCATGGGTATGGACATGCTAGAAACTTGTGCATAAGCAGTAGTCAAACACTTGTCGTTTGTTTTGTTATAATGGATATGTAAATGACATTGCATATGTTTGGTTATCATGTTTGGAATATTAAGTAGTTGAGAAGGTTTTGGAAGGAGTAACATTTGATACAGTATTTCATTACAATGGGAAAAAATTACACACAAACACACATATATAGTTGTTGCAAATCTGATATAGTACACAGTACCGACCGATACTGATGCCATACCGTACCAATAGGAAAATCGATACTCAAGTTGATGCGGTATTTAGAACCTTGGTCCCAACTCCTAAGCCATTCACAAATAAAGTTCACTATCATCATCAAAGAAACACATGGATGGTCATCGGTAGGACCGGAAACTAAAATTGAGATAGGAGATCAATGTTTATCGTCGCCAGCGTATAGAGAAGCCATGGATGAAGCTGCGATTTTGTTTGGTTAGGTAATGTTAGAGATTTCCAGGCGTTGATTAGGAAGAAGATTAGTTCAAATCTGGGTTTGGGTTTGTAGAATCCTTCTTGAAGAAAAAATGAAGAATCAACTGGTTTGTGGCACTTGCAAATCTTGAGATCATTTCAAAGAGTTTTCATTCTAAATGCAAAAGAGGGACCAACACAAATAATGGAAGAAGAAGATGCAAAAAATAATAAAATAAGGGATATTGAGTGTACAATACGTCGCTTTGTGTGGCAAGGCACTATAGTGGGATGAATGTTGAGGTTTTTTGTGAGATTTCCTCTATTATTTCTAAAAATCGCAAATTGTGAGGCTCTTGGGTATGCCCTAAAGATCATCTCCGAGAGGCTCTTTAAATGAGTCCCCTTGGCTTAAGTAGTCAACCAATACCTTATTTTGGCACTCAAGAGGCTCTCTACTCCGCTTACTTTTTTGCCTAGGATATTTTTCATTAGTTAGAGTAGCAAGTGGCTCTCTACTAAGCATTAAATGTCAATCCTCTCTTTTTTCCCACTTGTCAATGAAAGTGGTCCTCCCTTTTTCATTTTTTGCTTTTGGATAGCAAAGTAGGGAATAGTATTAAAATGTATAGGTAAAAAAGTGAATTGGAAAAATAAAGAATGGACTTTTGACTAGCTAATAAAACTAGATGGTGGAATAAGAGAGGGGATTAATAGTGGGTCCATATTAGGGATGGCAATTTCCCTAAACCCGATGGATACCCGCCCCACCTCTGGCTATTTGGAGGCGGATATTATTTGATTTTTCGTCCAATAGGAGCGGGTATGGTAGAACTTAAAGAATCCCCGGTTGAAAATGGAGCGGGTATGATTTTGTGATACCCGTCTCCAAATACCCGTACCCGCCCCCGTTTCAAATTGTATACATATTTTTATGAATGTATATGCAGGCATATAGTAGTATATAAATGTATATGTATGTGTGTGTGTGTGTGTGTGTATAAGCATGCATATTGGTATAATTTATGTATATTGTTCCGAATTAAAACTATATATGATTTAAGTGTTAAAAAAAAGTTTAATGATAGTAGTTTTAAAAATTATATATAATCTTGGTAGACTACTATTTCTTCGCAACTTTCTATTATATTTTTTTTTAAATGGTTGTTTTTGTTAGTATAGGACACAAAAATTAGATCTTATCATCTCTCTTTTTTTTCTTTTATTTTTCCAACTAGTTTGGATATAGAGTTACTCGAATATATCCGATCCCCAATAGGAGGCGGGTATGGTGGATTGCCCACTATCCCTTTTGGATATGGAGGTGGAGATGGGGAAGAACTTCACAATTGAAGATCGGGGTTAGAATAAGGTCCTCCGATCCATACTCTACCCGTTGCCATCTCTAGTCCATATGTTTCCTCTTTTTTCATAGTTCCGTGTTTGTTTGCATGCGAGATTAAATCCAAATTGGACGAGAGGACTATTTGTCCATTTGGTACACCATTTGGGAGATTACCTAATATTACGGGGAGAGGTGGTATTAACTAGTCCCCTTCCTCTTGATTATTTCCCTTCACATCTAACGGTAAGAAATAATTTCCATAATTTTAATCCCACCTCTATCCCACTTTAACCAAATCTAGTACACCTAATCTTGGTACTCATATAATTCCATGCATCTACTATCTTGTGAACCCCACATGTCCCATCTACTTACAATCTTAATTCCATCTTATCTTATCCAATCCTTCCCAAAAATGGTCCCGCAATCAAACGTGCTTTGGAGAGGTGTAGTCCACTTGGTATCACATTATGTTCACAAGAAAACAAAAGAAATCACACCCAAATCCACATGACTTTCTACACTACTTTTGTAAAATTCTGACTTTTGACATGTAGTCACGTGGGTCGAATGTACTCGAAATATTAATTGAATCCTAAATGGTGATTTAGGCTACGTGGGAGTTAAAAGTAATTCGAAAATACGTTCGGAAGCAATTTCTAGATAATTTTTTTTAAACATTGTGGGAACAACTTAGTTGTATTTGATACGCGGTCTGGTTTCCTTATAGTTGAGAATTTTCCCCGAAAATTGACAACGCAGTGATGACCCGTGTTTAAATTAGCTTGTGATAAATTTTTGACATTTTTCAGAGACTGGAATTAGAGCACGTCCGAACAAGAGTCGCGACAATTTGGCGCGAAGCGCCGCGTGTCAGGCTAGGAGAATGACAGGTGTAATTTTCACCTGTTTCATCCTTAATTTACTCCACCGAAATATATATATTGGGCGTTCTAAACCTATACCGGACACCACCGCATGCCGTTCCACTTGTTTCCACCGGGGAATCTCACTGAACTCTCTTTGGTAAACCTCTTTCCTCTATAATTTTATTAACAGGAGCTATTTTATGTGTGAATAAGGTGTACTAGTGTAAATAAACTCACATACGCATCGCACCGCCGGGAATCGACAGCCACGGCTGCCGGTACTCTGGTAGCAGCGCTAGTACTTACAGCCTCACAATTCACTTTCAACCGACCCACTCGTAACCCAAACCAAAGAGTGAAACTACTCTGTCCGGTGAAGCTTGGATTTTGGGACTCGCCGTCGAAGCCCGAATTCGAAACGAATTAATTTTGTAAAATAGGGTCTTGGAATCAAGTTCGAACTTGCCGGTTGATGTTGTTAAAGCTGGACTCAAATCAGTTTTGTATGATGCAAATATTTTGATGCTTCTCTATGGAAAAACAAAAATGGGTCCTTCTACTTGGACTCCTAAGAAAACTTCGGAAGCAACTGTTATGGATGTTGATGTTTAAAGATGTATTTTATCTTGTCTCTCTCTAAATTGAAGAATTATATGATTTGAAAAATGTTTCCATGATCAAATCTATAACCTTGGTATTTCCTACTGCCACATGAGTGTTCACTTATGAAAATATTTTTTTCATCCCCCCAAATTGTTCTGAATAAGCGGGGCTTGAAGACATATGTATGGCGACTACAGTGTGGCTTGTGTGTTGTTGAGAGAGTGTTTATACCATGAGAGTAGACTTTTTCACTTTTCTGGACGATGTACGATGTAAAAATATGTAATATGTCAACAACTTGTAAGAAGTTGCATATTCTGGAGAATGTATGTGTATAATGCTTTCACATCTTTTGAAATGTTATAATAAGTTTTCTCTGAACATGGGGATTGAAGTTGAGGCCTTAGTGACTTTGTCACCGGCCAGTCACGTGCCTACACTGGATTTGGGTCGTGATAGAGGTGGTATCAGAGCAATGGTTTTAGATATTATTGGTATTAAAAATAAAAATAAAACTCTAGAGTATGAGACACGCACTATCAATTAAGACGATGACGTTCAAGGATAAATGAGTGGGCGAGTTAAAAAAAAAAAAGATAAAGATAAATACTAGTAATAATAATAAGCTAATATGTTATGTGCAAATTGTTTCGTGTGTGTAAGGATGACTAACACTGATGCCTATTATGGAAGGGATGAATGGGGTGGTTTTAAGATTTTAACACCTCAACTAGGAATACCCAAAGCTATTTGGGTGAACGGTTCTGACTATCTGCAAGGAGTATCTAGAGATTCTCAAGCCAAGACATATGATGAAATCACAAAGGTCACGAGGAGACATAGGTATACAATAGAAAAGGTGGCAGCGCGTTATCGCCTTCAAACTCTAAAACGAATACTCAAAAGGACTGCGGTAATGACAAACTTTGGAGGGGTATGACGGGATCCGAACTGAGGTACTGAATGATAAAGCACGAGCCCAAGCCCCATCAAGAGCACCCTCCACACAAGCAACTACCTCTGTTGTGTACCTGGCAGTGGCACCCATACTTGTCATAGATATGGAAACAAAGGAGGATCCGAAAGAGTATGATGTTAGAACCTCTGACTCGAACTAGACGTGTGTTAAGGAGGGAAGGGGAGTGACGGAAACACTTTTATAAATACTGGGAAGGTGGTTTGTAAAATTCTGCTACTAGTGTGCTTTTCCGCTTTTGTGAGTAATGTAAAATGATATATAATAAGTGTGGTAGGATGTGTATAGTTTCAAAAGAAGATGCGAAAGTGTTATAAACATACATTCCTCAACAACACACAAGCCACACTACAGTCACTATAAATATGCCTTCAAGTCCAGCTTATTCACAACAACTTGGGGGGACGAAAACAAATATTTTCATAAGCGAATGCTCGAGTGGTACAAATACCAAGGTTACAGGTTTGACCATGGAAACATTTTCCAAATCATATAATTCTTCAATTTCGAGAGAGAGAAGATAAGATACATCTTGAAACATCAACAATATCCATAGTAGTTGCTTCCCAAGTTTCCATAGGAGTCCAAGTAGAAGAACCCATTTTTGTTTTTCCATAAAGAAGTATCAAAATATTTGTATTATTGTTCGACGGTTTTTCCAGCTAGAGAAATGGGAGCGACCCTTGGTCAGAGAGAGCGACTAATGATATCGATATCATTTATGGTGTCTGGCTGCACCCCCGTTATTTTATCTCCTTTTCTAGCTTCTTTTACCGTCTCCTAGAACCTGAGACACTGATGAACATAACATAGGAAATCATGTTTAAACAAATCATAGAAATCACATGTCCAAATCACATTCCATGGTCTAAGATCAACCATGATAAAATACACGTGGATAGGTCACTTTCCGATAATCTATGGTTTACCAAAAATAGCACATTTCATCAAAAGCACATTTCATGTTTGAATGATTGAAATTTTAAGTAGGAATAGGAATATGATTATTGTAACCAAATTCATAGAATTTTTTTGAGTAGGAATAATCCGTAGAATTTTTTTTTTTGGGTAGAAATACGAATATGATTAGTAGGAATCCAATTCCTAGGAATTCAATACTTGAATTTCATTCCGGTTTCTCAATTAATTTACTAATCTTATGCAAAAAATAATTATTTTAGAAATTTATTAAAGTTAACATTTCCTTTTCTTAATAATCGAGCCAAAAATCTATGATTCTCATGGGGGTTAAGGGATCGAGGGAGCATATTCCCACTCAGTTTAGGAATGTGATTTCTCGTTGAGTATGTCATCATTATTATTCCTGTCTCTCCAAACGTCGAAATCATAGAAGCATAACATCACATTCGTGTTCCTTTCTTTTCCAAATATCAGAATCATAAAAGAAGGCATTAGATTCCCATTTCTCCTCAAAATTCCCGGCATTCAAATTGAGCCTAAAGATAGTAATCCGTAATGCTGCTATTGTATCTTGTTTTTTTTTTTGTTACTCTGGTTAACACCATGTTTCGGACAAACAAGGACTGTAATTCAAATTTGAGTCGAAAATCAAAGCCTATTTGCTTAAACTCTAAAGCAAATAAGTTGTTCAATAAAATGACAAATTAACCAAACGAGCCATAAATATTATTCGTATTGGTAACTTGCTTTTGCTGAATTCCCCAGAGTCACAGTTCTGCCTTCAAACAAAACTAAACACAAAATTGATCCACAAAGCTGAATTCAATTAAAGATCTGGTGTAAACAGAAACATGAAATGAAATTAAGTGCATTACCATCTACTGGTCCATATGACACATATTATACAAAAAATATCCATGGAATACGACTTGCAAAGTCCCTACTTGAAATGTTCACTGCATTCCCTTGGGGAGAAAAAAAAAAAAAGAGAGGAACTGTTCACCACATTGGAAGCTTGATTTGATCATATGGTCAGATTTTCGTTCACATCAATAGGCCCAATACTCCCAGTGATCTTCCCGCCCATATCTGGAAATTCTTTGCATCCGGGAAGAGGACTCACCTTGCCCGTTCGATCAACCTCGAGTGGGTACTTCAGAAGGTGACCTTTCATTTCTGTTACTTCATCGGCCGCAAACTGTTTCCAGTTCTCCTCACCCAGTGTCCTTACCCTTTTCGTGCATTCGATGCTCTCTGGTTGCTTAAAACATTCCTCAAGACCACCTATGTGCTCTGCCCATAGTGACATTCTATACCCATAGATCTGCACTCAATGAGAGAACAAATTCACTTGGTTAAACAAAAATACAACTCACTTGGCTTTAGAAGGAGCTAAAAATTTGGTGAGCCATCTTCCGGCATTTCTAGAGAGGCCAAACAATGGGAAATAAGTTGGCATTTTGGCAACAAAAAAAAAAAATTCTTCAATGAAAATGCTATAAATGGAAATTCGCATAAGAGGCGAAAACAGATTAATGACTAACGACCATACCATGCAAGTAAATTCAGTTTAGTCATAAATGAATTTTGAGAAACATTACCAAAAAATGACTTTAAAAGCACAAGCCTTTTAGTCAGAATTTTCATATCAGGAAAATGACATGGAAAACACAAGTGTAGAGGGTTTGGGACTCAGTATTACCCAAAGACATAGCTATGCAAACTTAATTGGAGATGGCGCATTTTATATCCACTTCAGCTTCACATCAATATGTATAATCAAAAGGAAACACTAGCCCAACCAAAAGTAACAATATAGGAAAATAGGAAAAAATATCCAAATATGTAGTGACAATGCACGTCTGTGGTGGTGAACACATTTACCAATGTAAATAAACGAAAAACATGAAAACCAAAAGGCAAAATTACAGCGACAATGCACGTCGGTGGTGGTGTACACATCACACCAATGTAAAAAGAAATATGCAAAGAGATATTAATGACCGGTTGACACTAAAAACAAGTTTGCAATCTGTTGATATGCAAAACACAATATTCTCAATTATTTTTCATGAGATCATAGTCACAAAGTTGTGTTTAGTTTTTGCAATTGTAAGAGTCAATCACGCCTTGCTGTTTTTGTCGACTCCAATCAAGAACACCACTTCGAATATGGAAAGTAGATACAAAATAATCTGATTTTTAGCAGACCGATAAATCTCCTGCAAAGGGACCAATATCCAAGCATAACAACTGCATAAAATCGTATCCACTGAAAACAAACCTGCCCATGTGGAGGACATCGTTTGTTTGCCCAAGTATGGCGAGGCTGATATGCTCCCATGGCAATTTCGGTGTCCCTAGTGCCTTCTAAGGAACGTTGGTTGATGTTTGCAGACCCCAATATCACATACTCGTCGTCAACTATCATTCCTTTTGAATGGACATAAATCATAAAGCGTCGGTTTTTCCTGGTCAGTGCCTGGTTTTCAATCAGACGCATAAATTGCTAGAGGATCACGGATATGGACAATAATTGGAAAATGGGAAGCAATAAAACTTGGAGGCAAAGAAATTTACTTGAGGGGTGTTTTTGGCATTTGCATTTCCTGCATCTAAAGTAGTTTCTTGCTTGTCTTCAGCCTCGCGATTGCCAAGGCAGAAAAAATTCAAATAGTCTTGAGGTTCATAGTTATTCTCAAGCCCTTCCTCTTCCAAAGCCTTGTAAATGACTTCATACATCATTTGCATCGTGTTATACTGCAGAATTTACAACATGCTTGTTTACGAGATTCAAATAGACAAAGAAAATATATATATAACTAAGGCAATTTACCACAAAACTGACGTGTACCATACTTCTTCAAAGTGATCGAACACTATAATAGAATTAACTATTTAATTTTTTCTAATGGAATTAATATTAGAAAGAAGAAAAATGGAAAACCGTTCTGTTGGTCAGTGATGCAACAAAAGTTCTGAGATCTTTCGAGTTAGTATCTCAAAATAATTGGATGGACTTTATGTGGGGAGCACATAGAATATATGAGGTGATTTAATTTGGAGTTTTGGACATATATGGGGAATGCTTTCAGTCAGAATCTAATAACAAAAGTACAAAATACGAACTCAATTCCAGTTTCTTGGTATCAGATTTTTTTGAGGAGGCATAATAGCTCTTCAATATGTTTCTAGCAAATGATAGACGCTAGAAGCAACATAAAACATGCTAGTTGGAGTTTACCTGCCAAAAAAGAATCCTTTGAGTAGTGCCCTTTGTAGGAACACCCTCTGGCCACATTGGGATGACAATATATACAGAAAATCTCTCATTCGCTTTGATTTTCTGTGCAATTTTGAGAGCAATTTCCATTGGTATTAAATTGTTTGCACCTGTAGATACACAAATATGCCTATTATTCTTAAAACTGTCACTTTCAGCAGCTAGAAAACTTCGAATTTATTTCACAGCAGCTCCTGTAAGGCTTTCTTTCCTATTCATTCAAAGGATTGTTTGACCAACCAAACATATCATTGAAATAGAAATTAAAAGTTTAAATTCGAAGTATTGCTTTTTCTTCCTCTCCCAATTTACCAAAGAGTCAGAATTTGTCACCTAAGTTTTTGTGGTTATTCCAGTTGTATGACGACCCAAGGAAGTACTGGTTCTCAATGTAAATGAAGCGTTGGGCTGCACGGATTGCGTTTACATATGCAGTATGTATACTCATGTCTATCAGGACATTCTTTCCGCATACCAAGTTCTGTTCAATTGCAGTCAATTAAATGAGGAAGAACATCCCATAGGAAAAGATTGAGGGCAAAATCACCCAAGGGAAAACCAAAAAAAGCTCTCACCTTGCTTGTGGCATCTTTTGGGTCTTCTTGAAAACTCTTAACAGAATTGGTGTCGATTGAACGGAAAACCTATATTTTCGAAGAAGTTCGTCATGAAAAATGGAGTAATAGAGCTGAACAAAAGTTGACAAACCAAATTCAACAGCTTTTATGAACTAAGATACCTGGACATGCCAAGCTTCTGGGTCACCATCTCTTAGGCATGGCAAATCTGACATTTGAATGATGTCTGGAATTCTATCAATTGTGAGTAATGCATCATCATGTACTGCATCATCGTAGGACTTATACGTCTCTAGAAGCCTCTTGGGATTTAAGGCCTTCAGCTCTGTAAAGCCACGAATTTTGCTAATTTTGTGTAATGCATCATCACCAGTCATTTTTAGTTTTTCACGCCTACGGGGCTTTGAAGCTGTTGACCAACGCTCTTCAAAGTTGGTGAGAATATCATATGCTGCTGGACCATCAATTCGACAGTGCAAGTCATGCCATGGCTCTCTTGGACAACCAATAACAGGCGCCTGTTCAAGTAACACCAAAGATTCAAAAAAAAAAAAGTTATGAGTTAATGAATGGTTTACATTACAGTTTGAAATGGTGGCGGTATACTTAGAATTATACTCCTCATGTTACATTTATATTCTGTCCTTTTTCCACCCCTCAGTATCGTAAGTGCTATCTCCTATAAACCATCACCCTTTGGACGCTTGAACCATATATTCTGAAACACTGGTCAACCTTGCCAAAGGGAAGTTTATCAACCGAAATTAATAGAATTTGTTAAAGCATTCAACTTAAAACCAATTGTCAATGAGTGGAGAGACTACCCAGGCTCATATACTAGCTTTTGAGGTTATAATTAACCTATGCGGGACAAGCTCTAACAGAATAGATACCATCAAACAGAACTGGAAGATCGTAAAGGAGACAATTTCTTTCTAGTGGAAAGTTATTCCTTCATCTGATGGAAGAAGATAGCACTAACTGTAAACATGTGGTCTCTATTAGATCTTTCATTTGTTTTATTAAGCATTGATGATAAAGGTTAAACCATAGAACTGCTCAACCTGAAATTTGTTGAAATAATACTAACAAAATTCAGTATGTAAGTCACGAAAAGCTATAGTAGAATAACTCCACGAATCCCAGCAACTAGACGAAAACCTATGGCAATATGTTTTTGATCCAAAGGATACCTTGAAACTAGGATTATGGTAGTCATCTTTGTGCACAGTTTGCAAAGTGCGAAAGATGGAATGATTGGGAGTGTCATATCTTCCCTTGCATAAGTTCAAGCCCCCAACAAATGCTATAATCTTTCTCTTATCTTGACCCGCGTCAGCATCCACGATCACAGTTTTCTGATGATGGGTGTAGATTGTTTCTGCTTCCTGATTGTAAAAACCAACACACCACATTAAAAACATCCTAAATCTTGATATCATGCAAACAAAACGAGTAGAAGCATAGAATTTCCAGGGAAAATTTACGATATTTTGGTTAAGATATTTTGGTCTAGTACTTGTCGGTATTTGATATGGAACCTTGGTAGACAACTATTGAGAATATAGATGTATCACTCTCTGCACTATACCAATCCTAAAAGTAGTTAGACACCGAACTATCATATCCTACCATACCATCAAATTCAGTTAGCCTAGTTTTTAGTCATATGACTTTTCACGTGACAGGATACGTTTTACTTCTCTTCCTACTAAGACCAAATTAGAAGAAGAAATTGTAGAAATTCACCTTTACAGCTTCACCGTACAGATACATATTCCAGACTACTCTTCAACTTAATTTCAACCAAAAGAGAAGGGAAACCAAAAGTAAGATTACTCTTCAACACTAAAAATTCCCAACTTATCCCACTGGCCACAACATTTCCAATTAGACATTCAAGATCCCTCTTCAACATGCCGCCTAATGGCTACAAAATATTAGTACATTTTTATGCGATAAAGCTGCATCCGATTTTTCAAAGTACATAAGAGAAACAACAACATTAGACAAACAAATGGCATATCTGACCAGCTTTTTGACCCCGCTATGCCCATTTGGGCAAGATGATCGTCGACAAAGTAGAGCTTTCACTGAAGAATGCTTGAAAAACTTCCGAACTTCCTCATCACTTGTATGCATAACTCCATCCTTTAAAAAAAAAAAAAGTGATAGCTATCAAGTATGTTGTGCTGTCAAATAAATTCTAAACTTATCACACTCGCAGTGGACAAAATACAAAGTTGGTATTTGCAGTTGAACAAATAATATGACATCACTACTCACAAACACAACAACCAGCATTGAAGAGTGGGAAAGGATGAAGATTTGTTCACCATTTATTTACTATCATACCCTAAGAAAACATAATAATCCTGAAAGATTGCTGGCCAATGGAATCCGACATAATGCGAAGACAGAATTTTGATTCAGGGGCCAGATTTTCATCCAAAAAATGCACTCAACGTGTGATATTATTTGCGTTCCTTTATAATACACTGTAATAAAATCATGTTGGCTCAAGCATTAGGTTTTGTTCCTTACCTTGATATTAGCCAGAAAATCCAAAGAAGTAGGATCATCCCATACAAGGAGCAGAACTCTCACGCCTTCCTGTGACTTGGTTTTGAGAAGGTCCCCCAGAGTGACTTCTGCTGATTTATCATTTCCGCGAACAAGTCTAACTTGGTGGTAGACAGACCATCCCGTAATGTATATCAACTTACGTGCCTGACTAATTGCATCAAATATGTCACGCCAACAATTCCCATGCTTATACTGCAAGTCATGGTCAAGTCTCAAATTTGGAAGGAACCCATCCTGGACATGGGCATCTTGATAAAGCATTACCTTTCCGCCTTTCCGCAGTGGAAAATATGTTCCTGGCACCCCACTGTTGTACAGAGTCATATTCCCCATTGGGATGTATTGAATTGATAGACTCAGGACAGCTCCGGTTTCCCATGGCGTCCCACTCTTTTTAATAATTGGGAAGGTACCATCGATTTTTGAAGCAGACCATAGTTGCTCCACTGGTATCCCAACCACCCCGATTATCACAGATCCCACTGCATCATTGTCCTTAACTACAAAGTGCACCTCTGCAGCAGAATGTGCAACGGGAACCCGAAAATGTTGCTTCCAAACTGGATTCTCACTGTTACTGATCACAAAAGTCCTTCCAATTACAGAACCTGAGACTGCAATTGTAACGTATGGATCACTTGTTCTCTCATTATGTGGAAGCTTTCCTTGACTTTTGCTGCTAATTTTTCCCGAAGATTTCTGTAATGTGTCTGGGTGGGAATCAAGCATGTTAGGAATGTTTTTGGCCTCTTTAACCCAGATTTCTAAATTCCCGTGTAACAGAAAAACCTTCAAAGATTCATTTTGGGTTTTGGATGGAATGCGTTGCACACCCTGCACATGGCGTGAGCCTTCAGACCATGAATTCTGATGAAGAGATCCAGCCATATGAGAAACACTCCTCTCACTAGTTCCAAGTGATTGAATTCCTCAATGTGCTCCTATGACTCAAACTACACAACAAGAAACATTTTGCATAAGTTGAAAAAATCTACAGTAACAAACTGCTTAATCGAAGCAAAATCAAATTTTTGAATCATACGCTTTCCGTATAAGCTCAGAATAAACTTTTTGATGGCACTTCTAAGAGGTCATGATCGAACCGGTGGCGGGTTTGTTAGCGGGGTTTGAAGGATCGCACAAGCAATACACCAACACGCACAAAACAAACCAAACAAAGAACACAAACAATTTTTACGTGGTTCCCTAAAATCGGATGCGTCCACGGGAGAGATTTTCACTATGAACAAGAGATTACAATGAGGAAATACACTCTCACACTCACACACAGCTCTCTGGTTCACACACACAGATTTCTCTCCACCCTCACACTGCTCATACGCTGCACACACACACTGTGCACACTTCTCACTTTTTCTTCTCACACACACTACTCCTCTCTCTCTCTCTCTCTCTCTCTGCCTTAAAACATATATACAGAGATGAGGAGACTAGTTGGGGACGAACAATGATACATTCACTCCTCCCCTCTCACATTGTGTGGGTCCCACTCCTCCCCAACCATACCTTTCATTTACCAGCATGGCCCCACTTCAGTGGACCCACGAATGTGGGGAGGAAATAACTTTTATGAGGAGTGAATGTAGCATTTTTGGTTGGGGACTGCCCAATGTCTCCCCCGCCAGCCTTCTACCTACTCTTTTGTCTTCTTTATCTTTCTTTTCATTTTTCTTACTTCCTCTCTTCTTACTCCCCCACGTGGGAGAGACCCAAAAACCCAACAGGGTTAAACCTGATAAACGAAAGATATATATATATATATATAGATGGGAACAGGAAACCTGCGGAATGAAAATTGGTGTTGAATGAGTATGATGCATAGTGAGTTTTTGAATTAGTACTAACAACTTGGTGATCAAGTGGACAATTAGATCAATACTAAAATCGAAAATCCCCAGCAGAAATGTAGGGGACCATTTCAGGTTCATGATAAGAGAGAAGAACCGGTGAAAGTCTTCCATAGGTGTGGAAAGGATCTGATGAATACCTATTATTTTTCGAATTAGAGCTAGTAACCTAGTGATCAAGTGGACAATTTGATCTATATTGAAATTGAAAAGCCACAGGAGGACAAGGTCCCCCCTATTATTTTTCGAATTAGAGCTAGTAACCTAGTGATCAAGCGGATAATTTGATCTATATTGAAATTGAAAAGCAGCCCCCGAAGCATCCGGACAGGGAGAGATCAGCTCCCAACGTGGAAAGAGTAAATTTCGCAAATTACATTGACCTCAGTTACTTTATAAACTCTTTTCTAGATTCCCCAAATTCCGTTATCCAATCACTAACGACGTTAGATTTTCGTACTAAGTGACTGAAATGCCGTTGTTATTTTTTTTTTCTGTCTATTTTAGAATTATTATCTATGGTAGTATTTGTATAATTGCTTGCACTTTCTATATTTAACTAATTACTACTTCGTATCTAAATTATTTCTATTGCGAAATTTTATAGTTTTTTTTTTCTTGCATGTATCTTTTTAAATGAAATGCACACTTACTAATTCATTATAACCAAAAAAAATTATCTTCGCTTTTAATGACTTATTTTGCATATGCAAGAAGTTAGCGATGTATCATTTAATTGTTCATCAATATTTAATTTAATTTTTTTGTATTTTTCCCATTAATTCTTAAAGGAAAATGCTAATGTGTGCCCAATAGGAACACGTTAAGGTTGAAAAAGTGTATTGAAATGTGTGAAAAGTGTACAGGGATATGTGAAAATGTATTGAAAAGTCCAAAAAGTGTGTTGGAGCATGTGTTGTTTTTGTGTGCTTATTGTATGCTTATTGGGCACACGTTAGTAAGACCCAATCTTAAATGCAGTAAACTATACTTAATTGTATGTACTTTCTTCTTAAATAATATTTTATGCATTTTTCCTTGTCAAGGTCTGTATTGCCATTTAAATAGGAGGCACATATAGATTTCTCATTCACCATATTAAAAATATATAAATATTAATCATAATTCTTCTAAATTATAAAGTCAGTAGATTTACTGTAACACCCTGGGTTATCTCAAATATTTTATGCGTTTTCACCAGATGTAAGCGGACTCATTTGTATGCTTGTATATCTGGGAGTGTGTTTAATATTATTGGGCGAGAGTATTCTTGGATAGGTAGTGTGGTTACACCCAATAATTTTCCTATGAGTGGTGCATTATTAGTGGGCAAAGGCTAAATTATTGGGAAAAAAAGAAAAAAGAAAAAGAAGTTGGACGTGGTAGGCAAGAGGGGATGGTCCCCTTCACTTTCATTTACCACTTGTGGAAAAATTGGATGCATGACTACATGAGACACTTCATCCCTTGTAGACTCCAAATCAATACCAAGTCTACCACCAAGTCAATTGGGTGACTCTAAGTCTATTGGGGAATATTTTTATTACCCCACTTCCTCTGCCAACAATCAGAGAAGAGAGAGAGAGGGCTGTAGAAAGAAGAAGAACAAGAAGGAAGAAGAAGGGGAGAGACGAGAAACCGAGAAAAATTGGGGAAACCCCAAAATTAAGGTACGGATTGAAGTTTAATTTTCGAAATTCTTAAGTT
Source organism: Vaccinium macrocarpon (assembly GCA_022606695.1). NCBI lineage: Eukaryota > Viridiplantae > Streptophyta > Magnoliopsida > Ericales > Ericaceae > Vaccinium > Vaccinium macrocarpon. The sequence goes on along the minus strand of CM040181.1, from coordinate 26,557,463 downwards.
ATGTTGTTCATATACAAGTTAATTTGGTATTTTGCATCTCATAAGAGTGATTTGGGGTTTATTTTTACAAAATTCGTAGAAGAGAGTAGAAGTTCACTGACTGGTTTTATGAAAAATCAAAGCTGCCATGGTTTTTGGCGAATTTTAATACATGGTTCCTAAATTTTGAAATTTACAAGATTTTTACAGTAGCTACCCATGGATGTTATTTATGTTGCGTAAAAATTTCGGGGTTTAATTCGAAGTACAGAAAATATGAAAAATTCGTGAACCAATCTGCTGTCAGGTTCGTGTTTGTACAGACAGCACTGACACATCTTGGGAAAATGGTTATAACTTCTAGCTCGGGTATCCGATTGGTACACCGTTTTTTTATTATGAAACTAGACTCACATACCTTCGAAATGATGTAAGGTTTGTGCCTTAATTCCTTCCAGAGAGTAGCAGTTTTTAATTTGAAGTTGGAGAAAAATCTGTTTTGGGGAATTTTCAGCAGGTTCTGGGTTTGTTTGACGGTTGATTAAAAATAGTTATAGAGTTCATTAAATTCTGAATATTTTATATGATGATAAAGTATGAGTCCAGAGTTTATGGTAAAATTTTTGTGGGAATCGGATAAGTGGATTAATTCTGAAAATTCGTAGAGCGCAGTACTGTTGGGTCGTAGGAGGCATTTTTGTGCATTTCACCTGCAGTTGGGCATGAATTTTGGTAGTGAGCCTTATGGGTATCGTATAATTGGTATTATAGGTGGTGAAATCATAAGAATGGTCGTGGTTATGCTTTCGGTGCGTGGAGGTTAAGTTGATAGCAAATTTTGTCCTTTCGTGACAGGTGAGAATGTACAGCTTCTATAATAAATAGAAATGTTGTATTTTTCAAAATTGTCTTGGGATTATTACTGTTCTTGTAAGCTCCTTTGATGTTTTTCGAGTATGCGATGACTATATTCTACTTGGATGGATCAAATGATTTTGATGATGGATCAAATATTTTTTTATGGATGAAAATAGAATTTTTATGCCTCTTGTGCCAATGTTCTTGTTTGCAAGCTTGGTTGTTGCTTGCATTCGTGGCAAGCTTGGTTGTTGCTTACTTTTTGTTGTGCAAGCTTGGTTGCTTCTTGCTTTATGTTGTGCAAGCTTGGTTGTTGCTTGCCAGTAAGCTTTGCTTACGTTGTGGGTTGCACCTACCATTGATGATAAAGAATGGCCCTCGTCACCGCCACTATATGTGAGCCTGTGAACGAGGTAACGGTACCGTCATAACTCCCAGTCGTGAGGTTGGCGACTCGTTGGCACATTGGGTAAATTGATATGATATTATTCTATACTGTGAAAGAAAATGTGAAATATTTTGCAAAACTTGCAGAGGTGTGTTGGTGAAACGGGCCAGTGGGTCGTGCTTTTTTTTAGATGAGCCAATAGGCTGTGTTTTGAGATGGGCCGGGTGGGCCATGTTTTGAGATGGGCCGATGGGCCATGTTTTGAGATGAGCTGGTGGGCTTCATTTTTGAAATAAATAGGGTGTGCCGAGTCTTTGAGATTAAAGTGTGGGTGTGATGTTTAAAAATTGTGATCCATCTAAATTGTTTAAGCAAATGTGTTGGTGTGTTGTTTATGCTTCGATCCATCTAAATACTTGTCATTTCTATTTATTATGTTGCTAAGGTACATTCTCCTGTAACCTTTTTGGTTGCAGATTTCCAGTTGAGCTAGACGTCGGTCCACTACAGTGCCAGGGTGCCAGTCAGGTGTTCATAGAGGTTGAGTTTTGTATTTTTTTTCGATTTTGAGGATGTTGTGGAGTGACACTAAATAATGTGAGGTTGGTGTGGTTCAGTACATGTCTAATATTGTTGACTGTACAATTGTTGAGGAGGTGTGAACACCTGTTTACTTTTGTTGCTTCTGCTGCAAGTTGTAGTTTAATTTTGAGTAATATTTTTTTAGAGAAGCCGGAAAGGCATACAGAGGGTAACAGGTGTCCAGCCACTTTGTGCAGGCTAAATCCTGCCAGAGTGGGGCGTGACATTTACCCTTTTAATCTTTATTTTAAACTTTTCATCTTTTTTTCCTACCAGTGAATTCGTGATGAAATTTTAAGAGAATTTTAATTAGCCATCCAATACCAATATTATCGTTATGATTCTATCCGATGAGATTTCAATCTTTATGATTTCATCTCAAAATTTGAAATTGGACCATTTTGCCCATATTATGTATTTTAGTAGTATGGTTACAATTCCAAAATTTCTGGATATATGTTTCCCTTAATGGTAGGCAATACTTTATCTTTTCCAAATCTCAATTAAGGAAATAACCGAATGGTTTTCATTTCCCTTATATAATCCCTAATTCCATGGGATTTTCTATTCAAATCTCAATCAAGGAAATAACCAAAATTCTCTCTCTCGGAAAATTGCTTTAAGGGTTACTGGTGGTACAAACCAACGGTAGAGAAAGATTATTTAGGAAATAATCATTTAAATGACGATGTGGAAACCACCAATTTGTGGCCACCCCTTATTATCTAAGTTATCTTATATCTTCTTCATTTTTCTATTTGAAAATGAGTTTCACGCATATATCATATATAAAAATAAATCAAGACAGAGAGACATCACCATGGCGAAAACAAATGGCAAAGTCAGAAATTCAACTGAGGACTCGTCGGATGAAAGTCATGAATGGTATCGCCCATCCTAAAACACATCCACGAGCATCTTTTGTTCTCTTCGGACGCAGTCGATCTAAAGCAAATCGTCAATCTCCTAGCAACGATGCTGAACCATACAAACACAGCGGCGAAGCCACGATTCATGGTAAAACGTTGATCAAAAAATGCTTCATGACGTAGCTTTAAGATTGTGAAGGTTTTTTAGATTGTGAGTTTCTTAGATCTGAATTTTTTAATTTGCTTGTTAGTTTTGGGTCTTGATTTTAACATGAGTCATGATAAATAATTCATGAATTGTGTACTTAATTTTGTTTGCAGAAAACAATGATATATTAATTTACTAGAATTCAACCCATGATTCGTTAAATAATTCAATACAGGATTTATGGTAAATAATTTTACCTTTCTTGTTGTGAGTTTTCATGAATTTTGAACTTTGTTTGATTTGAATAAAAATAATGACATTTTAATTTACCATGACATTTAATTCATGTTTCTTTATAATTGAACATGGAATTCATGATAGATAATTTTACCATGTATCTAGGTTGCCGGGATTTGTGTAGATTTTTTTCATATAATGATCATGGTTTATTGATTCAACATATTTGGGGATTCTATATAGTAAAAATGAAACATTTTCTAATCAATCCCAAAGTTGGCATGTGGTTTTATGGTGCATTAATCAACTATGTTTTTCATGGTTGGGTTGTGGTTTTATGATGCTTTCTACTATATGTTCCATGGTTTTTTTATCGGTTTTTTTGGTGCATTAACCTACCATTTTTTAATGATTTTTTTTACAGTCATGAGATGCTGTTGGGACAAAATATCATGATTATTTATTTTCAATTTTTTGAGATTTTAGGCGTGAAGAGAATTATAAAATTATGAAAGAGAGATTTTTGAAGATGGGGGAGAGAGAGAGAGAGAGAGAGAGAGAGATTAGGAAGGATTAGGAGAGAGAAATGTAAGGAAATTATGAGAGAGAATTATTAGAAAAATCAGGAGATAAATATTAGGAAAATTAGGAGAGAGAAAGGGTATTTTGGGATTTATTTGAATTTCAGGATGGAATCATAAGTATTCAAATCTCATAGGATGAAATCATAATGATCTTTTTTGTAAATGATGCCTAATTAACTCTCCCAAATTTTAATTATGTTTCATCAGTAATGGACTAATAGGAAGATAATAAGGAAAAATTAAAAGATGTTTAATACTAAATTTATGTTGTAAAAAAACTAATAAAAAAGTCACCAAAAATTGAATTTATTTTGTCAAAATAGATTTTTATCTGATAGATTAGGCATTTACATGTGCCTTTTATTTCTCAAAAGACTAGGAGAGAAAAACAATAGACCCGGTTTATCAAAATATCAAATACTCTGTTCGTCTCCAATATTTGGTTCCAAACACTACTTTTTGTTGTCCTAAATTTTTCTATCCCTATTCAAAACTAAGGGGGGCATTAGCTAATGAAATTTCACTTTTACCCGTTCTTTTTAGAGTAAGCACATGTAGCGATAATGTTTTGAAGGGAAAAGGATGAAAGAAAAAGTAGAACAATTGTAATGATTTTGTTCACCTAATTAGTTGGTATCCCTATAAGGGACTAACAAATTGGGACGGAGAAAGTACACAAGTAATTCTATTAGTTTAAGCAAATTATTTATAACTCAAGTCTAATTTTATAAGAACAGAAATAATATGTAAAAACCTTTGAATGATATGCTATTGTTTATATATATGGGGAATGAAAAAGAATAAGACACATGAAGCAAATAAAAAGTTCATTAAACCAATGTTTTAAGAAATAAGATGGAGTAGTAATTAATGTTTTAAAATGGAATGTGGGCCAGTTTAAGCTTTGTAATTGCATTTGAGTGTGTTTGAAACATTTTTTTTTTTCTCAGGAAAAGAAATTTTATTAATCTCTGAAAAGACAAAAATCAAAAGGAACAAAGGAAACAAAGCACCTGAGACCCAAAGAGGGTGTTGGCAAGATACCAACAAAAGAAAAAGAAATACCAAAACACAAATCAACCTAACACCGAAAGCCAACCACAACAGCCCAAAGTCTAGCACCAAAAAACAACAGCCAAACGCCGAGCAAGCATGAAACAAACAACGAAACAAAGCTAAAACACTAAGAGCAAAACCTACCAACCACAAAACAGCCCAAAACCAAACAAAACGAATACCTCAGCAAGCAAACCCAAAAAGAACAACCTACAAAAGAGAGCCACGACAATCACAACACCCAAAAGAGACAACCCCAAAACATACTCAGCCAAAGAATTGCACACAAGACCTCCCAAAACGGAACAAGGGCAGCACCAACAAGCTCGCACAAGGGAAAGCAAATCAGAAATCAACTGAGAGGGTGGCCCCTTCTTCAGATTCGACATCTACATCAATCTCCTTTTCAAAAATATCAACACCCTCTAATTCAATATATTTCTTAATATTAAAACTCTCTGATCCATGAAATTTTACACCTACGAAAGCACCCATCTCCATTTTTTTATGAGCTTGCTTAGTTAGCAACAAATTTTTGTTATGAATGTCACAAGATGAAAGAGAAGAAAAAGAAATCTCATTATCATTCTTTCTCCTCTTGGCCTCCTTTATCCCAAATTCAGAGAGAGTCTTATACTTTCTCATCTTTCTTCTAGATCTATTCAACCTCCTACCCAATTTCTGAATAGCTTGATGAATGGATTTTTCTCCAATAATACTAGGCTCCCTCCTATTCATCACCACAGGTCTCAAAAAAGAATGGGGACTAGTAATAGAAAAAGACTTGGGAGAATCAATATTTTCAAGATCCAAACCATCTTCACAAATCTTTGCATCAATCTCATTTTCAATCGCCAAATCATCAGCTTCTAATTCTACCTTATCTAAAACAGTAGAGAAATCTTATAATTCTCACCATTCATAGCCACAACTTCATCATTAACACCCACAAGTTGTTCAACAACCCTTACATGATACACAATACCATTGAGCTCCAAATTAACAATGTTATTAATAATTTCAAAAGCCTTCGTTGATATCTTCACTTTACCAACAACAAAAGATGATTTATTAGAGGCCACTTCATCTAAAGTAATAATCTCACCCCACAATTTGCCAATACTTTAAAAAGTTTCTCCACTCCAAACGTTTAGAGGGATCCCATAACAATTAAGCTAGACCACACGAGAATATTCCAACGATGGTTCAAGATTCCATTGCTTTACTTCAACAATCCAATTCATAAGCCAACAAAGACCTCCACCTTCGAGCATCGAATTCATACCTTCAACAGAATCAAAGGTAAGCAAGACATAAATACCTCCCATAGGTCTGAGTTGAATGTTCCCAGAGCTCCCCATGGCGATGTACTCGGACGAATAAACCCCAAATCTTGTAATTCTTGCAATAGCGTTTTCAACTCTCTCAACTCGGCGGGCGTGAAACGATACAACGGCATAGAAATAGGTATGGTGCTTAGAACAAGATCGATCACAAACTTAGCCTCCTGGTCAGGTGGCAAGCCCAGTAACTCCTCTGGAAAAATGTCCGAAAAGTCATAAACGACCCGCAGTAACTCCCCACACATAGACATATCCTCATCTAGCGTCAAACTAGCCAAAAGACATGCTATCGATTCCTTTTCCCGCTGCCCACACAAATAAGGTTCCAACGGCTCTCGACGTTCCCCAAAGAACTCAAAAAAAACTACCCTTCGGTGGACAAACTCGAACCCAACACTTGAAACAATCAACAGTCCCATGAAACGTTGATAGCCAATCCATTCCCAATATAAGATCAAAACTCGTCATACCCAAGACTATGAAATCGAACACAAAACGACGATCCCGGATAACCAACTCACACCCCTATATATGCGATTTAATAGTGTTCTACAACCCAACGACGTGTCAACAAAAAATGAAGGGCTAAGGTCCTCTGATTCCAACTCTAAAGCACGAACAAATGATGCGGCAATAAAAGAATGTGATGCGCCTGAATCAAATAAAACCTTGGCAAAAGAGTTGAACAAGAGAAATGTACCCCGCACAACCGAAGTCTCTGGAGTCTAAGTAGTAGAGAATGGTGGTGATGGCAGTGGTGGTGTAGAAGCAGAGATAGTGAAAGCTCGAGCCGGTGTAGTCTGGACTTGTGAAGAAGAACTGGCCCCTCTGTCAACTTGGGAGCCCTGAACCGTAGTAGTCTGACGGTAGTGTGTCTGTGTGTGTGTACCCCTCTGCGGCGGTCTACCAAACCCAAAACTCGGCCTCGGCTGCTAAATAGAATCGAACTCATTACAAGTACCTCTCCGTTGCGGGTTAAACCTAGTAACGTAGCCAAATCCACCACATCCAAAACAAGCAACCATAATACTTTGAACACGAGATGGTGGTGGAGGAAGAGCCTTTGAATTAGGACATTGCGTGCAAATATGACCCGGTTGGCCACATTGGTGACAAGTGATCGACGGCCTCGATGAATTCCCCCCAAAATCGAAAGAAGTAGGTGCCCGAAAAGTAGAACTGTTACGTGAAAATTGAAGTGACTCACCTTGCCTCTTCCTATTTTGATTCTCATAGCTCCTGGATACACCCCCATAATTACCCATCGGCGCACTCACAGTTGTAGTCATCGGCCTCATGCTCTTTTTGCTAACCCCCGAAGCCTCCAAATTTCTTGCCAATTCCAACACCGTGGAAAAACTCGTATGACCCCCACTCATCACAAACCGTTGAAGCGATTCGTCCAAACCCCTAATGAATCTCTTACACTTCTTCTCTTTTGAGGATACAAGTTCCGGTGTGAAACGGGATAGGGCTTGGAATTTCATAGCATACTCCGACACGGTCATGGTTCCTTGCTCTAACCGCTCAAATTGCTCCCGAAGCATGTCCTTGAATGATTCCGAAAAATATTGGTTCTCAAAAATTGCCTCAAATTCGGTCCAAGTCATGTTCTCCACGTCCAGCTCATTCACATTCCCCGCCGCCCTAGCCAATATCCTCAACGCCTTCCAAGTTGCAAGCACCAACTTCCACCACTCGTTCGCCTCCCCACTAAGTTGGCATGCAACAAGCTTCACCTTTATGGCATCCTCGGTCACGTCTAGTACATTGAATAACTTGCATATCTCCAACAACTAATGGTCGGCCACCAAAAGGTCACTACTAACCCCATCAAACGTAGGAGGGTTCAACTTACGGAACTCCCTCACCACCTCCATAGCAAAATTTGAAGTATGGGCCTTAGGTGTTTGAGCCATATGCGATGCAACAAAGTCGGTCAAAAGGGGATTTGGTGGGTTCTGCTCTCCCGGTTGTTGCACCTCTTCCTCGCGACTCTCGTTTCAACCCCCCGAGCATTTCCCATGTTGACTAGCCTCATCATTAGCCCATTAATTTCTATCATGCCTAGCATTTCGACCCCTCTACTGGTTACACCACGTTTAGCACCTTTTCTCGGCACCATAGGTCTAATAAAAATATAAGAAAGAGGATCATTAAACCCAACATTATCTCAAATGAGGTCAAAGCCCCTACGCCAACCCAACACGGGCAACAATTCAACACTATGCTCGTTAACTCATATACACCTCGATATGTCTATGTGATAATCATGAATGTCACATAACCACACAATGAATGAGAAAATATGATTTTCATGAGAAAACTTATGCAACGGTTTAAGCCTCAAGACTCGAAGTCTTCCGACGGTTCCTAAGTATTCGAACCTATGCTCTGATACCAAGTTGTCACGCCCTCAAATTTAATAAACCAAATATAGAAAATATCCACATAGAACAAGTCAAAAGTCTTATTATTTCCCTTTGAATAGTCAAGGTCAAATGAGTACATCCTTATCATGAAGATTCAACAAGTTCTAATTACGGGTGCCCATAACCCGAGTCATTCAACCAAGCAAGAAAACCTCACCCATACAAAGGACAAAAGATGATCCAACCCGAAGCAACAGACATGGAAGTTCAGGTTAAGATCAAGGAGATTAAGAAGACTCTAATTGATATTGGCAAACGAATCAACAGTCAAATCACCCACCTCAAGATCATGGTTCAAGACGTAGAAAGAGCCCAAAAATGGCTGCAGCCATGCTAAGAATTTTTGAATTAGATAAATCTATCTTGGAAGAATTCAATCCCATGGGCCTTGAAAGTTTCATTGGTATCGGAGATTTGAAAGTGCACCAGCAAGACATCAAGAAGGACAACCTTGCAAAAACCACCCCTGGCTCCACCAATGATAATTCCATGAACACAACCCGAATCAACTACCCTAAAAGAAACTTTCACCAATTTTTCACTTCCCTTATTCTTGTCTACAAAAGCCTTCTTGAGAATAACCTTCTTAAACCACTTGAGCCTTGAGAATTACCTGAAGAGCTCCCTGCCAACCATAACCCAAACACCTTCTGTACCTACAACCAAATGCCCGGACATCATACCAATAATTGCCTCCGTTTCAAACACAAAATCCAAGATCTCACTGAAGATGGAACCATCCCACTCCCTCTCAAATAGCCCAACATTGTCTCTAACCCTATGCCTAAACACAAGCTCAATGCTCAAGTCAACCAGATCCCCCTTGGCTCCATTTCAAATGACCAAAGCTCCACAATCCAAAATTTCAATGAAGCCATGCCTGCCAACGAAGTTAAAGCCCAATCCAACAACTCTCAAAAACCACAAAGAACTGTTTCCCAAATTTCCAAGCCTTTGTCCTTGATCTATGAGAAGCTCCTCAAAGCCGGCCATGTCAAACCACTTACTCCAACTCCTCTACCTCAAAAGCTTCCATCTTACCATAACCTAAATGCCTTCTGTGCATTTCACCAAATGTCTGGTCACGATACCAATGAGTGTATTTGTAATAGAATTCAGAACCTCATCAACAACGAAACCATCATTTCCCAACCAACAAAAACAAACACCCAGTCAAGTCCCAATTCTCGTATTTACTCTGAACCCATGGGTGATTGCTGATTGATGTTAAGACCAGCAAAACAAGAATGAACCGCCAAGGACTATGCAATTGACCATTCTTCCACGAGTTTTGGGAATTTTCAAGTTTCGAGTCAGAGTCTTCTCTTTCTTTTATTGAGCCAATTTGTATTTCTACTTTAATGTTTGTCTTCACATTTGAGTCTGCCTTGTTGTTGAAAAAGTGAAAAACCAAAAATAGAGTCAGCATTGTAGTCCCGAACTACGTCACGACCTAATTCCTTGCAAAGGCATACGTTGGTAGCCCTTAATGGTTCGGTTTCAACTCCTGAGAATCGATGTCACGCTTTTGTGTTAGAATTGTCATAATAAACTTGAGATTTTGCATTAATCCTTGAAAATGGAATTGTTTTCCACCATCATTTGAGATTCATGATATTCACTTCAAAACACGAAATGATTGAACCCTCAGCTCTCATACGAAGAAGGAATTCCAGGCGTCATTCTCCAACGTAATCAATGAACAATGCTTTGACACACACACACACACACAAAAAAAAAAAAAAAAGGCCTGCTAGGTTGAAAATCCACAAGGGCAGCCTAGGCAAAAGTTAAGGCAAGAAGCTCGCTGGATCAAAACTTTGAAGTAAGGACCAGACAAAAGTTAGAGGATGTACAAATTCTTTCTATCAAGTTGTGCAATTCAAAATGAAGAAAGACATTCTTTGTTTTTATTCCCCAGATAAATATATCCCTTAATAGCCCCTTTGAGCCTTAATCATTTTCTTTGAAGAAGAATCCAGCTAGGCAGCTATCCCTCACACTGGGGTGAATTAAGAGAAGCAAAAGTGCCAAATGCATGGTTGTCAGCATCACGTTAAAATTTCAAAAGAATGAAAATGCCAAGTTCATAGGCACAACCAAATGCGAAGCACTAAAGAAAGAAAAAAGAAATAAAGTGTCCATCAAAAGCCAAAACGAGGCACAAAGGAAAACATTGAAGAAAACAGAAATGGCACACCAAAAGGGTTCAAGATATCTGCTAGCTTTAACCTAGAAGAAAAATGAAATTTTTTTAGCTTACTATCCTTTCTTGGTTTTGCCCAAAGCCTTGGCACTGTTACAACCTAAATAAAGTCTTTTCAGATTGAAAAACACAGCTTGATAGTGAGGATCTAGTGGAACAATATCATCGAAAGTCAAAGCATTGCAAAACACCAGCATCCGCTTGAAGTAAAAGTCCAAACCAGAGCACCTCAGATCTTCATCAACAACGTGGGTCAAAAGTCAAAGCATTACAAAACACCAACATCCGCCGGAAGCTCAGATCCTCATCAGCAACCCGGGTCACAAGTCAAAGCATTACAAAACATTGGCATCCGCCAGAAGCTCAAATCCTCATCAGTAACCCGGGAGCAAGGTATTGCACAAGACCAGCGTCTACCAGAAGCAAAAGTCCAAACCAGGGCACCTCAATGGAAAATTAGCAGATCAGCATCCCAGAGCATGGGTCCACAATAATAATTCTTGTGTTTTGATAATCAATTTGAATGAACATCATTTGACGAAGTATACACAATTTCAAAACCAAAAAGACTCAAGTTTATGACAATTTCAAACATCAATTGTGGAGCACCTTTTGCCATTTCCCAAATTCTCGAGTTTGTCATCGCTTAAAGGTCTTTTCAGGTCAACATAATCTTGTCAGAGTCCATTCCTTTGTCACAAGGTCAAAATAACCAGCGTCTGCCAAATTCATAAGTAGTCATTCTCCACCCAGTCAAGAGCACCTTCAGGGAAGTCACTCTTTTGAGTCTATTGAGTCAGCCTAGTCTTGTCCAAATCTACCCCTTCTTTGAGTATGTCATCTCCACCCAAATTAGGGGCATCTTTGTAAAGTCATTCATATCGTCTAGGCCTTGTCCAAATTCGCACATGGTCTTTTGTCCCGTCAACCCTTGGTAGTCTCGTCATTCTTAAACTCGTGAAAGATGATTTCAAATGCATGGAAGAGCCTATGTGTGGATGAATGAGTCGAGGGGTTTAGAATTAAAGCTTGTTATTTGGGGACACATTTGTCCAAAACAAGGACACATTAGCTCAGCGCCATCTACTGGGAGAAGCGCATACACCTAAGTTCAAGACTTAGGGCAGAAAATGCCAAAAAGCTCTAGCCTCACAGAAAGCCAGAAAGCCCATAAGCTCAAAAGTCTTGATTAGAAGCAACCTTAAACCCAGCCCCTGTCCAAAAGGAAAGACAACAATGCAAAAAGAGATACCTTGCCGCGCCACCTAATTTCTAATAAAAGGAATGTTATCATTATGTCATCAACTGTCGAAACCTAAGTCTCATGTAAGAGTCCTCATGGACAAACTTTTTAATTAATTTGGGAGATACATTTCTCACCTAATGCTTTTTACGAGACCTCGCTGGTCTTGCGTTAATCCTTTGAGAGAGCTCACTGGTATCGCTCTAATCTTTGAGGGACTTTCACCAGTCTCACTCAAACCAAGTTGGGACCTCACAGGTCCCGCATAAACCTTTTTAGGGACCCACACCGGTCTCGCTTGTCAATAGCCTCATTGCTCTGGTTCTCACACACAAGAACTTAACCTAATGAGTAGTCGACCTAACCATGGCTGTTGACACGCTTTGGACACCTCGCCATCTCATTCTAATCACTTTTTACTACTAACGAAGCCCCGTTTGCTGGTTGTTTTTTGTTTTCAAAACTCGGTCGTTCATAATTTGCAAAACATTTTCGAATTGGGTTTACCGGAAGACCCTAGCATCGGGAGATGCCCAGAAGTTAGCGAAAGACCATGCAGAAGCCTAGGGGGCTACTAAGAAGTCAGACTTGACAGATTTATAAGATAGTCGGGCGGCCAACAGAAACAGTCGCACGGCTAACCTATGTTGGCCGATCGGCCAACCGTAACAGATCAAAAATAAAACTTTGGTTTTGACCTCAAAACTTGTTCAGACAGATTTTTCACCACTTCTCTTGTGCAAACAAGTTGCAATGGGTATTTGAAATTTTTGGGGTAGTCGCTTGGCAATTTTAAATCATATTTGGATAAACGGATACTCCAAAAATCTCGGATATGCTGAAATTTACTATGTTGATCATAATAGAAAAGTTTGAAGGCCAGAAGTGATGAAGCCCGAGATCGACCGAACAAGGAGCATCGGGGCACGTGTCACATATCGTCAATTTCCTGCCACCCTCAAAGCATGTGTATTCAAAACTGGACTGTCGAACTCTAAATTTTTCCTGTGTGAAGCCTAATAAACATGTCTAATGAATAAAAACCAAATAGCATCCATGTCGTGAAAGCAAAAGTACATCCATCCAAAGGCAAAACCAACCCAACATCAAAAGCCACCACGGCATGCAAGCTATATCCATGAAAAAAAAAAAAAGCAAAGATGGGCAAACAGGCACCCAAATCAAAATTGAGCAAATAGGCTCGTGCGACCTCTTAAAAATCATGACGACGGTCCACTGTTGAGTGTCGGTGCTCCTCAAGTGTACTCGGAAGGTCTGCATAGTCATTCACACTGCTATCACTGCTGTCTCCGCTATCACTGCTGTCTCCACTACCACTGCTATCACTACTACCACAGTCACTACTAGCGACGCTCTCCATTTTCCAAGGAGTCCACTGTGACTCAGGTGCCGAATTCCCAGGAATACTCTCTTCTAGCCTGTCAACTAAAGGCCTCCTTTCACTTTCTATTTCTTGCGCTTGTATCCCTCTCAGTTAAATTTCTCGCGTTTATATGCTTGATTGTGTGTTATTTTGATTGACTGTTATTATTTGTCTCTTTTAAGCTCGTTATTTCCTGATATATTGTTTATGTGAAATAAAGTTTTCAATAAAATATTTTCAAAGAATAATCCCACAAAGATTTAGTAGAGACCGGAAAATCCCGGGCACGCGGGGTGCATTTTTCAAACAATACCATCCCCGCCAGTAACCTGGCTCCCAAACCCAAATCTCTATTTCTTTGCAGATCAAACCCTTTTTAAGCGGCATAAGAGTCATTATTTTTCTAAACGGTTTCTCGGGTACCTAACATTTTCCAGAAATTAAACCACGGATGGCGACTCTAAATTTTTTCTTTTTCCCGGATCGCCCCTTTTTCACAAACACACCCAAAACACATGGGCCTATAACGCGAAACGAGCCTACACGGTACACTTGATTAAGAATGAAAAACATGTGTTTTTACTGTTGGTTTGGAGGCTTGGAGATAAGCCACATATCTTGACTTTTGAGTTACGTGATTGCAAATTTATTTGATTGACCTAGTTGTAGTTATCTATATTAGGCTTATAAAAGGCTGTACAATTGTGTATTGTAATCTGGGAGAAAAGAAGAGAAAGGCAGAGAGTGAGAGAAAAGACGTGGCACCCCTTTGGGACTTCCCTCACAAGTGGCAGGAAAAATATTTAGTATGTGTGAGAGCATGAGTGCTATATAATTTTGTTACAGAGGAGTAATAAAATAGAGTGTTTGAGTTTGTGCTATATTTCTCTTTTTTTCCCAACATATTTCATGCATAATGTGTTTTGAGTGTTTGATACATGAGCCTTTGCCCAAATTTCGATTATGGAATTAATTCTCTGCTTTGTTTATCTTTAAGTTAATTTAATTTGAAGCCTGGAACTAGTAAACACAATCTTCAATTTGTCAATTTGGCTACATAAATTCTAAACTGTGATCAACTTGTCTTTATAAAGCCCAGATCGACTATTGTTTCTATTGTCGCTATGATTTTGAAACCTGACTTTTGTATCTATTGTCGTTTTCGGTTGATAAATCTTTCTAAAATTCATGGCTAATGTAGGCGAGGCTAATAATATCAAACTCGAAAGTTTAGCGGTCAACATTTTGGTAGATGGAAAAAGAAAAAGTGCATTATTGTGGCTCTCTCTGTTAGAATTAGTCTCTGCCATTGAAAAACCCCAAACGTAAAATAAATCTTGTAAGCCAAGGGATAAACCAGAACATCAGAATCAAAGGGGACCAAAGCCTCAAGTGAATAGGTTGGTTAATCAAAAAGATATTGTAGAATCCTCATTTAGGTATAGTACCTCTATTAATTTTGCTTATCATGATAAAGATTGGTGGTTATATTCTGGGGCTAATATACATGTGTGTTATGATAGTTGTTGATTCAAAACCTATCAGAAGTCTAGTGGAGGAAGTGTAATCTTAGGAAATGATACAGTCACCCAAGTAATTGGAATTGGAAACGTAGAATTAAAAATGTCATCTGGGAAAACATTAGTACTAAAGGATGTGAGACATGTTCCAGACGTTAGAAGATATTTAGTTAGTCGGGTGTTGATTGGGGAAAAAAGAAATTCTTGATTTGTCGATTACAAAATTTTCTTTGTCGTTTTGGCCTTCATGAGACTCCCCTTACTATATGTAACAAAGTTTTGAATCTTGTGGGGAAATATGGGGTATTACTGATTTTAAGGAAGCTTCAAAACTTTATTTAGCACTTATGGTCACCATTTCTTTGATGTTAGCTTGAAACTGGTATGAAGAAAATTAAATATCTCTATGGCTCTTTAGTATTTACACATGTTACTCGTAAGGAACAATAGTAATGTGGGGGTACACACAATTTTATTAAGGAAGATGAGTAGTGTGGGGGTGAATGTGCACTATCTCTGTGTTTCGTTTGTAATAGTGAAACGTTTTATCCGAGACACCATCCGTATATCTAAGTATTGTTTATGGTTTTGTGGTGTGACTACTTTTGATGTTGGCTTACCTTGCTCTTATTGAGAAAAATCTATACTAATTATTTTTTGCATTGTAGAATTGTGTTTGAAATTTTGACAGGTGCACCGTATAAAAGCTGGCATGAATCAAGATAGAATGTGAGTTGACACTTCTTAAAGAGTACTCAAGTATAATGCGTGAAAGTTAGCGCTTAAAGATCTAACTCCTAAATTCAAAGGAGAATAAGGCTTGGGAAGCCAATTATTGAGGCATGTGTGAGTAAATTATGTAACTCCCAGGAGGTGTAATTGCCTCAGGACTAGCGCGTGCTAGATCCTTTATACATAAAATAAAAATGTTGAGAGGATGAGTGTAAGCCCATAGGGAGTCACCTATGAGGTAATCCAACTTGTGTGATTGGAGATCGTGAATGAAGTTCAATGTTGGTAGAAACAATCTGCAGCGCGTGACTCGAATACTAGCACTTTTAATATATTCAAAGACATGCCATGAGCAATTTTAAATGTTCTCCCCCTCATCCCTAAAGGCATTGGTGCTAATGAAATGTGACTGGTTAGGAAGGGTACCCTGAATGAATCCAAGGCATTTATATTGTTGCAGGATGGACCTCCGTCACTTCTATCCTTGGAGGATTTACCTAAGCGAGAGCCATCATGGGACCACAACCATGGGATTAGGGCTATTCCCCAAAATTCTCATGAGAATCAAGATGAGCGCATGGCCATTAATATTGCTAACCCGCGCCTAAGTCTAGTATCAATACCATATGTGTCACATGTTGAATTCTGGTCAAAGGAGTCCAGTTCAAGACCTAGCTAGTTCACTAAGATTCCTTTAGTATGAGACTGTCAACACTAATTGAGGTTCAAGACCGAAAGACACCTACGCCCATTGTTTGGTATTATGTTGCCCAGATGTTCTTCTATTTTTTTCTATTTACTATATATGCTTTACGCCTTATTTAAATTTTTAAAACTTGTGGGGGATTGTTGGGATATTAAGTTTTATAAATTTAAATAAAGAGGTTTGTTAATGAGTTGTGCCTTTTCATATAAGGGACATGACTTTTGTGAAGAGTCACTTCAAGTTCTATAAATATAGAATTATCCTGCAAGGATTTTTAATAACTTAATACCTTGAGTTCCCCTCTATCTTCTCACCATTATATTTTTTATATCCTATGGCAATTAGAGAAACACCTAGCACCCTCGTCTTCTGCCGATCATGTAACGTGGAGACATACTATGAGATTTTTGAGTTGTATCTTGGAGTGGTATTCGACTATCATAACTTACACGAAGGGAGGTGAATACGGCTTTAGGACAGCGATATGCCGTGCCTTCCATCGATCTCACAAACTATTTTCCTACCTCTACTATCTAATATATATATTTAACTGACTGTGTTCATTTTTTACATGTCATGTGCCGCATCTTACATTTGGGTTTTTCGTGTTCATTGTGTTCTAAAAGTTCTAACAAACTATTCTTCCCGGTTGATATTGACCAATTCAATATGCATAAGAGTTACGTGAATTATGAATTTGAAATCAAAACCAATAATCCTTACCTTAGATTCGGCCTACAGAATTGTATCCTCCTCCGATTCTTCTTCTTCTTCTTCTTCTTCTTCTTCTTCTTCTTCTTCTTCTCCTCTCTCTCTCTCTCTCTCTCTGTGATTTTCTTCGGTGCAAAACAAAGAGAAACCAGGAAGCTTCCCTTTATAGACTTGGAGTCACCCTATTGACTTGGAGTCAATTAAGCACGAGGTGTCCCAAGAGTTTAAATTTTCCACAAACAACAAATGAGAATGAAAGGGGACCATTCCCTTGCCTTCCACGGCTTAAGACTCTCTCTTTATTTTATTCTTCTTCTTTTTTTTTTTTTAAATATCACTCGACCAATGGTGGAAAAGTGCACACATTAAATAAAATGCCAAATAAGAAATAAAATTCCACCTCAAGTGTGATGCACGTGCTTGTTAAGAACGGATGTCACAGTATTTATGACTAATTTTTCCTTCGTATTTTGTTTACTCTCTCTATCCCAAAAAGGATGTCCAAAAATACTATTCACAACTTTCAAAAAATTCGATATTTGGAAATTTATAATACTACTATTTATGATTTTAAAACTTTTGTTTAATAAAACTAAATGATATTTATCAAACAAGATGCATTACATATACAAATCATTATAAATAATTTTATGAGGGGTGAATAGTATTTTTAGACATCATTTTTTGGAACAGAGGGAGTAGATAACAAAAGGTTTAAACTTATGCCTTCAGTTTTATCAAGCAACGTAAAAAAAAAAATTCACTTATTTATCCATCTTTGATAAAGCTGATTTTTGTGAAAACTAATTTATTGGTATTTTTAGGGGATGAATTTCCAAATATGAGTGTATAAATGGTAACACAATTATATATAATATCCAAAAGCAAGAGGGTTTGTTTATTCTTAAATTAATAACAATACAAATTGATAAAATATAAAAATTAGTATAGTCTGCTGGGTGCACTAGTCTGCTAACTCACCTTCAAATTATGCAGAAAGAAATAATGCACAAAGATAGCAAATTACAGTTTTGATTCTTTGAAACTAACTTACTTGGCAATATGTGTGGAAAATCGCATGGCCACATATCCACATCGTAGGGTCTTGTTTTATTTGGGAACAAGACCAGTGATGCAAGAGAATTCCCTATTGAGAAATTCGACAAATACTATATATACATATTCATGTCCTCTAGTCTTTTGTATCTGAACAAGTTCAGGAATCCATCCCCCTCTGAATGATGACGAAATGGTTTAATTAACAAACTCCACTTTTCTAACTAACTTGATTCCATTTCAAATATAAAACGGAAATGCTACGATACGTACTCCACAATGTTCGGGATATACGCATACGCCCTTTAAATTGGATAGAAATTCATAATGTTTGAATTTCGTTTCAAAATATCCATCATCAATTCGTGATTTCTCAGTCGAAATTCAAAACTTTTTTTTTTTGGGTGTAAGCGCATTCAAAGGTTTTAGAAATTCAAACATTTACATGTCATGAGCTGATGCTACGATTTTTTTATTTTTTATTTTTAGAAATACCGTAAATTTCGATGCAATTGAATATCATTTGTTATGTATGATTAAACAAGGGATGTACTTCTATGCAAATATTGTGAATTTCAGGCGATTTAGGAACTGAATATGGTACACACTGAAGTTAAAGGCACATACTAGAAAAGAAAAGGCGAGTCAGCTTCCTTAGCTGGCCTTTTTTGGATTCAACAATGCATGCATGATTGTTACGCATAAAAAAGATTAGTGTGAAGTAAACAAGATCTCGATCAAGGAACTTCACAGAAAAAAAATTGGCCTATACTTAGAATAACTTTTTAATAAAAAATTATGGAACTTGTGTCTTGTAGCATTTTGGACCTTCTTACTGGATTAATCCAGGTCTGGTCTAGTAGCAAATGCCTAAATTTAGGAGTTTGCTTCTTCCTAATTAGGTCCCAACAGGTTCAAAGTTTTGTAGAAGCTATAAACTTTTACGGGCCGGGTTAGTTGATAGTAATAAGTTTTGCTTTGACTTTAAATAATCTTCGGCCCTTGTAAACGGCAAAATTTAACTCCAGAATTGTCCTGAGATGCGTGTAAGGTGACCAGAAAGTTTTAATATCAAAAAGAATATAATTGGATTGGTGTTTAAACCAATGATTTCATCTTAATATAGAGCCTAGAGGAAGATGGGGTTTATCATCTTGGGAAAGGTACTTATCAGAGGACGATGCTTGTCATTTAGGACACCGGTGCCATTATGAATGATTATTTTTAATCATGTGATTCATGTCATTTAGACAACAGAGTGACAATCACATAGTAGATAATGCTTGGAGAGTTATTTTGTGCACCCTCGCCCGCTCATGAGTCTGGATCCTCTCATGTAACGCTCTAAGCTTGACACTTTGTCGCTTTAGCGAATCAATGGTTAAGATTTCTCTTTTATTAGAAGGATTCAAAACGACTAAAGTCCATGGGGTTTTCACTAAGTAAAAGAAAAGACGAAAAAAACACACCCTCCAATATACCTTTTACACTTTCTGATACATTTTCAAGTTTTATCTACTTTTATACATTGTTCACATATTTCAATATGTTTTTTTAATCTTAACAGAAGCCAATTGGGCTTGTTTTAGCATTTTCTGCACAAAAAAAAAAAAGGGAAAGGAAAAAAAAAACAGAAATGCTAAGTGCCAAGAGAAGTATTACTCAGAATTTATCCAGAAAGTGAAAATGATGAGCCCCACTCATTTCCACTTTCTAGGTAAATTCTGGGTATGTAGGTATTGTTGCTCATATTAAAAACACCCACATTTACTAGGACTTGATGAGTCTTTCAGTGTTTCGTACATTATTGGAGTAGTAAGCAAAACTTTTTTGGAATGTACTTTCTAAAATGATCCAACCTTTGTTTTTTTGTACCAAAATTTAATTTTTAATATACTTATTGATATCAAGTTAAGCTGATTTTTTGCATATATACACTAATCTGCAGGCCTTACAAAATGACTAATTCAGATCATTGCAATGAGATGTCGATGGAAACTCCAATGGGGGCTTCCGTAAACAGCTCCTTCCCTGAGCCTCCATGAAATTTTTTTTCTCATCAATCAATCCAAGCTTTTGATCTCTCTATTTAACCTTTTTCGGGTAATCCTAAACATTTAGAAATAACAAGACCCTCAAATTTGAATTTTCTTAATCTCCAGCATTTAAAATTGCCAGTAGTGGGTTCTGCTTGCAGCATAGTAAGAGTTCAATTCCCCGGGAAGACAAACCATGATTTAAGTGTGGGCCATGGCGATAGGTTATTTTGTTAGTCTTTTTCGAGAATTAGTCGATGAGTATATAAGTTGGCCCGGACACTCTGTTATTAAAAAAAAATTACCAAAGCCTCAAAGGCAATTTTTTATTCTTAGAAATAAATTACAAACCCAAATTCCTATATATAATTGCTTATGTTAAAAACTAATTCCTGGTATTAAAACTTACAAGTACGTCTAGTACAAACACCTTTTGAACACATTGGACGGCTCGGATCGTCAAAAAAATATCGGGAACATGGAGTCCCGGATCCGGGACTCCCGGACTAGAACACTACTCTATATATATATATATATATATATATATATATATATATATATATATATATATATATATATATATATATATATATATATATATATTCCCGGTATTTGTTTTTTGAAGATTTCTCGTGTGGACCATTGAAAACACCTTCTAAACACATTGGACGGATTGGATATTCCAAAAATAATTTGCAACACAAAAAGCCATATTTTCCTTATTTCCGGGAGGTGTGGACTAGAAAATATATATATATATATAGGTCTATTTTCTAGTCCACACCTCCCACCTCCCAGAAATAAGGGGAAAAATGGGATTTTTTTGTGTTGCAATTATTTTTTGGAAAATCTGATCCGTCCAATGTGTTCAGAAGGTGTTTTCAAGGGTTCCCGAAGAAAATCTTCAAAAAAAAAATAGTAGGAAGGGTTTGATCCAAGCAAATTTTGCAAAAACTGTATTTATATATTTTTGCGAAAAGTACTTGGATCAAGCCCTTCCCGGTATTTTTTTTTTGAAGATTTTCCGCGAGGACCCTTGTGTTTACATATAAAATTAGCCAATCCAATAATTAATTGACACGTAATCAAAAGTGTCAAACGTTGGCAATTACTCGTCAATGAAAATACACTGGATTAATAAGATAAAGTTGATTAAATACGATGTCGTATTACTTCTCAATTTAGAAAGGCAGTTATTGGCAGTTACGAGTCATTGCTAAAATAAATATTGGCTTCGAAGCCATAATATCAATTGCTAAACACACAAGCTCCACGTATAAACTTGTGAAACAAGGCAATTGGCAGTTAGAACACGTGGAATATTTTTGGAAGGCAGTTATCTCCTTAACATGTTATCATTTGAGTTTGTTAAGCAAACATGCAGATTTAAAGCCTCTAGAAGAAGAAAGAATTCAAATTCAGACGTGGAGGAAGAATAACTGCCAACTCTCAGAGTGGAAGTTAGAGTTCGAAGCAAACTAGATTCAAATTCATGGAGTGGGAAGTTTAAACTACAAGCAACGTCTATAAACAGAAGAAATTGAAGAGTGAAAACCCTCAGACAAATCTTCAACAAACAGCTATCAAAAAAACTGATGTTTGGTTTGTTCATTGGCAAAGTAGTTTTGGATTTCGAAACTCAGTTCGAAGTAGATTAGGAATTAGATTAGGATTTATCTCGATTGTTCTTGTAACAATCACCCCTATCTCAGTTGTTCTTGTAACAATCACCTGTTCGAAATTCGGTTACTCTGTATTTGAAGTTGGAGACGATTTCGAAGTAAGTTTATCTTTGATTTATCAATCGAAGTGTCTTGTTTCTTTATTGTTCTTTGATTTCCTAAGTTTATTGGTTTACATTTCTTCACTTGTTAAGAAAAATCCTCTTAATTGAGGTAATTGAACCAACAAAACGCAATCGTCTGATTAGATTTAGTTTTTCCAAAGTTAATCTGAGGGAGGAGATTGAAACTCTCTCTGGCACGCTCGCATATAATCATTTTTCATTGCAAAGAAGTAAAAATAACCAAATACAACTTGAAAACACCTTCTGAACACATTGGACGGATCAGATCGTCAAAAAAAAATTTGGATCATGAGGTGCGGAAATTAAAAGTCCGGATATATATATATATATATATATATATATATATATATATATATATATATATATATATATATATATATAGGGTTTGCTTCACATCCGGACTTTTCATTTCTGGACTTTTTATCCAAATTTTTTTCCGATCGATCCAATGTTCGAAAATAATTTTCAGGTGTTATCTTGAGGAAAATCTTCAAAAAAAATACCGGGAAGGGCTTGATCCAAGCAATTTTCGCAAAAAATATATATTTACATTTTTTGCGAAAACTACTTGGATCAAGCCCTTCCCGGTATTTTTTTTTTTGAAGATTTTCCGCCTGAACCCTTGAAAACACATTGTGAACACATTGGACAGATCGAATTTTCCAAAAATAATTTGCAACACAAAAAAAAACCCCTTTTTTCCTTATTTCTGAGAGTGTGGACTAGAAATTTAGGATATATATGTATATATATATATATATATATATATATATATATATATATTCAACTCCACGCAATTCAATTATAGACCCAAGAACTTAAGATCAATCATCAAGCGGTCAATAACGAGGAGGTCGAGAGAGGTTTTTCTTTTCCGGTGTCTGTTCGTTCCTGTACTAGCTGGTTTTCCCAGTCTAGTTTTGTTACCGATCTGGTCTTTCCATATCTGGTGGGTGAAGGTGGTGGGTTAATAAATTTTGTTTTCTCGACTGCTTTTTTGGTCATCCAAGTTGCCTTATGCTCGCCGTGGTTGCATGGTCAACCAGTTCCGTCGGTTTGTTTGTTGTTAATCTAGTTCAAATCTAGACGATCCATAAGGAGTTTCACTCTCCTTATTCTTTGACTCACACTAAACCTGACTTTGGCTCGGTTTGTTTCGCGCATCTAATCTATTTGTGTATTGCAGTATGTGTCAACGAGCTTGAGGCTCATGTCGAGAAGATTGAGAGAGCTTTCTTACCTATGTGCTTTGTTGTTTTATTTCCTTTGTTTTTTTGGGTTGTTTTACTGGATTTTTATTAGTGTTGTTTGGACGGAATCGTTGTAAGTGCCGCTGAGCTTTTATGAATGTTAAAGCTTTTCTTCTGTTCAAAATATATATATATATATATACTTGAGAATTGCTATACAATGGTCATGTTAGCGGAACAACAATATATCGTATTACAGCAACAATATTCTTGTTAGGTCAAATTTAGATGTTGGTTGATCTTAATTCGGATTTCAATCCTCAAAAAAAAGTTATAAAAAAAAAAAAAAAAGACAACGATTATCTTGTCCTGTCAAAAAAAGACAGAGAAATGCCTAAATGCATGTGAAAAATAGGACGACTCTTTGCATGATAGTGATGACACAATAAGTAAAAGATTTGGGGGCTCAAAATGGCGATTCTTTCTTCAGGCAGGCTACAGATTTCTGCTTTCGATAGAGGAAAACTGAATGTCCTATTTTTTCCCCTTCTGTGGTGGCAAATTGGCAATGGTCGACTGGTCTGTTTCTAAGGTGGGCCGAGTTGATCTAAAGAGCGGGAGTATCACGTGCCATGGGTGCAGTGCAAAAAGTTCCAAGGGAGGATGGAATTCATAAATACACACACATACATACATATATATATATATATATGTGGATAGATATATGGACCAATTCCAAAAAAGAATGTGATCTTCACATGATATTGCACATTTGCAGTCCTCTTTACGTCAATAACATGCCAGGTCAGCCGAAGGGTTAGTTTGTTTGATTGGTGGATTAATTTGCTATCTGCGTAATTGATCAAGATTCGATTCTTGGGATCAAACAACAAAAAGTAGTAATTTGTTTTGATTTCTTCAGTACTAGCGGACCGAAAAAGAGATTAGTTGAGGTACGCATAAACTGGCCCGAACATTTTTTACTAGTCAAACCAATAAATAAATAATAATAACATGCGTGGTTTTTTCTTTCTTTATTGGTACGTATCCAATCCAAATAACGACTATTCCATTGTTCACTAGCAGAGGTTCAATTAAATTTAAAGCAAGTTTTATTCAGGAGTAATGCTACTATGTGCACTATGCCTTTTGGCATATGATGTGCATCTCATATAAATAACCACAAATTCTCATATAAGCCCACAAAACTTCATATTCAATAAAATAAATATTCATATCAATAATCACAATAATAAATATTGGAGTACCAAAATTCAATAAAGAGAATCACAAAATCTCATATGGATATGAGAAAATTTTAGAATAAAAAAATCAGAAAAAATGGCAACCGGTTGGTCACTGGGCCCACCTGTGAAAAAAAAATCAATATGAGATTTTGTGACTTTCAAAATGAGTGTTTGTAAAAGAAAATATGAGACTTTTGTGGTCCACTACAGTTCAAAAACTATCATATGAAATTTCGTGAGTTTCAAAATGAGTGTTTGTGCATATATGAGACATGTCACTATCAATACACAATAATATTTTTGGACTGTAGTGGTCCACAAAAAACTCATATATTCCTCCACAAGTTCTTATTTTTTAAACCAAAAATTCTCATATCAAATGAGTTTTTATATGAGTATTCTTCCAAGTATATATGAGATTTTAGTAGTATGACTCAACGTAGGCTAAAATATGTATTTCTGTGGCACATTATATGAGACATGTCACATCAATATATATACACACAACATGTATCACATTTTCACTACAATCCAAAACTATCATATGAGATTTCATGGTATGTTTTATGAGGTTAACTTTTGGCAATATGACATTTTGTGGCTCTTTTGAATTTTTGTGGTAATTTTATGAGCATTCGTGGCTTCATATATGAGATTTTTGAAACCCAAAACGTTATATGAGAGATCACCCAAGGTTTTATGATTTTTTTTGGCTCTCCATGTGAGAGAAAGATGACCGGTATAGGGGGTCTATTTTTGCATATGTGGCGCAATCTCGTTCGTTGATCTGGTCAAAGGTGCATATGGTATGCCCTTTCATATTTTTAACCACAAAATCTCATATTTGACCCGCAATAACTCATATTTATTATCACAAAATCTCATTTTTTGACCCAAAAGTAGGGTGCACATTGTAGCATCCCTCTTCAGACTAGTTCAATACAGGAACGATGTCACTGGGGTACGTGAGACTCAAATCTCATTGCTAAAAACTCCTTGAAACCCTGCTTCTCATTTAGATGTTAATGAAAGCTTGGCCAAGCAAGCTCTAAGGTCTCGTTTGACATATAGAGTGCTCACACTCGATTTGAGTACTAAACAAGGGCTCATGCTCAATTTGACTAGCTACTGAACGAGGCTCTGCAAAACAAATCGAGTGTTTTTCCACAAGTCGAGCTACAATTAGCTCGAGCTTTTAATGAGCCGAGCCTCGTACTGTTAATAGTTGTGTTGATATAAACATAGATGATACATGGATATTGGGGGGAGTGAACATGGGAGAAAGAGAGAGAGAGATGCTGATTAGAAAAGATTTTAATATTGAGTATTCCATTACAAATGGATTAAAACAAAAGGCTTAATTACGTAGTCCCTAGATACTGTGGGTGTGTTAGGTGGAAAGTTGGAGCTTAATTAAAAAGAAATTAAGCCTTGGATTATTGAGTTTGGCTTATTACCATGAAGTTATAAAAGCAAACATGACCTTGGAGTGCTGGGTTTTCATGCAATGGAGCTATAGATTCCGCGTGTCTCTAGCTAGCTGAGAGGATCGCATAAAGGTAAACATGATTTTGAAACCTGCATGTGATTTTTATTTTGTTCTTTGTGTGTGTGTGTGTGCAGTCCAAAGGTGCATGTAATTAATGCTATACAAGGAGATTATTTATTTGCAAAAAAACTACAGATACACCACTTATGCACACCAAACTGATGTGGGGAATGAGGAAAAACCCATTTTTTTGGGCTGGACCCATAATGGGTTTCTCCCTTCTATCACATCAATTTGTTGTGTATTTAGTGTCCATGATTTGCCCATAGCATTTTTCGATTTGAAAATACATTATCCATGGTCAATTTGTGGAATTATTAGATCACATAGTCCACAGATGTTTATTCATTATACATGTATCCACTTGATAATTTAAGCTGTTGATCTCATAGAACCCAATGACGTCATTCACAAATATAAAGGTAATATAAGAGAAATGCTATGGGTACACCCCTAATGGAGTTGAGCTCAAGTTAGCCGTGGATAATGTATTTTCACATCCTAATGCTCATAATTGCCGCCCAGAATTCTAGGTGTAATTTTATTCAAAAGAACTAGCTAGGACCATATATGTATTTACTCAATCACAAATATTTTCGAAATTATCGTTTTTTTCTCTGGCGAATTCAAGAGTTTCACTAGGTTGATTAGTAGACCCAATGTCACGAATTGTGAGAGCAGACCAACAATCAAGTCGGGTATGGGGTTAGTTAAAGATGTGGTAGTAGAGAATATTCCTACAAGAAAATCGAGCTCAAATCATGAAACAAAAATGAAAAGGGCACGGATAAAATCTAGAAGAAAACCATTAAACATTGGGAGTATAAACACTCCACAAAGGGAGATGAAAGAAAATCAACAATCAAATTATCCTTTTTATACGATCCCTGCCAAGAAATCGGGGAAGCAAAACTGGTGCTAAGCCGACACATATTAGTACACCGATGGAGTAGGGGTGTAGGGCGCTTCCGTGTGCTTAACCGATTTTTTGTTTTATGATCTGAATCCTTTAGCTTTAGGGGGTGTTCCACTAATTGGTTTTTTAGTTTTTTGGTTTTTTTTTATCTTTAGTTTTTCAAAAAAACCAACTAGTTCCACTAACAAGTTTTTGGTTTTTGGTTTTTTAGTTGTGTTATGAAATTACAAATCTACCCTTCTACCCAAACAACTATTGCTCTTTTTTTTTTGAAGGGAGGGCAGATTCGTAATTTTACATGGTTAAAGTACATGTACTTGATTGTGCAATGATTTGGTTTTTTTTAAGTTAGTGGAATGAAGTGGTTTTTTTGTTGGTTTTTTGTGGGGTTTTGTTTAGTGCAATGAAGTAGTTTTTTATTTAAAACAAAACTAGTTTTTTGTTAGTGGAACATGGCCTTAGTTTGTATAGTAGTAAATTATTCAAGCAAAAAAATAAAATGGACCAAATTTTTATTCAGACAATATTAGATACATGAAAATGGATGGCAATTACAATTTTAAAAAAATTACTGCAAGAGGTACAATTAACTTGATATTTGAAACACATATACTCCCTTCGTCCCAATTTATTTGTTCAATTTTAAAAATCCAACTTATTAATGGAACATAGTCATTATACTTTCAAAACTAAACTTGCCACAAGTTCCCTTCGTTTCAAATTATGTCACAGCAATTCAAGAAATAAAGGGTAAAATAGGTATTTTTATGGGACTTCTTTTAGGCCTTTTAAAAAGAACCGGGGGCCTAATGAGGTCACTCACTACAGAGTGTAGTAAGCAACGATGACCATTAATTGGACTCAGTCATCAATGATTTAAATTTAAAATAAACTCTTTGAAGTACTAAATCAAACGGGTATCTTTCCTCACTACACCCTGTAGTGCCCTGATTCCCTTTTAAAATTGGATAAACAATTTAAGACAATGAGAAGTCAAAAAGTGGACAAAGAAAATGAGACGAGATATTAATATTTATCAATCTCTACCAATTGAACTATTCAGATCACAATCATAAATTCTCAGTTAAACACACCGAGACACCTTACACCCCATAGTGCATTGGCGCACTATGCTTAACACTTGGATCAAAATGATTTGTTCATATATATCTGGGGTACGATATATATAGAGAGAGAGTCCCGGATCCGGGACTCCATCTTCTCAATATTTTTTTGACGATCCGAACCGTCCAATGTATTCAAAAGGTGTTTTCCAAGGTCCTCGCGAGAAAGCTTCCAAAAAAAATACCGGGAAGGGCTTGATCCGAGCAGTTTTTCGCAAAATTGTAAATATACAATTTTTTAAAAAACCGCTGGATGGGTTTCCCCTTCCTGCATTATTTACGAAGATTTCTAACGTGAATCTTGGAAAACACCTTTTGAACACATTGGACAGTTCGGATTTTCCAAAAACAAATTTTAAAAGCATCAAAACACCAAAAAACCTCCAATCCGGGATCCCAGATTGGATAATTACCTTATATATATATGTAGGAGTACGAGAAATGCTTATTCATGGATGTGAACATGAAATGGGGCTATTCTTGTGCTGGGATCTCGGTGGATTGCTCATCCCAAGATCCGGTGTGATTCGGCGGTCAAGAAAGTTTTTTTTCATTTGCGATATATCAAGGAGGAGGAGAGTTAACGCTTTCGCTTTCGGGAGCCCTTAGATCTTGAAATGGACAATCGAGATCCATGCCGTGCAAATTTTCTGTTTGCGCTGCATCTGTGAATAAGTATTTCTCGAGGAATATATACTACCGTGAGTAAGCCAAAGTAAACTGCCTCTCCTCTCCTCACTAAACAACAAAAATCCCAACTCCCGCACAAAGACAACTCCATGGCCCGGCCACACAGTGTACCCCTCACATGCTTACCAAAATCCAACAAAATCCCCACCCTCTCTTCCTCTCCTCACCTTTATATTACCCTCCAATTACTCTCTCTCTCTCTCTCTCTCTCTCTACCTGCACAGGAGTACTAAAGCAATAAGATCCTTTTGTAGCCATGAAAAGTTTTTCACAGTAGCTTGCTACTTCTGAAAAAGTTGCTGTGTTAGAGAGAGAGAGAAACATTTTTGTTACCCAATTTGACTTGTAATAGGAGTGCCCTTTCGATTCTTGGGATGGGAAAATTTAGTAAAATTCCACATCCTGATCTGTCATGCAGTAAATCTCTAGGTAAAAGCTGAAAAGTTCATTTTTCCTTTGGACCCATTTTCAGTATCTGGAATTATTTCAAAAAAATTTGTCCAGTAAATGGGAGAAATGGACGGTACCACCCAATATTCCGCAGGTACCACTACTAGTCTAGTCTCTTTCCCCCTCCTGATTTAATTTCTGTCTCTCTCTCTCTCTCTATCTCTCTCTAGATGATGCAATTCCCCGAGATCCCAACACCAACACTCCACCAAATCTCCGCATTCACAACCCTCATCCCAATGACCAAAACCCAAATAATCCACCGCGCCCGGTGGTGGCCAGCGTGTTTCTCCACGCCGAAGGCTGCTTCGGCTTTCGGCGTGGGAGGAGGAAACAGCGGCCTGGGCGATGCCAACTGCATGGAACAACTGCTTATCCACTGCGCCACCGCCATCGACGCCAACGACGCCACCCTGGCCCAACAGATATTGTGGGTCCTCAACAACATCGCCGTGCCCGACGGCGACTCCAACCAGCGCCTCGCCTCCGCCTTCCTCCGCGCCCTCATCTCTCGCGCCGCCAAATCCAGCACCTGCAAGATGCTTACTGCCGCTGTTGGAAATGCCAATGTTGCTATCTCCACGCACAAGTTTTCCGTAACCGAGCTCGCCTCGTTCGTAGACCTAACACCGTGGCACCGGTTTGGGTTCACCGCGGCTAACTCGGCAATTCTAGACGCCGTCGAGGGGTTTTCGGTCATTCACATAGTTGACTTGAGCTTGACGCATTGCATGCAGATACCCACCCTGATCGACGCCGTCGCCAGCCGATTAGAGGGCCCACCGCTGGTAAAGCTCACAGTGGCCGGTGCCACTGAAGATATCCCACCAATGCTCGACCTCTCCTACGACGAATTGGGTGCGAAATTAGTCAGTTTTGCTCGATCAAAAAACGTGACCATGGAATTCCGTGTTATCCCATCTAGTTGTACAGACGGATTTTCTTCTTTTATTGAAGAAATCCGTTCTGAACAACTAGTCAAGGGAAACAACTTCACAAATGAGGCAATGGTCGTCAATTGTCACATGATGCTTCACTACATACCCGAAGAAACCCTATCGCCGATTTCTTCATTAGATACGTGCAATCCTAACTCGTCCTACCGTACGATGTTTCTGAAAAATCTCCGGAGACTAGAGCCCACCGCGGTGGTGCTGGTGGACGAAGACGCCGATTTCACTTCCAATGACATTGTTTATAGGCTCAAATCGGCATTCAATTATTTGTGGATACCGTACGATACGATGGACACGTTTCTACCGCGTGGCGTTGGTGGTGGTAGTAAGGAAAGGGAGTGGTACGAAGGGGATTTGTGTTGGAAGATAGAGAACGTGGTGGCGCAAGAGGGGGTGAAGAGGGTGGAGAGGGCGGAGCCGAAGAGCCGGTGGGTGCAACGGATGAGGAACGCCGGGTTTAGAGGGGTGGGGTTTAGCGACGAGGGGGTGGCGGAGGTGAAGGGCATGCTAGATGAACATGCGGCGGGGTGGGGGCTGAAGAGGGAGGAAGAGCATCTTGTTCTTACTTGGAAAGGTCATAATGTTGTTTTCGCTACTGTTTGGGTACCAAATACCTAGTTGATTTTATCTTATTAATTTGATTTTAATTTTGATTAATTCTTGGTTTCTATTAATTAATTTGTTCACTTACGTATTTTATTCCGTTAAGTTTGATTCGTTAATTTGAAAGGAACGGATGGAGTATATACTATGTTGGCACTGGCAGCCGGCAGGATCACACATCCCATAGTGATAACTCTATTGTCAACACCGTCGAAACTTGAATGCTAAAATCATCCATTCCTAAATAAGAGCTTTACTTTCTCTCTCTTGCCAATTTTTAAATAAAAAAAAATGAAGTACTCTCATGTATCAAGTACTTTAATTTGGTGGCAAGAAATTTGAAAAATGATTTACAGAAGTAATTCATTTTTTTATTTAAAAAATAACACGACTTTTTGTAGTGAAACATTATTTTAGAACGGAGGGAGTAGTTAGTTTTAGATAAAGTAAACAATTTATAGGAGAAAACATTCTTTATACCTGTGGCAAACTGTAAACTAAAGTTTTCTTCAAATAAATTATATTGCACCATGTGTCCATATTCTACCTTTTTGGACTACTGAGTGAATATGTGGTGCATGTAATAAATTTGGAGAAAACTTTCGTTTGCACCGCTGATATAAAAAAAATGTTCTCCCCAATTTATAGTATGATAGAAACACTATAGCTAGTTGTTTACACGCAAATTTGGCATTTTTACAAAAGGGCCAAAAAGTATTATTTTTAGGCCGGGTTGGGCTAGTTTTAATTGTAAAATTAATGGGCCGCATTAATTTTATTTTTGTTAAGTCTTGGCCCAATTAATTTTTAATGAAGCTTGGCTAATTATCCATTTCATTCAGTTATAGTCTAGTTAATTGACCCATTGGATAAGAGAGTTGGTTATTTTGGAGAGTATTCTGGAAGAAAATAAAATGGCCACTTGATCAAGTCAAGGTAACCCCATCACTTTGCAATTACACGTGCAAATGGGAGATTTCAGCTAATGGGTTTATCCCATTGTTTCCATTCCCATGTATCAAGGAAAGTGGACAAGCTGGTAACCTCCTACAACTACCAAATGGAGAAGCTACATGCATATCATGGGACATGTGGCAGCTTGATAGAAAGGTAGAAAAAATCATGAAGACAAGCAGCAGTTTCTCCTGAAAGAAGAAGTTGGCGCCAAAATGCCAACCCATAGAGAATATAAATACAAGAAATGAAGACAGAAAATGAGTTCCTTAACCATCAACCTCACGGTTCCTCAACAATTAACCTCACGGTTATCCGAAAATTTGGCTCTCGCCACATTATGTTTTTACTTTCCCGCGAAGTACCCACTCAACTAAGTTGAGTTTTCTTTTTCCACAAGATTCTAGATCGCCTAGATCTTGTTTTCCATTTCCTTTCACCCAAACTTTGTTAAGCTGTTAATAAAGTTTGCTCTATTTTCAACTTTATTATTCCGATATAATAAAGTTCTTCTTTTCTTCTTGTTCACTATGGTTATTTTCTTCTTCTCACATGGAAAATTTTAAGTTCTCGCTCGTAGCCAAACTACGAACCACATTATGGCATCACCCTTTGGGTCACACGCAACCGCTGCTTTAGAAGTCAGAAAAGACATGCAGCCATTTTCCAAGCCAAATAAATACTTGGAATACTTCAATGATTTCTTTACAAAAATTACTCCTCGAAAAGAATGCTTGCAATGATCTCTTCTCTACATTAGTCATCTTGTTGACAAGATCCACAAGATGAGAACTACGTATGAACTCAAACTTCTCCACTCCAACAAAATCAACAATTTGAACTTTATGGTGAAGTCGTAGATTTTTCCTAATTTTGATCCATTAGAGGATTGATTGGTACATTACGTACAAATGTTGTACCATTAAGAGTATTTGTACTAAAATCGCCATCAAGATCAATCATACCTCTGAGGGGTTCACAAAGCTCAGCATTGGAGAATTCATCATAGTGTTGAGAAATTATGGGCCCTAATTCAAAACTTTTCTCTCCCTTTAGTTCTTGAACTTGGTTAGCTATTGCAATATTTTTATACTTGCCCTCCTCCTCAACTACCTCTGTAATTGCACCTCCATCTAGATTAGAACGTCTTTCGAGCATTGGGGAGCTCGATCTTTCTCCTTCGCTATCAGCACCAACTTCTTCTTCATCACAATGTTCGACCCGATCTCCTTCCTCTTCTGCAATCTCATACCCATTATAATAAGCAGGATGGGACATGTATGAATTTGAAAGATCATGATTGATTTGTTGACCTTCGAGGCTTGATCGACTCGAACCCAATTGCCTCGGTGAAGTGTCCCTTGAGATTTCTATATCTATAACCACATAATTTTCATTACATGCAAACGAATAAGGCAAGTCAAGATTATCTTGGCATGATTGTTTGGATTCGAGCTTTCTTCGATAATCTTGATAAAACATCTGACTATGATGTGATTGAAGATATCTAGCACTCAACAATTGTATCATCTTTTCCCATGTCCTCACCAGCTGTTTATATTGCTACCTTCGATTAGATTGTAATTGCTCCCACCATGTCAAAGCATGACCTTGTAACATATTTGCCATATATTTAACCTCCTTATCTTCTGGAATGACCATGTTGAATGCAAAGAATTTGTCAACTTTCCAAAACCAATAAATAAAATTCTCAAAATGACAATGCGCATTAAAACTAAAAATTATTGGTGATTCTTGAAAATTTGAAAAGTCGTCATATGTGCAATAAAACTGATAAGCCCCCAATATTGTATATATTGCGGGCTTATCTTGCTCATTTATCTCACAATACGCACGCGATTTCGCACTTGAAATGTTTGATTTGCGCGTAGTTTGGTTTTTGTAAAGTTTCAGGTTGAACGCGCGGATCAAGCACATTGTGAGGGCATTTAGGAATGTGCCACGTTTACCGAGGGCCACGTGCCCCATGGCACGCCAACACCGGGCCTCGAGAGCCAAGAAACGATGATTTGGCTAAGGCCCGGCAAGCCGAAACATCCCAAGTAGCCGGGGGCTTGGAAGCCGCGCTTCACTCTCACACAAAATTCCCGGTAGAGTCCGGGAGTGAACAAGCACTCCAATGACCAAGGAATACCTCCCCCGAGGGTCGCACCACGTATTTACATGCTTTGGAGCAAATCCGGAAGCACACAAGGCCAAAGGAGTGACCAAGTGAAGTTAAGGCATCATTGAACCTATAGTGGATCGATCCAGTATCTTAGAGTGGATCGATCCACTCAAGTCAAAACATCATCAGTCCCTTTTGGATTGATCCATTGCAACAAAGTGGATTGATTCACTCAAGGCCAACCATGCATCAGAGATAGTGGATCGATCCAGTCTCAAAGTGGATCGATCCACTCTAGTCTAGAATTCGTCCAGAGCCTTTTGGATCGATCCACTCTGAGAGAGTGGATCGATCCCCTCACGATCAATCTGTAAAATTTCCAGCCACTTGTTGCTCTTTCTATTAATGGCAAATTTGGGGTTGTTGTGTGTGCTTTATAGATATTTTGTAGAGAGAGAAAGAGGAAGACTATATGACTTACCTCCTCTCTCCTTCTCTCAGACGTTAGATATTATTTTCCTAGCTTAGATATTTGCTCTCCCTTCTCTCTTCCATGGGAGTTCCTCTCAAGCTCTCTCTCTCTAGTTTCTTCATGTAAGTGTTAACCTTAAGTCATTTTGATGTTCATTAATGTTGTTGCTCTTGTTTAACTCTACATAGAAATCTAGTTTATTTTCAATTCCATCTAGTATTTAGTTTCCTTGTTCTTCTTGCCATTTCCTTAAGAAACACTTGGTTTGGTTGGTTGTTTGTTAACTTCTTCAAGTATAAAGTGATAGGCTAGGATAGCATCTTCATTAAAATCAAGTTTATTTGGTTACTTGTTATGTTTTTTATTTCCCTTAGAAAAACAGCCATGTTTTCCTTAGTAATGAACGAGTAGTCGATTTAGGCTCGGTTAAGGGGTGGTTAGCACCCCGTGACTTGGGTTGGTTCACTCTCCTCGCAATGTTGCAAACTTTGTATGTTAATCAAAGAGTTAGGATTAATTTTACGTATCAAAATTCAGGTCTGTAAACCCCTTTGATCGCACATCGCCCGGGGCATGACCACTTGGTATGTGCGATGCTTAGGGATAGAGCGACTCAAATGTTTGTATAAATGGCACAAGAATCCTACTCTTTGAGAAACATCATCTTTCTAATTAAATGAGTTTTAAGTATCAAATCTTCCGTTCGGGGTCGTTTAACGACGCCCCGAGCCGGTTATTTTAGAGGAGAATGAATCGGCCTAAGCCATGGATGTTGATAACCCCTAAACCTTGCCTTCCTTTAATTAGTCTTTTAAATCTTCATTCACGTAGTTTAGTGAGTTTTACCCACAAATCACCAAAGCCAAGTTTGCCGCCTTAAGGCTAAACCTTCATTCGCGAAACAAATATTCACGCTCAGCTCATTCGGTCCCTGAGGACTCGACCCGGACTTCCGATTACTATGCCACGCGTCACCTAACCCTATGCTTGGGGAATCAATTTTGGAAAACAATCCAAGGGCGCAAGCAAAAACCCTTCAAACTTTGAATGTGGCTTCACCGACTGATATCCATAATAACCTTCGTAATACATGTCTCCACATTCATTCTCACTACCGACATGATTAGATGGGCGTCTCCTAACTAAAATCTGGTTAACGAGCTAGTGTTAGGCAAATCCCACCGAGCGTTCCCGAACCTGGTTAAAAGGATGGCGTTGGACAACTTCCACCATGCGATCTTCTTCAACCCTTCCTTCTCCTTGGTCAAGAAGAGACAGCTGCCGCAGTTTTTCACGGATTTCTGTCAGGATACTTCTCTGTTGTTCTTTCACCATCTTCCTCGGATCATCATACCTTTGAGCAAAGTCAAAGGGTGTGTCTTCTGCTTTGTTTGATGCAATCGAGTCAGGAAAAACCCACTCTAATGCCACTTGATGCAGCGGAATTCACAAGAGACTAGTTAGTGCACTAGTCCAAACGAGATAGGTTCTTGAATCCCTGATATGTTCTTGAAATCACAAGAGAAAGAGATAAACTCTATAAATTTTATTGATAATTGAATGATAACGCCCACAGCTTACACCCCTATTTATACTAATATGAGTTCTAATTAAAAGGAAATCACTTAAAGTGTCGACCAAGCAAAGCATTACTTGGAAACCAAGACTATTAGCTAAGAGGAAATAAAATTAAATCTGAATAAAACTAAACAAGAAAAGTGTCAAACAAGCAGCACAAATAATATCGAATAATATAATTCTTAAACAAAATAACGTTTCCAAAATAATGTTTCCATAAATGTTAGGGGTGTATATCTCAACCTACATTAGAGAGAGTCTAGGGTAGGGCTCCACTCCTTCCCCATTTCTTTTTTTCCCCTTAAATCTCCTCCTTCCTCTCCCCCCTTTTTAGTTCCCCTACCTTTCAGGCTCTCTCTTCTCTTTTCTCCTTTCCTCTCTTACTTCCATGGTAGATAAACAGTTTAGACTCTCTCCTTAGGGAGAATTGATTTCCCGATTTCCCCATCATTTTTGGACTTTGGGAGACCTAGTTCTAGAGTTCCCATCATTTTTAGACTTTAGGAGACGTAGTTCTAGAGTTCCAGGTATGGGTACTAGCTCTTGCAAGGCAATCCTGTTCAATTTGGTTCAAGTGGCAGTCCCTGAGCTCTTCGATGGCGTGATCAAGGCGTAGAAGTGTAGATCAGGTACGATCTTGCGGTGGGCGTAAGACCATGACTATTCCTTCACCCACAAGCAGAGTGTGGGTCCAACATCGATGCTAAACTGATTATTTTTTTTTTGTTTTTTTGTTGTTTTATGTTTTTTATATTTAAGGTCAGTAGTTTTCATTTCATTTTCATATTAATATATCCAGGTTGATCTTTTCCATAAAAAAAGAAAAGAAAAGAAAAGAAACCGCATACCAAATGAGCACCCACCAAAGTCTATTTGGTGTGTATTTCGGAGTAAAACATTTGTAAATAGAGCTTAAATTATTTGCACCGTCGGTAGAAACAAAAGTTTCCTCCAATCAATTGCATTGCACCACGTGTTCATGTTCTACTATTGGGCACCATTATTTGGGCACATGCCGCAATACAATTGATTTGGAGGAAACTTTTGTTTCTACCGGCAGTAGAAATAACTTAATCTCTTAATAATTTCTATATTCAATATAAAAATCATTTGTAATCTCTTTCATTCATCTATACTTGTTGTCCTCCGATTTCCCCAGGGACAGGAGAAACGGGCGTGGCCAACACCGAGTGATGTAGAAGATGCGAGGGCGTGCCAGGAGATGTGTATCTCCAAAAGAAATGTAGAAAAGCGCCTAAATATACTGACCCAACTTCTTTCAAGCAATTGAGAAACTCGAGCTAAAGTTACAAGGGTTCGTGGGGCCTTGAACAAGGACTTCCACACTTGAAGAAAATTACATAGAAGAAGAAAAAGAAAAGATTTCGGAAGAGAGGGAGGAGTAGGAGATAGACATAGTTAAAAGAAATCGATCGACTAACTGAGAGAGTTAGGAGATAAAAACTAAATTACTTTTGCTGCTGTGAGCTGTATTGGTGTTGGAACCCCTCTTACGTTGCACAATGACTTGTATTTATAGGCATCATTTGCCTATGAATGGTTCAGAAGATTTTCGGACCCACTAAGCACATCTTCTGCCCACTTTCTTCAGAAATCTTCTGTAGAGCTGCCAAGTGTCCCTTTGACTTGGTCATCCCTTTTTATTAGCTCCTGAAATTAAATCTTGGGCTGCCAAGTGTCCCACTACTTCCATAACTACCACAACATGTGCAAAATGTGGGACAACTTGCCATAGTCTCAGCCGTATCTCCTGAAATCTAGGAATCAGTTTACTAACCACTTACCATAAAAAGTGGTAACTAATTCCTTGGAAGCTTTCATCCCACGTGGCAATAACTACCCACTTTCCTTGATTTAAGCTTCATGCATTTGAAAGAATGTCGATGCTTTCTCACATATCGCCGTGTCGGAAGATATTAGATGCTTAGAGAAGATATAGTCTTTGACATGGCAAAAGATTTCCGTTCCAGAAGATATCATCAGATTTGGCAGAAGATATCCATGATATCTCCTAGCAATTTGGATGGATCTCCTAGGAGATATTGTGCTTACAAATGTCCCATATGGCCGAAATTAACTATTTGTGATTTTATATAATTATCACATGTTAATTTTGGCCTCTTGAAAAAATCATAGGATAAATGTTGCTTCCTACAATTTAGGTAACCACCTTATCATTTTCAAAAAGATGCATTATTTCCTAAATTGTAGGGAATTCGGCTTAGGGATAATTCCGAATTCAAATTAAAAATCTTTTTGGCCAAAATTATTGCCACGTTTTAAAAATTGAAAATTATGGTACAAACATTGCCCCCCTTAAACTCTATTTTTGAAATAAAATGGAGTTTAAAATATGTTATATAAACAATGATGGGGAAAAACGTGGCATAATTCAACATTTTGGCCTTGACCCCCTTGACCTCTTTGCCCCCCATTGTGTAAAGTTTATACTTGAAGAACTTTGGGCTTAAAAAGGTCTTTGCATGATACCTTAAGGGGTAAAGATTCAGATTTCTTCTAGACGTACCGGTACTTCAGCCTTGATTTTTCCTTAAGCAAGTGAGGAAGTTTCTGATTGTCCTTGACTCTATCCCTCCTCAGCCAATCTCATTCCTTGTCTAGTCCCTTGAAGCTCCTTTTCTTGGGATTTGACAAGGCATTCTTTGGCTATAGGAGTTTTGAATGCTTGGCTTTAAATTATTGGCAAGAAGTTGGAAGTGTTTCGATCGTCAGGTTCTCCAATTTTCTCTACACTTCGGCCATGGCAAGCCGAACGTATGTGAATACTGAAGACCTCTTTCTCCTGCCATGTGTGTTGGCTGTAGAAAATCTTCTCTTTGTTTCTTGACCACAATTCTTTAAGTCTAGCATTCTTCTTGGGTATTCATTGCCCAAGTTCAGTGTAACTTTGAGTCTTCTTATAAGGGAAACTTCTCCTGATGTAGATAGCTTCCAAATCTCACCAAATCTCCTATCTTCTAAGGAGATGGCGTCAGAATCCTCCAAAAGAGGTAAATATGTAGGAGAAATGAATTACCCTAGCCCCCTTGCTCAACGGAAGGTGAAGCAAACAAAAGGGCTCTGTTATCTCCTGAAACCTTAGTCATGGCCGTTACAAGATCTCCTGCCACTTTTGTTGGCTCTAAACTTATTCGGACTAAGGTGAAGAGGAATTTCAATTTGCACATTCTCATGCCTCTCAAAGTTGTGTTGTTGACAAGAGAAACTTGAAAAACTCCTTTGGAAGGCTTAAAATGACGTTGCAAACCGTCCCTTCTGATCTTCCTCTAATAATGAGCCAATATCTGCCAAAATCTCCTGGAAATAGTCTTGGCTTAAAGCTGAATGGTTTTGGCATTTGAAGAAACTCATCTAGCTCCTCTTTATCCTCTTGAGAATCAGGTTATACAAATCTTTGATATCTCCTGATCCCCTTGTCAAGAAGAAGACTTGGTGGTTGTTGCCGAAAATTACGGCCCATAGGCCGTTTGAGTGACAACATTGGGACAAAAAAAAAAAAATCTCCTTTATGCCCCCCATTTCTCCTTAAGGATAATTGAAAAGGAAAATTAAAATGGGCTTTGGTTTATCTTCTGAGCCCAAATTTACTTCTGCCAGAAGATCTTGAATATCTTCTGTCAGATCACATAACTTTGCTGGTGGAGATTCAAAATCTTCTAACCGGATGACATCATCAAGAGGTGAATTGCCCCCCTCGGCCGCAAGGGCCGAATTATCTTCTGCATCCATGTAGAAGAACCTGGTTGATGTGTTGATATCTTCTTTAACTTATGAAGATCTGAAAAGACCTGAACTTTCTCGGCCATGTTTGAGATGAATCTTCTGATGAAGTTAATGAGGCTGAGAAAACTCTGCAGCTCCTGCTTACAAGACGGAGGCTTGGCTTCAAGGATAGCCTTGGTATTGTTCTGGGGAACTTCAATGCCTCTTTGGTGAACTAGAAATCCTAGGAAATTGCTTGCAGAAACTCCAAAGGCACATTTCAGAGGATTCATTTTGAGGCTGTATCTTCTGAGACGCTCAAAGCTTGATCGCAGGTGCTCCTTGAATGAATCAGACTTGACCACCACATCGTCTATGCAGATCTCCATAAAACGGCCGAGCATATCATGGAACATAGAATTCATTGCCCGTTGGTAAGTTGCTCCTGCATTTTTAAGGCCGAATGGCATGACAACCCATTCAAAGGCCCCCAAAGCTCCTGGGCATCTAAAGGCCGTCTTGTGGTCATCCTCTTCTGCAATATAAATTTGGTTATATCCAGAATGTCCATCCATGAAGGATAGCACCTTGTGTCTGGCTGTTCCATCGACTAAGACATCAGCAATAGGCATTGGATATTCGTCTTTAGGAGATGCCATGTTGAGGCTGCGGAAGTCGATACACACCCGCACCTTTCCATTCTTCTTAATGACTGGAACAATGTTGGAAAGCCATTCCACGTATCTGGTTGGCCTTATGAATCCAACTTTCAGGAGATGCTCCAATTCTTCTTTAACCCGTAGGTTTAATTCTTCTGACATTCGCCTAGGTGCTTGCTTGAAAGGTTTGAAACCTTCTTTAATGGGGAGCCTATGCTCCACAAAATCTCTTTGCAACCCAGGCATGTCTTCATATTCCCAAGCAAAGCAATCCTTATACTCATGGAGGAGGTTAATGTAAGCAATCTTAACCACTTCTGAAAGGCGTTGGCTTACGTAAATAGGCTTTGGATGATCTTCTGAGCCTAAATTTACCTCCTCCAGAGGATCCTGAACATCAGCCTTTAGATCGTCTAGCTTTGCTGGTGGTGCTTCTAGATCTTCTAATTGGATGACATCATCAAAAGGTGTATTGCCCCCCTTGGCCACAAGGGCCGAATTATCTTCTGCATCCATGTAGGAGAACTTGGTTGATGTGCTGATATCTTCTGTGACACCAGCAAGTGTAGAGGTTACTTTATCACTGAAGAAGGCCCTCATCTCCTAAGGCCTTTGCCAAACTATTTGTTGACTCTTATCTCCTTCAGGAGATTGTTGAAAGGAAGATCTGAATTGCTATATGCTCCATAAGGTTGACCGTTGCGAGGAGGAGAAGGTCTTTGGTCGGGACCAACGCCTTCTTTCACCTCTTTCGGCTTATTCCAAAGTAAAAACTTCTGCTGGCTTAGGCTGCTGCTTCTTAGGAGATATTCTTGAGTCAAGATGCATCTGAAATCTCCTATGGTTTGAACCTAAGCGTCTCAACAATAGAACCCACACTTCAATAGAGGTCCAGAAGATCTTGTCTAAGCATGGCCAGCATCTCCTTGATGGCCTTAGTCAAATTCTCCTGATATTATTTGACCTCCTGAAGAAGATATTGTTGAAAAGCAAATTGGATCTCTTCATGCTCCTGGAAAATGACCGTTATAAGGGACAGAAGATCTTTGGTGAGAACCATATCTCTCCTTTATCTCGCTTGGTCTAATCCGGAGCAGAATTCCTGCCGAATTAAGTTGATGCCCCTAAGGAGAAAATCTCCTACGAAATTTTGAACTAAACGGTGGCATGTTTGACCTAATCGGTTGAAACTCATGAAGGGCCAAGAGATATCATATTCTCTCCGATTAGGGCCATCATATCTTTGATGGCCTTCGTCAAACTTTGTGGAAGTCTATGTGATCTCCTGAAGCGGGCCGACAATGGAATTAGTCGGCCCCAATGACAAATTGGTGATGGATTTTAGGAAGATATCCCGCATTCCATCAGCCACCTCCTGGAGATTTTCTTGAGAGGCTGGAGCAATTTGATCCATGCAACTCCTCCTCCTCAAAGAGAAATCTTCTTTAGGCGAAGGCTCACCAGTTCCCATGTCTTTAGCTCTTCCTTTCTTGTCATTTTCCCGCCATCTTGAATCTTCAAATGTGTTATGGGTCCCACCGGGCGTGCCAAAAAATGTTGTCCTCCGATTTCCCCAGGGACAGGAGAAACGGGCGTGGCCAACACCGAGTGATGTAGAAGATGCGAGGGCGTGCCAGGAGATGTGTATCTCCAAAAGAAATGTAGAAAAGCGCCTGAATATACTGACCCAACTTCTTTCAAGCAATTGAGAAACTCGAGCTAAAGTTACAAGAGTTCGTGGGGCCTTGAACAAGGACTTCCACACTTGAAGAAAATTACATAGAAGAAGAAAAAGAAAAGATTTCGGAAGAGAGGGAGGAGTAGGAGATAGACATAGTTAAAAGAAATCGATCGACTAACTGAGAGAGTTAGGAGATAAAAACTAAATTACTTTTGCTGCTGTGAGCTGTATTGGTGTTGGAACCCCTCTTACGTTGCACAATGACTTGTATTTATAGGCATCATTTGCCTATGAATGGTTCAGAAGATTTTCGGACCCACTAAGCACATCTTACGCCACTTTCTTTCTTGAAATCTTACGTAGAGCTGCTAAGTGTCCCTTTGACTTGGTCATCCCTTTTTATTAGCTCCTGAAATTAATCTTGGGCTGCCAAGTGTCCCACTACTTCCATAACTACCACAACATGTGCAAAATGTGGGACAACTTGCCATAGTCTCAGCCGTATCTCCTGAAATCTAGGAATCAGTTTACTAACCACTTCCCATAAAAAGTGGTAACTAATTCCTTGGAAGCTTTCATCCCACGTGGCAATAACTACCCACTTTCCTTGATTTAAGCTTCATGCATTTGAAAGAATGTCTGATGCTCTCACATATCGCCACGTGTCAGAAGATATTCGTGCCAGAAGATATAGTGCTGACATGGCAGAAGATTTCCGTTCCAGAAGATATCATCAGATTTGGCAGAAGATATCCATGATATCTCCTAGCAATTTGGATGGATCTCCTAGGAGATATTGTGCTTTCAAATGTCCCATATGGCCGAAATTAACTATTTGTGATTTTATATAATTATCACATGTTAATTTTGGCCTCTTGAAAAAATCATAGGATAAATGTTGCTTCCTACAATTTAGGTAACCACCTTATCATTTTCAAAAAGATGCATTATTTCCTAAATTGCAGGGAATTCGGCTTAGGGATAATTCCGAATTCAAATTAAAAATCTTTTTGGCCAAAATTATTGCCACGTTTTAAAAATTGAAAATTATGGTACAAACAATACTCACAAAGGAGAAGAAGAAAAAACTCATCGTTTTTGTTTTCAATGTGGTTTCTTTCGATTTTTTTTTTATAGTTTTTCTAATATTTTTTCTATACTAAAAGCATTAGAAAAATGTTTCCAATGCAAATGTGTGGACCCAAATTTTGATGCAGAAATATTCGAAGTTATTCATTATTTTCAA
The DNA here is from genome assembly GCA_022606695.1 of Vaccinium macrocarpon. NCBI lineage: Eukaryota > Viridiplantae > Streptophyta > Magnoliopsida > Ericales > Ericaceae > Vaccinium > Vaccinium macrocarpon. The sequence continues at coordinate 26,514,399 of CM040181.1, read as the reverse complement.
AATCTCATGTGGGAATTCCATTTAACCTCCTGGCCTAGTCATCTTTTCTTCTTTTTTTTTTTTTTTTTTTGCCACAACGAGAACTTGTGATATTATAAATTCATCGAGAAGTACATCTATTGGATCCTTTTAAAAAAAAAAGGCCGAGTAACCAAAGCTACACACTACGAATCTTCCCATTAACTGTTGAGAAGCCATCTCCAATATCAAAACTACTTTTTACAAATCCAAGAATAACATTGTGATATTATAAATTCATCGAGAAGTACATCTATTGGATCCTTTTAAAAAAAAAAGGCCGAGTAACCAAAGCTACACACTACGAATCTTCCCATTAACTGTTGAGAAGCCATCTCCAATATCAAAACTACTTTTTACAAATCCAAGAATAACATTGTGAAAAGATGAGTTGTAGACGGGTATAAAGTTCACATAATCTACTACTAACAATTAGATCATTAAATCTGTTTCGCCAAGGAATACAAGGAAAATGCTAAACTCCACAAAATCAATGGAGGATAATAAGTAGGAAGTTCATAAATATCCAAAAAAAATGTATTAATATCCTAACTAGGTTTTCATACATATAATATCGTCCACAAATTGAGTGGAGATTAGTAAGACTCTAAATACAATTGTGCATTTAGAACGGCCTCAAAATTATGTCCTGGTATATGCAAAAAGTACTCACCCATGGCCTCAGAACTCAAACTAGTAGTACTATTTCTTTCCTCTTGGTTAATTTTTTCAATAGCAAAGAAAGAAACATTTGTTCTTTCAACCTCTGTTTCACCTTGTTAGCCGAAGAGAATTTTAATCAGATATCCTATATTTAAATTCTATCTATGTTTCCATCCTATGAGATTTTTTTTTTTTTTGAACATCATCCCTTTTTTTTTTTTTTTTTGATCCACATTGAACATCATCCTCTGAGATTCGAATACTTATGTTCCCATCCCGACATTGAATATTCGAACCTTTATGCCCTTATTTATTGTATTTTCCTTAATTAGTTGTACATATAGACGTTTAGTGGTTCCCAAATATCTAGGATCATCATATCCCTAATTTGATGGGATTCAGTTTCTGTTAATTTCCCTTCTATAATTGTATTAAAAAGGAAGGAATTAAATTCCTACTTGAAAACTTTAAAAAACGGAAAGGTACGAGACCCCAAAAAAAGGGCAGAAAAAGGCCATGAAATACATCAGTCTAATCTAGCTTGAAGAATTATTAACATAGAGTTTTTTACTTTCTCCATTGGCTTTGTCCAATTCGTTTGAAAAAATTATTTTAGTTGCCTGATTTAAGGGTAGAGTATTTGTTATTAGAGAGAGAAGAGAAGTTTATAGGGTGTTGACTAACCCTCACACGAGTCAATGTTATTTATATTATTGTATATCTCATTACAAGTCTACGATAGGCAATGTGGGACAAACTAACATAAACATATTCTAACAATGCCCCTCAAACTAGAGAATACATATCAAAAAGTCCCAGCTTGTTATATAGCAAGTCTAACCGTGGCTTGAACAAAGATTTGGTAAACATGTTGGCCAACTGAGCACTCATAGATACATATAAAGTAAATATCACACCACCAATCAGCTTCTCACGTACTATATGACAATCATCTTCAAAATGCTTTTAGTCCTCTCATGAAATACTGGATTTGAGGCAATGTGAATAGTCGCTTGATTATCACAACACAGAGGCATGGGCAATTGTACATTAAATCCAATCTCTTCAAGAAATAATCGCAGCCACACAATCTCACATGTCCCATTGCTCTATACTCTGCTTTTGAACTAGACCAGGCTACTATTGTCTGTTTCTTGCTTCCCAATTAACAAGATTTCCACAAAAAAGATACAATAGCAGTAGTAGATCTCCTATCAGATGGTCCTCCTACCCAATCAGAATCAATGAACGCCTCAACACACAAGTGTCTGCTAGCTCGATACAACAAACCCCATCCTGGATGTAGCTTAAGATACTTCACAATTCTAAGAACAGCCTCCCAATGTGGATAACGAGGGACTAACATAAACTGACTCACCAAACTAACTGAAAATGAGATATCCAGACGTGTAATCATGAGATTATTTAACTTATCAACCAACTGGCTATACTGATCAGGATTATGAAGCAATTCCCCCTGGTCCACACACAGTTTGACATTAGGATCCATAGGAGTCTCAACAAGCCTCGCTCCCAACAAACCTGTATCCTCAATAATATCTACCATATACTTTCTCTATTATAAGCTAATACCTTCTTTGGACCGGGCCACTTCAATACCTAAAATGTACCCAAGTTTTCCCAAATCCTTAGTATGAAACTGCTGATGTAAGAAGGTTTTTAACTCATCAATACCTCACTGGTCATCACCGGTAATAATAATGTCATCCACATATACAATCAACAATACTTTCCCTCAATCAAATGTGAGGGAAAACGCAAAATGGTCAGTCTAACTATGATGCATGCCGAATCTCAAAATCGCATCACTAAACTTGCAAAACTAGGCCTTAGGAGACTACTTGAGGCCATAAAGAGCTATACAAAGCTGACATACCTTATTATGCTCCCCCTGAGCAACAAACACAGGTGGTTGCTCCATGTAAACTTCCTCTCAAAGATCCTCATGGAGAAAGACATTCTTAACATCTAGTTGAAACAATGGTCAACAAAGATTCGCAGTCAGAGAAATAGGAACTCGAACAGAACCAAGTTTAGCAACAGGAGAGAACATCTCTGAATAATCAACACCATAAGTCTGGGTGTAGCCTTTGGCAACAAGGCGAGCCTTATAGAGCTCAACAGTGCCATCAGGAAAATACTTGACAGTGAATACCTAACAATAACCAACAGTTGTCTTACCAGTAAGAAGAGGAACCAGTTCCCAAGTACCATTATGATGAAGGGCAAACATATCATCCTCCATAGCTGTCCGCCACTCAGATACAAATAAGGCATCCTAAACAAACTTAGGAATAAAAACGGAAGAAACTGAGGTAGTAAAAGCTCGAAAGGATAGTGACAAATTATCATAGGAAACAAAATGATCAATAAGATGGAGAGTGCAGGGACTGAATACATTTACGGTGGGCAATAGGAAGATCAAGGTTGTCTGGATCCCACAATGGAGAAGAAGCTAGCACGGTGGGCGAAGATGGTGCTGCTGGCTGAGATGGCTCTAGCTGAGGTATGACTAGTGAATTTTTAGGACGACGATAATATACAGGAAAATCATTAGTGGCGACATACTCAGAATAAAAAAGGAGAGACTCATAAAATATGACATTAGCACATACAAAAGGACAACGTAAAGATGGGGAGTAACATTTATACCCTTTCTGAGTCCGAGAGTAACCAAGAAAAATGCACTTAATGGACCACGGGTCCAATTTACTCAGGTCAAGATCAAGAGCATGAACATAACACGTACACCCAAAAACCCGAGGGAGTAATGAGTGGAAAGGACGACCAGGAAATAGGACTGTATGGGGTATCTGACCTCCAATGACAATAGAGGACATATGATTGATCAAATAACATGGAGTAAGAACTGCGTGAATCCAATAAGACTTAGGAACTTTCATTTGAAATAACATGGCACACATCACTTTTGATAAGTGTCGAATCTTGCGTTCGGCAACCCCATTTTGCTATGGAGTCCGAGCACATGATGACTAATGAATAATCCCATGATCATAATAAAACTGAGATAACTATGAAAAAATTTGCGTGCATTATCAGATTGAAACATACGAATGCAAGTATTAAACTAAGTCTTTATTTCCATGTAAAATGATTTAAAAATAGTATTCAACTCAGATCTCTCTTTCATAAGATAAAGGTATGTAGTACGAGAGAAATCATCAACAAAAATAACAAAATATTGAAAACCAAAAACATTGGGCACATGAATAGGCCCCCAAATGTTTGAATGAACTAACTGAAAAGGATGTGACACACGACATTCAACCCTAGGATAAAATGACACTCTATGATGTTTACTAAACTCACAGACTTCACAAAATAAATCCTCCTTAAGAAAACTACACGAAGGCACTAAACGCTTCAAATTCTGAAGAAATGGATGACCAAGCCAACAATGTTGTTGATATAAGGACTCTGATGACTGAAAAGCAACTGGTTGAACATCACAATTGGTTAGCTAATAGAGACCACCACGCTCAACACTGGCACCAATCTTCCTCCCTGTCTTGGATCCAGAAATACACAATCATGAGGAAGAATGTAATTGAACAATTTAAGGATTTTGTAAGTTTACTAATAGACACAAGGTTAAACAGTAAACGAGGAACATGCAACACAGAGTTTAAAGTAAATGATGGAGAGACAAAAATTGAACCCAAACCAGTAGCCTTAGTGGTAGAACCATCTGCTAAGGTAACATGAAAGGTTTTATCCATGGATTGACAAGTAGAAAAAAATTTAGATGTACCTGTCATATGATCAGTAACGCCAAAATAGGTAACCCAAGGAGAAGAAAAAGATGATGCAACACAAGCAATAAAGGGACCTGTGTGAGCAAACGTAACTATGGAAGAAGAAGCTACATCAGCAGAAGGCTGAATGGACATAAGATGCTGTTACTCCTCTGCTGAGATAGTCACACTACTATCAGTAGAATGAGTAAACTGCCCAGCATCCTCAGAATGAGCAACCTGATGAGCCTAGGAAAAACCATGAAGATCATAACAATAGTCTATTGTATGATTTGTACCCCGACAATGAGTACAGAATCTGGAACCACGACCAGAACCACCGCGGCCAGAATTACCTCCCCCTAACGTGCAACCACAACTATTTCCACCATGACCACTGGACCCGGAATCACCACGACCACCGGACCCAGAATCACCACGTCCACCAGAACTGTTAACTAAATCATAGCCACCAGAATTTCCACTACTAGAACCATGACCACGACCACGATTGCTAAACACAAAATCACAACCGCGACCACAGCCACTACTTGATCCAAAACCACCAGAAACAGCTAAAGCAAAACGACCAGGTGGTGGCTAAGAGACAGAGCTAGCATTTAAGATAGAAGCTTGGCAAAGATGACTAAACAGCCCATCAAGAGAACTAGAACTGTTAACTAAATCATAACCATCAGAACTTCGACTACTAGAACCACGACTGCTAAACCCAAAATCACAGTCGCGACCACAGCCACTACTTGATCCAAAACCACCAGAAACAGCTAAAGCAAAATGACCAGGTGGTGGCTGAGAGACAGAGCCAGCATCTGAGATAGAAGCCTGGCGAAGACGACTAAACAGCTCATCAAGAGAAGGCAACTCCCGCTCCCCTAGTATCTAAGACTGAATTGGATCATAAGATGAGGGCAATCCAAATAGAAACTGAGAGACCTCCAAACGCTTACGCTGACGCTCCAGAACCTGAGGATCACTCGAGATAGGCTCATAAACCCAGAGTTCTTCACAAGTGCCACAAAATTTAGAGTAGTAGTCCTCCAAGGAGCCAGTGCGAAAAGACAAAGAAAAGAATTGTTGATGGAGATCATATGTACGCTTGATACCTGAATACATCTTGGTAACCCGATCCCATTCTTGCTTGGCAGTATCAAGGTAGAATAAAGGGCCACTAATATAAGGTTCCATAACATTCCATAACTCAACATGAATATGACAATCCTCAGCTTCCCAGTCACTATATGTCGTATTCTCTTTCTTAGGACGATCATCTATCAAATAACAAAACTTTCGCTCACCCATATAATAAACCTTGATAGAATGAGACCAAATAGCATAATTGTTGCCACTCAAAATAATGGAGGTAATGAAATCCTTCTCACAGCGCCGAGAAGAGGTAGAAGAACTACCAATAATAATAGAACCAGAACTAGCAGCTGAAGGAGACTTTCCATCAGACATGTTGTCAAATAAAGGAGAAGCCAACAACCACCAACAGAACAACAAACTAGTGCCTTAGTCAATCAACCAAGTAGCTACCAACTAATCAAACAACTAACATTAATTTACTGAATAAGGCACACTGATACTCCCAACAAAAGTTTAACCCCATCTAGCAAACTTGAATCAACAATATCACTGGTTAACATAGCAAATAAAACCATAAACATACCCTGATGTGCACAGGAGTAATGGAAGAACAAAAGAAAAACAGCAACATGGCCTCAACTAGTACTGGCAATCGACCAATAATACTGGTGATGAACAACTACCAAAGCCAGACATTGACTTCGATGATGTCGAGCACAACTGCACGACTACCAAAGCCAGACATGGACTTCGAAGGCAGATCTTGAGATTTTGAACACCATGGATGATTCGTTTTAGGGTTTCAAGCACTGAGAGATGGTGTCGAAGACAAAGAAAACACATACTTCAAGTACTAGGTACATATTTCGAGTGTCGTATGGGTCATAAGGTGAGATTCGAAGGTTGTATGGATCTGTATTTAGGATTTTGATGGTCGTTTGGGATCTGATGTGAAGAGTCGATGGCTATTAGGGTTTGATTCATGGATTTCAGTGGGTTTCAAGTGTTTTATAAACTAGTTAATGGATATCGAGTACTGTAGACGTAGCAGAAAGTATCGTTTAGGACTAATAATGGGTCGACTATGATCTAAGATGCACAACGTTGGGTGAATAGGGTCGATTAGGGTTTTTTAAAGGTTCGGGATGGCTGACAAAGTGAGTTGACATAGGCATATAGGTGTTACGGAAGTATATGAGGGTTAGGTTTAGGGTTTGGCTCTGATACCATGTTATTAGAGAGAGAAGAGAAGTGTATATGGTGTTGACTAACCCCCACACAAGTCAATGTTATTTATATTATTATGTATCTCATTACAAGTCTACAATAGGCAATGTAGGACAAACTAACATAAACATATTCTAACAGTATTATTTTAGTTGCCCACGCCTTTGTTCTCCAATGCAGAGTGCTATGAAATTTTTTCGTCACCATCAACCCCATCACCATGTCCAACGAGGTAGCTCACTCCGACTGTCCATGCTCAAATCTATCGTCATGGCGGCCGCCATTGGCTCTCTCTCTGGATCAAGATCGTCACCCATTTTAATGGTAGATTGGGATTTTTTTTCCTTTGATTTGTCGTAGAAACATGTTTGGGATATGGAATCATTTCATGTTTTGAAATGTTTTGCAATGTATATCATTGCATGATTTGAATATGAGGGAATTTTTTTCAATGGTAAATTAAATTACCATGTTCTGTTATGTCAACTTCTTCCACTTTTCAAGTTCGTGCTATTGTATGTTCTCATTAGTGGTTAATTTGTTTACCATATTAGTGATTCGTACAGCGAACATGGTTTACTAATTTATTATGTTTTCTGTATTCATCATTTTAAATTTATCTAGTTTTTAACATAGTCTAAGATGGTTCATTAGTTGTTCATGGTTAATCAATAAATCATGTTCTCTATATAAACTCACTATTTTGCCTTGATATCTTATACTTAAATGGGAAAATGGGTACATGGCTAATAAACAATCCATGTTCTAAGCATGAACATTGGAGCAGCAAACATGGTTAATCATTAAATCATCATGTGTCCCAAAGTAAACTCGCCATGAACATGGTTAATTTGTAAAATCATGAACATTATTGTCGTCATTAGTTTATCATTTTTTATAGTCTGTGAAAATTAATTAATTTATCATGTTTTCTTTGTTTGTTGTCATAATGTATTTTTCATTCTTTTTGTTTTTGAGATTTTAGGTGTGAGAAGATTAGCAGAGAGAATTATAAGATTAAGAGAGATTTTTCAAGATAGGGGAGGGAGAGAGAGAGAGAGAGTGATAAATTAGGAAAGATTAAGAGAGAGAAATGTTAGGAAATTAGGAGAGAGAATTATCAGGAAAATTAGGAGAGAAATATTAGGAAAATTAAGAGAGAGAGAGAGAGAGAGAGAGAGTTTTGGGGTTTATTTCAATTTCAAGATGGAATCAGAAGTATTCAAATCTCATTGGATGGAATCATAATGATCTTTTTATTTGGTACAGGATACCTAATTAACTCTCCCTTAGCCGAAACCTCGTATAAAGATACCAGTTCAACAAAATCACTCTGTCAAAAGAATAGTATTTGTACTCTCTTGCAAAAAAATTGAAGGAAGAACTATGGAATGAGGAGCTAATTTTCAGTGTTGAAATAATGGCTGGGACTGCCATTTTGTAGCGGCAGAGAGGAGCCTCTCCAATCAATGGGACAATTAATCTGGCATTTATCATTTGCAAAACTGAAGTCAATTGTTTTTTGGGTCAATGTAATTTCTTCTAAGACTTTAGGTCTAGAAATTCAAATGCCACGAGTCGTTTCCACGTTCCTCTTCACTAATAGTCATTCTGGAATAATATCAGACTCCTTTTTCCCCTTTTACTTGAAACCATTTGTTATATCTGTTTTCAACTAATTACTACTAAACGGTTTCAAGTAAAAAGGATTACAAAGAAGTCTTACTTCATTCTCACGTTCATTGGTATTATTGCTATTGCTAAGTTATTGTGGGTAAATCTATCCGTGTATTTCTCACTTTTGTGATTTGAAGTTCTATATTCCTTCACACCCTCACTCTTCTTATTAGAAATCGCTAAATAATGTAAAAAATACATAGATTTTAATTCAAGATTTTGAAATCCAAATCGCCTAAAGAAAAAAGAAGAAGAAAAAGTTTATGCAAAATCAGAATGTGTTGTTAAATAACTTCTGTAAAACACATAAGGAATCAAATCAAATATTGTTTAATTTGCATAAGCACGAGTTAGCAAAAAAAACACCTAAATAATCAAATTAAATAGGGTGTTGATTTTGGAGTTCCCTTTTTTGATGCATGCATTCCAAAATTTATTGAAGTTACAAAATTACCCTTTTCAAGATATAAAAATCATTAGAGGCACTACACTCCAAATTATCTCCTCATTTATTAAGGCACTCCACACGGCAAAATGAAACCAAAGCCAAACATAAACATTAGGTTCTAAATATAAATATAAACATTAACATTAGATTCCAAACATTAAACGTCCACAACATAAACATTAGGTTCCAAAAATTGCTAGAATTCTCCAAAATAAATAGCACACGATAATAAATATATATACAAAAAAAAAAGCACATTAAACGTCCACAATTTATGTCAGATTGTTTCACGCCACTTTGCACCATTAAAAAAATTGCTAGAATTCTCCAAAATAAATAGCACACAATTAAAAATGTTGATTCTACGAAATCTTCATAACAGTTGTGACACAAGATCTTCATACTTTCGTACTAATTATGTACCATTTTTCCTTCAAAATCTTCATAACGACTGCAAATCTACATTTTAAAAGTCATAATGAGACAAACAAACACATTACCAAAGTTATGAGAACTCTTGAGAGAAAAAGTAACAAAACTCCCAAGAGACTCTGCATGGACAAAATGATGGTTCTACAATCTTAAGACAAAGACTGCTTGTCTAGGTTGTCCTAGTGCAGAACATAGAGACAATAGCTTAAAGACTCTATCAAGGAAAAATTATATATGAAAGTAGAAAATTCAGTGACGTAGTAAAAGGAGTAGAATAACTATCTGTTTTATTTTTTTTTTATAAAAAAAACTATCTGCTTTTTTGGAATGTCTAACGTAAAAGAGGAGAGTAAAGGTTTTTTGGAGTGCTTGAAGTAAATTATGAAACTTGCAAAAGGGTAATTTTGGAAAACTATCGTAACTTGGAGTCCCTGCATCAAAATTGGGAGTGCGAATATCAATTTCCATTAAATATTGTTTAATTTGCATAAGTGCGAGTTAGAAAAAATCACTTCTTCGCTCGGTCACCTCCTTTTCTTCTACAATTTGATCACTTCCTGCACAATATTTAACAATTGTCCAACTTCTAAACGAAAAAAATATTATGTCCATGGGAAAAATCTCAGAGGATCGAATAAATTGAGGCAAAATTAGAGTCATTATAAGAAATCTAGAGGAATAACCATTCTTCCTGATGATGTGTAAGATACAAACAATATGAGCTCTCAAATTTTGAGAAAACAAAATTTGCATCGTTAATTGAAGATGCAAATTGAAATTTCCTTTTTTGTTTTATTTAAGAAAAATTCAGTAATCATGATATAGAAAGGATTAAAGGAGGATGGGTTCCATTAAACAAATGATCGAGCATATTAGGACTAAGGAGTTTTACAGTCAAATCATTCCTTTAATATAAGTATATGGTAAAAATCAACTGTAGCAAAAATCATTCAAAGAATTAAACTATAATCAATTTGATTATGTTGCATACGTGCGAACGTTCCTCTTTTTCCATACAATTAAAATAAAGAAAGAAAATTGTGTACCCTTAATTATGTGAACAGACTGTAAAATACTAGTAAACTCTACAAACTAAGGCTTAGTTTTCCGTTTGATAAAATCAACCATGATTTTAGCAAATGAGTTTAATAGGTGCTAAAATCATGATTTTGAAATCAAAAAATGAAGTGGTTCCGTGTATCGTTTTTTGATTTTTTTTCCACACCAAATTAAAGTACTCCTCGTCTACTTTAATTCGGTGTGAAAAAAAATCGACAAACGATAAACGGAACCACTTAATTTTGTGATTTGAAATACCTATGATTTTAGCACCTGAACTCATTTGCTAAAATCATGGTTGCTGCTAAAATCAAACAAAAAACCAAGCCTAAGAAAAGGTCCACCAATTCATACAACTTCAATATGTTCACATGAATTAGGGCCCATTTGGGCTAATTTTTTATTATATTTTTTCGGTCTTTTTTATCAGGCTTTATGGCAGTTTTTTTCTTTTCAATTTTCCCATAGATTTCAGGTCAAATTTTTTGGATTGATCGGTCATATCAATGAGAAGAATCGAACAACGTGTAAATATGGAGCAAAGTTGAAAATAATAGACCAAAGAACAAAAAAAATGGAAAAGACAAAAAAGCACAGTCTTTTAGTGTCTGTAGCGACTTTAGTCCACATTTTATACTTCTTCAATTCCCTCATCAAGACAAATGATATAACGTAAATTTATGACAAAAATTAAATAAAAGGTGACTAAAGTTTAAATAATACTATAACTGTCTTTAATAAAATTTGATTTAGTCCAAACTTATTCTTATAATAATCCTCTTAGTCCAATTAGTTGTACAAGTAGCATTTTTGGTTTACTTGAGTTCAAATCCCACTGTCAGTATCCCTACAATATATCACTTTAATTTTCTTTTGAATACAATAACACTCTATGTGTTCCAAAAAATTAATCGATTATGAAAAGACGTGCAATTATGGATAAAAAATAAATTACTCCCATTCATAATTTTATGCTTTCTTGATACCAAATTGAAGAGTCAATTAGTTTTTTAATTTGATATTAAGAAATATTTAAAATTTTGTACGAAAATATTTAGTGTTGTGTTCTTAAAATTACACGTCTTTATAGTGACTATAATTTTTTAGATGGATCCTCAATCATGCAAGTGAACCTCAAAGAAAGATAGTCCCTTCATCCCATGAAATTAGGACGCAGGGGCTTTGCAATCCCTTGGGCCCAGCAGCTCTTGCCGACCCTGAAACACTGCCGTTTTGGCACAATAAGGGGTTCCCATTTCACCTGTCATTCACCTTGTTTGGCACCAAATAAATGGGCAAGAAGCATCAAACATAGCAAACACAACCCAGTTATTAAAATGCATTATTCCTGGGGCCCCTTACGAATTTTGAAAAGGCCCTCACCAATATCGGATTAGGCTAATTTTTTATAGGTATGCATATAGAAACATTTTTAATTAAACTCACAATTTCAATCATCTTTGAGGGACCCAAAACAAACCTCACAAAGCACTAATAAACCGTTGTGCTGAGATCCCTCGTGTTGCTATATTTCAAATACATGATTTATTGTTTTTTTTTTTGGGCCTATTTTGGGTACTACAAAGATGATTCAAATCGCGAGTTTATCTTAAAATATTTTTATATGCATACCTGTTAAAAATTATTTTAATCCGATATTAGTAAGAGCTTTTTCAATATTAGTATGATGCCTTCCGAATTAATGTGTTCTTTAAATAGAGTTCTGTTTGCTATATTTGATGCTTTCATGTCTCATTAGAGAACAAGTTTTTATTTGCTTTCAAGCCCATTTATTGGGATCTGGGAACCCTAGGCACTATAAGATCCCTGGATCCCCTTATTGTGCCAAAATAGTAGTGTTTGCACAATGAATGGGGAGAACAGAGGTGAAATGGGGAGACCCCCTTATTGTGCCAAAATAGTACTCCCTCCGTCCCTTTTTAAATGTGTTACTTGGGATTCTGTGCCATTTTCAACGGCTTATAACTTTTAATTTATAATAGCTTTTATGATTTTGAAAATTTTGTATAATAGAAATAATTAAGATCTATCAAACAAGATCCATAATGCATATGTTTTGAGGTTCACATTAAAAGTTATAAGCCGTTGAAAATGGCACAGAATTCCAAGTAACACATTTAAAAAGGGACGGAGGGAGTAGTGTTTGCTGGCCCCTAGGGATAGCAGAGCACTCCTTCCATAAAATTAACAATTAAGGGCAATTTTTGTTTTTAGCACAAGTGCTAAAAGTGTTAAAAAAATAGTTAATGTATGTGAGGAGAAATTTATAGGGGTGCACATGGTTCGCATCAGGCTAGTTCTGTAGAAATCTGGTAACTGGACCATTCCGACAGGTTTTAGAAGACTAAGAACCAAAACCTAACCAATATATGTGTAAAACCTGTTCAGATCCAAACCGCAAGACTGTATCGGTTTTAGTTTGGTTCCGGTTCTACTCGATTAGTGTTGGAACACTTTGTCACAACATATGAACTCAGAAGATTATTTAGAATTTGGAGTACCAAACAACTCATAAAATAATTATATGATTTTATAAGATTTGAAACCAAATATAGTCCATACGATACACAAAGTAATTCACAATCAGCTATAAAAATAAAAAAAGGACAACTCTTAAAATTGATGAAAACAACCAATAAAATGGCTTAAACAAAGAATGAAATAGTCTAAAAATGAGAAAATAAATTTAGCAGCAGGTCTTACTAAAGAATTAAAATTGAAAATTGGATATTAGTGGGGTCAAATAATAATAGTATATTAAAGGCTTTTAATGAAATAAATTTCTACTCTAAATAGGTATAAAATAATACTCCTACCTTACTAAGGGAAAAATATCAATAATATTAGCTCACCAAATCAATATACTCCCTCCGTCCCCATTTGTGTCCCTTTTGAAAGTTCATGCTATTTTTCAATTGATTATTTCTCATAAATTACATTGTTTTACGTGATTTTAAAACCATTTTCTTATAGATTTAATCGAGATTTATCAAACAAGATCTATATTAAATAAAATTAATTACCGATTTAAAGTTATAACTAGTTTTTTATCCGGTTATAATAGAATAAGGGACCAAAATTTGGGGACGGATGGAGTACATAGTTATGTACACATATAAATATATATTAATATTATATGGTCAAGTTCGGTTTTAACCATGATTCTTAAATTGTGAATCAGTAACCAAATCATAATTATTGGTTTTTATTTTTTTTTGGTTTTATAACCATACCAATAAACCGCATAACCTAACAAAAAGAACAATTCTATCTACGATTCTGTCTGGATTGAATCGGTTCAGCGGTTATACCAATTTATTTGTGTGCCTCAAGAAATTTAGGCTAAGTTTGGCTAAAAAAACCAACTTAACTTTTTGTTTTGACTTTATTTAATTTTTTTTTGCATTTGCTAGTTTTGTATCGATTTTTTGTGTATTATTGGTTTGTCTCGGCGAGATGAATCCAAAAAAGTAAAAGATTTTGACTAGCACTTTCAATTTTTTGAATAAGATTGAAAAAAGTGTAAAAAGTTGACTTTTTAGTTTATTTTTGTCTTTATTTAAAAAAATTTAAGCTTCGATCATAATTTTATATTTTTTTGATTCCTCTCACCGGGACAAATTATTAATGCACAAAAAATTGATGCAAAACTAAAAATGCGAAAAAAAATCAAATAAACACAAAATAAAAAATCAGCTAACTTTTTTAGCCAAAATAGACGTTAATCGCTCTGCCAACGAGCCCACCCGTAGCGAAACAAAGCTCACATCAATCCTTTGACTCAGCATTACGTCTGCAGGCGGCAAGTCATAAGTTCTCTCGGGATGGCCTTGTCGTCGTCGTGGGCGGCGAAGGGAGTGGTGGTGACTGTGCCTGTTTTAGTGCTTTCGGCTTCTGCGGCGGCAATCTTCCTCTTCTTCCTGCTGTCTTCTCTCTCTTCTTCTTCTTCTTCTTCCATTTGCACTTGCCCTGTTCCGTCGGCCGCTGTTTCAACGACCGCAGTTGGGGGAGCAGCCCATGGGAGGTTTGGAGCGCGGATCTCGCCTACTGAGGAGGATGTGAAGTGGGTTAAGGATCAGATCGAGGCAAATGGACTCCATATGCAGGATAATATTCTTCGAAAGGGGATTAACCCCCGTACTCGCGCTCAACAGCTACAAGATCTCATTCAGTTCGTAACCTCCCTCTCCCTCTCTCTCTCTCTCTCTCTCTCTCTCTAAATGTATCCATACATATTCACACACACGCGCGTATGTATGTATTGCAGAATTAATGTATGTTTGTTTTGAACTTCTACGAGTACAGTGGAACCAGAACTTCACATTGTATGGGTCCGAACATGACACCAATAATTTCCACATTCTAGATTTTATTCGGTCCCCAAAAAATATGTACATATAAGAAGAACAAAATAATTCCTTGAGAAGTTAGTTCAACTCTAAATCTCATCACCACCTATTTTTTTTGAATACCCTCATTCTTAGTCTGTATGGTTGGAAATTCTTGGGAAAAATCAGGGTTTATTTTGCTCCAATAGGGTTTAGGAATCTTATCCTTAGCTATCTTCTGCTGTTGCCATCTATAATATCATGTGTGAAAGGACTGGGAGGATCTTCCAGCAAAACGCCTTGCTCTCTTGCTTCCAAGATCTGCAATGCTTATTAGGGATTCTATTTTGGCTTGGAGAAATATCAAGCCTAGGCAGGAAAACAGAGAATTGCGCAGATTCTGGGTTTCTATGCCAACTTGCATGCAACTCGACAAATTCTGGGGCCTTGGAGGTAATGACCGGGCATAACCACTAGTGGCCCCAAGAGTTTAGCTGGCAAGGAGAATCGAACCTAAGACTTAGGTGGGAGGAAATCCCTAAGTCCTAAGGCAAGACTGCTTTGCCAACTCCTTACATAATCTTAGAGTTTGTTTATTTTAAATTGTTTCTGTATTAGGTCTTTTTTCATTTTTGACTGGGGTGTGGCTTTCCTTTTCTTCTGCTGGTTTTGTTTTGCTTCTAGTTTCTCCCTCCAATCGACACACATGCGTGTGTGCGTGTGCGTGTCATAGAATACTGTATACTTACTTCATCTTGCACGCTAAAAATGATGTATTAGCACGGTAATTTTTCTAAAATTTAGTTCACATAGAGCAACCAGACCTTTTGCAATTGTGGTGTCATACGAATGCTGTATTAGGCAAATAGTGACTTTCTCACTCTGGGAAGGGCCATGGCCCTTATCAACCCGTAGGTCCGTCCTGTTCCTATTGAGGTTATGAAGTCAGAACCAGTAGGTTTGTTGATCCCATTTTAGCTATGCTACATCTGTGTTGGTAAGGTAGGGTATCTAAATTATGCCAAGACTCTCTATGGTTTATAAATTTTGAGTTCAACAGTGTCTTGTTTACTTTTGGAGATGGATTCAGAAGTCCAAAAATGTAGAGTATTTGTTCTCTCTGTCTCTAGTTATTCTTGTAAATTTAAGGGTTTAATATATTCCAGTGAACTCATTAACCAATTGAATCAGACGACAGACCAATTGAAATAAATTAACAGACATTCAGATTCAGACTCTTACTTGATAATGCTACAGTATGTGAACCTCTGCTTCTTAGCATATCAGGTTGAAATTTGGTATTTTGATGTGATTGCCATTCTGAATCTTTGAGAATTACTCTATATCTCTGTGTTGTTTGGGTGGGGAAATCTACTCTATAAAAATGCACATTTCTTTTTCTTTATGTTGTCTGTTCTGGTTTAAACTCATCAGAACGCCCCTTAAAAAGTGCATAGCATATGCCCCCACCGCACTGGTTCATAGCTACACCCCACTGGCCGTATCTAACAGTACATAATATTATAACAAATGCACCATGAGATGTCAAATTTTCTCGTTCTGATAGCTCGTCATGAAAGATCATAATGTTCATGTCAACAACACGAATTCTTATAACAAAGACTTTTGGAGCCTTATGACATCCCTTTGCCTCCACAACATCCACCATAAGTCTCATCACTAGTAAGGTACGGGAGTTTACCACATATACCTGTTATATGCCCCTTTATACCTTTGTGTATGAGGGTGTCCCCTTTTCTGGTTTAAGGTTTTATGTCTAATTTTGGTGTTCAAGTATTTCATTCATGAATGTGATTAGAACTGCTGAATTTTCAGATTTAAGGGCATATCCCATTATGAAGGAGAGCAATCAAGCAATCACACGGCATTACCGTGCCCCAGTGAGCTACTTGTTGAGGAGCATCACAGCAACTATGGGGAGCCCTGGGCTGGAGGACGAGACGTGTTTGAATTCCTTGCAGATTCTGTCCACCTTGCTCCAGATGCTCGTGTTCTTGAGATTGGATGCGGCACCCTTCGAGTCGGCTTGCATTTCATTCGGTACCTAAATCCAGGGCACTTCCATTGTCTAGAGAGAGATGAACACTCTTTAATGGCTGCATTTAGGTATGAACTTCCTTCTCAAGGTTTACTGCATAAGCGCCCTCTGATTGTGAAGGGTGAAGACATGGATTTCAGCAAGTTTGGGTCTGGAATGTATGATTTAATATACGCTAGTGCCGTTTTCCTGCATGTGCCTGATAAGCTTGTTTGGACCGGACTGGAGAGCTTAGTGAACAAATTGAAACCTTATAAAGGTCGAATTTTTGTGTCACATAACATTAAATTCTGTTCACGCTTAGGAGGAGATGAGTGTACAAAGAGATTGAACAGTTTGGGGCTTGAATGTCTTGCGAAGCACACACATGATAGTTTACTCTTTAATCATTATGAGATTTGGTTTGAGTTTAGGAGATCTAAGGCCTAAGATCTGCCTTCATTATGGGATTTGGTTATTTATGATTCGGATAGAACTGTCAAAGCAGCAAACTGCACCAGTTGGCTTTTCATACAATTTTGAATGGTCGTGTTTCAATTTACTGGTAGAAGAGATGATGACCATGGTATGGATATCAATTTGAAGGATAACCAAATAGGCATTTGATTCTGGGATCTGCTTTCTACCATTTGAAAAGAAGTTCTGCTCACTTAGATCTTTCGACATTCAGATTGATTTGCAAATTGATGGATGTAATCCACGTTAGAAAAGCATGTGGCATTATGAGTAGTTTTTTGTAAACGAGAATTCCTGTCGTGGAATCATTAGTTGGCTATTCTACCCAAAACTGCTGGATGGGAAAACTTGGATTTTGTACATTGAAACGACACTGTTTGGTATGGCGATGTGGTTTGTTCGTTTCGCTACTGTTTATATATGGTACACCGACACTGTTTTGTGGCTATTTAAGGTTAGCCCTTTTCCTTTGCATGTAAAAAGCCAACTGATGCTATTGGGCCATGTTTAGACCCAAATTTACCAGTGAGAACCGAGATAATTTTAGACTAGTATGAGAACCGAGATAATTTTAGACTAGTATGTGTTACTGATTTGATATTACACTTGTGAGTTGTGACCACGAGGAAGCAACCTCAATCTGGTATATACTGTTACGAACATTGTATGCATATTGGGGACGGTTTCTGAATTCTGTATATTTTCAACCGTTGGATTTAGATTCAAGGGTCTAGTTTAATTTTAAAACAGTTTGATGGTTAATATGAATGTGGGCATAGATCTACGCTTAAAAGATTAGGTTTTCCATCACCATCCCACGAATTCCTGAAGCCCCATCTCCCGTCTGTCTCGCCTTCTAACTCACACTTCAGTGGTATCTAACTTAAACTTCAGTGGTAACAACCCCAGTCCAAGCCAAGATTCATTCCAGATGTTCGAACCCCATCACTACTAACTGCAGATTGGACTTCTGGCGACAACCACAGCCCCATCACCGCCAGCACCATTGTACGCCACCGCAACCTTGACCTCGGCAACCAAAAGTATTGATTTTGCATCAAGCTGGAAAGAATTAAAACCAAAAGAAACCGAGAGCAATAATCCATTAAGGCCCAATCCAGCCACAAAGAAGTTTCAACCCAATGAAATAAAACAGAAGGTGGATTAAATTGCAAGTGACGGAATTTGATACCATGTTAGTCCTCTGAGAAACATAATCATCTAACTGAAATTCTAAGTGGCTCAAAAAACAAAAGCATTACCAAAAGAAGAAAGGGAATCGATCTCCTACTTTGTCTCTCCTTCCATGAAGAACAACTCAAACTGCAACGGGGACGGGGAATTAGTCGATGGGATCCAAAAGCCTGAGTGAAGGCAATACGAAACATCAGAAACACTCAAAAGAAAGAATTTAACTACTAAACCAAAGCTTACTCTGGGGTTCTTTCTCACTCGATGAAACCTCCTCTACTTACCCGCAAAAGAAATCAAACTCGTTATAAGTTGATTAATAGATAACCTCTACCTAGCCAACAGTTACAATATCTTGGCTTTGACCCTCGCTTTATCGATCGACGATCCACAACCATGAACCGATGGATGCTCGATAAAGGTCCTTTGCCCAGATCATGGGAACTCACTACCGAAGAAGCACCAGTCCAACCATGGAACAACATTAAATTCGGTATATGGAGAAGCTAAGGTTAGGATTTGAGAGAAAGACCCGACAGTGGTTTGGTTCAACCGAAGAGAGCAAACGGGCAAACGGCGGTGGATGCAAGGAGGAGATTGAGAGAGAGGTTTTCGAAATTTGAATTAGGGGTGAGAGAGTTTCAGATCAGAAAGGGAGGCAGAGGCGTAGTGCGTGTGTGAGGAAAACATGTTGTACTTTCATCCAAGAAATGCAAAGTATTTATAGGAATGCCACTCAAAAGGTAGTTAGTGAGTGGGATATTTTTGGACCGTTAGATATGAAAGAATGGATGGTCGAGATTTGCTAAGAGAAGATTATTTAAAAGGATCCTTGTTTTGTTATATACATACCAGTTCAACAGAATCACTTATCTTCACATGGAGCCAAATTGAATTTTTTCCTATTATAAATCTATCAAGAAGTACATCAATAGAAAGACTGCCTCTTTAAAAAAGGACAAAGTAACCAGAACGGAGGGAATTCAGTCCAAAGGCTAAACCCCATACCAACCAAATAATTCCTGACGAAAATATGAGCAACTGTGTTATTAATGGACCGCCTAATCATAGAGAAAACCACACACTGAAAAGTCTTGCCCCACGGCTTGATATGGCTCACTACAAAACACTATTGAAGAAAACAAACACCCATAGCAGTGCGGCCATCAAGCCAATTGCTTCATTAGATAACAATCATGGTGTTTGGTTCTTTTACTTCTTTGCAAATGGAAAATAATTGTGTGCGAGCGTGCCAGAAAGAGTTTAAATCTCCTCCCTCGGATTAACTTTGGAAAAACCAAATCTAATCAGGCGATTGTGTTTTATTGGTTCAATTACCTCAATTAAGAGGATTTTTTCAACAAGTGAAGAAATGTAAACCAACAAACTTAGGAAATCGAAGAACAACAAAGAAACAAGACACTTCGATTAATGAATCAAAGATAAACTTACTTCGAAATTGTCTCCAACTTCAAATACAAAACTTCGAACAGGTGATTGTTGCGAAAACAATCGGGATAGGGGTGATTGTTATAAGAACAATCGAGTTTAATCCTAGTCTAAATCCTAATCTACTTCCTAATCTACTTGAACCGAAGTTGAAATCCTAAACTACTTTGCCAATGAACAAACCAAGCATCGGTTTTTTTTTGATAATTTTGTTGAAGATTTGTCAGGGGCTTTTTACTCTTTGAATTCTTCTATTTATAGATCCGCTTGTGATTTGAACTAAATTTCAATGAATTTGAACATCGAACTTTGCTTCAACTCTAACTTCCACTCCTGGAGTTGGCAGTTGCTCCTTCCTCCACGTCTGAATTTGAATTCTTCTGAAATCTTCCTCTAAAAGCTTTGATTTTGAATCTGTACAGTTGTTCAAACGAACTCAAATGATTAAGCGTTAAGATGAATAACTGCCTTTCTATAAGTATTCCACGTGTTATAACTACCAATTTGCCTTGTTTCCCAAGTAAGTTCACGTAGAACTTATATACTTAACAGTTGATCCCATAGCTTTGAGGTCAATTCTTTCCAATAATGATGGTTCGTAACTGCTAATAACCGTTTTTATATTTTGAACACGATACGACATCGTATTTGCACAAATATGTTCTTTTAATCCAGTGTGTCTATATCGACGAGTAATTGCCAACGTTTGGCACTCTTGATTACGTGTCAATTAATCATTGGATTGGTTGATTTTAGATGTAAACATACCCCCCACATTAACATCTTTTTCAAAGGATTTGAATAAGTGTTAATGTGCCCTTTGCCGCTTCGAATTCCCATAAGCTTCCGAAGTAGAAGTTATTGGCGGTTCTGATCACGCTCCACGATGCAGTTAACAATAAATCTCTTCATTCTCATGAGAGATTCATGGATAATGAGCAGTTAAAACCCATGTTCTCCATTTTGCTAGAATTTGAATCGTTTAAACTAACAACTCTGTTTATAAAAGGACTTAATCACTGGCAAAAATCAATCACCAATTTCCTTTGTAAACCGATCTTCATCTCAATTTATCCATGGCTGATATTTCCAGTACTCAAAATGCCTTCGAAAATTTGGTTCTAAATGATTCAACTTCTACTGACACTAGAAACATTGTGACGCCAATTGTTGGTGAGATTCGAAAGGATCGATCTTATCTGATGGCTCACGTAGAAACTTTCGAGCCCATTGACCCATGGAACCCTCCATCGCCCCTACTCATAAACCCTTTCTATGGGGTTTACCATCGACATAGTGGTGGTAAAATGGATGATCCCCGCGGCTATAAAGGTTGGAGCCACTATCGCCCATTGGCTATGAGTGAATATTTAGCTCCTTTCATCAGACGAGATCCCAATATAATGCTGCTTGACAGTCTTATAGCCACTTGTTTAACTCCTGGTTTCTTTAAAGTCCATGAAGACGAAAAGTCAGGCTTTGCTGGGTATGGAGAACTTAAGTAGAAGGCCAGTACTTAGTTTATATACTGGTTGCATGAGGTTTGAAAGCCCCATTTTGAAGGGGACTTCATTGATCCTGCCAATCTTCCCCTTCGAGACCTTCACGAGAATAATGGATTGGTTCAAGAGCTAAAGAGTATCAAGTTTGACCCTACTCCTTATCATGCTAACTTTTCTTATTCTCTTTATCCCCATTCTGATTCCCTCAAGGCCAAAGAGCTATTGGCTGCTTTTGCCTTTTTGGATGTAGGTATTCTTGAGGAGGACATACCTTTTTAGGAACTTTTATGGGCTTGAAAAACTCTCAATGTAGCATTCAAACTAGCCCTTTCTTTCACTCTTTTACGAATTGACTTCCTCTCGCTTGAATGTGGATGAAGAATAACACTTTGCCGTTTGGGTTTAATCAAGACCTTCATGACTACGAAGTGCTTCATGATGGATCTCCAAACTTCATAAGAAGGTGGAAAACCTTAAGGGCGTTCCTTGAAATGCCCAACTAGCGTTTCTAAGAGGCTTCGAAGGCGGTTTAAGAATCACATAAAGAGAAATGCTCTCAAGCTGGCCAAATTCGAAGTCAAAGCCAAGACTCTGGTTTTGAAAATCAGGCCATTAATTGAGAAGAAGCTTAAATTTGATGAAGAAAATAGAGTTAGAATGATGGAAAAGGAATTTTTTAGCTTCACTTGGGCACGATTCCATGCCTTAGTGACTTGGAGCTTTCCTCATTATTTCCAAGTTGTTCTACTCCAACGGTTGCTTCACTACGGTAGATGCTTAGTCCCCTTTGTGTAATAGGATTTTTATAGCATGTACTTTCTTTTTATCTGAAGTTTCAATGGAATATTAGTTCTTTCAATGGCTTGTCATGCACTCTTAAATGCTTTTCGAAGCACTTAATTACGCTTTTAACCAACTCGAACTTTTAAGAATAAAGAATATTCCATGAGAATAAACCAAAGAGTGGTTCGAAGCATGAATACGATTTAAATCTAAAAATAATTATCAATCAAAGGTTGAAACTAAACGTGGGCCAAAAAATAATCATAGGCCCAATAACTTTAGAACGGATACTTGGCCCGAAACGCTGCATCGCTTTCTCATAACGTATAAATTAGGGCTTGAACCATTCTCATTACGTGTTCAAACTTTCAAACACTTTTGCTCTCCCTCTCTTTCTATCTCACCCCTGCATCCATGGCTTCTGAAAGTTTTAACCAAATGGGTACCTCTTCGCTTGTTCTTCAAGATCGTTGAAGAAAGAGATGTCAAACTCAAAGGCGATTTGCGTAGCCAAGTCTTCATAACGAACCCTGATAGAACTGATACCCACATTTTAGGGCCTGCATTCTTCGATCTGCCTCTCAAATTTACGTCATGCTACCCTATCTTAGAAGAAGGTAGGCTTATCAAGGATCAGGAACTAAACTTTGCAGAATGGCCTGCAAGGAACTTTGTATCTTTGGCGGTTCAAGATAATGGACGGGGTACTTGGGTCGATCATATTTCAAAGTATAAGAGGATCGAAGTTGGAAGAGATTGGACTCGCACATTATCACTCTGCTTCGAAATGGTATTCCCAAAACCACGCACTTATACATTTGCCCTAGCTTTTTGGGATTCGATCATTTAATTATTTCCGATTTAGCTAGCGGAATGATGGCTCCCCACGGTTTTAGATGTATCATTTCTCCCTTGGACTTCCCCATTTGGTCCAATGGTTGATATTTCCAAGTCCATGATGTTCCGCCCTTGGCAATCATGAAAACCTCAGGCTCAAACGCCTCATATGGAAGCTTTCTTAAAAATGAGGCCAAATTCGAAGATGGAGTATCTAATAGAGAGTTTTTTGCATATCTTCTGTACACCTTCTGTAAAATGATCTTCTGTCATAGTGGTAAGAAGATTATGCTTGAATTTGCCCCTTTGGCGTATTGCCTTTCTCAGGGTCAGAAATTTGACTTGGCTTCACACTTCTTAGGATACGTTTATAAGATAGGATCCGACTGACCAATCAAAAACCACTTATGTTTAACATAGGTGGCCCCTTTAGTTCTTACAACTGTGGATTAC
Source organism: Vaccinium macrocarpon (assembly GCA_022606695.1). NCBI lineage: Eukaryota > Viridiplantae > Streptophyta > Magnoliopsida > Ericales > Ericaceae > Vaccinium > Vaccinium macrocarpon. Next base: position 26,490,913 of record CM040181.1, on the reverse strand, counting down.
GGCGTATTTTCCAACATTCAAGTTTCTTTGTTTTGAGCTTTGTAAATGTTTATGGGGATAAATTCAAAGTTATGGCTACCAAACCTTTATCATTGGTTGAATATCTGCAATATTTTCTCAAAATGAGGGAAGATAAAGAAGAAACAGAATTTCGACCTTTCACTGACTGGAGTATTGGGCCTCCCTGGATAAAAGAAATGATGGAAAATAGAGGTGCCACTACATTCGCTGCTGCTTGGGGAAGTATTTTACTTTCAAGAGAGCTTTTCATAGGTGGGATTGTTGGTGGCTGCAGACAAACTCACTGTGAGACTTATTGTCCTGCTCAGTTTGCCAGACAGTTTGGCATGGTATAAGCCATTCCATGTCCTTATCCCGGAGAAGTTAATGTTCCTCTCTATGTTAGAAAGAAAGTGGATAAGAATGTACTTTCTCGTATAAATGTGGGGTATAGAAAGTCTAGAGCTGCCTTCAAGCCCTTCCAATTTTCAATGGACAACCCAATTTTCACTAACTTTTCTCGTTGGTGGCATAACCTTATGGATCTACACACTCAGACCCCTTCAGCACAAGGTTTTGCAAACCATATTGGGTGTCCTGTTGTACATGAAGGTGAGATGCATTCTAGTTCACTTTCTGTATCAGATGATGGGTTTGGTGTTGGAAGAGGAAGCAAATCCCAACAAGAACAAAGGGAAACAACACCAGATATACAATCTTCTGCTTTGATACCTGTCGCTTTAAATGTTAAACCACTTCGATCAGTACCACAAATTGTGACTAGATCTCAACAAACAAGAACCCCTCCTCCTTCTCCATCAGGTAAATCTCTTACTGTTTGTGTGATTTCAATGATTTTAATCTTTTTTTTTTTATTCTCACTTACGGTTCATCTTGCAGAATCTACCCCTAAGAAAAGGGGAAGAAAAGTGAGAGATACTGTTCAGACTTCTGCTTCTCCAGGTTCAAAGTCAAGTATCTCTTTTATCTCATCTAATCCTGTTAACTTTGTGCTCTTTACTAATCATTACTTTCTTGTCCTTTCAAAGCCAAAGAAGAAACTTTAGCAACAAAGAAAAAACTTAGCCAAGAAGAAGCCAAGTCTGCTGAAGTTTATGAGGCTTCGAAACGGAGAAGAATAATATTAACTGAAGAACCAGAAGAAGGAGAAGAGATAGAAGACATTACCATAGGCCAATTTGTGAAAGGTAAGCTGTTATATTCTAATTTCAACATGGCCCTTTTAGAATTACTTTCACATTTCTCAATTTTTGTTGATCTATTTTCAGAAAGGAGGACAAAACTCAAGCATGCTGAAGCCTCTAAATCACCTATACAAGCACCTGGGCCTGAAGCTGTAGACCCTCAATCAAAGCTTGATTTGCCCTGCCAAACTAAAACTCATACCCCTACTCAATTGAGCAAGAGTCTCCCACAGGAAACAATCTCAACGAACACGAGGTCGTTCCTCGGAGCCACATATTGCCGATTTCCTGTCCAACCAAGTTTCTACTTCGAAGGATGACATGAGCTTATTTCCTGAGATTGCACCAAGCATCTCCACTGTTAAAATCACTGATCAACCTGAGATAGTGACTGAGGAAGCAGGTCTTGAACAAGTCCCAAGAACTGACACTCCTACGGTCGCCTTCTAGAAACTAAATATGGCTTGAAAGCAAACTCTACCGGGACCATCTTATCCGATTTGAGGTAATTTGGTTCATTGTGTTTATGCCTGCATTAATCATACCTACGCCGAAGACTTAAGCCTAATCATACTCCTCCATTTTCCTCAATGGGATTTTTGGTGCTTCTATTAGCATTTCTGGCGGTGATACTTCTTCACCTGGAGCGTTCAAATTAAAATTGAGTGATTTACGCCAAAGAATCACCAATCCCAAGGCTCCAACTTCTTCTCCCGAATCTCCCATCACCCAACTCAAAGTTCAATACGGTTTATCCCTTGAGTTGGTAAAACCAACTTTCTCTCGGATGAGATTCAAGAATTGAGGGAGATCTTCCAAAGAACTTTCAAAGTTGGGCTTTGAGAAACCGGGCCGAGGGAATTTAAAGGCACATTTGAATATCTATTTGTCATTGCCGCCTCGGTATCTTGAGACACGCTTCTCAAGAGCTTCACAAAGCGACTTTTGAATAAGGTCACTGAGTTTCAAGTGAAGGCTCAACAACTTTGTGAGGTTCAAGAAAGGCATCTCTCGAGAGAGAAGCTTGGCGACCTTATTTATCTAATGCGCATGATGAAGCTCAAAGAGTGGTTTCTTCTTATGATCAAGATATTAAGAAGCTTCATTATCTAAAAGAAGAAGAAGGTCGATTAGAAGAAGCTTTACTTCAAGTTAGAAGAGAAATTGATCAGACCTCTTCTAATATACAATCCTCTATGAACAAAGCTTGTTCAACAGTTGCAATCATCAAAGACCTTAAGTTCCAGCTACAACAAACCTCTGATCAAAAGGAATTTTATGACTTTATTTGTAACAGAGGTGCTCATGTATGGAGTGACCTAAAAGATACAATTGTACAGTTTCTAAGTAATGAATGAAATGTTTATTTTTCTCTCAATTCATTACTTTATGACTGCTTGGAATGTCGATCTGATTATTTAGCATTCAAGCTTCGAACCATTTTATCTCCTTGTTCCTTACAAATGATCTTTTGAGCGGCACAAGCAAAATGTAAGACAAAGCTGATTTTATTTCATCTTCTACTAAAGGATTCCCAAATGGTTGGGAAATAGGCCTTGGATATCTTCCATTGATCTTTCTTCTATGAACATAGCCATTTAAATCTTTCAAATGATATGCCCCTCTTTTAAGAACTCTATGAAGTTGAAAAGGCCCTTCCCAATTTGGGGCCCATTTTCCAAGTCCTTGCTTTCTTTCTTTGATAGGTAAAACCACTTTCCATACTAAATCACCTATATCAAAGCTTCGAACAGCCACTTTCTTGTTGTAGCTTCTAGCTACTCTTGACTTTTGTAGCAGTATTTGATTTAGAGCCTTAATTCTTTCCTCATCCACCCCTTCTAGCTCCATATGCATTGCTTGATGGTATGCCCCAACATTTAGGTTATTTTGAGAAGCAACCCTCTGTGATCTCACTACAATTTCCATTGGTAAAAGCGACATCATGCCCATAAGTTAAAGCAAAAGGAGTAGTATTGCTTTGGTTCTTTTAGTGGTTCGATATATGCCCATAGCACATTTAAGAGTAAACTTGGCCATTCTTCCGATTTCTATCAACCATTCTTTGAATACCTCTTTTTGATAATCTTATTGGTTGATTTCGTCGACCATTTGGTGAGCATAATAAAGGAGTAGAGTTGATCAAAGAAACCCCATGAGAAGTTTGCAAAAGCTTTTCTTGCCTCGCCTTGAAGATGGAACCATTATCCTTTGTTATGGTTTACGAGATCCAAATCGTATACAATCTTCTTAATGAATCAATTACTTGTTCTTGAGATACATTCTCAAAAAGCTCGAGCCTCAACCCATTTAGTAAAGTAATCAGTGGCAACTAAAATGAACTTATCACCACTTCTAGAAGCAGGGTAGATCATGCCAATCATATCCATGGCCCATCCTCTAAATGGCCAAGGCTTAACTACATACTGTAATTCAGTAACAGGTAATCGCTTGAGAGGTCCTGTCTTTTGACAAACTTGGCATCCTTTTGCATAATCAATACAATCTTTAAGGATGGTAGGCCAATAATATTCATACGGCCAATTAACCATCTCATCTTGACTCTCGCTTGATGAGCTCCATGAAAATACCTTCATGGACTTACGCCATGACTTTAAAGGCATCAACCTTGCTTAGACATTTAAGCAATAAACCATCTACTCCTCTCTTGAACGACTCTCCATTGTACATAATGTAATTAATGTGATCTTAACCTTGTTGCTCTATCTGTTTTAGCATCAGGCTTTGTTAAATAATCAATCAATGATTGTCTCCAATCGTTCGAACTAGGAGTGGTGATTTCACATACTTCGAAATCAGTATATCTATCTTTGAGCATTGTTAAGGATTTCCTTAGAGTTAACTGACAAAACTCTTTGCTGTCATCAGTGATAAATTTAAATCCTGATGCTCTTTGTGCCACTGCATCTGCTTCTTCATTAAAGAATCTTGGCACATAGGTGAAAGTAATCATATGAAACTGCTTCACTAACAACTTCACATATTGATGATAAGGTTTTAAACCAACACTATGGCAACCAAAATCTCCTTTCACCTGGTTTATCACCAATTGAGAGTCTCCAAACACTTCAACTATGTCAATCTTTAAAGTAAGCAACAGCTCTAGCCCCATAACTAAGGCTTCATACTCTGCTTGATTGTTGGTGCATTCTCCTTCATTTATTTGAAATCCAAATTTGGTCTTCAAACCTTGAGGGGACTCCAAGACAACTCCAATTCCAGCCATTTGGAATGTTTTCGAACCATCGAACCACATCTTCCATGGTTTAATTGTTACGATATCAATATCTGCTACCTCAGGAGTCTCAATTTCATTTGGATGATCAGTTAAGAAATTAGCCAAAGCTTGTCCTTTAACTGATTTTTGAGGAACATATTCTAGATTAAATTCTATTAAAGATACAATCCATTTCCCAGTGCCGCCACTAAGTGCAGGTTGAGACAACATATACTTCATAACATCCGTGCAGGAAATTACATAAGTTACTCTAGGCATCATATAGTACCCGAGTTTCTTGAGCGAAAAACAAAGTTAAACATAACTTTTCTACTTGCGAATACCTACTTTCACAATCATTAAGGAACCTACTTAGATAATAAATAGCTTGCTCCTTTCCTTCTTCATTATCTTGAGCCAATAGAACTCCAATTGAGTCATGGTTTCACGCCAAATACAATTTAACGAGTGCTCTCCCTTTTTGGGTGGAACAAGAACTGGTGGATTGATCAAGTACTCCTTGATGGTCTTGAAAGCATCATCATGCTCCTTAGTCCATTCGAAGTCCTCTCCATCCTTCAATTTCAACAAGGAAGAAAAGACTTTAGTTTTCCCTGCAGTGTTAGATATAAACCTTCGAAGAAAATTCAATTGTCCAAGAAATCTTTGAAGCTCCTTCTTATTCGAAGGAGGTCTTTCTTCAATAATAGCTTTAGCTTTATTGTTATCAACTTGAATACCTTTACTGTGAACTAGATATCCTAAAAAGTTACCTGCTGTCACTCCAAAAGCACATTTAGCAGGATTCAACTTTAGTTGATAATGCTTCATTTTTGAAAAGGCAATTTTCAAGTGCTCTACATGATCATCAATAGATTTTGATTTGACAATAATGTCGTCTATGTAGCATTCCAGAAAACCCCCAATTATCTCATGGAAGATAGTGTTCATAGCTCTTTGATAAGTAGCCCCAGCATTTTTGAGCCCAAAAGGCATTTTGACCCACTCGAAGGTCCCAAGGTTGCCTGGGGCTCTAAATGCAAATTAAGAACATCTTCTTCAGCTATACAAATTTGATTATACCCTGAATGTCCATCCATAATGGACAAAATTTTATGACCTGCAGAACTATCCACAAGCATATCTACTATAGGCATTGGGTATTCATCTTTAGGGGTTGCAGTGTTCAAGTTTCTGAAATCAATGCAAACCCTAATTTTCCCATTCTTCTTAATAATAGGAACAATATTTGATAGCCATTCTCATTATCTTCTTTGTTTCTAATAAAACCCGGCATTTAGAAGATTCAATTTCCTTTTTTAACCAATGATATGGTTTAGGGGAGACATTTTTCTTGGAAGTTGTTTTTGAAAGGTTTGCAATTAGTTTTAATAGGCAATCTATGCTCAACTAAATCCCTACTCAAACTGTTAATTCCTTGTAACTCCAAGCAAAGCACTCTTTGTTCTCCTTAAGACTTTGAGATCAACTTGGACTTTCAAAAAAACATCAAGCTCCTTGTTGATTTGTGCATTATTTGGAACAATTCCTTCTCCCAATTCCACTTCTTCTAAAGGGTCTTGAGAGTCGACATGGCCTATAAAAGCTTCTTCGAACTTCACTGGCTTCAACCCCCAGTCAGATTTTTCAGCCAATAATTCTTCCCAATCATTTGTTTCTTGTAACCTCTGCTCTATTTCTAAAGCCATAAATTTGACTAAAGCCAATGAATTGGCCTCTTCAACCTCGCCTTGGATTCACATCCAAGCGACCTCATCCAGTGAATTGTCCGATTCATAATCAAGCCGCTTGTTTAAGCTTAGATTTTAACTCTGCCCAGTTCTCCCATTTCCAATTCTTGGATGGAAGGGTGGCAGATTGTGCTATCTCACTTAAAGGAATGATTTCGGGGCTTATACATTTCAGCCTCTCGCACAATTTGTCAAAATCTTGAAGGATTTGGATCCGCTTTCACTTCTTGATTCCCACCTCTTTCCTTTTTTCATACTTCACAATCATCAAAGCTTGATGCATCGAAGATGGAATCTGACCATTAACATGAATCCGAGTCTCTACCAAGTAAAAGCATTATACTTACTTGTAAAAGTATCCACCACAAAGAAGCAGTCAGACGGTTTCCACTTGGCCAACTTTCAAAGCGGATAGAAACAATTCCTTTGGGGTTTTACTTTCACGATAAACCCAAAGAATGGATGTACTTGTTGGGATCAATCAAACCTTTTCCTTCCCCAACTTCTTTAAGGTCCTAGAAGGCAAGATATTCATGGGCCGCACCATTGTCAACCAATACTGTTTAACAAAATCCCATCAAACAAAGCGTATATATATAAAGGTTTCAAATGGTGCCTCATATCATTCGAAGGTGATTTGAAAGGATAAGAAAGATCAGTACAATTCAAATCAACAACTAAAGGGTACTTCGAATCAATCTCTGTCTCTGGAACAAATACCGCTCTTTCTGCAGATGTTACTTCGGGCTCCTCCATAGCATTAACCATGATCATAAGCTCTTCTTTTCTTCTTCTTCCTTTTGAATTTTAGATACTAAAGCTCCCCAATCATCATTCCAACCATTATCATATGTAAGGTTATACTCCTCTTCACTTGACACATCAATGATTTCCATAAGAGTAATCGTTGGTTGTAACGCCCTTGGTGGTGAACAATCTGGTCCAAAAGGTCCAAAATCGAATGGCGGAGAAACCATGTTAATTTGAACTCAGGGCAAAGTTCCAAACTGAATGGTCCTTTTTTCCTGCATTGGTAATTCTGATCCACCCTCTTTTGTGTCCATTTTTTCAGGAAACTCCACTGCAGAAGTTTCCATGGGGGACAATGTTTCAATAGGGGATGAACCCATTTCTCCTCCTCCTTCCCTGTTCCACTACCATGGCTTCTAATAAGCGACCGATAGCTTGCCAAGGAATTTGGTGATCTTTGAATTTGTTTTCGAGGTACTTCACTCTCCATCCTTGCGGCCGGACTTTCGGTGCTTCTCTTTCCGGATTGAGTAAACCCTTTTTGAAGAGATTCTTCGAGAATCTTCTCTTGAAGTCTATTAAACCTCGAAGTTAAACTTGTCACCCCATTATGATTTTCTTTGGAAGCATATTCTTCCATTTGGAAGCTAGTATACCTCCTTTGCAATTTCCTCTTACGAAGTTCGGTAAGCATAGGAATCATTTGAGGTGACTTGGTCTTTGGATCCCTAATCACAACCTATTGCCCAAGTAGGTGTATTTGGAGGTTTAACCATCCTGTTTCCCACTTTAGGAGAGGTTTTATATTCTGGAAGAGTTCCGGTTTAACCTCTTTAGAAACCAATGGGAACTCCTTTTACCAAGGTGAATTGTTCCCCTTCTTCTTCTTGATTTCTCGGTCTATTAAAGCCTTCCGGTGTTAACCTTCTTCAAAGCGGGGATACTCTCTCTTGAAGTGATGGAATTGGACTAGAAGATACATGTCTCTTAAACTGGCGGGGCTTCTCATTCTTTTCCTTGTTTTGGGCTTATCAAGGCTTTCTTTCATTATTACGATCCAAAGCTTTTTCTTTCCATCCTCTTTGGAAAGAAATCAACCCTCGTCGATCTAAATCTTTGAAGATCAAGTAATTAGCCACTTGACTCCATGCATAAGCATTCCAAAGAAGGATGCTTCAAGCATGGGAAGGGCTTGAAACCCTTTTGAGAAGAACTTCCTGTCTCATACTTCTGCCCATATGTCTTTCTAGTCTCACTTCGAAGTTGGCCAAACTTTGGCTTTCCTCTTTCACATTGCATAGAGTTCATCTCAACATGAACTTCCTTTGTTTCGCCATACCTCACCGCTTTATTTTGGCCAAAGCCATTTGGCACATTGGTATTAGCGATTACCTCTTCAATTCGGTGGGAATGGATCGTATCTATTCCCATAGTCTTTTCTGGAAACATGATCCTTCCTTTCTTGATTTGCTCTTGAACCCTGTCACGGAAAACATTACAATTCTTAGTTGAATGAGTCCAAGAAGCATGCCATTTGCAATAGTTCTTTCCTTTTGTTTCTTCCAAAGTTGGAAGTTTAACATTCTTAGGAAGTTTGATAAACTTTTTCTTCAAAAGGTAATCAAAAATTTCATCTGCTTTAGAAACATCAAATGAATATACTTTACTAAATGCTTTCTTGTTAGTTCCTGGTGTTATAGAAGAATCCTTTCGAACTAAACATTCACACACACATAAAGGGGCATGCTAAACGATTTCGTCAGCAACATCAATTTCATAAGTGGGCTCCTTATAATAGGTTGAATAAGATGAATTATTCCTATCGACATCTTCTTCTAACAAAGATTCATATCTAGAAGCTTTGTAAGTCGGATCAACCAAATCTCTACGAACTCGTCAGAGAATCGAACTTCTTCCTAAGTTCTCTACTTAGCCCATCTTGTGCTATTCTCACAAATTCAACTTCTGGAAGTTGAAGTTTACACTTGTTTCTAGCCCTTTTAAATCTAGCAATAAATTGTGCGACCTTTTCATCAGGCTTTTGCTTTAGTCTTGCTAAATCAGCCATGGTAATTTCAGGTTCAGTTTGATAAAATTGCGCATGGAATAATTCTTCCATTCTTTGCCAATTTGGAACTGATTCTGGCGTTAAGTTAGAGTACCATTTGAAGGTACATTTCTGTAAAAGAACTAGAAAACAATTTCAACTTAATAAACCCATTATTGCCCAATTCTTTACATTGAGCCGTAAATCTGGCAATGTGCTCAGTTGTTGATTGTTTTCCGTCCCCATGGAATAAAGTAAAATCTGGAATTTTAAACCCCCTAGGGACTTCGAACTGCCGATCTATCCATTCTGGATAGGGTTTTCTATAAATTTGGGTTTGTATTCCTCTGTTTAGAGGTCCATATACTTCTTGCATGAGACCTAATATTTCATCTCGAGAAGGAAATTTTGGACGTTCTCCCTAAAGGTACCCTTGGATTAACAGGTGGTTCCCAAGTAACATTTCTAGGCATGTGATCTTACGGAAACCTCTCAAAAAGGATCCTCAAAGGACCTATCTTTGCTTGAAACCTCCTTCTTCTTTGTGAAAAGGTTCGTACAAGTGGTTCGAATGCACTCTACCCATCTCGTATTCCCGCATACTTAGGAATTCCAACCTCAGGTTGGGCCTTTTTGCACTAGTTCTATCCTTCTCATTAAAATGATTTCGGGACTATAAACATACTCATTGAACCCATAATCCATGTTTCTGAAACCCTTCTCCTCATTTAAACCATCAAAATTTGGTTCAAACAGGACATTAGTGTTTTGTTTGAACACTCTCTTAGGTTTAGGAATTTGGTAATCACAAGCTTTTGCGGGTTCATACCAAGATTCTGGTATGTCATCTAAAATTATAGGCTCTTTTCCAAGCCTTGATTTAGGCCTACTTGTGCTAGCCTCTCCTTTATCCTTCTCAAATGAAGGCAAAGGCTCATGCTTAAGTCCTGATTGCTCTTCTAATTTTTGTAATACAAGCTTCTGGGTTTGAGCCAGTTCTTTAAATGTAGCAATCATTTCAGCAAACTGACTAGATGACACCCCTCCTCCAATTTCTGGATTTTTTGGGTCATCAACATGTACAGTTCTATTATTCCTAGTATTCATTCGAGAAGTCTGGCCAACCCCCCGATTTAAGTCTTGACAAGATCTGAGTCTCTGGTCTATTTGAAGGCCCCGACTTGTTCATTCTCTCTAGAATTAACATTGTTCTCATCTTAAACGGCGTTTGGCCAATCGAGAATCATCTGTTTGCTTCCTAAGTTTTGGAGCCATTCAACACTTCGGGTCCCCTTGAGCGTGCCAAAAAAATGTGTTTGGTTCTTTTTACTTCTTTGCAAATGGAAAATAATTGTGTCTTGGCGTGCGAGAGAGAGTTTAAATCTCCTCCCTTGGATTAACTTTGGAAAAACCAAATCTAATCGGTGATTGTGTTTTATTGGTTCAATTACCTCAATTAAGAGGATTTTTTTCAACAAGTGAAGAAATGTAAACCAACAAACTTAGGAAATCGAAGAACAACAAAGAAACAAGACACTTCGATTAATGAATCAAAGATAAACTTACTTCGAAATTGTCTCCAACTTCAAATACAAAACTTCGAACAGGTGATTGTTGCGAAAACAATCGGGATAGGGGTGATTGTTATAAGAACAATCGAGTTTAATCCTAATCTACTTCCTAATCTACTTGAACCCGAAGTTGAAATCCTAAACTACTTTGCCAATGAACAAACCAAGCATCGGTTTTTGATGATTTGTTTTGTTGAAGATTTGTCCGGGGGCTTTTACTCTTTGAATTCTTCTATTTATAGATGCTGCTTGTGATTTGAACTTCCCGCTCAATGAATTTGAACATCAGCTTGCTTCGAACTCTAACTTCCACTCCTGGAGTTGGCAGTTGCTCCTTCCTCCACGTCTGAATTTGAATTCTTTTGAAATCTTCCTCTAAAAGCTTTGATTTTGAATCTGTACAGTTGTTCAAACGAACTCAAATGATTAAGCGTTAAGATGAATAACTGCCTTTCTATAAGTATTCCACGTGTTATAACTGCCAATTTGCCTTGTTTCCCAAGTTCACACGTAGAACTTATATACTTAACAGTTGATCCCATAGCTTTGAGGTCAATTCTTTCCAATAATGATGGTTCGTAACTGCTAATAACCGTTTTTATATTTTGAACACGATACGACATCGTATTTGCACAAATATGTTCTTTTAATCTAGTGTGTCTATATCGACGAGTAATTGCCAACGTTTGGCACTCTTGATTACGTGTCAATTAATCATTGGATTGGTTGATTTTAGATGTAAACACATGGCCACCACTATTTTGGATCTTGAATATGAAGAGGAAAAAAAGAGTAAGAAGCATGGGATAAAACTAAGAAATTCGTAGATTTGAGATTGAGAGAGCAAATACTCACTCAGAATGAGGAGTTATTGAAAACAAGAAAAGAGGAGGAAAAAAAAACCTCATTGAAAAGGAGAAGCAAGGAAATATCCATTAAGGGTAAAGCCTTTTCCACCCACCGCCAGATAGTGAAAACTCACGAAGGGGAAGGCAAGGAAGAGTGGTTAGGGTTTTTAAGCGAGAGATGCTTTGGGTTAGAGAGAGAAAGGGGATCAATACTACTCCAACCTAGTGAAATGAAGTTTGAGAGAGATAGTAAACTATTGGTTGGTCTAGTCATCACAGTCTATGCTTAGGAGCTTGTCCCTTCCAAGCTCTCAAGTTTGAAACCTCCAAAGTACATATCAACTTCTTCGCCGTCACTTGCTACTAGGGCAACAAATGAATCGAGCTGCTCGCAAGCAGCTCATGGCTCGACTCATTAAGGCGCGGTTATGCTCGTTTAGTAATCAAGCCATGCTCAAGCTTGAGTTTTAGTCTCGTTTGGTAAACGAGTTTGCTATTAGCTAACAAAATCTCGGTTTATTTATATAGGGGCTCATCTTGTTAAGGTCTCGGCTCGTTTACGAATGAACCACTTCGAGATTTTGGCTTTTTTACTTAACGAGCCGAGCTCAAACACTATAAAGTTTGGCTCATTTGCATCTGTACTTGCAACTGGATGTTTGTCTAAACGTTAACTTCAGACTTCCCAAATTAATCGAACTGGAAAGAGTAATTGTCATGTTTTTTCAAATTATTGTTTGTAACACTGAAGTATTGACCGTATTGACAACAAAGTTATTATTATGGGATGTGTGACCTTGTCAGTGCCAACATATAAAGTTAGTTTTAGAGAAAACTAAGTGAAACAATTTATAGTATGAGAGAAACACTATGGCTAGTTTCATTAACAACTCTACTAGAGGTACCAACCAAATGGGTACCGATGGGGTAAAGACGGTGTGCGATCCTTTTAGAGGTCCCATACAAATGACCTGAATTGTTGAAAAATTTTAAAATATTTTTTCGAATAGCCCTGTTGCGAGAAATCAACACAAAAAGAGACCAAAAACTAGTTAACATTATCAGCAATCTGTATAAAGTAAATAATTCCAATCATTTAAGTTAGAGCCATCATCAGCCCAAAACATACAAACTGCACACTATGCAGTCTTCCCTTAAACTATTGAGAAGCCGTTCCAAGATCAAATCTAGTTTTTACAAATCCAAGAAAAACATTATGAAAGGATGAGTTCTAGATTGGTATAAGGCTCACTTACTAGTACTAATAATCAGATAATGAAATCTGTTTCGCCCAGAAAAAGATATCAGGTCTAATAAACACAAGGAAAATGCTAAACTCCACCAAATCAGTGGAGGATAATAAATAAAAAGTGCATAGATATCCGGAAAATTTGTATTAATATCCGAACTACATTGTCATACGCATAATATCCTCCACCTATTGGGTGGAGATTAACAAGACCCCGAACACAATTGTGAAAATGGCCTCAAAATTAAAGTACTCACACCATGGCCTCAGAACTCAAACTAGTAGTACTATTTCTTTCCTCTTGGTTTCTTTTTTCAACAACAGAGAAAGTTGTTCTTTCCTCCTGGTTTCACCTTGTTAGCCGAAGCCTCATATAAAGATACCACTTCAACAGGATCACTCAGCTTTTGCTTATCTTCCTCCTCTGCTTCGCTTTCGTCTTCCTCCATCTCCCCAATTTGAATTGCCCCAAAGCTATCCTTATAAGCCACCACACAACTCCTTGAGTGGAATCTCCATAACCCACCCCACCATGGATCACCGCATCCTCCCACCAATTCTAATCTCCTATCATGGAACACATACGAGTAAATGGTGTCATGTACCCACACAAACACCGTTTCTGACTCGGGGTTGTACCCGATGATCTTGAATCGAACAACGGGCATTGTCTTTCTCTTGATATCCCAGTCCTCTGAATTCATTGTCGAGATATCTTCGCTCAAGTTTTCAAACCATTTTCCATCTTCGCGCTTCCATGTCATGATTTCGTTTTTCTCATTGATTTGTAGACGCCAGGACGGAAATTCATCCGGGAACCCGTGGCAATAGCAGAGTAGTTGGTTCCTGCATTCCCACAGACACCTTCCGAGTGGAGCACGCGGAGCCTCAACCAACTTGTGAAAACGTTGCGATTTCTTCGTGTTCCACTGGCATACTAGAATTTTATCTTCGAAACAGTCCCAAAAAAGGCTCCCATTGAAAAACACCTTGGAACCCATCACACTTTCGTGGTGTAATTCTGGAAGCCTTTCTTCTATCTCCTCCCAAACACCATTTTCCGATGAGAAAACCAACAATTCGGTACCGAGGTCTGTATCTTTAGGCCTAAAGAGACACACAACCTTAAATTGAAGGTACCCATGGCTATTCAAATCCGCAATTAAGGAATAGCAAACCCGATCCGACCCACGACAAGGAGCAGGAATGACAACTTTTTCCCTTGTCAAAGGGTTACACACGAAATAAGTCGTAACAGAATGGATTGACTCAGTGTTGCTGCATAGAAGAAGGCCATTACAGGAATCAATGAGCTCGACGAAATCTTCATCACCCCTCTGTTTCAAGAAATTGAGGGAAGGATCCGGGAGGCAACCTGGTTCGGATCCTATCACGGGTGTGAATCCAATAAAATCCAATACCCGATCCATAGGCACGTCATGATCAGGACATAGTACTCCCTGGTAAAAAAACCCTGTTGAACTAGTACTGGATTTATAATTATGGGAGTGTTTGGCAATAAAATTGGGTTGCCTTGTTTGATCACGTATGGTTTTGGATACACCCTTCAACTTGAAAACAGTTTTTGGTGGCAACCGGGAAAAGATTTCTAGTACGATTTCGTTTTTCGCCTGAAGTTTTGTGAATATCTCGGATGTGATTGTCTCTCTCTTTTCTGTTGGTGCAAAAATCCGGGAGATGTCGGGAATCAAACGCATTGATGGCGGAACTTGCTTCAAAGACGTTACTATGTCGCTTTCCAAAAATGATATTCGCCCCACCGTTTGGTGTGCACCGGGTTGATAGCCGAATGCATTGAGGATCTGCGAAAGCAATCAATTCAATGATCTTACGCAAGCGTCGCACAAACGGCGAAGGGCGAGGAATAAGTCGAAAAAGAATCGAAAGAACCAAGGAATTCAAGACTGGTTTCTGCAGACTTGATGCATAAACAATCGGCGATTTGTAGAAATTTTGGCAGAGTAACAAGGCTAGAATTTTTTTTTTGTTATATCATCACATAATTCTGGGTGTTATATATAGGCCCAGAAGTACCCTTTCACTTTAGGACACGCCCTTTAGTGAACAAACTTGAGTTTGAGTCGCGACCTTCCGTTTAGAGCTGCATCCGTACGCGAACTAATGTCACCCGATCTGAGTTATCGCGTATCGATACCCGATCATTCTGTTCGCGAAACAGCCACTTTTATGCCAACTTGTATCGATACAGTGAAACAAGCGTGCGACGATGCCGCTAAAATAACGGTATCGTCTGGCGTTTTTCCTAGTATCGTCTGGGTGTTCATCTGAATGCCACGTCAGCAACACCTTACCACTTAGTGGCAATAAGAAAGGGCGCCTACAAGGCGCCTTGCGCCAAAGTGCGCCATCAAAGCACCACACAGCCCACTGCCACGCTCACGCACGCGCGGGTGCGGGTGCATATGGGTGTGATTCATCACCGGCTGCGCCGGTAATGCGCGCAACACATAGGTGCCTTGCTACTTAATATTATGTGAACATTATAGCAATGCTTCCACATATAAACAACTCAAACATTTCCTCACTAGCCAATGTGGGACAAAACCAAAAAACAACAATAAAAGCTTTCTAAAAGGCACAAGGAACATTTTGATAAAACCCCAAATAAAAACCCATTTATTTTGATAATTTTCAACATTTTCTTCTTCTCCTTCTTCTTTGGTGGTCATCGCTTCGTCACTTTCAGACTGAGTGGCCTCGCTATCACCATCCATGTTTTCCTGCATGATATTCAACAAAAATATTGTCTCAGAGCTAATTGGAATACATGAGTAATATAATAAATAAATAAAAAGTTGCAAATAAATAGGCAGTAGTATTTAATTGTGTCTTATACGAATTTTCAGTCCGACTCTCAATAAGAGCGAAATTCTTTGGATCACTCTCTCCCAGTAACCAAAAATTTGAGAGGAATAACTGAGAAAAGCCACGCGACCTAAGGTTGCGGTTGGTCGGATCGGCTCCGGATGTAGACAAAAAAACAACATACAAAGAGAAGCACGGCAATAGAAAAAGAAAACATTATTTTTGTGTTTTTTAACATAAGATCAAACACAGAAAGCAGATTGCATTCCGACCAGTTATTGGCTGCTAGTTTTGATTGAAACTTGGGTGTGGAATTAGAGGAAACCTTAGGGGGGTGTTCCACTAATTGGTCTTTTAGTTTTTTGGTTTTTTTTGATCTTTAGTTTTTCAAAAAAACCAACTAGTTCAACTAACAAGTTTTTGGTTTTTTGGTTTTTTTAGTTGTGTTATGAAATTACAAATTTACCCTTCTACCCAAACAACTATTGCTCTTTTTTTTTAAGGGAGGGCAGATTCGTAATTTTACATAAATAAAGTACATGTACTTGATTGTGCAATGATTTGGTTTTTTTTTTAAGTTAGTGGAATGAAGTGATTTTTTTGTTGATTTTTTGTAGGGTTTTGTTTAGTGAAATGAAGTAGTTTTTGATTTAAAAAAAAAAAACTAGTTTTTTGTTAGTAGAACATGGCCTTAGTATATTGGATTAGGATGGTTTGTTGGACCAAGGGTTGTTATATATGGACAATTAGTGCTCAACTGTCTTTGGAAAATGAAGCAATTAGGAATTGGATTACAAAGGAAAGTTCTATTAGGAAATTGATTCTTGGACTGTCTTTGGAAGTTGGATTCCAACATATGAAAGGATTTTACAGGGTAGCTTTAATAGAGTTGGGAGCGAATTGAAACTTTAATAAATACTTGTGTTACTCTTTTCCGAAGAGAGGAAAAAAATTCTTTACACCACCAGTTTAAAATCCCACTTTCCATCATCGTCATATGTGGGTCTCACCATGAATTTATTGTTTTGATCTGAACCGTTCAGCTTGTAGAGGTAGGGATGGCAATGGGGCGGATCGGTTCAGGTTTTGGCCGATCCGCACCCAAACCCAAAGGGTTTTGGTTCGGTTTGGAAAAGGGAGAAGATGAACCATAACCTAACCATTCGGGGTACGGGTAATTTTGGGTAACCGATTTTGTGAAGGAAAAAATAGCTACCAATTTGGGTAACCGAATTGTACCTATCCCGCCCCAAACCGTACCAAAACATGAATAAATTGAGTTTAGGATATTTTATTATCTCAAAAAAATTGAAAAAATATGAAAAAAAATAACAAAAGGAGACTACAAATATCAGTCAAGAGAGTCTCAAAATGTACAGAATGTGAGACCAAAACCTAACCTGTGAATATCTTACATATATATACAAGAGGTAAAGTGTAATTTTAAAATATACATATACATCTTGCATATATATATATATATATATATATATATATATATAGGGTTTATGTAATATTTATATATAATATAGGGGTCTTATGTAATTAATATAAGTTCGGTTCGGTTCAGTTCGGGTATCGGTTCGGGTTCCAGGTGAACCCATAACCGAACCGAACCCGTTCGGTTTTCCATCCATCGAACCCACACCCGCACTCATGGGGCAAAAATCGTTTACAGTTCGGTAAAAAAAATCAGTTTCGGTTCGATTACCCGTCGGTTCGGTTGATATTGCCATCCCTATGTAGAGGCCACATAGTAGTGCATTAATATAAAAAAATTCAGTTTGATCGGACATCAACAGATATATAAAATTTTGAATTCTATTTTGTGAAATGGACGGTCAATGAAATGGCACTGTAAAGAATGTTCTCTTATCTTAAAATCTTTAACTCATTTTAATTCACATGCCTATTGAACACCCAAGAGGATGCAGCGCTAATTTTAGGAATTCCTCTCCCACGGTATGTTATGGAAGATAGCTTAATTTGGAACTTCTCAATTGTTGGGAATTACTCAGTTAAATCGGGTTGCGAAACGGCCTTGGATCTGAAGAAAAATGTATGTGGGTACAAAAGCGCAGGGTGAGAGCAGTATACAGACCGAATGAAAGAAGTTTGGAAGAGCATTTGGCAATTACCATGCCAAGGGAAAATTAAAAACTTCATTTGGAAATCCATGCACAACATCGTCCCAGTTAATGATGTTTTAGTTAATCGGAGTATTTCTTGTGATGTGCTCTCCCTTGTGCAAGAGTGATAGAGAATCTGTTTTTCATTTGCTAGTCCAATTTCCTTTTGCCCAGGTTATATGGAGGATATCACCGTTGGGCTTGGCGGTGGAAATTAATCAGGGTGACTCGATGATCAGTTGGTGGGATAGGCTTTTGGAAAGATGGAAATGTATCAAGGAAAATAAGAAGATTTGGGCTGCTGTGGGGATGATCATATGGCGTATTTGGTTATGTAGGAACGATATGGTTTTCAATTCTTAAAAGTGGGAACCAGATGTGGCATGTCGACTAGCTGTTTCGGATCTAGAAGCCAACGCTGATAAAGTGCAGGACTCTACAAGTACTCCCTCTACTCGTTTGGATTCAGCTCATAGGTCTGGATCATAGTAAGAGGGTTGGTGGATTGGGTATCATAATTCGGGATTTCAATGGCAGTTTCCAGGTAGCAAGAGCCATTCACAAGTCTCTGTTTATTTGTTAAGAATGTTATGCGAGAAAATTAATCCGAAGAAAAGTGAAAGGAGGAAAAGTAAAGGAAAGGAAAATTTACTTTCCTATGAGTGTTCACTTTATAAAGGATTTTCCAGGAAAGTGTAATTGGAAGGAACAAACTTTCCCACGACACCTAATTCGTTCAACTCCGTTCATTTGTCAAGAATGTTACGCGAGAAAATTAATCCTGAGAAAAGTGAAATCAAGTAAAGTGAAGGAAAGGAAAATTTACTTTCCTATGAGTATTTACTTTATAAAGGATTTTTCCAGGAAAGTGTAATTGGCAAGAGCAAATTTTCCCACGACACATAATTGCTTCCTATTTGCAGGATGCATTTTGAGGAAAAGTGAGTCTTAGTGGGAAAAATGTTTTTGTGGGTCCCATTATTTTCCTGATAACTAAATACCTCAAAAGTTATGGGAAAATTTATTTTCCCATCATTTCCCATACTTTCTTGAAAACTGAACGAGGCCTTCCTATTTACGGGATACATTTTGAGGGAAAGTGAGTCATAGTAGGAAAAATATTTTTATGGGTCCCATTATTTTTCTGGTAACTGAATACCTCAAAAGTTATGGGAAATTGATTTTCCCATCTTTACCATATTTTCTTGACAACTATACAAGGCTATATGGAATTTTATGGAACCAAAGGGTATTGAAGCAATGGCAGAGACTCTGCTTTTCGCTCTAGAGTTAGGTCTGCAGCGGATAGTTCCCAAGGGTGATTGCCTACAAGTGGTGAAACAAATTCAAAAAAATGAAGTCTGTGATTCAAATATAGGTGTTTTGATTTCTAATTTTGATTGTCTTAGGCAATCTGTTAGTGAGTTGGATGTCAGTTTTCTTGGATTGACAATTCGGTGGCACACTGTGTGGCCAAGAATGCAGTGGGAGGGAATGGTTCTTGTACGTGGGAATTTTTTCCCCCCCTGCCCCTCCCCCTGGGCTATTATCTTCCTTTCAAGGAGATATTAGCCATCTTTGATGTAATTATCCTTTCTTATCTATGATATATCTCCTAATATTTGACCCTTAAAAAAAAAAAAACACCCATGAAGTCTATTTGGTGTGTATTAAAACACTTGTAAATAATTTCCGTATTCAGCTTTAAATTCATCTATAATTCCTTTCATTCATCTAGGTATACTCACAAAAGAGAAAAATTATGCTCATCATTTTTGTTCACAATTTGGTATCTTTTGAATTTCAATTTCTACAGTTTCTCTAGTATTTTTCTATGCTTAAAACAATAAAAAAAATGTTTCCAACACAAATGTGCGGACACAAATTTTGATGCAGATGTATTCGAAGTTGTTCATTATTTTCAACATCTCTTGTGCGTCACGGGAATTTCATTTAACCTCAAAGGGTTTGCCTATTCATTGTTTTTGTTTCTTTTTTTTTTTTTTCTTTTGGCCAAAACAATAACTTTTGATACTATAAACGAAAAAATTCAGTTTGACCCCTGTGGTTTGAACCGGGTGTGACCACACCCTCTCTCATTTGGATATCAGCACGTAACCACCTTGTGGTTTTTGGACTTAAGTGCACATCTACAGTGATCTACCTTTGTTAACAAAACTTGTAAAATGACTCTAATATCCTTGTTCTCTTCCTCATCCCACCACTGGATCCAACTCTCTCGCTTTGTCTCTCTCTACGCCAAAATCAGCAATCCTAATTTACATATCTTAATTCACAAGAAGCTTCTCCATCTCGGCAATCGGAACTATCAGTCTTTCTTGCCATATATTCACAAGCACAAAATAAACATCTAGGTACATATGTATTCCTATAACAGACCCTGTTTCTTAAATGTCCGAACCTCTCTGTCCCTATTTGTCATTTCAATACTCAAATCTTGTTTCCCAACTCAAATCGAAGTGAGTTCAATTAATTGATATACTTGATAGTTGGATAATTGTGTTTTGTGAGAGAGAGAGAGAGAGAGAGAGAGAGAGAGATAGAATTTAATTTTCTATCAGAATGGATCTTGTTAAGGATATCTGAAATTACTCGGGCCGCCAGAGGAGGTTGCACTGATGAGCTAGCGTTGACATCTCTCTCTCTCTCTCTCTCTCTCTCTCTCTATGTAAAGGTGTCAAACAGGCCGGGTTGGCATAAACACGGCACGACACGTTTAAATGTGGCATGAGCACAATTTTAGATGGGCACGGCACAGAACTGCGTCAGGCATGGCAAGGCACTATACCGGGAAAGGTACCAAAAATGCAGGCAAAAGTCATTCCCGGCGTTTTAACAAGTTTCCCCGATACCGCTATTGGGAATGGTTCTAGGCGTTTATTAAAACCCGAGAATGGTTCCCGGCGTTTTATTAAACCCAGAATTGGTTTTCCAACGGGCTAACTTTTAAGAAGAGAATTTCATTTAAGAAAACCCCAAATCACTCCGCCGTAGCCTAACCATAGCTTCAGCATGATGGCATCCGCGAGAGAGAGAGAGAGAGAGAGAGAGAGAGAGGGAGACATACCAGTATCGAGAGAAAGCCAAGGGAGCTGTCGTCACCCACGAAAGGAACTGGACAGAGAGATGCAAGCAAAGGCTTCATCTGGAGTTGGCAGTAAAGAAGGAATGAGCAAAGAGGGAGTGCGATCTAGAAAAAATAGAAAGCTAGGGTTCTCTCTCTCTCTCTCTATCTCTCTATGTGTGTATATATATATGTGTGTGTGTGTGTGTGTGTGTTTCACTTCTAGACCGGATTCTGGACTTTTGGACCTCTGTGATCTGAGCATTTTTTTTACGATCCGAACCGTCCAATGTGTTCAGAAGGTGTTTTCAAAGGCTCATGCGGAAAATCTTCAAAAAAAAATAACAGGAAGGGATCCAAGCAATTTTTGCAAAACTGTAAAAATACAGTTTTTGTGAAAAACTGCTTGGATCAAGCCCTTCCCGGTATTTTTTTTTTGAAGAGTGGACCCTTGAAAACACCTTCTGAACACATTCGACGGTTCGGATTTTCCAAAAATAATTTGCAAAACAAAAAAAAATTATTTTTCTTATTCTCGAGAGGGTTTGGACTAGAAGATTTCCCTATATATATATAGGGCAAGCTTATAGTCCGGACTCCAGAACTCTACGTTCCCGAATTTTTTTTTTTATGATCCGAACTGTCTAATGTATTTAAAACATGTTTTAAGGGCCCATGTCACGCCCTCAATTTTAATAACTCAAAAGTAAATAAAATACACGTAGGACAAGTCAAGATCTTAAAATTTCTTTTGAATAGTCAAAGTCAACATAATATATACCCATCATTTCGAATACACAAGTTCTATTCACTAGCGTCCATAACCCCAATTGCATAAGTACAAAGTTCAAGGTTATTACATTGCCAAATAGTCAAAAGATTAATAAATTGAAGTTACAAAACCATCTTTCCAAAAACATAATACAAGATGGGAAAATAACTTCATGCATGTTTAAGCTCCATGTAAATTTCACTCGACAAGCATCCAACTTCATGCTCCATGCTGTGTACCTGAAAATTGATAGGTTGAGCTCACTAGCCCAGTAGGAAAACCATTCTACTAACGCTATGTGTATAAACATGATACATGCATAATGAATGAGCATGAAGGTGGACACGGCCAAGTACAAGTTAAGATGGATGGAAGGCTATAACTCGACCACGAAGTAACCAAAATATATCCAAGTGTCCAAAAACGTGTCCAAAATAAATTTAAGTATCTCACCAAGGTCCGAGTAGTTCCCAAAATTCTCATTGTCACATATCGAAAGTCAATGTTTTTGCCAAAAACGCCAAATTAATCCCTCTGCCGGATATTTCATAAGAAAACAATCTTCAATTTTAATAGGGAAGTATCCCTCTGCCGGATTTCATGGGTTCCGTGCACCCCTGTCGGATTTCATGGGCTCCATACACCCCTGCCGGATTTCACAGGCTCCGTGCACCCATGGCCAGGGACACCAAACGGGTGATCCCTAGAGTTCATTTTTTTTCCCAATAAGTTCATATTAAAACCATTGTCTTTCAAAAAGTCCCAAAAATCCCACTTCTTTTCAAACGTTCACCATTTTCGCAAAAAATGTGTCAACCGATGCGTGTCCGATACGTCAAACATAAAATTTGTTAATTCATGTGTCGAAGGGTTAGTTTTATGAATTCGAAATGGATTCGGTGTTCAAAATGGTGGTATGGGTCAAAAATACGATGAAATGGACGATCGGGGACCAAACGGGCATCAAAGGGTGGCCTAAAACCACCCCAAAACAGGGGAGAGTCTCTGAAAAACAGGGGCAGCAGCCTTAAGACAGGGGCAACAAGCAGATTTTCACCCTATTGGTGTGAAATTTTAACTCAAACATAAATGTAAAGCTTAGGGCCAAAAATTGGAAATGTAGAGTGACTAATGGACCTCAAGGGAGTGTCAAACAACCATCAATTGCAACAAACAAGTGTTCAATTCATAGATCACAAAATTTTGTTTAAACAACACAACCATGAGAGCCAAGCATAAATTCAAAGGAATTGAGAATCAAGAGTAAGTTATATGCTATATATCACCTAAATACAACTAGAGGGAGTAGAATTTGTCTTCCTACCTCAAGGTTTGAGTTTGAAACAAGTGGGCAAATGAAAACCCTAGCTTCCAATGTACTCCAACCCGAAATGGGTCTCTGGGTGCGAAATGAGTGCAATCCAAGCTTCAAAATGCGTAGATGAGGTGATTTTAGGTGGGGTTTATGAATGAGACTTGAGGGTTTTGTGGATTTTTGAGCTTGGAGCAAGAAAATGGAGGAGAGGGGAGAGAGAGAGAGTCGGAAAAGGCAGAGAGAGGGAGAGGGTTGTTTTGTTTAAAATGCAAGCACAAGAAATGTATTTATACCCTCATCCTCTTACACTTTCACCCCTAGACTTTCTAATGTATATTAAACACACCCAAATGCACTCTACCACTATCTTATTGACCTCTCTTAGTTAAAATTTAATTTCTCACATTTACCCAACATTATTCCGAAAAAATTATGTAAAAAATACGGGTCCTTATAGCCCCTCAACAAGAAATCATCAAAAAAAATACCGGAAAAGTCTTGATCCAAACATTTTTCTGAAAAACTGCTCGGGTCAAGGTCTTTCCGGTATTTTTTTCTTATGATTTCTCGCAAGAACCCTTAAAAACTCATTTTAAACACATTGGACGGTTCGGATTTTGAGAAAACAATTTTTAAAATCTTCAAACATTCAAAAACCTCCAGTCAAGGATCCCTAGCTAGAAATTTGTTTTGTATATATATATATTAGGGGATGGGGGGACGGGAAATTTTGGAAAAGTAAAGGTATCGCCTCTTTTTCTTTGGCCCGCGCTCAAATAAGAGGCTTTTCCGAGGTTTTTTTAAAAAACTCAGGGAGTAAGAGCGGGGAAAAGTCTAATTTGTTGTACTAAGGACACGGAAATAAGTGGGCTAGACACGGCACAGCCCAGGGCACGACATAACAAATACTAATTTTTAATGTACCAAAAATAATAATTTTTAATGATGAATTTTCTAATTATATGTTATAGACTTTTTAATAAATCAATACAAATATTTTGCGAATCTCAATACGTCGAAACTCGGCTAGATTAAACAAAAAAAAATCTATGTTACACACATTTTAATAAGTCAATATAGCTATAGTTATTAAATTTACAAAAATAAAAAATAAAATCCCTACGCAACTTGGCTAGATTATACAAAAAAAATTCGACGAAACTCGGAGATTTGCCGACATTGACACGGCACAACACAGCAATGATTAAAAAATGCACGGCACGATTAAGTAAACAGGTGGCATAGCATGATTAAGAAACGGCACAACACGGTTTAATAAACGGGTCGGCATGACACGACACGAAACATGGTTGGCACGAAATTAAATGGGCCAAGCCGGCATGTGGCCCGTTTAACACCTCTAGCTCTTTGTGTAGAGTGTTTGTGGTAAAAAGAAGAAGTTGGGGGAAAAGAATGGCATTTTTGTAAATTTAAGATAGACCAGGTTATTTTTGTCACGACATAACCATTTTACTCAATCCCACTCTCAAAAGAGGCGCGTGAGTCTCACCTCCTGCTAACTTGGATGGAAAGATCGATGGTGCACTTTAAACCACAAAAGCACAAGATGGTTATGTGTCGATATTCAAATGAGAGGGGGTGTAGTCGCACCTAGCCTAAACCACATGGAGCCAAACTGAAAATTTTCCCTACTATAAATCTATCAAGAAGTACTTCAATAGAAAGATTGCCTCTTTTAAAAAGGACGAAGTATCCAAAATGGAGGGAATTCAGTCCAAAGGCTAAACCCCATACCATCCAAACCTTTCCTAACGATAATATGAGCAACTGTGTTATTAATGGACCGCCTAATAATAGAGAAAACCACGCACTGGAAAGTCTTGCCCAACAGCTTGATATCATGGCCGTTCAAAATACAGCTTGATATCATGAATAAATCACCCACCTCTTGGCTCACTACAAAACACTAATGAAGAAAACAAAACCCATAGCAACACAACCATCAAGCCAATTGATCCGATTCATCTTTGAACAGCCAAGACCAATTGCTTCGTTAGATGATAACCACAGCCACCACTATTTTGGATCTGAGATTGAGATAGAAAATTCTTAGATTGGAGATTGAGATAGAAAATTCTCACTCATAATGAGGAGTTATTGAAAACAAGAAAAGAGGGGGAAGGCAAGGAAGAGAGGCTAGGATTTTTAAGAGAGAGATGCTTTGGGTTAGAGAGAGAAAGGGGATCAGTACTTCTCCAACCTAGTGAAACGAAGTTTGAGAGAGATAGTAAATTATCGGTTAGTCATCATAGTCTATGACTTGGGAGAATGTTCCCTTCCAAGTTCTCAAGTTTCAAACCTCCAAAGTACCTATCAACTTCTTTGTCGTCACTTGCTACTAGGGTTACAAATGAACCGAGCTGCTTGCAAGCAACTCTTGGCTCGGCTCGTTAAGGTGCAATTATGCTCGTTTAGTAACTTGAGTTTTAGGCTCGTTAATTTAGTAAAGCTCGGCTCGGCTTACAAAAGCTCGGTTTATTTTTATAGCAACTCGGCTTGTTAAGGTCTCAGCTCATTTACGAATAAGCCACTTCGAGATTTTGGCTCATTTACTTAATGAGTCGAGCTCAAACACTATAAAGTTTGGCTCATTTGCATCCGTACTTGCAATTGAATGTTTGTCTAAACATTAACTTCGGATTTCCCAAATTAATCTAGCTCTGCATAGTGAAAATCGAGAGTAATTGTGATGTTTTTTTTCCAAATTATTATTTGTAGCACTCAAGTATTGATCGTATTGACAACTGAGTAATTTCTACGGGATGTGTGATCCTGTCAGTGCCAACTTATATGGGTTGGTTTGGGTGAATTGAAAAATCTTGTTTTTTGATTTTTTTTTGTTTTGTCCTTATTCAAATTTTTTGGTTTTCTGGTTTTGTCCTTATTCAAATTTTTTGGTTTTCTGGTTTTGTCCTTATTCAATTTTTTTTTGCATTTGTTGGTTTTTGGTCGATTTTTGGATTATTTTTCGTCTTTATTCACAAAACTTTAAGTTTGGCTAATAATTTTATACTTTTTAGATTCCTCTCGTCGAGACAAGCCAAGAAACCACAAAAAATTGACCGAACGGTTTTTTGGATTATTTTTCATCTTTATTCACAAAACTTTAAGTTTGGCTAATAATTTTATACTTTTTAGATTCCTATCGTCGAGACAAGCCAATAAACCACAAAAAATCGACCAAAAACCAACAAATGCAAAATTATTTTGAATAAGGACAAAACTAAAAAAACCAAAAAACCAATTTTCCCAATTCACCCAAACTAGGCCTATAAGTTAGTTTTACAGTAAACTAAGCCGAACAATTTTTAGTATGAGAGAAACACTATGGCTAGTTTCATTAACAACTCGACTAGAGGTGCCAACCATATGGGTATCGATGGAGCAAAGGCGGTGTGTGGGCCCTTTTAGGGGTACTATACAAATGATCTAAACGGTTAAAAAAAATTAAAATGTTTTTTCGAACAGCCCCGTTGTGAGAAATCAACACAAAAAGAGACCAGAAACTAGTTTTTCTGATGTACTCATTTTTATTCAGATTAAAAGGGATTTAATCTGAATAAAAAAATGGGTACATAGGATCAATTAATTATGGGTATCTGTTTGTGCTAATTTATCGTGGGACCACTCGAAAAAAAAAATTAATTTTTAAACGGTCTGGATTATTTGTACGAGACCCTTAAGAGAGCCCCACATGCCATCTGAACCCCATCGGTTCTCTTAGGTTTTCAGTTTCATTAATCAAGTAACATTGAACATTTTTTGTTATAATAAACCATTAGCCACTAATTAAAGATAAGGATATGGCATCCCAAAAGTTTAATGGAGGACTGCAGTGTATGAAATTTGCATTTTTTGGTACTGATCATTGAGAGCATCAATCGTGCCAAAAATCATATTGATCGGAGCACGATCAATATCAAGTCAATATATACTGATCTTCACCTGTCTTTTAAAGTAAATATTTCCAATCATTAAGTTAGAGCTATCATAAGCCCAAAAAATACAAACAGCATAGTGTGCACTCTTCCGTTAAGCTGTTGAGAAGCCAATCCAAGATCAAAACTAGTTTTTACAAATCCAAGAAAAATATTATGGAAGGATGAGTTCAAGATTGGTAAAAGGCTCACAAGTACTAATAATCAGATAATGAAATCTATTTCGCCCAAAAGAAGATATCAGGGTCTAATAAACACAAGAAAAATGCTAAACTCCACCAGATCTGTAGAAGATAATAAGTAGAAAGTGCATAGATATCCGAAAAAAAACATATTAATATCCAAACTAGATTGTCATACGCATAATATCCTCCACCTATTGCGTAGAGGTTAGCAATACCCTAAACAGAACTCAAATTAGAACTACTATTTCTTTCCTCTTGGTTTCTTTTGTGAACATCAAAGAAAGAAACATTTGTTCTTTCCTCTTAGTTTCACCTTGTTAGCCGAAGCCTCATATAAAGATACCATTTCAGCAGGATGCTTATCTTCCTCCTTTGCTTCGCTTTCGTCTTCCTCCATCTTCCCAATTTGAATTGCCCCAAAGCTATCCTTATAAGCCACCACACAACTCCTTGAGTGGAATCTCCATAACCCACGCCTCCATGGATCACCGAATCCTCCCACCAATTCTAATCTCCTATCATGGAACACATATGAGTAAATGGTGTCATGTACCCACACAAACACCGTTTCTGACTCGGGGTTGTACCCGATGATCTTGAATCAAACAACAGGCATTGTCTTTCTCTTGATATCCCAGCCCTCTGAATTCATTGTCGAGATATCTTCACTCAAGTTTTCAAACTGTTTTCCATCTTCGCGCTTCCATGTCATGATTTCGTTTTTCTCATTGATTTGTAGACTCCAAGCCGGAAATTCATCCGGGAACCCATGGCAATAACAAAGTAGTTGGTTCCCGCATTCCCACAAACACCTTCCAAGTGGAGCAGGCGGAGCCTCGACTAACTCGTGAAAACGTCGCGATTTCTTCGGGTTCAAATGGCATACTAGAATTTTGTCTTCAAAACAGTCCCAAAAAAGGCTCCTGTTGAAGAATACTTTGGAACCCATCACGGTTTCATGGTGTAATTCTGGAAGCCTTTCTTCTATCTCCTCCCAAACACCGTTTTCCGATGAGAAAACCAACAATTCGGTACCGAGGTATGCACCTTTAGGCCTAGAGAGACACACAATCTTAAATTGAAGTTCCCAATGCCTATTCAATTCCGCAATTAAGGAATAGCAAACACGACCCGACCCATTACAAGGATGAGGAATGACAACTTTTTCCCTGGTCAAAGGGTTGCACACAAAATAAGTTGTAACAGAATAGATTGACTCGGTTTTTCTGCATAGAAGGAGGCCATTACAGGAGTCAATGAGCTCGATTAAATCTTCATCACCCCTCGGTTTCAAGAAATTGAGGGAAGGATCCGGGAGGTAGCTGGGTTCGGATCCTATTACGGATGTGAATCCAATATCATCTAATCCCCGATCCATAAGTATGTCATGATCTCCCCAATCCATAAGCATGTCATGATCTTCCCAATCCATAAGCATGCCATGAACTGGACGTTTTATTCTCTGGTAAAAAAATCCTGACAGTTTTGTGAATACATCGGATGTGATTTTCTCTCTCTTTTCTTCTCCACCTTCTTCTTTAATGGTGATCGCTTCGTCACTTTCGGACTGAGTGGTCTTGCTATCGCAATCCATGTTTTCCTGCATGATTTTCAACAAAAATATTGTCTCAGAGCTAATTAGAATAGAAGTATGACATAAATAAATAAAAAGTTGCAAATTAATAGGTAGAAGTAATTAATTGTGTCATAATTAGTACAAGTTTTCAGTCCAAGTCTCAATAAGACCGAAATCCCTTAGATCACCCTTCTCGTGACCAAAAATTTTGGTGAAATAATTGAGAAAGGACTCTGGTTTGTGATACGGCCACGCGACTTAAGGTTGAAATTGGTATGATCAGTTCCATTGAAGAAAAAACTACGTACAAAGAGAAGCACGCAATAGAAGTGTCTAATAGCCATAATAATATTAGATAAACACTGTTTTTATTTTGTTAACAAAGGATCAAACACATAAAGGAGATTGCAAACCCGCCAGTTTTTGGCTGCTACTTTTTGGTTGATACTCGTGTGTGGAATCCTTAGTATATTGGAGAAGGATGCTTGGTTGGAACAAGTTTTGTTATATATAGACAACTAGAGTTAACTCTCTTTGGAAGTTAAATCAAATTAGAAATTGGATTTACAAAGGAAAGTTCTATTAGGAAATTGATTATGTCTTTGGAAGTTGGATCCTTTTAGAAGTTGGATTCCAACATGAGAGAGGATTTTACGTAGTAGCTTTTATTAGGTTTGGAGCGATACTTTAACTAATAAAGTTTTGAACCCAACTAAAGTCTTTAACTCATTTTAAGAGTTTAAATTATTTTCACCGCTAGTGGAAACAAAGTTTCCTCCAAATTGATTGCATTGCGCCATGTGGTCAAATTATTTGAAACCACTATTTGGACACATAGCGCAATGCAACCGATTTGGAGAAAACTTTTGTTTCCACAAGCGGTGGAAATAACTTAATCTCCTCATTTAATTCGCATGCTTATTGATCACCCATCAAGTCTATTTGGTGTCTAATAAAACATTTGTAGATAGTTTATGTATTCAGCATAAAATTCATCTTAATTTCTTGCATTCATTTATACTCACAAAGAGAAAAACTAAGCTCATCATTTTTTTACTCAATGTGGTTTCTTTTGAATTTCATTTTTGTAGTTTCTCTAGTATTTTTTCTATACTAACACATTAGAAAAATGTTCCCAATGCAGGCTTTGTTCGGATTCCTTTCACAAAGCTTTTAAAAAATATGCCTTGGAAACACTTTTGGAAAACCCCCACTCCGTACAAGTTTTCCGACAAGCACTGCACCCGCATATCCAATCACTTTTCCTCCTCTCTGTGCAAAACCCAGCTGTGGGCCCCATCCCCAAACCCAATTACCCAGCTGTCAAAGCCTCTCTCTTTACACAAAACCGAATTGTGGGCCCTAGTCCAAAACCCAATTACCCAGCTGTCAATGCATCTCTCTCTGTGCAAATCCCAATTGGAATGGGACCCACGTACTAGTGCTGCTACAGTTTGCATCCAATCACAAACTTCTTTTTGAGAAAAAAAAATTATTTTTCAGTTCCAATCCGAACACAGCCGCAAATGTGCGGACACAAATTTTGATGCATATGTATTAAAAGTTGTTCACTATTTTAAGAAATCTCACGTGGAATGTGGGAATTCTATTTAACCTCAAAGGGTTGGCCTATTCCTTTTTTTTTGCTAAAACGATAACTTGTGATATTATAAATCCATCAAGAAGTACATCAATAGGATTGTATGAGCAACTATGTTATTAATGATAGTATGAGCAACTGTGTTATTAATAATAACTTTAAAAAAGAACCAAGTAACCAAAACGGAGGGAATTCAGTCTAAAGACTTGACTCCCCAACAAAACCTATCCTAACGATAGTATGAACAACTGTGTTATTAATGGACCTCCTAATAAGAGAGAAAATCACACTAGAAAGTCCCAGAAAACATATGGGTACAGAAAGTTAGTATAGAAAGTGTACAAATTTGTTTATTTGGGTTCATTCTAAGTCTCACCCAGATGATCAGAGCCATTCATTTTTTCAAAAAAACTTTTACTTATACCCCCATAAAAAAATAGTTCAATTGGATATTGGTGAATACTCCATCCTTATCCAATTTTACCATTCATTTATCTCGTTTTACCAAAAACTAGATAAACGGATGGAGCATTCACCGATATTAGTTTGAACTGATTTTTTAGGAGATACCTATAAACATTATTTTGAATGGGTTTGTATGAGTCAACCCATCTCTTGGCTCACCACAAACCACTAATGATGAAAACAAACACTCGTAGCAGTGTGGCATTAAGCCAATTGATCTGATTTGATCTTCGAATTGCCGACACCATCACCTTGCTTCAGCTTAGAACCATCACCACCACTATTTTGGAATGTGAATATGAAGAGGAAGAATAGAGAAAGAAATATGGGATAAGACTAAGAAACTCTCGGATTTGAGATCAAGAGAAAAAATCCTCACTAAGAATGAGGAATTATTGAAAACAAGAAAAGAAAGAAAACCCTCATTGAAAAGGAGAAGCAAGGAAGGGAACACCCATCAAGGGTAAAGCCCTCTCCTCCTGCCGCCGTCGCATAAGAGAGAGATGCTTTAGGTTAGAGAGAGAAAGAGGATCAATAATACTCCAACATCCTTACAACAAAGTTTGAGAGAGATAGTAAACTATCGATTGGTCTAGTCATCGTAGTCTATGACTTAGGAGCTTGTTACCGCCCAAGTTGTCAAATTTGTAACCGCCAATTTACATATCTACTTCTTTGGGGTCACTTTCTTCTAGGACTGCAAATGAACTAAGCTACGCATAAGCAATTCCCGACTCAGTTTGCCTCATTAGTAATCGAGCCGTGCTCGAACTCGATTTTTAGGCTCGTTTGGTAAACAATCGTTCCCAAAACTCGGCTCGAATCTGCTAGGCTAACAAAAGCTCGACTCTTTTATATAGACTCGGTTTGTTTAAGGAGACTCGTTAAATGAATTACCTAGTTGATCTTGTTAATGGCTCGACTCGTTTACGAATAAGCTGCTTCGAGTTTTTTGCTCGTTTATTAAATGAGCCGAACTCAAACACTGTAAAGTTTGACCCATTTGCCTCCCTACTTGCAACTGGAAGTTTATTTAGTCGTTAACTTCGTACTTTCGAAATTAATCGAGCTCTGCACAAACCGACTCAGACCACTCTCTGTAAATAAATTGCTCCGGACGTGAGTAGGAACCCTTGTACCCCAACTTGGTTGCTTATGAGGGAAACCTCGGTGTTCCTATAATTGGAGAACCACCGCCCATTTTGACTTCCGATTTCGTAAAAAGGGGCACGTGCCCTTTCAGTCTTTGACCCTTACGACTCGAAGAAGCTTCGAAACCCGCACTGCCTTCTTTCTAGCCCTAATCCCTCTCTCTCTTCCCCCTTTTCCCTCTCTTTACTAAAATTAAGCTCGATCACTGCGTAATCGCATAATTCACTGACCACCTCGAGCAATTCAACTGCGTGTTTTCTTGAATCAGGTTAGTTTATAGTCCATACTTCACAATCTCCCTCTGCTTCGACACTCAATTTGCTTTATTTCCGCTATCTGAATTTTCGCATCTATGTCTGTAGATTCAGATTCTGATTGATTTTTATTGTTTTATGTTTCCATTTTGAGTAAAATTGAAGTTCGAAAGTTGGAATTTTGTTTAGGTTATTCAATTTCAATGAAAAACTTACAACTTGTTTTGAGGCTAATTATTATCTTGGTTGTTTTGATTTGAATCAGAATGGAATAATTCAGTTTTGAATCAGCTGTTGATTTGGTGTTTGGACGCTGACGTATACTGTCTGAGAGAAAGCATTAGACATTAGGGTTTTGTATTGAAAGTGGGCATGGATTCTATGAAATGGGTTTTTCTATTTGATGGTTCAGCATTTTAGCTTTGATGGTAATGAGAGATTCATAAAGCAAAATGTCGGCGGGTCTGCATCCCTCCAGAGTAGACATTCTGGAATTGAAACTTTATATTGAAAGGAAAATTGGGCATGAGAAAGCAGAGAAGTACTTTTACCTCTTGAACCGATTCTTAAGTCTTAAGATTAGCAAATTAGAGTTTGACAGACTCTGCATTGCTACAATTGGGAGGGAGAATGTCTGTCTTCACAACCGACTTATCCGAGCAGTTTTAAAGAATGCATGTGTTGCTAAGATTCCTCCACCGAAAGAACACAAAACAGGCAGTTCATTAAATGAAAAGTTGCCAAATGGGTATCAAAGAAGTAGTTTCTATTCACTCTGTAGGGACTCTTCTCCCCGGTCTCCGTGGAAGGGAAGGACACCAAATGGTCGTGATCAAAAGTTTATGGACCGTCCCAGTCCTCTCGGGCCTAATGGGAAGGCATGTAGTCTTGGATGTGAAGATTCTGTTCCCAAAGTTCAGGAACAACAAAGTGCCACTGAACTGCTTTCTCTTGGTAGCAGGCCACCCCCTGAGGGAAGCTCTGTGGAAGAGGGTGAAGAGGTTGAGCAAGCTTCTGGGAGCCCAAGTATTTACAGTAGAAGCCCTGTGAGAGCTCCTCTTGGAATGTCCATAAGTGGCAAAGAAACACGGAAAGTACTGCGTACTGGATTAGGAACTGGGTTTCACACTGACTCTTGCGAGGGTAGTGGTGAGCTTCCAGATACCAGGTCTCTAAAGACAAGATTGGAGCAGAAGTTGGAGACTGAAGGCTTGAAAGTTTCACTAGACTGTGTTAACCTGTTGAACAACAGTCTGGATGTTTACCTTAAGAGATTAATGAAGCCAGCTTTGGAATTAGCCGGTTCAAGGTATCAGAATATGAATTCTAGTGAAAATTGTAATCAGGTAATGTTTGGTTTGAATGGGATGAGGCCCATGGGATATGTACATAATGCAAATAGACCCATTTTGGCATCCTTGTTGGACTTTCGAGTTGCAATTGAGTCAAATCCCAGGAAGCTTGGAGAAGATTGGCCTATACAACTAGAGAAGGTTTGCTTGCGTGCATCAGATCAACAATGAGTTCAAATTAATTGTCGCGTGATTTTGGTTGGATGGTACATTTAGCTTCATCTCAGGTTGTCTGTTGTTCTGATTGTAGAGTTCATTCTAACAGTGCTGTTAAGCAAGTAGAATTTATAACTGATGCTGAAGAGCTTACGTGGCTAAAGCCATGGAGAAGTTTGGGTCAAAGCAATTGGGTTGTACATAAAGCTCAGTGCTGATTATTCCTTGAGGTGGTAAAGTATAGATATACAAGCACTTGTAATATCTTGCTGCTAAAAGTAGCTGAGTTCGGTGGCCTTCACCAACTGATTTCTTTAATGCCTTCAGCTTAGAGTTCTTAACCCAAGTTTGTCTTTGGAGTGGCTATAGCTATTGTTGTTGGGTTGATACCTTTTTTGTTGTCATTTTCCAGTGAGCTTGAATAAAACACTCTTGTTAAGCTGCTGTGAATTATTTTTTAATGGTAGATTGAATATATTGAGCTTCTGAAAAAATAAAAGGTCTCCTACTCCCATTAGTTTATGACTTTGGTCTCATGTTTGCTTTTTCTTCTTTTGCTTCTGCTTTTTCACTCTGGCTGCCCAATTGACGCTCTCAGCTGTACGATGTTATAATATGCACGTCACTTTCTATGTGGTATGCATGTGGAAGGTCTTTGTATGTGTTTTTGGTGCATGTATTATAGTTTTGTGTTCTCAGTAAGGGAACAAAAGTACTCTTTCAAGTATTTGAACTGTACATAATCAGTATACATTTTTGTTTCATCTGCTCCAGTATGACTTTCATCGTTGCGTTATGGTAGTCATTCAATGACGCTACATAGCATGGCCTTGTTCCATAGCCTAGATGTGACGCTCGTAAGCTGCCACTGAAAATTGTCCTTATGTATTAATTTGTTTCTCCAACGAGGAAGTTAAGAGGGGTCATGCAAAGTCTCAATATAAGATCGATTCCTTTTTCATCAACTGCTGCAGCCCACATTTAGTTATAATAGTTTGGAAAATTCTAAAACCAGTCCACTGAGCTATCGTTATGGATTAGAAAGAGTATTGAAATATGTGAAAAGTGAATAAAGTGTGTGAAAGTGTATTAAAAAGTGTAAAAAAAACACACTGGAAGAAGATGTGTTGTTTTGTCTTCTTTTGTTTATTGTCAGCCCAAAGGACCCTAATAGTTTTCATTCCTGTTAGCATCTAAAGGTAGAAATCAACATTTAGTGTGGGGCTGTTAGTCCTGTGATTAAAAAAAATTGAGGGGATACTAGCTTTCAGTGCTGTATGCAATTACCATTTTTCCTTTATGCAAATAATTTAATCAGTAGACAATTGGTTTATAAGTTTGAAAACTTGAAATGAAGAAAATGACATTGCCAATTTATGATTTTTGTACTTCAAAAATTCTTAGTTATTGAATGTCATGTTCTTGTGTCACCTAAATTAAGGCAAGGCACCGCAAATTAGTGTAATTACTTACCTGCAAAGGAGACACGGTAAAACTAATCTCATGTTGCAGTTATTATGATGCAGAAAAATTAAATGAGTGTGAAGATAAAACTTCACCTGCATTTTCTGAACCTTGTTATATGGTAAAAACAGGATATAGTCCTTAGTTTCTGTGGGTTTCTTTATCATTTGTAGCTTGAGTATCTGGAACGAGGAAATGCAGAAGGATAATATGTTGCCGTATCCGCATGAGACACCATGGGGACACACAACATGCCAGGGACACCTACAGTACACGCCGACTGGCGTTTCCATTCTACTGTAATATTTTTTTGTGGGGACACGAAGGAGACATGCTAGGGGACACAGAAAAGTGATTTTATAAATTGTTATAGCTTTTCCGGGGTAAAATATTTATAATTGCATGAGTGTTGGGCCAAATGTGCAATATAAAACTTATGTGCATATCCAAAGGCATACACCATGGGTTGATAATGCATTCGATAGGGGTCGTAAGTCGTAACCCAAATATTTTTGGTGATTACAATGTCGGTTTGCATAACTAAATAGGTTTAGTTTAAAAAATTCGCCACGTCTGTGTCCCCCCTTTTTTGTGAATTGCTGTGTCCTGTATGCATGTCCATGTCCTGCGCCATGGCAATGGCCAGTTGGCCACCATATGCGTGCTACATTGGTCACACACTTTTAACATCACCTTCACCTTTCTCCTTTGATCTTGCTTTTAGAGGCGCAGGAATTCCATGAGCCTGTCCATTCTTCTTTCTTCATCCTTCTTTTAGATTTCACAGACGAGAAGAACTCATGTATTGGATGGCATGATCTCCAAATCACCACAGATAACTGGAAAAGTGGAATGAGAAGATCTGTTTTGAGTTGTCTGAAATCTAAACAGGTCTTTAATGTCGTCTGAATCTAAGATGATTGAAGAAGAAATAAAGTGCTCCAAACTGAAATCACCATATTCCATAATGGCTTGTTGGCTAACCATGTGTTTGGGTTTCCCTGCACCAGTTGAGGAAATTCTATAACTTTGGTGAAAATGAGTGATTACTTCCTTTTACATCCTTTTGGAGTTTTGAATGATCTGTTTCGCGAAAGTTTGAATGACAGGAAGCTAGAACCGTGAAACCTTTTGGGGAATATGAAGGACATAACACGATGGGGTTTTTCCTTTCAGCAATTTTCTAAGGCCCACCTTTCCAATTGAGCTTGCTATGCAGTGGTTGGCTGACATTGATGTGCAGAGTATTTCGTCTGCCAACGAACTACCCAAATGCCAAGATATGCTGGACTCTGAAGTTCAACAGTTTTAGAATCTTTATATATCCTTAGCAGCAGCCAGTGGGTATTTATTTGTATGATTTAGTTTTCCGTACTTGGTAATTGGAGTTCTCACTGATTCACTGTTGTGTTTCATTCCTTAACAATCTAGACTTATCCTGTAAGTTTTGCCAATTCTGGGTCCTTTTTCTTTTTTATGGCGTTCATATTGCAATTTGTACTGTTCTCGGCATTCTGAAGGATCAAGTGTAAAGTGCAACTGCTGCTCAAAAAAAAAAAGTGTAAAGTGCAATTTGTTCAGAAAAAATTTTACCATTATAATGTTATCGATAGTTTGCATTAACTCAGCATCCATTTATCTGTCAAAAAATAAGAAATTACAGAATACTATGGTAATGATTATCTGCACTATTCTACTATAAGAAGGGCTAGTTCCCTTTAGCTCTATCTTGTTTTTTCTTTTTCTGTGTTTTCCCTCTTTGTAATATGTTTGTTGTTCAACCACTAAATGGTTGGTTAAATGTGTCAGTAATGGAGTTCCTTGCTGAATGCTTGGGTTCAAGTATCAGTAGCTGCTTGGTGGGGCTAACATGCTCTTTAGTGCTCGTAGCATACAGTTGGCCTTAGGTTTGGACCTACATAGATGCAGTGGGATTATCTGCAGACAGTGCTATGTGGTACTAAGGGCACTACTTCTTGGCAAAAATGGGGAGCGGCCTACCTGCTTATTGTTCTAGAAAGAAAAAATATGTTTGTTGGCTATTATTTTTAAATCTCTCCTTTACCGAAAAACTAATACTCTCCCTTTGTACCACAAAGACTGTACATTTTCATTATTAACACCTTTTAAAAAATTGTCTATATTTTGTAATTTATACTAATTTTTATGATTTTGAAAACTTTTGTTTAATAAAAGTGAATTTACCAAACAATATCCATATTTTATATGAAAGATATTATAAGTTAAAAATTAGGTAATCTTATGAAAGGTTTGAATAGTGGAAATAGATTTTCTTTATGGGATGAAGGGAGTAGTAAGGAAATCCTTAGGTTTAGAGAAGCTTCTTTGGTAAAAGAGTGTCAATTTTTTAATTAAATAGAAGTTCAAAAAATAACTGGTTAATTCGTAGCTTGATGATTCCCTACTCCCTAGTACATAGCTCTGACAGTAACAACTGCAATGCTTCCCTATTATAACATGCATTGACATTCTACTATTCTAGTAATCAGAGTTGTGCAGATAAGTTTCTTTAAATTCACATAATAAAATTTATACTACTTGGGAAGTATCAATTTGTCTCTTAAAACAAAATCCTTTCTGCCAAAAAGGAAAATAAGTTAAATACATGTACATAAGAAGACTTAAACTCTCTGGCAAGGATTAGTTTCAGGCAAAACCACCTTTCATCTTGGTTTTATGTAAGGTGAAGATATAAAGTGGTGAGCCTGTTTTTTCCCCCTCTCTAGGTTGGCTTATAAAGGACATCCATCAGTCACCTCCAATATGATTGGAGCTCGTCAAACACTAAAGCCACCGGCAAATCAGATGTAGCTATCCTAATTCATTTTAGGTCAAACAGTAGAATCTGGTATTTTGGCATACTAGATATTGGCTACATCACGCTCATGTTTGTTCTACACCTGATTTGTGGTTGAGCCAATTTGTGCATAAATGGATTTTCCGTCTGATTGAACTATTTGGAAGAAACTATATGAGCATGAAAAGGATTGCTTAATTTTCATTCTCGAGCAAGGAGCAAAATTTCTGTGCCAAGTGTTGCAGTAAGTTTTTGGTTTTATGATGGATTTTTTTGTTTGCACAGTCTTTTCTTTTTGGGAATCCTATGCGCTCAAGTAGGTATTCATGCAGGCAGTGTAATCTTAACTATCAGCAAGAGCAACACAAATGGGCAACTCCATTTGAGACTTTTAGATAGATTCTGTTTTGCAAGTTCCTATACTGCAGTGCATGAGAAGCTCAAGGAGGAGCCAACATGAAGGTATTTCGGGTGAACTATTAATTCTGTGGGTCATGTCTTGTATCTTTCCTTTGTTGACATATTAGTGTTATTGATGATAGTAACATGATGGTGAACTTAAGCACATCGAAGTCAAATTGAGATTTGGTTCTATAAGCCAAGGTTCCATGATCCAAACCATTCCTTCTGTAGGCCTCGAAGTGAAGATCATCCTTTCAAAAAGTCAGTTTGTCAGGTATTGTAAAGTTCCTGTTTTACTTAAATTTGTCCCCAAAAAATGGATGCTTCGAACTTTTAGCCTTCCATTTTTCAATGCAAATAAGATACTATCATGTGGTCGGATATTTGATAAAGCTGATTTTTTTTTTTTCATGAATTATCTGCACATCGAGGCTTAAATTAACGGTTCAATCATCAATTTGAGCCCCATGAAGGGCTCCACGGGGCAGTCTTGTACAGGTCCTTAAAGAAACTGGAGAGAAGCCATTTCCTAGATTGTACATACATGGAAACATGTACATGTATACTATATTGGTTCAACATACCTCTAGGTTTTCGCTTTCCCTTTCTACCTTTTTCATCAGCAAGACTGCCAACACCACGTTTTACCCATTAATTTTGCATTGGTGTCACCGACAGTGATTGCGAAGAGAATGTGGTTGTTGGTGGTCGCCTGAAGTCATGCAGGTCTCGACGTCAAGTCCCATCGGCCAACTTCATTTCCTTTAAGTCTGGGCCAATATAACCCAATTGAAAAGCTGCGTGGAAGGCTGCATTTTCCACTATCCATAGTTTTTGGGGAAAATAAAGTTCTACATCTGAAAGTAACTGCGACAGGTCTATTGGGAGTTGCAGGGTTTTTTGATGCATCTATTTCCCTTTTTTTTTTAGGCAAGGTGCTTATGTAAAGAAACTATAATTTTTTTTTTCTTTCTCTTTTCAGGTGTTGCATAAGAGCTTTGAAAGATCTGTTTCATGGTGATTCTCATCCTCTCTCTTATTTTATTTCTAAGACTAAATTTGATTAGAGCTTTGAAACTGTTTTATGGTGATTCTCATCCTCTCTCTTAGTTATTTCGAAGACAAAATTTGATATTCGTTTGATAGATTTTTTGAATTTGTTTGATTTAGTTAGAGATGGCAATTCAACCTGTCCCGCCCCAAACCTGCCCTCGCCCTACCCCAACCAAGGTGGGTATTTATCAAAATTCTCTGGTGTAGGATTGGGGTAGGGGGAGATTTGAAAAAACCCGACCAGGTTCGGGTAGACACCACCCTTCCTCGATA
This sequence comes from Vaccinium macrocarpon, assembly GCA_022606695.1. Classification (NCBI taxonomy): domain Eukaryota; kingdom Viridiplantae; phylum Streptophyta; class Magnoliopsida; order Ericales; family Ericaceae; genus Vaccinium; species Vaccinium macrocarpon. The sequence continues at coordinate 26,451,397 of CM040181.1, read as the reverse complement.
CCCACCCCAAAAAAATTTATGCATAAGATTTTATTTTTATTCTTAAATTTTTACTCTTACAACTAGAATCCCATGTTATATGTTAATTATTTTTTCCTTTTCCTTATAGATATTAGATGTTGGTTGAGTTGTAATTGTTATTTTGTGAACTTTTATTATTTGTGCTCACTAGTTTTGGAATAAAAAACATAAGTTTTAATACGTAAAAAAAAAAAGCAGGGCGGTTAAACTCGATACCCAATGGGGGTGGGGCAGGGGGTATTCATCCATTACACAGTCAAGTTAGGGGCAGGGGCAGGGGCGGGAGTGGGGATAGGTTTTCGGGTCAGGGTCAAAGTATGGCAAAACCCGCCTCATTGCCACTCCTAGATTTAGTTGATTGCGGTCAACTTCTGTGCGTACCATGTCTCTTTTGCATGAGTTGTAACTTTCTTTTGTTTGCATGCTTTTGCCTGGTTCAGAAATTGAGAAAGTAAAATCGAATGGATAAATCACGGGTTGTAGATTATATTTTAGATTGCATGACAAATTCAATGCTTTTACTTCGTATTTCTTTGCGCCACTATATGCCAACTGCCACCACATACATATGACGTTATAATTGCTACACGTAAAACCTTTCTAATACCAGGTGTGTGGTGGGATGAAGAGAGGGATGTGGGTGTCCGTGATGTGAAGCTCAAGCAAACATCGGTTACCATCGTCGTTTTCTCCAAATCAACGTAATCTCTTATGCCTTTTGTGGGTGTTTTTTTCTCGTTGTAGACTTTTGTCTTCTTTTTGTTTGAGTTAATCTTAATACGAATATGATCGGATCATCATAGGACCTGCACATACCTTTCCCTCGCTCTCTCCCCGATCGTCAAGTGTACAACCGAAACATAATCTAGTTAACTGTTATCTCACAGAGTATGTAATGTTAACCACTGATTTATTATCACCATTCCTTATTTCTTAGATGGGGATGGAAACAGGGAAAGTATGCCTTGACAATTATAGGCACATAGCCAAGAATTATCGGCACAATGTTGGGTGGGCTAAGCATGGTAATAAGGCATATATTGGTTTAGTTCATTTGTGTGAGTATGTGAGAAGCAAGGGTGGCCCCATGTAGGGGCAAGGGGGGACAGCTGACCCCCCTGAGCCCCCTGAGCCGAAAATTCTCCTTGTGATATGCATATTTTTTTAGTTAGTTTTGTAATTTTGCCCCCCAGAAGTATATGTTGTCTTTACCTTATGATCCTTGCCCCACAAGAATATTGTAGATTCTTGACCCCCTAATGATAAATCCTACGTCCGCCCCTGGTGAGAAGTATTTTACCAGGATGCATGAGTGAATGAACCAGCATTCTGTTGATGAAGTGGTTACCTTTTACAAGAGATGTGCAAAAGCAAAGGGTTTTGGCATGTCTATTAGAACCTCTTGAAAAAGTAGGAGGTGAAGTAAAGTATACACGATTGTTTGCACTCATCATGGAAAGGCAAGGAATAGATCAAGAAAATCCGATCATTTGCAGCCACAATTAAAAACAGATCGTAAAGCAAGGATCTCTGTTGTTCTTTGTTGTTCTTTGCGCGCATGGGAAGTGGATGTTAAACTCTGTGGTACTTACCCATAGCCATGGGTAAGCACAAGCAAGGCTTGCTTTTATAGTTGTCAACGGAGTTCTTAGTGCTTCTGTGAAAAGGAAACTTGAATTGAATGATAGAGCCGGTATTAGAATAATCGAAAGTTTCCATGGCCTTGTTCAGTTAGTAGGTTTTGTTTAGTTTAGTTTAGTTTTGATGATGTAAGCAGGTGTAATGTAAGCAAAACCAAAACAGGGCTAAAACCGGCCCAAAACTCCCAACCGAACATTGCCAATACATTTGTGGTTACTTTTTCTTCTTCTTCCAGCACTGTACTGTTATTTTTTCCTCCGGCACTGTACTGTTATTTTTTCCATTCCGAGTCTCCGCTTCAGTACTATTTAGTACATTTTTTTCATCAGTTTCAATACACATTTTCAGTCAGTTGGTATAATATTTCTGGGGGTTGTGGGATCCTAATTTGTAGCTGATCTGGCTGTCCACGTCAGCATTTGGTACAATAGCACGTTAAGGAAAAAAATGCCAAGTGTCAAGAAAATTCACCCCGAAAGTACCCAGAATCTGAAAATGAGTGGCTCAAATCACTCTCCAGTGAATCTAAGCCATTCATTTTCAAATTTTGGATATTTTCTGAGTAGTTTTTATGTGTATGTAGCACTCCTGTAGTTCGTAACATGGTGCCAGTAGCATTCATGTTTCGTCAACGGGTTAGAGAGAAGTGAAGTGGGTATTTCTCTTGTGGGTATTCTTGGATCTTACTAGTCATCTTGATACAGCAACAAGCTGGAAGGCCCAATTAGAATTGGGCCATATGTTTCTGCCCAATTCACTAGCGTAACACTAAGAACCACCCTTTTCTGCTGGCTAATTAATTTTATTTATTTTTTATTAACCAGACGTCCGGGCTAGCCAACGTGCATCTCGACTTTTGCTGATAATAAATGAATGAGGTCGGCTCAGAAAAAAAGACATCTTTATTAGTGTAAAATGATTCTATACTGGGCAGGCTTTCTTTCTGGGGTAATTATTCTAGGGTTCAGAAGTGTGGACTTATTGTGTCATTTAGTCCATGTTAAAGTTTTACAAGGTCTAAAGTCCACCAATTTTATTTTTTTTAGAATTTTAGGCGCTTTCATAGGGTACAAACTTTTTTGGCACTTTTATAGATATACGAACTTTTTTTGGTAAAAAAAGAAAAGAGAAAAAAAAAAAAAAGATGCTAGCGTTAGGACTGAATAGGTTATAAACTTGTTTGGTGGATTAATAAAGTTACAAAATTTTTGCCTAGGACTTTTGAACAAGTTGCCTTTTTTTCTGTACTATTTTTTTTCTGCTTCTTTTCTTTCCTTTTAGCATTTCGCTGGATGGGGTTTCAATGTCGTATCCTTGCTATTGTGCTTGATAGTGGCTTTTCTATCTCGATAGACCCTTTGCTGGGTTTCAATAAAATCTTGTTTTCATATAAAAAAAAATGTAAAATGATTCTGGTTTTCATCATATTTAAAATATGAATAATCCTCTGAGGCTTTTATAACTTGAATTCATCTCCGACTAAAGGATTTTCTATTCATCTAATCTGATCAGCTTCTGATGATCTTGTGCTTGCTTTCTTTTTTCAATTTCTTTTTTCCTTCCGAGCAATTTTTCAATACTGAGAGGGTACTACGGATTTGTTCGGTTTGGATTTTGAGGGAGGTTTTGGGGGTAATGAGTAGAGAGAAATAGAAATAAAATTTTATTGGGGACTGATCCAAACCAAACAAAGTGCACATGGTACCCCTCGACGAATCTAGGCCGTCCATTTTGGCTTTGGGCGGTTTGGAGAGGGTGTTTTAATATCGACCGTCCAATACACTTTCGAACGGTTTGAATGTACTATTCGAGTACCGTAAAGGCTCGGCCACGTGGTACCCAATAGGTACCCAAAAAATTTTCTTCCATTGGCATGTAGTACTACGAAAATCTACTCCATCTGTCCAAATTTGTTTGCTCAGTACGAAACTACGTACAATTTTCAAACTAAAAAATAATGTATTTATCAAAATAATTTTTAAGTTTTTTTTACCGTGTTAAAGTTCTCAATGAGATCCATTAAACAAGATCCATATTGATTAGAAAATTATTTTTGTAAGTACATTATTTTTTAGTTTAAAAATTATACGTAATTTCGTATTGAACAAACAAATTGGGACGAAGGGAGTATCTTATAATATTCATTATAATATAACCTTTTTCTGCTTACCCAAAAACATAGTAACAAGAAAACAACGCAGTCCGAAATCCCGCCAGCCTTTTCTCCTCCATGCCAAACATACAATTAATAATCCAAGGAATTGCTATCCAAATCCCATTTGGGAATTAACTTTCATATTATATTATTCAAGTTTGGGAAAATCACCCGTACGCCCTTACAATTTTTTATGACTCCTTTTCTGAATTCTTTTGGTACGAAATACTGTATGAAGTTTGTGGTAATTTATTTTGCGAATTTTTGTGACTGGTGTATCACACAAATTTCGAGTCTGCGAAAAAGACGGAAAGATGTTGACTAAAATCGATGATTTTATTAATTTGAGAAATTAGGGTTTTACAATCTCTGAACAATTTCTAATGAAAGAAAATAATCCTCTAATTCTTCTCTTCAAGAGTTTAATTCGAGGGCTTGATGCTTTTTCTCGATTTGAATGGCGAGATCTTCTTTGATCTTTGCGAAGTTGACGACGAGTTTGATGGATTTTGACTTGAGGGCTTTGAAGCTTCTTCTCAAGTTGATTTACTTGATCTTCTTCAATTTCATTGAAAAAGATGACGAATTTGTGACCGTTGACTTGAGGGCTGTAGAGCTTCTTCTCAAATCGGTCTTTGAAATCTTCTTCAATTTGGTTGAAGGAGATGCAGATTTGTAGATGTTAATTTGAGGGCTTTAGAGGTTAGTCTCAAATCAGAATTTGAGATCTTCTTCAATTTGGTAGAAGAAGATTGTTGACTTGTGGATTTGGCTTGAGCGATCTTCTGAGCTTTGAAGCTTTGATCTCGAAGAGCTGGCGCTGGCGTGGCGTGGATGAAAAAAAGTCAAGGGCTTTAGGGCTTGATCTTGAGCTCGAGAACTTGTGTGTTGGATAGAGACTTGAATGTTCTTTAGAGCTTTCTGGCTTTGATTTGAAGAAGAACCGTCTTGCTTGATGAAGACTTGAAAGCCGAAGAACTTTTGAAGCTTGATCTTGATCTTTGTTGAAGCTTCAATGCCTTGATGTCTCCAAGGAGTTCTGAAGGGCTTCGATGCTTGATCTTCAGAGCTCTGGGGCTTGAATATGTCAATGTGTCTGACTTCAATGTCTTGATCTCTTGAGGAGTTACGAAGAACTTTTGAATCTTGAATCTTCGTAGCCTCGCCATTGTTGCCTTCCAATGTGTCAATGTGAGGGAGAGTAGTTCTATTTACAATTCTTTCCATATCTTTCTCTTTAATTATTTCCTTGTTTGATTTAAAGGAAAATAATTAAAATATAATAAATATCTTTCTTTTATTTATTTTGGGAAAAATAATTATGTATAATGAGATAAATAATTTATTTCTCCAAGTGGCACAATTTGATTGGCCGGACTTGATAAATTAATAACTGCATCATTTTGACATGTGGCTCCATTTGATTGGACCCTCCGCATATCTTTGACCTTTGACTTGTACACCGGTGGCTACATTTGATTGGCCACTTATTGTGCTTGGACTTTTGACCTATGGACACTTGGTAGCATTTAATTGACTTGTCCGTAAAACTTTGACTTTGACTTGTGACACTTGGCAACATTTAATCAACAAATTTATGTGCCCTAACAACACGTGACATCTTGTGATAGGCCAGAAATTTTACGTGTCTACAACTGGTTACAAGATTTATGGTCAAATCTATAAATTTTGAAGTTTAAAAAGCCGGGGAGGTTAATAATGTTCAAAACTTATGAGTACTTCTTGTGGTGGTGTTTATGAATTACTCCCTCCACTGATTTTTAAGTGATTCACTTGAAAAACGTGTATTTTTACGAACGTTTAAAAATGCACTTTCATATATTGTTTTTAACCAAATTAAAGTACTCAATGAGCACTTTAATTTGGTATAAAACAAATTAAAAAGTTATATAAAGAAATATGTTTTTTAGGAGTTTGAAATTGCATGTATTCTCATATAGATCACTTAAAAATGATATGCGAAAGTACACTTCTAAACGTTTATAAAAATATACGTTTTCTAAATGGATCACTTAAAAAAAGATGGAGGGAGTTGAGAGCTACGTACAAGTACTTATCATTGGACGTTCCAAAAAACCAAAGATTAAAAATAACGTACGTACAACAAACACTGGATCAGATCGGAGATTCCACCATTTGTCATAATTAATGTCGTTATCAATTAAACAGGAATAATTAATTGAAAATCAATGGGTAGTTATTAATCCCGTTCACCTGTTTAATCATACGCACCGCCTACCGTGATCATAACCGCATCAGATAATTCAAAATAAAAACAACCGTTTCTATAGGTACTGATGATTCACGCACAGATGGGGTACCAACAGTGTGTGGTCATACACGAATAATTCGAGTCGTTCATTCATCTTGAAACAATTTTTCAGGTGGTCTTAATTAGAAATCAGCTCAATTCAACGCGCGTAAGTGATTGATACAAAAATCTTCTGTTTCATTCAATCACTTACGCACATCGAATTAAGCTGATTTCTTGCGATGCCACTTGAAAAATTGTTTCAAGATAAATGAACGGCTCGGAATATTTTTATAGGACTCAAAAATGGGTACCACACAACATAGGTACCTTTACATAAGGCGTCTATACCTATGGATTTACTGAAAATAAAATTACACATAAGCTTGCCTGAGTTCAATACAAATGTGAACGCCAAAATAAGTTCCAACCAAGAACAATGGGAAAAAAAAATAGTTTGGAAATAATTAATTATTTTTTCATTTGTGATTTTTACAAAACTATATCTAGTTTCAATAAATAAATAAATAACGTTGGTTGGAAAAATAGGGACTTCCATACAAATTTATCCTTTAAACAAAAAGGAATAACTTAAAATCATAGTATTAAATAGAGCCTCTAATTAAATTTCCATCATCCTCACTACCATGGTTTTTTTTTTTTATCCTATAATGGTGCAATTTACTCATATTTAGCCTTACTATTTGTTTTTACATAGAATATGTTGAGTTTCCACTATGGTATTTTCAATATCCTTAAACTATAAGTTGTCAATTCAGTGAGTCATTCTTCTTATATAAAATCAACTGATTAGGCAACTTGTAATTCAATAATATCGAAAATGTCGAAAATACCGTAGTGGAAAACTCACTCTATGCGTAGTAAACCAATTTATAGAGTGAGTTGAAAAGGGTTCTCTGACCAATTACCTTCAAACATGTTTTCTACTGAAAGATTAGTGATATTCATGTTGTACAAGTTTAAAAATAGGAGTAGCATTTGATAGGAACTCAATTACCTTATTAAGATTACGAAATTACTAAAATCAAATATTTAATACTAAGTGTAATTAATTAACCAAACACTTTTTTATGATTTAGGCCTAATTTGGCCTAAAAGTGGTTTTTGGATTATTGGTTTTTTCGTTTTGTCTTTATTCAATTTTTTTTTTCATTTGTTAGTTTCTCGTCAAGATTTTGTGGTTTCTGGATTCCTCTCGGCGAGACGAATCTAACGAGTATAAAATTATAGTCAAAACTCATTTTTTTTGAATAAAGCCAAAATAGGTGGATTATTGGCGAATAATCCACCTATTTTGGCTTTCTTCAAAAAAAATTGATTTTTGACCATAATTTTATACTCGTTCGATTCGTCTCGCTGAGAGGAATTCAAAACCACAAAATCTTGACACGAAACTAACAAATGCATCCAAAAATTGAATAAAGACGAAACAAAAAAACCAATAATCTGTTTTTTACTTTTAGGCCAAATTAAGAAAGTCATGTATTATGTATTGCAATCATTTCAAAGTTAATTTTATGTATTTGAAGAATTACAAATGCTTCCTCCATCGTTACTATTTGACCCTTTTCAAAAGACTTGTTGTCATTAGGAGAAAAAATAAAGCACTTACTTACGTATTTTTAAATTTCTCACATCGATCTGAGAACTTTTCATTTTGGCTGTTCCTAAATAAGTGTGTGGTTTGAAAAGTTAATGAGTAAAAATTTGTGCAATTATTATTTAGCCCTTTTGAAAAGTTAGAGGGTAAAGAGTTAATGGGTAAAAAGTGGAGGATAATTTTGAAAATTAGAGGTAAAAGTTGATGTGAAAAGTGTAAAGTGAAGGAAAAAAATTAGTGTAAAAAGTGTAATAATAATATTTCTTTAATAAATTGGATTATGAAGTAACACATTTAGAAAGACACGGAGGGAGTGCCAAATTATTTACTGTATTTATTTGTCATTAGACGTTCCAAAAGCAAAGCTTATAAAAAGAACGTACAACAAACACTGATCAGATCAGAGATTCCACCATTTGCCATCATTAATGTCGTTATCAAACAAGAATAATTAACTGAAATCAATGGGTAGTTAAATCCCTTAAACTTGTTTAATCATAAACGCCGCCCGTGATCACAACTCCATAAGATAATTTAAAAGATTAAAATTAAACATAAGCTTGGCCTGAGTTCGATACAAATTAATGTAAACTATAGCCTAAACTCATCATCCAACCATTAACAACAAGGAAAAAACATTGTTCATATGATGCCATAATTTTATTAGATACATGTGTATGACGGTGTGTTATTATTACTCCCTCCATCCCAATTTTTTGGTCATTTTCATTTTGGGATGTCCTAAAATATTTGTTCAACTTCTAAAAACATCCATCAAAATAGGGTCATTTTCCAATTTTACCCTTAAAAAGTATTTTTTCATCTTAATTGGCTTGTCTATTATCTTTTTATTTTATAACGTTTTTATGATTTTGAAAATTTTGTATAATAAAACTAATTGATATCTATCAAACAAGATTCATATTGAATATGTTTTGACTTTCATATAATAAATTAGCCTCACAAATTTGGTCACAGTAACATTGACTAGATTTAAAGGCAAAACAGAAAAGTCAATACAAAGTTTTTATACCTCTTAAAAACCCCACTTCCCCAAAAGGGACAAACAAATTGGGACAGAGAGAGTATTATTTTTTCATCTTATCATAATTTCAAGATTTTTTCTATGGAGCTGAGGTAAATTTATCTGTATATATGAATTTTTGACAATCTTGTGGTAAAATTTTGTTGTAGTAAATTTATCCTGTATTCAGAAATATTTCGGGATAGACTAGTTGTGCTAGATTTATCATGTATTTCGCAACAGTTTTTCAACAATCTTATGGTAAATTATGCGGTGGTGAATTTAGCTTATACTACCTCCGTCCTTTTTTTAGTGTCGACGTTTTCAGTTTGAACTGTCCCTTAATAAGTGTGTGTTTTAAAAAAAGTTAAGGATACTGATTTTGGGGCTCCCTTTTTTATGCAGAAACTCTAATATTTAATGAAGTTACAAAACTATCATTTTTAAGATATAAAAATTACAAGAGGCACTCTACCCTCAAATTATTTCCTCATTTACTAAGGCACTCCAAACAAAAAAATGAACCAAAACCAAACATAAACATTAGGTTCTAAACATTAACATTAACATTATATTTTAAACATTAAACATCAACAACATAAACATTAGGTTCCAAACATTAAACATGCACAATGTCAGATTGCTTCACGCCAATTTGCACACACAAAACAAAAGAACAAAATATTGCTAGAATTCTCCAAAATAAGTAGCACACAATTGAAAATATTGATTCTGTCAAATCTTCATAACAATTGCATCACAAGATGTTATATTTTCGTACTCATTATCTACAGTTTTTTCCTCAAAATCTTCCTAACAGCTGCAAATCTTCATTTTAAAACTTGTAATGAGACAAACAAAACACATCACCAAAGTTAAAGAACTCTTGAGAGGAAAAGTAACAGAACTCTCAATAAACTTTGCATGAACAAAATGATGGTTCTAATATCATAGGCCGAAGACCACTTGTCCAGGTTGTCCTAGTGCAGAACATGCAGACAATAACATAAAGACTCTACGAAAGAAACATATATAACACATGCAAGTAGGTAATTCAGTGACGTGAAATAAAAGGAGTTCAACAACTATCTGTCTTTTTTTTTATGAAAAACAAAACTATTTGCTTTTTTGGAGGGCCTAAAGTAAATGAGAAGAGTAAATTTTTTTTGGAGTGCCTGAAGTAAATCATGGAATTTGCAAAAGGGTAATTTTGGAAAACAACTATAGCTTGGAGCCGCTGCATTAAAATTGGAAGTGCGAATATCAATTTCCAAAGTTAATGGGCAAAAGTTTGTAAAATTATCATTTTATGCATTTGAAAAATTAGTGGGTAAAGAGTTAAATGGATAAAAGTGGAGGATAATTTTGGAAAGTAGAGGTAAAAGTTAATGTGAAAAATATAAAATTGAGGTGAAAGGTGTAATGATAATGGGACGGAGAGAGTACTATCCAATTGCTTTACAACAAATTATGATAAGGGAGTGTTTCCCAAACAATAAAATCAAATTTTGTAATTTTATCAAATGAGAAGGAGTTTTGATAAAATCTTTAGATTTTTTTTTATCAAAACTGTTTCTCATTTAATAAAATCAAATGTTGATTTTATCAAATTCATTCAAAAAATCTTCAGATTTTATCAAAACTCTTTCTCATTTAATAAAATCAAGTGTTGATTTCATCAAATTTTAATTTTGTTCAGATTTTATCATTTGAGAAACACCCCTATCTTGTGGTAAATTTATCATATCTAATATCTATACAACTTTCGACAACCTATAAATTTGTCATATACTAATAAGTTGCTAAGAATTGAATTTGTGTTGTAGTTATGATCAATTGTAGTAAAAGATTATGGTACATTAGTTTAATTGGTTTTTATTTGTAAGTCATCCTTGCCCACCTTTCTTCTTGTCAATAAAGCTAATTTGTTGCGACTACTTTTATGTTACCACAAGCAAAGCTATAGGGGGGACTCCATTATGGATCTAGCACTGGATAAGGCTTAACCAAGACATTCTTTTTTCTTTTCTTTTCTTTTCTTTTCTTTTCTTTTTTTTTTTTTTGGTTTATAAGGTCAAGAGAGTATTCAAGCCAATTTACCCACATATCGACTAATCTTTTATCTGGTCCTGCCGCAAGCCATTCATGTCAAAACAAAATCTTCTCTTCTGTTGCCTGACTCTAGAATCGAGCTCTAATAAATTGTGTGGGCACACACCAACCTGATTAAAGTTTCGGGTAGATCAAAATCTATTTCAGTCATGTTTTGAAATATATAGTGGGGTGGGGAAAATTGATTGTGACTGGGTCATGTTTTTAAATAGTGGAGTGGGGAAAATTGATTGTAACTGCGACCCGAGGTATTGGAGAGCGCCTCTGGAGATCATATCCGGATCGTTCACATCCGCAATGAATGATCCAAATTAAAAAGAAACTCTTACATGGAAGAGTTAAATCTTACAAGTCTGAATTGAAAGCAACTATTTCATGGAAAATTTACTCTTACATAAAAGAGTTGCTTTAAATCTAGACTATTCAGAATACTTTCTAACAGTTCGAATGTGATCTCTAGGGTGATCTCCAACACCCCGATTGCAACTTCTCCAAATTTTACTTAAAAATAAAATAAAAAAATAGAGCCATTTGAGCATATGACTTTTTACTATGATATGATTCTTCTCTTTTCCTCTCCATTTTCCTTTCCTTTAATTATTGTTATCTTTCCAAGGGTGGCTGGGACCACAAAGCCGTGCAAGGGCCGTGGCTGGCTACCTGATCAGCCTTTTCAGCAAACCTTCCCAGAGGGGCCCCACTACCCCATGCTGCTGCACCTCGTTCCACCGGCAACGCGTGCTTCTCTCTCTCTCCTCTCTCCTCGCTATCTATGTGCATTAAACATTCATATATATAGATATATATATATATATATATATGTGTGTATCTATCCGTACGGATTTTAATGTATGATTAACAAAAACCAAAAAGTAATGCATGATTTCTTTTTAGATAAATTTCACTTACATTCCTTGAAGTTTCTGACAATTACAGGGACCTTGTTGTTTCAGAAATTTCACTAACCTCCCTTACTTTTGAAAATAAATGTCACATACCCCCCTTCCGTCAACTTCCGTTAGAAAAGGTGACGGAAAATGCTGATGTCATGCTTATCTCTCTCTCTCTCTCTCTCTCTCTCTCTCCTCTTTTTATTTTAAATCGTAAAATGTTTATAACTTTTATATTATAAATTTCATTTTGTATCTCATTTTGTAGATCTTTTCGAGTAGATTTTAAATATATAATTTTCATACAAAATGAATATATATATATATATATAAGTTATAAACATTTTAAGATTTAAAATAAAAAGCCTGTTAGGGGTAACAAAGTAATTTCAGCATAAAACTTAACCCCGTTAGTTGTAAATTGACAGGAGAGGGAAATCTGACATTTATTTTCAAAAGTAGAGGAGGTTAGTGAAATTTCAAAAACAGTAAGGGATGTCTCTGTAATTGTCAGAGACCTCGAGGAGGTAAGTGAAATTTACCTTTCTTTTTTTGTTGATAACTATGGGAGTGGTTTGGATCTTTGTGCGTTCTGAATGGAGAATAGCATTAGGGACGGACCCAAAATTTTATCGTAATGGGAGCGAGCTATATGTGGAGCCGTGGAGGGGGGCAAGATATTATAATTTAATGAAATATACATATACATGACAAATATCCAATAATGGCTCTCTTACTTTCTACGGTGCAGGATTTTTTATTTGAGATTGAATTTCGATGACCCGAACAGTTAGATGTGTTTAAAACGTGTTTTTAAGGTCCAACTCAAAGACTTGTCTAACAACAATAACCAGAAGGACTTGATCCGAGCCATTTTCGATAAAATTAGTATATGTACATTTTTATCGAAAAATACTTGGATCAAGCCCTTCTGGGTATTTTTTTTACGAATCCTCGCGTAAGACCTGAAAAACATGTTTTAAACACATCTAACAGTTTGGATTGTGAAAATTCAATCCCAAACGAAAAATTCTGCACGGTAACTTATATAGGGGAGCCCTTACTAGAAATGTCTCATATATATATTCAATGTAATAGTAGGGTTTTTCAAATTGTAGCAGGGGCGACAACCCTTGCTAGCCACCCCTTGTCTCCATCCTTGAATAGCATGGATGGAGTCAAAGGAGGGTCTGTAGGAACAGTCACTCCTATAAAATAATAATAATAATAATAATAATAATAATAATAATAATAATAATAATAGGTTTAGTATTATATAAGAAAAAAAATTCTTATGAATTATATGGGCTTGCCCATGGAGGCGGCTCTAAGAAGAACTAAGCCGCCCTGAAATTTTTTTTTTTTTTAGAAATACAAGTAAAAATTGATTTATTTTTAATTTTTATCATTTTGAACACCCTACCCATAATGTTTGAACATTCTACCCACAATGTTTGAACACCTTACCAAAAAAGTTTGAACACCCAATCCTAATGACGAAACTCACCATGGACTATTTGATATTAGAGAATAGTATAAATTGGATATTTGAGAATTTGGGTGTTTCTTTGTCTCTACACATTTAGTTCTAAGATGTAAGAACACTTTTAACTCTCTCTCTCTCTCTAATCTATTTATACTTATTCCAAATGATTACTTATTAAATTATGAAATATAGATCAATAATTTAATATATATGCGCTATCTTTTTCTTGTGAAACACTTTAATATATATGCACATAGGGTATAGACATTTGGATTATTATACAGGCTATTCATAGCTTTGATTCTTTTTTAATTTTTGTTTGGTTAATTGGAACCAGGGACAAATTTGTGATAAAAAAAAAATCAAGAATGGTACAAGAGTCATCTCTTATTGAAATTTTTGATGATAAAATCCCCCCAAACTCATCAAAGTTTGGCCGTATTGTCTTGGAACTGTTGTTTTTTGGTGGCATTGTTGTATTAATTAGTTGATTTTTTTTTGTTTATGTACCGTTATGATTTCTAGAGGACTCTTCTTAACTCCTTAGGGCTACCTGCACAAGATCTCATGGTTCTCATAGGGTATTGGCTTTGCCCGGTCTATGTGTGTGGCGGGGCGTACATAGACCCTTGGATTAGTCGAGGCACACGCAAGGTAGCCCGGACCACCCAGTTATATAAAAAATGATTTCTAGAGAACTATAGTAGAATTTCTGAACACCCTCACAAAAATTCTTGGAGCCACCACTGCTTGCCCAACAAAGTATTTTGAAAAAAAAAAAAAAGATTCACCCCTGTGTAGTGAAATTTTTGGTTTCGTCCTAGAGAAGAAAAGTTAAGAGTTTGGTAAGTGAGGGGGGTTGAACCCTTAATTGCAAATTCATTAAGCCACCTTTCACACTTTTATCTACCATACCCCACCAAATATCCACTATCTACTTTAAATGATATTTTCACAAATCTACCGATATCGGATTAAGTTGAATTTTCATACCCATGTTCTTGGGTGTGAGACCCATGAGATGAATGGAGGTGTATGGACGGAGTTGAACCCATTAACTGAACCACCACTGCATGTAAATATATTGAAAACATTAATGTGAGTGTTTATGTACTCGTGAGTAGTGTTTGTGGTTATAAACTCTCTGTTTACAATAGATAATCCTTTTTTTGTAAGAGAACGTCAGATAACAAAAAGCTAATAAGGCATGTCCTTGGAAGGAAAAGCTTCTAAGCCAGGCGGAAAACAACCTAGATTGAAACAACAAAGACCTTTCAAAGTCTTAGAAGCTAACTAGTTAGTTGCTCTATTTTTTTCACGGCAGCACCACACAAACGACCATGATCTCGAACTAGCCCAAACTTTGATATCCTCAATCAAAGTACCAATCTTCCATGGATACTGGGAATTTTCATTAGTAAGGCTGTGAATGATTTCATGGCAATCCGACTCCAAACTTGCATCTGAGACTCCCATATCAATAGATATAATCCCATTACTTTTAATCTTTTCTCTATTTGACAATGATCTGTACTGACTTTTTTTTAAGTAATCCATCACTCTCTTTTATAATATTGAATCTTGATCTTCCTCTTATCTGTCAGTACAACAATAATACAATAGAACAAACCAAAACTCAAGTCATCCCCCAAATAATTGGAGATCCACTCACAAGCCTCTTCTATTTATGTACTATAGGGGGAGAAATATACAACCTTATTAAAACAAAATTAGCCAAGATATCTATTTATCTAAACCATTCTTTTTTCTTCTTTTTTTCGTTTCGTTCATAAACCCATCTTTAGTCAATCTGTATGATTTATTTTGGAGATTATATGTCAGCTTGACGAATACTAAAAACAAAACAAAATAAACGATTGAATCAAATAAGAGAATCCAAAATGGCCCAAATGGGCCCCATTCATTTTATACATCAATGGCTAATTTAGTCCTTCTACACTAGTGCATGGATGAGCCATGGTATGTTGGGGTCCAGTACTAAGATTTTGGCTATTTCTGAGAAGTAGCCAAGAAAACATAGGGTCAATATATAAATCTATTGGTCCCGGGCCAGTTGTTTGGCTCTCCAGAATCTAACTGAATATAATACACTGACAGGCTAATAATCGGATCTATTTGTGTGTACAATGTATGTGTGCATAGTTAGACAACTGGACCGGGGTGTATAGACTTGTTGGGTGCATGTGATTCACTTTGGCAAAGCCAAGCTGTTTTTCTGATTATTGTCTGGAGTACTGTACTAGTGTAAGCCTTGTGATCCGCAATATTTATGCTCGCACATACAGTCATGCACATACAAAAATGTATGTAGATATATAGATATGTAGGCCCGTTCTGGAGACAAATATTTGAAACAAAATTAATCGGAGCCCCTCGATAATAATTAGAGCCCTTTAATATATTTAAAACATATTGTGAAGAGTTCTCGTTCAAATCAACTTATTTAGATAGCGGTAAACGCTTGATCGATTCATTCATTTTTCATCATGTCAAATTTAGAGACAAATATCGATCAAGCCCTTACAGATATCCGAATAAGTTGATTTTTTTTTAGGGAAGTCTAAAAAATTTGTTTTAAATAAATTGAACGGCTCATATCATTTGCATGCAACTTTAAAGTGGATCCCACGCAAGATGTTGTACATTTTGTGTCAAAATTTGTGTTCTCGGAATTGGCTATGTATAATAGTTGATGTAAACGAATACAAAAATATATATTGTTATGGAATCGACCCAAAATCACGCATGTAATCAAATTAAGAATAATCAAGCAGAACATATGAAAAAAGCTGGACACGTATAATTGACTTGATTTTACAATTGGGTACATGCACAAGTCGCACCAAATTTTCACTATATATAGAAATGTAAAGAGATTCCAAAATACATTAACTATTGCATATAGAAAAATATACATAACATTACCAATAAACCTTAATACTCGTGTTTAGGTTCTTCAATGACGCTATGTACGCTATCTCTACCTGATCAGGGAAATCAAACCGGCCTGCTATAGTTTACAATATGGCGCAACCAAATCAAATCAAACTTCACAACCCTAACAACAAATACGAGATGCATGCAATATTTTAACACGGCTGGACATATGTCTGAGGCATCTATATTTCATAAAACTTTAGGCTGTCATTGATTATTGTCTGTGGCACTGGTACATGTTTGGCATGCCTCATCAACCCCCAAAATACAACAGTGCTGCTGCTTTGGTTTCTGTGTGAGAAAAGAGAATCTGAAATTCTTGTACACTTGTATTTTATTCTTTGCATATAATATACTACTATGTATATCGAAATTGCACTATATATATATATATAGTAGAAGTACTGGTGGGAATCCGGGGAGGAAAAAGGTCTCAATCTGCCAAACAAAGCTGAAGTTATGATTTGAAGGCCAAAGAGCTTATCTGCTTTTTTACAGAAGGGTTCTTTTTCTCTTCAGTTTCCTCTTCAGAAACAACATCAAATTGGAAAGCTCCTGAAATTCATGAGACTCTTGCAGGTCAGAGCTAGGATCAATCGAAAGTTTTCTTTTTTGCATCTATATATGTATGATACTTTCTCTATTTTTATTTTTTTGGTTTGACTCTATACGGATGCACAAATCGAAAAATTAAAAGAGAATTACGTGGTTCGGTTATAGGAAAGGATAGCTATGTGAACACAACCTATGACTTTTTCATGTAGCTATAGATGTCTGATGAAGCTAATTTCACTGAATCTCGCATGGATTAATGTTTTTGCGATAGATACAAATAAACTGTTTGGATCATCAAAATTGACCTGTTTTGGCCGGATAAAAATCTGACCGGAACATTTCATCTAGCACCTTCCTTGTAAAAGCTAATAGGTACATCATCCATGTAATACATAGGCAAGAAATTTCCTCCACAAATCCAAACACAACCTATGACTTTCACTCTGCAAAACTAATGGAAAGGACACCATAAGTGTAAATATCTTAGTACCATAATGTTACGCCATTATTGTGCTGATGAAAGTGATATCATTCCTGCCATATATTAGAAGATATTTTTAGGAGAATCAATTCTTGTGGCCCCAAAACTAAGGACAAAATGTCTGAAAAAAACAGTGGAAGAAAGCCAACAAATTATACTAGAAACTAGTTGATTGCTATCGGTCACTTTCCTTTGTACTTTTCAAATTTTATTTTATTTTGATTTTTGTGGGGGTATCATTGGTCATTTTTAATCAGTGTCATCATAAAGATTCCAAATTTTGATCTTTGCCTGTTTTCTTCTTCCTCCACAGGCATAGAAACAAGTTAGGGAATATATCCCCAAATGGGTTATTGAACAGAATTTTTATTCTTCATTATCAGGTCTTCCACTTTTTTATTCCAAGGTAGGGGGGAGAGAGTGAGATATCACATAAGTTCCAATGGAGAAGCTTATCAATCCATATGATAGAGAGTATATGAAGATGGCCATGTTGAAGCATGAAGAAACCTTCAAACTTCAGGTACTTATCTTTGCCATGTACTCCCCAAGGCCCTAACTAGAAAATTTGCAGAGAAAACTTGTAGACTTAGTTTGGATGACAGTAATCTTGAATTTTCAAAAGAAAAGTTTTTCTCTTGTGGGTATTGAATTATTTGGAATTTGATGAAATTCTCATTTCTATCCAAGATCGATTAAAGGCATCCAAACATAGCCTCACGGAATCCCATGATAAATTAAGTCCTATCATTGTGATTCCCCATTCAAGAATACTACTGTCACATCATTTTGCAGCAGGTCTTTGTTTTTAGCAACAATTAAGGTTGATTTTTTTCAAAATTGCAGGTTTATGAACTTCATCGTTTGTACCGAATCCAAAAGACATTGATGCAAAGCATCGATAACAAAAGATCGAGCGAATCAAAGAGCCACGAGTCAAGATACTGGGATTCTAATAACCATACAACCCATCAAAACCACCAGCAAGGAATTGACTTGGAACAACCTGTTCATGAGGAATACCCCGCGGAATTCGATGGAGACGGAGAGCTAGAGATCGAAGACGAGAGCGAAATCAAATTGACTTTAGGCCCCTCGAGTTATATCCGAAGAAAGAAAGCCGAGACCCCTAGAAGCTCGGTCTCCGGACCGAGCTTTTCTTCTTGTTGTTCAACAGGGGAGGAACTGAGAGGTCATAATAAGTGGACAGGAAACAACAGTTTTGGTGTTGAAGAAGAGTTGAGAATAGGTAGGTTGAACCAGCATCCTTGGCTTTTCCAAGCTTTTAGTCTGAACATGACTTGAAAAAGAAAAACATGTACTAGGATTTTAGTTAAGACTGGGTTTAATGATTCTGTGATTGAGATCATGTTTGTGTTGGAGTTTAATTTTCTGTTTTTTTTTTTTTTTTTTTTTTTTTCCATTTTTGGGTTTGTGCTGTGCTGGGTGGTGGAGTCTTGTGTGAAGATTATTTGTTTGCCCTGGCTATTGATCATACCCATTACAATCTGAAAAGTGAGTTTGCACATCACTTCATAATCAGGCTTTGTTTGTTTACCTAGAGTTGTAGCTCAAGCAGTCGTAAGTGGGGGCTCTCAGGTTACCTATAGTAATCTAAATCAACTAACATACGACTCTATCTTATCGCCTGTCAAAAAAAAAAAAACGAAATATGCTTTGTTTGCACATAAATTGATGTACAAGTTGCCAAAATGCTTGTATTGAGTTGCTTAAATTGTTGTATCTACTATCTAGGGTTGACACTGGTCGAGTCGGGTCGGGTTTGTTCCAGCCCCACCATGCTAAGTGATCAAAAGTTTTTAGTCTACCATGACATCATGTTATCCTTTAAGTAAAAGGGAGAGAGAGAAAAAGTGCTATCTATCCAACCTTTTGATAGCTTTTGCACATTTGGTACTGTATTCCTTTATTTGAACCATAACATTTCTTGATTTGATCTCAAAGTGCTTTACATTGTTACCCTTTGAATGACTCAAGAGTATCAGTTTCGGACTTACTTTTCATTAGGCTATTTTTTCTGTCATCATAATTTATATACTACTATAATGTCAATCCAATCCCTTAGAAAGTATGTCAATTTAATGGTTATAGAAATTGAATCCAAAACCTCATTGTGCCTGACTACACAATTGTCGAGTACCTAAGTACACAGATGTCGAGTCAACTGCCGTAGTCCATTTTAGATGATATACATCTATAGCTCTTTATCAAAAAAATTTTATTTGGTGATCCGTTTTTTCCCTTGTTATAAATATAAACAACACTGCTGTGTGACACAAAAAATTATACAAAATGACGTACCAAATCTTGAAGACTTAAATATTATATCACTACATCATCTTCCTGCCCATGGACTTCTATGATAAGTTTGAAAAAGATAAAAGAGTTCACCAAAAGCAAATGTGCCATTTGACATCAAGGTTAGGTTAGATTCCAAATACTCCATTTTTTACAATTATATATACAATTGGTGACTCAAACCTTTGTATTTTATTCAGTTTTGTTCAATTCCAGCCCACCACTTGAGACTTGTCCTTAACCACCTCTATTTAGAAGGAGCCTATCCTGTTTGTCTGCCATTAAATCAGCACTAGATCTGCATTTCTAATATACAATGCTGAAGGTCCTTATACTTAATTAATTCTGGTCTGGAGATCATTGCCATTTTTTTTGAAATTGAAAAAGCATTGGTGGATCCTCCCATGTCCATTTGGAAAGCACTGTCTTTGGGGTCTTATGATGATGGGAATGAGGGGTCCTTTGGAAAAATAAACCAATCATTTTATTTTATTTTTTTTGTCTTTATTCAAAAAAAAATCGCATTTGTTAATTTTGCGTCGAGTTTTTGTAGATTATTGGTTCATCTCGACAAGAAGAATTTAGTTTTGCGTCAAGTTCCTATCCAGTTTTTTCTTGGTCCAGACCCCTCTGGTTTTCCATTTTCCGGGTCTATTTCGGACACAGAATAATGATCAGATTAGTTCATTTTGTAATATTCGTTGAGAAGAATTTAATTAGCAAATGTCAGTTTGATTGGACTTCATTTGCTATATGAATGAAAATGCAAGAAAAAAAAAGAATGTTAAAGATAGTTCGGAACTTCAACAGTCTATCATTCTTCCTAGCACAACCACGATTTGTTCATGTAGCAAATGAAGTCCAATCAAACTGATTTTTGGTATGAAAAGTCTTTTGGACGAGCTATAAAATTAACAAATCCTGATACAGAACAAGTAGCGGTCCAATTCTATGATCAGTTGGACCGGTCGAAACCTAAAAGGTCCAAACAACTCTTAATTGAAAATTGCCAAATTCGGCAATTTATCGACGAGCCCAGAATAGGCCCAAACTTGGTGGGATGAAGTAAAATCGCTCCGCGATCAATACTCACCACCCTAATCGTGACTGATGGTGGATTTCGGCCAAATTCATTCGTTTAGGCCTTCAATTTAGTAATTTTGCTATTTTAGGTAATAATTAGATTACGAATTACTCTTAGTGTGTAATTCCGTTTACATTGTTTCCAATTGGGACTATCTTATTTTTCTTTCTAGTTTTCAATTTTGGGAGTTTCCCCAATTTTCGGGATACTTTAATTTTTAGGTAAGTTTTGCTAGGGTTTGCTAGTTTTCCCTATAAAAAGGCATGTAACCTCTATTATTGGGCAGATTTTAATCAAATATAATTCCGAGTTATATCTCTTTCTTCTTGTGGATTCAAGAATCTCGTGAATTCGAGACCTATTCTCGTTTGAACTAGTACGCAACTAGTTTCTCGTGGATTCCGCTGCGTCAAATCCAATCATTTTTCTTTTGGATCTGGAATAGACTCGGGAAAATGGAAAACTGAAGGGGAATACAAAAAAAAAAAAAAAAAAAAACTGGGCAGAAACTCGTTCCATTATGATGATTGTTGAGCTCAGACTCTAGCATGGACCTCTGCTGGGCTGTCCCTTGGGTTGTTCTTACTTGTACTAATAAAGCTTTCTATTGATAAGAATCCAATAATCTTGGCGCAGACCCCACAAAGGCCAACCTTTTTTATTTTTTAAACAACAAGATAATTTTATTACTAAGAAATCGCCCAAAGGGCGAAACAAACTGCAGTCCGGAGGGTACGGGATCCTGTAATGAGCTCATCTGACCGTCCATCTCGATAAAGAACGCTCGAATTTTAATTCAAACAATGAACAACTCGAATCACTTGGAATTTGAATTAAATCCAAGCCGTCAATATCAAGATGGACGACCGGATGAGGCTCACTACAAGGACCCCTCTTCCCAATCGGGAGCCCTAGGTTGAGTAAAAGTGCCACAGCTGGTGTCCATATTGATCAAAAGAGAATGCACTTAGTACAGACATATAATACCCATGAGGGGAAAGGAAAATCCATGCAGGGACTGAAAACCTCCAAATGAGAGGAAAGATAACTAAAAACAGAGAAACCAAAACTAAATTGAAAAAACTCCCTCACAATACGGAAACCTCCATACACCTAGCCACCAACAGCCACAACCAACAAAACACGCAGACGCACCACGAGGCGCATTGCGGCAGAGGCAAAGCTTTGTAGATCCTAACTCCAGAGAACCAAGCACCCGTAGAGGTCCCGCGCAGGGAGGTAAAAAGGGTAGACCTCGACCAACAGCCAAAGACCAGATTTTTTGCTTCCAAAAGCTATCTGAACAGCTTGAGGAAAAATGTGAAAAGTGAATTACAACTGAGATATTATCAAATATACAAATTGGTAGAATGTTATGACCAATTTTTCTTATAAATTTTGTATTGCTAAAGCCCCAATCCCATTAGTATTTTATGGGAAAGATTGCTTTGAATTGCTTAATTCACCTTTTTAATGTGCCACATTCAAGTAAGTATCTGAAAAACTAATTCACTATGTTAATATTGGGATAGATAATAGTTGTCATCGCGCCAAGTCAAGACCTCTAAGAAGTCCAATTCTATGTGGACAGCAGGGGGACTGCTTCCCCGGCTATAATACCGGAGCAGATAGCGGTTGTCATCGCGCCAAAATGAGGATAAACATAGGAGATGTAACAGAAGCCTTCTGCAGTATCAATAAAACAGCCAAATTCAACAAAAGTACCCTTTTGTCATTGACAATCTAGCAATCCAAGCAAAGAAGTTCCAACAAAATCGCGTCTTCTATTCACAAGCTTTCTATTTCATTTATAAACGAGGAAACAGTGACCATACATAATACTTACAGCAATACCACACTGGAGATACAAAGTGAAAACATCCTTCACCACAATAATTATTCTCTCTCCTTTTTTTGGCTGAAGAATACTCCTTCCGTCTCAATTTTATAGTCTCTTTTGGAGATTCTAACTTAATAAGAAGACATACTTTTAAAAACATGTTTTTCTTATTTTACCTTTCAATCATTACACTTTCTTAATTTTTTATTATTTTAAATTTCAAACTATAAGGGTATAAGAGGAAATATTTTAACAATTACCCATTTAGTTTTGAAGTAGGACAATTTTTTTGGGACAACAAAAAGTGTCAACTGGGACTATAAAATTGGGACGGATGGAGTAGATTTCAAGAACTAAACTTTATTGTTTCCACATATGTGTTTAAGATACGGAATGTCGCCGATCTTTGGGAGGTCTGGTCCGACCTTTGGGAGGCGCGGCTCCATCGCGCACGAAAGGATATAGTCGTCCAAGCTTCTTCGACACCGAGCTTATGAATGATTTTCGAGGCAGAGGAGGCTTATCAGACGACGGCAATGAGCTTCGCAAGGGGCTTCCTGCCACAGACTTATCCCCAGCCGGTTTCTCAATTTCCTTCAGTTTCATTTTCATTTTCAGTAGCTCAAATTTCAGGTCCTGGTTTTCCCTTTTTAAAGTGGAGAGCTCATCAGGTACTGGGTGGCTATTGGTGGAAGTGTACACGTTCACAGTGTGGGGCGGAGCTGGGGATTCAGAGCCGTTTACAGCCTCCCGGAGTCTTTGTTGCTCGTAGTAGAGCACTTGAACCACGGTTTGGACCGGGAGACGGTCGTTTTGGGCCGCGTGAGCGCAGGCCTCTCGAGAGAGTTTTTGACAGTCCATCACACTGCAAACTTTCTTCCTTTCCAAGTCACTCAAGTTAGGATGGGCCTGCGATCACATAGAGCAAGGTGGATTAAATAGATGTGTTTTTTGTTGAAAATAATTTCAACGCGGCTATGGGTACGCATACTCGCGTATGCCATATGCACGCAACTTGTCTCAACTGTCCATCTCATAAATCAACGTTTCGGATTTTATATAAACTATTTGCGCGAATAGTTTGTTTAAAACCTGGAACGTTGAAAAAGCTTTTGGACGGTTCAGATGCACTCTCCGTGCATTGTGCGTACGCGAGTTTGCATGCACTTGGCTTTTTTGAAACAATTGATACCAAGAACAAAATGAGGGAAGAACAGAAGAGTTCATGTTGGTTGGAGAGTGCACCTTCAAGTAAATATCAATGGCTCTATACATCCCATCCTCTGTGACCCTTGCATGTTCCGGTACGAGTTCACCGAGACTGATGAATTTTGACACCGATAAATTTCTATCAGATGCAATTTCAGCAAGGTAGCTTTCCATCAGCCTCCCGACCTTCTCCGTATCACTTGGGGGAGGAGAGAAATAATCGTCCTCTCCGCCGTAGCCCAAACGACTCCCATATGTTTCACATTCGAGGTAATTCATCACGATCCGTTGCACCGCGTCCACATCAAAAACTGTGTCCCCCGTGAGGGAAAACGAAGGGATCAAAAGATCGTCGAGAACAGCCTGTCCAAGTTGCAGCCCCATTCTCTTCTCCAAGTCTAGCCGGCAAGCAACTGTTGTCTCGAGATATATTGCAGCCCTAAGCAGCATTGAGAGAAAGCTTACTGACATGGCGTTCTTCTCACTTGGCAGAAGACTAACTATTGTTTCCAAAACAACCCTCTTCTCATGCTCTTGTCTTGGCTCGATTTTCTTCCTCCCCTTGCCAAATATTTCCTGCAACCGATACAATTCAAGGTTTTACCTCACCATATCAAGGAATACACATCTGAACCAGCTGTCATGAGTTGAGACACATACCGAACACACAGAAAATTGCAAAGAAAAAATTAAGCAAACAAAGATGGAGACTTGTGTGGTTCAGCAAGAATGCCTTTGTTCATGGCTCGTACCGAATTCCACTATATGAAACATGAAACACGAATGCACCTATGCTTAATCAACATTGATACTGCTCGGATTTTACAGACACCAGTATCGTTGTCAGACCCGATATACTCCTGTAAATAGCAGGAGTTGATTTCACTAATACTCAGGCTTCACAAACCCAAAAAGTCGTAAAGATTTTATAGTCATGGATTTAAAAATGAGCTTAAAAGCAGGGAATTTATTGTGAACTGCAACGAGATGCTCTAATCCTGGTATACCAGTGTTTCAAGGCACCAACCCATATGTTGCAACTTGCAGCTGCAAATCCATTAGGACAGGTGATGCGATGCCAGGCCCTGTGAATTATTTATGAACATGATGCAATCGATACACAGCGATTTCAGTCCCACCGCAATACCAAGGATAAATTAAGACAGAAAACAATAAAACTGAAATACAACACCAGTAAATGGAAACCATTTAGTAAAATTGGGATGAGATCTCACCAAACCTCTAAGAGATTGCTGTGCATAAAGCATAAGAATTGGACCCAATGCATATTGCTTAAACCCTCTAGCCATCATTGCAATCAGAACCCTCTGGAAGATATCAATTCTGAGAACAGTTAGATCTTCAACCCACCAATCGACAATGGGTGGTTTCGGTTGAGAACCTGAGGAAGAAGAATTCAAACCCTCAATGCCGCCATCACTCCTTGACATAGAAAACTCAGCATCCTTGCATGCAATATATGCAATCGTATCGATACAGCGGCTAACCAATTTAACTGTCTCAGACATCGGGAGGAGGCTTTCTGATACGTGCAGAATGGAAACTGCACCCGAAAGGCTTCTGAGCGCAACTTCGTTCAAGTAGGATTCTGTTCTTCCCACCAGGTTTCCAATAGAGTAGTCCTCTGTCATTTCAAGGTATTCGGACACACACCGGAGCATGGCAATGTTTTCGGTACTTATTTCGAAGTTGATTCCGTAACAGAATTTTGCTGCAAGTTCGAATGCTTCTGCCCCACCCGGGATATCAGGGAGTTCAATTGTGAAGAGATCAGCATCACTTGATTCTGATATCAGTTTCCTTATGTATCCACACTTTGAGACTAATGGAAACTGCATGAAAAATTCAACACAGAAAATACCGATTCAGATAAAATCAGAAACCAAAAGTATCGAAATGAAGCTTTTCCGGTTATAAAAAAATATCAGCTTATTTCAAGATGATTTTGACCATAATCGGGAGCAGAAGCTGCACCAAATAAGCTGGTAGGGATTTTCAAAGCATATAATGCTAAAGCTAGCATCAAAAGTTCAAACAAACACCATTACTTACAGGATTATACAAACAAGAACAGAGTTGTATTCTTTACCTTGTGCAATGAGAAGGGAACTCCACCTGCATGGACTGTGACATCACTGGGAATCTCTTGGGAGAAAATCCTGTTGAAATTTAAGAAAAAAAAATCATATTTTTTTCCTTTTTCACTTCTTTCAATATAGGCTTCTTTCAATAGAGGCCACAACCAATAACAAAGAATCAAGAAATCTACACCCATAAAGTAAGTTCACCATAGGTGCCAAAATGACTTTGGCAAAGTTATTTATTGGCTTGCGACACTGTCAAAAGTAAACAAAAATAGCAATGATGTTGCACCTTTCGATGTCACTTTGGCACAATCTCAAATCCAAATTATTGGATTAAAACCATGCCCTTTTTTTTCGATGTAGATCAGTTGGCTTGGATGATGTGAGAGATTTAGCAAGCCAAAGTTTGTGCAAAATTTGGCACCAAAGATGGATTTGTCATTCTTTTTCCAGCAATAGATAGCAATTGGTGGACCTGGATTTTGCCTAATGAAGAAAATAAGAGAGAGCATAGTAACCTAACCAGTCACTGGTTCTCTTCATGGCAGTGGAGAGGAGTTCCTTCTTCTTGGCAAACATGTCAACAGTTGTGTATGGTGAAGTTTCCTCTTGATCAAGATCCATCATGGCAATGATTGGAGAATGTTTAGCATGTTCACATGCCCATCATATGCTGGATGTGAAACCAAACATAACATAACAAGAAATGCACATGGGATTCCTCCTGAATTTTCTTGTGAAGCAACAAGACCACCCAACTAATATGCCATGTGTTCTTACAGTTTTGTTTCTTTGTTACCTATTTTCTTGGTTCAAATGAGAAACTGAATTGAATCAGTAGAAAAGAGAGTACAAGTTCAAGCTCTCATTCTGCCAATTTGCTCATTATTCATGTCATGTCTTTCAAAAAACATCATTCAAAACTGTCATTTATCGGGTTAATTGCCCAGAATAGGCCTCCTCTTTGGCAAGAGAAGGGACTCTCTCTAGGGCAGGATAGTCTTTCTGGGATGATGGATTTGAACAAGCTAATGGCATTTTGGGTATTAGGAGAAACAGACATGGGTATATGTTAATAAGAAGATGTAGTTTTGGGTGTGTGGTGGGGAATTTACATGGGTTCCAGTTGAAGGGGTGAGATGGTGGCACCTAAGGGTAGAATTTTCCAGTTGGAAAATACTTCCATCCACAAGAGTGCAATCCTTAATTGATTATCCTATTTTCCTCCCAGATGAGGGAAAAACAAATACTAGTTTCCACTTGCCACATGACAAAGGGATGCTAATATCACCATATTATCTCACACATCATATTGATCTTATACATATTTTGTTTGATTGGCAAAAAATAAAAAATTCATTCATCACAAGCATAAAAAATAAAATCAGTACAATAAAAATAAATAAATGCATAGAGAAAGCTTCGAAAAGTCTACAATACTCTCACTACTTGCAAATTCACAACCTACCTCTCCACTTGAATTTTCTTGTAAAACCAAAAAACAACAACGATAAGGGAAAAAACAGTTAGCAAAGAGCTAACTTAACAAACAAATGCTTGAGCCTCAACCAAAAACACCCAAAAGATTCCAATGTCACCTTGTACCCTCATTGCAGCTGCCTCAACTAAACACCCTAATGCCGCCATGCCGCTACTTCTAAACAACCTCTAAAATGTGCCCATAAAACAGCCCCAAAACAACCCTGGAACAACCGGCAGCAGCTAAAACATCCCCTAAAAACAAAAACGGCCCACACAATCCCAAAAATCACCCCAAAACAATCCAAAATCAGTAAACAGTCCCCGAATTAATTCCTAACGTGTATCGAGCTACAACCTATACATGGTTTTTTTTTCTTTCCCTTTTCACATACTCATAAGCTGCCCAATTCAAATACTAACAAGTATTGGACTAAGCAGTAACATAAAAAACTGACCACCACGAGGGAGGACTGTAATCGGACCTGTATTGTTTAGATAGTGCACGTATGGCCTTGTCTGGTTGCATCTTGGCTGCCCATGTCAGTATCCAAGCTCACAATAATTAATTCTTGGTTATTGTTACATCTTCTGGAGATGGAGATGCTCCAAGTAAAGTACAAAAATACACATCGGACGTAGTCAACAATGTGTCCACCATACACATACAGGGGTTGCCCAGTGGTCGGGACGGGTATCAGGCTTTGGGATAATCCTCAAGGTCTAGAGATCAATTCTTCAACAGGTGAGTACCCTTGCAAAAAGTGGGATGCGGAGACCAGTGCGGCCGCACTAGTTTTCCGAGAGATTTGGGTCACGCAATTGGGTCCATTAGCATATCTGTTCCTTAATAAAAATTAATATATATATATATATATATATATATATATATATATAGAGAGAGAGAGAGAGAGAGAGAGAGAGAGAGGGAGTACTTCTAATCCGGATCTCCATGATCCAAACATTTTTTTGATGATTTGAGCCATCCAATGTGTTCAAAAGGTGTTTTCAAGGGTCCATAAGGGAAATCTTCATAAAAAAATACCGGGAAGGACTTGATCCAAACAGTTTTCGCAAAAATTTTATATTTATAGTTTTTGTGAAAATTACTTGGATCAAGCCTTTCCTGGTATTTGTTTTGAAGATTTCTCGCTTGGACCTTTGAAAATACCTTCTGAACACAATGGATGGCTCGGATTTTCCAAAAATAATTTGCAACACAAAAAAAAATTATTTTTTTCTTATTTTCGGGAGGTTTGGAATAAAAGTTTTACCTATATATATATACACCACACTTCCGGTCCAAACTCCCGGATTTAAAAAAAAAATCCGGACCTCATTGATTCTGATCAAATTTCAATGATCTGAACCGTCCAATGTGTTTAAAAGATGTTTTTTAAGGCTCCCGCAAGAAATTAGCCAAAAAAATACCAGGAAGGATTTGATCCGAGTAGTTTTTCACAAAACTGTATGTATGTACAGTTTTGTGAAAAACTACTCGGATCAAGCCCTTCCCGGAATTTTTTTTTTTGCTGATTTCTCGCGGAGACCCTAAAAAACACCTTTTAAACACATTGGACGGTTCGGATTGTCGAAATTCGATCGGGAAAGTGGAGGTCCGGATTTTAAAAAAATCCGGACTCCCTGACTAGAAGCTTATATATATATATATATAGTAAAGTAAAGTAAAGTAGAGAAATACACGTCGGATGTAGTCAACAGTATGTCCACCATCAGCAACAAGCCAGCTGCTTTAACGGGAAAAAAAAAATCGTAAGAAAGCAACAAGAAAACACCCAATTCTAGTGGCATAGCTAGAAAACTATACCAGTAAGGGCATATTATAATTAAAATATTTATCTTTTTTAAGAATCTAACATGTCTTGATTTTCATTTGAACTTTTCTTTAAAATATATTCCTATTTGAATTATGTTATGCTATCACAATATTATTTAAAAAGAGAGATAAATAAGGAATAATATAAAATGAGTCTCACTTGCCTTACATTTTTGGGTAACTTAATAATTATACCATGTAATAAGTTTCAAAGCAAAAATTAAGTGAATTGAGGCTTGCTTGTCAGTAATTACTTATTTAGTGATCCTGAGACATCATCATGTGGTGCTCTAACACCCTTTTTCATCAGTATCTTTTGAATCGGACTTCGTCATCACATACTTTGGAGAAACTCATATATTTAGTCTTGAGTCTCACATAAATATGTATAGGAAAATGACATTCTAACACCATATGGTCGCGCCCCAAGAGCACTCAATAAATATTTTCCATGGAAAAGGTGATATAGTAATAAAACTTATAATATCTTTCTTCAAATGCAAAAAAAAAAAAAAAAACAAAACAAAAATGTAAAACCCAAAAATCCAGTGAGGGCACAGGCCCTCACTAGTTCCCAAGTGGCTCTGCCACTGCTAGGGATGGGCATGGGGACGGATCGGGGCCGGAGACTACTATCTCCACCCAAATCTCCAAACCCCTTACTCATATCCATCCCCTATCCAATCTCCAATGGGGATTTATTTTTATCCTCTATCCTCGCTCCAAATGGGGAACGGGGATCCCCACAGAGATTTCAGGGATCCAATCATTTTCCCTAGAGTAACAAGTAAATAGTTATAGAAGCCCAATTACAAATCATTTTCCCTAAAATCCAATCACTGGGCAACCCCTGAGATTTTTCTTTTGTAGAACAACATAAAGAGTGTAGAAAAGTAGAAATTATGAAGAGTTCTTATGTATATTCATGACATTAATTAAAATTGATTAAATGCAACATGGGTTGTCTAGTGGATAACATATATAATTGTTTAAAAAAAAGATAGACTACAAGTCTACAACTCATTGTTGATATGCCTAGAAAACAGAATATGATAGCAGCAAATGATAAGTATTCAAAGAACAACATTGACTACCTTCAAGTAGTCTTTGAACCAACAAAAACAGTCACAAATCACCCAAAAACAAGTGTCATAATTGAAATTGAACTAAATTTCAACAAGATAGCAACAACTAAGGTAGCATTAATATATTTCATGAATAGACCCCAAAGTTCCATAATTCATTAATAGACTCTTATATTTCGGGGATTCAGGGACAGGACAGATCGGGGACGGGGCGAAGCAAGGAACGGATTCAAAGCGGATTCGGGGCGGGGACATGCCTATCTCCACCCCCTAACCAATCCCCAAACATTTTCAACAAAAAAATCTACATATCCTATCCAATCTCTAAAACAAATCTCCATATTGCCGATCCTTTCGGATCGGGGATCTGATTGGATTCGAACAGGGCGGATGAAATGGCCAACCCTAGCCACTGCAGGTCAATTCTCTCTCCCTCTTCTTCTCTCGGTGTCTCATTTCAATGGCCTCCTCTGAAGTAGTTCAACATGATCAATTCAAAACCAATACTACTTCACCAAATAATCCTCCTCTAGTTCTCCTCAATCGAACCTCAGTGTTCGACCTTTCCTACAACACCTGGCGTCCGACCACCAAATTCCGCTTCCTCAACCCACTGGACCCTTCTTCCTCCACCCCAGAGGCCTAAACCCTAGCCCAATCAGCTCGAGTCATCCTTTGCCTCGGCCCATCCGTGGTCACCAAGGACACACTCGATCGGTACCCATCGATCGAGTGCATGGTGGGCTCCAATGTTGGCCTTGACCACGTTGACCTCCTCGAGTGCCACTGTCGTGGCATAACCGTCACTAACGCAGGTGAAGCCTACTCCGCTAACGTGGCCGATATCGCGGTCATGCTCCTCATGGATGTTCTCCGCCGTGTGTCGGCTAGCAACCGGTATCTTCGGACCGGGTTGTGGCCTGTGAAAGGAGACTACCTTCTTGGTTCCAAGGTCATTTCTGCAACCATTTTTTTTGTATCTGCTTCATTATATCAGGACTGACAATAAATGGACTGAACAATCCAAACAACTGGGGATGTTGCACTAACTTCAATTTTTTGGTTTTTTTGGATGTTTTAGTTTTGCACAAAAACGAACTTGTTCCACTAATTAGTTTTTTGGTTTTTAGTTTTGCAAAAAAATTAATTGTTTCCACTAACTTGTTCCATTATACTAGTTTTTTGTATGTTTAGTTTTGCAAAAAAAACTAACTTGTTCTACTAACTAGTTTTTTGTATGTTTAGTTTTGCAAAAAAAAAAAACTAAGTGGTTTTTTTGTTAGTGGAATGAGATAGTTTTTGAGTTAAAACAAAACTGTTTAATTTTAGTGGAACGGGGCCTTACTGTTCAAGTGTTTTTTTTTATCAGTAACTTACTGTTTAAGTTTGGTTTGAAAATTTAACATTAAAAAGTTTGGTTTGTTCATCAATTAACAATGAGCGGAGACAAATATACTACTAATTTGGAGGTTATAATTAATCACAAGCTCTAACATTTACATTCACGTTCACTCGAACGTGGTGAGGTAAACAAACGATTCAACTCATACGATAACAATCAACCATCAACAACAAAGGGGGAACCAACCATTGATGACATAGAGTCTTAAACCTCGGGAAGCCTAGCTCTGATGCTATGTTAAAGTATCCAACTCGAAATCAATTGGCAATAAGTGGAAAGACAGCCCAAGTTTATATAATAGCTTTGGAAGTTATAATTAACCAATGTGAAAGGCAAATGTTAATGCTAAAACTGTTTTTGATTGTGCCAAAACTCCAATGCATAAAATGCTTGTACTTTTGTGCAAAACTTGGCTTTTATGCATTGGAGTTTTGGCACAATAAAAAACAATTTTGGCATTATCACTGCCCATGTGGAATAAGCTTTAACATGTTTCGAGCTTGCTTTGTCTATCTCAAACGAGCTTTAATCAAGCTCAACATAAACCAATAAACCAATCTCTAGTATAATGAATTTTTTAAACACGATAAGTTGAACGAGCCGTGTAGTGAGTTTGTTTGGGCTTGGTTGGAAAGCTTAATGAGCTTCAAAAAAATACTCAAATTTGGTTTGTTTACGTAGTAAACCGATCTCAACTCAACGAAGTTTTAACAAGCGAACACGTAGGGGTGCACATGGTCGGGATTGGAGTGGTTCCCTAGAAATCCAGTAACCGGACCATTCCGACCAGTTCTAGAAAATTAAGAACCAAAACCTAACCAATACACATATAGGACCTGCCCAAATCTAAACCGCAAGACCAGGCCGGTTTTGGTTCGGTTTTGGTTCTATCCGATTAAGGAACACTTTATCATAACACATGAGAGAGAGAGAGAGAGAGCAACTCAGAATGCAGCCCATTAAATAGTTAAGGTTGGAAGAGATCAAGAGATATTGTAAAGAAATAGGAAAGGAAGAAAAAAATTAGCAAGCATACCGAGATTAGAGAATAAGAGAATTGGGTTTTCCTTTGAGTAGCAATCACGAAATTAAGATGGAACAAAAGAAAATTGAAATTGGTAATTTGGTATTACTAATATATTAAAAACTTCTTCACAAAATAAATTTTCATTCCAAATAGACATAAAAAAAAAGAAGATATAAATATATTAGTACATGTATAAATATATTAATACCAAATCAAGATAAATAATTTTGTACATGTATAAATATATTAGTAATATATCTAATATTAATGTTATACAGCCCGGTTCTGTTCTGACCGTGGTTCTTAAATTGAGAACCAGTAACCGAACCATAATTACCGGTTCTTAGTTTTTTAGAACCATAACAAGACCAATGAACCTTGGAACCTAACCAAATAGAACGATTATCTCCGAATCGGATAGGTTTGGCTGTTATCTCGGTTTTCTTGTGCACCCCTACGAACACGAGCTCTAACTCAGGTGATTTGGTTTGTTGATTAAGTAGATTATACTTGAACTCTGATATTGTAACTAAAGCTTTAATGTTGTTTGAGCTCTGCTTGTTTAATATTTAGTGAGTTTGGGCTTTGCAGCTCGATTAGTATTTGAGAACTCGAGCTCTATTTGAGTACTAAATGAGCTTCTACAAATTAACAAGCCAAGCACCGAGTTGAGCTACGGCTAGCTTGAGATTGGAATGTTTCCTAAAGTAACAAGTGTATGGAAGTCCATAGGCTAATATGCAGGTTTTTGTCTTTCCTATTAAAGCCAGACAGGAAATTTCAGCAAATAGTCAGACACCTTGTCCCTCACTTTTTTCATCAGCTTGTTGTATTGCTTCTTCATGTTTATACACATGTTCTGCTGCTTTTTGATATCTCATAGCACTAGTTTTTGTTCGTGAGCTTGGTTTAAATTACAGTAACTAACAACTCTAAATTGAGACATGATTGTCATTTCAGTTAGGTGGAAAGCAGATTGGGATTGTGGGGCTAGTAAGCATTGGTTCCATGATTGCTAAAAGGCTAGAGTCCTTTGACTGCAAAATCGCCTACAATTCAAGGAGAAAGAAGCCACACGTTCTATTTCCTTACTAAGCAAATGTCCAAGATCTTGCAACAAATAGCGAGGTTTTAGTTATTTGTTGCGCATTAACAAACGCAACCTTCCATATAATTAACAAGGATGTCATGACTGCACTAGGAAAGGAACATTCCTAGAGAACTGTTTGGATTGGATAATGTTGTTTTATCTCCGCGTAGAGCTGTTGCAACCACAGAAGCCATTTTAGCTGTCCAATAGGTAGTCATGGCCAATTTAGAAGCATTTTTTGCAAATAAGCCTTTGGTGTCACAAGTGGTGCTTGAATGAAAGCATTTACCGGTTAATGCATATCAATAAAAGGTTGTTTGGTGGAAGACAACATGATGTTGTGCATCTACTTTGTCAAGTTATTTGTAAATTATAGGAGCTGACGTGTTTTCTGAAGTTCTTGTAAAATAGTGAAGTCCTAGATCACTTGATCAGTGTAAAATCTTGAACACCACAGCGATCTGAAGTGGCATATAATGAGAAAAACTTGGATGCCAGCTAGGTACCACGTGGAGGTACATAGCGCCGCATTTCACTATCCAAAGGTGTTTTGGGCGGTCCAATTTGAGAAAGAGAAAGAGGAGAGAGGGAAGGAGAAATCTGGGTCATCCATGTGGGTATCCGGAATACCCCTCATCCGAAATACCTCTCGGATTGCCCTTCTGAGGCACCTCCTCCAAGGTGCCCTCCGAGGTACCTCTTCCATGGATGCTTCCTCCGAGGTACCTCTCTAAGACACCTCTCCCATGGCCCTCTACAGACTTAACTTAATTAGGCTCTCGTGAGCCTGGCAACTCTGCACAAGACCTACGTCGGGAGCAGGGCCTCAGTACCCACTCGGGACCTAAGGAGGAATTGGCTTGGAGGCTAGAGCGAAGGGATTGTCAAGACCCACCTCCACAAGGTGAGCTCCATTACCAGTCATAGAGAGAGAGGGGTTCACCTACGTTATCAATCTAATAGGAGATCTCTGCAACATCCCAACTGACCCGCCAATATAAGGAGCTTGTATCATACGTACCAACTGGCCGTGATATAGGCATCCATATATCGCCTAATTGTGCCTCTGAGAATCTGATCATAAGAATCCCAGTTCTGATCATAGTATTCAAAGAGAAACTGCACTCCGATTTGCATTAATGAGGAAGATATGCTTCCTTGCCCTCGAAGGCCTCAAGGCTCCTATATAAACAAGAGTTCGCAGAGCATTCAAGACAGACATTCAATACAAACCTACCACTACTACTCCATACTACCATCTCTCTCTCTCTCTCTCTCTCTCTCTCTCTCTCTCTAAGACTGCCCTAGCTCTCTCCTCCTCCACCTCCAATGGTCTCGAGCATAATTGTAGCACCTACCATATCCTCAGAGGGATACCTCAGGTATGCTTCCATACTCATAGTCCAAAACACTTTTGAATGGTAGAGATTAGCGCTTGGGCACCACACCCAAAATTTTCTTGCATATAATAGGTGTGTTTGCGGTAGATGTGAATATAAATTTAAGATTATTTAGATTCTGCTTTAGATTATAGATTTTTTTTACTTTTGAAGAATGAGTAAACTCTTTTACTATTTTTGTAAGATTATGAATGACCTGCAGGAAAGCTAGTGCTCGTAATGTTTACCTCAAAAAGCTACAAATTTGCTAGAAAAGTATGTAGAATCTAAAATCTGATCCACAAAACACCTCAAACTCAGCTAATATCACAAAAAGAAAAAAGCATGGAGATTGAGATTTTCAAAGTATGGCAAGTAATAACTATGACATGGAATTTCAAGCTTTTTTCGTACTTGAACTCCTCCTGTATACTGTCACACTCATTGATCCACCACGTACCGCATTGGGGTGTAAATTTTTCAAGCAAGCAAGCAAGTTCAATAAAGAAAGTAGCAAGTTAGACACTCGGATCGCCGGACGTCCATTCTAGACCATTGGATTGCCAAACAGATAGCTTGGATGGTGTTTCCCACTACCAAGATCTTGCCTTCTAAAACTAGTTTGAATGGACCGGATTTGAGAGAGAGGGAGAGAGAGAGAGAGAGAGAGAGAGAGTAGGGATGGCCATCTTAGCTGACCCTCCCCTATCCAACTCGTCCCTTACCCGAATGGGTAGAGGATTTCGGAAATTCTTGGGGGATTGAGTAGGGTATGGGGATGTTTTTTAAAAAAAATTCCGGGATCGGGTAGGGGATGGTATATAGTCCCCCACCCCCTCCCTTATCCTCGATCCCCCCCCCCCGTTTCCCTCCCTCCCTCCCCTCATCCCCTTTTACATATATAGGTATATTATGTCATTATTTTACAAGTTTTTTTTTCCGGATAAGTTTATAACTTATAACTTGTTGGTTGGTTGTACAAGGAAGGTTATCTCCTTTACTTCTATTTTTTGTGGCACTTTTGAGTAAAATTTTAATCTACCCAAGAACTAAAAACTAAAAAAGAAAAAGAACAAGAACAACAATAGCACTTTTGAGTGACTTGATACGTTTTAATTATCTTTGGAATCAATTTTGTCATTAGCTTTCGATTTTATAGAACTTCTTTGGTGTTAACTTGAATAATTTGAATGAAGTTTTGAATCCCTGATTCCCCATGGGAATCCCCGGACCAACTTGACATTCTCTTCAATTGTCTACGTCAGTACTCTCAAAAGTTTGGTTGAATATAACATTTGAGGTAACGATTTGCTTTGGTTTGGTTAGGTTAGGATTTAGGAGCCTCAGCCTGTTTGACGAACATTTGTTTTTACTTTTTGAATACATCTAGGCTACACACATTTGAAAATTACCCAAAATCATTAAAATTTTATGAAAACGTTCACTAAAAATGAAAAATTAGATACATGGGACTTTACTTTTTGACCATTTGACTTCTTTGAAATTTTCTGTTTTTAGTGAATTTTTGTTGGAGGTTATTTTTTTTATATACTTTTTAGAAAGAGGTACCCTATATACTCAAAAAGCAAAATAAAAGTTGTAAAAAATTCAAAAAAAAATACTAAAGACGAAAAAATTCAAATGACAAAGCTGTCAAAAAATTCAGGGACAAGTTTTTAGAGAAGGGAACCGAAGCGGCACCATGGTGGTGATGTGATAGTAAATTTAATGAATTAGTCCACCTTCAAAAAACAAATATTATTTTTCCGAAACTTAACTCAATTCTAAACACAGGAAACATTTTTCTTTGAGTTTTGCTTTATGTCACATTTGAAGGTACCAAATAAGTTTTGGAAACACGTTTTTCCCGGCAACAATAAAAACACATTTTACATCACAATAAACAGATAGGGATGGCACCATGGGGGGCGGTCTGACCTTAAAAAAAATATCACACGGGCCGACCCTGCCCTCAAGTGTGCTCGAGTAATCGGGGGTGGCCCACCCGAATCATAAAACAAATAAGTAGTAGGCTGCAAAATAAACGAGCACAAATGATAGAGGTTCAGATAACTATTACAATTTGCACCCCAATCAATATATAAGGTGGTATATTAGTAATAAGGGTGCAAATACAAGGCTGCTTAAAACTTGACGCCGTACAACACGCTGCGCAACACAGCAAATCACATCACAACTTGACACCGCACATCATGAGGCTGCTGAAAACTATTACAACTTGACGCTGCACAACACCCCCCTTTGTCCCTGATTCAGAGGGGATCGATTACATTGGCTGCTTAAAACGGTTTACATGATTATTATGCTACCATTGTAGCTGATGTGTGTTGATCGTCCTAATTGAAGGGTTTTCCAATATCCCATTTCGGTTTTGAGGAGTTGCTGGCAGCCCATTGTGTTGGGAGATGCCTATTCCTAAGGAGACTGTCCTTAGTGTCCTAAATTACGTTGTATTAGACTACTATTACATTGTATCCACTGTGTTGGGTAAAGCCTATCTAGGGATGTCCCTTAGGCATGGAAAAAAATTTGGGTACCGAATGGGTACTGCGTAGCTACGCCGAGCACTATCTCGGCCGTCCAAAAGTGTTTTGGACGACCTAGATTGATTCCCTTTCTCTCCTCTCTTTTTCTCTCTCCTCTTCCGAACCATCAGATCACATTTTGGACGGCTGAGATTACCGAGCGGGTACCATGTGGACAATACCCACCCAAAAAAAATTCTCTCAGGCATGGCAAAGCACGTAGGCCATGCTAAGCATTTTGGAGCAGCCAACTAGTCCCGGCCCTGAGATTTTTGTGGCCCCAGACTATATTGTAAACTAGGGCTCTATGTTTTTCTAGAGAAAAAATAAATAAATAGCAGCATTTATTTCAAATGATAAATATCATGTTCCATAGTTTGTCTTTTTTGTAACTTGTGTCTTCATGTTAATAAAAAATAGTTTCCGGTCATAATTGTCTATTCTGAGTTCAAGAATTAGAAAATCAATTGAAATGGGCAAATTGATGTAAACATTTTATAAATACGCACAGAGTGTTTCATTATATTTTTTCCCTAATTACGACACTGGAATTTTTTTTTAAAAAAAGTCGACAAATGATAAGGATGTAATGGAAGCATATGTTCACACAATTGAAGGAAGAGGGGAAAAAAAAGCAAACTACTTCATTCAATCGTTGCACTAACTCATATATGATAAGAAAGAAAAAAAAAAGAAGGTAGAGAATGTAGAAACTCACTCATAGGAAGAAAAAATAAAGCAAGAGACGGTAAAAAAAGAAAACTGACTATGGTAACAAAAAAGAAAAGGGAAGACTGACTCATATATATAGAGGGGAAAAAAAGAATGAAGAGAGGTAAAAACTAACTCATGGTAAGAAAAAATAAAGGAAGAGAAGATAGAAAAGAAAACTATGGTAAGAAAAAAGAAAAGGGAAGAGAAGGTGGAAAAGGAAAGAAAGGGCCAGGGGAATTGAACCCTAACATTTCTTTAAACACACAAAGCCTTTTTCATTTACAAGAAATCTTCTATTTTTTATAATAAGAACATTATATATTTATTACTGTTATTTAATATATATATATATATATATATATATATATATATATATATATATATATATATATATATATATATACTTGGGGCCCTAGACCCGGGCCTACCCAGGCTACTCTCAGGGTTGGCCCTGTGGCCAACAAAGCCCAAGCATCAAGTATGGGTTGTCACAAGTCTTCTTTCAAAGTTGAAGTCAAGCTTCAATGGATCGACATATGGACCAGCTAGCACCAAGTTCCTTTTGTCATGTGCTTTTGTTTCCTCTTTCTTAGATGGATAGGAAACATGTGTTGCATTTTTCTATGGCCTATGTAGCCATCTGGCGTAGGTTTCTATAATTTTATTTTCCTTTTCTTTCCTCCTAGGGATGATCCTTGTCGCTTGTATATTTGGTTCGCCTCTTTTCTATTTCAAGCTGATTTATCAAAAAATATATATAAATTTTTACCCGTTAACTTTTCATAATGGACGATTATTAAGATACTCCCTCCATCCCTTTTTAAATGTGTTACTTGGGATTCTGTGCCATTTTCAACGGCTTATAACTTTTAATGTGAACCTCAAAACATATGCATTATGGATCTTGTTTGATAGATCTTAATTATTTCTATTATACAAAATTTTCAAAATCATAAAAGCTATTATAAATTAAAAGTTATAAGCCGTTGAAAATGGCACAGAATCCCAAGTAACACATTTAAAAAGGGACGGAGGGAATATAACAAAAAATCGATATTGGACAGTAAAAAATGGGACGGAGAGAATAATAACCAATTTCAATTCAAAAGGAAAACTATATGAGGAAATTAAACCCAGTGGCTTATAGTTCTCTGGGACGGGTGGTGTTGGGGGAGGACAAAGGGGTGGCCACGAAGGGAGGGGAAGGAGAGAGTTGGAGAAATATAGAGTAGAGGGTGAGGAGGGAGAAGAAGTAGTATTTAGGATACCCATAGTGACCCAAGTCATTACATTCCCGTAGCACTTCTTAATTGTGGGCCTTTCGTAATCTATATTTGGGATCGGAGTAATCTGTATTTGGGATCAAAACCGTATAATTTGTCGGAATGTCGAGTATATCATTCATGTAAAAAATTAAATTAATTAGATATTGGTAACCATATGGTCGGATACCATTTGTATTCCTAGCCAATATTATTTGGAGAATCAACTGTAAGACCAATTTTGTCTCAATTGTGTGTTTACCAATTTCCGATGATCATAATTTTTTGCACCCATAATGTGCTCAACATTTCTAATAAAAATGAATGATTTCGATCCCAAATGAAGATTTCAAAGGGCTCACACTATGGTAATGTAGTGACTTGAATCACTACAGAAACCCCAAATCCAAGAAGCAAATAGCATTTTGTGATTTGGGGGAAAGAGAGTATGTCTAGTCTTGCCCTACTTGTCTAAAATAGAAAATGGATTCACTCCTCATTATGGGAACCCCAAGTCCGAAGAAGCAAATAAAGTCACATTTTGTGATTTTGGGACAGAGAGTATTTCCAATCTTGCACCATGTCTTTAAAATAGAAAGTTGATTCACTCCAAACCATACTTCATATTGAGTCTCATAATTAGTGATCTAGGGCAACTCCATAATGTAACAGTCTCACTTTTGTGGGCCAAAAGAAATGGGTGTAATATATTATGGAATCTGACTAGCTATGGTAAAACTTAAGGTTCACCTTTTGAGTTACGTTGTTGGGCTAAGAGTTAGCATGTCTGCTGGAGCGAGTCTTTATAGGTGGTTTCAAAGCACAACCTTGGTCTACATGGTGGGGGCCACCTCTATAATTTGTATGAGCCATCTATTGAATCCCAAAGAAGGAGCAAAGTGCTATATGTCACTAAGTCCTACACCATGACCACCAGGGGAAGGTTGTTAGGTCAATGCAATGAGGATGTTGAATCACAAGGTGGGGAGATTGTAACAATCCCATTGGTGGGCCAATAGAAATGGGTGTGACATATAATGAAATCTGACTAACTACTGTATAACTTGAGGTTAACATTTTGAGCCACGTAGTTAGGCTAAGAGTTAGCAAGTTAGCTGGGGTGAATTGTTACACATATTTCTCAATTGATTGCGTAAACGATTTTAAATTATGGGATCCTAAAGACTAATCAATTGGTTCAAATCTTTTCCTTGACAACAAACTTAAGTTCAGAGTACAACATGTGAATGAGTATTACTTGGGCATGCTATTTTTGGGACTTGAATTTCTCCAAACTTTTGATACTTATACTTAATAAAAACCAAAAGTTTTAACAGCTTCTGTTAGAAGCCAAAGCAAAAATTGAAACCCTTACTTTTTACACATATAGAAGAGATCTACCATATAAAAATTTTCTTCTTATTTTAGACATTCAAATAACCATGTTTCTAATAAAATTTGAACTACAATGGTTGTGTTCGTTTAGTTTTGATGATGTAAAAATGTGTAATGAGTGGAGAGAAATAGAGAGAGAAATGAGGGTAATAATGATGATGTCATCAAAACTAAAACTGGGAAACGAACACAACCGATATAATCTTCTAATCCAACCATGCCATCCCATACCCTCATATACCCTAATTATCCAAGGACAATTTGGGGATGCCATTTTTTTCAACTGAAATATACTTCTATATATAAAATGACTGTGGAATATGAGAAAGATCTGGATAAGTCATCTTGGAGAAATATGAGAAAGCTTTAGGGCAAATGGTTAATCGGGATAAGTCATCTCTTTTTTTTAGTCCTAACACAACAAATGCAACTAAAATTGAAGTCTTTCAGGGGCTGAACATCCAATACCAAAATGGGGGAGGTCGCTACCTCGGTCTACCATCAATTATTGGTAGATCAAAACAGGCGGTGTTTGGCTATGTGAAAGATCGAATTCTTACATGATTGCAGGGTTAGTCTGAAGTTTCTTTGAACCAAGCAGGGAGGGAGGTATTGCTAAAATCTATTTTATTGGCCATGCCAAACTATATCATGTAGTGCTTCTTACTTCCAAAAAGGTTTTGTCATGAACTTGGTCAGATCATCAATAAATTTTGGTGGGGGAGTAAGGTGGGTGGTAATAAAACTCATTGGGTTAGTTGGGATACTCTGTGCAACAATAAGGATTTGGGGGGGGGGCCTCGGTTTTCGGGATCTCTATACTTTTAACCTAACTTTTCTGGCTAAACAAGGTTGGTGGCTTGCCCAGAACCACTCCAGTTTGTTCCAAAGGCTGTTTAAAGGCAAATATTTTCCTAGAACGTCTTTTTGGAAGGCTCACTGCACAGGGACAGCATCATGGGCATGGTAGAGTATCTTAGCTGGACGTGATGTGCTTTGTCGAGGGTGGCATTGGCGCGCTAGGAATGGTGGCCTTATTAATGTTTAGGATGACCCTTGGATTCCACGATCACACTCCTTAAGGGTGCTCACCAAACTGCCAACAAACTCACCCTATTTACAGCAAATCTATATGGTGTCTGACCTCATTGATAACGATACTCACAATTGGAAAGTTGAACTGATCAAAGAGGTTTTTATCAAAAGAGAAGCTGACGCTATTCTTTCAATTCCAGTTAGCCGTCATGGAGTAGGGGATAAGGGCTTATGGCACCATATGAGGGATGGTACTTTCACTATTTGATCAGCTTATCATGTAGCAAAACCCCTGAAATTTACCAGAAAAGTGAGGGCAAAAGGGGGAACGAGCACTAAATTTTTGGAAGGCAAGGTCTGGAAGTCAATCTGGAAAATCAAAACACCGAGCAAGGTATGTCACTTTTTATGGTATTGTCTTCACAACGCTATTGCAGTCTTTCACAATCTTCATAAGAGAAAAATCGATGTCAATCCTTGGTGTCCTCACTGTAATAAAGAGCTTGAGACTATTGAGCATCTATTTTTTCAGTGTAAAGTGGAAAAAGAAGTTTGGTTAATGGTTGGTTTTAACCCCAATATTTGAAAGCATATGAATTTTAGTCAATGGTGGAAATCGATTATACAAGGGAATATTCCTAACAATGATGGAAGGGGCGTGGAAAGTTTGGTTGCCTTTATCTGCTGGTTTATATGGAAGGATAGAAACAAGGCGGTATTTGAATAGCAAACGCGCTGCCCTTTCTAGACGGCAGAGAAGACATTGGAAGCATGGAAGGAATTTAGTGTTGTGGCTGAGGGGAAGCCAAATGTTTACGCACCTGCTGTACCCAAACCTCTTTGGCAGCCTTCTGAAATGGGTTTAGTCAAGTTTAACACAAATGGTGCATTAAAACGTAATATGGGGATAGGTGGCGTGGGTGTTGTGGTCAGAAACAGCGCTGGGATGGTCGTAAGGGCTGGTATGGATTCATTTCAAGGCAGCTTTTCGCTGCAAACAATAAAGGCTATGGGTTTCCGCTATGCTCTCGAACTAGCACGAGCTTATAACTACACTCAGATTATCGTCGAAGAGGATGCGTAACAAGTGGTTAATGCACTAAATCAAGCTCACTTATATGCAAATTGTGATTTAGTTATTTTGGATTGTTTGCGGTTAGCTTCATGCTTCCGTTCATGTACTTTTTTTCATGTCAAAAGGCATGGTAACAGGTTAGCCCACTTGGCGGCTAAACAATCCCTGTTAGATGTTTGAGGGATAACATGGAGGGAGAATTTTCCCGAATGGCTATCTTCTCCAGCATTGCTAGATGTTAGGGCCTTGGGCTCTTCAACATTATAATTAATAAAACTATTTCTTTCTCGGGGAAAAAAGAAATAAAATGAATGTGAAGACCTCTAAAGAAAAACACCTTTATATGCAGTTTAAAAGGTAAAAGGGCAATAATCAGAATATGCTAGTGGTGCAAAGTGATATTTTAAACTTAATGGGCTTATGTTGTAATTACCCAATATAACATCGCAAAAACTGAGAGTAAAAATCTGCATCACCCAGTGGTGGCGTTGATGCATTGGTGTCCTCATAAGATATCTCAATCGCTGCACCTCTGCCCCTGAGCACCTCATCTCTGCTCCTCCCAAATCCCCTACCCCAAACCCTCCAAAAACCTCCATGAATGGCCACTGTACAGTCTGTACTCAATCCCAAACCCTAAGAAATCCATCTTTACTCACTTCCAATTCTTAATGTTAGCTTCTTCACCTCTCACCTACACCTGTTTTCAGACCACCCCTTTCTGTATCAATTAATGGAGCTTTGTTCGCCTTTCAATCCCCTCCCAAGACCCTGCTCAACTCACTTCACACCTGACCTCTCTTTCTCTTCCTCATTTCCCACTTTCCCTATCCAGAGCCACTTCAAAAACCACAGTTTTAAGAAACCCAATTGCCAAAGTTTTCGTATTTCAGCTGTAGCCATAGACCCTCAAGAACTCCCCCAAAACAGCCCTCAAAGACTCCTCAAAGAACTTGCCGAGCGTAAAAAGGTCATATCTCCCAAGAAAAGAGTACCCCCTAAAAGATACATACTAAAGCCTCCATTAGATGATAAAAAGTTAGCAGAAAGATTTCTCAACAGCCCCCAATTGTCCCTCAAATCGTTTCCTTTATTGAGTTCTTGTTTACCCTCCTCGCGGTTTACCAATGCCGATAAGACATGGATGGAACAGTACCTTTTGGAAGCCAAGCAAGCACTTGGGTACCCCTTAGAGCCCTCGGAAGGTTTGCCGGATGATACTCCAGCAAAGCAATTTGATACTTTGTTGTACTTGGCGTTTCAGCATCCCTATTGTGAGAGGACAAAAACGAGGCACATTAAGTCGGGGCATTCTAGGCTGTGGTTTTTGGGACAGTATGTGCTTGAATTGGCACTTGCTGAGTTTTTCTTGCAGAGGTATCCGAGGGAGTCGCCTGGTCCGATGAGGGAGAGGGTTTATGCTTTGATCGGGAAGAGGTTTCTTCCCAAGTGGATTAAAGCCGCCAGCTTGCAGAATTTGATCTTTCCTGTTGATAACATGGATAAATTGGTACGAAAGGAACGCGAACCGCCAGTGAAGTAAGTTTCAAGTATTGATTTGCAATTAAGATTTGTTTTTTTAGTGGAATAGGTGTACAGTTCTCATTTTAGCTTCGTTATCTGTTTAGGCGTTTGTTGTAATATGGTAATTAAACAA
Organism: Vaccinium macrocarpon; assembly: GCA_022606695.1. NCBI lineage: Eukaryota > Viridiplantae > Streptophyta > Magnoliopsida > Ericales > Ericaceae > Vaccinium > Vaccinium macrocarpon. The sequence continues at coordinate 26,406,641 of CM040181.1, read as the reverse complement.
TTGAAAAATATTAGCCGGTGCGTATGATGCTCTTTCGTTGAAAACTAATTGAAGAAGCTTGCCACATTACACTTAAACTTGACATTGTTTTGTAGACTGTGACATTACAAGCACATATCATAATTATTGACCTCAATGCTCGGTTTCCGTTATACTGAACTTTCTTGCATTTGCAATTGGAGGTTCTAATGCACAGCTGTATGCTTTATTGTTACCGTAAAATGGTTTAAGTTTGCCCACAAGATGTAATTGTGTAGGTCCAGGGTAATAGATTGGACTTTGGATGTTGAGAGAATTGAAACTACGGTGGAGTAAGGCGATACCAAGTGCCTGTTCGGTAGTAGTTTGAATTATTGTGAAGGAATTTGGGGAAAGTAAGGGACATCTAAGAGGGCATAGTTGCCAGCTGTTTTTTTTGTACCGAGTGTCTGGGCGACTAGCTCAGTGACCACCGCCATGGCCCCCCACTTAATCATGGTTTGCCTCTAGGGGGAATCAAACCCTTGCTATCAATGCTATGTTGCAAGTAGGCATTCACCCTTACCACTGGGACAACCCATGGGTGGGTAAAATAGTTGCCAGCTGTTAATGTCTTGTTCTCTCTTTCTTGGTTCAGAAGGGAAGGTTCTTTCCTCGATATCTAGGTTTTTGGAGATATGAGTTTTCGTGTATTTTCAAATTTGTTGTTTTGTTCATGTATGCTAAGCTATGCCTCTGTAGGACTTTTGGCATTGTTTATGCTTATCAATAACTCTACCTCTTGCCGGTTTCCTGGCTAATGAAATGCTCTGACTAATATTCGTGTCAATAAGAAAATGATCCTGTTTTCTTGTAATCCTGGTGTAGGAAAATTTTAGGACGCTTGAGTATTGCCACCAACAATAGGAATCGTGGTGGTTTTTGGTGGGAAATAAGATAGTAATTCGGAGAAAGTGCGCAAAGAAGAAGAAGAAGAGGAAAGAATGAGAAGAAGAAGAGAGGGAAAGAGAGATAGAGGTGTTTCACCCTCGCAAGAGTTAGGCCGTAAACCCCAATCACCATGGCCTCAGCCTTGTAAACTCAATTCATTAATCAACTCTATCTTAAAAGAAAAAATTACCTCCCAATTTATAATCCATTGATAAGACCCTTCTAATTCCTAAAAGTCTAAATGACATGAACCTAATCAATGAACACATTAAATAAGATATTGAATGGACCTAGATATAAATGCATACATAGAATCTCACAAGAGTACTTGTGATAAATTTACATAATGGGTTTAATGTATCTAGATGAATATTAATGCAAGTACTAGATTCATGATGACCCTTGACCTACCAACTATCATGGATGACTCTTGAACTACCAACTACCATGGACACTTTTTTTTGGACCAAAAAGACTTCTCGATGCTCATGCTACCCATGGCCTTTGGTTTAGGCTTCCAAAGCCTATGAGACTTGTCTAACCATTCCATGGCTATGTCATCACATCAGGTCCTACTTTTTATGTGGACACCATTTCAACCCTTCACCAATGAGACTGGAAAGTGTTAATTGGCAAGTGACTGATAAAATGATAGGAAATGAAGCCAATTATCTGATTTGAAGCCTCAAAGAGAATATTCCTTTAGAAAATAACTCGAACAACTTGCTTAGAGGTTCAAAAATTAAATTTCTTTTCCACTTGATACATTTTTCTTTATAGAGAGAGTTCCCCTTAATACATGAAGTGAAGTAAGTAATGAAAAAGATAAGTCCCTATCAACAAATTATCATAAGATAGTGAAAATAGTAAAAGATAAGTGAATTGAGTACAGATAAAAGATAAAGATGCGATTTTCATGTAAAATACTCTCTTCATTTCCAAAATATTATCTGGTTGGCAAAAGTAGAACTTAAAATAATACATTTTTATCAAGAAAAATTTGAGCTTTTATGTTATAAATTTAAAGAACTTATTGATATTTAGTAATTAGCGGCTAAAAGTTTGAAATTTTCTCAAAAAGTGAATTATTTTTGAGTTATGGATTTGTGGACCAGACAAACTTTTTTGGGAACGCAGGTCGTATGCATACTTTCAAACACAATCACTGGATAAATAATTGTTAGCTATGTATTTGAATCTACCAAAACAAAAAATAGTTTTTTATGAATTGCTAGTTACCAAAATATTAGCCCACACAAGCTAAGAAATTAAAGATATGTGCTCTTTATTTTCAATAGATATATTCTAAGTTGAATTAGATAATTTTTGGAACAAAAATCGGTTAGTTATGGATTTCAAACTTGGACAGTAGCTGTCTGTCCTACCTCCACAATGACTAAAGAATCCAAAGCAGGCTTTGATTATTTTCATTATCAAATCTCAAAGTTGAGTGTTTGGAGAAAATTTGCCAAGATGAGAGATTCACTTGTCATTACTTCTTTTTGCCTGTGGCCAAGCCAATTCTTTTGCTCAGCAACCCCAAATCATTTGGACCCCATACCTGTCATTCCCCAGCCTCTATGTAGAACGGACACAGGATTTCTGAAATAAGGGACATTGCAGGGGACATGGCAAAAATAAATAAAATTAATAAATGATACTTATTTTATACCAATGAAAATATAGTTATATGTATACACATGAAGCTTCAATATATATAAACAAGCATAATATATGGATCATATTATACTTTTAACCCAAAATATTTGAAGCAACACACATTTACCCCCAAAAAAAAAAATAAATAAATAAATAAATAAATAAATAATAATAATAATAATAAAATAAAAAATAAAACTTAAAAATTGCATATTTAACCATTGCCGTATCCCCAAACGGGTCCTTCCCGTGTTCCCGCCGTGTCCCTCATGTGTCCGCCCAAAAAAATTAGTTAAATTTATTGGACATACATATTGTGCCGTGTCCCTATGTCCGACAAGGGGACATACTGATCTTTAGAAGTGTTGGTGCTTCATAGTCTAGCCTGGTGAGTACCATCCACACCAATGCCACCCCCAATGTCATCTCCACTTGCTACTCCAAAACTGTTATTGCCACTAGCTACGCCACTTCCCCCACTTATCCTCACTGGCTACTCCAAAACCATTATTGCCATCGGCTACGCCGCCTCTTCCACCGTCCTTATCCCCACGGGTTGTTCCAAAACTTTTATTGCCACTGGCTATGCCACCACCTCCACCGTTGTTATCACCACCGGCCAAAACCATTATTGCCACTGGCTAAACCACCTCCCCCCATGGACATTATTCCCCCGACTGTTCCAAGTACGGAGTTCGGTTATTTTGGGGCAGAGCTTACGAAGAACCTTCTTTATATAAAATTTGATTTGTAGAAAAGTATCAGTTGGACTAGGCTTCAACACACAAATATCACTATCGTATTGGAGGATGGGATTAATTTGGGCTACTTTGGGGATATGCTTCATAATGCATCCTTTGACTTGATGGTTGATATGTGGACATGTTTCTTTTGTGAAGAAAGCAGTGGATTGCGTGTTTAGATTGATATTGTGCTTGGAAATGTTACAATTCAGGTTTGGTAGTGGAAAGTGTAGTCTCTGTAACTAAGGTGCTTTCACAGGCTGACCCAAGATATAGTTTCAGGGGGAGCCAGAATTTAGCTTCTGACAACTATTATGTTTTCCTCATGGAATTCTAATATATTTACGGGCTTTTATTTGGGGGGTAAAGGCCGACCAAACTAGAATTTCAAGTTAAATTTTTTCTATTGATTTAAGACTTGGAACTAAAAGAATTGTTATGGCCCACAACTCAATATTAGAAGTTCTGAATTTTTGTAGTACTAGGTCCTTTTTGAAAGTAACACTGTATATCAAGCTATCTAACATGTACATAGGTTATGGGTACCAATTTCAAAAGACGAAGGTATTATACAAAATGTATAGGGGTCTCTTGACTCTACTCTCTAGCAAAGTTAAGGATAGCCAGCGACCCCCAAGCCTGCCTGCCCCCGGGTGCTATATGTATGGTTGATGCCTTGTTTTGGAGTGTGCTTAGTGATACCAGCCATTGATAGATGGAAATCTGATGCAGGAGCATTGTGCTAATGCTCACATGGCAGCTATCTGGACGCCTATGTGGAAAATAAGGATTGTTTTAATTAGTTTCAGGGTGTCAATTTAGTTTCTAGTCAAAGTGTCTATCAAAATTCTAGTCAATATCTTTTAGTTTTTGGTCTTAGTATTTATTAGCCTAGTAATTATAGTTTGAAAGTTGAGTTTTGACTATCTAGTAAGTTGTGTATTTGTGTTAATCGTGTCTAGGTATTTTAAAGGTCTAGTTGGAAATTGTGTAGACTTTATAAGTCTTGGAAGTTTAATCTCTTGTAATGCCTATAAATAGGTTATCTAATGGAATGAAAAAGCAGAGTTTGAGTTTATAAAATTATTTGCAAGCAGCGCGTCTTGCTTGGAGTGAGTGATTCCTCCCACAATCAAGCGTGTGGCATGGTCGCGTCGAGTGACATCCGCGATTAGTAGCGTCGAGTGGCATCCGCTACCCCCGGTTGAGTGGCATCCTGGGATTATCCCTACCCTTGCAGGTCTCGGCCTGCATCAAAATCCTTTTTGAGCATGTGTTCTCCATGCTTAAGCCCAATGAAAGTTGTTTGAATATGTCATACGACGTTCATGAATATCTCTCGTTCACAATGATAACACCATATGTCTTCCTCGCACAATCATATTTTTTGTCCAATAATGGCGTCTTTGTAGAAAAAATATTCTTAGGGATCCAAAACGACAAAATAGATGAATTCGATGTAGTACACAACATGGTTAAGAACAATTATTATGGTAATGATAGTTAGAATTTGGTATAGAGCTGCTAGTATTTGTGAAGAAATATTGGGATTGACTTTTGGGAACAATAGGGAAAGGATTTGGAGGGTTTGAAGGGCTTATTCCTGTCCTGTAAACTGAACTTTGGTCTTAAATGGCGTTTCTATTGTCTAAACAAGACGGAAAATGGAAATATGTAATGGAATGAATGGTGGGCTTTATTTTCTATTTTCTAAACAAGAGTGAAAATGGAAATATGTAATGGAATGAATGGTGGGCTTTATTTTCTATTTTCTAAACAAGAGTAAAAATGGAAATATGTAATGGAATGAATGGTGAGCTTTATTTTCTTCTAGTCTGGAAAGAGACGATAGACAAGGATTAACTTCTAATCCTACCTCTCAAGGCTTCTTCTTAGTACTCAATACCTAGGAAGGCTTGCTCTCCAGAGTTTCAGCATTATTTCGCTGAATTCCTGCATCCAAACTCTTATATGCCCTAAAAAAATTGAGCTTTCAGATCCACAAAGCCTAGAAGATTTGCAGGAATTGTTAATGCCTCCAAATTCTATTCCTTTCTTGCATGACAAAAACCAATTGCTTCTGCAACAAACCCATACCCCTTGATGTTGAAATTGGGTCATCCCTGAAATGGAACCAATATTTTCATCAATTCTAATTCCAACACCCTCTGTGTTCTAAATTTTATCGGTATAATTTATTGGGTTCTCGTTGCCTTCATGTCATAATTTCTCCACGCTATCTTACTTAATTCCCCCCTGAAGAAAAAATTAAATGAATTCATGTAGATTCTCAGGTACTTTTGAATTCTTTTATTTTTTATTTGGGTTCTCGTTGCCTTCGGTATTTTTTATTTATTTCATGTAGATTCTCTTGGGTTTTATGTGGAAAGCCACTGTATTATTGCACACAAAAAAAAATGCCAACTGATCAACATGGCCAAATTCATTTTGTTATGGGCAGATCTGTGTTCTGGGCTTTGTTTGGAGCAATATATCTCTGTTATGGTATGCCAGAAGTATACCGTGTTCTTTTTGAAGTATTTGGAATGGATCCAGAAGCTGAAGACTGCCAGCCTAGAGAAAGGAGACAGCTTGAAGACGTAGACTATGTCTCTGTGGAATTTGAAGGCAGAAAGCTTAACTGGCAAGATGTTGCTGCATACAAGGCAAGCACTGTTTTTTCTGTTCTTTTCATTGTAGTATCACTTGTGATAAACCCATTTGGTTCGGGGAAAAAGAGCATATTTTGCATTGTCAGATAAAACATAATGTACAATTGTCTAGGATTTATTATTAGTCTTTGGTTTAACAATTCTGAAATATTTGTTTCATGCCTCGAGAAGTCATTTTCTATGCTCATAGTAGAGTTTTATTTGATCTTTTAGCACATAGTCTAAAAGAGGAATTTATTCTTGAGGAATACATAGAGTAAAAGTAAGTTTGATTCTTAATTGTAGGCATGCACTTTGTGTATGAAAGTATATGATTAGTTTCTTTGTAGTGCCAACAAGGACCAACAGACTTGTATTTTAAGTTTTTGTACACTGTATAATTGCATAGATGGTATTGGTTGCATCACATAACCATTTAGCTTTAGATTCCTTTATTTTAAGTTTTCATCCATTATAAAATGATAGGAGCAAAGTATTGTATTGGATGTTCCATTGAGTGAGATTTGAAAATCTACTGGAAAGAAGGTTTTGTCAGAGAATGGGAGCTTATAGAGAAGGGTCGTGGAAGGAAAGTATGTGATGGGCATTATTCTCTTCCTATTCTCGAATTGGTCATCCATTATAAAATGGTAGGAGCGAAGTGTAGCGTTGGATGTTCCGTGGGAGAAAGTTGAAAATGTACTGGAGAAGAGCTTTTGTTGGAGAATGGGAGCTCATAGAGAAGGGTCGTGGAATGAAAGTATGGGAGAGATTGGGGATGACCGGACGAGCCATTCTGTGAGTTCGGTTAGATCTTACGGTTTGCTTATTTCTATCTGGAGTTGAGCAGTCGGGGTAGCCATAGTCAGGCTAGGAGATGCATTTGGGGAAATAAGGCTCCTCTTAGGGTTATTTTCTGCTTGGATGGCAACTCTCCAGGTTATTTTAACCATTGACAACATTTGAAGGGACCTAAGTTGATGACTGATTGGGCTTGCATGTCTAATTAAGTGAGAATGCCAGTCATTTTATCATTGATTGCCCCACTTTGGAAGAGTTCTGGAGCTCAGTTTCTAGCTTTTTTGTACCACATAAGTAATGTCAGGTTTGGTTGGAGATGTCTAGAATGTGGGCGGTTGGTTGCCCTACAAAACTGGACAGGAAAGTTTGGCAATAGGAGATGCATTGAGAATGCCTAGCTTCCTCTGTGTTTTCTTGAACGATTTCTACTCCTTCCTCTATACCTTTTTGTTGAGAGAGGATCTGTGCTTACTAACCTCTAGGTTGTGGGTTTAAATATTAGGACAACCATTTTGGGCATTTTATGGCAAATGATAGGTTTTTACATAGCCTACTCTTTCAGACTCCCATTAATGGGTACTTTTGGGCATACCATAGGGCATAAAAGTTTTCTCCCTCTTTCCATTTCGGAATGCCTTTTGCGCAGTTTATAGGAGATTGTGTATATTTTCCTGGCCTCTACCCGTCAAACTTACATGGTAAGGCATTTTATATGTACTATTTTCTCTTACTTCAAAAAAAGGAAGTAGCTTTGGAATCTTGAATAGCATCGAATGATGTGCATGTGCACTCTCTCTGTCTATTAGGCTATTTGCTAATGCTTGCGTTTTTTAAATTTTACAGCCACCGGAAGATGCTCTTTTTGCACATCCAAGGCTTTTTAGAGCTTGCGTCCCTCCAGGCATGCATCGCTTCAGAGGAAATATATGGGATTATGATAGCAGACCCCAAGTTATGCGGACACTGGGATATCCATTAGTAATGACCGATAGAATTCCAGACATTACTGAAGCCAGGAACATAGAACTTGGTCTTGGGTTGCAGGTATAGTCATCCCAATCTTGCTATCTTTATTTGGTTTGATTGGTCAGTGTTGAACTCTTGATAGCTGATACAGATATTGGCTTCTGACTTTGGACTTCATCCACAAGCCTAGAAAGATGAAGGTGGTTTTTACGTAGAATAGTGCTTCAATTGTACAGTATTACAACTGTTCCATGCATAAACACCAAACAAAAATTTGTAACCATAGAGCGCTACGTGATTAGGTTTAATTTGCAATATGAATCCTATTTCTTAAAGCAATACTTACTCCGTCTGATTAGGTTTAGGCTTATAAGCTTGGTTGGGACCTCAAGTTAGTGATTAATCAACCTCTTCTGTAACATTTGAACGATCTTCTGCTGGGTTCGGGATTGGACTTGTAAACAATATGGATACAAAGTTGGATATGTTTTGGAATATCTTTGTGTATTTATTCCCCTAAAATGAATTTGCACTTGTGAGGCTAGCATACAATTTTCTTCATTATTGTTGGTTCAAATATCTCTGTGTATTGGTGCAACAATCTGTGCAAAACTAGCAACCTCTTATGTCCGTGCATACTAAGTGTGTGTGTGTGCACATGAACTGTATTAAGACATGCTTTACGTCTGAACTTCCATTGTCTCTATGTCCAGATATCTGTTAATAATTTTATGAACACCGTAAATGCAGCTATGTTTCTTGCACCCATCAAAACATAAGTTTGATCATCCCCGATTTTGCTTCGAGAGATTAGAATATGTCGGCCAAAAGATCCAGGTAACTATTTCATCTTTCATTAACATGATTTGGAAGATAAAAGGAATTCTTCCGAAGCATATGTAAAACCAACTCTATGGGTTGTTTCTTTCTATTTTTGCAGGATCTTGTGATGGCAGAGAAGTTGCTTATGAAGCATCTCGATGCACCCGGGAAATGGTTGCAAGAGAAGCATCGCCGTCTTCTGATGAACAAGTTTTGTGGGAAGTACTTGAGGGAGAAACATCTACACCGCTACATTATATATAGTGAACACGTTCAAGATGCATTTGAACACAATCGAAGACTGAGGAACCCAGCCACCACTTCCGTCCAACAGGCCATTCACGGGCTTTCGTACACTGTATATGGGAAACCAGATGTGAGACGCCTCATGTTTGAGGTTTTCGACTTTGAGCAGATCCAACCTAAGGAAATTGTAAACTTCTAGATACGACATTTTTATGCATCTTAACAGGTGCAAGTCCATTTTTCCGACCTGTGAAATGATTCTGGTGAGACGTAATTCTGCGATATAACAATGGTTGAATGGCGTTAAGACTTTTGGTATGTCAAGGCATGAGGGGAATTGAAATGTACATACTTATGTTTTGTGTTTCATCTTGACCAAATGTACCGCGTTGTTAAAGAATAAGAAAATAGCTATATCATTACCATTTCTATTCTCCTCCTCTTAACACTTTCTGTTGGTTCAATTTTTCTATAAGAGAGTGCAAATCATTCTCTAGCCATAAGGCCACGTTTGAGAGAGAGAGAGAGAGAAAGGAAAAGGTGAACAAATGTATGTTGAACTAAACCGTTCATTTTTAGAGAATACAAATATAAGTTGTTCAATTCTCCATCGATATCTATTCAACCAAATTTTTTAATGACATTCTTCTTTGTTGGACTCTACGCGATGAATGGGTCGAATCAATATTGTGATTTAGGGTGAACCCACAAAGTAGGATTTTTAAGAGCATAGAGTGGAGTGATGGGTATGGAGGAACACTGGTTTTTAGAGGGTTCAATTGAACTTCCTGACCACGGAGGTGGTGGCCTAGATGGCAAGGGTAAGTGGATTTGAGTGATTCTCTCTCCCGTACACGATCCGTCCAAGTTTGAGTCCAGCCAATTGTGGAATTTTCATAGAGAGTCATTTTTTCATCTAGTACTGAGGTGGTGCTTTGGTGACGAACTCGCCTTCCAGGCAATAGTTATGTTTTTCAAAGAATTCCTATGGTCATGCTCAAGTGAGGTTCATACGTTAGTCTCTTCTTCCCAATTTTTTTTTTTTTTGTTCAAATAAAAAAATTGAACTTCCTATATTGAAAAAATAACTTTTTTTAAAACACAGCCTAATAAAATCTGCTATATTTGCTTTTCTTTTCCCACGCTTTTCTTGGTTTCCAAACACAGCCTATATAAAATCCTGCTGCCGGCCTGTTGAGCGTAGAGGGATGGGGCATGTCGAGACCCACTTGCTAAATTTGCCACGTGTCATGATGCGATTTGAGTTCCGCAAATTGAAAACGCTTGTTTATGGGCCAACTCCCATAAAACGCTACAGAGACCCGACGGAGCCACCTATCTTTCCCCCTCCAACGGTGGTTACGGTGGTGGGCAGCCTGTGCACTGCTGGTAGCGGTGGCAGCATATGATAGATGCGCACAATCCCGCCCTCCTCCTCCGTGTATCGCTAGTCTGCGCCCTCGTAGCCTTACGTGCGCCAGTCGCGCAGCCTCCCACCACCACTCAATCAGTCATCAATAACGGCGATACCGTCGAAAATTTCTCAGAGATCGACGGTCGGAGCCTGGTGATCATGTCCAAAGCTCGAGTCTACGCGGACGTCAATGTTGTTCGGCCCAGGGAATACTGGGATTACGAGTCGCTTACTCTTCAGTGGGGGTAATTTTAATAAATCCCTAATATTCTCGTCACTTGTGTTTCTTTTTTTTTTTTTTTTTCTCTTCTCTAAGTGGTGATTATGGTATCCATCTGTTTCCTAGCTAGCTCGGCTTGACCGAGTGTTCCAACGTCTTGGTGGAATGAGAGAATATTGTAGGTTGATCATCGTGCAATCTGCAGGATTTATTAATCTGTTATTCTTTATTTGTGATCCTCTTGTTTATGTTTGTTTGGGGGTGATTTACGGCGGTGCTTCCTCTTCACAGCGGTGCAGCTCCTCCTTCTCGCCTAAGACCTACAACCTGAAACCAACTGGTTAGTGTCACTCAGTCCACTTGCCTGAGGACACTCTGATGCCTAAGTCAGTAACGGAGAGAGAAAGAGTACTAGATCTCAGATTTTGTGTATCTCTAGGCCCTTGGTAGATGTAGGCATTCGTCTCCAAGTCTCTCATGCTCGGCATGAGCACAGGACGTCACGCCTAACCGTTTTGGTCATGTGACACGGCCACTACCGTGATGCCATGTAGTCCTCTAGAAGCTTCTAGAGGCTTCCCACCTTGTGTCACGTGGCCTTCACTGTATGCTCATTTAACTGCATAACCGCCCCTTGTGGGTCAGTTCTTGGGTCGGGCCATAATGCCCACCCTGATACCACCGTACCTGGGCACTTACTGGTCTGGTCCAGATATGATGTTCGATCTTACAGCCTTCGGCATTAGTATCTCCAGTCATGACAGATCTTATACAAGGTCTCACAGGCAAGACTTGACCTTCTATCCTTGATATCTTCGGCACTAAACCATCTTGCATCTTCACCGGGCTAAACGGGACATCAGACAAGACCTACGGTCTTTATCATGTTCGGTCCTAAACCGAGAGGAGCCAGGTGGCCCTTGTGCACTCATTCAGCCCTAGCAGATTTGCTTGTGGGCTGGACCACATGTATTCGGCCCACTGCAGCGTTCTTATGTTTATATACAATGGCGGCGCCACTGATCAAAGTCAAAGATGACGAACTATGGAAGAAATTTGGTAGATGATTTTTCAAGATTAAATTCAGTTATTTGAGTTTTCATGGAACAGTTTTGATAAATTGAAGAATTAATCTCCGAGTATTGTTTCAATCATATCATTCAATGACTGGCAGTACCGTGGTTGCACGGTATCCTTCTCAATAATTTAGTTTGCTCGAAAATCCAAATGAATATTGCTAGTACTTTTTAGTTTGGTTTGAAATTTTATTATTTTTCTATAAATATCTACCAAAATTATGAAAACTGTATACTCCAACAAGGAAAAATTTGCATGGAGCCAAGGCCTCTGCCAGCCCCACAATAGCTGCATCATTGCTTATTTAGGTGTCTGCGTACATGTATACGTGTATTTAGCATGAAATCTATGTGTTGTCCTAGGATCTAGCTACATTTTACCTTTCAATTGTTGGAAAAACGAATAGATTGAGTCTCTAGGAGCTTCAAGTTCCCATTATGAAAACTAAAATGTGCATCAAAAGTGAAATACAAGAAGCCACAACTGTTCATAGTTGAACTTGGGATGAGCACTGAGTAGTGAACATCATTGTTTTCGGTCTTTGATAGCCGTGGACACAAGGATTAGATGGATGACACACAAACACAATGATGAGAGAATTGGAAATCATGCCAATTGAGGACAGGAAAGGGTAGGATTTGAGACTCATGGGCTGCATGAAATTTGCTGTAAATGCCGGGAGTACAAAGGAGTGATTCATGACCAACCCCTATAGCTGTTGGGATCGAGAATTTTAAATTGCACATGAACAGGTGATTGAAGAATAAAGACGCGTAGTGGAACGAGATGTCTTGCACTCTCAGGTGGGCCATTGATATATGCTTTGACTTTGGTTACGACATCATCTTACGACTTATGTTTATTAAGGTGCAAAGATCTCTTGTTCCATTCAGGACCATATGGAAAAATGCAAAGATCTCTTTTTCTGTTCAGTACCATATGGCAAGATGCAAAGATCTCATGTTCTATTCAGTACCATATGGCCTATGCAATTGTTGAGTTTGTAACACCCTTCAACTGTTGCATAATCAGTAGGCTACCGCTGCTGGTTGATTAACATTCTTGAGGACAATTTACCTTTGTTAGAAAGCACCTTTCAAGCAGTAAAAGGTTGCACTTAGACAATACAAAACAGGAAAGTAATACAAAGCTTTCTAGAAAGCATTCTAATTTGAAATTCTATTTAGTTGGTCTTGATTATTTAAACATTGTTTAGTATTATTTGAACCTCTCTCTTAAGGAATCATAGAAGGTCTTAGAGGGTAAGGCAGGGAAACACCAATTTCGATTTTGGTATTCTGGAGTTCCTTATACATCCTTGAAAGGGTCTTCTTTCTGTCAATCTGAAGTAAATAACTAGACTTGAAATGTTTGGGATCATAATTGCAAAACTAGTTCCGTAGTGTTGCTACCATGCCTTTCCCCTTTTACTTACCTGCCTTTTCTTTTCTTGCCTTTATATTGAATTATGTTCCTTCATTACCGCTTCAGCACTTTTTATCGTCTTTTACTTGTTTCTTCTAACCGATTGCAGCAACTTTAAATACAAAGAATAAAGGTGGATTTGCTTAATATAATATTATAATCTAATATCGACCAACTTATTTATAGTGCTGTGTTTGGTTGAATATGTTCAATCTGTGGCCCTTTGACATTCCAATAATATGCACTATCTCAAGGTTCATTGTAGTTAACCTTGTGAGATTGGATTTCTTGCATACTTTTCACGGGTCTTATGTCTTACTAATATAGTGATATGTACTTGTTGTAGGAATTGTTTAAAAGATGTACACTTATCTTCCATTTTTCTTTTCAGTGACCAAGACAACTATGAGGTTGTTCGGAAAGTTGGAAGGGGAAAATACAGTGAAGTTTTCGAAGGCATAAATGTGAACAACAAGGAGCGGTGTGTAATCAAAATCCTAAAGCCTGTGAAGAAGAAAAAGGTAATATTTAGATTGGAATTCGAAGAAAAAGAATGTACCTTGTGCTTTTCTGTGTGCATAGATATAGTATATAATGCAGATGCTGCTACAATAAATCTTGGAAATAAGTTCTGATTCTTTGGGCACAAGAAGAGGATAGCTTAACAGGGGCAATTATATATGGAAATTAATGTAATTTTTTATATCTTAACGATTTGCATCAGTTAGAGGATGAAGACCGACTAATATCACCTGTAATTACATTTACTACTACTATTACTATTTCCCCCCCTTATTGGGAATAGGACAACACTTACTTCATAAGCGCCAATACAGGTAATTCAACCATACAGGATGCATGGAAACCAAAATGACCTCTACTTATAATCCAACTATTCTTACTAGAAATGACCGCAAGGGTGTGATACATTGAACATCATGTATTGATTATGAATGAAATACACTGCGACACTCCATTTCTACCCAAGAAAACAAAATAGGTCCAACAAAAAATAAAGATGATTATTTTGCAATGTCCCTGTGACCTTGGACTGGTGAATTAGAGATTCCGACACTTATACTTGCACCCGGCACCCTTACTTCAGTCCAGTGGCGGAGCCAGGATTGAGAATTCGGGGGAGCCGAGTTCAAGGGCGGGTTTAAAATTTTCATCAATTCACAGCATATTTATGATGAAAGCTATATGCAAAGAAGTCGTTTAATTCTCTTCAATTTTTCAGTGTTTCCACATTGAACCTAATGTCAAACAACTATTATCCTTATATATTTATTATATATGGGCTTTCATAAGTGGGTTATACTTGTTTTGTTTTGTTAGGGCTTTAACAATTTGGTTCAAATGTTGTTGGAAACATTTATTTTAATTTCAAACGAGTAACCCTGCGCTAAAAATAGCAAAGAAAATTTAATTTATATCTAAATTTTAATTTTTTCCAGTGCATTTTTCAATCTGCGGGGGGGGGCCAGGGCCCATCCCAGCCCATGGCTGGCTCCGCCCTTGCTTCAGTCCATCTAAAATTTGTGGTTTCTATGTTGCATGGACATGGGTACGACCGTTCAAGTATCTGGTGTGAGACCTTGAACTTAAATTTGGGTATTGTGATATGTGTTGCAATACTGGATATGGGGACGTGATACTGATAGAAAGTAGAAACTTATTAGTGTTGGATATTGCTTTGTAGTTTGTACTATTAGATAGTAAGTTGTACCTTACTCGGATTCGGAACAATGTTTTAAATGGCTCACGGTGCACTGAGGCGCAATGGTCCCTTGAAGCTACGGCGTGCGCCATTTCAAAGCGAGGACAATTCATAATAACAAGTAGAATTCTAGTATTGGCAAAATTTTCAACTTAAGCAAACACTTTTAAAACTTTCAAATGTCATAAAACATAGCCATTTCAATGTTTACCACCAAATTCTAAGCAAAACATATCATTCATAAAAAGCTAACATATACTCCCTCTGTCCCAAATTGTTCGCCCCTTTTAGGAAAACGTGCATTTTGAATGCAAAAAATGATGGGTTTACGAAAATTATTTTTCAAAAAAATTTACACCATTTTTTTTCTACTCAATGAGATCTTTAAATTGTTGTAAAATTTTTTGAAAAGAAAAGAATGCTTATACATAATTTTTTGGGTGCAAAATGCACGGATCCCCAAAAAGGGCGAACAATTTGGGATGGAGGGAGTAGACATTTAGCTTCGGAGACAACAAAATGAATTACGGTAAAAGTAAGAAACAAAATGCTGGAAGAAAATTTACAGATAAAAAGATTGAAAAAACAGAGAAGGATAAGAAGAAAAAGAACAGACCAGACCAAGAAGAAGAGGAGGAATAGTGCAAAACGAAAACAAAGAAGAGAGGAGGAGGAGGAGGAGGAGGAGAAGAAGAGAACAGAGCAAGAAGCAGCACCTGCAACAGAGAAGAGAAGAGGAGGAGGAGGAGAAGAAGAAGAAGATACCTGGAACAGAGCTGAGGAGATAGAGGAGATGGTTGAGATTGATTTTGGCATAATCTAAACAAAAATGGCTAAAACATTCCTAAGGTGCAAGCCACAGCGCCTTGCCTTGCGGTGCACGCCACATCACCATACCTGACATGCACCATAGCATGACTCCCCGTGGCACAAGAGGTGTGCCTCGCCTTGCCTTGCCATAGCGCTGAGCGCGCGATATTAGAACACTGATTCGGAATACATGAAAGTACATGGGATGCAACTACGGAGTGTTTATATTCAATACATATCTGAGGTTATAACTTCTTGTTAGGTAATGTGTCTTCGTTTCTTTGGATATTGTAAGCAATTAGAGAATCCAAGGGTTTAAATTGGGTACAGGTGTCGGTCGGACAAGTATCTCACACCCTTAACTCATGCCATATCCATCAGACACCGGTAATGTGAGCATAATACCAGAGTGCTTGTAACATAGATGAAGGATGAAGAGTTGACTTTCTCAAAGGAATGCCAATTTGATTCACTCCATATGCATGACATGAAGCACTGTATTGCATGCTTCATTTGCCTACGCTGGACCACTTCCCGTATTAAAGAAACAACTTCCACTATTAAAACCACCCCAAAATTTGGTTAGGTGCTAAGAGGTTGCTAAGAGAGTTATTCCAATGGGTGCACTTTTTTGAACGAACATTGCTAAGCTTAGCAAGTATCAACCTTTTGGTTTTGGTTAGGCCATTGGATAACCACAACTAACAACCTTTTGCCAGTAACCAAGTTTGGTGGATCCCACATGTACTCAATCAAGTGAACCCATCATTACACAAAAAAACCTTTTCTCTCGTTCCTTCTCTCACTCTCTTGCTCTCAACAATGATTTCAAACAATTATTTTTAGAAACTTTTTTTTATTATTTTTTATATTTCAAAACTTTTTTCTAAGAAACAGTTTTTCCACAGAAACAACTGTTTTTTTTATAAAAAAAAATTGTATTTACACCTTTTTTTCCCCAAAAAAAAAACTGTTTTTCAGCAATTGTTTTTATGAAAAACTACTGTCTGTTTTCCGAAAAACTGTTTTGTTTTTAAAAAAAAGTTTTCAAAAAATGATTTTCAAAATCTATTTTTTTGTTTGAAAAGGTGCAGTGGCAAGTTTTGGTTATCCAAATTTGAAAAAGCAATGGAGGGGCCATTGTTTTTTTATTATGGACAAAACACACCAATGTGGGACTTGATGTTGCTAACTTTGGCAACCTCTATATGGATAACCGAAAGCTAATGTGGCCACTTCTGGTTGTCCAATTTTGGTTAGGCCTTTGAGGATGCTCATCATGTTTTTTATTACAAGAATTTGAAAACCGCACCAGAAATGGGTAGGTTAATATGTTGAAGCACCCTAATTGTCTTATATTTTTCTTGGAAATTTGTGAGTGAATGCTTGCTCCTTGTTGGCTGTGTGCATGGAATCCCTTTCCAAAGAGAGTTTCTGAAACCTTCAAGAGTAGTATTAAGTTTGCATCTTGTTTTGTCAGAAAGATTGTCATGGCTTCTAGTGACCCTGTTTTATTTAATAAACCTCCGCTCCAAACATGGGTTGTGGTTCTCTTTTATGCATCCTGGATTCTGATATGTAATGTGCACTTTATGTTCTGTGCTACTAGTAGTGCCGTTAGGAGTAATCTATTCACTCACCTTTTTGTTTGTGCTTATTGAGGAAAAAAAAAGTTGGCTATTTTAAAGTTGAGCCTAACTCTTTTGGCTATTTTAAAAAAAATTTACATGATCAGAGCCATTCAGTTTGTTTAAAACATTATTTGTGGGTCCCTATAAAAAAATAAACTCATTCGGATATCTGTAAAAGTTTGATTGATTCATTCAATTTTTATCCCGACAAATTCAATGAAGAAAATCGATCAAGCCCTCACCAACATCCAAGGGAGTTTATTTTTTAAGGGGCTCTTAAAAATATGTTTTAACAAATTGAACAGCTTTGATCATGCAAGACCCCAAAATGGGTCCCACCAAAAATGATGCATATTATGTGTACCCATAGTTTTTTTTGTTTAAAGTTTCATTTCACCTCGAGTCATGTTAAATCATTGTAAACTTTCGACGTCGAAACTTAGAAGGTATTATTCCTGATCTTATTCGTCATCTTGTTTCAGATAAAGAGAGAAATCAAGATACTTCAAAACATTTGCGGGGGCCCAAATGTGGTAAAACTCCTTGATATTGTCAGAGATGAACACTCCAAAACTCCTAGCCTGATATTTGAGTATGTGAACAGCACAGATTTCAAAGTTCTGTACCCTACATTGACGGATTATGACGTACGCTACTATATATATGAGCTCCTCAAGGTAAATCATGAAGAAGAATCTTGCTGATTACATCATTACCCTGCTCCAAATTGATGAATAAGTATTACATAACATAGTCTAAAGGGTCGGTAAATTAGCTGAATCCTGCAGAAAAATGTCATACGCTTGCTTCTAATGGAGGTCGAGTTTTCTCCTCTTCTTTATCTTCCCGAGCATATGCAATGGTGCTATATTCTCATGTTGACAAGCCACTGTGACGGTTCAGAAGGAATGATATTAAGAATGACAGTTACAAAGGCCACCTAGCAAGCTAAGAATTGATTTGATTCATGCTGAAAGTTTTTCAAGGACAAGAAAATGCCATAAACTCAGTAGCTTATGATTTGAAAAATCACCCATCTATAAACTCATCCTAAAAAAAAAAGGGTCACCTAAACAGAGTTGATTTGCAAGAATAGACTCCAGTTGTGACAAGGTCTTGGGGTAGAATTTGTGTGATTTAATTATTTCCTGTAGGATTAGGAATTGTCCCGATCACTCACACAATTGGATGTGTCACTACAATATGAGCCCAAGCTTGGGTTATGCTCATCACCCCACAAGGTGTGGATTTCAGCCTACCAGGCATATCCCTGTATGGCTACCCCTGGTGGGAGTTGGATCTGGTCTTGTGGATGTTACTCAAGCATATTCTCTACTCACCCGCCCTTGGAGGTTGAATTGTGTCTAGTCAAATTCAGATTAGTCTAGTCAAATTCAGATAAGAGATAACATGCGTTACTTGCATAGTTGCATTTGCATATGATGGAGATAATATTTGTAAACAGTGAGAGAAAATAAATTTAGTTGTATACTCAGATTACAAATCCTGAATGTTTTCCTTTTATGGTTATTTATTGGTTTTGGTAAGTTGGAATCGAGAGGTCGATTTAGTACAGGTCGACTCCTTTCTTCAACTGAAAGGAGGGACCTGTTCTCTAAGTAAGTGGCCAGCTCCGCCCCTTGCTTCGAATCAGATGAATAGTAAGGCTATTTAGCAGCGTAGCGAAGGCACAGTGAAAGCTGTCAAGTTCAGTCTATCTCTTCTTTTTGACTTTCAAGTGACAAGATTCCATCCTTGGCGTAGGATTAGCTGATCATTCAGTCTCTCTTCTTTTTTACTTTTCTCTATTCTCTACTCGGCCGATGCTGGCTTGTCCCGCAAGGGTTAACTCAATCAGCTACTTTCTTCTTCATTTCAGGCATTAGATTATTGTCACTCACAAGGTATAATGCATAGAGATGTCAAGCCTCACAACGTTATGATAGACCACGAGTTGCGAAAACTTCGCTTGATAGATTGGGGTCTTGCAGAATTTTATCATCCTGGCAAGGAATACAATGTTCGTGTCGCTTCAAGGTGAGATTTTGTATAGTTATGAATTACAGGAGTTCTCTACTTTGTATGCCTTACTCTCTTTTTTGGTTTTTATGGATTTTGTTTCCCTTTCATTAAAAAGTTTTCCATGACGGGTGGTGAGTTTTTAATGAAGATACTACTGGCATCACGCAGGGGAGGAAAAGTGTAAAGAAACACTCTTATGCCAGCTATGGTAACAAATTTATGTAGTATGGCAAGCAATTAGAATCCGATTGTCATGATATTTACAGGAAAAAGAATATCAAATTTGCTAGAAAGCGATATTTCTAGGCTTTCACATTAAAATGAAATAGCTAAAACATATTTTTTTTAACCCCTTCTTGTTTAAAATTTTTTTAAATATAATTTGATACATAATTTGAAAAAATTATGCAACATAGACTACAAACCAGTATTCTTGATGTGTCCTTATACCCACACCCATTTAGGGGACACATTTCCCCGTATCTTAATATTAAAGTTTAGAAAGGTCCGACGCTTGGACTTGCACCCACATCTGATACTCGCACCTGAGACCATGTAACATAGGTCATATCGGCTGAACAAAGTTTTATGAGCTTTGTATATATGGAAAAGGGGCTTGAAAGACCTAGAGTTGATGGTGATTGGTATGGATTTGTTAGGAGACTTGTTTTCCAACTACTATTAAGGGATTTTGGACTTTGGGCTTGGGCTAAGCTAATAGGGTAAGAAAATGATTAGAATGGGACCCGTGAGGAGCTGTATGAGGTGAAAATCTCATGTACGGTTCTGTAGTAGAAATGGTATCAGTGATGTTATCACTGGCTATGATTATCTAATACTTCAAGTACTGTTGGTATAGGAGACTTATTTTCCAACAATTATTTAGGGATTTCGGACTTTGGGCTTGGGCTAAGCTAATAGGGTGAGAAACTGATTAGTGTGATAGTAATTGGCCTTTTATGTGGAAACACAAACAAAACAGGCATGAGTTGTGACTGACGCCAATTAGGATTAGAATTTGAAGGAAAACGTAAAAACAAGCTCAGGAACTATCTCCTCCCCTTGTCGTTGTATTTCATTCCCAGAGTTTGGGTTGTATCACTCACTTCCTAGTGCTTCAGCAATTAATAGTCCTGGTTCCCCACATTTCTTCAATGATTAGTGAAGTGGTCTCTTCCACTTCAATAGAGTATACGTGTAGATAGGCACGCATAGGCTGCTGATTTTGTAGACTTCCTGATATGGCACCTAGTGCTGTAACTCAACCATTTACTGACCAAACAAACCTGAGGCACTGTATCATGGATATGAAATTCATAAACTCTGCGACTGATAGAACTTGAGAAACCTAAAATGAACCAAACTAGCAAACCTGAAGACGTAAATCAAACCTAAAATGGATTAATCTAAAGTGGCATTTCAGAAATATATCATGCATCTATATGCATTACTGTTGCTAGACGTTAATGAGGTATTTTTTGGTATGTTTGGACTACTGTGACACTGTAATTTTCCTCTATTTTTATTAAGGTTCATAATTAAATTGATTAAATTGCAAACTTTTATCTTTACAAATTTTGAGATTATTTTCCTTGTTTCTCAGATACTATAAGGGACCTGAACTTTTAGTTGATCTGCAAGATTATGATTATTCTTTGGATATGTGGAGCCTTGGCTGCATGTTTGCTGGAATGGTATGGGTTACACATTCAACTCTTGAGTGTGGTCTGCAGTTTTCCACTTTTAAACTTCCTGTTTGCTTATCACACTTAGTGCCTTTTGTAGATATTTCGCAAGGACCATTTCTTTTATGGACATGACAACCATGATCAGCTCGTCAAAATTGCGAAGGTAATGGAATTTGTGAATTCACTGAAGTGAACAGATTATTACAGTCCTACTTCTACAGTTCTTCAAAATGATTCTTGGGTATGCCCTCTCTGATGCCTTTTGGCTTTGATTTGAGGGCATGATTCCGCAGCAAACACGACGGTATAGGGGGACCACTGTTTCTGTGGTATTTTGTGAGCAGCCACTTTGTGTATTTATTACCAAAGGTTAAGTCTGTCTCCAATCCATATGTTTCAGTGGTATTTTGGGAGCAGCCACTTTGTGCATTTATTGCCAAAGGTTAGGTCTGTCTCCTATCCATCCCCAACCCATACCCCCAATTATTGGGGACTAAATGGGTTATGTTTATGTTATGTACTTCTACAGTTCGTGTCACTAGACAGAATGGTCTCAAGAACCAGCTTTATGTACTGTACTCTTTATTACTTGCTACTTCTTCTGGTTGATGTTCAGTATCAAAACAGCTTTCTATTTCTTCACCTGGAATCAAAATTATAGATGTCATACCCACCCTGAGCGCTTTATCAGTTATCTTATGGTTTTTTTTTGGCTGGAATTAATCATGTGGAGATCCTGGATTCAAAATAGAACTCCATTGAAAACTTTGAATGCATTTGAATTTTTTGCTTATTATATTTACAACTAGGCAATGATACAGATGGTTTGATGTTATTGTGCCACAGTACTTAAATCCAGGCATTGGCTACCTTATATGCTTGCTCGGAACTTACAGTTGGTGTTTACGTGTCGAATTTTGTGGGACAATGCTCTCAAAACGATAGTTTGCAATCTAGAACTTCCTTTTGATGTGTCTCTAAAGTTTTGGTGATTGATTAACAACTTTGATGTATAAGTTCTTGAAGAGGGACAAAAAACCACGCTGAAATTTTGGATCTCAAAATCCTGCATGGACTGGAGAAATGAGTGGGTACTTAGATTATGTAGTTGTTCTTTTCATGTATATTGAAGTAATTATAACTTTAGTGATTCCATATAATGCAATAATATGGAATTAATCTGGAGTTATTCTTTTTACATATACCACATACTACCAAATCATGTCCCTTAGCGGTTGCAGAGCAAGACCTGCAAATGCCAAGGTATAGCATTTGCATATGGTAATCCATAACTCATTTCTACATTGCGATTGCAGGTACTTGGGACAGATGAATTGAACACATACCTGAATAAATATCATTTGGAGCTTGATCCTCAACTCGATGCCCTTGTTGGGAGGTGTGATTGACATTATTCAACTAATTGTGTACCATACACAAGTTGTGATTTCTAGAATTTGGCCAATTGTTGAAACAGTTTATAGAGAAATGGCTTACTTATCTCCCAGGGAGTGTGATGCTTACTAGGTATCTTGAAAAGAAGATGTTGTAGTGCCTAATTTCCATGTATTTCTCCTTTCATTCTTCTGCAGTTACAGTAGAAAGCCGTGGTCCAAATTTATTCATGCAGATAATCAGCACCTTGTATCTCCTGAGGTTTGTTTCCCAATTTTTGCTCCTTGGACATGTGGATGATTTATGCTTTCTTTATTCTTCGCAAAGCACGCCGTGCCTTGTTATTGGTTATGATTCTTTCTAGGTGTTGTTACATGCAGGCTATTGATTTTCTGGACAAGCTTCTTCGTTATGACCATCAGGATAGGCTTACAGCAAAAGAAGCAATGGTAATCGTACATTCATAACAAACTGATATGGTTTCCCGCTTTATTTATGCTTAACCTTTGAATGGCCTTTTGTGAGTCTCCTCAATTTCTTTTTTCCCTTAAGTTTCTTTGCAAGTTCCCCTTGCATGAAATAGGTGACCTTGTTTCATATTGTACATAGTGCAATGTGCATCTTCCCAATGTGCTTATTATTTGACGTGTGGGTTTACATAGTTCTATGTTTGGTTCTAGTTCAACATAAAATAACAAGTAGTCCTATGCTTCCTGCTGTGCTTGTAACAGCTCAACTTTCCACTATGCAAACCCCGTGGATTTATGCTTGAGGAGTATAATATTTGAAAGAAAGGGCTTTCTAAAACTTCTGTTACTGGATCAGAAGGAAACTCACTAAAATATCTCATTCTGAGAGAGCTAAATGTGGAAATTGGAGATGTATGTGATTTAACTAGGACAACGGGTATTTCTGTGGGGTAGGTAAGACGATGGGTACATTAATACCACTGCAGTATTTTAACTTTGTGTTGTCAATGGAAAACATGAGTCCAATTAAAGGGTTTCAAACATTTGATTGTCTGGTTATCTTACTTTGCTTCAGGTTTGTATATACTCGTACATATCTTTCAATTCATTCTGCTTCATCTTGCAGGAAAGTAGCACAATATTATTTGTCGTGCATTACCAATATGTTACTGATGTTAACTTTTTGATCCAGGCTCATCCGTACTTTTCTCAAGTGAGGGCTGCTGAGAATAGCAGGATGCAAACACAATAGCGTCCATGTTCTTGCAGACCAAACTCAAAACCGTAGTCTGTGTAATACAAGGGATTCATCAACTATATTCAGTTTTGTACCCAAATGATCATTTGGGTATTTGAAGTTGGATATGTTTTACGGGATTATTGTTCTTCTAAGCATTTGAGCACACTTTTTTAGCTCATTTTCCTGTAAATATTAAACTTATCGAGGTAACTATTCAGATGGTGTTATGGTTGATGCTAGCGACATCAAGGGTGACCGAACTAGTTTGCAGAACAGTATGAAGTAAATTATGAAATAGGTATCCTGTTTTATGAGTTTTGTGTCAACTCTTTATTTATTTTGTTCTTTTTACTCCAAGAAATGCTTGTTACGGTTGTTTGATAAGGGCGTAACAATTTTTAGGAGTTACGCCTTGCTTGGATGCAACTTTTTGCTAGTTTTTAATATACACTTGAAACTAGGGCCTTCTTGGATGCAATTTTTTGCTAGTTTTAGTTGGTTTTTATTATATATGCTTTTGTAATTGTTAAAGGATTCTACTCAAATCAATTGGCAATAAATAGAGAGGCCACCAAGCTCATATATTAGTTTTGAAGGAGGGGGGGTGTAGCCACACGATGAGGCTGCTCCGGCCACTTTTTGCCGATCAGAGACGTTCATTGGATAGCTCTCGTCGAGTACTATAAGTATACCGTGAAAAAATGTCCAATGTTTTATGTACATTTGTGTTTCATTTCATTTCAATCTATTTGTGTTTCAATTAGGCACTTAATGATATCCGATCAAGTTGATTTTTTGGTACACTTATAGTACTTGACGAGACGTATCCGGTGAACGTCTCCGATTGCCGGAACGTGACTGGTGCGGCCGCGCCATGTGTGAACAGCACGTTGTGCAGCACCCCGCAGAGTCCGTTATAACTAACTAATGTGGGACAAGCTCTAATTACGAGCGAAGTAAAAACCGGTAAACCAGATCAATAACTAAAACCGGACCAAACCAATGGTTTGGTTTGGTTTGGTTTCTAAAGGTAATTGGTTTGGTTCATAAAGGTAATTGGTTTGGTTCAGTTACCAAATCTTAACAATACATTTTATATTCGTTTTTCATTTGGTTTTTGTCCCCTTTTTTTTTTCA
The DNA here is from genome assembly GCA_022606695.1 of Vaccinium macrocarpon. NCBI lineage: Eukaryota > Viridiplantae > Streptophyta > Magnoliopsida > Ericales > Ericaceae > Vaccinium > Vaccinium macrocarpon. The sequence continues at coordinate 26,382,096 of CM040181.1, read as the reverse complement.
TTTTATATGTTATATTATGTCTCTACTATAATCTAGAGCGGTTTTGTCTGGGGCATATTTTTTTTGGTCTCAGTTGTTATATTACATTTGTTAAAGCATCCAACACAAAACCAATTTACAATGACTGGAGAGGCCGTTGAAGCTCATATACTAGCTTTGGAGATTATAATTAACCCATGTAGGACAAACTCTAACACTCCCCCGCACACTTGTGAGGAGTTAAACAAACAATTCAACACATACAACAACTCTCAATCATTAACGACAAAACAAAGGGGAAACCAACCATCAAGGCATAATCTTATCTAAAAGCCTCCGAAAACCTAGTTCTAATACCATGTTAAGGTATCCAACTCAAAACTAATTGTCAATGAGTGGAGAGGCCGCACAGGCTTATATACTACCTTTGGAGGTTATAATCAACCAATGTGGGACAAGCTCTAACATTTTATCTCTCTCTGCAAAATTATCCAATGTGGGACAAACTCTAACAACATTTTGTCTCTCTTTGCCAATCACTCACTCTCTCCCTCCCCACCCTCGACTGGCTCACCACACAAACTCTTAAACCACATTCTCTCTCTCTCTCTCTCTCTCTCTCTCTCCCCCCATCTTTTCCTCCACTCGTCCCCACCAAAAATTTCAAACCTCATTTTCTCTCTCCCCCCTTTTCGAAATGCAAACCACATTCTCTCTCCCTACCTCATATTCTCCCCCCTCTTTAAAATTCGAAAGACCATAAAGAATGGGCACTGACACAGGCATGCACTTATATTCATATGTAATATGATATAAATATAAAACACACATATATATATTTTTATATATAATAAAATAATTAACATATATAGGTACATAATATGCATATACGCTTTTTTGGTATAATAACATATACAACATATATAATAACAATGCAACAACATCTTGTACAAGGGAGGATAATTTGTTCTCAAATTATTAAAGAAAAATAATATTAAAAAAGTAGAATTTGCAGAGTCTATTGAAAGGCATACAAGCAATACTTCTAGTGCAATCTTGAAGATAAGTTTTGTAAATTTTGGTGGAGATGCTCTTACATGTTCAGTTTTTTACAGAGGTAAAATTTCTTTGGAATTGTATGATTATTTTTCCCCTGATAAGTATGAGAGTTTTACAGTAGAAGTGTGAAATTATTAAGTGTAGGAATTTTCGAGTACTCGGGAGTTTCGGCATTTTTCTAGTCTTGTTTTTCATAGAAAAGTAACTCCTTTTGGGCTTGTATTTGTTCTTTAATTCCTAACTAGCATGAGATTTTTACAATGAAAGTGAGAGAATAGTAGTACTATAATGGGAATAGGATTGTAAACGAACCGAGCTATTCACGAGCAGCTCATGGCTTGGCTTGGCTTGTTTAGTAGGGCTTGTTCCTAATCATGCTCAAGCTAGAGTTTTAGGCTCATTTACAATTCGAGCTTGGTAAAGCTCAGCTAGGCTCGCAAAAGCTCGGTTCGTTTATATAGGCTTTGCTCGTTAAGCAAATTATACCTGTTTGGCTCGTTTACGAACAAGTCGAGCTCGAGTTTGATTTTTGACTTGTTTATTAAACAAGCCAAACTCGTCATACTGGTTTCATGCTTCCTCTCAATCGTCTGCCTTCCTCGCCTTTCCAACAAAGCTTCCACTCTTTTCGACCAATCTCTCCCGTCTTCGTTGTTCCTTCGTTGCAACATGACCCCCTAAACTATCAAACTTGCCAACATGACCCCTAAAACTTCCAAATTCAAGCAACAACACCCCTTCCGTCCAATTCCATTAAGAAAAGAGTAGATTTTGACGGAAAATTGTAGAAGTTAACAGAAAATTTAATTTTAAGACCCAAAATGCCCTTTAGGCAGGCGGGAAAATTGGTATAAGTATCCTGATTCCCCCCACAACCCCATTCCCCACATTTCCAGTTCCACCACAATCAAAAAAATCATTTCCTGGTTCTCTCTCTCTCTCTCTTATTATTTTTGAAACCCGATTTGTTAACCCCAACCCCAGATTTTGAAACCAAAATTTGAAACCCAAAAAGGAAACCGAAAACCCAAATTTTGGAAGGTCAAAACCCACATTTTTTCAATGTTCCAACCCAACCCAGATTTCTCTTAAGCTGACCATTCTTCTGCATTTTCCAGACCTAAACCGAGAACCCTCATTTTGGAAGGTGAAAACCCAAGTTTTTTCAATGTTCCAACCCAACCCAAATTGAACTCGATCTGTCTAGTCCACTGCATTTTCCAGACCTAAAACTGCATTTAAAACCTTATTGTTCCAAAAGCCATATTTTGAAGTTCCAAACCTAGGATTTTTGAAACCCAGATTAAACCCAGGTTGTTCGAAACCTAGATTAAATAGAAAACAAAAAATGAAGCCATTTCCTTGGCTGGAAAACCTGGAAAATGAAACTGTAAAGACCCAGAAAATTTAATTACTTTTTGAAAAATCACTTTTTGGAGAAGTTTCGTTTTGGCCTATAAAAAGTCCCGGCAATTGTCCCTTAGATTTTTCTAATCAAAATGGTATAATTGGAAGTTATTTTTGAGTAAGGCAAAGTCATCTTTCGCCCATTTTCTTCGGAGAAAAATGTGCCCGTTTTTTATTTTGTACTAAAAGTGTGAGGATGAGATTTTGATGTGATGAGAATTTCAAAATTTTGTAAATGCCATTGTTTTCAAATGGGGGGTACTTCCTTATTTTCATAAATAAATTAAAGTAAAGAAAATTGTCTTTACTTAAGTTTGGTTTGTGAAAATAAGTATTGTGGTCACAATTATATACGCAAGTCACATTTGGGTGTGTAGTGTAATAAGAGAATTATATTAGTTCTGTGTGGGGGAAGATTTGCAAATATTAAAACATTACACTTATCTCCCTCCTCTCCACCCGATCGGCTCCCTCTCTCTCCCTCTCTCTCTCTCTCTCTCTTCTCCTCCATTTTTGTCACATTCAAGCTCAAAACTCTCCCTCCTCACTCAACCACTTCAAGAACCAAGACCATTTTCGTGTTCTACGCACCGTGTGGAGTTCGGGTTGCTTTGGATTCGCACCGGGAGCTCAAGTTTCGGGATTTGAAGGTTTCTACACCTAGGGATTCATTCATCTTCCATTTTTCAAGCAAAACCTTGAGGTAGGGAAACAATTACTACCTCTTCTAGTTATATACTTATGATTTGTAGAATATATCTTGTTCTTGGTTTCAAATTCCTTGTGAATCATGTTTTCCCTCTTTATATGGGTTTTCCTCACTTTAATTTTGTGATCTATGAAATTGGTTATTGATTGATGAAATTGGGAGTGGAATTGACCTCCCTCCATGTTTAATTGTTGCCTAGCATTTCCAATTTGAGCATAAACTATCACATTTGTGTTTTGGGTTGAAATTCCACTCCTTAGAGGTGAAAATCTGCCATTTTCTAGACAAGGCAGCTGCTGCCCCTGTTTCTATGTTGCTGCCCTTGTTTTTCTGGGTGGTTTTCGGCCACTCTTCGACGTCCGTTTGACCCCCGATTGCCCATTCATTCTCGTATTTGACCTTTGGTATCATTTGATTCATGTTTTGACTCGAGAATTGTAAAATCATAAACAATTATGTCACTCTTATGTCACATGAAAGTTAGATGATTTTTGAAAAGCGTGTGTGGGTGTGTACGTAACCCTTTTATCAAAAAATGTGAAACAATGAAAGGAACTTGGAAAAATTGGACTTGTTAATGAAATGAAATGAAACGTTTGTGATAATGAGGTGTTTAAACCAATGTCATCATTTGGTAATTTTCTTTTTTGGATAAAGGCGTGCGGGGCCTATGGAACCCAGCAGAGGCAGGCGGGCCTGCAAATACCTAGCAAAGACACGTGGGGTCTACAGAACCCGACAGAGGGATTAAATCTCTAGTACTTATGAAAATGATGTTTTTCTTCAATTAAAGAAATGTGAAATGAGATTTTAGACTATCTACGGTGTTTTGTCAAAACTCGACTTGTGGACTTGGTTTTAAACTTGCGTGAGTAACTTGGGTAGTTTTGGTGAAACAAAGATGGAAACTTAGGTGGTGTTGAGTACTTTGAAATAAAAAAATGTTTTGAGGTACATATCGTATTTTGGTAGCAATGAATACTTGGACACAGTTTTGGACACGTGTGATACTTGTGGATGATTTTGACAAACTTAATAAACTAATGGGTACTCTGGGACACCTTAAAATCTTTTTGGACACTTGATATTACTTTGGACACGTGGGTACTTCTTGGACACGTATCCATTGTTTTAGCTACTGTTGTATTTCTTTGAGCATCTCTTATCTTGGCAAACCACATCATGTGCATTCATCATATTTATATACCTAGCGGTTGTAATATGGTTTTCCCTACGAGCTAGTGAGCTCACCCTATCTTTCCCACGTACACAGCATGGAGCATGAGATCGGATACTTGTAGAGTGATGCATTATGTGAAGCTTATGCATGCATGAAAATATTTTTCCATCTCAAGTTTTGTATTTTGATAAATGACAAAATAACTTTTGGTTATTTTGATGAAACTTAAGTATGAGAGTTTTATAGTAGAAGTGTGAAATTAGTAAGTGTAGGAATTTTCGAATACTTGGGAGTGTCGGCATTTTTCTGGTCTTTTTTTTCATAGAAAAGTAACTCCTTTGGGGCTTGTATTTGTTCTTTAATTCCTAACTGGCATGAGATTTTTACAATGAAAGTGAGAGAATAGTAGTACTATAATGGGAATAGGGTTGTAAACGAATCAAGCTATTCGCGAGTAGCTCATGGATTGGCTTGGCTTGGCTTGTTTAGTTGGGCTTGTTCCTAATCGAGCTCGAGCTAGAGTTTTAGGCTCATTCAGAATTTGAGCTCGGTAAAGCTCAGCTAGACACGCAAAAGCTTGGTTCGTTTATATAGGCTTTACTCGTTAAGCAAATTATACTTGTTTGGCTCGTTTACGAACAAGCTAAGCTCGAGCTTGATTTTTGACTTGTTTATTAAACAAGCCAAACTCGAGCTCTACAAAGCTCGGCTCGTTTGCCCCCTTAGAGTTGGACACACTCATGGGAGTGTGAGAATTCCAGTACTAATGGGGCTATAAAATAAATTGGGGAATTTAAAATGTTTAACCGCAAAACTGTGCAACAGCCAATACTAGAAGGACGCAGGGCGTAAATTACTCAAACTGTTCCAGCCTTCATTCTCAATCGCTCTCCAACATTTTCTTCTCTACCGATCTAGGGAAACGAGATCTGACAAAATTTTCCGCCATTTTCTTTCTTCCCAAAGAGCAATGGGGCTGGTAATCGAGAGCGAAATATGGGAGCCAAATCATGCGCTATATCTCGTCATACTGGTTTCATGCTTCCTCTCAATCGTCTGCCTTCCTCGCCGTTCCAACAGAGCTTCCACTCTTTTCGACCAATCTCTCCCGTCTTCGTCGTTCCTTCGTTTCCAGCGAAGCTTTCTACTTCTCTATTCTCTCTCCTCAGGTCAGCATTCTGTACTGTTTAGTCATTTTGATATGAATTGAATTCACTCGGTTTTACTGATGAGAAAATTGATGAAAAGTGAAAGAAAAAAAAAAAGAAAGAAAGAAAGAAGAAAACGTTACCATTTGGTTGGTTGATGGACGTGGACAGAAATTACTGTTATTTTTTTTGGTTTCTTTTGCTACCATTGATGTTTTCTGCAACCAAACGGAGCTTAAACCTTGATCTTAATAAATTATGTTGCTTTAAACGTTCATCAGCACCCAGAGCTGTTTTCAAATTGCAGTATTGGAAAACATGACGAGGTACAGGTGATACAGCCACATAACCAACAGTATCGGGCTGGATGGCACAAGACCTGCCATCCAGCCCAATAAATGGCCTTTATTAAGAACCTTGTCACTTGTCAGTACCTGATTATTGCTCTCTCTCTGTCTCTCCTAGTGATGGAAGGATTATGGTCAGTGTTTGGGGAGTATGAGTTGGCATATTATGGTGTTAATAAGGAGCAGATGATGTTCTCTCTTTGTCTCAGCTATGGAGCTGCTCTCCTCCTTGGTACTTTCTTGGGCATACTCTCTGACCTAATGTAAGTGAACATTGCTTCCTGTAGTTTGATTTCATTTTGTTGAGTGCATTGTGTATGATGCCATTTTTAGATATTTAGAATCCAAAGTTTGGTTTCTTGTAAGATTAAAAGTTAGTGGTTTTAATCTAGCACATATTTCTCCCTTATTTGAAAATACGGACAGGATAAAATACCATGCAACCCTTGGAGGATATCTAATATAAATTTTGTTCGATTGGTGATGTGAAAAGGGATTTGCTGTTTTAAGATAACTCAGAATCCATGAGAGAGTTGTCGATGACTTGGCGAATGTTTGGATTTCTTCTAACACTACAACAAAAAGTAACTATGGCGACGAAAGCTGTCAAGGAAATTCAAATTTCGTCGCCAAATGGGTCTTTATGGCGAGAAAATCGATTTCATCGGCAAAGAGTACACTATGTCGACGAAATTATTTTTCCTCGCCCAAAAACTAAGATTTGGCGATGAAATTTGAATTTCCTCGCCAAACATCAAAGATTGGCGACGAAATTATCTTTCCTCGCCGAAAAAGCTAACATTGGCAATAAAATTATATTTCCTCGTCAAATAGCTAAGATTTGGCGACGCTTAAGGGTGCTCATTTGGCGACGAAATTATCTTTCCTCACAAAAAAGCTAAGATTTGGCTAGGAAATTCTAGTTTCCTCGCCAATTGTTCAGAATAGGCGAGGAAATTTTGTTTCGTTGCCAAATGTTAATTTTAGGTGACAAAATATTTCCTCACCTTTTCTAGGACTATTTAGATTTTGATATAGATGTGTTGTATTATCCCAATGGTAAGATATAATTAACAACTTTAGTAGCTCACTAATATTATAAGACATTATTAGCAGAATATTTTTTTAAATTTTCTACTAATGATAAAAATGAAACTATTTTTCTCTCTAGTTCTTCTCATTCACTTTTTCTCATTAGAAAAGGGGAATGATAATGCCAAAACCCAAATTGTTGGTGCCAAAACATTGATTTCAAGTTATCATTGAATGACTTATATGCCCTCTTCTACACCCATAACTTTTCACCATCATTTTACTTTACAAAACTACCCCCGAATCTATTTTCTTACCATGTTTTTTATTTTTTCATATCGATCCACTTGCTTTTAATAAAAACCGACGCCACACTAATATTAAAAGGTAAGAGTACTCATGACCAAAAAGTGACATCGTAATCAACCCAAATCCAATAATCATGAATAATTTCAACAAATTCAACAACTCCAAGCACATAATCATCAATAATTTCAACATAAATTCCAAAAGTTCTAAGATGTGATATACAAATAATAATAATAACTCCAGGCACATAATCATCAACTTCAGTATTCTCAAAAAAACTCATCACGCATCTTGGGACTGAAGCCATGATTGTTGCCTGAAAATCAAAAAGTGATCAAAAAGAGAAGTTATAAAATTGAGTTATGAAATTACGACAAAAAAAAGAAGAAAAGCAAAGCTAATAATTCCAAAGATTATGTAGAGAATACAATAGTCAAAAGCAAAATGTACCTTGAGTAGTTGAGAGATTAAACAATAGGCGCATAGGAACCCACCTGAGCTCTCGAGGAAAATGGTTGAAGCTTCGAATGGTTGAAGAGAACTCAAAAGACTCGTAAAAGAGTTTTTTATGCTAGTTTATCAAACGATGTACTTTTTAAGTTCACAAGTTTTCAATTTTCTTTTATAGTAAACGAAATTTACAAAATCAAAGAATTCTTGAAGACATTAATATTTTCATAAAGGTTATTATCTGAATAAATTAAAATACTTTAAAGAAATCGTAACAACAATATGAACTGAAAAGAAATGACCAGGCATGGATCTCGAGTTTGTAGTTGAAAGATTTGCATTTTGGAATTAGAGAGTTCATGCACAAAGATCTTAAAAGTGGAGATAAATAAAATAATAGAAATTTTTTGACATTGATGCTTGAATCGGAGAGTGGCGTGATGGATAGGTGTATGGACTTGCAAAGGCAGGGTCGCAGGTTCGAGCTCGGGCTAGAAAGTAAAAACTTCAGTAAAAGCAAATAGCAATAAAAGATTTAAGAAAAAGTTTAAAAAAAACTACAAAGGGACTAAAATTAGACAAGAAGATTTTTAAAAAAATAGAGAGGTGAAAAGAAGTAAAAATGGTTTATATATTAAAAGTTGTAGAACTTTGCATTGAAAAGGAAGTTGGTGTGTTGGAAGGGTTGGGTAAAAGCAAATAACAATAAGAGATTTAAGAAAAAGTTTAAAGAAACACTACAAATGGACTAAAATTAGACAGAAAGATTTAAAAAAAAAAAGAAAGAGAGGAGAAAACAAGTACAAAAGGTTTATGTATTAAAAGTTGTACAACTTTGCATTGAAAAAGAAGTTGGTGTGGGGGAAGGGTGGTGTGTTATTGTAGGGAAGGTTGCTGGTTCGATTCCCAGTGGAAGCGAAGGAGCTGGGTAATGAATTAAGATTTTTTAGTTTCAGGGGTTTTAGGCGAGGAAAATATTCCTCGCCAATTGGACCGAATAGGCGAGGATAAATTTCCTTGCCAATTGTTCCTCATGGGCGAGGAAAAACAAATTTCGTCGCTAGTTGTTCTGAATAGGCGAGGAATGATTTCCTCGGCAAATGTCCGAATAGGCGAGGAAAACAACATTTCGTCGCTAAATGGTCAAAATACGTGAGGAAATATATTTTTTCCTTGCTAAGATTCCTTTTGCGGAAACCTTTAGTCGAGGAAAACGGGCGACAAATTTTTTCCTCGCCAATTCGTTTGGCGAGGAAATTTGATGTTTTAGAGATGAAACTGATTTGTCGCGATACGTGAATTTTGTTGTAGTGTAAGAACAAATTGAGACCGAGGATATGACTTGGGAAGCAAAAAAAGGATGTGCTGTGTTTAATACTTAAACTAATGCTTGTTGTACTTAAGGCTTCAGAGTTCAGATAAAAAAAGATTTTCTGGTCATTTGGAGATAATTCATATTGCTTGGGGTTTTCCGGGAATTTTGGGTGGGGGGAATTTCGGGTGGCTTCATGATGTAGGATATACTTAGGTAATAAAGATAATAGATTGGCATTAAGATGATGTAAATTCATGATGGTTTGTTCGACAGAATTACTTACATCTCTCAAATGTTTACTATGGTGTTCCTTGCTTCCATGCCAGGCAACGCATTACTAGCTTTAGTTCACTTTGTTGCTTCGTTTATTGACATTTAAGTTGTAACACTTTCTAATGTATGGATTACAAGGCATAGAGATATATTTAACATTTTGTTTTTATTTTTCTTCTTAGTGATGTATTATTTAATGCAGAGGCCATAAGAAAGTGTGTTTGATCTTTTGCATCCTGCACCTCTTTGTTGGTGTGTGGAAGAGAAGTTTTGCGCATCCAGGTGCCTGGTTAGCAAGTATTTGTCTCTCTCTTGCCAGTTCGATATTCTCCTTAAGTTTTGAGCCATGGATGGTGATTGAGCACGACAAGGTTAGTAATTAAAAAAATCAGTTTTTCTCTTTTGCATCAGTTTATTGCACCATTTCAGCGTAGGAAACGCGTGAATAGCCAGTAGGTCAATGTTTGGCGTCTGTTTCTATTAGGTATTGTTTGTGGTTTTAGTCCAATTGATCCTGTTCCACAGTGTAACTTTATGGAGATAGCTTCATACAACTAACAATTGAATTGTCGTTCTGGTTTTTCTTTACAGCTAGGGCACAGGCAAGATGCATTGAATGACATGTTTTGGTTAATGACGTTCACCGACTCTGCATCTTTCATTGGTAGCCAAGTGATAGCAAATTGGCTGGTTCATCATAAAATGGAGACTAGTGCCATTTCTCCTTCCACTGCAGTTGTATTGCTTGCAATTCTCGCTATCATTTTTGTCACTCGAGTATTGAAAGAAGTTCCACAAACACCAGCCTTTAAAGATTATAGGAGAGATTTCACTGCATACATCTTCGGTGGTATGCAATGCTTGCTCTCTGTCTGTCTTACTCCCTTAAGATCCTTTCGTGTTTACATTATGAAATTAGTTAAAACTTGGATGAGGTTGAGCAGTTAGCGGCCCATCATATAAAACAGTGGAATGGAACAGGTTATTGGTACAAAAAGTTTTAAGAGGGGTAAATCTACATGAAGCTAAAATTATGAAGCAAAGAAAAAAGTGTAATAGCCATTATCTTTTTTTTTTTTCCTTCAGCATAAAACATGTTGCTTTTATGGATGTACAAAGTCCACATCATGGCACATTACGGGACCATCTCGGGAAGAGTTAAAGTTTACCTGAATGCCATGTTAATGATATAAATATCATGTTACTGATTGAGAAACCGTCAGAGAATGACGCCATCATTGACGTTTTTTATTCTGTTTTTATGCTTTCTGTTGGGTTAGATAAACGAGTATGGATTTTAGCCTGGGCACAAGCTTGCGTTCAATTCTCTGTTGCAGTCTTCTGGATTCTATGGGCACCTACTGTAGTGGTACAATCTTGATCTCCAGCTGAGTTCCGTTTTTCCGATGGCTTGTTTCATCCTTGACAGCTCGAAAATGTCAAATGTGATAGCATTTCTAATAGTTTTATTTGTAGTGTTTACTGTTTTCGTTTAAGTTCTGGATTTTAGATCGTAGGAGAAGTGTGAATGGTCATATGGACAATGTCTGCCTAATTAATGCATAGTAAGACAAATACAAGTGACAAATTTGATCCTTAAGTTTTGATTAAAGAGGTTTTTAACTAAGAACCTGAGGTTTCATATCGTTGAAAGTACCATACAAATTGTTGTGAGAGTTTGAATATTATGGTGTGTACTATCTAATCTAGATATTTCGTCTTTTTGTAAAGTGACTTTCATACTACTAGAAGTTCTTCAACTTCTGCTAAGAAAAGAAGAGGTGGAATTTTGTGTAGAGAATTTACACTTTATTGATGGAACCCTAAATGGAAGGCATTGAACCTTGATAAATGGTGATAAAGTCTATCGACTCCATTCTTGCTAGTTCTTTGATATCACATACAACTCGTGATAGAATAATGTACACAATCGTACTGTACTGGAACTTCACCAGTTTTTCCTTGATTGTTTCAATCATGTAACAACTGAGTGAACCATGACCAAGATTGTTTGAACTTGTTGGATCGCCCTTCGAGGTGGCCCCACACTGACCAATCTTAGATGTTAAGAATATAAATAATAAAGGTGCCATCACTCTAAGTCTCTGACATCTTAAGCATTTTTTAGATGAGTTGGTGGTTAATAATCTAATATGGTATCAGAGCAGGCAGGCAATAGATCTTGTATTCGAACCTCACCGCCTACCTAATGATTAAAATTTACACGTGTTTAGCCTGCTTATGGGTTTGAGTCTGGCTACATGCGAGGGGACGTGTTGAGAATATAAATAATAAAGTTGTTGATCTCTCTAACAACTTAAGCTTTTAAATGAGTTAGTAGTTAACAATCTAATATTAGACATGAAAGAGAGGCCTATGCAACAAGACCAACTTCATCAAGTGATGTGATACCTCGAGAAGTATATGACACCTACTCAGCTGGAGCTCCCTCGGCCAAAGGCCCACTGGCATAAGCCTTGACAAAAAAACAGAGGCTTTACTCTTCTCATTGCCACTCTCTCTTTGTAGTCTAAAGCTGTCTAACTCTCCCTGAGTCTCTGGTCGTTCATAACCATCTTCCTGTCGTCATGTTCCTGGAGGGCCCAAGGTATGCCCGCGTCATTGAAGGCCCTTAAGTCCTGTTACTAGTGACTCATTTTTCTGTTCCATTAGTATATTTGGTGTTTTCTCAATTCACACTGCTTTCCAACTTTCTAACGCATTGTGAGTGTTAAAACTTCTTGTTATTCTGTCTTCATTACTTCCTATAAGTTCACAATTTCTGTATTAGAATGTGTGAACTGTGAAAGACATTACTGGGAGTGAGTGAGACTTATTTTTTCTTGTTACTTCATCCTTTCTTTATGCCTTTCACTTCTTTACTATGTGAAATTAGCCTTGAGTTGTAATGTTTCAGAGCAGAAGGATTTTCCCTTTTACTGCTCGGTGGCAGTTGGTTCAAATATTGGCACCCTGTAACATTCTGGTTGAAATTGCCAATTGTATAATCTGATATTCTCGTGGTTTCAGGCTGATGGGCGAGAAGTAAAGCTAGGGTTGATATATCCTTGTTTGCTGGGTGCTAGAATGCTAGGAAGCACAATGTTTCCATGGTTTTTCACTGGACCATTATCTCTTCGAACTGAGGATTTCCTGGTATATGTGTTCATGGTAATGGGTTCTGTTTTGTCCATAGTGGCTTATGATTATCAGGTATGGATGGTTTTAATCAATATTGTTTGGAGAACTCTTTTACTAGTTTTTGTTTTCCATAACGTACAGGTTTGGAACTTTACTTTTTTTCGTTTTTGTGCATGTGCAGGAAATTGGAGTTCTTGTAACGCTATTCTGTTTATTTCATGCTTGTGTTGGCCTGATTTTACCTTCACTTGCCAGATTGAGGACAATGTAATGATACCATTTTTTATTTTTTTTCTATTTACCAAGTTCTCATCTTCTTGATATATCTCCTGCTGCATCTTTCTTGTCTTCTTGATACACAGGTACATACCAAATCAGTTGCGTGGAGGGATGATTAGCCTTTCTCTAGCCCCTGCTAATGCAGCAATCTTGTTTTTTCTACTGCAAGTATGTAACTTTATCCTGAAGTAGAATAATGCTGCATCTCATAGTTTGACATGCATTCACAGTAATCTTCGGGTCGACTCCTCACACACTTCAATACAAGCACTGATATAATTTTTATGCTTATATCCTACCTGATGTATTCTTTGCATTTTATCGTCATATTCATTGGTTGAAAGCATCGAGAGGTTTTCCTGAGTTTCCCTGTTTATTACTCCATACGATAGAATTTTTGTCTACTCTTGTCATTTCCAATGTTTGAAGCACAGAACAAACTTCTCCGGATGTTTTGCTCTTTAAATGCATCACTTATTTGGGTTCTTTTTATTATTATTATTATTATTATTATTATTATTATTATTATTATTATTATTATTATTTAAAGCATTGTAGGCATTTTCTTCAACCTCTTGATAGTTATGTTCCTCCTGGCTGTGCCTTTTTTTTTTGCCTAATCTCTTATACGTATTTACCATCAAATATTCAGACTGGTTGCTACTTTGGTGCAGAGAGGCTACTATCAGAACATTGAGAATTCCACAATCTTGGCATTTGCTGCTCTGGGTCTTTTCTCTGCAGCAGGTTGCCTGCATCTTTTGAAGCGCTGGGGGAAGCAACCCAACCAAAACTGGCACAAGCCATGATTTTTTATGCTTTGGATCTTGGTTTAGACTGATGAGAGAATAGATGGGAGAGGCATTGAAAACAAAGACACCGCTAACAGTTGGAAACGAACTAAATCATGCAAAGACATCCAGGTGAACAAAAATTAAAATGGTTCAATATTCACCATTGCTGATCAGGACATGGCAGAGATAGAGACTAAAGTGAAGTGCAGATGGAAACAGGAAACTCAACTGCTGAATTTGTCTCTGAGAGACCTGGATTTGATTTATTGTTCTTCTACGCGACGAGATCACTGCAGCTAAACTAGCAAGGATAAAAAGTTCAACATGGTAATTTGCTGAGGTTCCGATTATGCAGATGACGGCTTAACTGTGTTCAAGTTGATTGTGAGAGGTTTTGGTGATTGATAACTTGAACTTAAACCTGTCTTTGATGTGAAGCCCCAAAGGTCTGAAATGGTGGTCCCTTTAGTTAATTCAGTTATTCTTTCATTCATTTACACTTGTAGACCCGTCAAATGACGAATTGGAAATTTTTCAAGAAGCTTATGGATTCAAACTTTTTCAAGAATAGTGGATTATGGAGCATTACTTTAATAGAAGCTTACACGAACTCAAATGTGATCATTCGTCGACAAACGAAAATGGTTATCATGATTGGACATCCAACATGCCATTTGGGCCTTTGACAACTCAAAATACTTCCATTCCATTACAGAATACCCATGGCTAACAAAGTTATCAGTATTTCAATAGCTCCTCTCTAAATCATGTTTGCCATCAAAACTGCCTCATACACATCTAACCTAATTGTTTGGCATGAAATTGAAATGTTGTTCATGGCATACATGCCCAAAAATTGTCATGAGAAGCCCAATTATGTATTAGATTAATAATCCCAGATCACGAGAATTCCCTGGTACTGCTTTGACTATGTACGTTCAATCATTCTGCTCTTGATTCCTGATCCACTTTGTGGCTACCCATTTCTGCCCAGCAATTACTGGGCAGCTCCCATGAAGTGAAGTCTGTAGAAACAGTTAACCAAGGCAACCATCAGAAGCTGGCAAACAGCTATAGCATAAAGCTGAAACTCATTTCGTATGTAACGATCCAAACCAATGCCAAAAAAGACACCACTAGCAAGATGAATGAGGTGCTCCCTTACATGTGATGCCTAACTTAAAGTTTTACCATTGCAAGCTAAAACTTATCCTTCTCCCTATATCATCCCTACAGAGATATTGAAACAGCACGCATGCACACATTCACGTGAACACAAACACATGCATAAACTTCTGTACTATTATATAACCATCGGGTATGACTTAAGCACCCAAGAAATTAAATTAGCGGCTAGTCATTTGGTACGCAAGGATTTCCTCAAATAATCCATTCCTAGTTCCTATCTTTTGGTAGGTCCAACCAGCCAGCCAGCTATCCAGGTGCCATGTCAGTTCATAGCTTCCCAGCATTTTTTCTTGATCTTTCTGGACTTCATTCATAAGCTAATAGGTGAGTAACTCCCATGTTAAAGGATTAATTAAAATGCTGGCCGATTAGTTTATCAACTAATCATCAATGTTAGTTACCAGTTACTCCCTCCGTTCCTAAATAAGTACCCCACTCTCTCTCTCTCTCGCCATTTTTCAAATAAAAAATTAAGTGCTTCTGTGTATCATTTTTTGAATTTTTTTCACATTGAATTAAAGTACTCATCGTGAACCTTAATTCGGTGCAAAAAAATGATACACCGAAGCACTTGATTTTTTTATTTGAAAAGTGGCACAACTTTTCGTAGTGGACACTTAATTAGAAATGGAGGGAGTACTACTCAGAGGCAATGTGTTATACACCACTACACCGGCTATTTGATTATATCATGTGTTTGCCCCAGTTAGCTAGTTTCTCATGATTGTGAATCAAAGAAGTATCCAGCAACAAGGCAAGATACATTTGAGGTTTAATTAAAATTAAATTCGGATGAATGTCAACCAGAAGAAACACTCACCACATCAATCGTACCATTAGGGAACAACGAATAGAATAGAAGACCATCCCCTCTTCGGGGCCTTATTTTCAATCCAACACACTTCTGGTAGTCGTAGTTCAAGTCCATGGGCAATCCATTCTGCAGATCAAAGCATCCAGTGACTGCCCACCATAATCCAATGGTCATAACAGAAAACGTAGATCAAAAGGCAACTAAAGGATTAGAATAGCTCTCTCAACTTACCTCGAATGGGAACATGGTTTCACCACCTTCTTCAACATCAGATAAGTACAACAAGAAAGACGCAATCTGCATCAAAGGAAATCAGTTGATATCACAAATACATATAATCAATGACACATAAGGCGTGAAGAGTTATGTTTGGGCGGTGAAAGCTACGATAACTGAATGGAAATAAACGCTCAGTGTTAAGTCCCTGACGTTTCATACTAGTAGTAACGTTCACATAAGATTCAATTTAGAAGAGCACCGTAGAACTAAGCACTTGCAATGCTAGAAGAAAATCTTTGCTCGGCAATCGAGATAAACCGAAAACAAAGAACTGAACACACTAATGCTAGTAACAATTTTATGATCTCACTACGGTACATAGAAAACCATAAGAAAGAGACATATCAGACATTCAACTGCAGCTACAAGTTCTATCCTTCATGATCCATCAAAACCATTGGAACTTCTGATAGCACTCATTTACGTAGGATTATCTATTATTCAATGTAGCAGACATAAAAAAATTGTGTTCAAACACTGGTTGGCACGCTTGGCTGTCCATGCACAAACTTCCCATGATTGAAAGCACCAAAAAGGAAAGTAGTGACTATTGAGGGTAGATACTTTTAAATAGCTTGATATATTTTGTTGGGCCCATTTCCTAACAGCTTAGAGCTTTTGGGACTAATGGTAACTTAATATGGTATCAAAGCTCAGGTAGCAAGATGTCTTGAGATCAAGTCTCTATATTTGCATTTGTTCCCTGGTTGCAATAGTGGGTACTTGGAGGTCCTCACAACAGGAGGAACCTCCGCCTCTTAGTATCTAAGGCGGCAAACATGGCTTCCACACACTGAACATCATTCATCTCCATGAGGTCTCACCTATCTCCTAAGCATCTATGGCTCTACGAGCTCGCAATTACTTATGGCAACTCTAACATCACCTAGGTTTGGACTAGGGCCTTGATACTTTGCTCGGGACATAAGGAGGAATGCAGTTTGGAGTCTAGAGCAAAAGGGATTGTCAGACCTCACCTCCTCCACCTTGACTGGCCATAGAGAGAGGGCCTCACCTACGTCACCCGATATCTGAGAAGATCTCTACAGCATCCCGGCTGACAAGTTGATACATTGGAGCCTGTATCACACATACCATCTGGTTATGATATTGGCCTTCATCCAACTGTCTCTGAGAGTCCCATGAGAAAGAACTCCAGTTTTGATCATAGCACTCAAAGAGAAACCCATACTCTGTTGCGCATTAGTGAGGAGAGGCATGCTTCCTTCTCCTCCAAGGATCAAGCATTCCGGCGAGCTCTCTCCTCTACCTCCGGTGGTCTCTAGCCTTTCTAGCGCCCGCCAATTCTCATAGGGATACCTCAGGTACTCTTCCCACACCTCACATCCACAGCACTATGTTTCTCCCATTTGCATTTTTTCGCAGCAAGTATGGATATTTGCATCTCCACGTGCAAGATGGGGTCACACATTAGGGAGGGTGTTAGATAGCTTGATATACATTGTTGGGCCAATTTCCAACAACTTGAGCTTATGGGTTAATGGTGACTAAACAGATACTTCAAACTTCAGGTGGAACCAAGAACAATGTGTTTCAAGTGCAAATGGGTTCTCAAAAAAAGAAAAAAAAAAGTGCAAATGGGAGTGCATGCAATGTAATTCATCCTTTTCAAAGAACTCCACCATTACTAGTTATTAGATATCACATCCTACTCTCGCTGTTCACCCGATTGTCCAACCGGGCCATCATTGATCTTATGATTTCTGGTCATTATTTGGGAGTAAACGTATGTATTAGCTAGTTCATTATCTGCATCAATGATATCAAGCACTTCAAAAGAAAGGGAATTAAATATGGTCGAATGAATATTTGTATTGTTACTTGGTTTTACCCTTTGGCTTTTCTGCGGTCCATATTCAGCAGGGTTGAATGCATCGTAATGGGAATTATATCTCTGTCCAATCTCATACCGCAGGATGTTGAATGCCTGAAATGTGTGACAAACTTATATTACTCGTAGAATTATAAAAAGCCCTGAAATAACTGGTAACCCGTTCAACGAAGACAGACTGCACATACCACAGAAAGAAGTTGATTTTTTCTGTCGGAAAAATAATTGGAAGGAGCTCACGCAAATAAATCACAATAATCATGATTTCAAGTGACAAACCACTCATTTTCTATATGCAGGGGAAAACCAATTAATATTATCAAATACATGATAAAGGGGCCATGTCATAGGTGCCTCTAGTACAACCAAAGACGAGGAGACCAAACAAAATTTGACAAACTACAGCTACAAGATTCTTATTAAGACAGCAGTTAAAATGTTATAAGTACAATATATCCCTTCAAAACCTCAAATAGAGGGGTATCATAGGGATTTAACACGAAGCAATCACCTTCAGGACATGATACCGATAAATGCACTTTTGGAAAATTTCAGTGTCTACTTGTTACCTTTTCCACAACAAGATCGAGTTCAGTTGACCACACAAGGACAATTCTCTTTTGCTTTTCCTCATTCTAATTTTCCCAAATAAGATAGTCCTAGGAATGTGAGGATAACGTAACTAACTAGCTGTTTAAATTACAGGTGACCAAAGTCTACCAAAAGAGAAGAGAGAAATAAAATAAGTTATGGGAAATGTGAACAAATTGGGTTACATATTTCCGATCATCATTAATCACAGTAAGAAGTTGATACGAGATTTGAGGAAGAGGCTTCAAGGAAAAATAGTATCGCTGTGTATATCCAGATATGCATTACAAGAAGCTAGGGAGTAAGCCAGGAACATGTAATTATCTGAATACAGCATCCCGTTAAGTACATACGACAGGAGAATGAAAGGTTTTTATTTTTTATGAGCGTCCAGTTATAATAGGTAATACAAAAATTCTGCACTTGTGATCAAATATAAATTGCATGGATATTCCAGATGCCAATAATTAGCAAACTTACTTGGAAGATCGAAATCTGGATCCAAAGTATAGCTACTATGCATACTCAAATATAGTGACTACAGCAGAAATTACCCAAAAATCTAGGTTAACACCACAGAAATCTTCAAGTAAACTAAGCAGCACTAAATATATAAGCAGCCTTCAGAATGACAAAAAGCTAGATTCAGTGCGAAAAGCTAAGGGAAATGATCAATTTGCCCATCAATATTCGAAAAGAAACTAAGCACAGTTCACTAGTTGATTCCACTGAGCTTTAATATTAATCCAAAGAGTCGATTAGATTTCTTTAAAATATAATTGGACTAACTTATGATTCTAGACGAAATTTTAGACTTACATTTGCTAATTTTGTTCTTCCCAACAACTCCACAGAATGCACCTATATTTTACTTGCAAACACAAATACAGAAGCAGTTTCTATTCTTATTTCTTTCTCGGTGTTCTGGTACTAAAGGTATGCCTATAAAATTCCTAGCCTAGGTCATGGTAATATGCAGGTTTCAAAAAGTTTTACGTCTTTGGTGTGTCAGAAATGCCTTGGCCTTGAGCCAAAATAAATATTTTCCTCCTGATATAGAACACGGACATTTAACAAGATCAGAAACTGATCATGAAATCATCACATATAACTTTTGAGAGATAACCAATGCAACACATCATAGAGGACAAAGTTGTGCAACATAGACATTATTCAGAGGTTGTTATTGACGCTATCTACAATGTTGCATTGGTTTAGACTGAAGTTTGCACTTCGCAACACCACTCATATTGGTTTTAATTATCTTTTCATTTTATCTTTTTCACATGACTGCATGCAAACAAGGACCAGGCATGTGAGGATAATCTTCAAGCACATGTTTTGGTTTGGCTAGATAACCTCGAAAATTCAGGTGTTTATGAACTCTAAGAATTATCAACAAGAACATCCACAAAACATAAACGTTTCATATTGAAATTTACCAAAGTAAATAAGTATATCCTTCAAACTAAAAAGGTAGGAGGAAGGGAGCAATGACAATGATTCAAGTTAGAGTGGAATTACCTCACCATGGCTCCTGGAAATCATGGTAGCCCTTGCAATTTTCTCCTCAATGAGATCCAAGGTCCCTGTTTTGTCTTCAGATGCACTTATAAACATGCCAGAACTGATTGAAAAGAAAGTGTACAAATTTATCACTTATTGCAACCAACATGCAAAAAACGGGAAAGAAAGGAAAGATATACTTTCTGGATGTCATGCCTATATGCTTGTCTATATCACACTATATGTGTATAAACTGTATGTACCTTGTTCTAATCCCCTTAGTGTTTTCTGCCGTTTCTCCCTCGCGTAAAGCCAAAGTTGATGGTGCAAGCTGTGCCTTTGCCATTTTAATCATGCTTTGACATTGTTCTACAGTTGCAAAATGGGGAAAATATAGAGCACGTGGTTTCCAGCTTAAAATCTACATAAGAAAATTTAAGACCCAAAGTAAATGAAGAATGTAAATAGGTAGCACTAATTGTAAAATCTGAGTAGATTTTCACAACCCATACGATAGTCAGATTAGGTAAAGAAATATAGAAAAAATGTGCAGGCCTACGAAAATGTGTCTATGTTCTATATCTGATTGGAGAAAGATCAAACATCATCTAGTAATATGCAAAGAAATAATATTCAGGAATGAGTTGCAAACAACATGGTTGATTTGATTCAATGAAGTCAACAAGAATTGAGAAGTTTTCTATCAAGTAAAACCAAATTACTGAGTAAAGTGACTTTCAAAACCTAAATCTACACAAACCAGAGAGCTTAGATGCACACTTAATGAATGAAAAGGCAAAGAGGAGATCAGAACAAAGCAGTGATGAATTGCGAAACAAACATATTTTTTCAGGAAGCTCTGTCTGCAATAAGAAATCAAAGAGCTCCATGCTTGTATTAAGTTCCCTGCAAAATAGTAGTTGCTGAAAACTACAGGATTGGGAACACTTCAATCTTGGAGGTAACGGGGTCAATCCTTGACAAATGCAAAGTTTGATAGTTTCTCTCCATTTACGGGAGGATTCAAAGTTTCTTCTTGAGTTTTACAGTAGCACTACTCCACCTAGGGTGGTTCAAGGTATGTGGTTTTCAGGTACACTTGTACATACACGAAAATATGGTGTTAGACTTCCTTTTACTTCTCCGTTAATGCAATTCTCATGATATGAAATATCTTTACCGATTGATGAAGACATCACTATTGGATTGTGGTTGAATGCTTGGAATGTGAAGAGTCTCAAGTGGAAAACTACTTCCACCTCCAGTTGTCATCAGGTAGGAGCAAACCTTAGGTTAGACCAATTTATTACTCAAATTTTCAATCATAAAACAGTATGTAGTCAGGTATTTCTTATCAATACTTTTGACTTCCATTCATAGCATTTTCGTCTTCATAAAACTTTACAAATGTAATTAACAATAGAGAAAAATGTAGAACTACTTAGAGCAAGTCCAATGGTTGCCAAAATTGGAGCTATACCCATAATTTGGAACCAGAAAATAGTACTTGGAGCTCCAATGGGGAGGCTTGGTTCTATATTTAATATGGAACCAAGGATGGCTTATAGACATTCTTGTCACATCACCAATCTAATTAATAAATTCCTTGGTATAGCAGTTTCAATCTAATTACAGAGGTAGCAATTATCTTTCCACAACGACAACTTTTTTTTTTTCCACAATTGCTCCAAATCAAAAAATTGATCTACGAATTATGGGGGAGTCAAGTCTACAAAGAATTACTCTAAAAATTCGTCTAACAAAAAAGTAGTCTACAAACTGGGGTTGAGAAAGCAGGGAAAATGAGATGGAGGGAGAGTTAGTTAATATTTGGAACCATTTCGTTCCAAAATAGAACCAAACACCGGAGACACAGTGAAAAAATTTGACCAAAAAAAAAAACACTTTTTGGTGCTAATTTATGACAATGGCTCTAGCATTCTACATTTAGCATTGTCCTTGCTCTTACGGATACAAATCTATAATATTCTTATGCACAACAAAAAATCACTTCAAATCACAGAAACGGAGAAATTCAGCCCAAGTGATAACTAAACAGCCACAAAGATTTAAATGAATGTCCGTATCAGGGGGCCGGTAGTGAGCTCTCTCGACCGTCTGATCCTTGATCAACGGTCCGGATAAATTGGAGTTAAAATAAATGTAAAAGTGCTTTTTAAAGTGTAAGACGATCTGGACCTTTGATCTCGGATCGGACAGCCGAGAGCTCACTCACTACACGCATGTAGTGAGCTCACTCACTGCAGCCCCGGTTCCGGCTGAGAGAAGTCCTTTAGGTGTGAAAAACTTTTGAAGCTCCATCACAAAAGTAATTTCCACAATCATCCCCCCTCCAAAAATCAAGTGTTGACGACTATTTTAAATGTGCCATTAAATTAATGTTGTGCAAAAATAGGAATCCATTAAAACCACCACTCCTCTATCCACAACCATCCCAAAAATGTGCACAAACCCAGTGGTTGCCATCCCTCTGGTAACAATAAAGTGCGTCACAGAAAAAGCAAAATGGAGCACCTGAAAGGGAATCGAAGTGACGAAACTTTCTCCGGTCTCGCCGTGAGGCAAGGGATCAAACTCTACACCCACGCCCACTGATTCCAGCAACCTCGGTGTTGGCTGTACCATAGGTACATCCTCCTGCTCACGATCAACCCAAATTTCACAAAAAATTAAGGTTAAGAGTATCCAAAACAATTGTGTGCGTACGTAAAAAAGAAACGGTAATCAAGGAATGAAAAGAGAAGAGACAGACCTGAGAGAGGAGGATGGAAGCGAAGAAGCCGGCAAGGAACAAGAAAAAGCATAAGAAGAAGACAGCAGGTAACCCTAGCTTCCATCCCCACCTCCACCTACTATTACCTCCTACTTTATTAACTCTTAATTTCATTTGTTTTCAATCAAAATGGTTATCAACAACAGCTGATCTTCTCTCTCTCTCTCTCTCTCTCTCTCTCTCTCTCTCTGTGTTTCTGACTTTGTGTCCAACAGAGAAGCACAGAAAATGCAAGAAAGATTCCTTTAAGTCTTACCCAGCGTGTTATCACAGTGGTTAATCCAATTGTCCCGCGGGTTGATTTCCCTCCGCGGCAATTTATCTTCAGACCACCCCAGCTCGTGAAAACTCGTGGAAAGAAGTTGCGTGGTTAATCGACTTGTCTCGACGACGGACGGCAATTTATCTGCGGACCATCCCAGCTCGTGAAAACTCGTGGAAAGGAGTTGCGTGGTTAATCGACTTGTCTCGACGGACGGGTTTACCACCAAAAGTCTTAGAGGACAGTCGCAATTGACTTGGAAGGCGGCGGGAGATTGGATTTTGCCTTGTACTGTTTCTGCGTGTGGGATAGAAATTTCTCTGGTGGTTTTGTGTCGTTTCAGATGTTTTGGCCCAACGGTTTGGCGTTAAAAATATAAGTACGTGGCGACTGGGAGGAAGAAAAGGGTAGAACAACGCGGGCAGAGATTATTCCGTAATCCTCCTGGCTGCCATTGGCTGGAGCAGGACATGTATGTATTTCTCCGTTGATGACGAAAAAAGAAAGAAACTTAAAAAAACTATTCACGTTTAATAATTCAGATCGTCCATTTTTTTAAATAATACTGTAAATCAACTTTTGATGTATTTATCTGTGTCTGATTAAGTTAATTTTTGCGTGAATAAATTATTTTGCTTACTTTTCAAGATGAACGATTTAAATTATTGTAATATATGCTCAGGAGACCCACAAAAGATGGTGGCGCTGTTTGCGCCACATTCGTAATTAAATTTGAACCGTTTAGATTTCTCTCTCTTGTTTTCTATCTCTAAAATTCAGACCGTTTAAAATATTTTTGAACGATTAAGGTACTGTCATTTAGTATCCAGCCGACACTCAAGTTTTTCTCCTAGAAATGATTCAATGATCCATGCCCAAAGGCACTATCATATAAGACTCATTTTGAATCATACGTTCGATATAAGGTCTACGGCTTGGTTTGACTAATTTGAAAAAAATAGTTTTTTGGATTATTGGTTTTGTTCTTATTCAAAAAAAAATTGCATTTGTTGGTTTTCGGTCTATTTTTTGAGGTTTTTTGGCTTATCTCGACGAGACGAATCCAAAAAGTATAAAATTATTAGCCAAATTTTATTTACAAAACTTAAAATTTGGCTAATAATTTTATGCTTTTTAGATTTCTCTTGTCGAGATAAGCCAAGAAACCTCAAAAAATAGGCCGAAAACTAACGAATACAAAAAAAAATTTGAATAGGATCAAAACCAAAAAAATCAATAATTTAGTTTTTTTCAATTTAGCCAAACCAAGCCTAAGAAAAGTCTCCTTTAAATGTGTAGTAATAAAACGATGTAAACACCATGTGACAGGTACCAAGAAAACACAGAGAATAATTTCCGGTGGATGCCATTCCCACAATTTTTTTCTCTTCCCGAATTCCTTCATTTTTGTTTGAAAATTGAACATTGAAGGTTTGGTAGGCGAGTGGGGAGTCCACTACAAATTTACAACTGGACTGCTGGTACTTTTTTTTTTTTTGGATCAGAACTGGACTGGTACTTCCTGATGTCTTTTTGGTTGGATCCAGCACATCCTCTGCCACTTTTTAGCTACGAAACCGTTTCGTTTAGAATTTTGTGAATCCTTCTCCAGCTTATTACTTTCACATCCTTGTCCCAACCATTTATTTTTGGCCACACCAAACATATTTTTCTCCGGACGATACAATTTTCGCATCACTTATTTTTCTCACCAAATCCAAGTGAAAAAACTAAGGGGTGGTTTGCGTAAATTGAAAAAACTAGTTTTTTGGTTTTTTTGATTTTGTCCTTATTCAAAAAAAAATTGTATTCGTTAGTTTTCGGTCAATTTTTTGTGATTTCTTGGCTTGTCTCGATGAGAGGAATCTAAAAAGTATAAAATTATTAGCCAAACTTAAAATTTTTTAAATAAGGACAAAGGTGACATCCAAAAAACGGATTTTTTGGATTATTTTTTGTCTTTATTCACAAAAGTTTAAGTTTGGCTAATAATTTTATACTTTGTAGATTCCTCTCGTCGAGACAAGCCAAAAAACCACAAAAAAATCGACCAAAAACTAACAAATGCAATTTTTTTGAATAAGGACAAAACCAAAAAAACTAGTTTTTTCAATTTACCCAAACCAAGCCTAAATTTTGATCTAGGCTCTGTTTGTTTCAACATAAAATATTTTTGAGAAAAATGTTTTACCCAATTTTTGGTGTTTGGTGGGATAACTATCAAGCAAAACATTTTTAAGGGTAAAATGATTTACATGATCGGGTGGAAAAGGTTTTCAATAAGTCTACATATCCAGAAATTTAATCCCGAAAACACATTCAAGGGGTGAGATTCACTCAATACACTGTTTACTGCCGACGATCCCGCAAGTCATTTTTGCCCAATGGCTTCCGTAAGCGACCATATGACTGGTTGCTTGTCGGTCATAAAGCTTCCCACTTAAGTTTTTTTTATCCGTTCCGCAGATGATAGACCCATTTTTCACTGGGAAAAATGGGAACTCGATCCAATGCACTCAATTCTCGTTGTTCTATCTTCAATTGGTACTGAATCGAGCTTGAAAAATATGTATATTTCTATATGTAATTGCTTGGGGGGAAAGTGATGCTCAAAATATTTTTCTGTTAACCGAACACCGTAAAATAAAGTTTTCGAAATTATTTTCTAGAAAATTATTTTTCAGGCAAAATGTTTTACAGTGAAAAATATTTTACATCGAAACAAACAGAGCCCTAATGTTAGCAAATCCTCCCCAAAAAAAAAAATATATATATATATATATATATATATAAATATAAATAAATAAATAAAAATTAAAAAAATTAAAAATTAAAAAAGAACAAACTAATATCAATCAGCATGAATTTTGCAAGGGCAAACTTCACTTGGATCTAACCAGGGCTAGCTATGTGATTTATGGGGTCTAAAGAGATTTTTTTTTTTAATTAGGCTTTCAACTCTCAATATAGCACAGTTAAAAACTACTAAGGAAAACACAAATCTTTCATAAATAAGTAATTCCAGTCATCTCAAAGCATAACTATTATATAAATCTATAAAATTGGAGGCCCCAAAAATTAGTTATAGTTTTAGGAGCCTAAAAAGGTGGCTTTATAGGCTTTAGTCCAAAGATAGCTCTAGATCTAACTAAAAAAAATTTAATCCAAACCATTCATAATGTTGTAATGAAAGAGTTGATCATTTATTTAAAAAATCATGTCGATCAGATGTTAAAAACATATATAGTTATAAAGTACATTATTATTGTTAAAATGAGAGGCAAATTTAAATTTTCCTTCATAAAAAATTATATTCGACCTTGAGGTTCCCATTATCCGATTGACTTGAATTTTGGTATGGACGTAGTCGTCAAGCTCTATAATATGAACGGTTCAGAACTTTAACGGAAAACTTGACCATGAAAATAATACACAAACCACATGGGAGTTAAGTGCTACAAAATGAAGTTTAGGAGGTCCATTGGCACATTAACCGAACTACAGGGGGTATATGTAAAGTTTGTCCTTCTCATTAACTATGCAATTCTCGATGATGGCAAATGGTTCTAATTTTATCTTTATGAACCTTTTTTTTTTGTGTGTGTGTGGATATACAAGAAGCGTTAGTTATAGTTAGTAAGAAGAATTAACCATTGGTCTTGTTCGCGTTGATCCAATTTTATCATATGTCCTCGAAGGGACCATTGTTCTTGTTCATGAAAGTATATAGTGCTTATTAACTTGGCTACCACCTCACTTGCTTTCAACCTGATCTAATCAACAAGATAGACAACTTATAGCAAAATAGGAAACCTAATCTCTGTCCTCGAGACATAAGCACGTATTGTAGAATAGAACCGAACCAACAAGCGAAATTCGATCGATCACTAAACAACGTAGAGAAGAAATACCAAATGCCTAATGAGGCACATATTCAAACCAATGCATAAACAATCAGGCTTAATGGATTCCAACAGACCTATAACTACCAAAACAAAAACAATCAATCGAAAATACAACCCCAGGAATCAGATCTGGCACAAGAAAACACACAAAGCTATACCCATAAACTAAACAGTGAAAATCAAAGAAAATAAACTCCTAAAAAGAAAAACCAAACTGGATGACCGACTCATTAAGCTACACTGAGTTGCATCGAGTCACTGAGACACAAAGTGGAACCAGATCTGAAAAACCAAAACCCTTGCACCATCAAAATCCATCCCAAAGCTGGAACTCCATCTGCAGTAGGACCAACCCCAACCACAATGTCATACCACGAACTTCTAGCGACCACGGGCCGCAAACCTGCAACCACAAAACCAAATAATGAAGAGCAATGCTACATACACAACAAAAATGTACAATAAAGTGAACAACACTCACATGGGATGTGAGCTCCACACACACATGAATCACTAGTGACGAAACACTTCGTCGCATAATGTAGGTCCTTTTTGGGGATCACTAATATTTTGGCGTCCACGTTGAGTACCATATTCTAATGGGTTTTGCAAATGTGTGCCTAATAGGCATACAATAACTACACACAAAAAAAATAAAAATAAACATGCACTTTCTATACTTTTCAATACACTTTTACATATTTCTATATATTTTTCACACATTTCAATACATTTTTTCAACCCTAGGCACATGTTAGTATTTTCCTATTCTAAATTTCTAATTATCATGCAATGTGTTGTAATGATGAAATGTGCCACATTTGTTATGTAGTGGAGTGAGTTCTACCAATTTAATAGTGACACCTTACACAGTACCCAAAATGTGGTATTCATATATGGTCACCATAGCATTGTTGTTAGGGAATTTCATCTTTTTAAGGGAACATTCATTAAATGCACGTCACCTTGAAATTAAATGGCCTTTTATTTTCCACTATTACCCCTTCTTAGTAATAAAGTTATTTATGAAGAGTAAATTTTAGAAATTCATCCACTTTTTTAGTTCACTTTCTAAAAAAGGTTAGGATATGTTCTACTAACTATGGGTTTTCTAAGCTATATAACAGATGTATATAAGTAGAATGACTTGTCTCGAAAAGAGTAAAAAGTCAAAAAAGCCCCAAACCAAACCAAGCCTTTACGTCCTAAATCAATCGGTGGCCAGCATACTTAATCCTTTTTCTTCATTGAATTTTTGTTAAACGCTACTTCATCGCTTAAACCCAAGATACTTAGATCTTTGCGCACTCACCAAGATCCAAAGTCAATTTGGGTCTTCCCTCCCTTGTCGTGCTTTCTACCCAAAGCTATCATATCCACTTCTTTAATCCATCAAGATCCGCCGCCTACGATATGCCCAAACCACCTTAACCTATTTTCCCTTAACTTCTCCTCTATAGGTGCTACACCCACCATCTCGCGAATTGTTTCATTTCTAATCCTATCACGTCTAGTCTTACCACACATCCACCTCAACATTCTCATTTCCGCTACATTTATCTTATTCACTTGTTGCTTCTTAATAGGCCAACATTCTGTCCCGTAAAGCATTGCTGGTCTTATGGCAGTTCTATAAAATTTTCTTTTCAATTTTGTTGGTACCTCTTGTCACACAAAGACACCAAGAAAGCTTCTCCACTTAAGCCACCCCCACTTGGATCCTACGTGGCCACATCATCTTCAATCTCTCCATCTTGGCCTAATAATAGAGCCTAAATACCTAAAATGGTCTCTCTTTGTTATCTCCTAATCTTGGATCATCACTCTTTCCTCATACTCACTTCCTCAGTATCACTAAACTTGCGCACTCATATACTCGGGCTTTTACTCCTACTTATCCCAAAAGCCCTTAGACTCTTAATGCTTCCTACCAAATTTAATTTAGTCTTAACACCACTACGGCTTTCATCTACAAGGACAATATCATCTGCAGAAACAACATACACCAAGGGATATCCTCCCCGAATATGCCTAGTCAATTCATCCATAACTAATGCGTAAAAGGTGCGGGCAACAAATGACCTGCGTAATCCTATGCGGATGGAAAATTCACTGCTTCTCCCCGATTTGGTGATCTAATGGCGTGTGGCCGGATCGACCTTCATACATGTCTCTCACCACATCAATATAGCCTCTCCGTCACTCCCCTTCTTCCGTAACCCACCATATAACGCCTCTAAAAGACTTATCATAAGCCTTTTCCAAGTCTATAAAAATCATATGGAGATCCTTCCTCGTTGATCTGTGTATTTATACTAATCTCCTTAGTAGGTAAATAGTTTCCATAATTAAGGTTCATGTCATAAGGTTCTAACGGGTTTTTTTTATGCTTGTTTGTCACCTACCTAACTTGACAACCCTCCTCCTTTATAAAATTTAAGTGATTTGAGATCAAAGATCCAAAGAACTTTAAGAACGTCACAGGCGGAGTTAAAAAGTCAAAAAAGCCCCAAAACTCAAAAATCTCCTTAGTGGAATAACACCTCATTTTTTGGAACATCCCAAATAAAATAGGGGACCACGTGGGATGGAACCTAGTATTATATTTCAACAATAGATAATACGATTTTAATGTAAATAAACTTGTTATTTCTTATCTATACCGTTGATATAAAACAGAGAGTTGCCCGAAATTGAAGGCTTGCCGTATTTGGTCCAATTTATCCGATTTTACCCCTGCAAATTTTGGCTTTATGTTTTTCCCAATGTTGCCCCTCTATTGGAAGGTATATATATAGCTTTAGTTTTATTGGTAATTTGGTCTCTGACTCTTGACATACTTTTTTTTTTTTGTCCCTTTCTCTTTCGTTTGCTTTTGTGTAGTATCGATGATTGTATATGGCTCACTTCGTGATCTCACACAAATAATTTGAGCTGTCTAATAATTTTAAAATACTCCCTCCGTCTCTTTCTTATAGTCAACTATTTCATTTTTTGTTCTCTTAATAAGTGTGTATTTTGAGAAATTAATGGGTAAAAATTTTCACAATTATTAATTAAACTTCTGAAAAGTTAGTGGGTAAAAAGTTAATGAGTAAACATGGAGGGTAATTTTAGAAATGTGTAAAGTAGAGGTAAAAGTTGATATGAAATATGTAATAATGATGTTTATTTAACAATTTGAATTAACGAAGGAGCACACTTAAAAAGAGGCCAAGTGAGTAATTATACTCAACTACCGACAAAAACTCAACTCATATTCATATTGAAAGCAACGATCACGACACCATTCCACCTCTTACCATGTATTCTGAACTTTGGAATGTATACAATTTAGGATTCCGCTTCTATGTCGTCCAAACCCAGACGATAGGAAGCAATTATATCCTGACAATCAATGATCTAAATTAGTTATAGACACTTGACTGATAATTGTTAATAATAATTTTAAAAAATTAAAGACTCTGTTCGTTTTCCAATTTAGTTTTAGTTTTGATGATATCATCATTTTCCTAATTTATCTCTCTATTTCTTTTCACTCATTACACTTGATGATATCATCAAACTATCTAAGCAAACACAGCCAAAAACACTTTTGAATGTCCAAAGTTTCACAAACCTCTATGCAGTTGAAACAAAGACTGCCAAGAAGTCATTCCTTCTTCAATATGTGGATAAACAGTATCACACCGATAATCCGAAGACGTGAAATAAAAAAAAACCCTCATCTGCAATTTAGCAATCTGCCGATCTCTTTTCAAACAGTGGGTCCCACCTCATATAAGCGTTTTGTGCAAATATTGTGTAGTGTTGTGAACAAATGTGTGTTAGTCTAAAATACGCTAATCCTAGGGGTGAAAAGGAAAATATACAGATCAGTTTGATGATTAACTTTTGGGTTTCACACGAACAACCATGCAAGAAATCACCTCAATCGAAAGTGTATAAGTGTTCAATCTAAAGCCCGTCCTGTGGACCCAAAATGGGTCTCTGAATTAATCTGTAAATTTTTTGTACATTTCTTTTTGTACGCAGCGTATGTCAGTGCCACTTTTAATGTACAAACCAAGTCCCCGTGAATTCGTGAGAAAACCACACAAAACAGCGTGCAAGGAACCACATGCCACGTTGCCCAAGCCCGCTACCCACTCTCTCTTTTCTGAACC
This sequence comes from Vaccinium macrocarpon, assembly GCA_022606695.1. Lineage (NCBI taxonomy): Eukaryota > Viridiplantae > Streptophyta > Magnoliopsida > Ericales > Ericaceae > Vaccinium > Vaccinium macrocarpon. Next base: position 26,351,317 of record CM040181.1, on the reverse strand, counting down.
ACAAAAAATGTATATATATATATATATATATATATATATATATATATATATATATATATATATATATATATTGCTGTTTTTAGTCCACATTTTCCCCCTCCACGTAAATAATTGATTGATAATGCATGGCCCCCAAACAATATGCGACCATTCTTTCAACTATGAGAAACACACAGTAGCAGTTTTCTTCCTTCTCTTTTCTCTTCCATCTTCCCCAGATCTCCGGCACCAATTCCGGCTCAGATTTCTGGGTAACAAATGTTTAGGCTGAACTTGTACTGCTCTTTAGTGCCCGGTCCAAGACAACTTGTGAAGACTGGAATTAGCAGTTTTGATTCATGGGTAATTGGGTATCACAGACCACAGAAGCTACCTCAGAGGACTATTACAAAAGCACTCAAAGATGAGATGGATGGAGGTACAAGAGGATTACCTAGTCCGAGCTGGGACCCGGGACTCGAAGTTGAGGTCCCTTTCGAGCAAAGGCCGGTATGTACTACACCCGATGCTTCTTCGTATGAATTGGGATGTCTGTTGATGTTCTAATAGTCTTTCTACTCATTCACTGGGCTTGTATTCGGCTTGTTAAAAACGCGTTCTTGATTGACTCGTTGAAATTCGATGAATTAGGCACTGGACTGTGTACACTTACACCAAAACCTCAGTTCATGTAAAATAGTTTTATCTGATTGCTTACAGCTTACTCATGGGCTCAGCTTGTGTTTGGGCCGTTAACAAACTCATCCTCGAGCCGCTTGTTGTGTAAAAAGTAGAGGGTAAATACTGGTCAAGCTCTTTGATTTTCTGACATTGGTTAGGAAAGTTTATGTGACATAAAGACATATGGCTATACAGAAACCAAGTTACTCGAGCCTGTCAGCTTGTGCGAGATTGCTCGAACCACTGTTTCATATTGTTTTCCATTTTTGTATTGTGGGGTTTCAGAAGCACATGCAATGATGAATATGAAGACGCCTATTATTTTGATATCCTCTTGTGTGCAGAAACGATTTCCGAGAAATCTGAAAAATATCATTTGATGTTTCATGAAATGTGGAAGGCTTTCAGAAATTTTTCTGATAACAATTTTCCAACACACTTCACCAAGCAAGTTTTACGTGTTATCCAGAAAATGAAAATGGAAAACGGAAATGACACTCCGTAGAGTCCGTAGAACATGTAGCAATCCAAGCATGCCCACATTCTGAACCTCGTTAACTTTATCAAACCAAGCTTGAATAACCATATAAGGCTTATCAACATGGCTTCTTTTTTAGCCCTATCTACACTGAATGGAAAGGGAGAAAAGAATCGAGAACCTTTGGTTGAGTTCATAAGAATTAAGAACCTTTGGTTGAGTCCATACAGAAAAGTAAGATTTTGTTTGTGAAATCTTACAATTTATCAAATCAGAACTGACAGTAATCTGGTTATACTGTAGGTAAATGAGTACTCATCTCTGAAAGATGGTGGTCTATATTCATGGGGCGAACTGAGTCCACGTTCCTTTTTCCTGCGTCTAGGTGGTCTCTGGCTGGTGACTTTCACAGTTCTTGGGGCGCCAATTGCGGCTGCAAGCTTCAACCCTTCAAGGGTAAGTTAACAACAAAAATATCTTGGCAAGTAAACGTGAAACTCAGAAATGGAACAAAATAAAATGCATATTTGCAATCCAGATTGAAGCGCAATGACAAATCTGTTGTCTTTCATGAATTCATACTCAATCGTTTGAAGCTTGAACAAGCCCATACCAAGTTCTTGATACAGATGTTATGCTACAACTATCCCTAAGGGGTAAACAAAGAAAGTTTTCATTCCTTTTGAGAAAGACATTGCCTTATCACCCTGTGAGGCAGTCTCACATTTTAATAATCAACGACAAATGATGAAAATCACAAATGATTACTGCTTTCAAATAGAGTAAAGGACATTGAGGAGAAAGATATTGAAGTGCAACCGTATCACAATCAGAGATAAATTACAGTTATGCTTGTTGGATGTCCTGAAACAACCTAATGCTGCTATGAAAGTCAAATTTTAGTGATTTTTTCTATCCATACTTTTGCAGGAACCTCTACGGTTTGCGCTCGCAGCTGGAACAGGGACCCTTTTTCTTGTGTCGCTAATTGTCCTGAGAATTTACCTGGTATCTTTTCATTTTAAAGCTATTTATTACTGCTGTGTGCATGTTCCATTTAGCAGAGATGACCCACAACCTCTGAGTTGAAACAAATACACCAGTCGTGTGCTGAATAGATTAACATGAGATTGTGATGGCACAACTATTTTAGAGCAGAAAACTAGGACAAGAATACTGCAAATATGTTTTCCTTCCTCTCTCTTTTACTTGTTGAGCTATATCTGTTCAATTATTTCCATTCTCTATCATTATACCCCGGCAATCAAGAAATGACAAGTGATGATTTTGTTCTAGCCTTCTAGGAGTACTCATTTTATCTGAGGAAGGGACACGATTTTGTTAAGCTTATTAACGAATCAAGGAGACGACTGCATTCCAACGAATTCCAGTGGAATTCAAATGTTATGGTGAATATAAGATACAATTTCCAAGAGGTGCAATGACACTTGGTTTATTTAAAGAGGCAAATGATTTAACATAAAGCAAAGGCATACTGTCATAGCCGGACAAGATGCCAGGAATCGAGCTCTCTAGGGAAGAAGGGGATTACAGCAGAAATAAGTTTTCTCGTGCAAGCAAATGTGTGCATGAAGCAAGGCTCTGAGCTAATTCCTAATGGGTATACTGCCAAAAAAAAGTAGCAATTGAACTTGCAACTAAACACGTTTGTCAATTTGGGAAACTTATTACACTATAGAAATTGTCTCTTTTCAGCAGCAGTTAATAAAACATCTTATTTGAAGGTTCATGGATATCTTGATAATGGAATTGTAAATCTCTCAGGGATGGAGCTATGTTGGTGACAGACTTCTATCAGCAGTCATACCTTATGAAGAGACCGGGTGGTATGATGGACAAATGTGGGTAAAGCCACCCGAGGTTAGTATCTTCCCATTTATTCATTCGCCCTATTGTTTATGGGGGTATGGGTTTGGAGGCCTGGACTCACAGTTTCTTGAAATTAGACATCCGGGTACAAATTTGGGATCTGGTAGATAAAAGCAACCGTAAATGAGATGCCACTGGTAACATCAACACCTATACCAAACCAAAAACAAAGAGGTTTTACCTTTGCATCCACTCAAGCCTCTAAATACTCTAAAAAGTGTAAGATATAGTGTTCCATTGTTGCGTGAAGGACCCCCAAAACCAACCAACATTCCCAGAATTCTCTCTGATTCTGCATTCCCTTTACTCATAGATGTCAAAAAGCTTGTTTTGTACACCAAATGTTACGATTATCAGCTAGAGCTTAAGGTAGACTGTGGATAAAAAGAATGAGTCAAGGAAGAGGGTGAGAATTAGCATGCTCTCACGAACAATCTAGTTGCCTTGGAACATTCCCTTTATGACTTAAAATGTCATTGCTTTTCTGCAGATCCTGGCTCGGGACAGATTGTTGGGCTCATACAAGGTACTCAACTACTGATACATCGTCGAGATTCATCCAATATGTAATACTGCAGATCAACAATAATGAGCAAATTGATCGCAACGATGCTTGCTAATTGGTAGTGATTTTCTATTAACCATATCAAGTAGTATAAACTCGGGGTCTCCAGGCATTCACTAATCACCAATACACACCACCACACACAAAGAAACAGAAAACAACGATAATGACTCATTCTGCCTCCAGGTCAAACCAGTCATCAAATTGCTGAAACAAACCCTAGTGGGAACAGGGGCATTACTCGTTTCAGCAGTCATGCTATTCATCTTTGCTACCCCAGCCGAGGATTTCATTCAGAACACATTTGGCATTCCCAATGTTTCAGCCTCAAAGAACAGCTCAAAATTCAACTTAAGGTACTTAAAACTCACATCATGTCTCCAAACCTACAGCTCTCATGACCTTATGTTACATCCATTTTGTATTTTCTGTATCTAAAAACATATAGAAAAGAGGAGCTGCTAAGATTGCCGGTGGAGGTGAAGGCCGACGATGATCTGGCAGCGGCTGCTGCTGAGGCTGCAGATGGAAGGCCAGTCTACTGCAGAGATAGGTTTTATCGCGCATTAGCCGGTGGCCAGTACTGCAAATGGGAAGACCTATTAAAGTAAATCAAGAGGAAAAGAAATGCATGTATCACGTTCACAATTCGAGTTATCTCCATGTTTCATTACTTGTAGTTGAGAAAGTCTGCGTGCACAGATTTATATGCACGGAACGTATGTGTTTCGAATTGTCTGGTGCATCTGGGTCCAAGAAAATGTAGAGGGCTCATACATCATCATACGGTTCTGGACATATTTCTGTCTAGATGTATGCGCACAAAACTACATACGTAGCATTGCTCTTTGTAGTCACAAGGGTAACAAAAAAATCCAAAATACTAGTTCATCGTTTCCGTGTAAATTGGAATTTCAATTGCAACAGGAATCAATTTCAGAGAATAGAGAGAAGTGATTTATTAACTGTTAATTGCTTAATACTCCACAGGAACCAGACAACATACGACACGAATGAGGTTGTATGAATAAAATTACAATGGGAAGAAGAAAAATGACTTACCGATAGGCATGGAAGATGATTTTGCCTGGGACTCAGGTTTGCTAATCTCAGTTCAATTCTCTTGGATAGACCACCTCACCTGTAAGCATGTGAAAGGGCTTCTCCACTATAACGATTAGTTGAGGTGTGTGCATGGCGGCTAGCGTTTGCTTCGCTTTAGCTAGTTTGTTTGAGGTGCATGCAACTCCTTAGGCCGTGTTTCGATGACCGGAATCTTGAGAAGAAATATGAATACGATTACCGGAATTCTTATAAATTTTCTTGGGTAGGAATAGAAATATGATTACTAAGAATCGAATTAGATACCTTGAGGAATTGTATTTAGGTGTTTGAATTAATCTAGTAATCTTACGCGGGAGCTGAGAAATAATTATTTTGAAAATTTATTAAATTTATTAGAGTCAACATCTCTTTTTCTTAATGAATGAACTAGGAATTTGAAATTCTCATGGGGTAAGAGAGAATCGAATTCCCACTTAGTTTGGAAATGTGATTCCTGGTTTAATATATCATTATGAATCACATTTCTATTTATGTCTCTACCAAACGTCACAATTAGAAAAACTTGGAATCACATTCTCGTTTCTGTTTCTTTCAAGTGTTGGAATAATAGGTAGAAGATATCACATTCTCATTCGTCTTTGAGATTACAGTCATCGTAACTGAGTCTTAAAAAAAGATGCCGTTATGAAAACATTTTTACTAATGTCTGATCAAGTTGAATTTTTACGTGAAATAATACGTACTCAATGAGACAAAACAAAATGAACAGTTAAGATAAAAATATAAAAAAACGAGACCCGACTTGAGACCCACAGCAGTACATGGGCACTCTAGGCTACAGTACAACACACTCCCCGCTTCCAGATAAGATATTTGTAGGCATTTTAACTGGGGAATTTAGGCCTCCTTTGGCTAAATACAAAAACTAGTTTTTTGGTTTTTTGGATTTTGTCCTTATTCATTTTTTTTATTTTTAAATTTGTCAATTTTTGGTTGATTTTTGTTTTTGATATAATTTTTCGTCTTTATTCACGGAACTTTAAGTTTGGCTAATAATTTTATACTTTTTAGATTCCTCTCGTCGAGACAAACCAAGAAACCACAAAAAATCGACCAAAAACTAACAAATGCAAATTTTTTTTTGAATAGGGACAAAATCAAAAAAACCAAAAACTAATTTTTTGTATTTAGCCAAACCACCCCTTAGTCAGGGTAGACACGGTGCTGGTGCTGAGCCAAAGATGGAGAGGAGTTGCGCTGTCACATTGAGAATGTTGACGGCAGTGAGGTTATAGGCCGGCAAAGGAACATTTTACATTTACCGACGAATATGCGGTGCCGGCTCTAGAAATTTTTAATAGGGTGTTCAAAAATTACCTTAACTCTATTAGCTCTATCAATTACTCATATATTGAAAAAAATTCATATAAGAGTGTGTGGTGAGATCCAAATTTTTATATTTTGCGCCAAGTGAATTCAAATCGGTGCATAAATACAGAGCATTTTTTTGTAGGAAATTATGTGGCTCTGGCTAATACTTTTGCACGAATCTTTTTAAACATAAGCTTTTATTTTTTAGGTAAGAATTGATTGTTGTTCTGAGAGAAGTTGCATAACAACAATACCATTTGATACTTTCTTTTTTCTCTCTTTACTTTTCTAATAGTAATCATTAAAATATGTACATTATTTTGAGATAGTGTATTAGATGTTCAATTGTAAATAACTTGGATTGCAGAGTGTTTTGTTCACAACATAGGACTAAGTATTCAAACAAAATATGAGATAAAATTATTATATGTAATATAACCAAAAAAAAAGAGATCATCTTCAATTGGTCACCTTTTCTTATCTGTGGAGCCGTCTACGATTGGACTGTAGTGGATGTAACTGGTTGGTCAAAGTGGATTAATTTGTGAGCTAATTTATTAGGTGGCGGTTCATTTAATTCTACACGGGTGTTCATTCATATTTTGGTCAAAGTATGGGCAAAGGTATGCTTTGTCCCTTTAATTTGGTTGGGCTATGAGTAAGCCCAATAAAGATTAGCTAGGACCTAGCATTTCAAACTTTTGGGAATATTGAGTTGGGCTTTCAGACCTAGTCAAGCAGGAACGAAAGATGCTTCCGGTACCTGACAAGCTAAGAAACATTTACTAACTGATTATGCCCCCAAAAAAAAAAAAAAAAAAAAAAACATGCTTCCTCTGTATCTTTTTTAAGTGATCCTTATTGAAATACATGCAATTTTAAACCCTCAAAAAACATATTTCTTTTATAGAATTTTTAATTTTTTTAATACCAAATTAAAGTGTTCATTGACTATTTTAATTTGGTGTAAGAAAAAAAATAAAAAACATGCTACGGAAGTGCATTTTTTAATGGCTATAGAAATACACGTTTTCCAAATGTATCATTTAAAAAGCGACGGAGGGAGTATTTGTTTGGTTGGTCGTTTTGAGATAAATTTTGTAGATAATAGTTTTATATATGGTTGTGTATTTTTCCTTCTTTAGAATTTTTTTTAATATTTTGAGAAACCTTTTTACTTTTTGAATAAAAATATGCTAAATCTAAAAACTTAAAAAAAAAAAAAAATTTAATAAAAAATCATTAAAGACAAAAAAGCATGGATGACAATACAGAAAAAAATTTAGAAGATAAATTTTCAAAACTGGAAACCAAACGAAGTCATGCGAGCAGTATTCCCATAGCATTGTGAGGTGCCATGAGAATATGTTCATTAGAGAAACATATCTTGACGGAGTCTGGAATTTGCCTCAGTCGAATAAAAAATAAACTCAATCTCAGCAAAAAAAGAAAATTCTAACAACAATCATAAGACAGTAACTTAATTTTTTGCACTCAAAATAAGAACAAATTTAATATTTTACAATGAACCCATATTATTCAGAATTCTATGGGTTTATTTAGACATCGACCCCAAATTTTAGGAAATTCAATTCAATTCTATAGGTCAGACTGCATACAAAAAAAATTGAATTCCCTGGTAAATGGATGGCATGCACCGCGAATAAGATTAGTTGAAGTACGCGTAAGCTGACTCGGCGCTTTTAACTGTTGGAAAAAAAGCGACATAACAATTTGGCTCTCCCATCTTAAGCAAGTTGTGTCTCTCTTCACTTTAATTCTAGCATATAAAATATTCATATTTGTTAATAAGATGAAGAGAAACCGTTGTTGAAATACATGCAAGCATATAAAGGCAGAGTTTCTACGGCGGTATTTTTGGTATTCCCAACGGTAATTCGGTATTTTTTCTCGAGTCATTCCTTCCCCTCACGTGCATCATAAATTAAAAATACCATTTACGGAAACATACCACACTCATTATTAACTACAATGGAAAATCAGTATTTTTAGTGGAAACTTGCTCAAAGTGAAGTTAAGATGGCAAGACAAACATTTTGATCAGCAGGAGTAGCGCCACACTCTAAACTTGGGTGGCGGGGTATCACGTGGCGGTACCCGGCGGTCATTAATTCCTACCATCTACAAATTAATGTTTTGAACAGTCCAAAGTTTAAATAAACTCTTCCACTATATATTATTGGCTTAGATGGATGACTGTGATTTGGCATTACGGATATCACATCAGACGCTATGCAGTACCCTCGTACCCAAGTTTTTCTCCTACCGTACGTGTACAAATATTTTGCTGTCACTACACAAAGGATTAACTAATTAACTAAATTGTCTCCCCTAAGAATCTACTGGCCAATTGATATCGGGTGTTACGAGTACTACGTCAAGTGCCACGTGGTACTCGACACACACTCAAGTTTTTCTCCAATGTACGTGTACAAATATTTTGCTGTCACTCCATAAAAGATTAACTAACTAATATTATTCAAGCCCGTGTTTTCCTCTCAATCTTACACCTCGCATAACTGATCGACACGCGTATGACACGTGTTAATCTCACAGAGTACCAGAAAATTCCATATAACGACCAACCAACCAACCCACTAACCAATAGCAAATCACACATTCATCCACAAACATTTTAGAGAGAGAGAGAGAGAGAGAGAGAGCAGAGATGGATAAGGGTGGAGAGCAGCAGATGATGAAGAAACCAGAGGAGAAAGATCAAAAGCTAGAAGGGTTACCGACGGAGACCAGTCCGTATACCCAGTACAAGGACGTGGAAGATTACAAGCGTCAGGGGTACGGCACCCAGGGCCACCAGGAGCCCAAGGCTGGCCGCGGCGGTGGTTCAACCGACGCCCCCACTCTTTCCGGCACCGCTGCCCACGAGACTCAGCTTTTCCCCACCGACGTCGTCAACCGCCGCGGCGGGTCTTAGTTAACTTCATTATTGGATAATCACACGTTCATGTGGGGTTCATAAACTTGGACGTGACGATGTCCTAAGATCACTAATGAATAATCTTTTCTGTTTGTTTGGTGTGTTTGAATCATGCAACAACTTCGTTGATCGGAATATGTTTTGGGATAGTTTGGTTTTGACGGTATGTTTTTCATTTTTTGATTTAAAAAAAAAATTGATATAACGATTTGTTGGGTCCAGAGTGCCCCACAGATTTGGTTAAACAATGCCACTCTCTGCGTTTGCTCTATAAAAACAGACTTGTGGGTGCGATGTCGAATGTCATAAAAGACTTAATTGAAACATTTTCTACCACCAATTGGTTTCAAGAGAGTCCGTGGAAAAACGGTCCGACACGATTAGTCTAAAGTTATTCCTCAAGACATTTTCTTGGCCAGATCGATGAAGGAAATGACCATTTAAGAATAAATTTTTTTTGACGAAATTTGACATCTGAAAATGTCGCAAGAGAGATTCTTGTGGACGTTACGCTCCGTTATGGCTATTTTTTTTTTGGGCCAGGGCGGTTTCTTTAACTGGGCCGCTGGCCTGAACAAGCTTAAGGGGGTGTTCCACTGACTTAGTTTTTTCAAAAAATTGTTTTTCTAAAAAACCGAGACAAGTCATCTTCTCACAATACATCACATAGATACAAAAACCAAGGCAGTTTTAAAACAAAACAAGTTAGTGGAACACCCCCTAATTCGAGAAAACACTTGATGGTTCCGTTCCATGGTAGGAAATAGAGACCTAGTGTGCGCTCCTTAGTATACGGATTTGAACTGTCGAATGTATTTTCAATGGACTTTATCATCATGGCACTTTGCATATCCTTGTCGTCCATTGCCAAATGAAATTCGACATGTGCTTATGATTGCTGCTAACTTTTCTTGCTGATACTGCACATTTTGTTGCTGCTGCAAAGCTCAGAAATGCTGCTAATATTGCTATACCCACCTGTTGCTGTTCTCTGGCTGGATGTCTATTTTTCTTGGCTGGTTTATTTGGCTGGTGTATTGATTAAGATCCTTTATAATTTGCTAGGGTGTTGCTCTGCTGAGGCTGTAACTATAATGTGGTTAGCTTTTTGTTGGTGTCTGGATGACCTCTTGTCATCCATACTTCTTTCAAAGTTGTCATCCATACTTCTTTCAAAGTTTGTTGCCTGCAGAGCCATGAAGAGACAAGAGGGGTCAAACTCTAATTTCTCACAAGAACTTTTGATAGTTTGGAGTTAAATTTTGCAATTTCAATCTTTTAAAAATTTAGTAAATTGTCCCAACTTGCTTAAAATGTATAGAATTCTCAAGTTTTTTTTTTCTCTTTTTCGAGAGTTAATTGTATAACAAATGAGGCTATGGTACATTATTTTTGAAATATAATACTCCCTCCGTCTCAAAATATTTGGCCTACTTATAAATTTCAAAATTTTATGTATTATACCCAATGTTATCCAAAACTTATAAATTTTCAAGTTTATCCTTCATTAGTTGACTCTTATAAAATAGGAGTTAATCAAGTTTTGAATTCCAATGGTTTTCCGGAAAGCGAAAAATCTTGCCACTAATGTAAGAGAACTTTTTTTTTAAATTTTAAAACACACTTTAAACTTTAAAATTTTCAATTATTCTTCTTTTGGTCTCATTGTTTTGATTGTTTAAGCATCTTAAGGGCAAAAATGAAATTTACTAATTTTCCTTTGTTGAAAATTTTAAATTGGTCCTACATTTTGGAACAACCAAAAATGGAAAGTTGGCCAAACTTTTTGGGACAGAGGGAGCGAGTCATTGGGACTAATTATAAACCAAACATATATGTATCACTGTATATCTACGTTAAAATTAACCTCTTAATTTAGTTATTTTTTTGCATGAACAAATAGAAAAAATAAGCTGCATATAGATCTAATTTATGACTCTACTAACTTAATAGAAAAAAATGTATTACAAGGGTGAGACCTACACTATTTCAACCAATAAGAGAGAGGGTAATGTTCACTTGCTTTTAAGGAGGAAGCACAAAATTGCACTCATATTTTTCATTACACTATACAATTAGGCATAATATGGTTAAACTAAAAAGGAGTAGAAATCTAGCCCAAGGGAATGACCTACGGGTCAAGGTTAGCGAATTAGAAGAGGTTTGTTCTCTTTTAAGGTTTCAGATTAGAAACTATTGGAAAAACTTGATTTTCGTCAATTTTAATTAATTATTTGAGTGGGTTCCACACGTCCACATGGACAGACCCATATACCGTTGTGTTCGTCTTGGTTAGGAGATTAAGACCAAACACTTGGTTGGCCAAAATCAAGTTAAGGTGAATAAGAAATTGACTTTTAAAAGTGCCTACATGAACTTGGTAGAAGGGGAAAAATTCTTGTCGCACATTGGGTGTGGAGAACAAGTTGATTGGGTATATTTACCCTTCGTTTGACTTAAAGGGTTGGGTCCTTAGGGTCATGGAAGTTTTATAGGGGGAGAAGCCATGGACAAAGTGGGCTTTAAACCCCACATGCGCGCATTGCTGCCACCGTCCGACCGGGCTGGGTCATTAGATAAGATTGGGCTTAGCCCAAGAGGGTCTTAATTTTTTGCTGAAAATTTATTTCCAAACTGGGTCGGGTCAAACCTGGTTCATAATATATTTAATTCAGTCTCTTCCTTTCCTTCTGAAACAATAAATTTTTTCCCTTTCCTGCCATCACTATTTGTGAACCGTGAAACAGTATCAATCGTGATTGTTGAGTTGCGAACGGTCACACCTTTCCGTTTTCGTGCCTCTCTGATTGGGTGTCTATTTACTTATAAATAGAACCCTCCTCTTCTCATTTGATTCACGTTTTTCTAGCATACAATCTGCATTCATACCGAATAAACATCTGAGAGTTCTTGCGTAGTTTCCGGGTTCGCTTACTGTACAGATTGCAGTGCTACTTCCGTATAGTGAAAACATGGTAGTCCTTGGAAGCAGACGTCCGTATAGTCCATCAGCACCATAGTGGAGGACGAATCTATTTTAAGGACAGAGTATCTTAATACTTGTCCCGGTTTGTTTCAAGTTGTCTATTACCAAATTCCGGTGTACTGAGTTTGGTCTAGTAAGTTTCTGTTAATTTATTTATCTCTGTTATTTGTTGTTTTTTCCAGATTTTTCGCAACCGAGTTTCTAACAAAATCTTCTTAGATGTAATTAATTCATTGGCGGCCAATTCATAGAAATTTTTTCTTAATTAGTATTAATTGGGCTTCTCGTAAGTAGATGGTGATATTAAATACTAAAAATTAGTCAATGTGGGGCATAAGTTGGTCTGGACAATTGTGTTATGAAAAAAGAAAGGAGTCTCAATCAAAGCAAACCAGAATATCTAGTTGCAGTGCCTAAGACAGTCAAGAGGAGAACCAAAGGCCTGCCAATTGTCATTGAATTTGGCTCCTCTCGGCCAACTATTCTTGGCAAAATGTTTAGAGTAAAAAAGCCGAAAGCTTTGCTTACAAAAATCGATCAATCTTTGTTGATATTATTGTCCCGTCTTAAAAAGAAACTAACTCCTGATTTGAGCTTTTACGACGACCAAAACATGAAAAACACATGGACTAATTAGGCTAAGGCCTGTTATAGATTATTGAATTATTTGTTTTGTCTTTATTCAAAAAAAAATTGCATTTGTTAGTTTTGCATCAAGATTTTGTAGTTTCTGGATTCCTCTCGACGAAACAAATCTAACAAGTACAAAATTATGGTCAAACCAAATATTTTTTTGAATAAAGCCGAAATACTTGGATTATTGGCCAATAATCTAAGTATTTTGGCTTTATTAAAAAAAATTGAGTTTTGACCATAATTTTGTATTTGTTAGATTCGTCTCGTTGAGAGGAATTCAGAAACCACCAAATCTTGACGCAAAACTAACAAATGCAATTTTTTTTTGAATAAAGACAAAACAAATAATCCAATAATCCATAATCCGGATTATTAACCAAAACAGGCCTAAGTGTGGCTTAAGAAAAAAGTTGGCCTGTTTTTTGTCGTTATTAAAAAACCAATTTTTTTAGTTTTGCATTTATTTTTTGTGCATAATTGGTTTGTCTTGCAAAAGGAATCGAAAAAGTAAAAAATTATCATCCACACACAATCCTTCGAGGTAATTAAATAATCATCATTTTTTTAGGCACAACATAAGTTTTCATCTCTATCATTTTAAATAATCTTGTTTTCATCCTTTATGTGTGTGAAATACCTTTTATACCCTTTTTATTATTGCTTATTAAGGGGGATCTGATTATGATTTGAAATTTCAATTACTAATTGCAGTTTCCTAAAATTATGGGTTTTAATTAGCTTGTAACTTATATCTTCCAACTGAAAAGGAAAAAGAGTTTAAAATTTGAAATTTCAAATATATTTTGAGTCATTTCTTATTTACCATCTTGTCATTTTGATCATGGTTAAAAATATAGGTTCACATTGTATTTCGGTAATCATTGTAAATATTTTCATGGTGAAATACATTGTAAAAGTCAATACTCCAATTATCATAATAAATGTTTTTGCACCACACGATAATAAAAGTTAAACTGTATCCATTCAGCCATGGTAAATATGACCATGGCAAAAACTAAAATGGTAAAAATCAAATAAATATAAAAGACAATGTGATAAATTTCGTTGACGGCAATTTTGATTGTGGTAAAAATTGTATGTCCACATTTTTCAATAATTATGGTAAAAAAAAAACAGTCTACCAAATTTTTTCTAGTCAATTCAGTCCTACAAAAATTGTATTCAGTCCCCGAACTCCTTATATAATAAAGGGCAATGTTGGGTTTATTCAAATTTCGGGATGGAAATATAACTTCAAAAAGAGCACAGGATGAAACTGTAATTCCAAGGTGGTTGGAAGATGATTATTTAAGTGACCTTTTTTTAATAAAGACAAAAATAAGCCAAAAATTGTCAATTTATTAAAAAAATTTGAGTTTCTGTAATAATTTTTTAAAATTTTCTTGCAGAGATAAATCAATAATCTATAAAAATTTGGCACCAAACTAAAAAATTTGAATAAAAAAACACAAATAAGGTTTTGAACACTGCTTTGACGTACCCCCCTTGGGGGACACCACATGCCCCCTAATTCTTCACCCTTTGATCTTCCACTTTTAATCTGAACCTTTGAATTAAATATTCAAAAACACCATGAACCTTTTGAACCGGTTACCATATTTTTGAAAAAAAATAAAATCCTTTACCCACATGGGTTAACAAATCATGGCATGTGGTTTGGGTATTTTTTTTCTTTTACTTTACCTTTCGTTTACCTCTCCCGACCCTTCCTCTGTTCATTAGCTTCCTCTCTCTCTCTCTTTCTCTCTCTGTCAAAAACCCATCCCTCTCTTGTTGACAGCCATCTCCCACCGTTCCCTCCTCTAGAAATTAACTCCCCCTCTCTGTCTCTCTTGAGAAACGGCGGTGTAGATGGGAAGCAATGTCCTCCTTTTCCTTACCTCTTCACTTAGTAATCGATTAGGTCAAAAACCCTAAATTCGAGCAAACCTCAGCAGCTCCGGCGACCTCGGTACCTCTCTTCTCTCTCTCTCTCTCTCTCTCTGTTCGTCGTTGTATCTTTCATATGGTAAATATTGTAAAAAAGAGATCTAAAATCTAGACTTATAGGAGTATAGGAGTAATATTATTCCCCAACACTTGCGTGTTTTTACGTACTTATGAATTAACATTCGAAGAAAGTTATTTCTTATGTGGCTAATGTTATGGTGATTTAAAAAAATACTTTTTACATGATTAGGGTTACTTGGTTAATCTGGTCCGGTAGATCCAATCTTGATCCAGGTTTATGAGAGAAAGAAGAAGTTAGAAGGCGCCTTAGAGACATCGAGTGGTGTCTTAAAAAACCTTTTGAAGATATCAAGTCAGTAGTAGTAGTAAGAATTAAAATCGCCTCAAAGTAAGTAAGAAAAAGAAATAGTTGCCTGAGCCGCAATCTTCGTTATCTTTATCTAGTACTTGCTCAAGTCACCCATTTGAAACTGGAGATATTCACAAGGAAAAGAAGTGGAGCAAATATCCAAACCAATGCATTTTATTCCTCATTGTAGTTGTGTTGTTGGAGTGTTCATTTTAGGTTTGACTATAAGATATCTTGATATTGCAAGCAGAACCGGCTTAGGCACAAATCGAATGAACCCTGGGGTTTAAGCCCACCAGAAAACTCAAAATTTTAGGGCCCCCAATTAGTTAGGACCCCTACATATATATACTAGGCCCAATACAATTTTTGTGTAACCTATCCATACAAAAAATGGTCCAATTTGAAGATGCTTGATTATTAATACTTAATTAGTACATTTGCCGCTAAAAGTGTGAGACGACAAATGTTCAAATGATAGATTTTGAAATATTGTAGCGGTTGTATATTTTTGGATAATTATAGGTTTGCAATTGTAATGGTAAATCTTTTGTAATAGTTTTTACAAAGACTCTTTATTGGCCAATTTTTGTATGCAAAATATAGGATGAGCCTTGTTTAATAAGATCGATTTAGGCCTCTAAAATGTATTAGCCGGCTCTGATTGCAAGTAAACATCTCACAGGTCCTCCTCTTATTATCTCCTTTATTGTGTGTTAATAATTTGTGTTAGTTCATCTTGTTTCAGCCGATCCCACTTCTATAATACTTGCTAAGAGTGACTCATCTCCGCATTCGGGTCATTTCTCCACGAGTCGCAGTCCATAAGTTGAAACATAATCAATAACGGATGTAGTTTCTATAGAGCCATAAGCAACAAAGTTCTTGTCAATTTTTTCCACTTCAAGATACTTTTACTTATAGACATAACCAATTATAACTCCTTACAATTCTGCAATAAAAAGACTTCCATTTACTATTTCTTGGTTTGTAAGGGAACATATTCAAAATCTTTTGGAATATCACTTCAAATCCAAATAAACTATTAGTCATTTTTATGAATTGTCCATTAGGTATAGGTTTATTGTTTTGCTTTACATTAAGTTGGTTTTATAAAATAAAACTTTAAGAACTATCCACGTGCATCACACGTGCACTTCCACTAGTACATGAAAAAGACACTTCATTTAGTAGGATGTGATAAAAGAAATTTTGTTATGTAATATATCATAGTAAGTTGTATATTTGAAAAAAAAAAATTGTCAACTTGGTTTATTATGTGGGGTCGATGGACAATCTGAGTAGTAGGACCAACGAACAGGGTGTGAAGATAGATTCCTACGAATCTAACCTCCAATATGAGTCTTCCCCTAGGAATGCAGCAACGGAAAGGGCAAGGTTACAATCTAAGGCAGACGATGATAGTCTTTGTAGGCTCATTGAGGGTGAAATTTTGCAAATGAAATTTGGTTCCGAGGAAAAGGCTCATTTATTCTACAATGCATATGCCAAGGCAACGAGGTTTAGCATTCAGAAATGCAAAAGTAAACCCTTAAAGGGCAATGATTTGAAGGTAAGGTGTAGGGTTTAGGTTTATTCGAAGAAAGGTAAAGACTCCAGAAATACGTACAATTGGAAAACCGGACTAGATGTCATAGGGCTGAAAGAGAACTGAGTTTGGTGCTAAATTTCGTGTCTATTATGAGAGGAAAACTTAAATGTACATTGTTACACACTTTGTGAGTCGCCACAGTCATGAGCTAGCAGCCCTGCATTGTGTTCCAATAATTTTAGTATTCCATTACTGACCACAAGAAGCACCAACAAATACCATGTAGTGTGGCACCTGTCAGGATGCTTCAACCTTTGGGCATTTGTTAATTGGATGGCAACCAAATCTATTATCTATTAAGTTGCCATAAGTAGGAACCACTAACATAAGCCTTTACATTTACAATGAAATCATGTACGTAGAAACAATTCAAAGACTCTAAACACAAAAACGGGGCTAAAAAAAATTAACAAACTAACCGTGTCACTTATCTGTTCTTTGGGTTTCAAACTAATTTTTAATCACCTTCCTAGGCCGCAAATCCAATGCTTTAAGACTGGTGAGTAATTCATTTGCCGATCAATTTCCACCTTGTCTTGCATTATTTATCCAAATATGAAACCATTACAATTTTCCTTCAACACTAGAATATATAAATATATCGTGTCAAAATACAACTTTGGCCTCATTTGTGAGAGTGCTGCTACCATCGTCTTTAAGTCTCTGGTACTCTTGTTTGCTACATGCAAGCATGAATACTATGAGATAGTCACAAAAATTTACATACAAGTAAGTATGTCCTATAGGAACATTAACAAATGCAGACATGAATTACTTGTATATGAGGAAGGATGTTGGCGCCCGTTGTTTCAAATTTTCATCCTTTCTTAAAAAACCAGAGTACCTGAACATACACAAATCAAGCATGGCATTGTAAAAATCTAGCATAACCTCAATCACTTACTTAATCGATTGACATTGGTTGCTTATAAAAATATGCCAAAGTACCAGAACATACACTAAATATTGGTTGTTTATACCAACATCCATACAAGTTAATTGTACATCGAATACATGGTTTCATTTGCTAATGTAAAAGATTATAAAAGAAATTATATGAACTTTTCTATAAATGAAAATACTTGTACCAATTAGTTACTTAATCGATTGACCGGCAATCACGCAAAAGCAAACACATTCCGACGGTGGATCAATATTTAATTCAATTGAAGCATCCATTTTTAGTAATATATATCTTTTGCTCAATCACCTACTAAATCGAAAATCCTAAATTTTTTTTGCTCACCCACAAATGCACCCACGGTTATTCAAAGATAAAAAACAATAATTTTCGTTTCTGTGTTTGTGTGGGTGTGTGTGGGGGTTAGATAGATAGAGGGAGAAAGATAACGAGAGAGAGAGAGAGAGAGAGAGAGAGAGAGAGAGAGAGAGAGAGAGAGAGAGAGAGAGAGAGAGAGAGACTCACTCTGGATCAACTATCCTAAAGTCGAATGCGGGATTGGATATGACATTATCTCAAATGCCAGGCCAAGCCAAGCCGTGGGTGGTAGATGGTGGATGGGTGGCGTGTCACTGGTACAGTATGGTGGTGGTGTGGGAGGTAGATTAGAAAGGGAAGAAAATGACCGGTTTAGGGCAAATGGGGAAAAGGGTGGGGTGCGTGGTGTGTTTAGGGCACAAGGGGTCACGTGTATTGGGTTGAGATTGAAATTGGATATATTCATGTGTCCTCGTATCGCACAATAACAATGTACTAATTCTAATAAGATTCGCCAAATATATTTATATTGGTCGACCTAAACCGTTAGGATTTTACATCTCACACATTCTATGACTATAACCCAAATTTGCAATAATCAGAGGAAGATCTGATATTCAAAACAATATGTCATCGCAAAAGGCTTAAATAACCTTAATTCAACTGAACTCTTGGGATGTACCAAATGGGCCCCACTCCAAATATTTGGCCGATCGGAATCATCAATCATTTACAATGCATGTATTAGATAATTTGTACAAAAATTTAAGTTAATCGGATATCTTTACACCATTAATTGAACAACAAAATGCATTCTAGTAACAAAAATTGTGTGTACATAAGTATGCTTTCTAAGCCCGATCAACCCAATTTTTAACAACATTGATTTAATTACTAAGACAAACAATATGAACGATGTGGATTATCAAGATTTTGTCGCAGTCACGTGGCTACTGTACATTAAACAACAACACAAGTCTTAGTTCGTTATAAATTATATTGAACGCACATATTGTAGAGGTCAATACCATCTCAATTTTTACAATGAACGATCTGAACCATTAGGATTTCATGCCTTGCTTGTTCCATCATTATTACCAAAATCGGAGATCATCGGATTTCGATAAGCACGTGAGAAGATCACGTTGAAGGCATCAATAGGCATTAAAGTCTTATTCTGGACCATTTCACTACCACCAGAGTTTCTTTTGGCCAATCTGAACTGTCTATCTTTTACACACTACAAAGAACCTCATTCAAACCAGAAATCAAGTTCATTGGGGTTTCAATTGACATTTCATCAAACGATAGACATCATTGACATAACGAATTTCTTAACGATCAACGACTTTCATATGCTTGATCTAGCTAAAATTTTCCATGACTGGTTTAATCAACAAATACTAAGATATTAACGCCCTTGAATTTTGAAATAGTTTAATTTGACGGAAATCTGAACATATTTGTGTCAGAACATTGTCATAGAATCAGAAACATACAATTACATTTCATATTTTAATCACATTAATTTTAACTATGGTTAACTTTTTAAAAAATTATAAATAAAAACAAAAATAAAAATTTAAAAATAAAAAAATGTCAAATCGATTAGCCACTAGTCCCACTCACATTTAATGTTATACACAAAATTCGATGTGAGTACAAGTTATGCTGATTTGTTGTTTTGGTAATGCCATATTGCGGTTTTTTAAACAAAGGTTATGTCATATTGTGGTTCTAGTTATACCATTTTGGGGTTTTAGGTTGTGCCATTGTCACGTTAGGCTTTTTGGTTATCTCAATTAATAGCTCTTATTATGTCATTTAGTGGCTTTCAAACAACGGTTATGCTATGTTGTGGTCTTAGTTATGCCATTTTGGGGTTATTCTTTATGGCCCACTCAAGTTGTCCTCATGGTTATCTCGTTTAATGATTTTTTTAATTTCATTTAGTGGTTTTGTTAATTCCTTTTAGGGGGGTTAGTTGCCTCTAGTCATAACCCTTTGGGGTTTGATATTTTTTTTTGGAATTACCTTTTGACCCCTTCACTTTTGCCTACGTGGCATTGATCTACACCGTTAGATCTAGGCTATATTGTATCCCCAGACAAGCTCTAAAGTTTTTTTTTTAATGAAGCCAAACCTAGGTCCTGTAGCAACTATCTAGGAGCATCCACAATGGCCTAATCAAAATTGGACAACCAAAAGTTGTCACATAAGCTTTTGGTTATCCATTTATAGGTTGTTAAAGTTAGCAATGTTAAGTCCCACATTGGTGTTTTTCGTCCATAACCAAAAACAATGGACCCCCCATCACTTATTCAAATGATAAACAAAACTTGTCACATCACTTTTTCAAACTATAAAAAAATGTTTTTGGAATTTTTTTTTAAAAATATTTTGAAATTTTTTTTATAGTACAAAATAGTTTTTCAAAAAAAAAAGAGTAGTTTTTAAAATATAAATTTTGAAAAACAACAGTTTTTAAAAATAAACTTTTGAATTTTTTTTTAAAATGAACTTTTTATAAAACAGTTTTTTAAATTAATCTTTTGAATTTTTTTTTTAAAATTAAACTTTTGAAAACATTGTTGAGAGAGAGAGAAGGCAGGAGAGAGAAAGTTTTTGTCATTTTGTGTAATGGTGGGTGTACTTGATAGGGTAGATGTGGAGTCCATTAAATTTGATTATTGCAAAAGGTTGTTAGTTTTGGTTATTCAAGTGCCAAAATTTTGTTAGTTGCTAAGAGGTTGTTAAGTTTGGTTATTCCAATATGAGCAATTTTTTTAACAGACAATGCTAACCTTAACAACCTTTTGGTTTTGGTTAGGCCAATGTGGATGCTCTAACCTGGTTTGATGGAAAAGCGTTATACTTGACCCGAATCCCCTAGAACAACAAGACCCACGATCCTATTTGACCACATGTCACGTGAGTTCCAAGTATAAACAACAGTAACAAAAAATATGATAACGCAACTCAGGGGTGGCTACACTTTATAGTATGGATGGTTACATGACCACTCACAAAAAAAAGAAAAAAAGAATACATGTAGAAATTTTTAGGTAACTCATTGTTGAACACCATACCCAAACTAAATTGAACACCCAACCATAATAAATTGACATCTTGTCTAATGCAAAAGCCCAAGTATTGAACACTTTGGCCAATAAAAAAACCAAAGTTCAATTCAAATTGAAAACCAGAAAACTAAAGTCCAAATAGATACAAGATTTTTAGAGCTTAAAGGGATTGGAGATCTTGTTGTAAAGTTGGTAGAGACAGATAAGCATGTCATATATAGATTGGTCTATTTGCTTGTGATATCGGTGTTGACTCTACCTGTCGCAACTGCATCAGTTGGAAGATGTTTTTCGAACATGAAATACATAAAGAGCAATCTGCGCAATCGAATGAGAAATCTGTGGATGAGTGATTGTTTGGTTACTTATATTGAGAGTGATGTATTTGATACCGTTGATAACGAGACAATTATGCAATTGTTTCAAAGTGTGAAAACTCGTTGAGGGCAATTGTAATGTACTTTATCCGTTGTTTTTGGGTGGCATTGTCGATTTTAATGGATTTTTTTTTGGTTTATATTTAGTTGTGGTTTATAGATGGCTCCGGGGTTGCTTCTATGCATGAGATACACAATAGGTGTTGTGCACCATACGGGCCATCCGTTGCTTGGATGGACGGCCCAGATTTCATCTTACACGCACGATAACGAATGATTCGGATGCAAAGGTGCCGAGGTGAAATTTGAGCCATCTATTCGAGCAACTGACGGCTCAGATGGTGCACAACACCTGCTGTGCATCCTATGCACAATAATAAGTAGAGCATAAGAATTTATGAACACCCTTAGAAAAATTCTTGGAGCTGCCACTGACGCAGCTAGGATAACTTCGTTTTCTCTTTCCTCTTCTATTGCAAAGCATAATTTTCTTCTTCAATTAACGACTTGCTTGTCGGAACCATAATACCACCGTGACATAAACACCCAAATAGGTCTAGGGTATATGTAGAATTTTATTAGTTGGAAGGACATGCCAATAGATTGCTCAATTTTTGCTTCGCAATTTATTGGGATTAGATCCTCTTCGATCCTCAAATATATGGAAATGGCTACAATACACACCCCTTATTTGGGTGTACCATATGCACCTATTGTATGGTTTAGATTGTGCCACCTCATCGACAATCGTAACATTTTTTAGTTTTTCGTAACTTTTCAGCAATATGATTCGTAACATTTTGGTGTGTCTCGTAACTTTTACAAAAAAAATTCGTAACCTTTACAAAAAAATTCGTAACTTTTCCCCAAAAATTGTAACTTTTACAGGGGTGTGTATCATACACACCTAAATAAGGGGTGTGTATTGTAGCATTTTCCCAAATATAATACTTCATAAGACAATCAAGTTAATTTCATTTATGGGCTTTCTTGGACTCGTTTTTTTTTTTTTTCTTTCCTTGGACTCACTTTGATGATCCTCTCCAATCCTCGAATATGTAAAATTCGTTGATATGATTTTCTAACACATTACTCTTAAAAAGATCGTAACTTGGATCAGATCTAGCTAGCTCATTTACCCAATTTGTCTCAAGGAAATTGCATCAACCTTGATCCAATCAAAGTGATTTTTAGCATGGTCGGTATTCTTAACGAGCTCTAAAAGGTGAACGATTTTGACCATTAAAATATAGGCACGGAGGACACAAATACAGGTTTTTACTGGAGCGTCTTGTCCATCAAAATGGACCGAAGAAGATCCTTTCCCAATTTTACAGTGTTTTAAAAGAAGTTCAAGCTTGCCGGCCTTTTTTGGATAAACCAATCAATAGTTTGATTGAATCAATTAAGTGGTAGGTTAGACTTTCACCAATAACAACAAAAGTTCTTGGGAAATGTTAGAACCGCTCCTTAAAGTGAGCTTGATTCTCGACTTTCTCTGAAAGAGAAAAGCTACATTTATACACTCCTATTCTGATGCATATCATATGCACTCCAAGAATGTTACAAGTTTTCAATATAAAAGTTACAATACGTATCAATATGTTATGATTTTAACCAAAATGTTACGAAATTTATTGTTGAAAATTTACCAGAAGCAAATGTTATTATTGTTGGTGTAAATGTTATGATTTATATTGCTTGAAAAGTTATGCATTTTTGGTATAAAAGTTACAAAATGAGCTAAAATGTCGTAAATCTTTTAGGGAATTAATATTGACACTTTCCTTTTCTCTATTGGCACTCTCTTTCTTTGTCTTTATTTACAAAGTGCAAGAGTAATTTTACCTAATAAAGACAAAAAGGGAGTACCAACAGAAAAAAGTGGAGTGCCAATATCACTTCCCAATCTTTATAATGTGTCACAATTTGAACAACAAATTAGGTGCATAACTGAATATGATATACACTTTTAAGAGGTGTGTATTGTAGACATTCTCCAAAAGAGAAGGGATAAACAAAAATAAAAATGGAATTTGCAGTTGTAATACATGAAAGGATGGAGCAAAGGGGGACAAGTGGTCGTGGCCGTCACCGCAAGGTTTTCAAAAAATGCAATTATTACATAAAAAAATAGATTTTTATCCTAGAATTATATAGACTTGTCACCACTAGATTTTTGTGTCACTATAGTTTTTCATAGAGTGGATGAATATTCATAATGTAATTTATCTTTTTATTTTTTAAGTACAAATTTTTGCAACACAAAGGTAAAATTCTGGCTCCGTCCTTGAATACATGTCTTTTGTTTTTGACAAAACGGGTCTTCTTAGTGGAACGGTGACTTACTATATTTTATTATTTGAGAAAAAGCGTTGAGTTAGGTAAACATAAATAAAAATGGAATTTGCAATTGTAATACATGTCTTTTGTTTGTCTGATAGACTCATGAAAATGCGGTAAAAAAAAAAAAAGATGAAAAAAAAACTTCAAGTTCTGTTTTGTCGTAAATTTTGGAAGGCTTTTCACTAAGAGACTATTTGTTTGATCGTAAATGTTTTCCATTTTTTACTCATTTTTCAATGTTTGGTTGTGCAAAAATAGGAGTAAAATGTCTTACTTTTAAAAATATTTTCCAGAAATGGGATTAAAATGATTTTTGGTCAGAACAACCATACGTTGTTTTACCAATTGGATCTCAACAGAGCCGGCTTACCCACAAATTCTAAAAACCGTAGGCTTTAGGCTCACGAAAAAATTCAAAATTTTAGGGCCCCCCAATTAGTTAGAAACGCTACATACATATACTAGGCCCAATATAATTTTTGTGTAACCCCTCCATACAAAAAATGGCCCAATTTGAATATGGTGAAGATGCTTGATTATGAAGAAGGGTGCTGATTTTAGGCTCCTTTTTTTATGCAAGCACTCCAATATTTTATGAAGTTACAAAACAACACTTTTTAAGATGTAAAAATTACTGAAGGCACTTCACTCCTAAATTATCTCATCATTTACTAAGGCACTCCAAACGAAAAAATGAAGCAAAACCAAAAATAGGTTCTAAACATTAAAATTAACATTACGTTTTGAACATTAAACATCTACAACATAAAAATTAGGTTCCAAACATTAAACATTCATCTATATCAGATTGTTTCATGCCACTTTGCACAAAAAAAAAAAATTAACATTGCTAGAATTCTTCAAAATAAACAACACACAATTAAAAATGTTGATGCTGCAAAATCTTCATAATGGCTACGACACAAGATCTTTATATTTTTGTACTCATTATTTACTATTTTTCTCTCAAATTTTTTATAACGGTCGCAAATCTACATTTTAAAACTTATAGTGAGACAAACAAATCACATCACCAAAGTTAGAGAACTTTTGAGAGAAAAAGTAACAGAACTCTAAAGAGACTTTGCATGGATAAAAGAATGGTTATACAATCATAAGCCGAAGACCATTTGTCCATGTTGTCCTAGTGCAGAACATGGAGACAATAACATAAAGACTTACCAATGAAACATTACATATGAAAGTAGGCAATTCAGTGACGTACAGTAAAAAGAGTTGAACAACTATCTATTTTTTTCTAATTAAAAAAAAATTATTTGCTTGTTTGGAGTGCCTGAAGTAAATGAGAAAAGTAAAGGTTTTTTGGAATGCTTGAAGTAGATCATGGAACTTGCAAAAGAGTAATTTTGGAAAACTATTATAGCTTGGAGCCCCTACATCAAAATTGGCAGTGCGAATATCAATTTCCTATGAAGAATTAATTAGAACGTTTTGCCGCTAAAAGTGCGAGACGACAAATGTTCAAATGATAGATTTTGAAATATTGTAGCGGTAGTATATTTTTTGGATAACTATATGTTTGTATTTGTAATGATAAATTTTTTGTAATAATTTTTATAAAGACTCTTTATTGGCCATTTTTTATATGCAAAATATAAAGTGTGCCTCGTTTAATAAGTTTGATTTAGGCTTTCAAAATTTATGAGCTTCCTCTGAATCTCAACACCTCGCGCAAGCCAACGAGTAATCTCTTGACCAATAACAATGAGTATCTCGCACGCTAGCTCTCTCTAACACACGCATGACACACCCCCTGAAGTCAATCCCTCTCCCTCACTTTCAATTTCTTCACCAGAAGTCAAAAAAATTGCTTTCAGAATTATTTTTCTTTCTGTAATGTTTTCCCACTACCAACCAAACATCCATAAACAGAAATAAAAACTTTCATTATGAAAAAATTATTCTACATGGAAAATACTTTCCACATAAATTATTCTACATGGAAAATAACTTTAAGTTATGTTATGTTCTAATTCAGAAATTTTAAATCCTTCTCGCTTCTTACCCAATTTAAATAATAATTGTAACGCCCCCAAGATTTGGGCACGTTAATTATTATTACAATCCGAAATAAAGTTTAAACTCAAACTTTAATACAAACGATACAGTTCTCAAATACTAAATAAATAAAGAAGGGGTGGTTCTAGGGCCTCGCCTATCCCCTCGGCAGGTCGTTTCCCATTTCCCCGCCGGCCCGTTCCCGGTCCGGACTCCATAGTGCGGTTTCGTCCATCTAGATAGTTCAAGCATAATACGTCCGAAAGTCAGCACGAGCGGCATTATGGTATTATCGCAGGGGGTTCTGAAGGCAACGGCGTGGCCAGGACTCAATAGTTTCTTATGCTGGAAACTACGAGTAGCAATTCTAGAACAATATAATCATGAACAGCATATATAACTTATGTACAGTAAATCATATCATGCATCATGCGTGTCCATGCGGATCAGAGTAAATATGCGCGGGAAGATGGTATTTCGTTTCAGTATCTCAAACTGTACTACGTGTCACTTTCTCAAAAATTCTCGTTTCATTTCTCAAAAACACATCTCATTTATCAACAGTTTTTCCCAAAAATTCAGTTTTTCAATCTGATTGCCTTTCCCGCATTCTTCTTCAAATTTCAATATCTCCCCGCTCACGAAAGTTATTGGTTAAGTTCACGCCTCTGCAATTCGCGGTACCAACCTTTCCTTCGAGGTCGGTTATCGTGCATCACCCAGAACTTAACGGCTTTGTTTGCGCGGTCCGATTTCTCCCCGCGACTCACACGACACAGTCCCGGCCGTCTTGCATCACCAAACTTAACAGCCTATTTGCAAGGTCCGTTCACCGTGTGTTATGCACGTTTAGCCCATCATCCTAGTTCTCTCTGCGAACTGGAAGTGGCGCTCTCGCTGCACTACCGCAATCAATACCATTCCTCCAAATTCTCTCCGCGAATTTGAGGTGGCAACAAATCATCTCATCGCATTTCATTTCATTTCATTTCTCCATAATCTCATTTCATTCTCCGAAAGAAAATCTCCATTTCATTTCTCGAAAATTTCATTTCGCATTTCAAACTCATTTTCATTCTCAACTCTATTTTCTCATCAATAAATATTAAATTTCGCGTCCGGTGACATAACGTATCGCGTACGTGCTCGGTGTCACATGCTCAAATCATGCTCATGCAATATTTCATAATTTCCTCTAAATTCAAATTCTTTCAAAATCACATTTCTCACATAAAATCATGCATAAAAATATACCAACTCTCTAAATAATTTTGTTTCCTCTAGAAACTTTTCCCACATAAAATCATACATTTTAATACACCAATTTCCCTCAAAATAATATTCCTTCTAGCAATTTCTCCACATGAAATCATACACTTTAAAATTCTCCAAAAATAATATTTCCATTTCTCTCAATTTAATCTTCATCAAAATCTCCAAACTATTTTATTTCTTCTCCAAAGAAATAAAATAAATCAATTTGCTCTTTTCAAAAATAGTTTAAACCAAACTCTTTTCTAGAAATCCCTTACCAAAAATTCACCACAACTAATTGTGGACTTTTTAAAATATTTAAAACTCTCCCAAAAATATTCTTTCTATTTTTTCTAGAAACTTTCTCTCAAATAATCTCAATAAATTATCTTTTTCATATCTGGGTAACAATCACAATTTTTCTTCTAGAAAAATTTACCAAATAAACTTACTACATACTTTATAAAAATCTTTCTAGAAATCTATATGAATAATTCTCTCTTTATAAAATCAACTCCATATTTTCTTGCCAAAAATAACCATTAGGCTTTTCTTTCTAACAAATCTCTTATAAAAGAAATTTCTCCATTTATTTAAGAAATAATATCTCAAATAATAACCAATAAGCAAAACAATCAAGATTAATTATTTCTTTCTAAAAATAATAACATAATCATACTAGAACCTTGTCTAGTGAAACACATCTACTAATTAACTTCTAATCACTACTAATCGCTTCTAATCACCTTCTAATCACTTCTAATCTCTCTAATCCACTTCTAATTCCACTAATCAACTTCTAATTTCATGAAGAACTATTCTTATTAGAACTTTATAATCATGCTTGCTAATGAAATCCTCTTTCTAATTACATAAGAATCATGCTTAGTCACTTAACACATGCATAAATTAACTTAATCAAACTCTATGATCATGCTTAGAAACTTAATTAGAACAACATATTTAAACTAGAAATAGCTAATTAGAAGAGTAGTTTAGTAAACTACCTTAGTTTCCGGGTGTAAACCGGAAGCCGATTAGCACTCCGTTGGTGTAGAAAAACTCTTAAACTAACTTAATTACCCACTAATTAGCCTAGTAAGTGGCTAATTAGAACCTAACTATGTTGGTTAAAGGTGGTGAAAGTAGTTGGTTTGTAGGATTCTAGGAGATAAACAAAGAAAGTAGGGTACATGGGGTCCAATTGCACACAAAGGGGTGCTATTTATAGGCAAATGGAAGCCTCACTCCCTCCCTTCTACCTCTCGGCTCACACACACACACACCACCGAAAATTTGAGGCATGAATGGGAGTAATGGTGTAGCTTAGGTGGCATATGGAAGTACAAATGTGGCAAGTCTAGGTCTAGGTAGGAATCCAGGTACTTAGGTCTAGATTCTTGGCTAGAATGAACCAAATTGTGCTCACATACATGGTACCAACGTGGGAGGGTATTGGTGGGGGAAAAAACGCGTTCCGTTGTGTAGGTTTTTGCATGGTCGCCTTAGTTACGGGGTGCTTTTAGGAACTAATATGAACCAATGGTGTGTGAAACCATTAAATGGCTAAGAGGGTAGCTATAACTAGCTATAGCTAGGTGGATTATTCCTTCCTTAATTTAGGGAAGCTTGTCCCTAGCTTACTTGGAAGCCAAGGCCTACAAAACATAGGCTAGGATAGGTATATTGTGCACAAATGCATGTATTGTGTGGGTATGTGTAGGACTTTCTAAAAAATAGCAGGCTTATTCTAACTAATGTTGGGTACAAAACCTTAAGTTTAGTTGGCCACCTCATCAACTCATTGCTTGCACAATTGTACAAAGCAATAACTCATGCATGTGCATGTGTACCAAGGTGCATGCACACAAGCACACACACACACACACTCTCTCTCTCTACTGAACCCTCTCTCTCTCTCTCTCTCTCTCGGCATTCTCTCTCTCTCTCTCTCTCTCTCTCTCTCTCTCTCTCTCTCTCTCCGTGGCTCTCTCTTTCTCTCTCTCTCTCTCTCTAACTCTTTCTCTAACTCTCTCTCTAACTTGGTCAAATTTCAAGTTCCAAGGTGAGGGGACCTCACCATGATGTACTATGGTGATAAGATGGAGGAGAGTTAGTAGGTTTCGGACATTAGCCGAGGTCTCCGGGTGCTACGGTAGTGTAACGGATGCGCTACTCGGTCTCGTATACGTGTACACATGGCTGGAAGTCAAATTAAAGGAATAAATAATAATTTAATAGGAAATTATTCCGATAAGCTGAAAATTTAAATTAATTAATTAAATTATTTAACGAAAATTTTATTTACGAAAACTAGGGTTGTTACAATAATAGTTATTGTGAATGCGAAAATAGTATTCAGTCAATTATAACCTAATTTCTAAAATCGTTCAAAACCTAATTTCTTGAATAATATCAGTCAATTATAACCTAATTTCTTGAAATCAGTCGATTTTGACGTCAAAAATGCGGGGGTCAATGTAACAAAGATTCCATCGCATCTTGTACCCTTGACAACGCACGGCCTCGTTTGGATGTAGCAGTAAGAAGGGGGATGAAGCAATCCGGCCGGATGAGGAGGTGATGGGATTTTAGCCCATGGTTTGGGAACAAAAAACCCACCTCGACTAAATAGCTGCTGGCTAAATAATCCAGGAGAACCCAGACTAAATATAAGAAAGGGGAGGGGGTGGTTGTGTTTAGTCATGGGGGATGAGGGAGGAAAAAACCCAGCTCCTCCGGCCTCCCTCTCCACCTCCAGCGACTGCTGCCTAGAAATGTTTGAAATAGATTACCCTCGTCGGCACAAACCCAGCGATGTTCGAACCAAACACAACACGAAGATTGGCCTCTCTCTCTCTCCCCCCTTTCTCTCTCTCCCTCATGATTGAAAACCCTCATGATTGAAACTCCATCAGGAAAGCCTCTGGGATCATGGAGTCATTCCTTCATTATTTGGTCAGATTATGTTTATTTTGTGGACCTGGAAGAAAATTCTAGTGGCGTGGGGCGTGTCACGGGAGGTGGAGAGGGAGGGAGGGAGGGAGGGAGGAGAGGGAGGAGGTCGGTCAGCAATGGTGGAAGTCCTGTGTTTGTTGGAGTGAAATTGGGGCGGGGTGGGAGTAAACAAGATTTTGAGTTTTGATTTTGAGTTTTTTTTTTCCTCCAACACAATCAAATTTGGATGTTGGAGAAGTTTGTTGGAGCATTTGACTGTATGTGTATCATTTTTTTTAATTACCCATACTATTTTATCCCCCTTACTATTTAATCCTTCTCAAACTAATACAGGCTCAAGTTTCTCCGTCCTCATCAAAGCCACTACGTGTCCGGACCAAATTCAATTCATTCATTAGCTAGCAAGCAGCATTCAGGGACCTAGACCATAAAAAATTCTAGACCATGCTCAACGAAATGCTGTTATATACATCACCAATTGAGGGTTTACGGCATGCATATCTTAATTTCACAACCATTGGATCAATGTTGCGAAGTTTTTACACAAAAATTATAAATCCAAAATTAATGTTACGAATTATTTTTCAACAGTTCTTATGTCTAAGATAGTGAGGGTACATACCGTGTGCATTGTAGCATTTTTCCCCTACACAGGTGTCTTATATAAACACTCACATATTATTTGAGGTTAGTTGTTCAGAACCTTATGTACATTTGGGCTCCATATAACATGTCAGTGTGTGTTTGCAAGTACTTGTTTATGCGTATATGTGTGCTAGCATTGCCCCTGGATGGATACGTGGAAGCTCTTATTAGACGCATTCTACTAATCGTGATGTTAATTCCGTATATTCTGTCAGAAATGCTAAATATTTATTTAAAATAATTGAATTCCACTTCACTCTAAGATTATAAATCTATTTGAAGATATTATTTTAAAAAATTACTATACAAGGAAAAAAAAACGATTTTGGTTATAAAAATAGGCTTTAGATGAACCCACAAATGACGTAGCAGGACGGCCTGCAGCGGATCTTCTCCCTCCAAACACCCTGCAACTACCTAAAAACTACTTCTACCCTCTCACACGGCTTTCACACGGCTTTCTCTTCCCTCCCTCCTCCTCCTCCTCCTCCTCCCCTTCTCTCTCTCTCTCTCTCTCTCTCTCTCTCTCTCTCACACACACACACACACACACACACACACTTCCCATTTTTCTATTCAATTCTAAGACCAAAATTCACAAAAAGAATTCCAAGTCCAAGTCTTTCCTTTCACTGCACATCAACCCGGCTTTCCACAACACGTCACTGCCTCGATTAGCTAGAGAGAGAGAGAGAGAGAGAGAGAGGTAGAGAGAGATTATCTGGAATTCCTTATCGAGATAATCTACAAGATGTTGGAGTCGTGTTACAGGCCGCTAGAGCGGTGCTTCGGGGGCGGCAGCGGCGGCGGAAATGACGGACTTCTGTGGCACATGGACTTGAAGCCGCACGCCTCAGGCGATTACTCGATAGCGGTAGTTCAAGCGAATTATTCGCTCGAAGACCAGGGTCAGGTATTCACCTCCCCTTCCGCTACCTACGTCGGCGTTTACGACGGCCACGGCGGCCCCGAAGCGTCTCGGTTCATCAACAGCCACCTCTTTCCTTACCTCCATAGTAAACACCAAACCCTAATTTCAACCTCATTTTTTTGAATTGCGTGATTGTGTGGTTGTGCTCTGTGGTTGTCGTAGGTTAGTTTCAGTTATAGACTAGGCTGAGGCCATCAATTGCATGTTTGGACTAAATTTCCGTTCAAAAGTATTTTTTTGATATTGTAAGTGTTGGGCCAACTTACGCGTATCTCGACTAAACCGGTACCAATTCCTCCATCTGCTAGCGGGATCTAACTAATTAAAGTTGGGCCAAAGTCTCTATGGACTGGCCTCGCTCCAATGGAGTTGATAGCAAAGTTTCGAACTGCCATAGGAGGGAGCAAACTATGTCGTAGGCCTTCAACATCAAGCAATCCCTGCTTCCTAGGGTTATTTCCGCTCAAATGTTGATTTCATAAGGAGTACTCTAATGATATGTGGGGCTGTTTTGCTTTTCTATTTATCTGTATCTTTTGGGTTTAATTCTCCTTTGTTTTTGTGTTGTTCCAGGTCTGTTAGTCTTGCTTGTGGGGCTATGTTTTTTTGCCTCTATTAGGTTTGTTGGCTCTAACCTTGGGGGTTATTCCTCTTGGTTTTGTTGCAATGAAAACTTAAATTACCACTGAAAGAAGAAAAAACTCTTACAGGCTTCCATCTAATCAAAACAAGTAGCCAATCTAAATCTAAAGACTATTGGAACCATCTTTTCGTGAAAGAATGAAGAATTTCACTCTTATCCTTCAAAGCTTTCTTCACTGTATCATGGGAAAAATTAGTTCTCCCTTTGATTTGATATCAATTTTTTGAAATGGTTGGAGCTCATCATTAGTATTTGAGATTCAAACTTATATATGATGCTCGTTGTGTGATTGCTGGTAAAGCAGAGGACTTGTGGAAGCTATACTCTAGATTATCGTATTTCCCCCTCTTTTTGTAGGAAATGTAAAATCAGAATTTTGTAAATTTGTTTATTTTGATATCCCAGAGTTTGCTTTAGAACAAGGAGGATTATCAGCCGAGGTGATAAGGAAGGCGTTTGATGCTATTGAAGAGGATTTTGTGCATTTGGTGAAACGGTTGTGGGTAGCTCAGCCTCAAATTGCATCGGTAGGATCTTGTTGTCTTGTTGGGGCGATTACGAATGACATGCTGTACGTGGCGAATCTAGGGGATTCAAGGGCTGTGCTTGGACGAAGGGTATCTAGTGGGCAGACGTGCAACTCAACTGCTGTGGTAGCAGAGCGCTTATCAACAGATCATAATGTTGGGGTTGAAGAGGTGAGGAAGGAAGTTGAGGCGCTTCATCCCGATGATGCCCATATTGTGGTGCATACTCGAGGAGTTTGGCGAATTAAGGGCATAATTCAGGTATCAAGTAAAATTTCATTGAGATGATGCTTTTCGTATCCTTCTATCTTGAAATATTGAAATGCATTGCTGGGTAGAATAAAAAAGGTTCATTCATTTCTTTTCTTATCATTCCTGTCAATGGTATTTCCTGCTGTTTTGGCCCCATTTCCCATGTTAGCTAATGTATGATGCGTTCATGGGGCTCAAATATCTTGTGATGCACATCAAGGCCTAAAAAGTGTAGTATGTGTTGTGACACTAGTGGAAATATTTCAGTTTTCCCTTTTACTCCAGGTGCTTTGCACTTTGCCTTTGGAATGTGAGATGCATGTTTCTTACTGTTTTCTTTTCCAAACTAACCTATTTTGGGATTGATCCTGGTGCAATAACCTTGATAACTTGGTCATGTTATTCTCCACTGAGAAAATAACACATCAGGACGATTTTTTTTTTAACGCATCAAGTGTACTCATTGCGAGGGAGCATTAACCTGCATGGAAAATACTGTTCCTATGTTAGTGCTCTTTCTTTAAATTTCTCTTTTTGACTATTTAGTCTTCATCTTCCTTATCATGAATAGCGATTTGCATTGGAGAATTTGATAATGGCTTCCTTTCCCCATTAACATCTTTTCTTTTTTCTGGTAATGACATGTGCCGCTGTGTGGGCCACCTTTCTCCATCAAAGTGGAAGTGTAATAGTGTCATTGGTTTAACTTGTTTTGAGATTCACATCAAGACCTAATAAGTGTAACAATCATGCTACTAACACCAGTGCAATATTTGTAGCCTATGTTTTTGTCCTAGTGATTTGCTTAGTATGCTGATAATGGTGTATTCAACTTCTGTATAAGAGATGTACTTTTCTAATAATTGTTTTGTTTAATTAGATGAACACAAACCTATCTCAAGACTGATCTAGTATAGTAGCATTGATAAGTTGTTCAAGCTATCCTGGAAATAGGAAATAACAGCTTGAAAAGAAATTTCCTTTTTCATCTGTGAATGGAACATTATTTGTGCCCTCTGTCTTCCATATCATAAGTAGTTGAAGTATTTCACTTTCTCCTTTTTAGTCCAAGTGATTTGCTCTGTATGCTGTTGATGATATCTTCACCATCCAACCCTGAGATGCATGTTTTTCCTTTGCCTATCACGGTGCTATAGCGTAATTGTTGCACTTAAACAGGATCAAGAGTTGTTACTTGACTAAAATGGCTTTAGTTTCTCCGCCATTGGATTTGACTTTTAAAGGTCACATGATATTTCTTGTGCTAGAGAACTTTTAATAAATGCATCTGCTCATGTTCATTTGATTGAGAGGTGCTAGTTCAACTCTGTGTTGATATTTGTATTTAATAGAATCACATTTGGATTTTTCTCTTAATTCTTTCTCCTTTGTGTAGGTGTCCAGATCTATTGGAGACGTGTATCTGAAGAAACCCGAGTTTCATAGAGATCCTCGTTTCCAGCAATTTGGAGCACCCGTGCCTTTAAAACGACCTGTGATGTCAGCAGAGCCTTCTATATTGATTAGAAAGCTAAGGCCACAAGATTTATTCTTGATATTTGCTTCAGATGGCCTCTGGGAGCAACTGAGTGATGACATAGCTGTTGAAATTGTCATGAAGAATCCGAGAGTTGTAAGTCCTGCCATTGCCTTTCTGATTCTCTCATCATTCATCGCTGCATTGACGCTTCATGGTCTCAAGATCTATTATTCATTAAACTACTTACAAAAAGAACTGGATTACAATAGTAATCCACCAGAACTTGGGGGTCCGTGCGACGTATGTGCCTAGATTCTTGTAGTAGTTGTGAGAAATTTTAAAACTTACTTTTGTGTGCTAGTAAGAAGTTAATAAGATTTGAAGTACTGGGTTGGAAATTTTTGCAAAAAAGAAAAGTGGGGTGATTATGCAACCACTATCTTGGATTGTTTGACCCTTATGTCCTTTTAGTTGAAATTTTGGAAGTACAGTGGTAGGGGCACTTAAAAACAAAAACTACTGGCCGGACACCGATTGAGGTTTTCCTTTTGAGATAACAAAGGTTGTCATAGCTACATTCTTACTGTTCGTGGTGGAATACTGATTGTTTTCTATTTCTGCTATTATCTATAGGGAATAGCCAAGAGATTGGTTAGAGCTGCCCTTGGGGAGGCGGCAAGGAAGAGAGAGATGAGCTACGAAGACATAAAAAAAATAAAAAAGGGAGTAAGGCGGTATTTCCATGACGATATAACCGTAGTAGTGGTATATCTTGATCTCGAGCGAGGCTCTCCCAACAGGAACTGCGCGGTTGATTGCACTAGTGCGCCAATTGATATTTTCTCACTTAATTCAGACGAAGCAGACATTACATCTGATACTACTCCCTAAACGATCCTTGGTTTTTGCTACGTAAATATGATTATATTTTACTCCCACGGGTGCACGAAACGGGGCTGTTGTACCTAATCTTGTGGAGGAGGGATGATAGGCTGAAGCTGCCGGCTTCTCCGGCTTGGGTTTTGACCTCGTTACTTTGTTGTTTATTTTTGTTTTTTTTTTTTTTTTTTTTTTTTTGTATGCTTGCTTAATTTAGTGTATCAGAATCTTTCACAATTAGGTCCATTGGAAAGTTTAACTCTGCATTTGTTCCTCTTTTTTGATAACACATTCAGTAAGTGGTCTTTTATTTGGGATTCACGTGATTCTTGACACATTTGTGCATAAAAAAATATTTGTATGTGCACAGAAAATGTATTTCTGAGGCATAATACCTCCTTGTGGTTAGGTCGAAGTTGCAGATGACCTCCTGACGTTTACAAATGACCAATTTGCCTCCCTATGGTTTCGGGGCAGCCATTTGGTTTTTCATACATATTGACGGAAGTACACATGCCTGTTACGGGAGTTGGAAGGGAAAAAATTATTACTCCATCCATACCCAAATAAAAGTAGAGTATTCCATTTTCGGCTATTCTTCAATAAGTGTATATTTTGAAAAGTTAATGTGTAAAAGTTTGTACAATTATTATAAAGTACAGCAGTTGGATTTAATGAGTAAATTGCAGCCATTGGATTTTCACGCTGAAATCGATCTCTAACAGAGGTCAGGGATATTTTTCTGGAGGCCAAGTGTTCAGGCTACTACATAGTAGCGAGAGGTTTGATGAGGTTTTTAAGGAGGTTGTAGAAATGGGACTCGATCCAATGGAAACAAGGTTTCTCCTTGCAATGAAAATAATGTCCGGACATTGTAAATCAACTCTGGAGCATAAAAGGGAAGTTTTTAAGTATGGTTGGTCTGAGATGATCTTCAAGTAAGATTCCGAAGCAGCCATTTTTTTATGGGTCTATCTGGGGAGAAAATAGTGAGCTCGATGGATTTCCTTGTCGTCGAGATGGGTTGGAAGCCAGCCGCAATTGCCAGAGTTCCAAGTTTTCTCTCTTGGACTATCCCAAGGTGTTCAGTTATCGAACTTTTCATATTGAAAGGCTTAACGAAGAAAGATGTGAGCCTTTCCACTATTTTTACCAAAGGCGACAAGTATTAATTCTGGGACAAGTTTGTCACCAAGTAAGAGGAAGATGTTCCCGAATTGTTGGATCTTTTCACTGGAAAAGCGAGCCAGGAAACGCGTAGGAGCATTCCAACTTCTGATACTTTCGGCTCTTCCAGCATATGACCGACCTCCCTTGACTGGAACTATTTTTAACGCGATTCTTGCATCGCCCTAGCTGGCTACCATCAGGTTCTCAGGTTGTACTCTTCAAAGAAAATGGTATCATTCTACCATCAGGTTCTCAGGTTGTACGCGGATGGCCTTGAGTTACTACTTTACAGTTATTTCTTGTAGGGATACGACAATTTTGTTTCAATGGACGTGCTTTCTGTTTTCTCTGGATTAATTGAGCAACATTCTTTCCTTGATGCGTTGAGTTTAATTAGCTGGTTTCCCTTCTTTTTTTTTTTCCTTTATTGTTCATTGGCAAAACAAACCTGTTTATAGAGCAGTATGGGCATGGCGGCGAATATGTTGTCGACTGTCGCATTATTTATTTTTATAACCGGATGTTCAGGTCAGCTCGAGTTCACCTCGACTAATTCGGGGGCCCTAGAAGTAACTATCGGACATAACTCCAAGTGATCCCATGAGTTTGTTGGCAAGGAGAATCGAACCTTAAACCTTAGATGGAGCAAACCCTCAAGTCCCAAGGGTTGACTGTTGCATTATTTCCTTGGGAATTAGCTCAGTGTTGATTTTAGCTCCGAGTAATATTGGTGGCTCAGAGGTACAAATTCTTTAGAATCAGCAAGGCTTGCAATTGTTCTCTAGTGCAATAGCATCACGGGCAATGGCTGCCTATCTTGAATTATCTTATAGCTCGGAGGTAAGAACACAGAGGGGGGCAAGTTCTTTAAGACGGGGGCAAGTTCTTTATGAGTAAGGTGTGCACAAGTTGGTCCGAATATTCAGTTATCAAAAAATCTCCCTATGAGTACTTCTTAGAAACATTTCTTACCATTTCTTAGAACGATTTCTAGTTTTCTACCTCTATTCGAACATATTTTTATTTTGATGATCTAAGATATTGATCATTTAGATACTATTATAACGCAAATTGTGTAAGGGTTTTTCTATTGTCAGCCCAATAAGAACACATAAAAACAAAAAAACATACATTTCTGCACACTTTTAACATATATATTTCAATATACTTTCAGACTTTTCTATATGTTTTTCACATATTTTAATATACTTTTTTAAAGCTTAGGTTGACTTCAGAATTTTCCATCATGTGGAAATATCACTACTTCAAAACTAAAAATAAAGTAGGTAATAGTTAGTAATAAATTTCCTCTTTTAGAGCATCCACAATGGTCTAACCAAAATTGGATAACCAAAAGTTGCCACTAAAGCTTTTGGTTATCCATTTAGAGGTTGCTAAAGTTAGCAATGTCAAATCCCACATTGGTGTTTTTTGTCCATAACAAAAAATAATGGACACCCTCCATCACTTATTCAAATGATAAACAAAACTTGCCACATTACTTTTTCAAACTACAAAAAATAGTTTTGAAATTTAAAAAATATATATTTTGAATTTTCTTTAAGTACGAAACGGTTTTTAAAAAAAAAGTTTTTAAAAATAAATTTTGAAAAAAAAAATTTAAAAATAAACTTCTGAAAAAAATAGTTTTTAAAATGAACTTTTGAAATTTTTTTTTTAAAAAAAGAACTTTTGAAAAAAACAGTTTTTAATAGGAATTTTTGAAAAAAAAAACAGTTTTTTAAAATGAACTTTTGAAAAAAAAAAGTTTTTTAAAATGAACTTTTGAAAAAAATCAGTTTTTTTTTAAATTAAACTTTTGAAAAAGAAAAAAAGTTTTTAAATTAAACTTTTGAAAACATTGTTGAGAGAGGAGGGAGAAGATTTTTGTCATTTTGTGTAATAGTGGATGTACTTGATTGGGTAGATGTGTGGTCCATTAAATTTGGTTATTGGCAAAAGGTTGCTAGTTTTGGTTATCCAAGTGACAAAATTTGGTTAGTTGCTAAGAGGTTGCTAAGTTTGGTTATTCCAATGTGAGCACTTTTTTAAACAAACATTGCTAACTTTAGCAACTTTTTGGTTTTGGTTATGCTAATGTGGATGCTCTTACTCTTTCATTTTAAAGTTAGCAGCACTAACCATAAGACTATGGGTATAACTTTTTTTTGTGTACACTGAATGTATACCGCTTCCATGAGATCCATTTAGTAGCACTAACCATAAGACTATCGGAGTCGCTCAATATTCTCAAAATACTTTTTTAAGTGCCACTTTTAAAAATTAGCTCATTTAAAGGTCGGTAGGGATTATCAATTCTACATCCAATTTATTGACATGAAATTGGGCAATAATCAATCCAGGCCTTATCGTGAGCTAATTTTTTTACAGTAACTCTTAAAAAGTGTTTTAAGAATATTCAACAGCTCCATCATTTGTGTGAGACTTAGAAATAGATTCCACATAAGCGATGTACATTTAATGTGCACTAAAATATTGGAGTGCTTTGGTTAAAAAACCAAAAAGTGGTTTTTAAAAAAAATCATTTTGTCCTTAGCCAAAAAAAAATTTCATTCGTTAGTTTTGCATCAAGATTTTGTGGTTTCTGGATTCCTCTCGACGAGACGAATCTAACACGTATAAAATTGTGGTCAAAACTCAATTTTTTTTTTTGAATAAAGCCAAGACTCCTTACAAGACTCCTTGAGGGTGTTTGGCCGACTCTTTCTCTACTTTTCCCATTCTGTTTTTTAGTGTTTGGGCGACAATTTTCAAAACATATTCTCAGAAAAACTCGTTTGCCATTTTTCACAATTCAAGCCAAAAGCCAAAAAGAGCTCCCAAGCTCCTTTTCCCATTCTACTTCTGATTTTGATTTCTCCTCAATTTCTAATATCCCATTCTACCCCTCATCCGTTGTTTCTGTTATCCACTAGATCCCCTTTTTCCACTGCTACAAAACAATAAAGAGAGAAAGAGAGAGAGAGAGAGAGAGAGAGAGAGGAGAAGGTCAAAACGCTTTCGATCTGCATGTCGATATACCTAGATATATACATACCCAAACCTATATTGATTTCCAATAATGAAGCCTTCTACACTGAATGATTAAAAAAATCGAACCCAGTTGAATTAGACCCAATCTGACTTTGTGTGGAATTGAAACTCAATTAAATCAAATTACAGAAATCTGAAAAAGAAAATAGACGAAGTTTTGGTTTTAGAACAAGAAAAAAAAAACTTCATAGTAGAGTATTATAGGGGAAAAAAAATCTAACCCAGTTGAAGTTTTACAGAAATCCGAAGAAGAAAATTACAGAAATCCAGACACGGGGCAAGCGGCAAGAGTTTTGGTTTCATTGCAAAGATTTCCATCGCGGTAGCTCAAATAGAGTCTGGAAATGGTGATTTTCACATGCTGAAAAGGAGAGAGAGGGAAAGAGACTGAAAGAGAGTGAGTGGGGAGAATTGCGCACAGTCTACGCAGATAGCATTTGGGGAGAATAAAATAGTGTTTAATACTATAATAAATAAATACATGAGGGCAAAATGGTAAATAAGCAATTCATGACTTATTTTCATAATTATTCTTCCAAACACTTTCTTGACCAAATCCTAGACCTAAATTAATGGGTTGCCCCAAGCGTAGGGCTGAGACCGGCGTAGCACAATACCCAGTAAGATCGGAATCGAATCCACAGGGACAGTGGAGAGTACTTAACTAGAAACT
This sequence comes from Vaccinium macrocarpon, assembly GCA_022606695.1. NCBI lineage: Eukaryota > Viridiplantae > Streptophyta > Magnoliopsida > Ericales > Ericaceae > Vaccinium > Vaccinium macrocarpon. Next base: position 26,311,265 of record CM040181.1, on the reverse strand, counting down.
CAGGTTGTAAGATTTAACACGGCTCTTAAGTAGCCACCCCTTGTAATATTATGGGAGAATTAGCTAAATTAAAGAAAATTTGATTTTTCTTAAATTACTTAAAAGAAGGTACGGTTGTAGGGATCCCAACACTGGTGACCAGGCCCGGACATATCCGCTCCATCTGGTGTTCTAAAGAAAATATTTGATTTTAGAGAGAGAAAGATACCCCGAAAGATGCGAATCCTCGTGGTTGCCGTTTACCCATGTACAGCGAAGAACGAGTTTCGGTCCCCTATTCCCCGCGTTACATGGTCTCCGACAATGCCCGGATTCATCTAACTGATGTTCTTTAATAACCTAAAATTGTTTTTTCCATTATTGACTTTGAAAATAGGAGCACGAATATCCCCATCCCTGCCCACGACGTGTTAATCACCCCGCGACCATACCTATGCAACTACTCACTCATGATAGCTTGAACAAATAACAAGATTATAAAACGAAACATTCTTTTATACTCGATTATGGATTAAAACAAGAGATTCGAGAACAAATCACGGACAAACTCCTGTAAACTGAGATTAACGTAAACTAAAAGAAAGTTACCACAACAATATTTGAATCTCTGAAACAAAACTGCGAAACTCCAATGAAAAGATCTCCGGAAAATAGAATCTCCAAGAGTAAACTAAACGGCTGCTAATAGGAAAAAGAAAACAAAGTTTGGAACCCTAATTCCTCCCCAAAACGAAGTATTTATGTCTTTCCCAAAGTCGAACACGTGACAAGACCACCGGCTGATTTTAAGCCTCCCGGTATCGATACAGGAAAATTCCTGTATCGATACAGACACCTTCTGTTCGCTCACTAACGCCTTGGTATCGATACATGTAATCCCATGTATTGATACACCTATTAATCCCTAAGCATTTCGGCCGTCAAATTGACTTTCTAGCTTGTTCGCTCGTCCTTGCCTGGGTCCCACTGGTTCCCAATATGCCCGATGTCCTGTATCCTCTTTACGTGCTCCTCCGGCCCGTTTCCTATAAAACAAACACAACAATACTAAAACAAAAGACAAAACCGTATCAAGTGAAAAATGGAATAAATCGTGTCTCTAACGCGCTAATTCTACCCTACTTAGGCTCTTATATCTATGATATTGCGCGCCTATCAACATTATTCCTTTTGTAAAATGCATTTTCACATTTCTTCCAAACAATCCTACCAAATTCAAAATATATTTCGATCATAATCTAAAAAACCAAAAAACCAAAAAATTAAAAATAAAAACTTTAAAAGTAATTTCCCGAACACCCCTTCCCTCCTTGTTTGTTTGGAATCACCAAGAGGGCCTATTAAACGGGGAGCCGGGAGCATCTTTTAAGCTCTTCTTTTTGTTTTGCAGGTCTAAAAATTGAGGAGAACCGCGTTCGCTGATCTATGCTACCATTTCCCGAAACTCAGTTGGGTTTTGTTCTTCGGCGGAGAGGTTATGTTCTTCAGCGGAGAACTGCAACCGATCGATGGATTTCCCGCTGCGGTATTCGGTATGATTTCGTTGTTCTACAGTGAGTAGTTAATCTTTCACCTTCAAGCTTGACCTACCACTTCTCTTTATTCAAGTCTCCTTTGTTTAATGGGTTATTGTTCAAACATCACCCAAAGCCCTACTGTGAGTAGTACGAAAAATTCGTTCACCAGCAAGAATGTTGTGCAAAAGAGCAGCATTAGCTTTTCTCACAAAAGCTAGGGTTCCCTATGAGTCGCCCCAAACACAGCTTAGATCATCGATATCACATTTGGTGAAATCATTCTCATCAAAGAGACACCAAGCTGATGAACAATCTTTTACAGTTTCTTATCTCATTTCCTCATGTGGGCTGTCCCCAAAAACTGCTCTTTGTGTATCCCGAACTGTCAGTTTTCCATCAGCAGAGCAACCAGATTCCGTCCTTGCCCTTTTGAGGAATTACGGTTTCACTGATACCCACATCTCTAGACTCGCAAGGATACGCGCAGATGTGCTTTTACAAGATCCCCTACACATCCTTTTGCCCAAACTTGAATTTTTAAAGTCCATAGGCATTCCCACTGCTGACCTCGCAAAGAGCCTTTCTTCGTCCCCAACTGTGTTGAAATCTAGCCTAAAAAACCAGATTATCCCTATTTATAATTATCTGAAAAGTGTAATCCTTCTGGATGATAAGCAAGTAGCAAGATCTTTTAAGTACGCACCACGTTTGTTTCATACGAATTTAGAAAGGAATATTGTTCCCAAAATTGCAACCCTGAGAGAACTCAATGTTCCTGCTTCCACTGTGTCATACTTGGTGACTTATCATCCGATAGTGCTGCTCTATAGTTTCAAGAAGTTTGATAACACCGTGAAGAAGGTTGTAGAAACGGCACACAAGCCTTTGAGAGTAGTGTTTGTAGATGTCTTGATGATGATGTTTGGATTTAGTAAATCAACTTGGGAACATAAAATGGAAGTTTTAAGGAAGTGTGGTTGGTCTGAAGATGATCTTAAACTTGCATTGGAAAAGTTCCCGCTTTGTATGAAGCTATCTGAGAAGAAAATAATGAGCGCGATGGATTTGCTTGTCAACAAGATGGGTTGGAAGCCAGCTGCGATTGCAAAAGTCCCAGGTGTCCTCAAATATAGTGTGGAAAGGAGGACTATCCCACGGTGTTTAGTTCTTAAAGTTTTGATCTTGAAAGGCTTAATTTCGAAAGACTTGAGCATTTCATATGTCTTAAATATGAGTGAAAAACTCTTCTTAGATAGGTTTATCACCAAGTATGCGGAAGCTATTCCTCAATTGTTGGATGTTTTCAATGGAAAGGTGAGCCTCGCTGAACTAGGCATCAAATCTGAGGAAACTATCGTAGCATCTCAACTTCACGTTTAATCAAATTTTATTGCATTTGAATCTCTTAAGCAGGGGACTTCAGGCCTTTGTTGACTTTTTTTTGTTTTTAGGATTACCGTACCTTATTGCCAATTGGACTCTTTTGTTTATTTTTCTCTGCAGTTAAATGGACTCTTCCATTTTATAACGAGAAATATCGACCCCCTCGTTTATTTTTTATGATGATAGGAATGATAAGGCTTTGCAGCTATTGACTAATATTTTGAATGAGCAATTTTTTCTATCTAGTGTTTGATGTAAGCATGAGGACTACATATTTCTACAGTTGATTTATTACAGTATATAATTAGGAATAGTCATACCTTTTGTCCTTAACTTTCTCATTATAATTGATGTTCTGTGAAAGATCATAGTTAAGGGGATTACAGGAAAAAAGTTTAGAAAACAAAATTGTTCACAAAATTGCTGCTTTGAGACAACTTTCAATTTGTAATTCTTCTTGACATATCATCACTTTGTGCTAATACAAATTCTGTAAAGCTTGATATAATTGCAAAGGAGGTTGTAGAAATGGGAGTCAAACCTTTGAAAATGACGTTTGTACATGTCTTAGAGTTGAGGATGATTTTTAGACTTAATAAATCATCCTGGGAGCATAAAACGGAAATTTTCTGGAAGCGTGGTTAGTCTGAAGATGACTTTCAACTAGCATCAATGAAGTCCCTCATGTTATGGGTCTGACTGGGAAGAAAATCATAAGCGCGATGGACTTCCTTGTGAACAAAATGGGCTGGAACTTGTAAGTGAGCTGCAATTGCAAGAGCTCCAAGTGTTCTCCATTGTAACGTGGAAAAAGGGACTATCCCAAGGTGTTTAGTTATCAGAGTTCTTATATCAAAATTGAAAAGGCTTAAAAGAATTGTGTTTTTCCAGCACTGTTATATTAAGACCGGAAAATGCTTCTTGGATACGTTTGTCACCAAGTTTGAGAAAGATCTTCTCTAGTAGTTGGATGTTTTCAATGGAAAAGTGGGCCTCGCACTCACTGAACCGGGCCTCAAATTTTAGGAAACAATTGGGAAGAAACTATCGTAGAATCACAACTTCATTTATGCAAGCAATTTTTATATGAATCTCTCTTGACTGTACAAATTTTCGATTCGATCCTTATATTTCTTCGGCTGACATTAGTAGTTCAGGCTGTACTGCAAATAGGAAGTTATAACAGTCTGCCATATTGAAGGCTGCTTGTTGTTTGTCTAAAGGTCTCTAGCAAACTCAAAAGGGTTGTTTGATTGCTTTTTTAGAATCTTTCAGATTTTTTGACGTAATGATGTCATATTTATGCATGAAGGTTTTGAGGGTTCAAATGATTCTTTGACTTACTGACTAAAACTTGCAAAAATGGTCTACACTAAATTATTGGAAAGCAACTGGTAGTTTTAAGCCATTTGTGTAATCAGATGCTGTCAGAAGTTTGAATTTCCCCTTGTTCATGGATGAATTAGCAGAGCTGACAATTGTTCCTTACGCTATCTCCCAGTCGTGGCGTTAAAAATATGGTGTTATATGACACAAATGTATAAAAAGTGGGTCCTAATTATGTATTGTTATGACAAAATGTGTTGTTAACCCAATCAGTGGCTTACTAATTTGCACCTTTAACTCCATTATTAGAGATGGCCTAGTGCAATACTATCACGGCTTGCAGTTTGATGTTCAGAGTGCCGGTTACTTTGAATTTAATACCCAGTTTGATGTTCTACTTGGCGATTTTAGCACCTTCCTGATACAACTTATCATAAGCCTCTTTTAATTCGTCAAAGTCGACCAATTCTTCTTTTAACATCGCTTTCAGTTCCTCCTTCCTGACTAAATTTTCTAGTAAAGGCTTAGTAATTGTTTCCAATCCTTTTCATCATCTGAGTCACTTCCTAATTTTTTACTATCAGTGTCATCATCCTATATTCTTATGTTGTAGACTTTCTGCTAAGTTTTCATATTAGCACAATCCTGAGCCAAATGTCCATGACAATAGCATTCATTACGTGCTTGAATCTATCAGAAAACACTTGTTTGATTAATAGAGGCCCCAAATTGAAACGGTATTTATATGTTGGCAAAGAGAAACAATAAAGTGATGCAAGTCTTTGTGTGGATCCACAATGGCCTCTATAAAATAGCTCCTAAGTTGAATCCTAAGACTAATTGGGGTCCATTCTTCACTCATAGAGCTTGCTAATTTTAGAGAGGATACGTGTACTCAATAGGCTAGTCAGAGCTTGCTGAAAATCCTTTATCTTTTGAAAATTTCATATTAAAAATGATTTTAAGACTTTGGGTCTCATTTGGAGCTAGCTATAATGCTACCTAAATTTAGCTAATGTGGTAGGTGTCATGCTTAGGAGCCACCATTGACAATTTGTATGGAGAACCCATTGAAGACAATAATTGAGCAAATAACTAGGTAAATATTAGGAGCCTCACCCAGAAATTATTTTGAGAGCCCATTGTGGATGCCCTAAATCTTGAGAGACCATGAAGAACTTGGAAAAAATTTAAATATATAGTTATGCAAAATTTCTTAAATAGGGTCCTCTAGATTTTGCATAAATAATCGATTAACCGTTAAAAAAATTTAAATATATAGTTATGCAAAATTAAACAACTGTTACAGTACTTTAAAATCTAACTTTTGAACATTAATCTTCTTGTAGTTTTACCTGTCAAGGTACTAATTAAATCTTTAAAATTCGGCTTATTCACTGTATCATTCTCAACGGACAATATACCAAATCTATTTAGTCTTTCTTCAAACGTTATTGACCAGAGACAAGTTTTGATCAATTTTAACTTTGAAAATCTTCTTCCCCAAATGCAACAGTACTGGGTTTATATGAGGGCTTTAAATATTTAGGCCTATTTTAATGTATAACAGGCTTAAACTATGCATAATTGTGCCCACTATATATAAGGGCCTTAAAGTATTAGGGGCCCTCAATTTTGCAATTTTTTTGGGAGGCCTGAAGTGGCTACTTCTTCGGCGTATGCTCTAAGCTAGCTCCACGGCTATGAAGCTATGGTTGCAAGATTGCAAGAGTGTTAGCAAATTTAGGGAGGGCCATCTTGGCCGACCTGCCCCAATCCAACCCATCCCCTCCCCTCCCCGAATGGGTAGGGGATTTGGGGAATTAGGCGGGGATTGAGTGGGATATGGAATTTTTTTTTTTTGAAACAAATTCGGGGATCGGGTAAGTGATAGTATAGTCAGTCCCGATCCCCGCCCCTCCCCGATCCCCACCCCTCCCTAGTTTGTGTGGGGGCACCTCATCCCCCACCTTGTTGACGACTACAAAGTCGTGCTATTCGACGTGATGGGGGCAGGCACCACCAACCCCGAGTACTTCGACTTCGAGCATTACTCGACGTTCGAAGGTTGCGGGTTGATGTCCTGGCGATATTAGTGGAACTTATTCAAAAAAAAAATTGCATTTGTTAGTTTTCAGTCGATTTTTTGTGGTTTCTTAGCTTCTCTCGACGAATGAAATCTAAAAAGTATAAAATTATTAGCCAAATTTAAAGTTTTGTAAATAAAGACAAAAAAAATCCAAAAAACCACCACAAAAATCTGACCAAAAACCAACAAATGCAAAAAAAAAAAAAAAATCAAATAAAACCAAAAAACCAAAAAACCAATTTTCCCAATTCACCCAAACCAACCCTTAAGGTGGAGTCGTGCGTGTTTGTTGGTCATTCGTTGTCGGCTATTGCTAGGGCACTGGCTTCCATTATTCGCCCTGATTTGTTTTATAAGCTCATCATGCTTACCGCTTCTCCAAGGTAATTATCGATATCAAATTATTCAGTGCTTCAGAAAACTGCCATGTCGTGCCATTGTGTTCTGGATCACTTTAACACTAATATGGGACCCATAACTAAGCCTATGGACCATACGTAAGTAATGTGATGCTAAAGTGATCTGAAACACAACGTGATTGTACTTCGAGACTATTGAATAATTACCCTATTGTCATGATATAAAAAATAAAAAGGCGATTTGTTCATGAATGTTATAGAAGAAATTACGTATATATGATCTAGAAATTATTTCGGGCCATTAATACTATCAAAATGCATTCTGAGAAATAAATTGTAGAATGCAAAATCCAAAAATCATCCAGAGGAGCTTTTCGATTCGGATTATACTTTGACTCCCAATTTTTTTTTTGGCAAAGTTTATTCTTGGTATATTATTCAAATACTTTTACAAATTTTCATTTTAATAATGAAAAAAAAAATTATACTCTCCCTACGAATTTATGATTTCTACAATTTACATTTTAAAACAAAAAGATAACTGGATTCTAAACTTTGCCCCGGTGAAGCTACTTTACGATTTGAACTAATTGGGTTTAATTCAGTTGGCCACTCTTATACATCCCTAACTGGGAGGCCAAGGCGTCGAATTTTGTTTAAGGACATAATATTACCCTAAAATGATTTTATGGCATAAGCGAAGTTAACGTGATTGAGTACGGCACTAAGACGAGGTCATATGCCATAAGGTGTGATACTCACGTGATTCAGATGTTATTCACGTGATTCGAATTAAGCCCATGTAGAATTGGGCAGAAGTCATATCGTTCCAACTTCCAAAGAAAACCTTGGCCTCATTTGATTCAGACGGGATTAGAGGCGCATAATCATATATCACAGGCTTCTAATACCCGAATCTTGTCTGGTTCTCACAAAAGTGTCTAAAGATTAAAAATCCTGGAGACAAAAATTATCCATGTATGTATGGGATTGTGTAATCCCATGGAGGTGGGACTACCAATCCCGGACAAAAACACACGGAGCTTTGTCGGCCCAAATATTACAAGTTTGCCACTGAAATATTTTCAGCCCCAGACCAAGCAGTTCGTCTTCTCCTCTCCTCGTTCATTCCGCCACTCCAGTGGTCATCTTCTCCATTCACTCCAAAGCAGTTCGCCTCCTCTCTCTCTCTCTCTCTCTCGATTTCTCTTAGATTCGAGTTGTTCTCTCTTCTCTCTGGATGGCTGGAGATCGATTACGAAGATTGATGAAGAAGATCGATTAGGAATATTGACGAAGAAGATCATTTACGAGCCAGGTACTTGAAGAAATCGCGAATCTGCGTTTTTTGAAGCTGCGTTTTGAATCTCCTCTCTCGAATCTGCGTTTTTTGAAGCTTCAGAATCTGCGAATGCAACTCTAATCCTGGTTTTTTTAGTTTCAGAATCAAACGAGGCCTAAATGATTTGGTTATCATAATAGCTTTTCATCAAACCGATTAGCTTATTTATCTTCTTTTTATGTGGACCTTATTAATCCTTTACGAAAGTATTACCTTAGTAATTCTTCACTAGTTATGTTTACGTATAGGATTTAACATATAAAGGTATCGGGACATGTAATGATCACGGTTGCAATGGTATTGGGAGTATCGAACAGTATGTGGTGAGAGTCGATTATTACCGTCTTGAATTTTTTTCAAAGAAAATTTGTTGAAAAAATAAAGTGTCAGATTTTGTAAAATTGGCTAGGTGCTAGTCAAGTGGAGAATGGGCGCCTAGGGACTAGGTGTCAACTAGTTGGCTGCCTAAACTAGACGTTGGACTACTACCTAATGCTTAGGTGGGGACTCGTTGGCCTAGGCTGCTAATTTTTAGAACACAAATGCCTAAAGAAGCTTTAATAGTCTAGTATTGGCCTTAGGTCTTAACGGTGTGCTCTACTCTCGAATCAGAAGAGAATCGATGTGTGGCGTCCCACTCGATAAACATGTGATTTTTCATATCAACGTTATATCGAAGTGTAAGAGTTTCGAAAATCGTAAAAGACGGATAGGTGACCAATAGATTACGAGTGTAATTTTGTTCACTCTCCCTAAAACAAGGTGAACAAAACCTTCTTTCCTATTGGCTCAAAAGGAGATAAGGGGACTACTTTTAACCCAACCCAACCCAACCCAACCCAAGTTAGTTTTGAGTTTAATTTCACAAACACCCCTAAACTACCTTCCAGAATTGCTTTCACCCCTGAACTACTAAAACTGAACACCAGTACCCCTTTTTCTATTAAGCGTGATCACTTTCATCCCTAAATTGGTCTTATGGTTACACTTACACTTTTTTTTTTTTTGTTGATACTTCGGTATTATATATTTGTCACTTCCTCTTTTATTTTTTGTGGATTATTGTTTCATCTCGACAAAAAAAAAAATCTATCAAGTAAAAAATTATTGCAAAGAAAGACAAAAAAATACAAAAAATGTATATTTTTTGGTATAGTAATTTTTTTTTGATATTTTGTTCATAATTTTTTACTTTCTTAATTTCTTTTATTGAGAAAAACTAATAATCCAAATAAAAAAAATGAATGCAAAACTAACAAATGTGATTTTTTTAAAATAAGAACAAAAAAATAATTTAAATAGATTATTCTTGCCAAAACACCCCTTAGGTTCAATAAACACAAATTTTCATCCTTGACCCCAATTTCTTTCGAAGTGTGAAGGGTATCTCAATAGTTAATTCAGTATTGAGAAAGCAAAAAAATTTAGAACAGATCCACGAGAAAACAATTTTGCAAAATTTAGCGGGGCATAAAACACCTCCTTATTTATCATCAAAACAATGCTAAAAAATTTGAAAAATGATGCATGAGATTAACAATTTGTCCGTTTTCTCAGCAAGAGAGATTGAGGCCATACAATAGGAAGGAAAAACCTTCAACACTACGGATCGAATTGCAAAGAATCCATCAAACATAAACGCTCAATAACACCACTAAAATCATCTAAAACCAGAAATCTAAGCAATTTAACTCAAAACTAACTTGGGTAGAATTAGACCACTTCTAACCCAATCCAACCCAAGTTAATTTTGAGTTAAATTTCACAAACACCCTATAAACTACCTTTCGTTCTCTCCACTAAAAAAATAACCTTACCTTCTATTCTCTTTCTTCCCCAAAAACAGCCCTACTAAAACTCTCTTGGTTTTTTAGTTTTTCTTGTGGATTTAATGCAAATTAGATGATGTTTTATGAAATCCATGGCTCAAAATTGCTAAAAGTAGTCCCCTTATCTCCTCTTTGCCAATAGGAGAGAGGATTTTGTTCACCCTCTTTTAGGGAGGGTGAACAAAATTGCACTAGGTAAAGTTTGTAACTTAACATCCCATTATTAAAACTGACTTAAGCTGACCTCTTTCTTGTTGCGAATTTTTTTTATTTTATTTTCTTAGTAATCCTTACAATCTACCGTTATGGGGTTTAATTTGTTTAATACTTTATGATGTTACTGTGTAAATTAGCTTTTTACTAGCATTTTATATGGAGAATTCCACACGATATTCATTAGGGGTGCTCACGGTCCAGATCGGTTCGGATTGGCATGAATCCAATCCTAATCCGCGAGTCACGGTTTTTTGAAAATACAATCCGTGTCTGATCCAAAAGTCTCACGGTTCGGTTCTAATCCGAACCGCGAGTCACGGATCGGTTCCGGATTAATCCGCGGATTTGCAACATATTCGAAAAAAACAACAAGCAATGGTAGTAAGGCACTAGCAAGTAGCAAATGCACTAAATAAAAAGTTCAAAGTTGGAAATCGCAATAAAAAACAACAAAGGCAGTTAGGCAGATAGTTATATTATTGAACAAACAAATGCACAAACTTATATTACCACAAAGGATAGCAGATAGTTACTTCCGGCTCACTCACAAAGACAATAGTAAATAGTTCCTTCTAGTTCACTCACAAACAGAGAGTATATATATTAGTATTTATAATACTTTACCCTTCTAAATTTTATAGAGAGAATAATATTTGTACCATAATACAACAGTATAACCAAACCGTAAGTCTGCTAAATTAACAATATCTATATAACTATAATTATAAAAGTTATAAAATTATATATAATAAAAATCTCACGGTCCGGATCGGTTAATCCACGGTTTCAAAATCAAAATCTGTGTTTGATCCAAAAGTCACGGTTTTTTATTTTTTGAATCCGTGTCTGGACCATTAATCCACGCTTAAAATCCAAAAGGTACGGATCGGTTCGGTCCGGACCAGATTCACGGTTCACCAGTTTTTTTTAGCAGCCCTAATATTCATCGTTGTCTCTGTTTTGCTGCTGCTGCTGCTGCTGCTTCTGCTTCTGCTTCATCGTCGTTTCTAAATGTTTTTGAATGATGTGGATTACTGCGGAAGATTTGAACAAGAAGACATCAACCAAATGCTACAAGCCATACAATCAAACTACAAGGCATGGTGCTCGGGATTGGTGCCCCTAGTAGTTGGCGGCGACATGGACTCTGTAGCGGTACAGGAATTCAGCAGGACCTTATTCAACATGAGACCAGACATCGCGTTGAGCCTGGCCCGAACCATATTCCAAAGCGACTTGAGATCTCTGCTGTGCTACGTGACCGCGCCTTGCCCCTTGATACATAGCATGAGGGACATGGCAGTGCCAGTGGAGATTGCACAGTACCTTCACCGGCACTTTGGCGGCGAGTCTGTAGTTGAGGTCATCCTGACTGAAGGGCATTTGCCACAGCTTAGCTCGCCTGATGTCGTGAATCCCGTGCTTCGATCAGCACATCCGCTACGAGTCTACGACATTGTTGCTGGTGATTAGTGTGTACCCGCTCAGCATTGAAAATTTACTCGTTGTATTTCAGCCTTTTTGTTCTGATCACAATAGGCAGGGTTGGCCTAGGCCCAAGACTCACAAGGCCTGGGCCTAGAGCACACAAAAAATGGCTCAAATTTGGGGCACTCCAACATTTGGTACAAATGGGCTTGACTAGAACACTTTTTTGGGCCAAATAAAGAAAAAAATCCACTATTAGTTATAAAAGAGTCCAACCGTTGTGACTCAACATTTAAAAGAAACCCTCTAAAATTGGGTGTAGCCCATATAACTCGCCCCAATCCATAATAGTGGATTTAAAAAAAAATCAATCAAGCCTAATTGAAACCTCTTGGAGGCCCACTAGAACCCCAAATAGTGGATACACCCAATTTTAGAAATTGGGAATCCCTGGACTAAGAAGCGGCAATACTGGGTGCTGCTATATAGTCTTTTCACAGGGATTGTTGTAGGACTAATAAACTAGGAATTAGGATTCTGGGTTAGGAATTAGGATTCTAGGAACTACAAAGGTCTATTAATCTATTATATATTAATAGATTAACGCATAATTAAGTAATTAGGTAGTAATTTTCTCATCTTCTTGTTAGAGTTTTGAGCAGGATTGTATTTGAGATTTCTAAATTGACACAAGTTCTTGAGTTTTTCCAAGTAACCAAAAAGTTGTTGATCAAATTTCACTATTTTCTAGTAGATAAAGTCGTAATATTAATTCCAGCATATCAAATTTCTTACTTATTATAAGTAATTAAATGAGTCATTTCGACCCAAAATTTTTAGAGGAAACTGAAAGAACATATTTGGGTAACACTAGGGTTTAGCATTGGCATAACAAAGGAGTTTTGACCCAAATTTTCTTTTAAAAAAGGCACAAGAGTAGAAATGCTCTAAATCATTGTTAAATTTAGCTTGTATTAATTCCCTTTTGGATGAAGAGATTGTAGTAACAAAAACGCAAAAAGTTTGGTTGAGGAACACAAAAAATTTTAGGGCACATTTTTTTAATTAGGTCTAAGGCACCCAAATACCTTGGGCCGACCCTGACAGTTGGTTCCTATTTAAATAGGACAAAATGCAATTTTCCCCCCTGTAGTTTGACCTTTTGACAGATGACCTCCATGTGTTTAACTAATGACCAATTCACCTCTTAATACCCTTGTAGCCTATTGTTTTCCCCCGAAAGCCCTAATACACTCCATCTTTTGAAACTTATTCCTCACTTTCATGCACAAAAAGATTTGGACCTTCTCCGGCTCCTTTTCTTTGCGCTTTTACAAATTTGGCCTTTTAGGCTTTTAGTCATACGCGACGTGGCATTTTTTGTTTTTGCCCGTATTTCCTCCGTCCATATTTGTTGGTCCTTCTTCGGATTCTGTAACACTTTTCAAATGTTTATATCTTCCAATTTATACTCCCTCTGTCCTAATTTGTTTGCTCACTATGAATATCCGTGCCATTTTTAAACGTATATAACTTTTTATTTGCAGCGCTTTTAAAGTTTTTGAAAATTTTGTCTTATAAAACTAATTGAGATCAATCAAATAAAATCCATATTACATGTAACATACATTCTAGATTGAAAACTATAAGGGCCTTGTTCGTTTCATTGATTAGTTTAGCTTTTGTTTTGTTTTGTAATCATTACCCTCATTTCTCTCAATCTCTCTCTCCACTCATTACCCCCTATTTTCAAAACTAAATTAAACTAAAATTACTAAACGAACAAGGCCAAGAGTTTTAAAAATGCACACATAACCGTAGTGATCAAACAAATTGGGTCGGAGAGAGTAATGTTTTCCATGATTTTGAAAACTTAAACTTATAGTACTAATTCTGTCAAACAAGATCCATATGGCATATTTGAGATCTGTATTAAAAGGTATAATTAATTGAAAAGTGACACAAACTCCCATAAGACCAACAAACACGGGCGAAGGGAGTATAAATTTTGAAGGGTAAACATCACTGACACCCCCCGAGGTTTCCTTTAAGTACAAATGCTCTCTCCACCTTTGGGAAATGATATTCGGCCCCTTGTGGTTTGGTGTTGCATTTCGAACCATTAGTCAACAATTATAAATCAACTAATAAACCTTTTGAAATGCCCTAACTAATTATAAAAAAAACCTATAGGTACACCAATTGGTGCACATCAAATGCACACAAGATTCTGTGATACTCATCTTCGAGTACCATTCAAATTATCAAAGCCGTTCAATTTTTATAAAAATAAAAAATAAAAAAAATCAGGGTCTTTTATAAAATCAGCTCAATTGGATATCAGTAAAGGCTTGATCAAGTCAGTCAAACTTTTATCATGCGGATTTTAGAGACCAAAAACTAAACAAATTTATCAACCCTTTACAGATATCAAATTGGGTTGATTTTTTTTAAGGGTCTTTAAAAATAGGAAATTTTAATTAGACATCCTACTACAATATTATACTTAGGATGCCACCCTATGAGATTTTAATCTTTATGATTCCATCCTATAAATGTAAATTGTACCATTGTGCTCTTATTATCTATTTTAGTAGTATATTATTTAATATATTCTAATAGTAATTGTTATCTCAAAAAATGGGCATACAATCCTGATAGTAATAATTATCCCGAGAAGTCATTTAGTGGTCCATCAATTCTCCACTAATTACAGTATTGAAGCCAATCTCTCTCAAATACATATATAGCTATTTTCCTTTATATACTAACTAATCACCATATTTACAGAAACCTTAAAATCTCTCTCTCTCTCTCTCAAGATCTATTTCCCAGAGATGGCGGCGAACATGTTGAGAACGATGGCGGTCCATGATTGAGGATGGCATCATGGCGACGAAAAAGAACCCAACAGGTAACCCCATAAGAGAACGAACCCGATGATGACAAAATCAATCTCAATGGCGATAGAAAAAGCGACCACGACTTTGGTTGGTGACTATGATGTATTTTTTTGTGGTGGTGTTGGGTTCCAAAGCTTACGAATGGCAGTATTATTTTTTCAGATTCAATGGTGGTTTTTTTTTTTTTTTTTTCAATTCAATACTGGTGGTTTTATTTTGTGATAAAGAAAAAATGGTAAGTCAATAAACCATGTTCACATTAATACAGTAATTATGAATTTATTAATTTGCCATGTTGGATTGGCTTAATTTACCATGTCAGATTGGATTTGGTGTAACCTTTTGTTTTAAGGTTTCATGGTATCAGTGTCATGAAAAACACAATCAATTTCATTGTAAATAGTTTAACCATGATAAGAGTTTTCAATAAACCATGTTCATCCTTTAAAAGATGGTTATTTCATACAGTGATTATGGTTTATTGATTTATCATGTTGGGTTGTTTGATATAAAATAGATGGTGTGGTAGTGTAGTATATAAAGTTGACTAGGTTTCATGGTGTATTTGTCACTCAATATTTTCTAAACATGAATTATGGTTAATTTGTTTACCATATTAGGTGAATCCGATGAAATAGATGGTGTGGTAGTGTGGTAGATAAAGTTCACTAGGTTTCATGAATTATGGTTAACATGGTTTATTGATTTTTCATAATTAACCACAATTAATATATGCAAATATACCTAGTCAATGCATGATTTTTAAAATTTTTTTTTTGTCTTTTTTGCATTGCTTATATTTATCTCATTTTCAATTATTTTTTTTGAGATTTTATGTGAGAAGATTAGGAGAGAGAAATATAAGATTAGGAAAGAGATTTTTCAGGAGAGAGAGAGAGAGAGAGAGAGAGAGAGAGAGAGAGAGAGAGAGAGAGAGAGAGAGAGAGAGAGAGAGAGAGAGAGAGAGAGATAAATTAGGAAAGATTAGGAGAGAGAAATGTTAGGAAATTAGGAGAGATAATTATTAGGAAATTAAGGAGAAAAATATTAGGAAAATTAGGAGAGAGAAAAGGCATTTTGGGGTTAAATTGATTTTCAAGATGGAATCATAACTATTTAAATCTCATTTAATGGAATCATAATGATCTTTTTCGTAGAGGATGTCTAATTAACACTCCCTTAAAACTATTTTTTAAACAATTTGAATTGCTCCAATTACTTGTGTGGGATACCGAGGTGGGTCTTAATATCCAGTATGTGTTTGGTATACACCAAATGATGGACCCATTGTTTTTTTTTTTTTTTGCATGTATGTATGTATATATAGTTAAAATAAGAATTTCAAAAAATTTAATAGTTTATAATCGTGGACTAACGACTGGGTGTAATTAAAATGCAGCACCAAACCTCAACAAGTAAAAAATCATTTCCCAAACTGGAGGGGACATTTGTACTTTAAGCGAAACCTTGGAAGTGTCAATGATTTATATATACCCAACTTTCAAAATGCCATAAACTTTAACAGAATCTATTTTTTTAGAATATACTTAACAACATATTTTTTCACTAAAAAAAAACATCATTTAAATGAGATGCATAATATAATATTATGAATAAGAAAACAATACTAATTTTTTGTCGTGTGATTTTATTCATCCATGTATATAAACAAATTTACACACCTTGATTAGGGGTGGGCATAGTGTCGTGTTTGTGTTGTGTCATCTTGTATTCGGGTTAAAATTCTCTCAATCAAAATCCGACCTGTTTACCTATTTGTGTTATCGTGTCGTGTTATATTTGTGTTTCGTGTCAGAAATAGCCGACTCTAAATCTTCTAACTTTGTGTCAGATTCGTATCATGTTGGAAATTGCCAACTCTAATCCGATGAATTCACGCGCCCCCTCGTTCACACACTAACACATCTCTCATTCGCATATTCACACACCCATTATTTGAAAAGGGGGTTTCAATAGTACTTATATGCCAGATTTTGGCATCTTCTCTCCATTAATTGGTTCTATTTTAGCCCCAAACAATTCCAAAATATTGACTAAGGCTCATTTTGACCTAAAAAGTTGAGCATGCTTTTTTCTTTTTGATTTATTAGGGGGAAAAACAAAAAGCTTTTATCACTTATTTTGGCTTGAAATACCGTAGGAGTTAGTTATTAGCCCAAAACAATGACTTTTTGAAACTCAAAAAAGCAAAAAGCATGCTTAACTTTTTAGGCCAAAATAAACCTAACTTTTCCTCCACCTCATTTTCTCCTATTTTTTCAACCCAAATTCAACTATTACTCCTTTTTTTCGGTACTTCAGAAATATATTAATTGAATTAGGAAAGGAACATAGTTTTGCCACATAGATCTAGCACATGAAATAGATACAAAGCAAATGAACTTAGTCTAGGAGTTGCCTAAGGTTCAGGCTGTCTCTCATACGAAACTCTCTCATGGAGGGAGGGCTGGTAGTTAAGATCTTAAGCTACTACTCTTGTTCAGCTCCTATTCGAGCTGAAACTAATTAACAGTAATAAACAGTCCAGGGGGTGGTGGCAAATTAAAAATTGAACTTGACAAGAGATATCAATCACACCCATACTCCATTTCATTTTCCACAATTTAACATGTTCAATATAATGCAAAAATAAATAAATGAGACAAAACACGTATGAGAGATACGTGAGGACAACTAAAGGTCTAATACCCTAAGCATATACCATGACATTATCCTACAATTTTATATCACAAACCAAAAGGATTACAAGAGTTATCAATTTAGGAATAACCCACAAGCTTCAAGTGACGCCTAAATCCAACCCTTGATGTATTACCCCATACTTCCTCTTTGATTTTGTGAATTCCTCAAGCGACCACGTCTTGATCTCCAAAACAAATTGGCACCGAACTCATCTGGTTCATGTAAGAGAAAAGGCAACAAAACATAACATGAAAAACATGAATTTTGATGAAGGTCTTTGTCGTAAAAGAATCAATCAAGGGCATATGCAAGGTGAACAAAAGCATAGCTCTAGATTGACTAGTAAAAATGATCAAACAAGGTTTTGATCATCATTTATGCATCAAGAACATAGCTGATATGAATAAAACGTTTTTCTCTCTCTCTAAAATCTGAGGATGCAAGTGGTGGTTCTAAAATGAGATAAAAGATAGCTTATATAATGCCAATGACAAAACCCTAGCAAGAGCAAATAATAATACGCCACCTACACAAGTAAAAGGCATTGCGCTTGAAGTTGTACTAAGCAACAAGCACTAAACAGGTGCAACTGAGAAATGCAGACATGCAAAGCGCTTGTAGTATCAGTGAGCGTAACGGGTGGCACTTATTGAGGGCTACTTGTAGAATCTCCTTGGAACAAAACAGGTGTGAAGTGCTTGATGACAGATGAGTGCAACGTATGGCGCTCAACTAGCACGAACCTTAGAAACCTCAATAAAAGAGCTTTATTTCTTAGAAAAAGATATTGATGCTCAAACTATAATGCTAGAAAAAACATGTATCATGAAGAGATTTAAACTTCTAAACTAAATGATGACATGATAATGCAACCTTTATACCTTTCAAGAACCGAATCCTAGGCAATGCACGAGCAAGAAGAGATCCTCAATAGCTTCAATCATAGGGTGGATTATCTAGACACAAACGATAAACCTCCCCCAACCCCATAGAAAAAATTACATGATTAAAAAGTATTAACGAATCCCAAAAATTGCCAATAACATTTACAGTATCCCCCTCTGGCATTTCCGAGACAAAACCAAGAACAATACATTGAAACAAACCCTAGCTAGAGAAGGAACCTTCAAAAACTAAACTAACTAGATCTAAAGCTTCAATGCAGATCAATGAAAACATGCGAAAAAGAGACAATCCAACCATAAGAGAAACGTGTAGACAAGAGCTTGCTTAAAACATGTTAGCGCAGCAGACAGAAGCTCAGCAAGCTGAAAAATTCTCAAATAAAATAGGCAATAACAAATCATAACCAGCATGTTTGCCCAAAACATGGGCATAAACTATCATGGACAAATCAACTCCAGTATGTTTGTCCCGAACATGGGCATAACTATCATAGATATATCAACTCCAACATGTTTGCCCGAAACATGGGCACCTACTTTAGATAAAACATAAGTAATAGTAGCAGCAAGAATTATAAACCTAAAGTACTAAGAGTAGTAAGCCCTTCCACGGGCACTAAACATCACAAAATATAAACATGTAGCAAGTCCTTCCACAAGCAATAAACACCAAGGAATATAAACATAAAATAGCAAAAATCAACATGGCCAAAAGTAACAAACGAACTCTCTTCTTGCAACCAACCAAATTCTCCCCCTTTTTGTCCCGGAGAGGAAGTATCCTAAAAACTAGCTAAGAGTCAGCAGCTACAGTCGGGCATAATTATCCATGTCATTTTCAACATCCTCAGAATCTTCGTCATCCTCATCCTTACTGTCTTCATTTTCACCTTCACTCTCTTCCTCCTCATCCTTTTGATCGCCATCATCCTCTCTTTGATTTGAAGAGGGGAAAGTCACTCCAAAGCGTTTTTCCAATTAAGTTGAGTCCAATACATTTCAACCACTGATCAATAAATAGAGACAAGTTAAGCGGCCATGGAATTTAGGCAAAGATTAGACCCATCCACCTAAAGGCCAAACCCATCCAAATGACTATTTAAAACTTGTAATTGTTGTTGAAGAAAAGCCATGAGCTCAACATTGTGAGGGGTGGTATCTAGAAGGGTGGCCTTAAGAATGGAAACAAACAGAGAAGGTTTAATGGCAACGAGTTGGTCAGGTTGAAGCCAAATAGGAAAATAGTCTAGAGGAGAGAAGATATGAGGATAAACTAGTTAAATGTGGGGATAGCGAGGCTTGGGTATGATACGTGGCTTGTATTCAAAGGATTTTAAGGTGTGGGCAGAGCTGTGCTTGACTGTAAGAGGTGTGATTAGACCATTTAGTTTTGTAAGGGGTTCATCCTAAAAAATTCGCACATTATGAAGTATCATGAAACGTGTGACAAGAGAAATATATGGCAAAGCAGATGTTCCTAAAGGATGATGAATATACTGAAAACCATCTCACCAAATCTTTTTAACCAAGTCAAATGAGTACCCATGTCCGAGACCACAAAGATGCAAGGTACGATCAGTCAAGATATGAAAGATATTGTCACTAGGATCTATGAAAGCATAGATAAGGGCTAATCCCCTTGCTTGATTTTCAGGAGTTTGGTGTAAACTCTCCCCATAATTTCACATTGGATTTTAGCATTATTAGGCAAGAGATTAGAAGAGAATGGCCACTGAGGGTGTTGAACAATGGGCAGACCATTCAACTACAGATGACGCTTAACTGTAGCTGCTGACTCTACTCCATTATCATCTTTTAAAGAAGATTATCTGTACTTTCATAGATCCTAGTGACTATATATCTCATATCTCGCTTGATCGTACCTTGCTTCTTTATGGTCTCGGACGTGGGTACTCATTTGACTTGGCTTAAAAGATTAGAGAAGATGTTTTTCAATATACTCATCCCTCTCCAGAAATATCTGCATTGACATATATTTCCTTTCCCACATGTTTCATGGTACTTCATTGTGCCAATTTTTGAGGATGAAACCCTTACTAAACTAAAGCTCCTATCACACCTCTTACACTCAAGCACAGCTTTGCCCACACCTTAAAATCCTCTGAATATATGCCACGTGTCATACCCGAGCCTCGCTATCCCCACGTTGACTCAGCTTATCCTCCCATCTTCCCTCCTCCATACTATTTTGCTAGTTGGCTTCAACTTGACCAACCTGCTGCCATTGAACCTTCTTCGTCTACCTCCATTCCTAATGCCACTCTCCTAGAAACCACCCCTCTCAATGCTGAGCTCATGGCTTTTCTTCAACAACAATTTCAGGTTTTAAATGGTCTTTTGGATGGGTTTGCCCTTCAGTTGGATGGGTTTAATCTTCACCTAAATGCCAGGGGCCACTCAACTTGTCTCTCTTTCTCGATTAGTGATTGAAATGAAAAAGACTCAATTTAAATTGGAAAAACACTTTGGAGTGGCTTTTCTCTCTTTGAATCAAGGAGAGGATGATGGTGATCAAGAGGATGAGGAGAAAGAAAATGAAGGTGAAAATGAAGACAGTGAGGATGAGGATGACGAAGATTCCGAGGATGATGAAAATGACATGGACGATGATGCCTGATTGTAGTTGCTGACTCTTCTCCAATTTTTAGGATACTGTAGAGGGGAAAAATCTGGATATGTTATTTCCATGCCTCTATGAGATCAACAATATGCACCCTTCGCCGAAACTCTAGCCCTGCAAGACAATAAACAGTTAGAGCACCTTTGCCTCTCGTCGACAAAGACCCTCCGATGCTTAAGTCAGTATCATCAGTATCACGTACTAGGAGGAAACCATAAAATACGTAAAACATGTAAACACGAATTATAGCTTACCTTTCTTCATGGGTATTGCTCCTTATTTATAGATGCGGGGTGCTTGTTGTCCAGAGATCCTATTCACATTAGGAATCCTCTCCTATATGGGACTTGTTCCATATAGAAACACAATCTTTATTCTACAAGGATTCCTTCTACGTTAGGAATCCTTGCCATTATTGGAATCCTATTTAAGTTAGGAGTCCTTTCTCCTATGGGATTCATCTCATATGTCAATACAATCAGAATTCCCTTCTCGTAAGTATTCTGTATCTATATTGGACTTCTTGTCCAATATGGAAGCTTAATGATAATCCATTAACTCTCAGGATTTAACTCTTATCATGTAAGAGGCTATTCCAGATCCCTCTAGAATGACCCGTCACCTTATCATGTAGGCGGTTAACTCGACAATATACTTGCCTATTCTTATATACTGTTGCTGACCAGATACATAGCTTGGTCAATGGCCTTGTGCACCCTCTCATGGTGTTGCCACCATCTCATGGTGCTATCCTGGCTGCACATTTGGCCTACCTTGCTCGGCCATAACCTAGAGCACCTCCTTGTGGTTCCCCTCGAACTGAGCCACCCTCACGTGGTGTTAAGGCTAAACACATGTTTCGTACATGCTTGGGTATTTTCCTATGTAATTGGAGTCTACCCTCTCCAGATATTTTCTCTTCAGGACAAAAAGACTCAACTTAATTTTTGAGTATACTAAAAACATCTTCCCCAAGCCAAGTCAAATGAGTACCCATGTTCGAGACCATAAAGAAGCAAGGTACGATCAAGCGAGATATGAGAGATATTATCACAAGGATCTATGAAAGCACAAGAACACACATAAATCTAGCCACGTTGACGAAATTGAGTGTAAGCCCAAATAAAATCTAACTTCTTAATCAGAACATCGCATTCAATTAAAGTAGTTCCTTTCAAATGAAGAGATTCAAAAATATGCTTAGCCGCATCAGAAATCCAATAACGAAAACCAGTGCATGACTCCGAGGGATGTTTCTGTTTGAGATTAATAGTACCACCAATAGTAGAAGATTTTCCCATTTAGATTGTTAAACAAGAAACACAACCTAGAATAGAGATTGAGAGAGATCTTACCAAAAGCTGTAGATAAGCTGTGAGTAATAGAGATGACGAACCCAACCTAGAAAAACAATCAACAGTGGAGATTGAGCAGGAGAGAGGAAAAATTGACACTTGAATCGCCTAACTGGATAAAACCCTGAGGAGATTTTAGGTTACTCCCCAAAATTGCTGCACATTTTTGAAACCCAAGGTGTTATCATGTTTGAGAGTAATGAAATGAGATTAATATTGACTGAAGATTTATAAAAGAGTGAAGAGCTGGAAGATATCCAGTGTGGCTGAGTGTACGAGCAAAGGATAATGAAACAAATGCATGGTGCTCGTTGTAGCTCCAGTAATTAAAAATGAGCGCTATCAAACGCATATTGTAGAAGTTAAAGGGAAAATAGGGGAAAAACAGGAAGATTCATTCACAACAGGTGACGAGCAAATTTGTGTAGAGAAATAAATTGCACCAACGTGATGTGAAAGCAAAATGACTAAGGCAAAACACTACTGCCTCATGACAAAAAATACTGCTAAAATGGGTGCAAACCTGAACTCAAATGCAAAAGTCAAAACCCACTCATTTAAAAAAAATGAATTCTAGGATAAATCTTTCTTGAAAAATGCTTTCAAAAACATAGACGATAGCCGCACACACTGATATGACATGCAATCATGGACACAGTTACATGAAAACCTCCCCCTTTACATATGCACTCTCATATGCAAGAACACATCACACTAGTATAGATGAGACACACTAATGCCTTGACCAAAAACAGAGATGAACTAGCACTAGTGAAATGCAATGAATGTCACATAATCAATTTGATTGGAGACTAACTCGAGAGGAAAATAAGAGGAATTTATCCACACATGTAGATGCAAACCCTTGTTAGAAAATGATAAACTCCCCCTGAGTAATTGAACTCCAAAAATGCATGAAGGTGAGTTCTCAGTTACAAATGCACAGGACTAAGATCAACAAAATGGCTGTCAAGCATTAAAAATGGAAGTGAAATAGGAATGTAGCCATAACATACCCAATGCTCCCCCACTCACACAAGCGCACAACATTATGTATTACTTCAAACACCAAACATAAGAGCCATGCATGAAAATTTTGCATGATAGCATTGAATTTTGACAATAACCAAGATAGCACACAATGCATACAATGAGTATATCATGAGTCATAGCAAAGGATCAAGTAAATTTCATTTTATTATTTCAAGCTTAGATGAAAATGTTGATTGTTAGAATGGACATGCAACTAGGTTCCCAGGTTTGCTGTTCTGTGTAGAGTTCACATAAATGTTTAAGTTAATGGGAAAATTGAATAAGGATTTCGAATGACATTTGATGAGATGGATGACAGTCAGCCAGCGATTTTTGAAATGGAGATTTTCCGATTATGGATTGACAGAGATTCAGAACCCTAAGTTGTGGCATTTTATGATTACTCCCTATTCAATTATTTGGTGATATAAGGGTAGTTTGTATTATAGACTGAGTCACAACTATATACTCCCTAGGTTATAGTTAGTTCGTCGTGGGCCCAGTGTACGGTTAGTCTCTAGGAAATTCATCCTTGTGAGTATCTTGAATAATTCTAACTAAGTAAATAACTTAGGCCTTTCATCTGGGCTCCCTATCAGGGTAAGCAAAGAAGAGTTGAATCGCGAAATAATCATAGTCTTGGTGGTTACTTGGGAGATTGTTCTCTAGGCTGAGAGCTTGGAAGAAAATATAAGCTAAAGGCTAGTTAATGAAATAATTTGGTATTTGTTATTCAATTCTGTACTTCCTTTAGAATATGTATGAACTGTGGTTAATTGTAATATAATGGTTGGTAGGTAGAAGATGTCTATTGGGCGATTTATCTCTCACGGTGTTGTTGGGTGATTTATCACTCATGGTGTTGTTATGGCCCTGCCACTTTACGCCAAGTATTGAAGGAGAAGGAGAAGCATATTACTAGATGGAGGAGTTCCCTGCCGAACAGAAAACAATAGAATAGTGGGATCTAAACCTGAACCTCTAAAGATCCATCACCTCCTTTATTTGTGGGACAAATGTAATTTAATTTTTCCAAGAAAAGTACTATGTTTATTTGTACTCAAACTAAGACACTTGTGTTATTTCCGCTACTTTATTAATGAGATCCTTTTTATCTATATTAATCTTTTATTAAATGATTTAAACTAATGCTTCCGAAAATCTAGGTGTTACAGATAGTAAGTCCTTTGTAGATTCCCAACCAACCCTTTTCCAAAATGATAGTAAGTTCCCAATTCAACTATTACCTCTGTCCCAAAATGTTTGTCTTATCTATAAAGTAAGAACTTCAAAATAATCCACTTTTCTTTTCTTTTCTTTTCTTTTTAAAGAAAAAAGTCAAAAATTCAAATAGATTAATAAAAGAAAAAATAAATCAAAACAATTCCAGCAAGGTTTGCATATTCTGGCCATTTTCCATTAAACTCAGATAGCATTCGATCTTCATTTTCTGGTAGATTTCAGTTGGGATTGGTGATATGGCAAAACATCAACTTTATCATTTTCCATCTCATTTTGTTTCCTCATTGGAACATTGAGTTATACAATAGGGGATTGAAAATCTCTATACAAACTCCATGTCCATCCCCATTGAAAGTGCTCTTATATAGAGAGTCCTTCTCCAGATTTTTTTTCTTCTTATCAGTCTCTTTCCCGATTTTGGGGTCTATAGTCTATACCCATGAGCCTTGTGGCTTGTGACAATAAACCCTGTTGGCATCTAAAAGGAAAGTAACATTTGGGAATTTGGAGTTATTTAAACCCCACCCACAAGTCTCCAAAATTCTATTTCGGAGACTCAAAAGATAATTTTGAAATCAAAATACAAGTTTAGAGATTTTCACTATCCATGTCAAATCCAACCCAAAATCTTTATTTTTTCTCCAAAATTTCTCTCTAACTTCCCTGAAAATGATAAGGGTATTGAAGAAAGGGTACCAAAAATGTACTAACAGCTTGCGGGTCTCACTTTTGGGTCTAACATGAATAATTTGAAGCATTCATTAATTTTAAAATAATTTCTTTGAATGTCTATACAAAAATTTAGCTCAATTGAATATGCATAATTAAGTAATCCAATATTTCAATTTATCATTCAGAATTTAGGATCTTGAATTATGAATGAAAACTTGCACCATGTTCGGTTAGGTTTTTCAAACCTGGTTTCTATTTTTCTAATGGGCCCCCCCACTTTTTGCCAATGATTTTCTCTCTCCTCTCTATTTCTAGCAATGCTACTCTAGTGCATATTTTGTGCGAGATGGGTTTGTGGGGTCTACTTAAAAGACCCACACAAATAATCCAAGCCGTTCATTAGTTCTAAAATTATTCTTTAAGTCGTCTAGAAAAAAATCAGGTCAATCGTATAATTTTAAGTACTTGATCCAGTTGTCTAACTTTCTTTTAAACTTTTGTAAAATTCAGGATCCTAAATTGTGAATGAATAATTAGAAGACAGATCAAATAGTTATAATTTTTTGAATGAGCTGATTTTTTAGGAGTGACTCCAAAAACTATTTAAAAAAATTAATAACCGGCGCAGATCTTTTGTATGGGTCTTCAAAGTGTGCTCCACAGACCTATTACTAGAAATAGAGAGGAGAGAGAAATCATATGCAAAAAGTGGGGGGGCCCTTTGGAAAAGTAGAAACGAGGTTTGAAAAACCAAATCAAACATAGTCTAGAAGTTTAGATCAACCAATTATACATACACAATTATTGAACGGTTAGTGGACCCTACAAGCCATTAGTACATTTTCGGTATTCATAGTCGGGTCCAAACTTCCCACTCTTTTGTTAAATGGTACCAATAAAAAATATTACCAGCATGGTATAAATGGTACCAATCAAAAAATAATTAAGAATAGTTACTATGAAAATGATGAGTTTTTAATTTTTCGAATCGTATTTAAAATTGGTCTCATCTTAAAAGTATTGTCCCAAATTTGAGAATATATAATCTATTATTATATAAAAGTTATTTATATATTTTACATGAAAATAATAAACAAGGATCCCACCTTTTATACTTTTGTGTTAGACAGCAGCTAAAATTAACAATGAGGACCCTTTCACAAAGTAACTTAACACCATAAATTATCATATAGCACAGACAATTTGGGTCACATACTCACATTTTTTTACAAGTCTGTACCATGCAACAAACCAAATATAACTCTATTATTGGGGTTGGCAAGGGTTCTCGCTTTGAGAAACCTAACGAATGGCAGTAACTGTAAGGGCAAATATATGCATTTGTTGGATTTATGGTCAACATTTGGCGTCGTGGCAGTAGCAGCATCTTAGATTTCTGTCCAATTTGTCGATATCTACTACAAGAGCGCTCTTTTTTGTTATAAACGGATGTTCGGACTATAATAGCAGGTCATTATGTACATACTTTGACTCATTCCAAATCTAAATGTAGCGGCAGGCATGACCCAAGGTTTCAAATGTTTGATTTTTATGAAATTTGAACTAGTAATTTCAACAAGAAAGCAAGTTGGCCACGAGAAAGAGAAAGCAATGTGAAACACTTATTGGTTTCTCATTGCTTTCTCGTGGCCAACTTGGTAACTCATTGACAAGAGCACGTTTCCCCCCAGCATGTCATTCCTTTGCAATCAAGCAATCACCCCGGTCTTCTTCATCTCTTTGCATTGGGATTTCTTAATTTACTTGATGATCGAACGCTTGAACTACTGTATAAACTCAGTGTAAGTTCAGAACGGTGGAATTTCTGCCTCTAGGTTTATCGGCCTGATTTTGGAGTTCTGTGTCTGTTATTTGTCTTTTGGTCCTTATATTTGTTTTTGGTTGAAATTTGTTGGCATCTTGAGATCTTAATTTAGGTTTTGGGTTTAATAAGAAATCTGTTTAGGATATATGCATGCTTCTTCTTCGAACGTTGTTCTTGATGAAGTTTCTGATACGCTGAGTTTGTTTTTTGTTTGGCGGTGGTTTTTCATTTTTAAGCCAAATCAATTTTAGCCGACCTTTAGCCAAATTTTTTCTAAAAAGTGCCATGTGTGGCAGTGACATGTCTCGAAATCCGTTTTGTGTGTGTGTGTGTGACTTGCAGCACAATGGGAAGCTCCCCTTAATAGGACACCAATAGCCTGTGTCTGTTCATTTTTGTGGAACCCTACTGACGGAGCATGGCTGTGTAATTGAATAATGTGTGTGTGTGTGTGTGTGTGTGAGAGAGAGAGAGAGAGAGAGAGAGAGAGAGAGAGAGAGAGAGAGAGAGAGAGAGAGAGAGTATTCAATTGCATTTAAATTAGTTTAATCTTATCAATGTTCTTACTTTAGTCATGATATAGAATTCTGACAGTGGAGGAATATCTTATTCTCTGTTCTTGAACCTTTTTCTTTTGCCAGGGTTATGAAACTATCAATATCCTATCACTATACAATTCATCTAACAAAGCCATAAGTCTACAAACATTTTCAGTGATCTTCGAGTTTTGTTCATGGCTTCTGCTCGTGTGAAAGAACCCTCTTCCTCTTCCTCCTCCATCCCACCACAACGCAACTTTGATGTCTTCTTGAGTTTCAGTGGTGTTGATACCCGTACGAACTTTACCAGCCATCTTTTAGCGGCTTTAGAGCACCACGGATTTCATACCTTTCACGACACAAAACTCAATAGAGGAGAGGATATTGGCTATGAGCTGCTGAAAACTATTGAGGAGTCAAGTATTTCGCTCGTCGTTCTCTCAAGAAATTATGCCGCGTCGGGGTGGTGTCTTGACGAACTTGTGAAGATCATGGAGTGCAGGAAGACCTTGCAACACATTGTTTTCCCTATCTTTCATGGTGTGGAGCCATCAGACGTGAGAGCACAGAAAGGGAGTCTTGCAGAAGCATTTGCCAAGCACGCTGAGCGTTTTAAAGAGGGTCCGGGTGGCAAGGTGGAGAAGTGGAAGGATGCGCTTACTCAGGTTGCCAACTTATCAGGCTGGGACTTGCCAAAGGTGGACAATGGGTATTTTCCTTGACCTTCCCAATATGTGCATGAAAATAACTTGAAGTCCATAATCATTTTATTCCAAAGTGAAAGTGGAATTCTGAGTCTTGATGGAATTGTCTAAGTTGCTCTTAAAAAATGGGTAAGACTGGTTTATCTATCAAATTTCAAATCCCATAAGCACAAAAAGTGTGAATTTTCTTATAACTTTTGATACATTTTATTGTTTCTCTTTCCTCATATGTTAACAGGCAAATTTTTTATTTGCCTGACTAAAAACAAGCCGAAAGGAAGAAACTCTGTCCTTGAGTAAGCCTTTGACTAATTGCAAACTCACTGAAATGCATACCCCTGGCCTAGCAATATGCTAAAGCTTATAGTGTTATTCTATCTAGATTTCTAGGTCAGAGGTCCTTAGATGAAATTACAACTTTGCCAAGATTTAGTATAACTGGCTGCATGTTGGGCCCTATGCCAGCTATGCACTCAGGTGGTGTTGTGGTGACGGCCTGTCCTCACGGACAAAAGCTATGGCTTGAACCGGACATTCCACAGCAGGTCAGGAGCTCCTATGGTCACGTCCAAGGGGGTTGCTACGCCAGACGCCCCCTCCCACCCTTTTTGGAGTTCAAAAAAGAAAAGAAAAAGATTTAGTATCACTAGTTTTGTAGTGTAATGGCTCTTCTACACCTACTAACGCCCTTCTTATTTTGCTTTTAAAATTGTGCACAACTTTGCAGAGATGAAGCAAAGTTGATTCAGAAAATCGTTCAAGAGGTCAGAAAAAAATTAGATGTTCCACATCTTAGCATTGCAACCCACCAAGTTGGACTAGAGTCTCGCGTGCAAAAGCTCAATCTTCTACTGAACATGGAATCAAGTGATGTTCGTATTGTTGGAATATGGGGGGTTTGTGGTATTGGTAAGACTACAATAGCTAAAAGGCTATATAATCTCACCCAACATAAGTTTGAAGGTAGTAGTTTCCTTGCGAATGTCAGAGAAACTTCGAAGCAGCCGAATGGTTTGGTTGTTTTACAAGAGAAACTTCTTTTAGACATATTTGTAAGTGGAACTCCAAACATAAAGAATGTTGATCAAGGAATCAAGGTTATGAAGCAGCGAGCTTTCTTTCGAAAGGTTCTTCTTGTTCTGGATGATGTGGACTCTGTCCAACAATTGAAGGCATTAGCCATAGGCCGAGATTCCTTTGTTCCTGGAAGCAGAATCATCATAACAACAAGAGATAAGTCTACGTTAAATTTCCTTGAATTGGATGAGAATGAGATATATTTACCTGAAGAATTGAACAAGGACGAATCCCTTGAGCTCTTCAGTTGGCATGCCTTTAAGGAAGACCATCCCAGAGAAGACTATGTGGAGCTTTCGGACCAATTAGTAAATTATGCTTGGGGCCTTCCTTTAGCTCTTGAAGTTCTGGGTTCCTTTTTGTTTCGCAAAAGCATACCTGAATGGAAAAGTGCAATACCAAAGTTAAAACAAATTCTTATTGCAGATATTTATGAAAGGCTAAAGATAAGTTTCGATTCGCTAAATGAGGAAGTCAAGGATTTATTCCTTGATATAGCATGTTTCTTTGCTGAAAGAGATCGAGATTTTACAATCAAAATACTGGAAGGCCTTAATATTTCTGCAGCCATTGGGATTCAGGTTCTGGCTGATCGGTTTCTAATAAGATACGGGCCTAGGAATGAACTTGTTATGTATGATATGCACATAGAAATGGGCAGAGCAATTGTCCGGCAACAATCTGTTAAGGACCCAGGGAAACGTAGCAGATTATGGTATCACGAGGACGCGCTTGAAGTGCTGAAAGACGGCACGGTGAGGTCTATCTGGATCCCTTTTGGTTTAATTTTTTACATTTAATTGTAAATGCATATGCACATTCTTAATCCTTAAGTCTCACTGTCAAATGACACAAACGTTACTAGCTTTATATTTTGTTTCTGTACCGAGGTTACCTTGGTGACTCTTAGTGCAATGTGTTTTCTTATCAGGGAACTGAAGTGGTAGAAGGCCTCGTTGTAGACGTTGCCAAGCCAAACGATGTCCTAGTGAATGCAATGGCGTTTGAAAAGATGAATAGACTGTGGCTGCTTCATCTCAATCACATTCATCTAAGTGTCGGTTTTGAACATATCTCTAGAAGGCTATTGTGGTTGTGTTGGAATGGCTTCGCTTTGGAATGTTTGCCATCAAACTTCTATATGGAGAATTTGGTTTCTCTTGACTTGCAATATAGCAGCCTTGAACAAGTATGGGATGGAACCAAGGTACAATACTCTCTCTCTCTCTCTCTCTCTCTCTCTCTCTCCATATATATATATATGATGCACGGACATGGGGACAGGGGAATTCTAAAAAAATGGGGATATGGACACGGCGGGGGACACACCACGTGTATATTTATTTATTTACGAACACGGACACAAACACCAGAATTCTAAAAAAATGGGGATCTATGTTACGCGGATCCTCCATTTTGGCTGAAGTACCCGTGTCCTGTGTCCGACACGCGTATCCATTTTGGACACTCGGATCCTCTAATTGTATGATATTTACTGAAAAAGAATACCAAATTAGCTGGAAAAGCGATATTTCTAGACTTTCACATGGACATGAAATAGAAAAAACATATTTTTCTTAACTCTTCTTGTTTAAATACATTAATAAGTATAATTTTCGATATATAACCTGCTCTATTCATGCAATATATACTACAAATAGGTGTTCAGGACGTGTCCCCGTACCCGTATCCCATTGTGGGACACATATCCCAGTATCCTAAGATTTAAGTCTAGGAAGGTCCGACGCTTGTACATGCACCCGCACCCGATACTTGTACCCGAGTCCAAGTAACATAGATGGGGATATGGACACGGCGGGGGATACACCATGTGTATATTTATTTATTTACGGACACGGACACAGACACCGGAATTCTAAAAAAATGGGGATACGGACACGGCGGGGGACACGCCAAATGTATATTTATTTATATAGTATATATATATATATATATATATATATATATATATATATTTTTTTTTTTTTTTGGGTTAGAAAATGCAAACAAAACAAGACATCCATAAGATCAAAAATTGAGAAAAAAAAAGGTCTCCATATACTGTTAACAGTTAACACTACAAGATCTTAGTACACAAAAAGAGAGAGAGAGAGAGAGAGAGAGAGAGAGAGAGAGAGAGAGAGAGACCTGATTGACCTGCAGTTGTTCACCAGAAACTTTTGTCGACTTATGAGGAAAGGGGGGTCTATATATATGACCAAATTACACTTGTTTACCCCAAGTTTTGATTAATTAAAATTTAACCCCATAAAGTTGTAAATAATTTCAATTTGACCCCTATTGTGTCCCCAGGCGTGTCCCATCCGTGTCCCCCTCTAAAAATGCAAAATAGCCATGTCCACCTCCACGTGCCGTGTCCAAACACGTGTCCCACCATGTCCCCACTATGTCCCCATGTCCGGACACTGCAATACAAGGACCCCAAGAGGTGTCAGTGCTTCGTAGCTTTCAACTATATGGAGTATTTGAAGATTAACATTCTTTGTTTTGTTTTGGATAGGTTTTGGCTAAACTGAAGTTCCTTTATCTTGGTCATTGTCGTTACTTGACCAGAACCCCCAACTTTGCTGGACTAAACAATCTCGAGGAATTGCTGCTTAATGACTGTGTAAGGTTGGTAGATGTTGACGAATCTATTAGATGTCTGAACAAACTAGTGGTCCTAGATTTGAAGAACTGTAAAAAACTTCAGAAGATTCCATTAAGTGTGTGGATGTTGCAATCTCTCAGATGCCTTGATATATCTGGTTGCAGCAAACTTGGACAATTTGCTGGATTTGAAAGATTACCATCTATATCATCGACAATACAGAGAACGGATTCTATTGGTTTACCCATGTCCTCTGCACAGGGATTAAATTGCTTAAAGAAATTGATCATGGGAACTTGCCATCTATCGCATTTACCTTATGAAATTGGGAGTTTGAACTCATTAGAGGTGTTGCATCTTTATGGAAACAATTCACTTGCCTTACCAAGTAGTATCTGTAACCTTACTCGCTTGAAGCAATTAGATTTGACAGACTGTAACTTTTCTCATCTACCCGGTGATATTGGGAGATTGATCTCATTAGAGACTTTGAATCTTGGCGGAAACTGTTTAATTGTCTTACCGGGTAGTATCTGTAACCTTCCTCGCTTAAAGTCCTTGGATTTGAAGGATTGCAATGTGCTTTATCTGCCTGGTGACATTGGTGGGGTGATCTCATTAGAGACTTTGAATCTTAGAGGAAATAGGTTAGTTGAGTTACCGAGTAGCATATGTAACCTTACTCACTTGAAGTCATTGGATTTGAAAGATTGCAACGTGTCTTATCTACCTGGTGACCTTGGGGGTTTGATCTCATTAGAGACTTTGAATCTTGGAGGGAATAGGTTAGTTGAGTTACCGAGTAGTATATGTAACCTTACTCGCTTGAAGTCATTGGATTTGAATGACTGCAATGTGCCTTATCTGCCTGGCGACATTGGTCGGGTGATGTCATTAGAGACTTTGAATATTGGAGGCAACAGGTTAGTTGAGTTACCAAGTAGTATATCTAACCTTACTCGCTTGAAGTTATTGGATTTGAAAGACTGCAATGTGGCTTATCTACCGGGTGACATTGGGGGTTTGATCTCATTAGAGACTTTGAATCTCGGAGGGAACAGGTTAGTTGAATTACCGAGTAGCATTTGTAACCTTACTCGCTTGAAGTCGTTGGATTTGAAAGATTGTAATTTGGCTTATCTGCTTGGTGGAGTGATCTCGTTAGAGACTTTGAATCTTGGAGGGAATAGATTAGTTGAGTTACCGAGTAGTATATGTAACCTTACTCGCTTGAAGTCATTGGATTTGAAAGACTGCATTGTGCCTTATCTGCCTGGCGACATTGGTGGGGTGATCTCATTAGAGATTTTGAATCTTGGAGGAAACAGGTTAGTTGAGTTACCGAGTAGTATATGTAACCTTACTTGCTTGAAGTCATTGGATTTGAAAGACTGCATTGTGCCTTATCTGCCTGGCGACATTGGTGGGGTGATCTCATTAGAGACTTTGAATCTTGGAGGAAACAGGTTAGTTGAGTTACCGAGTAGTATATGTAACCTTACGTGCTTGAAGTCATTGGATTTGAAAGACTGCAAAGTGTCTTATCTGCCTGGTGACATTGGGGCGTTAGTCTCATTAGAGACTTTGAATCTTGGAGGAAATGTTTTGCTTGGATTACCGGATAGTATATGTAACCTTAGTCGCTTGAAGTTGTTGGATTTGAAAGACTGCAAAGTGTCCCATCTGCCCGGCAACATTGGGGGGGTTGGTCTCATTAGAGACATTGAATGTCAGAGGGAACAATTTACATGGCTTACCAAGTAGTATATGTAACCTAACTCGCTTGAAGTCATTGGATTTAAAAGGCTGCAATGTGTCTCATCTGCCCGGCGACATTAGGGGGTTGGTCTCATTAGACACTTTGAATCTCGGAGGAAATGGTTTACTTGCTTTACCATATAGTATCTGTTACCTTAATGGCTTGGAGAGATTGTCTTTGAAAGGCTGCAACGTGTCCCATCTGCCCAGCGACATTGGGAGGTTGAGCTCATTAGAGTATTTTGATCTTCAGGGAAATGATATGAGCACCCTACCACATAGTATCAGTAACCTTGCTAGCTTGCATTATCTCTGCTTGAATAATTGTGAACGGCTCCAATCACTTCCAGAGCTTCCAGTACATTTATGCACATTGGAAGCAAGCTGCTGCACGTCATTAGAAATCATACCTTCTGAAGTGAAGTTTGGAACATCCATGTACCTATGGGGTTGCAATAAGTTAGCAGAGAACAATTATGCAAATAAATTTATTGAGAGACTCCCCCAGTCTAAGGTTCTCTCTCTCTCTCTCTCTCTCTCTCTCTCTCTCTCTCTCTCAATATCATTACTAAAAGAACCATGTATTAAATATTGAGCACAGTTATTTTGAATCAAAATGATCGCTTTATCCAATTTGTCATTGTACTTCTGGTCTAATCTTCTGGTCCAATTTGTCATTGTACTTTGGGTTAAATCTTTGATTTCTAATCTTCTGAAGGAAAAGAGGTTTGCATTGTAAGTTTGTAAACTACTAATGCATGATCTGTTTGGAACAGGGATTGTCTGAGACGTGGAAATCTTTTGATATTATCATGCCTGGGTTTGAGGTTCCCAATCAGTTCCAGTACCAAAATATAGGGTCACACTTATCTTTTGTGGTGCCTCCTCTTCTTACTCAGAAAACATTGGGTTGGATTTTATGCATAGTTTTTAGGGGTCACAAAGAAGCTGCTGAATGGTCCCTGTTTAACTATTTTATTAGTTATAAATCTAAAGCTATAGAAAATGGTACCTATCATGCAAGTTTACTTCCTCCGATAACCTGTGAAGATCAAGATCAGATGTGTCTCGTCAATTTACCACTGTATTACTTAGAAGGCGGCGATGAGGTGGAGATCTCTATAGAATCACATGTGGGCAAGGAAATGGTGAAGAATCCATGGTTAATGGTGAAGAAGTGTGGGCTTAAAATCATTTATGAGGCTGATGAAAGCATAATACATGAATGATCAGAAGATTGGTTTAGTAAAACTCAGCCCCTTCCCAAAGAAGAAGTATACATGGGCATTGTCGGGTGCAAATGTTTTTCTTTCCGAGACCAATTTTGAAATCCCATTAGCGCTATTGTCAAGTATGAATTTTGGCATTGTGTCAAGGGTGTCGTCAAAGATACTTGAATTCAAGGAAGGGAAGTGTGGAAGGTTCCAGCAACAGGTACTTCCCATTTAAGCTATATGACCTAATAGTAAAGAAGTTCATAGTCACTTTGTGCGTTGATATGTATAAATACGGTATCCCTTATATGGGGCATGTCTTCTTCTTGCCTAGATAGCACAGGGGCAAGTAGGGGCAAGTGGAGGCTTATCGTTTCCACTGGATTTCTATAAAAAGCTATCGTTTTTAGTTTGATTTCAAACCATTTTGTATTCCTTACGAGCACTGTGAGTAGAAATACCTTTGCCTTACATAGATGCATATGCATGAGTCACCTCTAGGTAAAATAATAAATAGGGGTCTATATCTGGAGTATTTTAGTTTTAAAATATTGCCTTGTTGTATTTGTTTTGGAGTTTCATTATGTTCGTGGAGTATTCTTGCTGCATATTTAGTTAGTGTGTTTTGGTTCTCGTTTTCCAAGACATACAACAAATAAAATGATCAAAGATCTGTTTTCTTCAAGATCTCGCAAATTAAGTGATCGCTATTTGTACCAATGTGATCGTAGCTTTGTCTAGAAGAAAACAGGTATGAAATCTTCTCTCTCCCCTAATTTGAGGGATAAAACGTTCTCTTCCAGTTTCAATAGAAAATATTTTCTTCGTTCATCCCCGTATCCTCTCTCTCTAGACTCCTTTGAAGGATCCGTAATTTTCTGTGTTCACGCTTAGAGGCTTCTCTACTTGAAGACGAGAGGGAAAAAGGCGAGCTGTTTAGGGTTAGGATTTATCAGGAAACGATGAGAGTGCTGAATTTGCTAAAAGAAAGGGTAAGATTATTTTGACTAGTGATTTGTTGTGTTTAGTGCTAAGGTACTAAATGTAGTTCCTTTGTGTTTTTGTTTTAGATGATCTGTTTTGTCCTTTTGTTTTCTGAAATTAGGGGAAAGCTAGCATTAGCAGATTAACATGTGATGCAGAGAAGATATTTGAGAATACACTCTCGATTGCCCTATGTTGACTCGTGTGGGATAGAATGAAAATATAGATAACTATATGCAGTAACTTCTTTCGTTTGCATCTTAGGTGGAAAATTCCCCTATTCTTTTTCTTTATAACATAGACATTCTTATGTTGTGTAGGATAAGGGAATCGAGAGAAGTCTGCCAAATGCCAAGACCCAGACAAGTATTCTTCTTTAATCCACATGGTGAGTTGTCTGTGTAACCCCTCTGTTTCATTCAGATAGCTTTTCTACATCATGTTGCCACTCCCATCGACTGGTAATTGATATTGATTCAGAAGGGAAATTAGAAAATCACAAAAATGTATATTAAAGGGTAGAGCCCTATTTGTTGAAATATTGACGGAGTTGTTAGCTCTCTACGGCTGTAGCCGTAACCACTAACCAGATGCAATTAGCAATCAATGATCTTTGGGACGCTGTCGAATGACATGTCCCTGTTGTCCTGTATTAGGTTTGCGAGTCTTTTTTTTTTTTCGAGGAAATGCAAGAGACCAATATATGTTCAGAGTTAGCGAGGTCAGAACATTAGTGCTCTTTACCACGTGAGCTGGGCCACAGCTTCCAATTTGTGGAATTGTATTCACCCTTATTGGCTTATTGTGTATTGACGCGCAGGTAATAGCTTTGAGGATGTAAGCATGCCCGATTCAAGGGAATAAGTTTGGTTGCTCCATAGCCTCCATTCCTAAGAGCAGCTATATACATACCGATGCAGCACTCCTAACTTGGGATCCGATCTCATGTCTTAAATTTAAACATGTGAGATCATATGTTGGAAATAGCCTTCTTTAATGTTGCGACCCCCTTTTTTTTGTTGGTTCTTAAGTTGATGTGTGTGTGGGTTGTACATTGGTGTGATGAGGGAACAAAGCCAGGGTTGAAATGAAATTGGGGAGTCAGCCCCCAAGGTAATGTTTGGGAGCTTTAATGTGGAGGTTGAGAAGATGAATAATGGAGGTATTTGTGTGGTTGTAGTTTGTTAGGTTTACGGATAATGTAGGTGTTTTTCAGTTTTTTTTTTTAACATACGGAAATAACTGTTCCTACAATAATCAAAACATATAAAATAATGATAATGAGCACGCAACTAGGTGTAACACATATCGCCTAACACTAATTTTTGGACTTGATCAAGGAAGCCCTGCTATTGGAGGCCGGACAAGATTGGCGCAGGCGTCGCTATATTTGGTCCGGTTACGAAGGAGTGCAAGGATATTTGGGAGAAAGTTAACGTATATTCCAGGTGTGATTTTAGTAGCTGAGAATAATGTGAGATCAAGAGCAAATTCTTGGAGGAAATTTCCTCAAATGTGGAGAATTCTTGGTTATGTAACCAATGGAGAATCCAGGTAGAGTCTTAGGAATGAATAGACCATAATATGCTGCTGGTTTTGAGCCTGGTTGGTAGGGTGCAAGGGCGTAAATGAGCTGAGCCAAGCCGAGCTTTGTAATGTTTGAATTTGGCTCATTAAGTAAACGAGTCAAAAAATTGAGCTCGAGCTCTTCTCGGTCATAAACAAGCTGAGCCCTTAACAAACCGAGCCAGGACAATTTACTTAACAAGCCTTTTTAAACGAGCTGAGCCTATACAATCGAGCTGAGTTTTTACGAGTCGAGCCGAGCTTTAGCAAGCTTGTTATCTAAACTAGCCAGAAAATCGAGCTCGATCTAGGCTCTCGATTACTTATCGAGCCTCAACGAGTTGAGTCGTGAGCTGCTCGCGAGCAGCTCAATTCGTTTGCAGCCCTAGTAGGGTGTATGCGTTTTGCTTAGGACTGATTTTTGTAAGTGATGGATTAGATGTACTAATAAGCATCATGGGTGAATGGGTGATCGAGGGCTCAACTTCTCTTGAAGGATGGCTCGGGTATCGGTGGCAGTTCTGTCTTTTGGCCACTCATACACAATCTTCCATTTGTGTAATATCTCTCTGCCGTGTATTGAGGCCGAACTATGTAAATCGAAATTTTTGTTGCGTGCTTGTTTTATTTTTGTCGGTATTTTTGGTTGTTGGCTTAGACGGAATTTTAATTTATGATTCCCAAACAAACAATCACCTTCGGTGCCAACCCCTAATCCTTTCTGCTATCATCTGTCCGTTCCAACTTCCAAGTTACCAATAGAATAAACTCCCTGATGGAAATTTAATAATGCCACGAGTTACTTACGTATGTTGACGGGAAAGCTGTATTTTTTTTTTGTAAGGAATAATAATTTTGGAATGTATTTCTGCTTAAAACAATCGTATGCCGCTTACTAGAGGTGGCAAATGGGTGGGTTGGATTGGGTTTGAGCGGGTTGATCTGAGTTATGGGTTAAATATGAGTGGGTTGAATATGGGCTGATAGCAAGGGGTTAACTAGTTGACTGTTATGAAAAACAAAAGAAATTCGATTCTCCAATTTATTCACTTTCACTTTACTGTTATGAAAATCATGTAATTAACCATATTATAATCACGTATATAATCGGAGAGAGAGAGAGAGAGAGAGAGAGAGAGAGAGAGAGAGAGAGATTCACACGCTGATTTGTCCATTTGTAAATTGAGCTGTATATTTTGTGTAAATTGAGATGTTT
Organism: Vaccinium macrocarpon; assembly: GCA_022606695.1. Taxonomy (NCBI): domain Eukaryota; kingdom Viridiplantae; phylum Streptophyta; class Magnoliopsida; order Ericales; family Ericaceae; genus Vaccinium; species Vaccinium macrocarpon. Next base: position 26,272,829 of record CM040181.1, on the reverse strand, counting down.
AATTTTCACGAATGTCATAACTTACTTCCACATTTGTCTTGGGACTCTGCGAGGGTGTAATTAGATTATTAGATTCACGAATATCATAGCGGTCTAGTAGATTTGTTCTGATTTAGAGGAAACGGAGAGACATGTCCATTTTATTTTTGGGTTCAATTTTAACCCATTTTGAACCCATGTAAACCTATATAAATATAGGTTAGTATGGGTTCACCCATTTACAACCCACATTACAATATGGATGAGTTGGGTTGGGTTTTAAGTGGACGGATTTGGGTGGGTTCATGGGTTGGGTTGAAAATTTCTACTTCTACCGCTTACTATCAATTTTACAATTTTTTTTTAATAACCGGATGTCCGGGCCAATTTTACTAATTTTATGAACTGCAAGGGTTGAACTACTACTGTTTTTTTTTTAAAAAGAATAATAATTTTGGAATCTATTTCTGCTTAAAACAATGGTATACCGCTTACCATCAATTTTACTAGTTTTTTTTTTTGTTTTTTAATAACCGGATGTCCGGGTCAATTTTACTAATTTTATGAGCTGCAAGGGTTGAACTACTACTATTTTTTTTTTATAAAAAGAATAATAATTTTGGAATGTATTTCTGCTTAAAACAATCGTATACCGCTTACCATCAATTTTACTAGTTTTTTTTTTTAAATAACTGGATGTCCGGGCCAATTTTACTAATTTTATGAGCTGCGAGGGTTGAACTACGGTCATTACTCAGGACTTTGGGGGTTCGAAACATTTAAGATGTCATCGACTCATTTGGAACCAGTCCAAATAGAGTTTTGTTTTGGTTTTAAATGAGACTTCTGCTAGTGAACGGCGGGATACAAGCTAGCCTAGATACCTGAGTCGTTTGCTTATTTAATGGTACTCGAGCAAAAGAAAATTGGCTTTTCTTTTATTCTAGTGTTAGTAAAATTACTCCCTTCGTCCCAATTTTATAGTCTCTTTTGAGAGTTCGTGCCACTTTTCAAAGTGTTATATCTTATAATTTACAATGGTTTAGGTGATTTTGAACATTTTGTTTATTAGATTAAATGAAGATCTATTAAAGAAGATTCATATTATATATAAAATGTATTACTGATTGAAAAATATAATCGTTTTTTATCCAATTAGAATATAATAAGGAATTATAAAATTAGGACGGAGAGAGTATATTTTAATGAGAGTTCGACTGCGGTTAGTTGAGGATTGCACTATATGACATCAGTACTTTGTAAGTTGACACTACCCTCAATTGACCTTGTATTTTCTATACAAATGATTAGCTAGCAACCTTTTAGGCTAGGCTGTACACATGTGTTTTTTTATTAATTGATTGTAATTATTTATTGTTTACAGATTGGGAGTGGGTGATGGATAGTTACTGTTGCAAATATTTACGGGCGGAATCAGAAAACTTAGTCACTAGAATTAAAATATTAGCTAAGTCATACATCATATATTTGGTTACTAAGAGAAATAAATTAAATAACCTTTTCATTGTCCTTGTGCTGAGACTTACTTGAGTCTGACTTTACAAGAAGTCATTATATTTCGAGGTCGGTGGTCAATTAAAAATTATAGGGTGCATCGGTGCATGTATTCATCAAGGACATGGTTACATGTAGAGATGGCAACGGGTCGAATTGGAAATGGATTTTCCCTCCTCCGTACCCATCCTGTTCCTTTTGGAGGCGGATTCAGAGAGGGGGAAATCATAGGTGTGTTGGGTTCGGGGATAAATCGGGTCCCCATTTACTGTATAAATTTTTGATAACTTTTTTCTTTAAAATGTTTTGACAAGAAAACAAGATATTGATAAATAAAATATTTTGACAATAAAACAAGATATTGATAAGTAATGATAGTTAAAAAAAATAATCACAAAGACACAAAATAGTGATTTATTATTAGGTATTTTTGCTCTTATAATACCAAAATAACGAAATGTATATAGATATATACATATAAAAATTGGTAATAAACTTCGGATCGGGCTAAAATGGATCAGGGGAAGCAAATACCATCCCCGCCCCATTTGCTTATTGGATAACGGATTACCCTCTTGGATCGGAGTGGGGAGGTCGGAGGCGAGGACGGAGCGGAAGAAATAATAGTTTTGGGTATGCCTAACTAAAGTGAAGTCGGTTCTGGATTGCTCTCTGATCTGATGCCATGTTTGGAAGTTGGATATTAGAAGCATGCTTTTTAATCTATTAGTACTAAATGGCCACAGTAACATATTTTTTTTATATGGGCCTTGCTGTTCAGCCGTGGAGTCATGGGGCTGCCATCATACACGGTACATTGTAAGGGATCCATCTGATCTTTATTGGGTCGTGTCCCTGGAGTTTACCCCTGAGTGTGCGCCTAGAGTTTGCCCCTGAACGGATCCCTTAGTTTATCCTTTATGTTGCATGTGTTTGTGTGTGATCATGGGTTTTTGGATCTGTGTGCTTGATTTCGGTCTATCCATGCATGCAGTTGCTTGACATCTCTCTCCCCTTCTCGTTGAACAGCTGTTCCCGATAGGATTGGCCCCATTTTTCAAGCGTTTCACGGTTGCGGTTGAGGTAATGCTGAGTTGTGCATTGTTGGATACCCTTTCGTAGTACTTTAAGTTTTGAACTTTGTTAAGCCATCTTATTTTTTTAAAAAAAATTATAGCATCCTATCTTCATCTTGCATACATGTCTTGGGTTTTTTTTTATATTTTAGCTGTGTTCGACTAGTTCATGCATGTAGCTGCTCGACCTCCCTTTCCCTTCCCTTGTCGTGTAGCTTTCCCCGTTTGGAATGGGGGGCCTATTCCGTTTGCTTCACAATTGTGGTTGAGGTATAATGTTTGTTTGTGCATTTCTGTATGCTCTTTCGTAGTACTTTATTTGTTTTGTCGATAACATCTCATTTGATTTACATGCATGTCATGGGTCTTTTTTAAAAATGATTTAAAATTCGTAGTGTTTTCATTTGCTTGCTCACTAGTTGCACATGTTTCTTTCACACACAAGCATCGGTTTTAAGTTGTATGTTTTGTGTCGATCTGTTCATTGGCTTTGAGGGTTAACTTTTAGCACAGCTCTGGGTATGCTGGGGGTTTGACGTGATCCTCAAAATCCTTGGATATTAGTTAGAATTGGTGGTGGTGGTGGTTTTTATTACTCCCTCCATCCTATAAAGTTTGATCACTACGAAATTACATGCAATTTTTAAACTAAAAAATAATGTATTTACCAAAATAATTTTTGAATTTTGTTAGCATCGTATAAAAGTTCTCAATGAGATCTATTAAACAAGATCCATATTAACTCAAAAATTATTTTCGTAAACACGTTATTTTTTAGCTTGAAAATTACACGTAATTTTATAGTAATCAAACTTTATAGGACGGATGGAGTATTATTTTGGGTGGGCATCACATTAATTTTATGAGGGATGTTTTTGAGTGGTGTTTGATGGAATGTTTTTAGAGCTTTGTAGTTGTCTTTGACCATCTAGTTGCATGATGTCTAACCGTGCCGCGGAGCTCTCGACTATAGGTGTGTGACAGACACTTGGTTTGTATCAGTCAGATTCTATATGGAGATTTTACCAACAGTGGATCTACCGGGTAGCTGCTCTTCGACAAGTTGCATGCAGGGTTTCAAACAATTAACTGGTTGAATTAGCTAGTATGAGGAACATATCATTTAGTTAATTTAATTATGTTGTTTGTCTTTCCTATTTGTAATTTGTTATTTTTAAGTTGTATTTGATTGTACTCGGTAGCATTATCAAATGAATTTCCATCTCTTAGCTAGAAAAGACTATAAATATGATGTCGTTAATGTTTTGTCATAAGATATTTTGTTGATTAACAACCATTAGCAAAAGCCCTTCAAAAGTTTTCTATATTTTGTAAGGATAGATACATTCACAATATACTTGTAAGCTACTATCATTATCCCTTTTTTTTCCCTTGGCAAAAGAAAACTTTATTAATCATTGAAAACAAATTACAATGATGAAAGGACCCAAATGATTTACAAAATAACTTCAAACTCATATCAATTGTTTTATTAATATTTCAATTTTCGTGGGGCCAAATTTACAAAATAAATTTCCTACTCATGTCAATAACTTTCCAATTGCCAGAACTTCCAATGAACATATTTATTGCGATCACAGCTGTACACATACCTTTCAAATATCATGTTCGTTGGAATTTTTATTTATTTATTTTTTTGTAATCTCGAGTTCTTTTCTTTAAAAGAAAATACATTCTACTTCATTCAATATTAAATTACGTGATTATTCTCTCAAGCCATGGAATAGCTATTTATGAAGTCTACAAGAAATGTGAGACAAAATTAAGGAAGCACATTTGTGTGCCTCCAAAGTCCCAAATTATGGAAAGTTATATTTTTTGGAGAAAGGATACAATTCGTTTTTAATGTCTGTATCTTATTTTCATATGAAAAAAGGTTAAAGAAAAAGGAAAATGAAGAATCAGAGAGAGAGAGAGAGGGATTGTGTGAATATCATTTATATTTTAAAAAGAAAATCAGTTACAAAGTTAACTTTGTATAAAATGGCATTACTTTGTTTTTAATATCTCGAGTCTCGAATACAAAATTAAACAAAAGGAAAAATAAAATAAGAGAGGAAAGCCTGATTTTGTGATAAACATATCGAGTCATTAGATGTACCATTCGGATAGTCAAGTGTGACAGCAATGGATCATATTTTATAGTACATTAGACGATTGAGGGGATCTTGATTCTAGCATGGAGTCATATTATATGGGTCCAGAAACTATTTCAAATACACGATATGAAAATTCCTTCTTCCTAAAAATCAAATTGAGCCAAAATTAGTGGCGGTTCCAGAAATTTCGAAAAAGGGTGTTACAAAAATTGTCTTAACTCTATTAACTAGTCATATTATACAAGTAATTTGAATAACTAGACCGAATAACATGAAAATATGTAAGATATGTATCACAATTGCATATTCTAGGCAAACTCAATTTTTGAGGCCAAACAAAATTAAACTAGCACATAAACACATAGGAGTAGTATATATTGTAGGAAATTAATTGACAAATAAGTTCTCATGGATTTTTTTTTTTTTTACGTATACTCTTATTTTTTGGAGATATAGAGTTGATTGTTGTTTAGAGAAAAGTCATGGCACAAAATCAATACCAATAGATACTTTTTGCTCTTTTTATTTTTTGAATTTTTGTCATTAAAGGTATATACTTTGTTGTGAGCTAAGGTATTCAATTGTGAATTTCCTAGATTGATGGTTGTTCATGGTATAGGAATAAGTGTTCAAAACAAGCTCGAGATAAAATTATACTAATATGTACTATAAAATGTGAAAGAGTTTAAGTTGTTCAATTGCTCATCAATATGAAGCTATGGAACTTGTTATGACTTTTAATTGGGTTCTTTACATTTGATTGGTTTGTGGGCTGATTTTTTTAGGCTAGTTGTTCAAATTTTTTGGGGTTATTGTTCAAATATTTATGGGTCAGGTGTTCAAATATTTTTTATTTGGGTGTTTAAAAGGATAAAACTTGAATATAATTACAAAAAATTATATGTATTCTAAAAAAAAAAAATTAAAGCCTATGTAGCCTATGGCCAAAATAAGTGCGTAATTCAAATTAGTTGCCTAATAGTGTTAATTATGACAGTCTCTTTTTCTCAAGATAAATGTAAAAATTTTCAATTGCTACCAATGTCGATCAACTAATTAATTTGATTTTTTGCATATCTTCTTATCATGTTTTTTTCTTCTTTTTTTTGGTCAACCGGGGCGGATATTTATTAGATTTTTTAGGTATAGGGTCGAGGTAGAGGGTGAATTAAAAACCCGACCAGGTTAGCATAAATATTACCCCTCCCCAATGCCCGCCCCAAACCGCCATGAAAATTTTTTATGCATAAAATTTTATTTTTATTCTTTTATTTTTATCCTTGCAACAAGAATCCCCTCATTATATATTAATTACAGTATTTTTCATTTTTCCTTGTAGATAGTAGATGTTAGTTAAGTTATAATTATTATTTTGTGAAATTTAATATGAACAGTTTGGATAATTAATGTGAGTCCTGAATAAGACTACAAGCTGGCGAATTGGACTACCCAATTGGTAGCATCAATTACATTGAAAATTAGAGTGATCGGATATCGTTCAATATAGTTACAGAACGCATTTGTCTTGGAACATACAAGATTATAACACCGTATCAGCACCCATTTATCTCAAGACAAATGTATAGCGAAATTATATGGACGTAGTTGATGTTATTGCTCATTCTTTTTACTGACTGGAATCATCCTTTCGGCGAGCTTTGAAATGTAAAATTTTTAGATCAAGGTATGGATCTATGTAGGGGCCAGGGGTTTCCCTCCGAATTTCATATTTTGACATATAATTTACATAATTTTTGTAGTTATTCTTTAAAAAAAATTGTACAATTACATAAATTTAAAGTAAAAATAATTTTCATTTCGAGAACACTAAATTATGGTAAATGATACCGTGCGATAATGATACTTAGTTCATCGAGTGATATGATAACAAAAATCCATGAGATTTTTTTTAATTTCTCAAAATCATCCCGTTAAAACTCGATTTAGTTTTAGAAATATCATCGTACAAAGATTTCTTTCATAATGCGGCCCCTCCGACTTCAATTTCCGGGTCCGCCACTATTTAGATCATCAAATAGGCACAGAGATGTCCCGCAAACAAGCCAACTTGACAATTCATCAATGCATTTTCATGAATGGAAGAGTAATCTTCTTTGTTTTCAAGATGGGAAGATTGTGAAAAAATTTCTTTTTCTTTTTCTTTTTCTTTTTTTTTTGTTTGGTACTTTTCGTCCAAAGGATAGATTGTAAAAATAGATAAGGATAGATTCTTTTAGTAACAATAGGGCCATAGTTGCCGGTGCTTGAAAGACCAGCTAAAGTCAACTTCCAAGTTGTTGGGGGAAAAAAATAAAAAAATACTTCCCTCCGTTCTGCAGTCATAGTTCAGAGTAAAGGCAGCAAAGGCTGTGATTAACATGTTATTATGCGTGCACAGTACACGGATTAATTATAGCCGTTGGTTGCCTTTCTTGTGCATTTTTTGGGTTTCTTTTTCATGTTCCTTACCTTTTCTCTTTATTCAATGCTCTTGGAGCACCATTACGTATTGCTTCAATATCCTTATCACTACTCATTTCTTTGGAATTCATAACTTAGCCGACTGGGTAGCACATAGCAGTATTCAGCGCACATCTCATTCGTGCAAAAGTGTTTTAGATTGTCCGAATTTTAGAAAGCGAAAGAGAAAGATGAGAGAGGGAGGGAAACATCTAAATCATTCAAAACACTTTTGGACAACTGAAATAGATGCTCAAGCATCACTTGTGCGGGCCGCGGTACTCTATTTTTTTTGATCCATCCGCGGTACTCTATTTGCACCAAAAAATTTCTCAACTACAGTACAAGATACTTTGGAAAAAAAAATTAATACTGTAATAAAAACAAACTAACTGCAGGACCCCACCACAACATTTCCAGCTGTATAAGAATTCCGTTTCCGGTCAAAACGCCACCCAGGAGAATTATTAAACGCAACGTCGATACCATCTCCCATATGTAGCTATCATAAATTAAATAAAAATCAATTAACAGTGACTATTTTTTGGTAGCCTTTCGATTTCAGGATTTGATTATACAACTTGACAAATGGAACTGAAAAAATAAAACTAAAATGGCCGAAGTTGGAAAGAAATTTTCTGATAAAACTTTCGCATTCTTTTTCATTTTTGTTTGTATTATTGTGTGTGTGTGTGTATATATATATATATATATATATATTCAACCTAAATAATCTCGACCATTTTCTTATATATTCGACCTAAATAATCTCGACAATTTTAAGAAAATGGCAATTTTTATCTTTGAAATGCGTCGAGGAAAAAGCTAAAACAAATGCCTTTAAAAGAACTTAAAAGGACATTTAGAAAATCTAGCCTAAATTCATTTTAGGTTATTCCAATCCCTAGCAGCCCTTTTCTTTTAGAAAAAAATTGGATACAATCATACAACAAAACGACTATTTGTAACGCTCACTCACATTATATGAGTCTCACATATAAGAGTATGTAGGTTCCACCCAATACAAGAGAAACGCTACAAATAACTGTATTGAAATTTTTCTCCATCTATTTCCCTTCCTACACAACTACCATGGTCACATGCAATTAGTACCCAGGTTACGGACCGTATCCGGTGCCACATTATAGTTTTAATTTTTGTTTGGTATTGCATGGGCCCACCCAAATGTCACACAGACCTTCTTTCTACTTTTATTTAGAACCGTTATATCCGTACCGACCAAACGGTACCAACCATGCACCGACAGCGCCAGGGACCCTCTTGTGGGTCTCACACAGTTGATCCGAGCCGTCCATTTATTCCAGAATCGAATTCCGAGTGGGTCTACACAAAAATCACCTCAATCGATCGCTCCTAAGTACTTGATCCATAATCACCCCATTTTTTTGAATGAAATGGGGTGATTTTGAATCGAGAACTTAGGGGCATCCGATTTAGGTGATTTTCACGAAGACCCATTCAGAATTGGATCCTGAAATGAATGGACGATTCGGATCGACCGTGTGAGACCCACAAGTGGGTCTTCAGCACCTGTCATTGCGTGGTCAGTACTAGGGGGTCGGTACCCCTTGATTTTCCATTTTATTTATTTCTTCACCTCAAAATTCCAAATTCCTCCCATTTTGCCCTCCATCGTTTATTTTTTTATAACGTAAGTGTCTGGATTAATTTAAGCACACATAAACTAATCTTCATGACTAATCTCTCCCGTGTGCTATCAAAGCGGGATTGTTCCAAAAATTGGTGTACGCCAACCGCTTGTGCTTGCAAATCCCTTTATTTATGCCCATCTAGTCCCCCTATTCGCCCTGCGAACTCCCCTCTCTCTCTAGCTCTCTGTTGTTTCTCTTTGGATCCAGAGGGAAACACAAAATGGCCGCTACGCACACATTCGCACTTGCATTTCTCTGCCTCATCCTCGCCGCCAACGTCGGAGCTCTATCTCCTGCTTCTTCCCCCACCGTCACTCCAACTAAAGCAGCAGCTTCATCTCCTCATGCCGCTGCTGCCACCTCCCCAACACCACCTGCCGTCGCGATCCCCATATCATCTCTGCCGCTTGCCATCACACCAGTGATATCCCTGCCGCCTTTCCTGCTACCTCCTCCGTCTCCAACTCCGGTGACTCCTCCGACGCCTGCTGCTGCGCCTCCCGTGGCGGTTCCTGCTCCGGCTCCGAGTGCGAACACGACGACTCCGGCTCCGGCACCGAGCAAGAAGAAGAAGACGCCGCCGCCGCCACCTCCGAAGAAGAAGAAGCACGTTTCACCTTCTCCTGCACCTTCTCCGTTTTCCAGCCCTCCTGCGCCGCCGCCAGCTGACGGACCTTCGACAGACCTTAGCTATGTCGCGCCTAGTCCATCTACGGTAAGTAACCTTTCCTAAAAGTGCAACAGAAAATACCTATGTGCATAAATTAGAACGCAGATGTATCTATAATCATTTGATATATGTGGGGCATCATTGACAAAATCCCATGCACGTTGACCTTGTTAATCGAGGTACGCACAATGGAGGTGTGCGCAAATTTATCCGGACATCTGGTTATCAAAAGACAGACGAAATCCTGTATGTTTGACTAGATGCAAAACCTAAAAAAAAAAAAACTAATGGAAACATTTGATAAAATCATTACAAATGAAAGTAATATAGAACGTATGAATTTTTTGTTTTGTTTTAAAGTTTGATTGATATTTGCTTAATTATTTTGATTTCTTCTGTCAAGATGAATAAATAATTGTTAACTCAAAATTTGGAAAATTTTATGAAAGATAAAAATAAATGAAAGAATTCAAGATAAGAGATTTGTTTACAACTCTATGCATGTGGGAGATTCCAAGCTACCACAACTTGTCTGGGGATTTTATTTTCCTAGTGATTTTTACCTTAAGAAGCATAACATGAACCATCAGAATGCGCAACAAAAAATCATGAATGACATAACAAAAATCACAAAAATATGTAATAATATATAATACCATAAAATGACATTCACCAAAAAAAAGACATATTTTCACCCTCATAACATTCAGAACTAAAGAAAACCATTCTATTATGGTGTGTTCCCCGCATAATATTCACCAGAACATTATACAAAATTAACCCCGAAAAACAGTTCATTTTTTTTTAATTGGATAAAAAGATTGGGATTATAACTTTGGATGTTCTAATCGAACAATTTATTTACATCATTCTTGTCAGAGTCTTTCGGTAATTTAATATTATTTTTTTTACTGGTTATAAATACTTTTGAATTGTGGGGGAAAAAATGCAGAATGGAGCAGAGAAGTTGAAGAACATGAAGATGGTGTTCGGAAGCTTGGCATTGGGATGTGTTGTCTCAAGTTTGCTGTTCTAAAAGAGATCTTTGTTTTGATTTGCTGCCCCATATATATCTCTCTCTGTATTTCGCATTTATTAATTTGTTTAAGTAATACTTTGGTCCACATTGTTCAAGCACTTCCCCATTAATCCTCACGTTCTCCTATTAAATATTCCCATTTGTTTATTTAATAGTATTTTAATTTAGTTAATTGTATTTTGACTTTCTGGGGGATATTAATTACCACACTGGCTTTGTAATCTTTGGAAGAGGAGAGAATCGTGCTAATCTTCTCTATTTGTTTTTAGTTTCTTCCCCTCACTACAAGAACTTACACCAATGCCGACTAAAAATGCCGAGTAAATTTAATTTACTCGGCAATTGGGGTACCATTGCCGAGTAAATTATCTTACTCATTGAAAGTACACCTTTCCCGAGTAAAACTTATACTTTAGTCGGGAACAATGTGGCGCCAGGCCTATTTTTTGGTGGGAATTCAATGCCGAGTAAAATTTGCTCGCCAATTGGTGTACCAATGCCGAGTAAATTATCTTACTCGCTAAAAGTACACCTTTCCCGAGTAAAACTTATACTTTAGTCGGGAACAATGTGGCACCAAGTCTATTTTTTGGTGGGAATTCAATGCCGAGTAAAATTTGCTCGGCATTTATCAAATTTTTTGAATACTAATTTTTTTGCGCCAATTTTAAAATTCACGAAATTATTGGCGGGGCATTTTGGTATGTCCCAAGCAAAATTTAGTCGGCAATTGTGTGCGATGTTTCCCGACTAACTTACTTACTCGGTGTTTATCAAATTTTTGAATACTAACTTTTGTTGTGCGGTTTAAAATTCACATAATTGTTCAAAAGGGATTTTGGTATTTTTTCGGCCAAAATTTAGCCAGCAATTGTATAAGGATCAATTGTCGAGTAAATTGTTTAGTTGGCATTTGCCAAATTTCCATTCATTTTTTTTTTTTTATAGATTTTGCTTCAATACCCGCTTATAATTTATTTTTTTTAGAGAGAGAGAGAGTTGGACCAAAAAAGAAATTATCAAATTATCATTGGGGTATGAATGTTTTATATAAATTATCAAATTAAATTAGATATTATAGAAATTATAGAAATTAAATTATAGAAATTCATAAATAATGGAAATTCATCAAATTATAGAAATTAATATACAAAAATACTAAGCTTAATTAACTAAAATAAGCAATAAACTTCATATGAAGGATCCTAACGTGTAAAAAATTCAAACCTCGAACTCCAATTTTCAGACAAAATTTTGACGACTGAACCGATTAGATGTGTTTTAAAACATGTTTTTAAGGTCCAATGAGATAATTTGGCAAAATATATTACCCGGAAGGGCTTGATCAGATTGTTTTTTTATAAAACCGCTATATTAAAAAATGCTCCGATCAAGCCCTTCTAAGTAGTTTTTTTTTTGTCAAATTGTTGCAATGGAGCTTATAAACACGTTTTAAATACATCTAACGGTTTTGATTTAAAAAAAATTAATTAGATGGCCTTGAACTGGTGCATTTTAGTGTTCAAATGTCACTAGAAGCACTGAATGTGTCCGATCGTGTGGTTACCAACATCGGATGATCCTCAATTTCGGGGAGAGTAATAGAATTTATAAGATCTTAAATCGTATCAGTTTAGATCACACATTTTAAAAAACGAACCAGTATCCACCATTCAATGATATATATTGAACTTATTAGTTATGAACCAATATCTACTACTATAGTCTAATGTACATTAGACACACGACCGCAACACAATTACAACAATCAATTCCAACTATTTTGTTCTTATTGGTGTTTTAATGAACCTCACCAAATTTTGGGCCAATCGGATTTTGAAAACCCCTTCATCAAGAGATTCCGAACATGAAAATCATTAGTAGGAAAATATTTGTTAATTCCGATCGAGCTTATAGAGATAGTTAATTTACTTAATTTTTTACATGAATGATATAATCCCTCCTGGAAAAAACATAGACGGTTCCGATTTTCCAAAAAAAAAAAATTTGAAAGGCCCTCGAGTGATGCATCATAACTTTATGAGGATTTCCATACATGTTAATGCCATGCACTACACACACACAATCACACACTGTTTTTTGGTCCAAAATGCGGTGAATTATTTGGAAAATCGGATTGGTGAAATCTGTTGTAGTGCCTTTTGACTATTTGAGAGCACCGACTACTTGTTTTTCCTTTTCTTTTTTGTTTCTTTCAAATATTTGGTGAGAAGTCCAAGTTAAAAGAGTGCCTAGCTAATTCAAATAAAATTCTACAAGTGGTGGCTAACTTATGCGGTGGAGTTTTTGGATGCTTCACATTGCATCCCGAAATCACGTTTCATTCATGCCTCCCCTCATGTAATAGATTAAAAATGATAAATGATAAAAAAATATATATATATATATATATTGTTAATTGCTAGGCTGTGCGCCGAACTGAAAGTGAACTAAAAATTTTAGGTCATGAGACCAATTAAAAGCTTGAACCATATTTGGAGTATCATATAGTGATATATCATTTTCTTCCTTGACTAGAAAGAGGGCATAATTCAGATAATATTATGTCCGCGTGATAATTATGCGTTAGATACTACCACATAGGCATGCATGTTGTGTAAAATGTTGTACATGTTATTGTGTTCCTAGACTTCCTCATCCATAAAAGTGATGATATCTTAAAACATCCCCATTCTTGCCAGTTGCACTCTCGTGACTACTTGCGTGAACCATCTTTCACCACTAGCCCTTATATAATTTTTTCAATGAAAATATAAGAAGGATTTGGACGATTTCCGGGACACCTCGGCCGGTAATTCCCATGGCTCCACCTTTATCGGATACTCTCCTCTCCCCTAACAAACGAGCCATAAAAGAATGAGTCCATCTATATGCACAGACCAAAGGGTACCGATGGCGTCGCCGACGCCGGTGTGGGTCCCAAACGGTCGATCCGAGATGTTCATCGTTCTCAGAATCAAATTCCGAGTGGGCATTCGCGGGAATCGAGGCAATCGGACGACTGTATGAGCTCGATCCAAAATCACCCCATTTCATCCAACCACTCGGAATTTGATTCTAAGAACGATGAACGGCTCGGATCGACCGTTTGGGACCCACACCGGCGTCGGCGACGCCGTCGGTACCCCGTCGATACCCTTTGGTTTGTGCACATATCTTTACCGTAAAAGAATATTGGTGAACCAACTCTGTTTTATCTTTAAACAAGAAAAAAAAAGAAGGAAATTTTCATCTCATTTTGAGGAAAAGAAAAAGATAATACTGACAAGACAGAAAAGATATTCTGGTAAAAAGAAAAAGCAAAAAAACAAAAAAAGTGAGAGAAGTTCTCCCAGTGAACATAATTTAATTAACACAATCTGCCCCATTTTTTCCACCTTTTTACTCTAATAGGTCCTTTGAATGGAGAAAAGTCAGAAAACCAATGGAAAGAAAAGGAAGAATCATATTACTTGTTTGACAGGTGGACCAATATATATTTTCTTCTTAAAGAAACGGCAAGCTTCCGGTCAGGGTTCTATGACTGGAGGTTTTTAGGTGTTTTGAAGTTTTTAAAAATTATTTTTTACAAAATTTAAACCGTTTAATGTGTTTAAAACGTATTTTTAAGAATTTTCACGAGAAATCATAAAACAAATACTGGGAAAACCTTAATCCAAACAGTTTTTTACAAAAAACTGTACATACACAGTTTTGAGAAAAACTGTTTGGATCAAGCTCTCCCAGCATTTTTTTTATGATTTCTTGGGGGCCTTTTAAAACATATTTTAAACACATTGGACGGTTTAGATCATAAAAAAATATCGGGATCGTGGAGGTCCAGATTCCCGAAGTCTAGACTAGAAACTTGCCCCTTAAAGATATTAGTTCGGACACGTACAAATCAAATCTGGACCTAAACACGCATATGCAAGAATAATTATTGGGTACTCTCAGAGTACCAAGCGGCATTTCCATGCATGTGACACTCCCCACAAATAAAAAATCGTCACCACACTATGTGAGTCACCGAAATTTATGTGGCGCCTCCTAAATCCAAGCCATTAAATCAAAGCTATAGTTAGGGAGTATATATTAAGTAGTAGGGGTGATAAGATTTAGGAAGAAAACAAATCCGTCTAATTATTCCATTTCTTTCTATCTCTCTTTTCTCTCTTTTTTTCTTTCTGATTATTAAGAGTTGTTTTCTTCTCATTATTCCATTTTTTTTCTCTCTTTCTTCTATCTTTTTTTCTTGATTATTAAGACTATCTTGACAAACCAGACTAGTCTCTCAAACTCCTCCCACAGCTCTTTCCACGCATTAGCGTGAGGTGAGTTTGCTCCATAAACAAATTGCTGCCAAGGGTAATCAACCCAACAGCCTTGGGATGTCAAGTCTCTCTTTTCGTTATATTAGTTTGTTAGTCTTTTTGTTGAAGATTTCTTCACTCGAGAGATTCAAGTAAGATTTTATTTTTTTATTTTCATTTTATTTTAAATATTTTTTTATCGGCAATAAATTTATTGGAAAAAATTTGACAAATGGTACATGAAGTTTGGGGAGAGGGGAGGGGATTCCAACCAATGATTGATATATATATATATATATATATATATATATATATATATATATATATATATATATATATTTGGATCTAAGCCCAAATAACACCAAATGGGCCAATGCCCAAACACCATTGCAGCCCAAAATCACAGCTCCTAAAAGCGTAGCCAATAAGGCTCACCCAATGAAACATTTAAGCCCATGCAGAAACCCTAATAGCCATCACAACAAAACCGTAGCCGTTGCCCACCAAATCAAAATTGGCCCGCCAGCAACCACCACTGCTCCACCAGGACCCTCCACCACAACACAACCGAGGAGAAGTCATCGCCTCCAGAACAACCAACGGCTCTAACGGGAAACGAAAAGGGCTTCCAATAGTCATGGATGAAAGCACATCTCGACGAAGAAGATGAAAGGAACCAGTGCAAACCACGAACAGCCACCAAGGCGTCCAAACATCAGCCACCTAGCTAACCATTGCAGTTAAGCCCAAAAATCGGTCATACCCAACATTGTGATCGACGAGTGTTATGCTAAATGAGTTGTTAAGGCTAGTAAGATTTATTTACTTTTGCTCCAACAGACCTTTGGATTCGATAAAAGTCAAGTCTTCAATTCAAAAAGTAATGTTGTGCCGGTTTGATGAACAAGACGGAAAAGAATACATGTATGAATTTTTTTCATTGTTGTCATGTTTTGTTCAACGCTAGTATAATGTATAAGGGTGGCCTCAACTCCTTTGTGGCCACCATACGAAAAAATTTGCTCTGCTTGTTAATGGGACCCTTGCTACTAGACAATGTGATTAGCCTCTCGAAATTAATCATAATGTGCATAAACTGGCCTAGACACCTAATTTATTTTTAAAAAAATCTGCTTTACCTAATGAATATGCATTCGAGTGAGAACTTATCTATCCAGCATGATATAAATTGGTCCACTATGATATAAATGCAAAGATAAAAGTGGGGTCACAAACCCATCGCATAAATCGCATGGATATATATACCGTACAATACAATAATTATTCTATCCACTTAACAATAACTACAACGACATCCCTCTATTCCTCCAAAGTAACACAATGACCTCATTTTCCTGAAATATATACACTTCAATCACTTGTTTTATTATAAACAACGAACCTTTTCCGTTAGTCTACTACAAAAGTTATTAAATGCCTCTAGGGCAACACCCACGCAATGTACAAGTCCCTTTTCCACCACAAATGTCTCAAATAATCACTCATCTACTACATAACTAACCCATTTGATCTGAAAATAGCAGAAGTATAAATACATTGCCAACTTTGCCCTCATAAGAAAATGACATGCAAATTGTCGTAGGACTTGCAATTGAACCAAACGGGTCGGATTTCCACATTCATGCCTTCAAATTAATTTCGAAAAGCTTGTATACCTACAAACCCTTTTTAATCCCCATTGAGAAAAAAAATATTGGCACCTAATTCCCGCTTCCAATGACAATCAGGTATTGTTGTCCTCGCTCCTAATTATCAAAATTCAAAGTAAACCTTTGCATTCAATTTTTTTCACTATTTGGGAAAAAACGTATAGCATTAACAATTTGTTTAAACCTATAAAACAAAAACATATTGAAAAAAAAAAATATACTAGACAAAGTATGCAGACCCACCCTTGAATTCAAAAATCCTAAACCCAAAAGTTTTTTCTTTATCAAAAAAACCAAACTCAATAAATAATGAGGAATTCATCCCAATCAGAGCCAAGGTGAAAAATATGACTGCAATTTTCTTCATCTTCGCAAGGGTATATGCTCAATCTGACTCTTACTTAGATAATCAAAACTATTCATTTGTCCAAATTCATTTGTTAGAAGACAATATAAAAAATTCAGCTCAATCGAATGACAATAAAACGATTCAATTCATGAATCAAGAATTTTGTGTTATTTTATTTTATTTTTTCACCCCTAGTTAACAATACACATCAAACTCAATCGATCCCCAAATCCATAATTCCCTTGATCAACTATGTTTCGATGGGTGGTGACAATAATCAAACGAGTCAACAGTTAATTGATCAATCTTCGTCTTTTTGGTATAGAGGGTTGCTCTGAATTTAATTGGCTCCTTACTAGTTGACAACGAGATTGGTCGCCGAATTAGACCTATGCGAAAGCCCGACTAGACGTACAAGTAATCTTGCTCAAACACCTGAGTGATCAGAAAAATCGAACAGATCAGGGAGCCAATCTCAAGTAAATACGAACGAAGCAAGTTATAGCTGATTCTATTTTGGCCGATGATTGCTTGTTCCACCTGGATTTTGATGTTTAAGGAGCCTAAAAACAAAAATCAAGTGTTACTATCCCACAAACAAACTGATCTTAGACGAGTTTTTAATGAGTTAACACAAACTAGCTTGGTCAATTATCAGCCCTAGTTTTCGGATTGGAAAGGGGGAAATGGTTGATTGAGGAACACGGGTAATATTGTCGGTGAATCTATGTCGCATTTACACGTCGGTAACTGACATGAATGGTCCGTGTCCATATCACAAAAGATGTGGGTCGAATTGCTATTTCGGAGGAGTCCAGGAGATGTCGGTGCAATTTTGTTGTTTTTGGGTTGATAGAGCAGTGACTTCGCTCATATACTTCACAGTTCACACGCGTCTACTCAAAGCGCAACCCATTTGTAGATGGCTTCGCTTACAGAAAATGTGAAGGAGCACAACCAAGTGCAATGTCCCCCCATGTCTCCAGCTTAGAAACCAGGTTCCTCGCTCTCTCTCTCTCTCTCTCTCTCTCTCTCTCTCTCTCCATTCTCCATCTCTCTCTAGAGTTGTGTTGTTCTCTTGCTTTTACTGTCTTTTACACTTTTATTTTCTTAGTTTTAAGGACATTGTTGCCTCACTCTTTTAATTGGATGACTCTTTTTGGTCGGTTTATTTGATCGGACATGTCAATCTTGTAGGACTGTGTAGCCAAGATGATCACATTCGGTCAGTTGTGGCGGAGCCAGGACTTGATTAAGAGGTGGCACTATTTGATGGTAGTCTACTTGCATTAGTGTTAGGATATGAAAAAATATATATTAATTTAAACTCAAATTTTGTTGTAAGCTTTGTTTTCAGATGAAAGTATAATAAAGACTTGATTCATCTCTCTTGTGGTCCTTAAATGAAATCCATCGAGATATTATTTTAATCGTTCGTTCTTCAAATCGCTATTTTTTTCATCATTTCTGTAAAAAAATCAAGTTGTTTGGACATTGATAAGTAAGAAACTAATCGACTTCCATTCGTTTAAACCGGGGTGGCCCGTGCCACACCCCACTCTATATATGTAGTTCCATCCCCGCATTTCAACGCCGGGGGGCGGGCGCACAGCTGCTGTGCAGCATGCTGCACAGCGAAACTACGTCATTTTGGTGTTTTTTTTTGGTTCCCTTCAACTCCTCTGCAAGGGCTCTGTTTGACACCCTTATTTCCCCATTTTTCTCATCCCGCCAAAAACAAATACTGCACAGCGACGATGTATTTTCCCAGCATAATGGGGGTTCATGCACGGCTGCTGTGAAGCATCAGAGAAGATTTCAACTGCAGTAAAACAGAATCGCAAATGAGTCTTGACATAATGAAAGATAAATGAACATCTTCCATGTGTTAACCTAAGCATGTCACACGAACAATAAATAAGTAAATTGTAAGAAAGAGATTGGAAGTGACTAATGCAATACCTGAATACCCAAAGATCAAGTGAAGTGGGGATATTAATTGTGCTTGAAAATAAGAACTGCGTTGTTGAAGATTAACCTCTCTCCCTCTCCCTCCCTTAACAGCTTGTGGATCTCCTCGTCTAGTCCGCTAGTCCGTTATTCATCCCAGCAGAATACATTGTTGCCGTGCAGTATTTGTTTTTGGCAGGATGAGAAAAATGGGGAAATAAGGGTGCCAAACAGAGCCCTTGCAGAGGAGTTGAGGGGAACCAAAAAAAACACCAAAACAACGTAGTTTTGCTGTGCAGCATGCTGCACAGCAGCCCTGTTCCCCCGCATTTGGAGTCTTAGAGAAATATTTACAATTCGGATTAAACATGTTTCGGTTATACTTTGTGGGATTGGGGGAACAATACCAAGATCGTGCACTATTATTAATCTAATCACTGCTAATATTCAGTGAACGTATATCTCTTCACTGTTAGTCCCGTTTATGTGCTGATTACACAAGCGTGAAGTCGAAACCGAGTGTCAATCGTTTTTTGTAGTAGTATTTAGATTGGTTACAATTGCATTGTAAACACCCATCAGAAAACATATAACCCCCCTAAGTATCTCTTGGACTAATCCAGGTTTCCATGAGCCACGACCCAAGAAAACAATCTTTGAGTTTGTCACCTCAGATTTGCAGTTCGATCAATTTCATAATTTAACGAAAATCTCTCCAATTAGAAGACACGAGCCACATGTTAATGTCCTAATTGAGATTTCAAAGTTCGTTTTAGAAACTTAGAAGTATTTCGGGTTTAGAAAAGTAACAGACTCTACTTTGACAAGGTTCTACTTTGATCTTTTAGTCTTCTATGTTACTAGTTTTAGCAGTACTGGAGAACAACAAAATTCAGCTATCAATGATTAGCTTTCTTCCCATTTTTGCGTTCCGTTGCTTCTTTTTTCCACCTCTCTCTCTATTTGATTCTAATAATATATTGGAAGTACGGTAACTACTCTTCAAATTTTGAAGAACTAAAGTGGTCTTGAGATGAACAAGTTGCAAGTTAGGGCTACAAGAATTGCGGAAGTGAATTTATAGAAATGTCCAAGGATCATTTTGGGGGGTTGGGTGTTGTTGCGAAATAGAGCCCAAATAACCAACATATTCTGAAAAAGGTCACTTAGGCTGTCTCAAATCCAAAATCTTAGAACTTGAGAAAAAAGGGACAATAAATTTGTTTGGTGTTCGCTTATAAGCCTCACAGTGTTGGTTTAGTTATCATTTTGGGTTTCATACATTCAGTCCCCAGCAATCATTGCCCTTCCCCCTGTTTAGATTTGTATATGACATTACAGTATTTAAATTGGTTCACCCATCGATTGGACAAAATTTGTAGGCGAAGAGTATAATCAAAATGGCTACAGTGAGGAGTTAAGTGCATCGTTTTTTTCTTCCTGGGAATGTATCCAATCTGAAAGTCCACCGAGCCAAGAAACACAATGAAACCAAACCCTCCTGGCCAGTTACAGTATGAGTCAAAGCCCCCAACAAGAGATGCAACATGCTTCGTGTGACGGGACCTCAAACCTTTGGTACTCAATTCCTACCACTAAACCGCCTTAGACCAAATCCTTCTTAGTCAGTTCTTTTAGAAGTAACAAGGATTTCTTTAGCCACAAATAGAAACTTAAAGCACTTTCCGACCTTATTTGTTTCCACCAGTTTTCCCACTGAGGGTGACAATTTATTGCATGGACTTGCATTTTTTGAACATTCAGAAATCCACTCAACAGAAATGCAGTATGGTCATTTTATTGGACTGCCTGACCGATGGTCATTTCCCTTCACTTACTGATGTATTGATGGAAATTGACAACTCAGATATTGAGCTGTTGACATAACTCAACAATCACACTGCGTTTTAAGCA
Source organism: Vaccinium macrocarpon (assembly GCA_022606695.1). Lineage (NCBI taxonomy): Eukaryota > Viridiplantae > Streptophyta > Magnoliopsida > Ericales > Ericaceae > Vaccinium > Vaccinium macrocarpon. Next base: position 26,252,101 of record CM040181.1, on the reverse strand, counting down.
AAGACTTTGTAATGTCTTTGTTGGATGCAACTAATTTGAAGCTCGGAATGATCAATCTCATGGATATATCACTTGATGACTTCTTGAGGTATGTTCCACTGCTTTCCTGACATTATCATTCAAATGATCCTCGTTCCTGTGTGATGAATACTGCCAATCTTTCAGTTTAAATTGATGGTTTCCTGATACTGTGAACTGAATCCTTTACTGATTTGTGATATCTCCAGGGATCCTTCCAAAGGTGGTTTGCCATGCATATTTTTGAGCCTCAGGTCCTCTCCAATCGAAGACCTCAAGATATCGGGATTCTTCAACCAACTACACACCCTTAATCTGGACTTTTGTACTTCTCTTACTAGTTTGCAGAAGGATTGTTTCTCTTGCCTACCGAACCTGATGCGTCTTTCCATGTGTGAAACAAGAATTGCTAATCTGTGGACGACTAGCGCTGCCTTGTCAAAACTTCCTTCACTTGTGGAACTACGGTTTCAAAATTGTTTGTGCTGCGAAGGAACTGGCCCTTGCTCCATGTCATCCAGTGGAATAGAAGATCGTGTTCCTGCTGAGAGATCTGGGTCAGGTATCCGAATGACATTTTTGCACATTCAAGCACTACCTGTCTTCTTCTTTTCATAAGTAAAATTTTTCGGCAAGACAAGTTTCTTCTCTGCATTAGCAAACTTATTTTCTATCAAAAATATTCAGTTAAGCTTGAAAACATACCCTCAGGTCATGCAACGGAAAATCCCTAGCAATTTAGAGGAAATCCTCAGCTTACTGGATATTTCTACATCCCAAGTGGCTAGGAAACACGATGACAGACTGTTTAGCAAGTCATGATGTTATAGGTCCAGCTTCTGGTACATATGAATCAAATAGGAACTTATTCCCTATATTTGATTTATTTATGGTTTGTAAGACTCAAAGAGTGATTGAAGATTCATCTGATTATTATGGTTGCTTTTCCAGGGCAATATCAACCAATAGGTTCACTGGAGCATACATCCGATCCACATCTTGTCTCAAATGAACTGTCTAATTTCCAAATTGAGGTTGAAAATAGTACTACTACTATCTCTTGTGAAGTTGTGGATTTGATGATTTGACAAGAAAGTATCTGTTTGCTCATGTATTTGTCGATCTTTATAGCAGGTCTCTTTTAGCAAATTGTGCACTCAAGATGGAAATGAACCTCCTTCTAGTGCCCTCAATTGTTACACACTGGATGGCTGTACCAAATTCAAGAAGTATGTTTCGTATCATCCTTCGCCTATCTGCTTTGAGAAACATTATAGGGAATACATGATTATCTCATTGCCTCGCTTGGCCGTTTTAGATAACCGGCCAATCAGGGACTTGGAAAGGGAAACGGCTAAGGCAAAAGTTTCCGAATATTTTGAATTCCTACCATATAAACGACAGCACAAGGAGAGTGTTGTCTCCATTTTGCATATGCGTGAAACTGGGGTGAGTAGATTTCACCATCAAAACTCAACTGTGTCAAGGCAGCCATTTTCTTATGGAAAAAGTCAATATCTCTACTCCAGGTCTCTTTGTGCAGCCAAATTTGAGTGTTCGGCATGGCCACTCTTACATCCAGCGTTGAACATCTGCCCTATTTCCAAAGATGAAGGTAAGAGCCTTCGGCCAAGGCAGTTTGAGTATCATCCATCAAACTCTAGTCTCATGGTTTTTGGTACTCTGGATGGTGAAATAGTCATCATCAACCATGAGAACGGGCATGTTGTTGGTTATGTCCCTTCCCTTGGCACTATGAACAGTGTTCTGGGCCTATGTTGGCTGAAGACGTACCCATCAAAGGTATACCAGCCATCTCTATATGGGCAACACTGACTTTGTTTTGTTGTTTTAACAAAATCTTGTTATCCCATTTCCATGAAGCACTAGTATTCCTTAGGGTGCCTTGTTCTGCAAAGCTTAGTTTAAAGCCAATGTGATGTATTTGCCCTATTTTTTGGTAACTCGATGTAATCTCGTACAATATCCTTCAATTCTTATTTTTGAGGTAAGCTGCTAATTTACTACTTTCTGCGTTGGATGATCAGTTCCTTGCTGGTTCAGATGATGGTTCCTTGAGACTGTACGACATTAATAATCTGCTACCCAATACTGCCGATGGATATGCTTGTCCCTGTAATGCTACCTTCGAGAATTTTGAACAGTTGACATCTGTTCATGTCAATGCAACAGATGATCAGTTTGTTACAAGTGGTTATGGTAAACATGTGGCGATTTACGACATTACCGGTGGCAAATGTGTACAGTTATTCAAAGATATGCATCAAGGGCCCATTAATGTAGCTAAATTCACCCATCTTTCACCTTCCATGTTTATTACTTCATCCTTTGACCGTGACGTCAAAATGTGGGACCTTCGGCAGAAGCTGATACGACCTTGCTATACAGTCTCAAGCTCAAGAGGGAATGTAATGGCTTGCTTCTCTCCCGATGACCACCACTTGCTTGTGTCAGCTTTGGATAATGAGGTATTTCTGTTAAATGAAGATTCCAGTTATAGCTTCTTGTTTACATTATTAAAAATTTAGAGGAACTCCTAAAGATAAAATTTGGTCTTGTTCTGCGTGGTTAGCAAAATCAGGTTTAGTGTGACAAAAAGGCAAATACTCGTAGGCTATGAAGCAAACCAACACTGCTAAACGGTTGCTGTATTCGTGTCATACATGCCTGGGACACACGGGCAGAGGCGAGCTTACGATGGGGTCCTGGAGTCGGGTGTTTGATGATTTTTCTCTCTATGTTTGAAAGTTAGGAAAGAGACAAAAGGAAATAGACAAAAGAAAGTTCCCTAGTTAGGAAAACCAGAAACATATAAGGTTTTTGCCAGAGCCTGTGGAGAAGTCAATCTTTTCATTAAAGGAAAAAAAAAAATTGATCTTCTAACATTCACACTTTGTTATTGCATGGTCGCTCGATTTGCTTTTGCCATTCGCTGTGTCACCAGCACCGCACAATTTTTGTACGATCTATTTTTTCTGAGTCCCCCTACATGTCTGTATCCCCCACTAATATAGAATTGTCATGTGACATGTCCGTATGTCTTCCCTTGTCTGCTTCTTAGCTTGCAAGTATTACTGTTCTTGCATTTTAGTTGCACAATTACCATCTAAACTTGCATTTATTTTGGAATTGGACTAGGGCAAGTATTACTGTTCTTGTATTTCCTTTTGAATCTGCCAAAACATTCTATTCCGTTCCTTTTTGTTCTGGGGGCTAATTTTTGTTATTTTTGTTAGGATTTTCGCAACCCTGCAACACCCCTACAGATCTTGGAAACAATGAATCACAAAACAGAAAAACAAGTAATCGTGCGTAATGAAAAAATGGAAAAGAAAGCGAAACACAAATATATGTGGAAAACCTTAACACGAAGGAAAACCATAGGAGCCACACTAATCTACTATAAAATCGAAATCAAGAGTACAAGTATTCTCGCAATCTCTCTGAGATCTTTGTTTTCTCTCGCCTCTCTCTCTCTCTCTCTCTCTCGATTTTCTCTGAAAGCGTGTTACCCTAATTACAAGCTAATAGCAAAATAATTAGGTCAGGCCTATAGCCGAAATTACACACCAAGGTCCCTCAAATATCGTTTTCGCTGCAGTCCGGAGTGCGACTTAAGTAATTGTGCGTAATGAAAAAACGGAAAAGAAAGCGGGACACAGATATACGTTGAAAACCTCAACGCGAGGAAAAACCACGGGAGCCACACCAGTCCACTATGAAATCGAAATCAAGAGTACAAGTCTTCTCGCAATCTCTCTAAGATCTGTGTTTTCTCTCGCCTCTCTCTCTCTCTCTCTCTCTCTCTCTCTCTGTTTTCTTTGAAAACATATTACCCTAATTACAAGTTAACATCAAAATAATTAGGTCCGGCCTATAGCCAAAATTACACACTGAGGTCCCTCAAATATCGTTTTCGTTGCACTTCAGTGTCAGGTGGGGCTCCCCGCCCCACTCCCTGCATTGCTAAAAAGTTTTTGCACCCCAACAAATTTTTGTTATTTTTGCATCCAATTTCTTCTCCCTCAATTTTGCAATATTATGGAAATTAAATTACTCAATTACTTTATTAGAAATATTATGTTCTTATAAAAAAATTATCCCAATTGTGGAAACTTGAAAAAAATTGAGCAAGCTAACACGAGTTATTGATTTTTCCGCATGATCATAGTTAAAGTATATGAAGGATACTTTCATATTTTTCTTTAAAAAAAAACCCCTTACAATCATATCCTTTTGCATTTATCTTTTATGGTTGTATGCTTTTACTTTAAATTTTTGTAATTTTTTGAAAAAACTTTTAAAGATGTAAGGAGCCCCGTATTAGGAGCTTATTTCGTGCCCCTCAAATGTCAGGGATGGCAGTTGCTTCAGTGGATAAGAATATTTTAAAGTGAAGCGGATACAATAATACATTCTACTTCACCACATGAGATTAAGTAAATTGACTATAATCTCAATCAAAATGAGTTTCTGGATAAGTTAAAGTATCACAATACAATAAAAATTAAGGTTTTTCTTTTTTATGTAATTCAAACTAAAATTATGTAATCTTGAATTTTTTTTTAAAATTGTATGTCATTTTATTTTTATGAATTAATAGTACATGGGCAACCAAGATAAGGTCGAGCTTGGGAAAACCCAATGTTAGNAGGCTGGCCCTGACTACACGACAAGAAAATTGACCTATAACAAGAAGCAACTATCAATGAACATAGAAAAAATGTCACTGAAATATTTTAGTGAAGCAAAAATATATATATATATATATATATATATATATATATATATATATATATATATATATTTGGTGCAATGGAATTTAGAACTATAGCAAAGAAAGTCTTAGAGCAGTAGCATACATGGAAAACAAGTGACAGAACATAAACTAATCTCTATAGTGACTAGCGCCTAGGGCATCCTCAATCACAAAATGGCGAACAGATTGAGGGCATTCCTCTGTGACAACGAGGTCTTCTTCTTCTTTAGCTCCCAATCTAGCGAGGTGGTTGGCATTGGCTTCCCGGTAGATATGTGTTAGATTTGCACGAGTGCGGTCAAGAAGGATTTTGGAATCCATGATCAGAACTTAGTGGGGATGATTCTCTGTCGGACCATCATTTATCAGGTTCACAGCCTCTTGGGAATCAAATTACATGTTGACATTTTGGATACCTTTCTCAAGCATGATTGTTAGGCCTCTATAGATACTCAAAAGTTCAATTTGCAGGCTTGAATCACAGCATATCTTGCCGTAGTAGCCCAGCACCCAAATTCCTTTATGATCTTTGAAAATTCCTCTGAATGCTACTTTGCTCGTACCCTCTTATCAACAGCCATCAGTGTTTAATTTCACCTCAATTGCTCGTACCCTCTAATAAATTACCTAAAGTTATTTTGGTAAATACTATTTTGGGTCAATAATTATTTTTGTGCTAGTATATTGATACTATTACTAGTACTACTAGATTCCTACTAGATTTCCTACTAATTTCTTCCCATTTATTTCTAAATTTTTCCTAGATTATCTTAGGAGCTTTTAGTCTTGTACTTGTAGGAAGGAGGGAGGAAACTTCCCGCATGCTTAGTCACCAAGTATACTTGGTCATCAAGTTTTAGTGCATGTGCAAAATTCCTCAAAGTCTTAGCATTGGAGTAACTTATTGGCACATGGAATGGAGAGAGGGGGGGCGGCCATTTAGAGAGGGGAGGGGTGCCCAATTTTCTCCTAACTTTGCCCAAGAACATTTGCATGTTCTTTCCTTAAAAGCCTAGTCTAGCCTATTTTATTCCTTGCTAGTTTTAGTGTACCAAGTCTACTTGTTTGTGCTAAAATAGTGCATGTGTGTGTAGAAACTAGACCCTAACCCTACATACTTTGTCCCCAAGTTTACTCAAACATGTTCTTTATTTATTGGGATGAATATTTTTCCATTTGGCCTAGTATAGGCTAAGTCTAGGTTACTATGTGAGCACATGCTATAATCTTGTGTAGCAATTAGAAACACCCCAAAACAAAGGTGGCCTGCAAAATTCTACACAACAAGAGGCTTAGAAAGTTACTAGATTTTCTTCCCAACTATTTTTCCTAGATTCTCCTACATCACCCTAGATTCTATTGTACTCGTTCCTAAGACTTTCTAGAACGTAGACCTAGGGGTGTATATCACCAACTTGGTACTTTCCATGTGCTCACTAAATGAACACATTTACCCCCCAAGGGAGAGAGACGGTTCGGCCAAAGAGAGGGAGAGTAGGCCGAGAGTTTTAAAAGGGGAGAGAGAACTCACTTTGTGCTATAAAATCACATGCACATCCATGCAATCACCACCTTTCTAGTTTTCTACTTTTGTGCTTTCTTTCTTTCTAAAAGTCCTACTCTACTACCCACTAAAATAAACCCTATTTACTTCATGATTAGCTTCCTACTAAACCTAATTAGTAGGAAAGTTAGTTGTTTAAGAAGCCTTTTACCCACCAGAGAGGATTTGCTTGTTGGCTTTCGGCTAATCACCGGAAATTAAGGTAGAATACCTATCCCATCTTCTAATTAGTTATTTCTAGTTCAATTAGTAACTTCTAATTAGTTTTTCTAAGGTGTGATTAGAAGCTTGTTTAAACAAATTATGCATGTATTAAGGTTTCTAAGTTTGTTACTTAGTTTTCAAGAAAGCTTACGGTGAGAGGATTTCATGTAGAAAAGATGAGAAGGTTGTTAATTAATATTTGATTAGGTGTTTCTTAATGAAATTAATGAGTTGTTTCATGAGATTAAACTTGATTAAAGTGGAATGGGTGAAACCTAGTAGTAGGCATAGCTTGTACCTACTAAATCAATTACCACGAAAGGGTAAATAGCTCTGAACCACATAGGGAGTCCTTAGCCCTGTGCCAATATGGTTTGGCCATGAATAAGGCTAGAATAATAAAAGTAAATTAATAAATCAAGATGCACTAGCTCGGCATGAGTAATAAGGGGGTGCCCCTGATATGGCCGAGCTAGGTAGGCTACATATACAGCTTAAACAACCTTCTGGAATACATAATTCAGCTCGGCGTGATAAGCTGAATTATGTACGGGTTATTCCGAGCTACGTGGAAGCACGGCACCGCCATGAGTAGGGTGGTGAGACATTCCAAAATAAACTAAGGTGACTCCTTATGAGATAAGGAGCAATCCCGTAAAAAAAGGGATTAATATGGGAAGTCCTAACGTAGATAGGAGTGTACCCCATATAGGAAAAAAACCTATATGGAAAGAAGTACTACTGCAAAACGAGATCTTGCGGTATTTGGAAGCATATGCCTAATAGTAAAGTCCTATTAGGAAAAGGATTCTTAAACCTAGTAGGAAACAGGGGGCACAAGATGCCTAAATCAACAAAGCTATCCACACCCATAAATAAAAGGCAATAACCATGACAAAAGGTATGCTGTGAAACCTATTCATACGCATTATTCTTTGCTTAAGTAGTAATCCAGTACTAACTTGAGCATCGGAGGGCCTTTGCCAACAAGAGACAAAGGTGCTCTAACCCTTATCTGTCTTGCAAATCTAGGGTTCAGGCGGGAAGATACATAGTCAAGACCATTCGTGAAATTCATCCACGTACATAAAGTTGATTGGAAGAGCTTTTAAAGACAAGTCTAAGCATGATTTACTAGAAAGTTTCTTAGTGTGCTTATTAAGTTTTTGGGTAAAAGCTAGTATTTGAGATTGAGTAGATTAATCACTCAAATCTCTAATTAGATGGTTCTACTTCTAATTAGTAGGTTGATCATAACAAGATTTGACTTAGTTTTTACTAACAAGTTTCTATGTGACTTATTAGTTTTATTTTTGTGTAAAATAGAAGTCTTTATAAAAACAAAGTGTGTAGAAAAAGATTTCTAACACTAACTTTCTATAAAATTTCTACTAAAAAGTTAGTAGAATTATTTCTCCTAAATAAGTGAGTTGTTGCGCTAAAAAGATTTTCTATAAAAGTTTACTTAGAAATTTTCTTGAAAAAATTATTAGAGTTTAGAAAGCACTTTTTAGAAAAAGTGAGATTTTGTAAAAAGTAAGTTTTATTTGTTTATAAAAATTGGTGCAAAAGTTTTATGACAAAAAGGGGAGTTCAAATCTTTTAGTCATAAATTCTAGAAAAGTCAATTTTTGAGAAATTATGAGGAAAAAGAAAAGTTTATTTTATTTATTTCTTTTAGAGAGGAAATGTGTTGGTTTTAAAGGAAAAACAAAGAATTTGGATTTTTGTTTAGAAAATAGAGTTTTGGAGAAATTAGATTATTTGTAGGTGCATTAAAGTACATTATTTTATGTAGTATTTTTCATGAGAGAAAAAAAAATTACGAGACACGTTTATTGAGAAATATTAAATGGACACTTTTTTTTAGCATGATTGAGCATGAGCATGAGCATGATCAAGTTCACGATACTGTTACGACATGATTTACTAGAAAAGCTTGAATAGTTGTTGATGAGAAAATAAGATGAGAATGAAAATGTGTTTGAAATGGAAATAAATGTGTTTTGGGAAATGAAATGAAAATGAGAATGGACTGGTTAAATGGAATTAATCAAGGAATTTTTCCTTAGTCCATGTATTTTTTTTTTTATAATTAGTAATAATGATGGACAAGAACTGTGCACTTATAGTTTGAAGCTAATCCTTAAAAGGAATATTGGTCAAATCTAAATATGTCCCGTTTTGGGTTATAGCATATTTATTTAAATCATCTCTTCTAGATGGCGCTGGTTCTGAGGTTGAAGTAATGTCACTTTCAGTTTTGATATCATTAGCATATAAATACTCAGACGTGTCTGTGTCTGAAATATACTTAGGGTCATCTGGATGAATAAGGGGTATCCCATCTGCATTCTGGTATTCTACTCTTCTTTTCCCTAAAGATGAAGTTTCACCTACTAAAGTTTCCTCTACAGAAAGTTTTTCAAAAGGGTCAATTGAAGTGTCTTCATCACCACTTTCTTCTTTTTCCAAGAGGTCTATTTCATAGTGAAAATGATTTAACAAGTCTTCATTTTGAAGATAAGTCTCTTGAATTTGTATGAGAATTTGATTCCTCTCTTCAACATCTAAGTGGGGATCTTCGTATAAGTTCCTTCAATAGTCTAGTATTTTGACTATATTATTATACTCAGTCTTGTTATAGTTTGAGTATTAAGGACCATAACATCTTCTATGCCATAAAATAATCTAGGAGTTTGGCGGTCTCTGTGACTATTCATTCCATTCGTTTCACTGATTTCAAAAGAGTCGAACATGCTCTAAGTATATGGGTTTTGCAACAGCTAAAAATGTAACATTAAACAAAGAACAAAAAACAATTAAAGGATTTTAGTAGAGAAATACTCACAATAATTTACAGCTTGGTCTTGCTATTGAGCTTTTCACCGAGGTTGATTTTCTTCTGATTGTTTCTTTTTTACTACCAAGGCTCTGATACCAATAACAAAAGAGAAAAGGAAAGGAAGTGTGGAAAGTTTAAAGATGTATAGTTGGCAAAGTGAGAATATTATTACGTAGACTTTTTGTACATACCAAAGTAACTACTGTACATATGATTATATAGACAAGGAAAAAGTAATAGTACAATGTACAACCTAGTAAATAGGCTTATAGCCTTTTACAGATGTTAAAATAAAAACAAGAGGGAGCCTAGCCCTCTCTTACAATTGTTGAAAGATGAAAAGGGGTCATATTCTCCCGTCTTCAAAAACCTGCCACGTAGAAAATCTTCCGTACAAGTTCGGGACTCCTCTTTTTTTGATGTCATTACTTGCGTCAACTTCAATAATATGAACTTTCTAGCCTTCCATTTTGTTGATGAGATTTTGACACTTGATGCCGTCATAGTGTTCCGACGACACAACAGAATTTGGATTTTGACTGAATTGTATTTCCTGTCTTCTTCTATGAAATAAGCTTGAATAGTTAATTCCATTGGCAAAGCAACATTTTCTATTTTCTTGATATTGTTCAAAAGAGCTTCAACTTCGTGTATCTGCTCTACACTTCTTTCATAGGATATAGGAAAATTTGTAACAAATATCCTTCTTCCATCAGTTACTATAAAGGAAGATGGAACTGTCCCTTGAATTTGTGTTGCATGCTGGGTCAACCGCAACAGACTTTCTATACAGTATTCTACTGGATCAAGATTCAGAAGTACAAATTTTGAGTGTAATGGATTTGTTTCCTGTTCAAACACCCAATCTTCAGTAGGCTTAAAATACCAAATCTGATATGGCTGGTAGAAGTATTCACGTTCTCACCATCCAATTGAACTTCAAATCCAGAATGTAAAATACTTGTTCCATGTGTAGGTTCTTGCCACACATGAGAGCATTGTTCTAATCATCATTGGGAAAGACGTCCAGTATGATGGATCCAAGATTTGGAAAATAATTTGATTTGTTACTCCCCAATTTATTTCATCCTACATCCAGTCATCATGTGTAAGAACCCATATGAAAAATCACTTTTTGGAGAAGTTTCGATTTGGCCAAAAAAAAAATGCCAGTAATTGTTCCTTGGATTTTTCTAATCACAACGGTATAATCGGAAGTTATTTTTAAGTAAGGCAAAGTCATCTTTCGCCTATTTTATTCGGAGAAAAATCTGTCGTTTTTCAGTTTTGTACTAAAAGTGGGGGGATGAGATTTTGATGTGATTAGAATTTTAAAATTTTAGAAATGCCATTGTTTCCAAATGAGGGGTACTTCCTTATTTTCATAAATAAATTAAAGTAAAGAAGTCTTTACTTAAGTTTGGTTTATGAAAATAAGTATTGTGGTCACATACTATATACACAAGTGACATTTGGGTGTGATGGGTAATTAGGGGGTTATAATAAGTAGTGTGGGGCAAATTTGAAAAAAAATAAAATATCTCACTCTCCCTCTCTCCTCCACCGATCGGCTCACCCTCCCTCTCTCTTCTCCTCCATTTTTACTCACTTCAAGCTCAAAACTCTCCCTCCCCACTCAATCTCTTCAAGAACCAAGGCCATATTCACGTTCTCTACGACCGGGGAGCTTGGGTCACCTTGGATTCACACCGAGGAGCACATAATTGGATTTGGGGCTAGGGTTTCATTCATCTCCATTTTTCAAGCAAATCCTTGAGGTAGGGGAACAATGTCTACTCTCTCTAGTTATATGCTTATGATTTGTTGCACATACTTGATTTTTGGCCTCAATCTCCTTGAATTTCATGTTTTCCCCAATTTGTGTGGGTTTTTTCACTTTGATTTTTTGATCTATGAATTTGCTTGTTGATTGGTGAAATTGAGAGTGAAATTGACATCTGTCCATGTTTAATTGTTGCCTAGCATTTCCAATTTGAGCCTAAACTATCTCTATTGTGATTGGGTTGAAATTCCACACCCTAAGAGTGAAAATCTGCTCAGACTACTGTTCATAGCTGCTGCCCCTATAATTTTCAGCCACTGCCCCTGTTTTTGGGGTGATTTTCGGTCACCCTTTGATGTCCATTTGGTCCCCAATCGCTTATTCCTTCATAAAATTGACATTTGGCATTACTTGCAACCATGTTTTGACTCGAGGACTTTGATTTTATAAACAAATATGTCATTTTGCATCACATGAAAGTTTGATGGTTTTTAGAAAGCGTGGGTGTGTGTGTGTGCGTCACCCTTTTTATCGAAAGATGTGAAATAATGAAATGAAATTTGGAAAACGGACTTGTTATGAAATGTTTGGGATAATGGGATATTCTTAAACCGATACCATCATTTGGTAAACTTTTTTTTGATAAAGGCACGCGGGGCCTACGGAACCCGGCAGAGGCATGCGGGGCCTATGGAACCCGGCAGAGGGGTTAAACCCTAGTACTAAATGAACATGATGATTTTTCTTCAATGAAAGAAATGAGAATTGAAGTTTTGAACTATCCTTAAAGTTTTGTCGAAACTCGTTTTGTAAACTTGATTTTGACTTGTGTGATGAACTTGGGTGGTTGGGTGAATTGAAATGGATATTTGGATTATATTTTGGACACTTAGAAAGGACTTTTGAAAACATGAGTTGTGGGTGGATACTTGGAAATCACTTGGATACGTTGAAACCTTCTAAATTCTTCCTTTCTTCCTCCATGACTTGGATACTTGGACTCGCATATGAATAACCGTTTGACATATCTTACTCTCATGTGCATGCATCATATTCATATACCTAGCATTAGTAGAATAATTCTCCTACGAGCAAGTGTGCTCACCCTATCATTTTCAAGTACCCAGCTTTGATCGTGCATGGTTTGGAATGCATGACTTGGATGATGAGCATACATGGCATGGAGTTATTTACTTCATCTTCTACGCATTTAAACTTTCTTTTGGGGAGATGTTAATGTAACTCTAATTTCCTTTACCATCTTTTGACTTTGGGTTTGTAAAAAAACTTATGAGATATTATTTCGACTTCACCTTGGGGGCAAGGGTGCCCAAATATTTGAATCACAGGATGTTAATTAATTTCACCTTTGGGGCAAGGGTGCCCAAACTTTATTATTTGATTACACCTTTGGGGCAAGGGTGCCCAAACATTTGATAGCCGTTGGGCTAATGATGTACTCTATTTATGGAAATCTTTATCTTTTAACTTGGTTATTGTTTGAGATTCTTTTATTTATGTTTTTTAAAAAAAATGAGGGTGTGACATCATGATTAAGACAAATAGTGGTTTTAGGGATGTATTTCCTAAAATTAACCCTGCCTTTCTCATTAAGGAAAAGCTGCTTAATTTTCCTTTGATAGTCTTCTACCATCGCATGAATTTGTATGAAAATCTTAGGAGGCAAATATTGACCTTGATTTTTCATAAAGACAAATTCTTTTGATTTTTTCAAAAATAGGATCTGGAAACTCATTGGCTATGAGGTTCGATAATTAAAGAAAATTATTTATTTTCTCAAAATTGAAATCCACTGTCCAATCCATTTGTTTAATGATTTGGAAACAAAGGCTTTCTAAAACATTTTGCTTCCTTTTTATATTGGGCATTTTAACAACTTGCTTGGCTAATTCATCAGCCAATCCTGCCATGCTTTGGCAGAATTTTGCCTTGACTCCAGAAATATGGCCTTTCCAAATTGCATTTAAATGTTCTTATACAAGGCTTGGAATCCTTGAGTTATAGAAATCTTTTATTTATGGTTTTGACATAATATTTATGGGAGCTCCAATTGGCCTAACTGGAGGGATCATCATAGGTGGTGTAAAATCCATTTGTGATGTAGAGACCATTGGTGGACTATACCAAGCTCTTCTAGCTTTTGTCATGCTATCATAATTGCGATAGCAAGCTCCAGGGAAATTATTAACCTGCGTATGACATTCCTCCCAAGTTTTATAGATTCCTGGTTGGAATCCACTAAAAACTACATAAGGTTTTTCTTCCCGAGGTTGTGCCCTTCTTGCAACTGTTACCCAGTCTCCTTGTACTGGCTGTTTGCCTCTATCTGCCATAGCTATTTAAGCTATGTTTCCCTGCAAGTATAAAAACGTCTACTTAAAAAATCTACAATAAAATTCTTGTCTCCCTTGAGGTGTTCTACCTCAAAACTATATTCTAAAATTTTATTGTACCAACTTAATCGTTGGCCTTAATCAATAGATTTTTTATTGATTAAAAAATCTCTTACAACTTTATTGTCTATTCTAACAATAAAGTCTTCTGATGCAACATAAATTTTGAACATTTCTAATGATAACTTTATAGCTAATAACTCCTTTGCAAAGATAATATATTTTTGCTGGTTGGGCTTAAAAGTACCAGAATTATAGCCACAGATCAATTCTTCTTTTTGAAGGGTTTTTGATATAGGAACTTTTCTAGCTCTTATCTTATTTTCACTTAGTGGAAGTGTTTCTTTCTTCCAGAAAATAGCTGGTATTGTTTTTAATACACGTCCCCAACATGTATTAGGAGCATATGTTTCTAAAATAAGTTTATCACCTTGTTTAGGTTAATAAACATTAGGTAATTTAGTAAGACTTTCCTTGAGTTGTTTAATCAAAACATTGTCATCTTTTTCCCAATTAAAATAAACATTTTTCCTTAATTTTCCTAATAAAGAAGTTTGAATTTCTGAAAGATTTTTGATAAAATTTCTTCCATAATTTAGAATTCCCAAAAGACTTTGTAATTGAGTCTTGTTTTCTAATATGTCTAGGAAATCTCTAACTTTTGAAAGAATATGCTCCTGTAATTTTAAACCTTGTTGGTCTAAAAACTATTCCCAAAAATTCAATTGATTCTTTTTCAATCTCAATCTTTTTTAGAGATATAATAATTCCATCCTTTTGCAATTTTTCACAAAGTATTTTTAAATGCCGTTTAATGATCCTCCCGGGTTTTAGAAAAAATCAATATATCATCGATATAGACCACACAAAAATCTTTAAGATATTTGAAAATACTATACATCCATCTCTGATAAACCTGTGGTGCTATATTTAATCCAAAAGGCATTACATTGCAATGATAATGTCCTCTACGGGTACTAAAAGCTGTTAATGGTCTTGAATTGTCAATAAGTTGAGTTTTTCAAAAACCACTTTTACAATCGAATTTACTAAGAACTTTTGATCCTTTAGTTAAGGAAATCAAAATATCTTTGCAAGGTATAAAATAACCATCGAAGACTAATTGCTCATTTAGTCTTTTATAGTTAACTACCATTCGGGCTTTTCCTCCCTTAATCTCAGCATGATTTCTTACCATAAAAGCTGGACTAGAGTGTGGACTTGTAGTCTCCTCAATTAAGGGGGTGTTTCGGAGCCTACTTTTCAACTTTTCATTTTCAACTTTTTGACTTTTTGGCCTTTTGAATTATGGTCAGAATGTGTTTTGAATCTAAAAGGAGTGTTTGGGAGAAATATACAGAATGAATTTTGCAAAATGAGTAGTGTTTGGAGAATAATGATAAAAATGAGTTATGGATTGGTTATTTACCATTTTACCCTTATTCTAATTTAAATGAATTGATTTTTTTGTTAGAATAATACTATCCTTCCAGTCACAGCCCACACACACACACACACATGTATATATAATATGCTTAGTTTTTATTGTATATATATATACATCAAAATCTGAGGCAACAGAGTTGAAGGAAAATTTGAAGGAAAATATAATCACTAGTCCAAATGATATTCTTTAACAACACCTACAGTCTCCCTCTCCCAAAAGTGAGAATCTGAAAACCTGTTTTGCTAGAACTCGTTTTTGGGCATGGCGGCCAAACAACTGCAAATGGAAAATGGAAATGTGAAAAGGGGAAACTGAGGAGGCCGAACGCACTCTAACTTCTTATCTAGAAGTTCGTGGATTTGTATATCAAACTCATCTATATCCTTGTCGGCATAGATCATAGGTTTTACTCTAACTATTACGTTAGAGTTTTTAAGTTTTATACTACAGTAATGAGGGCTTCGTGACCATAATTTCAAAGGGTCTTCACTAAAGTTTTCTTTTAAAACTTTATATATCCAATGTGATTCATCAATAGCTTTGATGAGAGGAGTCATCTCTCCTCTAAGTACAAGTGTAAAATCTCTGTCACAATCATACTTATGTTGTTCTAGGAAAGGAATGCACACTAATGTATTCTTTACAGTCAATGCTAATTCTTTTTCAAAGATATGGATAGGCAAATATTGATAAATAAAATTATTGCCTAATAAAATATCACCATGCATATAAGGAAAACATATAATTTTTTGAATGACAAATTTAGTATCTCCCATCCAAATAGATATGTTTTTTGCCTTAAACTGTATTTCAGTGTTACCTCCATCAATTCTTGTAACCAAAATTGGGTGTTTCATTAATACCCATTTTTCTTTTGGAATTGCGTTCCACTTACAGGTATAAATAGTTGCTCCTGTATCTATTAAAACATTTAGGGTTTATGGTTTATATCCCGAAAAATTAAAAGTACCCATAACATAGGTATATCTTTTCTTACCTTGACTAGGAGAAAAAATAATTTCATCATTTTTGTTTGAAAATGATAAATTTGTGCAGTTTGAATTTCTTCCTTCTGCTTATTCCTATGAGAAGTAACAGACATAATAGGAACTTGCACAGTTTTTGTGGCAATAGCTCTTGATGGACTAGGAAAATCTTTTTGCCAAACGTTACCAAGTATTGTTTTATTATGAAAATACAAATTTCTTCCTGAAACTTGCAATTCAACACTGTTACTAGAAGAAGATTGCCCTCTAGGTCCTACCAAGTCAGTAAGTAGCCAGTTCCTAGGGTTTCTAGGTCTGCCCAATTCATTAACCTAGGTTGAATAACAGAATCAAATGGTCGTGGTTCAAAATTTTCAACCATATGTTTATCTATGGGTTTCATAGAGGTCTCTAGAAATTTTGTTAATTCACAGATTTTTCTCCATTAAATCGCCCAATCGTTGGAATTTGATTTCATATCAATTCCACTGGTTTTAATCCTCATTCGAACTATATCTTCTAAGTTTGGGTCATTAATGGAGATAAAGAAATTTGATTTTATGTTAAACCAAATAACTCCATTCACTAAGTTAGACTAAATTTCTCCAACGACTGCCTTCATGGGGTCACTAAATCTTTTATCAAAAAGAACAAACAAAATAGGACTATCCATCCCTTGTCTAAATAAAGCTGTAGACACCCCGATTTTGAACCCGGGATGCGCTCGAGCATTCCCGAGGATGAAACGGACCAATCATGACTACCCGAAACTTGTGAGAATGGCTTGAACCTGATTAAAATCAACCACACACCACTCAAGCAATCAAAACAACCCAAACCAACCCAAACATTGTTGAACCAAGCCAAACCATTGATCTGCTACCAAGGACCTTGAGCGCTCAATGTAGAGGCTTTGAGCGCTCAAATGTTGAGGATCACATTGAGCGCTCAAGCCTATGGCTTTGAGCGCTCAACTCTGATCCCAGTCATGAATCTACAGAGTATCTCATCATGAGATTTCATGCAGAGAGGAGCGTCTAACCGATTGTATACGTATTGTACGTGTATAATACATCCTACATTGTCCTAAACTACACCTAAAACTACTCCTAACCCACTTTCAAATACAAACCCATTATCTCTCTCTCTCTCCTCTCTTCCCTCCCACTCACTCTATAAAAACCACCCATTACCCCTGGTTCGGGGGGGAACAAACTCTCATTCTCCAGCTCTCAAATCCCCCAGTAAATCTCTCTCTCTCTCTCTCTCTCTCTCTCTCTCTCTCTCTAAAAAAACCACTCATTCATCATCCAAACCACTCACAAAACCACTCTTCAAATCCCAAATTCACTCTCTGATCATCAACCAAATTATATGCATTTTCTCATTACCAACCAAAACGCCCAGAATCAACCATTTCCAAGCCCAAAATCAAGTTCAAGCTTTCAATCAAGTTCAAAAGGTAGTTAAACATGTGAAAACCTCACTGTTTTGGTCTTTCTGAGAAAGCCCAGTAGGTTCAATCAAGTTCTTTATACTTGCATTGGGCTTTCAAGGTCTAAAATCACCGAACAAAACACTTTTTAATTTTACAGTTGCAATAGGGATTGAGCGCTCAAGCCTCAGGCCTTGAGCGCTCAAGCCCAGTTCTGAACAGTTCTCTGTTATGCTAACTTTTGTGCTTTCTCTTGGTTTTGATCGTCATAAAATAGTTAATTATGTTCATGTCACTCATAAAACAGCCTATGTCTACCTCAAAATCACATACATGAGTGTAAGTTAACTATTTTATGATGATCAAACATCAAAATCTTTGCAAATTTCATAGTTAAGAGTAAAACAATGACTATTCAACTGCAAACATCTTTAATCTGTATATTTATGATCCTGAGAAAGTATCAAAATTCATTTTCATACAAAAAATCAGAAAGCCATGTTATGGCTTGAGCGCTCAAGGTCTCATCATTGAGCGCTCAAGATGTTCTTGGGGCAGTTTGATGTTGATGCCTATTTCCGATGATGGATCGTAGTTAAGTGTTTTATGGGTGTGTGTGAGTTGTTTTTTCCTGTTCTTATGATCTGAATCCCTCTCTCTCTTCCATTTTCAAGCATTTCCTTTATTAATTCATGGTGATTCTCCTCTTTTCATCATTCTTTAAGAGATCAAGCCACCTTTTTTTCACCAGATTCTCCATGAAAAATGTTTTATTAATGTTTGATCTGGTCAAGTATGAGAAAAGAAGCTGTAAAAAGGGTCAAACTCACAGAAGCCAAAAACTGGTTTGAGCGCTCAATCCATGAGCCTTGAGCGCTCAAACTGGTTTGGAAGGTTGAGCGCTCAAGCCATCACCTTTGAGCGCTCAATCCCTATTCTGGGATCCAGATTGCAAGTCAGTTTATTAAGTCTCATGTTCATAATTTCTTGAGTTGTTGTACAGTTTCTGCTGTAATTTACTTCTGTGAGTATTTGCAATAATTTCCTTTATTGTTATCATCTTCACCCATGTAAATCACATGTACATATATCCACTGTAAATTTGCATTATATATATTGTTGTTTACATGATTCCCATCCCGATCTCCCATTTTATATGAATAAAATTAAATTTCAAACATTTTCAAAATCCCACAAAATATCGAGTAGAGGCCGGTTCACGGACTGGGCGAGAGGGGTGCCGTAAAACCCTTCCCCTCTCATAACCAATCCCTCGAATCCGAGAAATCTTTGGTTCCGCCATGATCAGTAAAATCTTTTTCAAATGGGCAAACGAGTCATATTTTTATCGATTTCTCGGGTTCGGACCTCAAATTCGGGTGGCGACTCTGATGATCACAACCTTTTCAGGCACAAAACCGAACCATCTCCGTGGGCCGTCCACAAAAGCATTAATCCTAACTTGGATTAATCCAATGTCTATATAGCGGACTTCTGGGTATTTCTTTTTCCATCTTACTACTTTTTGTTTGTCAAAAAGAGAAATATCTACATGTCCGTCACTAGATAACTGAGAAGTGGTGTTTCCACTATATTTCTCAAAAACTCAGGCTGAGAACATATTCAATCTATAAATTTCTTCTTTTTTAACTTCTTGTAGTTTTTCAAAATTCTCTATGTCCAGTTCAATAAAGAGTGTCTTGTAAAGACCCGTATTTTATGCATTATTCCAGAAATTTTATTGAGGAAATGTGAGGAAATGAAATTAAAGTAAAGTGGGGTAAATGTGGAGTTAATGAAATGCATTTGGGTGTCTTTAGGATACACATGAACATGAGGGGTGTGTGTGTGTAATATAGGGGCTGTTTATGCACTTATTAGGAGAAAAAATTTGGGGACAAAACACACTTCTCTCCCTCTCCCTCTACACCAACCCTTTCTCTCTCTCCTTCCCCTCTCAAAAACCCTTCACTTCCAATTAAAAATCCACCCTCTACACTCAAACCCATCAAGATCTAACCTCATATTTGTAATCTACGCGAAGTTTGGAGTCTGGTTTGCTTTGGAATCACTTTGGGAAAGCTCCTTTCGGTTGGGATTGGAAGCAAGAGCTTGGGTTTTCATCTTCTTCACATTTGGAGCTCATTGATTGAGGTAGGGATTTGATTTCTACTCTTTCTAATGGTATATTGTTGATTTGTTGCATGCTTCTTGACTTGGTTCACCCACATTCTCAAATCACATTTGGAAATCTCCTTGGAAATGGGTTTAGTTTTGTTTGAGTTTGGTTCCCACTCATTTGGTTGTTAAATCTTTGAATTGGTGGCTGATAAACTCTTATTCCATGCTTAATTGATGATTGAAGTTCCAAAATTGACTTGGATTGGAACCCCCATTCATTTGGGAAAAGATGTCAAAATTTCATTTTCGTAGCCTTTGGTATTCATACCAATTTTGTGAGGTAGTATGGATACCAATCTATCTGTTCGCTGGATGGGCATTTGTATCCATACCAATTTCAGGGGTATCCATACCTTTCTCAAAAATTGTTTGTAGCCTTTGGTATCTATACCAATTATGTGAGATATGGATGCCAAACATTCTGTTCGCTAGTTGTGCATTATCTATACCAATTTTGGGGGGTATCCATACCTTTCTCAAAACTTCCAAAAAATTTCCTTTGGTTTCCGATTGACTTGTTTGATTCCATACTTCACATATCCACGTCATACACTTCATAAATGACCAAAATACCCCTCCATAGCATATCCTTATATATTTAGTCAATCATCTCGATTTTTCCACTTATGTGTGACATGTGTAAACCTTGTGGTAAACGACAAAGCATGTGTTTTTGAATGAAATGGGTTACATTCACACTTTGGACACATGAGAGTTACGTTGATGGTTTATATGAATAAAGAGAACTTGAATGAAATGTAAATTGACACACTAGGACCACCACTTGGTGAGTAGCTAGGAAGGGTTCCACGAGATCCGTAAGACTCGGACATGGGTTCCATGAGGCCCAAAAGACTCGGAAGAGAATTTAAATATTAATAAGCTTAATGTCAATGAGCTAATGAGATTGATGGGGACATGATTGAATGTGGACACTTGTGAGGTACTTGGGTACTTGGTTGGACACATAGATATTATTTGGGCACTTGGCACTTGATCTAGTCATAAATTGTATACTTTGGTCTTCGCATTCCTAATCATTATTTCCACATGCACATTTCATTCTCTATACCCTTAGATTGGTAGATAAGATTCCTATTGCGCTAGTGAGCTCAACCTATCATTTTCAGGTACTCGACGAGCTACATGATTGGGATGTTTGACGTGTGGATGCATAGCATAAAGCTTACTTTGCATGGAGTTACTTCATCCTCTCCATAGTTTACTATATTTTTGGAAAATGATCTTGTAACTTCTAATTCTTCAATTTTTTGACAAAACTTAATATATGTAATAACTATAAATCTTGTTATCTGTGTACGGGTACCCTTGATTAGAAACTTTTCATACTTTGACTTTGACTTTTCAATGGGAAGTTGTTTAACTTTAGATCTATCCTACGTGGATAATATTTATATTTTGGTTATAAAATCGAGGATGTGACATGTCTCCTCACCCATCATATCTCCTAACCTTAATGTTCCTTATTCTTCTACAGGACTAGGGTTAATATAAGACGATGAGTCTCTGTTTGTTTGACTTGACTCATTTAACATAAAAACAAACTCTTCATCATCAGATGAATTTTCATATTCATTATCATCTCATATAGAATTCCTCTATATCACTAAGCTCTTCACCAAATAAAACTTCAAGCTCTTGTTCTTCAAGAATCTTGACCATTTTCTTTGCACTTTTCCCCTTGTTGGGACATTCAGGTGCATAATGACCTTCTTCATTACAAATATAACAATGACAAGTCTTCTTTTTTGAAGTAGTTGCCTTAGTATTTTTCTTTTTACGAACATACTTTTTCTTTTCAGAAAAACTTTTATTTTTTGTCCAAGGCTTCCATTTAAACATTTTCTTCTTTTTAGAAAATCGTTTTTTCTTAAAAGTAGGCTTACAACCAATTTTTCAATTTTCTTGCAAAATGCGATCACAACATTTTTGTCCAGTTTTTGTATTGGAAATCTGGTTTTTTACCTGCTTTTTAGCTTTATTTCAAGACAGCGGTCTGATATTTGTCTTAAAACAAAATTATCATCCTTCCTCTATTTTTGAAGAAACTCAGGGTAATTTTTATAACTTATTTCATCTCATGGACTTGGGAGTTTGTGAAAAAACAGATCAAGCCAGTAACTAGTAGCTGAGGTCTTAAGTTGGTAAAAAATATTTTTTAAAAGTTTTACAATACTCATCAAAAAGACATATTACATAATTCTAACTTTGACAAAATATAATTTGCATCTTCTTGCCAATTCTGATCACAAACATATCCACATAAATTTTCTTTTATGAGGACAACAAATTGTGACAATATTTTATCATGGGAATTAAAATTAGCTAATAAAGCTGCTTTTTCTAGCTTTCCTTTATCTGATTCTTCTCATTGTTTTAACCACTGTAAAACATCTCCTTGTAATGGTTTTGTTATACCACGCTAAGATATTTTGATTTACTTAACTAAAGGATCAAAAGTTTTTAGTAAATTTGATTGTAAAAGTGGTTTTTGGCAAAGTCAACTTACTAACAATTCAAAACCATTAACAGCTTTTAGTACCCCCTAGAGGACATTATCATTGGAATGTAATGCGTTTTGGATTAAATATAGCACCACAGGTTTATCAAAGATGTATGGATAGTATGTTCAAAGATCTTAAAGATTTTTGTGTGGTCTATATTGATGATATATTGATTTTTTCCAAAACCCGGGACGATCATAAAAGGCATTTAAAAACACTTTGGGAAAAATTCCAAAAGCATGGAATTATTTTATCTCAAAAAAGATTGAGCTTGAAAAAGAATCAATTGAATTTTTGGGATTAGTCTTAGACCAACAAGGTTTAAAATTACAGGAGCGTATTCTTTCAAAAGTTAGAGATTTCCTAGACATAATAGAAAACAAGACTCAATTACAAAGTCTTTTGGGAATTCTAAATTATGAAAGAAATTTTATCAAAAATTGAAACTCCTTTATTAGTCAAATTAAGGAAAAAAAAAAAGTCGATTTTACTTGGGAAAAAGAAGACATTGTTTTGATTAAACAACTCAAGGAAAGTCTTACTAAATTACGTACCATTTTTTTGACTAAATAGGGTGATGAACTTACTTTAGAAACAGATGCTTCTAATACATGATGGGGATGTGTAGTAAAAGCAATACTAGCTATTTTCTAGAAGGAAGAAACCCTTCCACTAAGTGAAAATAAGATAAGAGGACGTAAAAGGCGAAATAAAGCGATATGGAAGCCCTAGCCGCTGCATCCGCTTGTGAAGCCCCAGCTCAGCCTTACACCGCCGTTCCTTCCTTCTCTTCTACCTCAAATCACCACCAACAGCCATCCCCCTTTGCTGATCCACACTTTCTCTTTCCATTTCTTTTCTCAGTGCCATCCCTCTGCTTCATCTACTCCAGATTTAGTTCAACCACTTCATCTACCAAATCCCATCCAGTCCTCGTTCAAGCTCGTTTTCAACTCCAGCATCTAGTTGTTGTGGCCAATCTTCAGAGCTTGCTCTTGCTTTTGGGGTGTAGTGACCTGTTTTGGGTTTTGATCGGTGTTTTGGTTTTAACCTCTATTCGCTGCTTTGGATGCTTTTTGTGCCTGTTGTTGCCTCTTGCTGTCACCTTTTTTCAGGTTCTTTTTATTTGTGCAACGTCGGATTTCGTTGAAAAAGGGGGGTGGGTTCCGGTGCTTAATAGTTTTATTAAGCAGAGTGGTAACTCTTGTCATAAGCTGTTTACATTATTTGTGGATAACTTTTCGGATGATGTTAGCCAAAATTGGTTGAAGAAGACTTATAGAAAATTTGGAGTTGTGAAGGATGTTTTTGTCCCATCTAAACGCAGTAAGGTAACTGGGAGGAATTTTTCCTTTATTAGATACGACAGCGGAAGATTGGTTGAGGTTGCTTTGGCCAGAACAAATGGCATTTGGATTGAGGATAAAGAAATTGTTTGTCAAGGTGGCTAGTTTTGATAAGAGGAGAGAGTATATCCAGCAGAATGTAGATTTTTCGACCAATTGTAATGGACTTGGACCTCCCTTGGTGGATGCTAGAAAGAAAGGTGTAGTTAATCCATCCTTTCACAATGCTTGGGCAAGAACCAACGAGAAGACTTTTGCCTAAGCAGTTAATGGACAAGCTGTTAGGAAGATGCATGAGAAAACTCCTAGTAATTGTGGGGAAAAAGTGCATCATTCTCCACGGTGGGGTATTGAGGGCATTGATGTTCAACCAACAGATAATGGTTGGTTGCATAGAAGTGCAATAGGAAAGCTGAGTCAATTGTTACCTATTCAGTAGCTTCAAGAGGAATTCAAAAAAGAAAACATCAAGGATGCGCATATTAAAGCTATGGGAGGACGGTTCCTTATCATTACCTTCCAAAGTATTGAGGTGAGAGATGAAGTGATCAAAAAGAAATGGTTGGAGAGCTGGTTTCATGAGATTAAACCATGGGATGGTGAACAAGCTAAGGATGAATGCTTTGCTTGGATTGCATCCTATGGGATGCCTCTCTTTACTTGGTTAGTGTAGACACCCCAATTTGGGCCTACGAAAATTCGTAGCGTTCCCAATGATGAAAGTGAACTTTCAAACACGCTTAGAGCTTAGAAAGGATGATTGAAATTTAACCAAAACCTACCAAATACTTCCAAACCAAAAACCAAAAGAAATTGTCAAACCTATTTCATGCACCTGAACCTTCCTCTTGCACCTGAAGCACATCCCTTCAGGCACCTGAAGCACATCTCTTCAGGCGCCTTAACCTTCCTTTTGCACCTGAAGCACTCCCTTCAGGCGCCTTAACCTTCCTTTTGCACCTGAAGCACTCCCTTCAGGCGCCTGAACCCATTTCATGCACCTGAAGTCATCCCTTTAGGCACCTGAAGCATTTTTCCATAATTTTTAAATTTTGAGTGGGAAAATTGGATGCAATGATTATGACGTGATTTTGGTTGATTCTGCAGAGGAGGAGCATCTAGGCACTAATTGAACCCCTAAATTGACCCCTAGGAGGCCTAAACCAACCTTTAAAGGCTTATAAAAGCCTCCACACCCCTCATTTGAAAGGGTTCCACCATTTTTCTGAAAAAATCAGCCATATTCAACCACCTCACTCACCCAGAAAACATCCAAAAACTATAGCAAAGCCTCATCCAAACTTCCATCATCCATCCAAAACCCTTTTTCACCATTCAAATCATCCATTTCAAGCTCAAAAGGTAGTGATTTTACCTAATTAGTGTGGAAAAGTTCTTTTTGAGGGAAGTCAGTAGGCTCATGTTGGTTCTCAATATCAACAATGGGTTTACAATGACTCAAATATATCAAAAGAGTATTTTTTGTTCAACACCTGAAACAGCAGCTTCAGGCTTAGTTCATTTCACTCATTTTTATCTCAAAATGCTTTATCTTGATCTATAGTTATATTGATGGTGGATTAAATCCCAGGAGCAAACTGTTTACTTGCTATTTTCCACTAAAAAAGGTGAAAATCATACTTTTAAAGGGGGAAAATGACCATCAATATAGCCAAAACTATGTATTCATCACAAAATTTCTATTGAAGGTCATTTTCTTTTCATGCAAGAGTGGAAAGTCTCTGTTTTGCTATGTGAATGGATGAAAAAAAAACATGTTTTTATGAGAAATAAATGGTGTTTTATGGTACAAATGAGTTCTTAGATGAAGCTTTCCAGTTTGTTTGCTTCTCAACAGAGTTTTAACATCATTATTTTATCTATTCCAGTAGCAAAACAAAGGTGAAAGTTGGTTTGACCAAGCACCTGAAGCTGTAGCTTCAGGAGCCTAATCCTCTTAGCTTCAGGCCTTTGAAACATATCTTTAGGTGCATGAAGAAAAGTTCAAATATCAGGTTGTATTTTCCAAAAATGGTCTCAAATGGTTTATGCTACTAGTTTCAAAGTCAAGATAATGGTAAAAGTGGATTTGAGCAAGCACCTGAAGCGGTAGCTTCAGGCACCTAAAGCTGCTTCAGGCACCTGAAGCCCCTTTTCAGGCGCCTGATCCTCTCAGCTTTAGGCGTTTGAAGTATTCCTTCAGATGCTTGAAAGAAAACAAAAGGGTTGATTTAATCTAGCAAAAAGGGTTTCAAAAAGCTTTTGTGTCATTTTATTCACAGTTTATAGTCACTATTATCAATATTCATGTCATTCTACTATCAAGCCATGACATTTGTATGATCACAAGCATCCACTTTCATATGATTAATTGTGATGATCTTTACATTGTTATCTTGTTCATGTGATTTGAGTTTAAGAAGCAATTATTTTCTAAAAATCCCTCAAGTACTTAGTAGAAACCAGTTTTCACAACCGAGCGAAGGGGGGTGCCTTAAAAACTTTCCCCCCTCATAAATTAGCTCCCAAACCCGAGAAATCTTGGTAACGATGTGCCGGTAATAGTTTTTTCCAAAACAAGGGCAAAAGAGTCATTTTTGAAAAATCGATTTCTCGGGTGCTGTCCTTAAATCCGAGTGGCAACTCTAAAATCATAATCAGATTTTTCAATCCATTTTTTTGGGTGTCCACAGTCAGTGCATTCTTTTAAGAAGATTGGAGACAAATGGGGTCATTTTTTCTTTGTGGATGATAATACTTTAATTTAGGGCTCTTATGAGAAAGGAAGATTTCTTATAGCCACTGAGGAAACGAGGAAAATAGAAGGGTACATTCGATTACAGATTGAAGGAAAGATATTCATTAGAAAGGTTCAAAATTTATCTTGCATCAGAAGACTTTATTGTTAGAACAGACAATAAAGCTGTAAGAGATTTTTTCATTAATAAAAAATCTATTGATCAAGGACGACGATTATGTTGGTACAATAAAATTTTAGAATATACTTTTGAGGTAGAACACCTCAAGGGAGCCAACAATTTTATTGCAAATTTTTTAAGTAGACGCTTTTATACTAGCAGGAAACCTAGCTTAAATAGCTATGGCAGATAGAGGCAAACAGCCAGTACAAGGAGACTGGGTAAGAGTTGCCAGAAGGACACAACTTAGAGAAGAAAAAACTTATGTAGTTTTTAGTGGATTCCAAACAGGGATCTATAAAACTTGGGAAGAATGTCATCCGTAGGTGAATAATTTCCCTGGAGCTTACTATCGCAGTTATGATAGGATGACAAAAGTTAGAAGAGCTTGGTATAGTACACCACCGATAGTCTTTGCATCACAAATGGAGTTTACACCACCTATGATGATCCCTCCAGTTAGGCCAATTAGAGCTCCCATAAATATTATGTATCACAACTAGAGATAAAAGATTTCTATAACCCAGGGATTCTATGAAAATTTAAATGCACTTTGGAAAGGCCATATTTCTAGAGTCAAGACAAAATTCCGCCAAAGCATGGCAGGATTGGCTAATGAATTAGCTAAGCAAGCTACTGAAATGTCCAATATAAAAAGGAAGCAAAATGTTTTAGAAAGCCTTTGTTTCCAAATCATTAAACAAATGGATTGGATAGTGGATTTCAATTTTGAGAAAATAAATAATTTTCTTCAATTATCGGACCTTATAGCCAATGAGTTTCCGGATCCTATTTTTGAAAAAATCAAAAGAATTTGTCTTTATGAAAAATCAAGGTCAATTTTGCCTCCTGAGATTTTCATACAAATTCATGCGATGGTAGAAGACCATCAAAAGAAAATTAAGCAGCTTTTGCTTAATGAGAAAGGCAGGGTTAATTTTAGGGAAGAAATCCCTAAAACCATTATTTGTCTTAATCTTGATGATTGGACATATGATGAAATAAATTGGGGAGTAACAAATCAGATTATTTTCCAAATCTTGGATCCATCATATTGGACGTCTTTCCCAATGATGATCAGAACAATGCTCTCATGTGTGGCAAACACCTACACATAGAACAAGTATTTTACATTCTAGATTTCAAGTTCAATTGGATGGCGAGATCGTGAACGCTTCTACCAGCTATATTAGATTTGATATCTTAAGCTTACTAAAGATTGGGAGTTTGAGCAGGAAACAAATCCACTACACTCCAAATTTGTACTTCCTAATCTGGATCCAGTAGAATACTGGATAGAAAGTTTGTTGAGATTGAACTAGCATGCAACACAAATTCAAGGGACAATTCCAGCTCCCTTTTATGGTAGCTGATGGAAGCAGGATATTTGTCACAAATTTTCCTATATCCTACAAAAGAAGTGAAGAGCATATACAAAAAGTAGAAGTTCTTTTAAACAATATAAAGAAAAGAGAAAATCTTGATCTGCCAATGGAATTAACTATTCAAGCTGATTCCATACAAGAAGACAGGAATATGCAATTCAATCAAGATCCAAATTCTCCTATGTCATCGGAACACTATGACAGTGTCGAGTATCAAAATCTCATCAACCAAATGGAAGGCGAGAAAGGTCATATTATTGAAGTTGATGCAAGCAATGACGTCAGAAAAAGAGGAGTCCAGAACTCGTACAGAAGATTCTCTATGTGGTAGGTTTTTGAAGATGAGAGAATAGGACCCTTTTCATCTTTTAACAATTGTAAGATAGGCCTAGGCCCCCCTTGTTTTTATTTTTAACATCTGTAAAGGCTATAAGCCTATTTACTACTCCCTCCGTCCCTTTTTAAGTGAGTACTTTGGGAAACGTGTATTTTTGTGGACATTAAAAAATGTACTTTCGTATAATATTTTTAAAATTTTTTTGCACCAAATTAAAGTACTCAATGAGCACTTTAATATGATATAAAGAAAATTAAAAAATTATATAGGGAAATATGTTTGTTAGGGATTTGAAATTGCACGTATTCCCAAGGTACACACTTAAAAAGGGACGGAGGGAGTAGTTTGTAAATTGTACTACTACTTTTTCCTTGTCTATATAATCACATGTCCAGTAGTTTCATAGGTATGTACAAAAAGTCTACGTAATAATATTCTCACTTTGCCAATTATACATCTTTCAAGTTTTCACACTTCCTTTCCTTTTCTCTTTTGTTATTGGTATCAGAGCCTTGGTAGTAAAAAAAAATTCAAAAGAAAATCAACCTTGGTGAAAAGCTCAATAGCAAGACTAAATAATCTGTTGATACTCACCCAATTAGATCTAAAAGATGAGTACGCTCCTAACTCACGCGGCTGAGTAGATCTAAAAGTCTCTATAACGCGCCTTACCCAGGCGACACGTGTGGGTATCAAATAGCGGAGGGAGTTCAGGAGTATGCTGGGGTGTTTGTATATCCATTGAAGAGCTTCGTGGCCAAAAAATTTATCCTTTTGTTTCTTTGTAAGATCTCTAGGTGTGCAAGGGTTGAGAGTTTCATCTTCACTTCTGTAAGGGGTTTGCTGGTGAGGTAATTGATTTTTCTACTGTATCCATTGCGCCTTTTCGACAACAAACCTATTGCAGATCCCTATTCTCTTCTGATAAGTATAGTTCATTCATGGTTTATGTCGATAATCTACCCAACGGGGTTGGGGTTCCTTGGTTCCATAAGTTCTTCAACAATTTCGGTGTCATCATGGATCTGTATCTCCCAATTTGAAGAAGCATACGAACGGGAAATAGATTCGGATTCATCAGGTACATTTCCACAAATGGTGCTCAACAAGTAGTGGCAAAAGGTAATGGGATTTGGATTGGGAAGAAACATTTAATTGTTGAAAGAGCTCTACATGATAAGTTTTCACCAAAGGAGGGATTTTACGAGGTCAATGGTAGATCTAAACCTAGTTCCAGGATCAAAAGGCAAAATCAAGAGCATAACGGTGTGAATCTACCTCAAAGGATAGAGATTGAGAAAAGAATTACCCTTAACGTTCAACCTGTTGCCTCTAAATGGCTCACGAGAAGTGCGGTTGCGAAACTTAAGGTATTTACCACACCAGATTGTGTGAAGAAAGCTTTCATCAATCTGAATTTTAAGGAGGTTAGGGTTAAATCATTGGGTGGGATGAATTTAATTATTTGTTTCCAATCAAAAGAAGATAGACTTGCTGCTATTCGAAACCCATTGATGACAAACTGGTTCAGTTTCTTCAAACCTTGGAATGGGGAAATTGCTGGAATATCAAGATTAATTTGGTTGAATTGCAGAGGTATGCCCCTTAGTGTTTGGAATGCACTCGCTTTCAAAAGTATTGGTGCTTTGTGGGGTGATTTCATTACCCTGGATGGTACAACTTTGAAGGAAGAATCTTATGAGGTGGGTATATTGTTAATTGCCACAGATTGTAATCATAAGATTGACGAATGGATCAATATCACAGTCAAGGGGAGAAACCACAAAGTTAGAGTCTGGGAAGAGGATTGTAATGACATTTTTTGTGATTCAACCATAAAGGATTAGGTTCAGAAACTACAACTTATGAGTTGGCTTCCACAATCAATAACACATTATCATGACAAAGAGAAGGACAAGGTTTGGATGAAGAAGCTTAACTCTGGAACTGCGATCAACCTTCCCTCTGATCCCAACAATGGAAGTAAAGATGGGCCGAGTAGGATTGCTGAGGTGGAGGGGATCAAAGCTTTGATGGCTCCACTTATTATTTTTGAGTTGCCTGATAAATAGGATAAATTGGTGAATCAAAGAGTGGTTGGAACCAATCTAGAAGATATTCAGGAAGAAGGTGAAGAGTCAAACATTGGAGAAACTCCTGACTTAGTACCCATTAATCAAGCTTGTGGGTCTCCCTTGGAGATTCAAACTTGTGAAAGGGGAACTGAGAACGTGGTTGATAGCATGGGGGATTTTCAAAAGGATAGCCAACCAAAAACCGTGAACTCCAATGATTTGGAGTCCTAAGATGACAGCTTATTAAATGGTTCGAACAAGGAAGACATCAAAGTTGTTGCTAATTCAGTAGAAGAGTCTTACGTTGATGAAGAGGATAAAGAAGAGGGTAACAGTTGGGAAGATAGTTGCAAGCTGAATGGAAATAATGGGAAAGAACCAATCAAAGATCTTGCAGAAGTTAACCAAATTCCCATCAATGCTGCAATAAAAGGAATTCAAGGAAAAAGGAATAGAAAAAGTATAGATGAAATTATGGGCTTTTCAAAGGTAAA
The DNA here is from genome assembly GCA_022606695.1 of Vaccinium macrocarpon. Classification (NCBI taxonomy): domain Eukaryota; kingdom Viridiplantae; phylum Streptophyta; class Magnoliopsida; order Ericales; family Ericaceae; genus Vaccinium; species Vaccinium macrocarpon. The sequence goes on along the minus strand of CM040181.1, from coordinate 26,221,364 downwards.
TACAGGAAGAAAAGGGAAGAAGAACAAGAAATGTGTGGTATTAAGATTAGCAATGGCTACTGCTGCTTTGTCTACTTCAATTTCCTCTGAGGGTATATGCAACAGAAATAAAATTCTGTTGAATGAAGCACAAGCCATCTGAGCAGTCGAAAAAATCATGGGAATTAGCTATGATGGAGATGAAGATGAGGTGATTAGCAAGATTGCGGAAATGGAAGCACTTAACCAATCAAGGTCTAAATGCTGAAAGTTTGTATCTATAGATAGCATCATATGTGGTGTTGTGATCCTCCGCAAGTTATATTTTGAAAAGGTGTTCTCAAGCATAAGGTGGTTTGGTATTTGCTTTCAAGCTGTGATCTCTGTGCGGTGTGTTGTGCTTTCAAGCTCAAGGTGGTTCTTCCAGAACACTTTGCCCAAGGGATTTGTTTGCTGAATTTGGTTGGTTATTGCTTTTGTTTGAAGCTGAGTTGGGGTGGGTTTTTCTGCAGCAATTTGGTTGGTTATTGCTCTTGTGAGTTTTGTGAATTTGTTGTTAATGTTGCATAGGCTGGTCGGTGTTGTTCCTTGATGCTTGGAATATCTTGTGTGCCTTGTGGGTGAGTTGATGGTTCGCAAGGGCTTTTAGGAAAACTTTCTAGTCATTTTTGAGGAATGTTGATGATGTCCTAGTATGCTTTGAAGGTTTCTTTTGCTGTCATTTTCTCCGGTCAATTGCCATCATTTGATTTTTGGAGGCTACTACTGTAGTGTTTTGCTTTGTTGATGATAATATTTGATTAATAAATTTCTTTTTGCCGTGCAAAAAAAAAAAAAAGACTGAGTTGTAAATTATTGTGAGTATTTCTCTACTACAATCCTTTAATTGTTTTGTGTTCTTTGTTTTATGTTACATTTTTACCTGTTGCAAAACCCATACACTTAGAGCGTGTTGAAGCCCATATTACCCATTTGTTCAAGACCTTTTACCATAAAAAGTTTGGGTCAATTGAACTTTAGGGAGGTTTTAGGCACCAAACACACCACTCTAAGAAGTTTTAGGTACCCGCATCATTCTAAAATTGCACTAAACAAGGAAGACATTACTTGTGTAGGTTCTGTAGAAGATAATATTAGAGATAATTATGAGCATCTTGTTCATATTCCTAAACAAGGAATTAATGTTAATTACATTGGTGCTAGTCTTAATAATATTACTGGTCTTACGTGTTCATGGTTTTCAAAAAAAAAATCAAAATTATGTAGAAGTAAAATTAGTTTCTATAGAATCCAAAATAGACAATTTTGGTAGTATCCTTAATGTAGACTTAAAATTTGAAACAAAGACTACAATGGAGGGTTTACTAAAGAAATTAGACTCTTTTGAAATCAGTGAAACTAATGGAATGAATAGTCCAGGAGACCACCAAACTCCTAGATTATTTTATGGCACAAAAGATGTTATGGTCCTTAATACTCAAACCTATAACTGGACCGAGTATAATAATATAATCGAAATACTAGACTATTGGAGGAACTTATACAAAGATCCCCTCTTAGATGTTGAAGAGAGGAATCAAATTCTCATACAAATTCAGGAGACTTATCTTCAAAATGAAGACTTGTTAAATCATTTTCACTATGAAGTATACCTCTTAGAAAAAGAAGAAAGTGGTGATAAAGATGCTTCAATTCCTTTTGAAAAACTTTCTGTAGAGGAAACTTTGGTAGGTGAAATTTCATCTTTAGGGAAAAGAAAAGAAGAAAACTAGAATCCAGATGGGATACCCCATATGCATCCAGATGACCCTCAGTATGTTTCAGTCAAAGACACGTTTGAGTATTTATATGCTAATGATATCAAATTTGAAGGTGACACTACTTCAACCTTAGAACCAGCACCATCTAGAAGAGATGATTTAGATAAATATGCTATAGCCCAAAACGGGACATATTTAGATTTGACCAATGTTCCTTTTAAGGATCAGCTTCTAACTATAGATGATTGGGCACAACCCTTGTCCATCATTATTTCGAATTATAAAAATACATGGACTAAGGAAAAATTCCTTGATTATATAGAGAAACATTACAAGGAGATGTTTTACAGTGGTTAAAACAATGGGAAGAATCAGATAAAGGAAAGCTAGAAAAAACAGCTTTATTAGCTAATTTTAATTCCCATGATAAAATATTGTCACAGTTTGTTGTCCTCATAAAAGAAAATTTATGTGGATATGTTGGTGATCAGAATTTGCAAGAAGATGCAAATTATATTTTGTCAAAATTAGAATTATGTAATATATGTCTTTTTGAAGAGTATTGCAAAACTTTCAAAAAATATTTTTACCAACTTAAGCCCTCAGCTACTAGTTACTGGCTTGATAAGTTTTTTCACAAACTTACACCCTTAGCGCCGCCCAACATGTTAGTGTGCACGATGATGAGGTTGGGGTTAAGTAATATGGTAGTGCAGCGAGGCACCGCCCCATTTTTGTGGAGTAAATTTTGGTGGTAAGGCTAAGTGTGCACAACACATAGTGGACGGACTTTGAAATGTATTGTGGGGATCAGTAAGACGAGGCAGCCAGGACTACGTATGTGTGAGTCACGGGGTGAATGAACCTTGTATCTTGTTAGTGTAGCTAGGATATAAGACAACCGGAATGTCAAGCGGAAAGGTTGGTGTCACCGGTTGAAAGGAGGCGAAAGCGGACCAATAACTTTTAGAGAGAGGGGAGATATTGGCATGGTTGAAAATTTGAAGAAGAATGCTAAAAATGAAATGACGATACAAGACACTGTTGTGAGAAATTGATATGAGATAGTGTCTTGAGACACTGTTACGAGACACTAAATTACTGCGCATGTTTACTCTGATCCATATGGATATGCATATTGCATTCATGGTATTTTCTGTTAACAAGTCTGCACTACTATTTTTTATCATATTGTTCTAGAATTGCTAGTTAGAGATTGGGTAGTGTAGTCTACTAGGCGTTATCACTCACAGTGTTGCACTTGTGTAACCTTGGCATAATTCCACGATGTTGCTCTGGCAACTCGACGTATTATGCTAGACTAGAGAGATGAATAGGAAGAGTACTATGGCTTGAAGGCCTACGGAGCAGAGCAGGATACCTCCAGGATGGATGGCCGTGCGATGAAGTAGAGAATCCTAGTCAACCCTGTAGAGGATGATTGTATTTGGTAGAAAGATTTATGTAATTCCTTTTGGGTTACTGTTGTAAAACCTATTTATTATTTATGTAATCTTTATTAACAAACCCAAATTTAAGTCTTCAGAACTAGAATCGCATCTTGGACAACCACCATCAGTAATAATATTCTATGAGCTCTCAGATGATTAGTAGGTAAGCCAAATAAATCCTTTAAGTTTCTGTGATATTTTGAGCTTGCATATCCATTCCCAAGCTTTTTGATCTGTTTCCTTTTTGTTAATAAAATTATCGGCGGCAACAGCAGAAAAAATACCATTACTAGATTCAGACCAAAAGGGTTTATCACATAGATCAGACAAATGAGGTAACTGGATACTACTTATTTCCTCCATAGTTTGCCGAGATATTAAATGCCCAATCTTAGAAACATCCCAAGCACCATTCCTATCAATTATCTTTTTAACTTTCATCCAGGAATCAACATGAGGTCCAGGATAGCTGTGTTCCGGAGGGTTGGATCCAAACCACCAATCCTTCCAAATATCTACAGTATTACCATCCCCAATTATCCATTTAGTCCCTTTGGCAATGTAATGTCTGGTGTGAACAATGTCTTTCCAAATATGTGAAGCAACTCTATTTAAAGGCCAATTGGAGAAGGAATAGTTTTGGAGGTATTTATCTCTAAGGACAGTGACCCACAGATTGTTAGAGTTAATATCCATTTTCCAGCTTAACTTGGATAAAAGAGCTAAGTTTTTCCTCCTAGCCTTTTTTAAACCCAGACCCCCTTTGTTTTTGCTTTTGCACACCTGATTCGAGTTCACAAGATGAATTTTGTTTTTAGTGTCCGTATCCCCCAAAGGAAATTCCTATTAATTCTATCAATTCTATTACACACAGAAAAAACCAAGCTGGGGCCCGTGTTTAACATTTCACACGGTCTCCTTAAAGCAAATTCACCGCCCCACTTAGGGTGCTTAGGGTTTTGATCGGTGTCTGCTTCCCAGGATACAGCGGCTAAAACGACCATGGTAACATCTACCGGATCACCTTGTCAAACGAACGAGTGCCTATTCTCCTACTAAAAAATAAACAAATAATTTCTGTGCAACAGTGGTGTGTTTCGGTGTCTAAAAATCCTTTACTGAAGCACCAATTTTATATACATGGGGAGCCTATTCCATTAAAAGGGCATTGATTTTGCAAAATGGAAACCGTGGGAATTGATCAATTGGATCAATTGATAGCCAATAAGTAGCATTTGCTACACATGGGTATGTAATTGGTGAAGTTAAAATTTTCATCTTGTGAACACTGTTGGGAAATGAATCCCAGAACCCAGTAATTGCGCGTACAGATTAAACAACAAAAATAAACACAAACCCTACAAGGCGGAATTAGGGTTTACCTCTCATCCGTAGACACGAACGCTGATTGACTTGTTTATTTGAGAACTTGACAGACCTAATTACTGTATGCAACAAGTTTTGCTCGACAGTACCTCATGATCTTCTGCCATATTCCCTTATATCTCGATCATGTAGCCAAGTGTGGACTTCTACATGATCTCTTTGTTCTCTCTCATAGCCTCTATTCTAAATTTCTGAATGACTGTTGTGTGACCTAGAGAACATAACGATATATTTATAGGGCTAGAGCAGGGACCTGAGGAGAAATAAATCTGGGCTCCTTGTGTAAATAAGAAAACCTAATCCCACCCAGATTCTATTCTTATTTCACAAATTATAATTCACACCACTAAAGAATTATAATTGCACTCCCATCTTTATCTCGATTATATTTCGAGCTCCACATTATTAAATACTTATTAATCTCCCCACGTTAAGATTACAGATACCCGTTGATTAAATGTCGATTACTAACAAACACCCCAAAATCCTTTTGTTTCATGTAAACTGTGCATCGAAGTGTACTCATTGGCAGAAAGGTCCTACATCAGGCACCACATCAAATAGCTGGAAATTAAGAGAACATTGCAGCAACTTCATAATACAAGCTGAAAAACTAAAACTTTTTTTAAAATTAGTAGCAAAAAAATCATCAGCTTATTTCCTTTTGTATTTTTCAGAGAAAGTGTCCTGGTGGGTGGTGGTGTTGAATAAGCAAATAAGAGAAGAGAACTTGAGCAAAACCATCTTACTTTGCTTATTTTTACCAAAATAAGCATATGAGATGGTGAACCAAACAATCCATTATTTGAATCTAATGTACATATAATCCAGAAACTGAAAGAAAAGGTTCAAAGATCAAATTAATAGCATGGTACGAGCGGACCAAAGTCAACAATGTTACTCTCTCTCTCTCTCTCTCTCTCTCTCTCTCTCTCTCTCTCTCTCTCTCACACACACACACACACACAGAGGCGTTGAGCATGGTATCTGCTTCATAAAGTCGGATGTTTTACCATTAGATCAAGAGGCCTATGTTTAACATGTCTAATATCAACAAATGGAAGCGATAGAAATTCAATTTCTTTTTTCTCAACATAAATATTTAATTACATCAAACACCTATCTCAAATCAACGCAAAGATTGGCTGATTTCTCTCCATTACTAGCTGTACAAGATAGACGAGGATTCTTTTATTTATTCTATAGATATTTCCCTTCCCTTATTAGATATTTTCTTTCCTGTTTTTTAGGATCTGTATTCTGTACATTGGCTATTTATGCCCTGGTTTTGATTGAAGAAAGTTAAGCTTTTCACCATAAACAAATTCTCTGAATTCCATTGTATTGTTCAGGGTATCAGAGCCTAACTCATATCACCCGTAAAATATCTCTTATATCATCATCATCATTTGAATCCTTATCTATTCATCACAACCATGACCACTGAAAAATCCGAATCATCTACTTGAATTATCTACCCCGGTTATAAATATTCAACCAAGAAACTCTGGTTTCAAAGTCGGCATCACCCAAATCTTGGAGATGCAGATTGTTGAACATGAGAAGCTTGAGTATATTATCGGTCAAACTTCCCAGCCAGAGGAAACCAATGCTTAGTATGCAGAAAATCAAAAGGTGAAGAGATGGTTATGAAAGAAATTGATAATACCTGAGAGCGCAGCGGAAACTTGAAATTGTACCTTCAACCATTATTGTTCAAGTGATCGTACAAAGCAGAGAGATCTTGTAACCTATATAACCCACGTTATGAACTCCGTTGATGGAAACAGGCTTGTTCTTATTCTTGGGTTAGGCCAGGGACCCTATGCATGCGGTATTTATAGGCAACAAATTTCCTACCATCAAGGGAAAGTTGTCTCCGAAAGGTGTCTTTCTTAATGGATGTGTCTCTTGATTATATGTCTATTCCTAATGGATATGACTCTCAATGTATCTTTTCCCAATAAGTACACCATTTCACATAAGACACACCCTTTCACATAGGATATGTCTTTTCATAACAAGACACATTTCACAATTAGATACTAAATAATTAGGCAATTTATTTATCACTCATAATTCAAATTAATAAATTGAAAGTGACATGTAGGCCATATTTTTCAATTTCTTACATTCTCCCACTTGGCCTACATGACACACTATATTGAGTGTGTGGTAATTAAATTATAACGCCATTTTATCCGTGGGCTACCTTACGAAAATTCTTACATTCTCCCACTTAGCCCATGTAACACTTCAATGAGTACTAAAAGTAAACACGACTACTGAAAAATTCCATATTATTTATTGTGAAATGCTCTCACTCTAACAAAGAGTCAAATGCATGAAACATAGCCGTTGTACCATATAATAAGTACTTCCTTCTATGTATTACAATGCATACTCTCTAATTAAATATACTTTATTACCAACGAGTACTTTATGAATGGTTTATTGATTAACCACTCGGGTCCAACTTTATCTATCCCAATGGATATCCCTGATACGTACTTTACCTTATGTGCACATGTACGTCCTTTAGTCTCTAAGAACTTCCTTCATATCCAAAACTAATTGAGCGACTAAATGAGAGAACTAACAAAAGAGTTAACAAGCCTTGTATTCTCTCACTTAATGAGGTACACTATGTCGATCTACTTATTTCGGCTCTTGTCCTTTAAATTCTTAGACATAATAACTATAGCCGAATTTTAACATAACGGTCTCGATTCATAATCGACAATCTTGAGACCCTCAATGCCTGTTAGTTGACTTCATAGCTCCCATTGAACTCTAACTCCTTAACTTGTTTCCACACTCTATTGGATTTGGAGAAGAATAACAGATTAATTCCTAATAATCTGCCCATAGTTTTGGATTCTGATAAGTACCTCACAACCTTATTTGCAAATTAGAACGGTAAGATTAACTGCAATAACCATGAATAGGGAAACATAATGCTATGAAATCAAACTTTAATCTAAACTAACCAACGTTAATTTAGTAGAAATTTTAAATGTCTGGTGGGTAGTGACCAACCCATATGAAATCTCATAAAACATTATGAATAAGAAAAATAATCACAAACATCAAGAATACTGTCTCCATACATGTGGGTATAGGAAAACTTATTCTCAAAGACTACATGTATCATCTTATTCCAACAAAATCACAAAAATATTAACCTCCCTGTGGGGCCGAGTTAGTATTTCCATGATCTAACAGTAAATTAATGGCAAGACAGATGTCAATCAACTTCATAAAGTTCACTGAAATGGTCCTTATGTGATTCACAAACTCCTTAAGATGCTATGGTTACTCTTAAGTAATTTGATGTTCATTACTTAAGTAATTTGATGTTCACTACTTCTGAAAGACATCATACAACAAATCATTTTGAAAAATCTATTATAACACAGATATACATGTGATTATCACTATGACTAAAGATGTTGTGGCTATTCCAAAGTCATTTTGATATTCACTACTTTAAAAATGCCTTAAATCAACAAATCTTTATTTTGATTTCGGCAATTTGCACGCCATTAATAATATATTCATGATTTCCAACAATTCTCAAAAGAGTCTCCAAATGCCCCCGATGTCACAATTGGACTGCCACATGGTATTGCTCTATAACCATTCAATTTGTTTGTATGGGAAACCAAACCACAGTGACCGTTCACAAATATTTATACCTATTCATTTAAACCCAACGGTCATACCATTTAAATACAACACTCATGTCTTTTTTTTTTTTATCCCAAATAGACACATCTTTTTGGTTTAAATCATTTAAATCCAATGGCCATATCTCTTAGTATGAACACAATGGTCACACCCTTTCGTTTGAAACGGTCACATATCTTCACATAAACTTAAGAGGCATACCTTTTGGTTTAACATCAATAGTCACACATCTTCATAAACAAAGTACGGTAACACCTATTCAAACGTACAAATTCTAATTCCATAGCCACTATAGAACAAAATTCCATCATGCTTATGAATGAATGATGAAGAATACCGAATGCAATATCAGTGTATTTATAAAGCAATCAGCAAGAGTTACAAGTCTAGTGTTCTATGTCCTTCCAAAAGTCATGAACAAAATAAGGGATCTATATCGTTCCATATGACGAGTACAATCCTTTGCTTGCCCATGTGCTATCAATGTGCAAACCAGAAGAATAGAAGATGCCTCTTGCATGCATATAAAATCACTTGTGAAAACCATTTCTATTTTTTAACCAATAAGGTTACAACGATTCATAACAATGATTATGGTTATGGTTATCAAGAATCGACTAAAGAATGAAAAACCGATTTCGGCTTCAAAAGCCATGGACACTATAATACAACAAATGCTCCCATTAACTTTGTAGACAAACCCACAAGGCCTTGATTACTTCATAAAAACATGTCAACTATCAATGAGAATCGATTTCAGAAAATTTCAAACATCATCGGGATATTTCATTACATTCTTATCACGATGATCCAGCTCTTGGAAAATTTCTATGAGATCACCATAATAGATTGAGAGAGAGCGACCCGCCTGCTTTGTGGAAAAAGCGCGTTGATTCAATGCAAATATTTATGATTCATTCGATCCATCATAGAAAGCTTTGGCAAGAGCATTCCAGATTTCACGTGCGGTGCGCAAACGGAGATAGACCTTCATAATCTCTGGTGACATAGACGTTAGTAAACTATAAGAAATTAAAAAAATATGGCCTACATGTCACTTTCTATTTATTAATTTGAATTATGAGTGATAAATAAATTGCCTAATTATTTAGTATCTAATTGTGAAATGTGTCTTGTTATGAAAAGACATATCCTATTTGAAAGAGTGTCTTATGAGAAATGGTGTACTTATTGGGAAAAGATACATTAAGAGTCATATCCATTAGGAATGGACACATAATCAAGAGACACATCCATTAAGAAAGACACCTTTTGGAGACAACTTTTCCTTCAACATTCAATAAATTAAAGAGTCATTAACAAACAAACCTAATATCCCACTTGAACAAATGAAAGAGGGACGTACTAGATATTGAAACCACAAATCGGTGCATGTTGACTACGGTCTCAAACTGTGCAAGTGATTAAACAAATGATTTCTTTAGTACTGCCATTTGATACCAAAAGTCACTTACATAGATAGCTCGATCCTCAGAGACAAAGGTGTGAACAAAGGCTCCATGAACAAATGTTGTTCATGCTCTACTGACTTTACAGGCGAACCCGTGAGGGCCCAGATCAAAACTAACATGTGAATCTATCAATGTTTTAACTCTAAAAACATGTGAAATTCACCAGGATTGGTTTCAACAATATTGAGTTTGATATTGGATTAATCAATACTAAACAAAATGGCATGAAGGTGGCTCTGATACCAATTGAAAGAAATTGATAATACCTGAGAGCGCAGCAGAAACTTGAAATCGTACCTTCAACCATTATTGTTCAAGTGATCATACAAAGTAGAGAGATCTTCTAACCTGTGACCCACGTAATGAACTCCATTGATGGAAACAGGCTTGTCCTTATTCTCGGATTAGGCCAGGGACCCTATGCATGTAATATTTATAGGCAACACATTTCCTATGATCAAGGAAAAGTTGTCTCCAAAAGGTGTCTTTCTTAATGGATGTGTCTCTTGATTATGTGTCTATTCCTAATGGATATGACTCTTAATGTATCTTTTCCCAATAAGTACACCATTTCTCATAAGACAATCTCTTTCACATAGGATATGTCTTTTCATAACAAGACACATTTCACAATTAGATACTAAATAATTAGGCAATTTATTTATCACTCATAATTCAAATTAATAAATAGAAAGTGACATGTAGGCCATATTTTTTAAATTTCTTACAGTTTACTGACGTCTATGTCACTAGAGATTATGAAGGTCTATCTCCGTTGCGCACTGCACGTGACATCTGGAATGCTCTTGCCAAAGCTTTCTATGATGGATCAAATGAATCACAAATATTTGCATTGAATCAACGCGCTTTTTCCACGAAGCAAGCAGGTCGCTCTCTCTCAATCTATTATGGTGATCTCATAGAAATTTTCCAAGAGCTGGATCATCGCGATAAGAATGTAATGAAAGATCCCAATGATGTTATTGCATATCAAAAATCAGTTGAGCGATTACGTGTGCATATCTTCCTAAATGGGCTCGATGTAGAATTTGAACAACTCTGAGGTGAGATTCTTTGGAAGGATCCCACTTTGAATTTTGAAGAAACCTAGGCATATGTGCATCATGATGCTAATCGTTGAGTGGACGTTGAATGGAGAATTGATCAATTGGAGTCATCTGCCATGCTGGCTCGAAGGTCCAAGTCTCAACAATGGCAAAACAATTCGAAACAAGAATGAGCTTCGGGACTCCCAAATCATACTACTGACCAAACTCGGTCATCTAGATCATAGAATCCCAGATATGAAATAGGGGCTGCACGACCAGAGCGTTTGTGAACTCCTTGTGGTGAGACTGGACATACTAAGTCATGATGCTATGAGCTTATTAGGTATCCAGAATGATGGGATTCTGCCAAGGAGAGAAGCAAACGGAATTCAAAGTCAAATCACCATGCCTCTGTTACTGTAGCTGAGCCTTCCAACAACACTCCTAAAGAAGCCTCATCTTTGATTGCTACATCAGGTAACCTTGGTAAGGCTCTACATACTTTTGCACCTAATAGTAATACTATATGGATAATTGATCCAGTGCTACAGATCACATGACCTTTGACATTACCAATGTTCAATTTATGAAACCATCTGAACAACCAATAGTGTCCATAACCATTGGTACTCCATCTCCTGTGATTGGAGAAAGTTCAATTTCTCACACAAAAGCTTTGAATTTGAATTCTGTTTTGGTCGTACCTTCCCTCGACTATAACTTGTTGTCTGTTGCTCAAATAACCTGCGCTTTGCAATGTATTGTATTTTTTGGCCAAACTCTTGTGTTTTTAAGGACATTCGGACTTGGAGGACAATTGGTTATGGTACTAGAAGGGGGAAGTTCTATCATCTTGATTTGACCTTGGAAAGTTCAAATCAGCTAGCTGAAGTTTTCTCTATTGAAGACTCTAAGAAATATCAAAATTCAAAATTTTGGTTATGGCATAGGCACTTAGGACATGCTTCCTTTGGATATTGAAATAAATTATTTCCCAAGTTGTTTTTGCATTTGACTGCTTTAGAATTTTAAGTGTGACATTTGCAAATTGTCTAAAAGCCATCATGTTTCATTTCCAATAAGAATGAATATGAGTCCAGTTCCGTTTATGGTTATTCACTCTGATGTATGGGGGTCCAGCAAAGATTTCTTCTCGGAATAGTGCACATTGGTTTGTTTCATTTATTGATGATCATACTCATTTGACTTCGGTCTGTTTGATGAAATCAAAAAATGAAGTTAGTTCTTTGTTTTAGAAATTTCACAAGATGATAGCCACTCAGTATCGATCTCAAGTCCAAGTTCTCCGCACTAATAATGGTGGAGAATTTGTTAATCAGACCTTGGAAAATTATCTGAATTTACATGGCCTCGTTCATCAGACAACTTGCACCGATTCCCCTCAGCAAAATCGGGTTGCTAAGCGCAAAAACCGTCATCTTCTTGAAGTTGTACGTGATTCTTTATTTGGGGCTTACATGCCCATCAGTTACTGGGGCGATGCCATCACTGCTGCAACCTACCTTATCAATCGTGTACCTTCCAATTCATTGCAATTTAATACTCCTTTAAATGTGCTTCATCAGGCTATAAGTGTTCCTACTATTCCAAATCTGCCACCAAAAGTGTTTGGGTGTGTCGCCTTTGTGCATCTTCACAAACCTTTGAGACATAAGTTGGAACCCCAGGCTCTCCACTGTGTATTTGTCGGCTAGGCCTTACAACAGAAAATCTATAGGTGTTACCACCATCCTTCTCAAAAGGAATATGTTGCTCTTGACATTGTTTTTCACGAGGATGAAATGTTGTACTCTGCCCCCAAGTCTCCACTTCAAGAGGAGAGTAGAAATGAATTGCAAACTCTAGAGCATTTTTTGGAGACTTTAAAGGATAGAGATGGTGATGATGACAGTGGAGAAGGTCCAGATAAGGCAAATGGTCTTATCTTGGAAGATGGGAATAGTTTGGATCAGATGGAAGAGGAACAATTAGTACTATCACCACAAGGGAACTTGTCGGCTTCCCCCTGTTAGTCTGTACCATTTAACCAATTTCTCTCTCAGGCCGATTCCATTCCCAAATCTCAAGTAAATTCCATTCCTGAATCTCACCTAAATTCTGAACCCCATCTATTGTTCTACCCAATCGAGTCACTAGAGGAATACTTAGAAAAAATTATGAACCTGTTCTTCATTCTAAACCTAGGTATCCCATAAGTAATTTTGTGTCTTACCATCGACTGTCAAAGGAATGTGAATCATTTGTGAATCAATTATATGTTGTATCCATTCCTAATAGTGTGCAAGAGGCTTTGAGAGATTCTACATGGAAGGAAGCAATGAACGAAGAGATGAAATCCCTCCAAAAGAACTCAACATGGGAGGTTTGTGATTTACCTGAAGAAAGAAACTTGTCAGATGCAAGTGGGTTTTCACCATTAAATACAAAGCTGATGGAACAATTGAACGATACAAAGCTAGACTTGTTGCCCAAGGGTATACTCAAAATTAATATTATTCATATTTTGCTATCTCTGGTTTGTGAATCTTGACTGGTCGTTGCACTAGTTTGATGTAAAGAATGCATTTTTGCATGGAGATCTCCAAGAAGAAGTATATATGTTGATCGAAGGAAGCAAACAGGTTTGCCAATTGAAGAAGTCTCTTTATGGTTTGAAGGAATCCCCAAGAGCATGGTTTGGAAGGTTCACGAGTTCTATGAAAGCATTTGGATACAAGCGAAGTAACTCAGACCATACTCTCTTCTTGAAGCATAATAAAGAGAAGATTACTGCTCTTATTGTGTACGTTGATAATATGATAGTGACTGGAAATGATCTGGAGGAAAGGAAGGCATTGCAGGATCACCTCTCTCGTGAGTTTAGGATCTTGGTCCGTTGAAGTACTTCCTAGGAATTGAAGTGCTAAGATCACAGAAGGGAATTTTCTTGTCTCAACGGAAATATGCCTTAGATTTGTTGAATGAAACTGGTATGTCAGCCTACAGTCCCATTAGCACTCCTATGGAAGAAAATCTGAAACTTGGTACATATCCAAGTCAAGTTCCTGCTGACAAGAAGCTCTATTAGAGACTAGTGGGGAGGTTAATGTATCTTGCTCATATTCGACCTGATTTGGCTTATGCACTAAGTGTCGGAAGTCAATATATGCATTCTCCAAGTGAAGAACATATGAATGCCGTCACTCGTATTTTGCGCTACTTAAAGTCGTCTCCTAAAAAGGGGATTCTATTTACAAAAGAGGCAACTTGGATATTGAAGGTTGTACCGATGCTGATTGGGCTGGGTCAATTGATGATAGACGCTCTACATCTAATTATTTCACATTTGTAGGTGGAAATTTAGCAACTCGATGAAGTAAGAAACAAGAGGTAGTAGCTGGATCCAGTGATGAGGCTGAATACCGAGGAATGGCTAAAGGAGTTTGCGAATTATTGTGGATAAGAAATCTAATGCAAGACTTGCAATTTGAGCAAACTGGTCCTATGAAATTATACTGTGATAGTAAGGCAGCATGTGACATTGCTCATAATTTAGTTCAACATGATTGAAATAAACATGTTAAGGTCAATAGGCACTTTATTAAGGAAAAACTTGAAGCAAAGCTCATTGAAGTACCACATGTTAGATCTAAAGATTAGCTTGCTGATGTGCTCACCATGGCAGTATCAGGCCAAGCATTTAACAGTTGTCTCAACAAGTTGGGCATGAGCAACATCTATGCACCAACTTAAGGGGGAGTGTTACGAAATCACACACGAGGATTGCTTGGCTGATTTTTCTCCATTATTAGCTGTACAAGATAGACTAGGATTCTTTTATTTATTCTGTAGATATTTCCCTTCCCTTATTAGATATTTCCTTTCCTATTTTTTAGGATTTGTATTCTGTACATTGGCTATTTATGCCCTAGTTTTGATTGAAGAAAGTTCAACTTTTCACCATAAACAAATTCTCTGAATTCCATTGTGTTGTTCAGATTGTTTATATGTCACTAAAGTTAAAAATGGATTACTTGCACGTATGAATTCCATACTGAGAATCACAGTTATGCATTTAATAGCATCATAGACTCCACAATGAATCCAAGTTTCTTAACAATTCGATGGTTTAAATCCCTTTTCTAACAAACTGACGAACAAAAAGGCTAATATATACGCGATTGAATGTTCATTTCATGGACAAATGATAGGTGCCGAAAAGCACCCGTTGAACCTCGTTAACTTGCACTTTGTTAAGCTAATTTGTTTCGTTTTTTTATTAGTGTTCGATGGTGAATGGTGTTATAGGTCCCGAGTGCTCATGGACTTAGAAAACATGCTTTGGAGTGGTTTAGAAGTGTCACGGATGCAAAGAGGACCAATGGGCCATTTTCTGATACCATGGTCCGGACCATGCTTTTTCCCGTCCGGACCAAGGTATCCGCGAACTTCAAAGAGCAATCTGTACCCGTAATCCGGACCACCCTTTTCCTGTTCGGACCATGGCCCGTAGTCCGGACCACCCTTTTCCTTGTCCGGACCATGGTGTCGGGAATTAGCGTTTTAACTTATTTTTATGTAATTTTGAAAGCCCTAAGTATAAATAGAACTTCCTAACATTATTCTAGGGTTCCCAACTATTGTGAGAGGCTATCTTGAGAGAGAAAGCTAGGGTTCTTCATCCTCTTCATGCAATCTTCAAATCAAAGCATGTTGATCATCACCATGTCCGATTAAACCCCTTTTCTAAGGGGAGGATGAAGCTCTACACCAAGTAACCTTGTTTTTCTGCATAGATTATGGTTATTATTCGGATCGGATTACGTGTTAAAACCTCAATTTCATATGATCAATGAAATTATGGTTTTATTCTTCCAATCTATTGCGTATTTGTAATCACATGTTCAAATACCGTAATCATGTAATTATTTTCAATGGTGCGATTGGAGTTCTGAGATGGATTATTCTCGTAAGACGGATCGTGCTGCGATAGTGAGATGGTCTGTACTATGGGATAGTACATGCCTTTTAACAATCGTTATATCTTCTTGATGATTATCGTTAGGGTTTGCAAGCCTTAGCGATAATCTTTTGCAATTCGAATATTAATCAGGTCTATGCAGTAATTGGTTATGCGGCGGGAGTGGATTCTAAACCCTAGATCCCCTCTCCATCAATTTTAATCACTTTTAATTATTGTGCCCTTTAGTTTAACAATTTCACACTCAATCAAACAACTTTCTACCGAATTAAATTAGAAGTTAATTAGAGTTAACGCAACTCAGCCAGTTTGTCCTTGTGGATCAACACTCGGACTTAACCATTATTCTCGGAAATAAAAGTTAATTCCTAGTTATTATTTATATTTGACTTGGCACGACATGGTCAACAAAGCTATTACAATATTAGAAAAACAAAACAAAACTGAAAATAGGGTGAGAGAGAAAGAAAAGAAGGGGAAGTTACGTTGGATCTATGATGGAAAGAGGAGTGGAAAGAAGAGTGGGCGTAAGCAGAGGAGAGAGAGGAGGATGCCTTCTTCTATACTCCATTTTCACTGCAACACAGCACAATTGAGTATATAATGACAGAGAGAAGGGGGTATAGGATAGGAGTTAACCGACCACCACCGGAAGGCCACCGCAACGGTGGTTTCAAGCCGAAAGGAGAGAGAGGGATATACCCGTCGGCATCTGAATTACGCCTAACCAACTCTTCCTCCTTTTCCTATCCTTTCACACACACACACAGAGTTGTAAAGGAACAAGTGTGGTTCAAGTCTGGAATTCCCCCCACCAACCTGAACCGTGCGATGATAATGGAGTTACAATCCAATGGCTCCGAAGACTTGAACACAAATCTCCACAACAAAGTATAATTCAGTTACCTGTATGGCTGGTTGTATGGTTGTAAGTATCCCATGGCAGGATGTATGTATAAAGCCGGCCCAGGGGTAAGCCCCCACAAGCCTCCGGGCTTGGACAACTCCCCGGACTAGGGCAACCAAAAAAAAATCGTAAGTTATATATAAATATAAAAAGGGCCAGTTGCTATAAGGTCCACTATAGCTATTTCCTAACACTTCTAATCCACCTAATATTTTACTAACACTTCTAATCCAATCATGCATCAAAAAGACAAAAATAACCCACAGCAACACATGGCAACTTCTCAACTTCTTTGGTTGGTAGTGATCCTCTCTCTCTCTCTCTCTCTCTCTCTCTCTCTCTCTCTCTCTCTCTCTCTCTCTCTCTCTCTCTCTCTCTCTCACACACACACACACACACACACACACACATGGACCACGATTATAGAGTCGTAGGATCACGGTCATTGTTGTTGACTCGTGAGATTAAGAACTATCACCTCTCTCCCCTAATCTAGTTATGCGTTTGCTCTGGCATGAGCCGGGTAAATTTGTCAAATCTTTAATTGTTGCTTCATTTGGGAAGAAGCTTCCAATATTCAAGTGAATGAATTGCATTCTTCTCTCCCTCGCCACTGCTCTCCGCTGCCACTCCTCCGCCACCTGCAACATTGTTGAAGTCGCCGCCGAGTTGGATCCGAGCTTCTACATGTCCATGTAAGTGCAAAAGAGGTCGTCTTCAAATCAGATCTCGTCAAAGCTACCCCGGAGGGGCGTTGAAGGGGTCTGAGATGAGATCCAAGTCGTCTGGGAGGCAAAAACTTATGTCCGAGTGGGCCCGACGATGGTGGGCTGCCCTGGACAGCCCGAACGACAGCGATGATGGCTTATGAGCATTCCGGGAGGAATTGGTGGTTGAGTTGGACAGATCTTGCATTTAGATAGCCCTCTCTGTTACTCTTTTGAGGTCTATATGGGTATATTATATGTATGCAGGAGCATATCTCATCTCTCTTGAATAAAACATTGACCTTAGAAATATTAATTGATTTATTTTTACCAACTATCGACTTTTCTGAGGGGTCAAATGTTTTGGTCTCTATTTACAATTTTACCCCTCTCTCTTTTTTTAATTACATTAACTTTATTATTAATATTTATTTCTTTCTTTCTTTTATTTAGTTTTTTATTTAATTCATTTATTTTATTTAAATATTTATTTATATCTTTTATTAATATCCTTTTTTTATTAATATTAATTAATTTATTTATTTCTTTTATTTAGTTAACTCATTTCTTTATATTAATTCATTTAATTATTTAATTCATTTATTTATTTTATATAGTTTTTTATTTATTTTATTTATTTTATTTAAATATTTATTTATATCTTTTATTAATATATTTTTTCTCTTCTATTTTTTTAGAAATCTCTAATATGTTATTTCTCTTTTTGAATTATTTAATATCTTGTTTTCTAATATCTAATAAATCTTCTTGTTCTTTATATATATTTTTATAATATGCTCTAATATCTTTTTTTTCTCTTTTATTTATTAAATATTGTTTATTTACTTCATTTTTTAATTACTTCAATTTTTAATTACTTTATTTCTCTTTTACTTGATTACTTTGATCTTGGCCCCCCAATGCCTTACCACTTGTTCCTTATGAGACCTATCTTTGATCCTGGCCCCCCCAATTCCTTATCTATTTATATTACTCATTCTTCTACTACTTCACACCCTCTCTTCTTAATTTTCCCACTACTTCATACATACATTCACAGAACATCTCCCAATATTTTTCTTTCTTTTTTCGTAATTCATCGAAGAACATTATGGATGGCTACTACGATCCAGATGGTTGGTCATTTGAGAATGATGTGCCAAGTCAGGAGAGCATCTCCTATAGCAGTCGCGACTATACACCCGAATTTAGCATTGACCAGGTTAGTTATTTTCCTTGTTCTTATGCATATTCGTTGGTTATTTTGACTGAGATAAAATATGGTACGACTGAATAATGCTTTACTTATACATGTTCGTTGTTTTTTTTTTGTTGTTATAGATTTTTGAAAGTAGAGAAGATATGTTAGCTTGGGCGAAGAGAGTTGGTCTCGAAAACGGTATTGTAGTAGTTATTAATAAATCTGCTAATTTAAAAGGCGGCAAGCTGCCAAAGTGCATTCTTGGTTGTGAGAGAGGAGGAAAGTATAGACCGCACCGTGGGGTAGAAGGGCAAATCTTGCATAGAAATACTGGAACTAAAAAATGTGACTGTCCATTTGCGTTACAAGGTATACCAATACCTCAAGACAGTGCCAAGTGGCGTTTAAGGGTTTCTTGTGGTCTCCATAACCATGAACCAGCAGAAAATATTGAGGGTCACGAGTACCCATCAAGGCTAAAACCAATGGAGAAACAATTTGTGGTCGAGATGGCCAACAGCACCGCACCTCGTGAAATTCTTAGTATTTTGAAGAAAAAAGATCCGTCAAACACTACAAGAATTAAAAGCATTTACAACGCTATCTTGACAAACAAGGAAGCCAAACGAGGCGGTCTAACTGAAACTCAATATGTTTTAGACCAATTAATTGAGAAAGGATACCTCCATGACTTTAGGACAAATCAAGAGACCAACGAAATCACTGATATTGTTTGGGTTCATCCTACAAGTCTAGAGCTATCTGTCAACTTTTCATCCGTGTTGGTAATTGATGCCACATACAAAACGAATGAGTATTGGAAACCACTATTGGAGGTTGTGGGTATGACATCCACAAATCTAACCTACTCGCTTATTTATTCATTGAGCACTTCGTCTTACCAACAGAAGTGGGTTGCCATGTGCGAGGAGTATAGCCAATATCCACGTGTCGTATCTTATCTTGCGGATACATGGTTAAGGTCGTACAAAGAACGATTTATTAAAGCATGGACAGATACATGTACGCACCTCGGAAGCAACTCAAGTCAAAGGTATAGTGACTTTATAACTTTACGAGTTAAATTTTCTGCATTATATTGTACTACACTAGTTAAACTTTCATATTTTAAACAAAATGGATTATTCTATTACAGGGCTGAGTCTGCACATGCAAGGCTGAAGAAATATTTGGGGGCTACCACCATGTCATCGCTGCAAACATCTTTTGAAGGCATAGAGAATATGTTGGTAAATCAATTTGGGAAAATTAAGAAGTCCTTCGAGAAATCTCTCAACATTCCACGCCACATACATTTATGTGACGCCATTTTTGATGAAATAAGGTGTCGCATTTCATTGTATGCAATGGAGTTGATCAGGTTGCAGCTAGAATCCGCCGCAGACGCCTACCCCTTCCCAAGCGGCAGTTGCAGTTGTTCTATCAAAACGTCACACGGGTTGCCATGCATGCACGATCTGAGGGATTACCGTACCATGGGCATTCCAATTCCGCTATCCAGTATCCACGTTCATTGGAGTAGGCTCTCTATGCACGTGGACGGGTTTAATGCCGAGGGAGAACAACCCGACGAGACATCTCGTGTGGTTGACATATTGCAGGGGATGGATCCATGTATGCGAAAACATATGATAGGCAGGTTTGTTGATATGACAGATCCATCTAACAGCAGTGTTCGAGGGCCATCGTATAATACAGAACACAAAGGTCGACCTATCGAAAAAGCTGAGCAGAGTGGATGATGCATACCTTCTTGCACAGAAAAATCTGCGTCATCATCTAGGGCTGCATCTACATTGAGAGGGAAAGGGAAAGGGAAAAGGATAAATGTAGGAAGGGAGACAGCGGATAGGGAGAGGGAGCACAACCACTACATTCAACATTTACCTTGGCAATTTCAGCAGTATGTCTCACACTGTAGACGTCAAAGCTGATGGACATTGTGGATTTAGGGCGATAGCCGCGCAAATCCATGACATTGAGGAGGGCTGGGCTCAGGTACGACATGATCTTATCGAAGAAATTAATCAGAATAGATATCTCTACAATGCGGTTTATCTAGAACAAAATAGGGCAAATCAGATACTAGAGTCACTGAGATGTTGGATGCCTACAGCTCCCATATAAGAAATGGATGGACTGTATGAGTTTGGGGGTAGTCATCGCATCACGGTACAACATTGTACTACACACATTTGACGCGAATGTTGGAGGTTGTTTTACTCACTTGCCCTTGAGATCCAGTCCAGTTCTAGTCCGACAACGCCATGAAATAGCTATTGCTCATATTAACAGTCACTTTGTACAACTTTTTTTGCACCTCAATCACCCTGTACCACCCATCCCAATGTGGTGGTGGGAGAATGCATCAGATGAAGCTAAAGGATGGGCTTTAAGTTATGACACATGTCTTCATTTGAGGTTCCAGGTACTGGGTGTCATGCCGGGACCACAATTTGGAGGCAATATTGATTAGGGCTGACCACTTGTAACGTGATTATAATATTTATTCACTTTAAAACGTGATTGTAATATTATTATTCAGTTTTACAAGTTTTTTATTTATTATTCATTGTTAAGACAACTTAATTAACTAATTAAAATAATATAAAGTTTCTAAATACAAAGTGAAATATAAATGCAAATTTAAGAAAATAATTTACTTGCAAATGTAATTTGAATAAAACCAAATTAAATGAGTAATTAATTAAATAAATGAAATTATTAAAATTTGAGTAATTAAATAAATAAAGTTGAAAAAAAAAAGAGAGTGGCTTTGGCCGGAAATAAAAAAGGAAAAAAGAAAAAAAGAAAAAAAAAAGGGTCGGAAATTGGGGGGGGGGGGTAATTTGGGAAGAGGGTGGGGTGGGGCTGGGGGACAACTATGTCGGGGGGTGCAAAGCCACTCTCTTTATCATACTTTGTAAGTGTAGCCATTTGCATTTACATGTAATGGATTGAATGAAAAGATATGTGTTGTATCCCAAATGCACACTACTTTGAGGTGGCAAACGAGGAAAAACCCAATATAGGGCTCACCCAAAAAAATGGGTCTATCGCGTTTTTGTCACCAGTGGTGTGCAAGCAAGATCTTGGACGCATTACGTACAGATCTATAGCATTATTGTTGAACAAAACGTGAAGTTTTATAAATTGATAGGACTTGTTGAGTAACAGCTGTATGTTAACTTTTCTTTTTCTTTGTTTATTGCACAAAGGACAAGACAAGGAGTACAGCTTCTGTCATCATTACACCATCTATTTTTTTTCTTTCTTTTTTTCCTCCCAATGCTCTTGCTTATGCTTTGTCTTATGTTTTTTTGTTTTTTGGACATGCAAGTTCACAACTAAAAAGCAATCCTTATTAAAGATAGTCACATCGTATGAGTTTAGAAAATCACCTCTTTTGAGTCCAGATAACCACCTCCATTTTAAAAAAGTGGTTTTTTTGTTTTATTCAATTTTCAGTAAAATTTTATGTTAAAAGCAAAGGGTTTGTGCTGCTACCTTGTAGTGCTTGGGTGGTTGAGGGCTTGATCCCAAATAAGTTTTTTAAACAAAAATATGGCCAAATAACCACCTCTTGCAAATCAAGATAACCAAATCTTGTGTGTCCAAATAACCACCTCTTGCGATTCCAGATATGGTTATCTGCGTTGGTGACTTTTCTGGCGAACTCCAATTTTTCGGCGACTTTTCTGGCACCAACAACTTTTCCGGCGAACTTTTTCGGGGTTGGCAACTTTCCGGCGCCGGTAAACTTCCAACAATAGTATGTTATGTATTAAATTTAATGTGAGGGTACATTTCCCTATTAAAAATAGAGAGTGGACCTTACACCTTAGAAATTGCAAAAAGGTGGATTAGAGGAGTTATGGAACTGAGAGGTGGACTAAACATGTTTCAAAAAGCTATAATAAACCTTAGAGTAATTCTTTAATATAAAAAAGTTTTCGTCTATTGTACAAGACTACAAGTCATATGCTTGGTCTGATGGCATGCACGTCTTTTGCAACTTGTTTTTGACTTTTCACTTCTTTTTTTATTCTTTTTTTTCTTTTTATCGTCATTCTTTCCTTCTTTTTTTCTCTACTCCATTTTCTTTCCTAATAAGTCTAAAACCACACTCAAAAGATACACTCAAATATAAAAAATACTCTCATAAATAAATGGGACCATAAATTGGCGGTGTTGTATGTGAGCCCCACAGATTTATATTTGTGTTGTATCAATGATGTGCATTTTTTGGTGTGGTTCTAGACATTTTATTTTTTCCTTCCCAATCAAAAATATTATGATTTACTCAATTATTTTGTTAGAAATTTCGCATTTAACAAAAACAACAAATAATGTATAAGTGACACATTCTTTTTACATTTGATTAAAACAATTTATCCCAATGGTGGACAATTGAAAACAATCGAGTGGTTAACATGTTTTATTAATTTTTCACAAAAAAACATAGTGAAAATATGAGAATACTTTCGCATTTTCTTCAAAAATGAAAATATTTATACTCTTTTTGCGTTTATTATTTATAGTAATTGTATCCTTTAAATTTTAATCTTGTAATTTTGGAAATTTTTAAAAAGGACTCTTGAGGATGTAGAGAGCCTAATATTGATAGTTTGCTTCGGACCTCTAAAATAACTCTTGAATTTTTTTTAATTGTATATCTTTTATTTTATTTTATGACATAATATTAAAAGGGCAACCAAGCTAGGGGTTGGGCTTGGGCAACCCAAATATCGGGGCCGGTACTATGTATTAACACACGGGCTCCCCTTTTATATTTGATCAAATTGATTTTTTTGCTCACATGTTACTCTCAATGAGACCTACTACATGGACAGGTTGGATTATTTTTTAAGCCCCACCATACAGCCATTAAGTGTGAGTTTGAAGGGGTATGGAGAGCTTAAAAACCCATTACCAAAAAAAAATAAAAGCAAAAAAATGAGGAACTTAACCCAATTTTGACAGTCTATACTAGTATATATTTGCTGAAATATAAAACGCTGGACTATTGATTACTGTGATGAGTGAGTGAGATATGAGTCATATGACTGCTGCTTTCAATTCAAACCCGGGACTACAAAGTAGCCAGCTAGTCTCAAAAAATAACCCGTGAATACATTTCCTTCAGTTAGTTGGAAATAATATAAAATACTACCATGCACGAAAAATCCCTACTATATATAAAGAGGGAGTTTTGGTTTGGTAAGGCCATTTTACCATAATGCCCTTCTAGCTAAAAATCCTAATATGAAGAAAAACGAATTATAGATAGACAAATTTTTAATACCCTTTGCAATCTTCTTCGGATGAAAAAATAAGATACTTTCATGCATAATTTTTTTTCCTTTTTTGCACCAAAATAAACTCCTAATAGAGATCTTTAATTTGATGCAAAAAATTTTGAAAAATTGTGCACGAATATATTTCACATTGCTGACTTGTTAGTTTTACATTGGTGGGTTGTTGGCTTTGCAATTTTCTTCGGAAAAAAAAAAGAGGGAGAGTACTTCCATGCATAGTTATTATATTTTTGCACCAAAATAAGCTACCGATGGTGGAAAATTGTGTACAAAAGTATTTCACATTGCTAGCTTGTCAGGTTTACAATTTTGGGGCAAAAAATAAAGAACAGTCGCTCACAATTTTTTTTTTTTGCACCATATTATGTACAAAAGTATTAAATTTTTTTTCTGAACAATGCACTTTTTTTTTTTGTAATGGGCCTAGATTG
Organism: Vaccinium macrocarpon; assembly: GCA_022606695.1. Taxonomy (NCBI): domain Eukaryota; kingdom Viridiplantae; phylum Streptophyta; class Magnoliopsida; order Ericales; family Ericaceae; genus Vaccinium; species Vaccinium macrocarpon. The sequence continues at coordinate 26,197,011 of CM040181.1, read as the reverse complement.
CGCGTGTCACGCCCTCAAAATTTTAGAGGATAATTCATTGGGAAAATCCACATGGATGATCAACAAGTCTATGTGCCACGTCAACGTCCAAATTAAAAATAGAAAAGTCAAAGTCAACAAGTTACAATAGTCTAAGGGTACCCGATAACCCAAATATACAACAAGTACATAAGTTTTAAGTATGTTTACAACCCATTGTCAAAAGAGAAGACTAAATCAAGTTACAAAATCATCTTGGCAAAAATACTACTTCTAAGATGATAATGCAACTCCTCCTTTAGCTTTCAAAATAATGCACGCCAAGCACTCCATAATCATGCTCCTTGATGGGTACCTAAAATTTGTAAGGATGAGCTCACTAGCCCAGTAGAGAAATGTCTAACAAACCTAAGTGAGATGAAATGCATATGAATGATAGACAAGAAAAGCATAAATCATGGAACAAGAGTTAGGAAAGAGTTTGAACGGTGAAAGGACTAGAGAGTGGCACATAATCAACTAGATTTCACTTACTCTTGTCCCTCATACCCAATAGCACCCGGCACGCCCCTTGTGTCCTACGCGTTCAATATATACCTTTCATTTCTTTAAACATTCACTTATCCTCCGGGCATACCATATAGGCCCCGTGTCACGCCGGGCATGCCATAAAGGCCCTGTGTCACTTCGGGCATACCCTTTTGGGCCCCATGTCATCATTACCACATTCTCACTTCATTTCATGCGCATTAATATCATTACGGTATCCATATGTCTCGTCACCTTTCCTGTGTGAATTTCACGCAAAACTCATGTTTCATGTTACCTGAATGTGTCCATAAAGGAAGTTTCGACCTAAGTGTCGAGGATGTCCAAGTGACCCTCCTGAACCCTAATATGTGACCAACAACTTACATAAATGAGCCACAAATAACAGATCATGATTCATGAAATTTTTCAAAAAAATATAGGTGTCCTATTGATTGGAGGTTAGGTCCTATTGATTGGAGAGAGATCAGATTGGTCACTATTGAAGCATCAAAGAGTCCTATTGATAGAAGATAAAGTCTTATTGATAGAGCGTCAAAGGCTCCTATCGATAGGAGATCAGGTCCTATCAATAGGGAAGCCATCAGATTGGCCAGAACGAAAAGTGAAAGGCTCCTATCGATAGGGGATGAAGTCCTATCGATAGAGCATCAAAGGCTCCTATCGATAGGAGATCAATTCCTATCGATAGGGAAGCCATCAGGTTGGCCAGAACGAAAAGTGAAGGCTCCTATCAATAGGGGATGAAGTCCTATTAATAGGATAGCACCAGATCTAAAATTTTACAACTCAAGGGGTGATCAATGGGGCTTCTCTTTGAGCATTTCTTGAGCCCAAATGGACATGATAAGATGTAAAAGAGGTTCAACCAACATAGTAACACAACATACCATCAATTTACAAGATTTGCTAGTTTTTCCCAAATTCAAGAAATGGACAAATAATGGGTTTCATATAAATTACAAGCATCACCATGAAATTAAGCAACAATGGAATGGGTTATCAACCAAATCAAAAGAAGAATAACATAGAAGTTAGGAGTTAAGGAGTTTAAACACAAATTTGGCCAAGAGATGAATTTTTCTCAAAGAAATCAACAAGACAAGGAAAACTTAGCAACTCAATGACTACACATACATACACACTACATTTGCACTTAGAAGAGTTAAAAATTTCCCTACCTCAAGTGAAGACAAGCTCTAGATCAAAGTTGACTCCAAACCCTAGCTTCCCAACTTTAGAAATCACCAAATTGAGCTCTTCCAATGCCAAGACAAGAAGAACTCAAGCTCCAATGATCAAAGATTGAAGGATTTCTACAAGGGTTGGGTTGGGTTGAGGAGATTTTGGGAGAATTTGAGGGAAGAAATGAAGAAAATGGAGGTTTAAAAAGAGAGGTGTTGGCTGATGTTGGGAAAGGAGAGTGCTCTCTCTCTCTCTCTCTCTCTCTCTCTCTCTCTCTCTCTCCTCTCACACACCACAAATACATACACACTTTAAATTATTATACCACCAACCCTTGTATTGAATTGTGTAGTGCAAAAAGGCTCAAACTAATTAACTATGCTTATCAATCTATCACTTAAACATTTTAATCAATTCCTCACATTTTCCCAACTTTGTTTTCGAAAAAATAATTAAAACACAGGTCTTTACAGCACGCCCCATGCAAAGTCGTCGTACTAGTGAAGAAGAAAAGGAAGAATTCATCAAGACTCAAATGAAAGCAACGATTTCAATGTGGAAGGTTAGAGCATCCTTATGTGGCTCTCTACTTTAACGTTTGAGTTAAAATAGAGAGTCAAACCTCCAAAATAAGCCAAGATCAGGCTCACCAAATGGTTGATCAAATTGGTTAAAGTTCTAACTTTTCTACAATACCGCACCAAATTTGGTTCAACACTGTTCACTCAAAAGGGCACTATTCATACACTGTTCATGCACTATTCATGCATTGTTCATTTTTTTTATATTACTTTTGGAGAGTAGGAGTAAAAAGAAAGAATAGTTTAATGCAGTAAAGTTAGAATAGAAAGTCTGATTCTGTGAACTTTTGTAAAAGTGGCTTGCTAAATTGTAAAGGGTGCCCAAGTAAGAGCTTCCCAATGTTTTGTAATTCACATTTTGTAAGCCCTGTCCGTGTGGTGTTTCTCCTTCATCTTTTAGATGACAAAGAAACACTCTCCTTAAGCTTATTTATTATTAGATTATCTCCCTCATCCTTTTGTAGCCATTTGGCAATCCCACATTTCCACTTTTCCTTTTTTTTTCTTTTTTTTCTTTTGTCCTCTGGGGTATGCCCCTTGTAGGTTTTATATTCAATTAGCCTCTTTTTATTTCAAGCTTATTTATCCAAATAAAAATTGTAAAATTGTGTTTTTTAAGTTAAATTTGGTGTAAAATTTGGTACTCCTGATAAGGATGCTCTAAGTTGTAAATGTTGAGAGAGTGAGAGACAAAAGATAATAATCAATATTTTTTCTCCTTTTTTTTATTTGAGATATTGATGCTTCCAGCTAAAGTTACTAGTAATTGGCAGTGATGTAAAAAGGGGTTCAACATAGGGATGGCCATCTCGGCCGACCTGTTCCTATCCAACCCATTTCCTACCCATTCGGGGAGGAGATTTGGGAATTTTTTCAGGGATCGGGATTATTTTTTAAAAAAATTGGGGATCGGGTAGGGGATGGTATTGTTAGTCCCCTACCCGATCCCCGTTTATATATATATATATTATAAGTTTTTAAAATTTATTTTCCACAGCCTCGGCCCCTCTGTCCAGTGTCCTGTGTACAAAGCCCATTAACCCTTACCCAATTCTCAAGGTCAGTAATAATACACACTGGTGCGCAAAAAATTTAATAGAGCAAAATGCATATCACATATTGAATTTAATGCATAATGGGAACCAAATTGCACGGATGAAATGAAATTTTGGCCGTGGAGGTTGAATTTAATGGGTAATGGCATGGACTAGTGCATGAATTTTTGGATCCCCGAATCCCCGTGGGAATCCCCGTTCCCCGCATCGGAGCGGGGATGGAGGTTAAAATAAAATTCCCGATGGGAATCAGGGAAGGGATGGGAATTGATATAAGTTTGGGGATCGGGGATGGAGGTAGTGGTATCCATCCCCTACCCTCCCCATGCCCATCCCTAGTTCAATATCACTTTACTTGTCAAATAAGATAAGTCACAGTTCGTGACTTTTAGGCATTAAACTCGGGATAATATAAAGCTGATTTGGGCAGCCTCTTCAACCCAATTCTCTTTACGACTTTTCATTAAACTATCAACTGCAAACTAGTACGACTTTCGCATTACTTTTGTTCATCCAATTCCTCTTCTACACTCTCTTTCCCTTTCCTTCTAATTGTTCAAATTCACCTTTTCCCATGGACACCTCCAGCAAATTTATTTTTTTATAAGAACAAAACTGATTCTATGTCATGAAAGAAATCTGACTCAATGGCAGTAATTTCAATCCTGCTTGTCCAAGAACAAATGGGCATTGACTTGAGATCAATGTCAATTGCATGCCTTGGAAAATATTTGTCGTCGGAGTTGCAAAAAGAGGTAAATTATCTCATAGACAGAAAAATTCTAGGAAACCTTTCACAGCTTAAGGAAAGCAGCATTGGGTTTTGAAAACGTAACAAGATCATACTGAACCACACAGAATATTTTCAAAAGTTTCTCCACCGGACTAGTGTTCAAGTTCTATTCTGAAATTGCTTACAGCTTCAAAGCTAAATTAGTATCCCACAGCGAATGTTGATGGCTATGAGAAGCAAGCTGAGACGGCTGAGTGCTTAGTCTCATTTGGCTAGATGAGGGTCCCTCCTTATCATTACCTTGCTGGAATTGGGATTGCAAGGAACCATTCTGGCTATTCATTTGATTAAGTCGTGATTTCAAGAATCGCAGATCAAAAGCAAACGGGGAGGCTAATGGCTTGAGTCGATTTGATTCTGCAGAGTAGCTGGCTTGAGAAGAGCTAGAGCAATTCGTACCACCTTTATATTTCACTGCATCTATGGGTTCATGCTTCGAATCACCCACAGGATGCCAAGGCCATGGATATGTTGTGGAACTGTTACTGTTTCTCAATTTCAATTCAGACTGATCACTTAACTGTGAACTAAACAAAGCCATAGTGGCTTGCTGCCCTTGGACATCCATTTTGCCCGAGTCCAATGTTAATGATATGGACTTTGTGCTAGTGCCACTGATCCCAGTGGCTGCGGAACTTAATTCTTCAGTTCCAGAAGTGGAAAAAGACCAACTCCGGTGAATTTTATTGATCTCCTTCTCATGAATCTTGTTGTCGCTGTCAGAAATGCTGAATCTCTTTATCCAATCACTTTCATGTCTAGTTGATTCTTCGTAGTTGAAACCAACTTTTCCCCGTAAAGCACTATTATTACCTGTTGTGTCACCTGCATTGTTGGTAGCAACTTTCCACACCAGTGAACTATGATTGAACATTCTGGCTCTCTTCTTATTGGTGGCACATTTTCCCCTGAAAGCATTATTTGTATTAGCCTTTTCTCCGTCATCAGCACTAGTCAAATCAATTATGTCAGGAGTACTTTCAACCTCAGAACAATGCCCGTGAAGGGAATCAAAGAAGTCCCCAGATGGATTAGTGATTGGCGTATCCAGAGTAGTAGGACCCTTTTGGGCAGATACAAATGCGGTTGGAAATGGACACGACACCGAAGTTTGGCCCCAGCTGTTTGAAGATGGAGTCTGGAAAACGGGAGAATCTTTACTCCATCCTTTTAACTTCCGGTTAGCTATCATTTGGGCTATTGGTCCTAAATCTCTAGCAAACATCATCAAGCTTTCCCGGTAGCTAATATCCCCTAGATTTTCCTACACAAACAAAAGGTATAATGAGCTCTATTGCGGATAAGCAGAAACTCTATGGCAGAAACAATGGTTGTATAAGAAATTTCAATTAGCACATGAGACCTAACCGGGTCTTTTTTTTTTATTGGCCCTAACCCGGTCATGTTTACATTCAAAATAAAAGTCATGCATATATAGTTTTTTTAAAAGTAGAGAACTTTATATATACAGACTACTGGTTAGTTCGCATATGCACACAAAAAGAAGGAAAAGAATCTTACGTGTACTAGTAACTTTGGTCCACTATTAACTGTTGAGACTGTAGAATCACTCTCATTTTCGAACGACATCAATGGTCTATACGTGGAACGCCTATCTACTTCAATAATATTAGATCTTCGACTCTCTCTAACACCTGTTCACAGAAAGAGAGAAGGATATTAAGTACCAAAAGATGCAAAGTTTTATTGAAAACTTGTAGTCAAAGCCACAATGTCAGTAAGTGTCATACCAGGTCTCATAAACCTAAAATTTGATTACTGTTACAGAATTGCATGATTGGCATCCTATTGCTGAAGCAGCACACTAAAAACGAAGCACTAATGCCTTTTCCTAAAGGTGTCTAACGTGATGATTACCCACTAGTTAAGTGGAAATTTTTGTTCAGTCTCGCGGGGGTTAAGCAAAGAAATGACTTATTAGTAAATACTACTTAAAGAATGTTAGAAAGTCATTTGCTTTTTGAAAAAATTGTGTATGATTTCCATAGAACTGTCATAAACATACACGCGAGAACAAACTTCTACAGGAAAAGAGGAAGTATAGTCAAGCGAAGGAGAGATCTCTCTTTGTAGATTCCCATTATCAGCATTTTCAGAGAAGTTAAAGATAAATCAGTATGTTGTAAGTTCTAACCCTCGCCCTGCTGATAAAGCAAGCTCATTATAGTGCCATGCCATACTGAAGTTTATTACTGTCTGTAATCATACCAGATTGACATCTCTCTATGTAGACGAGGAGTTGGCTGTCTCTCTTGCTTCTTTGTAGTGTTTTTGACTGCTTTTTTTTTTTCTCTTTCTCCCTTGCTCTTATGTTGTTCCCGGAAAAATAAAAAACATTTTTTTCTACTCAACCAAAAGCCAAGGGCAGAATTTACTTCTTACCAGGGTAAAAATCATAATCTCTCTTGTTGGCTGTAGAAGAGAACCCAGGGTTTCCCCAATTACTTCTCCTGAGATTTGATGGACCGCTAAAAGAAGACCTTGTTCTGACATTTGTTGTTACTCTAGGACATGAGTTAAAATTCAAAGTCTTGCCTTCTCCCTGAGGCCTCCTACATGATCTCCGTCTTGTCAACGAGAACTCTGATTCCAAGTTTTCAGGATCAGTTTTCAGAACATGAAAAACCTTCTTTGCTAGCTCATATATGGCACGAGCCTGTGAAAATGTTAGTCAGTGGTATTCTATTGATCTACAAAATCAAGATCTTTTGAGAGCTACAATTCTTCCATAAACTAATTGGAATTTAACTATGTACCTGTCTGAAATATACTGTAGCCGTGGAATTAAAATGCATCGCATTTCTTGGTATTAGAAATGCATCATGCTGCATGTTACCCAAAAAGTACATATTCAGGTTATGATCAATATGCAAACATAAAGTGAAATAACACGATGGCTATGATAGCTTTCCATACCTTGAACAGCCAAAAACATGGAATTATTTACTCATAAGCACAATCACCCAGACAAACATTTCAGATAATACAAGGGCCTAGTGAGCATATACCGGTAAACTAGATCTGGAAAGATGCTAGTGACAACCTTGATGTAAACAGATAGAATTACGCACGACAATAAAAAAAATTCACCAGTAGACTAGATTGGTAATCAGATACTGTATTGTGAATCCACTCAGAACTTTTTTGGCCTAATGCCTATAGTTAATTATGATGAAGGTAGCCTCACGGACCCAACTACTAACCGTTTAATCTAGGATTACTAACCTTACCAATCTAGTATTTGTCCATTACGCTCTCCTGGTCCCCACTAAACATTTCTTGCAAGATTAACAACGAAAGGAAAAAATCACAGAAATGTTCTTAAATGGATACTTTGAAAGAGGGAAAGCAAGGAAAGATATAAAACAACAATTAAAGTTCCAATGAACCAACCTCAAATTGCTCAAGATTTTTATACAATTCTTCATGCAGTTTAGCCCTCATGGTACCAAAATCCATAGGCTCTTCAATGATTTCGTAGTAGTCCTCGACCTTGTTGAAGCAAAAAATACTCTCATCAAGTATAAGTGGTTAGAAAGGCCCAGAACATTGACAAATCAAATGGCAAAGAACCAAAAAACAAACCTCTTTGGGGTCAACTGGTTCACCAAATATTTCATATGTATCTCGCCTGATGTCAAAATAATGAAGTTTACGAAACACAATATTCAGTCCAAGAAATTAGCTATGTTGTATTTATTTCTGATCATTCTCTTCTTATCACCTTTGCAATATGTCGATAACAAGCTCAAGAATGCGCTTTTCTGGCATAAAAGAAGCTGGTGTCATCACAGATGATTGACCTAACACAGTGATAACGATCTACCAGTAAGATCTAAAATGTTATCGTCATATTGATACAATAAATTGGAAAAATTGATGTTGGAAAACAACACAACCTGTGGAGTTAGGATGATCATCAAGTTTTGTGCTTTCTTTAGCCTTGGTAACCAGTGGCTGATCTAATTAAAGAAATAACTTGATTGTCAAGGGGTGTCATGAAAGAAACCATAATGCGTGTAGTTAAAAACCACGGTGATATGTGTTTGGAGCACAGTGACTCACCGATGTTGGTTGAATTATCCTTTTGATTTTGGCTCTCTATACCCTGTACACCATTAAAATTGAAATTTAAAAACTAGCAGTACTCGAACAATAGGTTGAAGATTTGGAAGCAATAGATAATTTCATGTTAAAACCGGAATAAATATCACACCAATAAGGCTCAGGTTGGAAGCCATCTAGAATCTTGAGGAAGTACTGACATAACTATTTCTCTTTAGTTGATAGACATACATAAAATAGTAGAGCTACTCAGGGGAAGTTTGGCAAAAAATAAAGTTGATGTGAAGAAACGAAGTTAGTGGCGACATAAAGGAAGAAAATAATCAAATAATATATAACCCGTATCATAGACACCTGGTTGGAGCTTTGGTTAAGACTGAATTAACTACGTACATGCTGATGGAGTTTTCTCTTGGTCCCGGAGGGTGGTCTCTGGTGGTGGTCCTCCATCCACTCGTCCTCAGAGTATTTCCATGCATCCAGGGCAGAGATTCGTGGGCTTCTCCTTATTCCAAGCCCTCCATCTCTCCACAATGACCTTTGTATTTTCCTGTACACATGTAAATCAGCACATATTATCCATGCCCTGCTGGATAAATTGCATCAGACCAATTACAAAGGAAGTACGAACATATAGAATAGAAGTAGACAAGAACATGGTGAGAGAAAGATAATATTACACACATCAGAAGTGTACCTAGACATGGACAGATTACAGACCCAGTAAAGGAAGAGCTCAACGCAGTTAAATACTATGGTGGGTGAAAAAGGAAAAGAAGAAAATCATAAGGCATTGGGAAGATACGAAGAAATTGTATTTCGAACTCCGTATTTATATGTCTTATGAGCTAGGGAAAGCAGATAGACTGGGGAGAATAACAGCTGCATTTTGTGCTTTGTGGGCAAGAAAGATTAAAAGTGATAACGGCTGCATAATTGAGAGAGGATGTTTTCTGAATGTGGGACTAAGAATATTCCAAATCTCCTCATGAGGAAATAAGTAACTCTCATTTCCAATTGTGTCTTTTTCAAATTAACAAGTGCAGTACGTGCATGCTTTTTTGTTCACCCACGTCTCAAGATACGATGGTGATGGTCATTTGGATCTTGTAGAAATTTTAAATATAAAGAAATGTTAAGATACGTTGGTTGTTGGATCATGAGATTTTCAGTACACAGAAATCTTGCAACATGATTCAACCGCGGTGGGTATGGTGAAATTGGAGTGCTGGCAATTTTGAGTACATGTGACCTTGAGTCGTGTGCTTGGTAGTTTAGGTAGGAAATCAAAACGTGTAATTGGTTCCGTCTTACACACACACAGACAAAAAAAAAAAGGAACCATACATATTATCAGGTTTTCTTTTCTTTCCTTTTAATGTTTTTGGAGCGGGGAAGTCATGCTAATAGTTACTCAAACAAAAATTAAAAAGATTAATTCCACAAAGAATGCAGTCGCTTGATCTGAGACTTGATAATCATATAGGAGTAAATTTTTAGTAGTAGTATAATTCCTAAGAGGAAATTACTCTTCTTATTTGGCAACTGCCAGCTAAAATAAAATAAAAGTGTTGTCTGTAGTTGGTAGTTCCCATTCAATACGCATCATATTTTGTTGCTAGCTATTATATTACCTATTTGCTATCGAATTCAAACCAGTAACAAATTTTTTCATTCAAACCCCTTTAACAGCTTTATTAAACAATATCTTCTACCTCTTTTCCAAATAAGAAACTAGCATAAAACCTGGGCCTGGCACGAAATGACAAACATATAATGATCCACTGAATGGCGTAGTGTAAACTTAAATTTTAAAGTAGTGTAGGTGACAATTAATCAAAATAATACAATTTTAAACCATGTTTTTAAATATCTAAAGTTAGAATTTTGTTTATTTCTGAGATAGTAGTCATTGTGTGGTGTTTGAAATCCTGGAATTGAACCTTCTGACTTGCTTGAAGGATGGACCTGAGAGTTGCACTTGAGAGCTTCACAGATTCCCAGTAACAGGACATGTTAAAGAACTGAGACATGACCAATGAGAAGGTGAGCTTACCATCTACAAGGTTGCCACCTAATGCCAACAAAATTGAGGGAATCGTCGCATCCCTGGGAGTTAAACACAATGTCGGAATATAGAGCTTACTTCTTCGTATAAATACTCTCCCCATTCGAGTATTGGTTAATAGGTTTGCCAATAATTGCGTTTGTAGAAAACAAAACAATCCTGGGCTGTCCTGATCTTACAGGTGGAAAAGTTTCAAAACAACACAATATAACAAATGTCATTCTAATAGGAACTTCCAGTGTGAACAGGTTATTTAAGAATTTCTGAAGCTTGTTCAAACTCAACTAGATCATTCTTGATGCCAAGGGAAATTAAACTATCGTACAGAACAGTTTACAAAATGACTCTTTTGCCCTTGATAAATAAAATGTTTCACTGGTCTTTCAAATGAGAATTCTCAAGTCCGGAAGCTAGATTACGAGAGGGGAAGGGATTCAAAACACCCCTCTCGCCCCGCACAATTACCGGTCTCTACTCAATGCTCAAGGGATTTTGAAAATGTTGTTTGAATGGACTTTAGTCACAAAATTATGCAAAGACATGTAAATGCCATTGACAAAATCAAGATGAAACGAGTGGATTCATGTGCAATGTGTCATGAATGCAAAATGATCATGCTTAGAACACTAATCTACTCTGTAACTTGTGTAAATAGTTCAAGAAAACTCCATAACACACTGGAAAACATCACATAGATTGCACCCAGACTATAATCGAGACACCCATTGTTCACAAGTCTAGGTGCCTGGGGTCAATTTAGGCGCCTATGGTTTCCAAGTCCAAGGACCTGGATTTAGTCTAGGCACCCATACTGACTAAGTCTAGGTGCCTGGAATGTGGTATGACACAGCTTTTTCTCAATCCAGGCCTCTGAGCAAATGGCAAATGTGAGCTTTGGTGCTTGTTCTATCACATGCACATAGATGTTTGATGCTATTTTAAACTAAATGAGCTTCAAAACCAAACCTAGATATTGATTTGTACTTGAAACATCATGGTTTGAAATGTCTTTTGGATAGCATGGGATGAACTAAACTGATTTTTTTACATGATCTATGCTTCTATTTTCTCACTGTGCACATTAGAAGATAGGAAGTAAGCCTTTTGCTTGAAAGGAGAGAAAAGATGTGATGAACCTATCCTAAGTGTTTTACTGACATACATGATGGATGCATATGGAATCAAGATCCCTCTCTTTGTTTATTGAAATGTCCTTGCTTAGACTGGAAATTAACCATCAACACACATATATTTCATTATTACCCACAAACTTCATTTCAATCATGATTTTATCACTAAATGCTTTCAAAAACTGTCTAAAATGGATCCCTATACCATGCAATGCTAACATTAAGCTGAAATGGCATGAAATAAGCTTAGACGACCATGTGTGAGTGTAAGAAAGGAGAATTACATAAAGTGGAGCATAGATTCCAAGCGCCCATACTTGATGACTATGGGCACCCACACCAAGTGTGGGTGTGAGTGAAGAACTCCTTTTTGTGGCATTCAAAACCTTCCCAAGCCCTTTACTAGTATGGGAAACTTGTAAGAACTGGGTGGTGTCCCTTTAGGGCCCTGTTTGACCGTTTTGGTAGACAAACTACCTTTAGAGGCTTGACTTGTGAACATTGGAAAATGTTTTTGAGTTGATTTCTTTATGTGTTGGTACTAGATTTGGTTAGATGATGGATTGAGGATGTGGCTTGGTGAGTTAGGTTTTAGGGATGATGAATGTTCAAGGTATGGAAGCAGTGGGTTTGTGGTTTACAAGAGGTAAAGTAGTGGACTGATTACTAAGATGAGGCTTTTGGGTCAATTTTAGCAGCATAACAGCATAGGAGGAGTATGAGATTAAGCATGCCCAAAAATGGAGAGGAATGAGGTATAAATAGGCTTGAAAAGGTTCAAAGAGGCCCATTAGGAGCCCTTAGGGTGAGTTAGGGGGTCTGGCTTAGGGATAATCATCCTCCTCCACTATTTCTCTGCAGAAAAATCCCACAGACAATCGTCCCGCCTAGGCGCCCACTATCAACGTCAAATGCACGCAACCTAAGGACTAGTCTGGGCACCCATACCGTTCAAGTCCAGGCGCTTGGACTCAATGTGGGCGCCTAGACTCCTTCTGGGATGCCAGAATTGGCAAGTCTAGGTGCCTATGAGGCAAATCCGGGTGTTCTTGTTTTGGCCTTGTGGTTTGATTCTAGGGTTTTTAAGGGTTTTTGGTGGGCCTATGGAGGGTTTTTGGTGGGGGTTCCAAGTTCACACTCAAGCCTTGTATGTTCATATTGGGCATTTTCATCCTTGGGAGGGCCACGGAATTTCAACGGTCCGGATTGGGGTGTGTACACCTTCATTTGGCTTACCTTTCACAACAAGCTCCCCACTAACCTCCTTCGTGCTACAAGAGGAATTACACCTTCGGGTCTTTTCCCAAAATGCAGTTCCTCGCCTGAAAGTCTGGAACATATGTTCAAGGAATGTCCTAAAGCTGCTATGCTTTGGGAAACATTTCCCTTGGGTCAGTTGATGAGCGATAGAATTAATAGCTCCACTTCGGATTGGATTTCCTTTAACATGAAAAAAGAAAAAACTCATTGGTTTAGGAACAAAAATACCTTGGAATATCCTATTCTGCACCACGCTTTGGCAAATTTGGAAAGATCGTAATAGAAAAAGTTTTGACAACTTTGATATGGTGCCGGATGTGAGTTCAAAGTATTACATTCTTATGCTACCAAAATAGTGGATATTCCAAGGTAGACGAATGGTGGAATCAAAGGTCTCTCTCTCTCTCTCTCTCTCTCTCTCTCTCTCTCTCTCTCTCTCTCTCTCTCTCTCTCTCTCTCTCTCTCTCTCTCTCTCTCTCTGAAGGTAGCGTTTTGATTTTTGATATATAAATTGAACCCCAAAATCAAACCCTAACTCGTTCGATTTTGATAACTTGTTGATGCGATTAGAGTTCGATTTATGGTTGGACTTGCGGCTTAGGCGGAATCAAAGGTCTCTCTCGGCTTACCTTATTGACCTCGTCAAGTATTATTACTCATGTAGCATAATGGCCTTTGCTTGGTCCCTCTTTTACCTAGTAAACTTGAGAGACTTGAATGATCTAGTTGTTTGGGTTCTTCAATCAGTCAATTTTGATAATTTGAGTACTTTGAATCGATGACCATTTGCTACTTGTAATATGCGGGATGTTGTATTTTCTTGAGAATCGAAGTCGTTCTTAAAGGTTAAGTGAATTCATTCACCACCCAGTTGATACTTTTTAGTACTTAGCATCATATGCAACAACATATTCTGCATCTTTCCAGAGACATGTATGTTATAAGAACTGTGTCTATGAGCTATGGCTCTCGCGGTGCTCTTTTACAGTTGCACTCGTCCAAAATTCAGTCATAACAAGCTCATTGTTTTAAACTACTTGTACCAGTTGATGGAAATTGACATAGAAACTGAAATCTTGAATTAGGACTAATGGCTGCCACTTATTTGCCTTGTCTTTTACAATTTCTTGAAATTTTCTTTAAAAAACATGTCATTTGTTTCGTTAGGGTTCAATTTGTAATTTGTCTGAATAATATCCTTGTGTAATCTATCAAATTTGATTGTTTAAGAGCATTAGATCTTTTATTTGACCCAAACATAGGTATAACAAGAATATTAATGTTTTGGTTGGAGCTGTGAATGCAGGTAGTCCTTTGAAGGGAAAATTATCCAAATGGTCCTTGTAGTTTCATCTGAGTCTCGATTTCGTCCCTCTAGTTTCAATTGCACTCCAACGAACCTTGTAGTTTCAATTTTAGTTGAATTGAGTCCCCGACATTAACTTCCATTAGAAAACTTAACGGAAATCCCAATTTGGGGGGTTTTTTGAGGGTCGAACTCGTCTTTTCACCCACCCTTCTTCTTCCCCAATTTGAAACCCTAACCCTAAATCAACCCAATCCATGGTCTCGAGCGCCGGATTCGGCCACAATGCCGACCCGACCTCCCATCTCTCTCTCTCTCTCTCTCTCTCTCTCTCTCTCTCTCTCTCTCTCTCTCTCTCCCCCACCGTAGTCCACCTTCGTAAGCCCTAAACCACCATAACCAAAAGTTCATCTCATCTTTCACACCCCAATCGGCAAACTCATTCTCTTCCCCAACCCGACACCACCAATACCCACACCACCAAGACCTCCATAACCCGGCCTCCTATCTCTCACAAACCAATCCCCATATCTCTCTCTCTCTCTCTCTCTCTCTCTTCCACAAAACCAACCAAACCACCAAAATCTTCACCAATCAGTCCCTTGAAAGGGTGGGTTTTGGTTGGGTTGGTTCGGGTAAGAGGAGTATTTGGTGGGTTTTGTGGAACTGAGAGAGAGAGAGAGAGAGAGAGAGATATGGGGATCAGTTTGTGAGAGATGGGAGGTCAGGTTATGGAGGTCTCAGTGGTGTGGGTATTGGTGGTGTTGGGTTGGGGAAGAGAATGTGTTTGCTGATTGAGGTATGAAAAATGAGATGAATTTTCGGTTATGGTGGTTTAGGGCTTAGAAAGGTGGACTATGGTGGAGAGGAGAGAGAGAGAGAGAGATGGGAGGTCGGGTCGGCATTGCAGCGGAATTCGGCGCCGAAGGCCATGGATCGGGTTGATTTAGAGTTAGGGTTAGGGTTTTAAATTGGGGAAGAAGAGGGGTGGGTGAAAAGACGAGTTTGACCCTCAAAAAACCCTCAAATTAGGATTTCCGTTAAGTTTGCTAACGGAAGTTAACGTCAGGGACTCAATTCGACCAAAATTGAAACTACAAGGTTCGTTGGAGTGCAATTGAAAGTAGAGGGACTAAATCGAGACTCGGGTGAAGCTATAGGGACCATTTGGATAATTTTCCCTCCTTTGAAATATGTGAAGATTCGGATAGACGAGCTGGAAAAAGAGAAATTCATATGCAACTACACTTTCACTGAAGTTGAAGGCTTGATGGACACTGTCAAATCAATAACTTACGATGTAAAGTTCGAGCCTTACGGATACACCGGATGTGTTTACAGTGAAGTTGTATTGGGCAGCCCCTACTTCCTCTAATCATTAGAGCATTTCTTCTTCTTTTGTTTTCCTTTTCCATTTTGTTAGTTGTATTGGACACTAGAAAAAATGCATGATGCAAATCTCATGTTTTTCAACACAAATGCTATAATCTTCAGGTTATAACCGACAGGTTGGGGGTGCTCATGAAACTTATTACTGTTGTATGCACAATAAGGAGAGAACCAAAAAACAATTTATTGCTGAACATGAAGTTTGTTTGTCCTATGATTCAAGGAAATTCTGTAGCTGAACTTTGGGCAGTCATGAAAGGACTTGTTTTGTTCATAAAGATGTTGCACATGTTTGATCCAAGTACTCAATTCTTACTCAATTTTGTCCAAAAGAAAAATTACAGCAGGTATGAGAAATTGGAAAACCACGTGTACTATCTGGCAAAATTTGGGCAGCATCTCCCCTGTTTTGGTCCTAGCCAACGTCAAAAGCGTCTCAACAAACAGCGATAGCAACAGCAGAAGCACAAAGCCAAAGTCACGCATTTGTCATCATAAATTCATGATTACCATTCACAAAGCCAAACTGATACTTCCTTCCTAACATAAAAAATGGAATTTAAAACCTTTCCATATATGAATCTCTTCTACATTACAAAATTGTCTTTACAAGAACCTGATGGTTCCTATACTAGATGAATAGCTCCTGACCCAGATGGGGTATTTCCAATGCATTACAAAATTGTTTTTACAAGAAGTTGATGGTTCCTATACTAAAACAATAGCTCTTGACCCAGAAGGGGTATTTCCTATACTAGATGAATATGTAAAGTGTGTGCTCTAACACTTCCTTTGCAAACAGTTGGTGGCTAGCCAATGGGCAGCCTTGTTTTTCTCTTTACAGCTCCAAGAGAAAGTCTACAATCAGGAAGTTGCCCGAAACACTACCATGGTCCCTCCACTGCAAAGATGCCTTTCACAACTTGTGATTTGAAATCAAGCCTCTTGGAAGCCAAATTAGCTGCTACTAGATGAAATTTTCTTGGTTCCTTGCCTACATTAGTTTAAAAAACAGTGAGCAAGTATGAGCTTTTAAGGGGGGAAAAAAAAAGGTCGTCAAGTTATTTTCGTTCTATCTTTTAACACACATCATTGGTCCAACATGATATAAGTCATATATAGGCATTAATCTCGAAATAAAACTACAAAAAATTCACTCCAAAAAAATTAGCTTTATGATAGTCATTTGGTAGGTGGTAACCTAATGCTAGATGAAGATCTAAATTGACAAAGACCCATATAACTAGTCTAAGCTTCAACAACAAGAGATGATCACATTCCTTGATATCTGATATAAAAAAAAGGGTACATTTACTTGATAATATCCCAACTTGAGATGGATGATACAGAATAACTTAACAATTAAACACTTTGTTCCCTACATAAACAATCAAATGGCAAGACAAGAAGCGTCAATATTGAGGTCAAAATTGAACATACATGGTTTTTAACATCGTTGTACATCATCTCATCTATCATGCCTGAGATGAAATAACCAACAGGTTGTGATCGACAGAAATATCTAAGACAACTAGTAAATACCACTTGCAGAAAGCGCAGTTAACTACGCCATTCATAAGAGGAACAAAGCTAAGCAAAGTTAATTACACCATTCATAAATCGTCAGAACTATTCTGCTAAGCAAAGTTACCAATTCCAGATTAATCCCTACCAGTTTCATGGAGAAGTCTGCTACAACCTTTTTCTCTTTAGCTTTGGTGTTAGTGTTAATGCAATGTTTCATAGCTTTAGGTGGTGGTACTCAGATGAATCAACACTTTTGGCCTTCAAAACCCATATCACCTACGACCCAAATCACAAACTGGTTACTAATTGGTCCACAAACACCTCATTCTACCACTGGGTTGGTGTCTCTTGCTGCCGTCGCTACCAAAACAGGGTCACATCCTTGGACTAGCATGGGTCTAAGGGGAACCCAAATCAAATCCCCAACACTCGAACCCCGTTATTCAACTTGTAATATATTTTCGAAACCCAAATCAATTTGAGAAACCAAAATCAACTTCTAAAACTATTCAAAACCCTAGTTTCAAAAATTGCAAATCCACAACCCTCGAACAAATTGTAATCGAAACACAGGGGAGGAGAGAGAGAGAGAGAGAGAGAGAGAAAGAGAGACCTTGGTGGAGCTGATGCAGCGGCCGCCGGCGACGGTGGTGGTGGTTCGGTTCGAGGTGGATTGTACCTTGCAGATCATCTCTCTCTTCTCTATTGTCTCCGAAGTGGAAGAAGAGTTGTGATCCGAATTTGCGGGTTTTTGACCCATATCTCATTTAACCCGGGTTTGATGACCTGCGAGACCACTTTCTTTTTTAAGCCGTTGGATCTATTCCAACGGCCAGTGATTGAAGATCGGACATAACCCCATTTCAGGGATCGCGTTTCAGAAGCTTTTCCTTTTATACAATAAATATATTTTTATATATTTACTACAAAAAAATCTTGAATACTTTCTTTCATAACTAGTCCTTTTTTTGCTTTTGACACATAAACACTTAATAACATAAGTTCTGACCCAACAACTAAATAACAAAGTTGGCCCAAGTCTAAACCATGAAGATAAAGAATAGAGACCAAATGAAGTAAAACTTAAAAAGATAGTGGCCCAGCCAGAACAATAAAAGTACTGGATATGGGCCAACCCAAAATTGGATGGCATTAACCCTACCAGAACAAACAGCAGCAGCGCTGCTATTCTCTGCAGAATCGATGACTCTGGTCCGCGTCCATCTCTATCTCTCGCTCTCTTCGATTACTCTATCACTAGGTTTGCTCTCTTTTCATTACTCTCTCACCGACCAAGAAGAAGAAGAATAGGGATGGCCGAGAAAGGAGGAAAAGGATTGGCCCTCACTTGCCCAACTCCTTAAGGAAGGAGATCGAGCTCATGAACAAAGCTAAACCTAAAAACAAAGACAACGAAGAACAAGAAAAAGAAGAAGAAGAAGAAGAGATCAATTACATGTATGAATATGAAGAAGCGATCCAAACGAAGAATCTGGAAAGAGTCGTCGGTATGATCCTGTTGAGAATTTCGAGTACGAGCTCCCAGAACAAATTCAGGTTCGGCTCCCATGTTTAATTTGGAACTTCCTTGAATCTGTTTGGTCGTCGAGACAGATGATAAAGGAAGGAACCAAATGAATAGTCTGCAAAGTGGAAGAAAATTGGGAAAATTTCATAAAACCCCCCAAACTTTGACCCAAATATCAAAAAACCTCCCAAACTTTCAAATTTTTCAATCGTACTCCCAAACTTCACTTCCGTTATCAAATATACTCCCACCATCTGAATCTATTACCTCATTAACGGAAAATGCTGAGTTGGAGCTTAACGGACGCAAAAAAACCGTTAAGTGGCTCAAAACGACGTCGTTTTCAGCCTTAAAAGAAAAGAGAGAAAAAAAAAAAACCCTCTCTTCTACCCCAAAGCCCCTCCCCCCGCCCAAACCCATCGGTGGTGTTATTTCCTCTGTTATCACTGTTGATCCCTCTTGCAAATTTTGGTTCTACACTAGTATTACCCCCCTTTCCGCTGCCGCTGACAGTGAAACTAAACTCCCTATCATTGTTTTCTTCCACGGTGGTGGATTTGCATTCTTCTCCACCGATACAAAACCATACGCCGTCGTCACATGGAAGAATCCGGCCTGGTAGTTCATCGCCACGAACACGATCCGGTCCATTAGCTCCACGAAAAGGGCGTTGAATCTTAGCAGGAACGATTCTTCGCACGCGGACCCTTCAGGGCAAACGATGAGGTCTCTTTGGGTGAGATCTCGATTGATTTTTCAATGTGCACGGGTTAATCAGGCGGTGGGGATTGGAGAGAGGATCTCGGAGAGTCTGGAGATGAAGTAGGTGATGGTGGAGGAAGGCGGCAGCGGCGGCTTTCATTTGATAGCAGGCGTTTGATGAGGTGGCTACCATGGAAGCAGGCGAAAGCTTTGGGGAAGAAGAGAGGTTTTTTTTTTTTTCCTCTCTTTACTTTTAAGGCCCAAAACGATGTTGTTTTGGGCCACTTAATGGTTTTTTGCGTCCGTTAAGCTCCAACTGAGCATTTTCCGTTAATGAGGTAACAGATTTAGAAGGTGGGAGTATATTTGATAACGGAAGTGAAGTTTGGGAGTACGATTGAAAATTTTGAAAGTTTGGGAGGTTTTTTGATATTTGGGTCAAAGTTTGGGGGGTTTTTTGAAATTTCCCCAAGAAAATTTGTGATCCGAATTTGGGGGGTTTTGACCCATATCTCATTTAACCAAGGTTTGATGACCTGCAAGACCACTTTCTTTTTCAAGCCGTTGGATCTAATCCAATGGCCAGCAATTGAAGACCGGACATAACCGCATATCAGGGATCGTATTTAAAAATCTTTTCCTATTATACAATAAATATATTTTTATATATTTACTACAAAAAAATCTTGAATACTTTCTTTCATAACTAGTCCTTTTTTTGCTTTTGACACATAAACACTTAATAACATAAGTTCTGACCCAACAACTTAATAAAAAAGTTGGCCCAAGTCTAAACCATGAAGATAAAGAATAGAGACCAAATGAAGTAAAACTTAAAAAGTTAGTGGCCCAGCCCAGAACATTAAAAGTACTGGATATGGCCCTAACCCAAAATTAGATGGCAATAACCCTAACAAAACAAATAGAAACAGCGCTGCTGTTCTCTGCAGCTTAGACGACTCAAGTCAAGGTCCATCGCTATCCCTCGCTTTCATCGATTACGCTCTCCCCAAGTTCGCTCTCTTTTCTTTACTCTCTCACAGACCTAAAATGACAACGACAGGCAAGTCGTGAAGAAGAGAAAGCGTTCGACTTCCAAAACCCTAAATCACTTAAACAAGAAGAAGAAGAACAGGGATGGCCGAGAGAGGAGGAAAAGGACTGGCCCGCACTTGCTGAACTCCTTGAGGAAGGAGGTCAAGCTATTGAACAAAGCTAAACCTAAAAACAAAGGTTACGAAGAAGAAAAAGAGATCAATTTTGATGACACCAACGACGTTTATGAGTATGAAGAAGCAACTCCAAAGGAAGAATCTAGAAAGAATCGTCAGTATGATCCCATTGTGAATTTCGAGTACGAGCTCCCAGAGCAACTTTAGGTTCTGCTCCCTTGTTTAATTTGGAACTTCCATGTATCTGTTTGGTCGTCGAGACAGATGATAAAGGAAGGAACGAAATGAATAGTTGGTGAAGTCGAAGAAAAGTTGTGATCCGAATTTGGGGGTTTTTGACCCATATCTCATTTAACCCGGGTTTGATGACCTGCGACACAACTTTCTTTTCAAGCCGTTGGATTTAATACAACGGCCACCGATTGAAGACCGGACATAACCCCATTTCAGGGATCGCATTTAAGAAGCTTTTCCTTTTAGACAATAAATATATTTTTATCTATGTACTATAAAAAAATCTAGAATTCCTTTTTTTAGTAACTATTCCTGTTTTTGCTTTTGACACATAAACACTTAATAAGATAAGTGTTGACCCAACAACTAAATAACAAAGTTGGGCCAAGTCTAAATCATGAAGATAAATAATAGAGACTGAATGAAGTGAAAGTTAAAAAGATAGTGGCCCAGCCCAGAACATGAAAAGTACTGGATATGGCCCCAACCCAAAATTAGATGGCATTAACCATGACAAAACAAACAGAAGCAGCACTACTGTTCTCTGCAGCATCAGCGACTCTGGTCCAGGTCCATCTCTATCTCTCGCTCTCTTCGATTACTCTCTCACCAAGTTCGCACACTTTTCTTTACGCTCTCATCAACCAGAAACGACAACAATAGGCAAGTCATGAAGAAGAGAAACCTTTCGACTTCCAAAACCTTAAATAACTCGAACACAAAAAAGAAGAACAAGGATGGACGAGAGAGGAGGAAAAGGACTGCCCCTCACTTGCCGAACTCCTTGAGGAAGGAGATTGAGCTCATGAACAAAGCTAAACCTAGAAAAAATGATGACGATGAAGAAGAAAAGATCGATTCTGATGATGCCCATGATGTGTATCAATATGAAGAAGTGATTCCAAAGGAAGAATCTGGAAAGAATCGTCAGTATGATCATGTTGAGAATTTCTAGTACGAGCTCCCAGAGCAATTTCAGGTCTAACTCCCTTGTTTAATTTGGAACTTCTTTGAATCTGTTTGGTCGTTGAGATAGATTATAAAGAGAGGCACCAAATGAATAGTCTGCGAAGTGGAAGAAAAGTTGTGATCCGAATTTGGGGGTTTTGACCCATATCTCATTTACCCCGGGTTTGATGACCGGCGAGACTACTTTCTTTTTCAAGTCGTTGGTCTAATCCGACGGCCAGTGATTGAATACCGGACATAACCCCATTTTAGGGATTGCGCTTAAGAAACTTTTCCTTTTATACAATAAATATATTTTTATATATTTACTACAAAAAAAATCTTGAATATTTTTTTTTAGTAACTAGTCCATTTTTTTCTTTTGACACATAAACACTTAATAACATAACTTCTGACCCTACAACTTAATAACAAAGTTGGCCCAAGTGTAAACCATGAAGATTTAGAGTCCGAATGAAGTAAAACTTAAAAAGATAGTGGGCCAGCCCAGAACATTAATGCCTTGTTTGTTAGAAGGATATGTATATAAGGGGAGAAGAGAGATATAATAAGAGAGGGATATAGAGGTGGATATCATTGGAGGGGTATTATTTTAGAATGGGAGATTAAAATTTACTGTGTTTGTTTAGTTGTTGTAGAAGAGGGATATGAGGAGTTGGATAGTGTAAAGTTGGGTGAAATGTCCCTTTTGACCCAAATATAAAAAATTAGAAAATGGGATAGTGGTGGGCCTGCCACCTGACTTTCTCTTCTGCCAATTCACAACTCTCTCCTGCGTGCATGGCAGAGGTGGGCCCAATGGAGGGGTAGGGAAGTAAAGGTTGCCCGGATATAATATAGATTGGGTGAGGGGTGCTTTAGTTTTTTCCCCTTGCAGGGGGATATACATATGCCATCTAAAAAATATCCGGCCTACCAAAACCAAACAAACAATGGATATACACCACCCGGATATGTATATCCACCTTCTCCTTATATCCCCCTTCTATATAATGCTGCCAAACAGGGCGTAAAAGTACTGGATATGGCCCCAACCAAAAATTAGATGGCATTAACACTAAAAAAACATGCAATAGCAATGCTACTGTTCTCTGTAGCATCGGCGACTCTGGTCCCAATCCATCTCTATCTCTCGTTCTCTTTGATTACTGTCTCACCAAGTTCGCACTCTTTTCTTTACTCTCTCACCGACCAAAAATGACAACAACATGCAAGTCATGAAGAAGAGAAACCTTTCGAATTCCAAAACCCTAAATCACTCAAACAAGAAGAAGAAGAAAAGGGATGGCCGAGAGAGGAGCAAAAGGACTAGCCCTCACTTGCCGAACTGTTTGAGGAAGGAGATCGAGCTCATGAACAAAGCTAAACCTAGAAACAATGATGACGACGAAGAAGAAAAGATTGATTCTGATGACGCCAGTGACATGCATGAATATGAAGAAGCGATTGCAAAGGAAGGATCTGGAAAGAATCGTCAGTATGATCTTGTTGAGAGTTTCGAGTACGAGCTCCCAGAGCAATTTCCGGTTCGGCTCCCTTTTTTAATTCGGAACTTCTTTGAATCAGTTTGGTCGTCGACATAGATGATAAATAGAGGAACCAAATGAATAGTCTGCGAAGTGGAAGAAAAGTTGTGATCCGAATTTGGGGGTTTTTGACCCATATCTCATTTAACCCGGGTTTGATGACCTGCGAGACCACTTTCTTTTTCAAGCCGTTGAATCTAATCCAACGGCCAGCGATTGAAGACCGGACATAACCCCATTTCAGGGATCTCGTTCAAGAAGCTTTTCCTTTTATACAATAAATATATTTTTTTAGTAACTAGTCCTTTTTTCCTTTTGACACATAAACACTTAATAACATAAGTTTGGACCCAACAACTAAATAACAAAGTTGGCCCAAGTCTAAAACATGAAGATAAAGAATAGAGACCAAATGAAGTAAAACTTCAAAAGCTAGTGGCCCAGCCCAGAATATTAAAAGTACTGTATATGGTCCCAACCAAAAATTAGATGGCATTAACTCTAACAAAACACACAGTAGCAGTGCTACTGTTCTCTACAGCATCGGTGACTTTGGTCCCGGTCCATCTCTATCTCTCACTCTCTTTCATTACCCTCTCACCAGGTTCGCTCTCTTTTCTTTACTCTCTCACCAACCAGAGACGACAACGACAAGCAAGTCATGAAGAAGTGAAACCTTTCAACTTCCAAAACCCTAAGTCACTCAAACTAGAAGAAGAAGAAAAGGGATGGCCAAGAGAGGAGGAAAAGGACTGGCCCTCCCTTGCCGGACTCCTTGAGGAAGGAGATCGAGCTCATGAACAAAGCTAAACCGTGAAACAATGACGACGAAAAAGAAGAAGAGATCGATTCTGATGACGCCAACGACGTGCATGAATATGAAGAAGCGATTCCAAAGGAAGAATTTGGAAGGAATCGTCGATATGATCCTGTTGAGAGTTCTGAGTACGAGCTCCCAGAGCAATTTCTGGTTCGGCTCCCTTGTTTAATTTGGAACTTCTTTGAATCAGTTTGGTCATCGAGATAGATGACAAAGCGAGGAACCAAATTAATGTTCTGCGAAGTGCAAGAAAATTTGTGATCCGAATTTGGGGTTTTTGACCCATATCTCATTTAACCTGGGTTCGATGACCTGCGAGACCACTTTCTTTTTCAAGCCGTTGGATCTAATCCAATGGCCAGCCATTGAAGATAGGACATAACCCCATTTCAGGGATCGCGTTTAAGAAACTTTTCCTTTTATACAATAAATATATTTTTATATATTTGCTACAAAAAAATCTTGAATATCTTTTTCTAGAAACTAGTCCGTTTTTTGCTTTTGACACAAAAACACTTAATAACATAATTTTTGACCCAACAACTAAATAACAAAGTTGGCCCAAGTCTAAACCATGAAGATAAAGAATAGAGACCAAATGAAATAAAACTTAAAAAGATAGAAGCCCAGCCCAGAACAATAAAAGTACTGGATATGGCCCCAACCCAAATTTAAATGGCATTAACCCTAACAAAACAAACAGCAACAGCGCTACTATTCTCTGCAGCATTGGCGACTCTAGTCCAGGTCTATCTCTATCTCTCGCTCTCTAATTACTCTCTCACCAGGTTCGCACACTTTTCTTTAGTCTCTCACTGACCAGAAACGACAACGACAGGCAAGTCATGAAGAAGAGAAACCTTTCAACTTCCAAAACCCTAAATCACCCAAACAAGAAGTAGAAGAAAAGGTATGGCCGAGGGAGGAGGAAAAGGACTGGACCTCACTTGCTAAACTGCTTGAGGTAAGAGATCAAACTCATGAACAAAGGTAAACCTAGAAACAATGACAACGACGAAGAAGAAGAGATCGATTCTGATGACACAATTGACGTGTATGAATTTGAAGAAGCGATTCCAAAGGGCGAATCTGAAAAGAATCGTCGATATGATCCTGTTGTGAATTTCGAGTACGAGCACCTAGAGCAATTTTAGGTTCGGCTCCCTTGTTTAATTTGGAACTTCTTTGAATCTGTTTGGTCATCGAGATAGATGATAAATAGAGGAACGAAATGAATAGTCTGCGAAGTGGAAGAAAAGTTGTGATCCGAATTTGGGGGTTTTTGACCCATATCTCATTTAACCTGGGTTTGATGACCTGCAAGACCACTTTCTTTTTCAAGCCGTTGGATCCAATCCAAAGGCCAGCGATTGAAGACCGAACATAAGCCCATTTCAAGGATCGCAATTAAGAAGCTTTTCCTTTTATACCATAAATATATTTTTATATATTTACTACAAAAACATCTTCAATATTTTTTTTTAGAAACTAGTCCTTTTTTTGCTTTTGACACAGAAACACTTAATGACATAAGTTTTAACCCAACAACTAAATAACAAAGTTGGCCCAATTCTGAACCATGAAGATAAAGAATAGAGACCAAATGAAGTAAAACTTAAAAACATAGTGGCCCAGCCCAGAACATTAAAAGTACAGGATATGGCCCCAACCCAAAATTAAAGGCATTAACCCTAACAAAACAAACTGCAACAACGCTGCTGTTCTCTGCAGCACCGGCAACTCTAGTCCAGGTCCATCTCTATTTTCCCTCTCTTTGATTACTCTCTCACCAGGTTCGCACACTTTTCTTTACTCTCTTACCGACCACAAACAACAACAGGCAAGTCAAGAAGAAGAGAAACCTTTCGACTTCCAAAACCCTAAATCACTCAAATAAGAAGTAGAAGAAAAGGGATGGCCGAGAGAGAAGGAAAAGGACTGGCCCTCACTTGCCGAACTCCTAAGGAAGGAGATCGAACTCATGAACAAAGTTAAACCTGGAAATAATGACGAAGAAGAAGAAGAAGAAGAAGAAGAAGAAGAAGAAGAAGAAGAGATTGATTCTGATGACGCCAATGACATGTATGAATATGAAGAAGCGATTCCAAAGGAAGAATCTAGAAAGAATCTTCAGTATGATCCTGTTGAGAATTTCGAGTACAAACTCCCAGAGCAATTTCAGGTTCGGCTCCCTTGTTTAATTTGGAACTTCTTTGAATTTGTTTGGTCGTCAAGATAGATGATAAAGAGATGAACAAAATCAATAGTCTGCGTAGTGGAAGAAAAGTTGTGAACCGAATTTGAATGTTTTTGACCCATATCTCATTTACCCCGGGTTTGATGACTTGCAAGACCACTTTCTTTTTCAAGCCGTTGGATCTAATCCAACGGCCAGCGATTGAACACCGGACATAACGCCATTTCTGGAATCGCATTGAAGAAGCTTTTCCTTTTATACAATAAATATATTTTTATATATTTACTACAAAAAAAATCTTGAATATTTTTTTTAGTAACTAGTCCTTTTTTTGCTTTTTACACCTAAACAGTTAATAACATAAGTTCTGACCCAACAACTTAA
Source organism: Vaccinium macrocarpon (assembly GCA_022606695.1). NCBI lineage: Eukaryota > Viridiplantae > Streptophyta > Magnoliopsida > Ericales > Ericaceae > Vaccinium > Vaccinium macrocarpon. Next base: position 26,170,571 of record CM040181.1, on the reverse strand, counting down.
TAACAAAGTTGGCCCAAGTCTAAACCATGAAGATGAAGAAGCGATTCCAAAGGATGAATCTATAAAGAATTGTTCGTATGCCTGTTGAGAATTCCGAGTACGAGCTCCCAGAGCAATTTCAAGTTCGGCTCCCTTGTTTAGTTTGGAACTTCTTTGTATCTTTTTGGTCGTCGAGATAGATGATAAAGAAAGGAACCAAATGAATAGTCTGCGAAGTGGAAGAAAAGTTGTGATCCGAATTTGGGGGGTTTTGACCCATATCTCATTTAACCCAGGTTTGATGACCTGTGAGACCACTTTCTTTTTCATGTCGTTGGATCTAATCCAATGGCCAGCGATTGAAGACCGGATGTAACCCCATTTCAGGGATCGCGTTTAAGATGCTTTTCCTTTTATACAATAAATGTAACGCCCCGAAAATTGGGTACGTTAATAAATAAATTTCATAATTTATTTAAATAAAATGCAACTTCATTAATAATATTAAGGAGTACCTAAAATTTTTGCAGGAAAAACTTAATAGTAAACCAACTTATTACAACTGAAACGAATTAAATTCTAATAGTAAAAAAAAACTTAAACATTTATTAAAAGTTCAACAAAAATAAGGACAGAGCCATCTAGCTAAATCCCTATTGATAAAGCCACGGGTCCACCACTTGTTCCCCACCTAGCTATTCCCTTGCCTCAAACTCAGCTTGCAACTCTTCATCTCCTTCTGTTCCTGGCGTAGGGGACACCAAGGCCACAAAAGTAGCACCATGAGTGATTTAATTACACTCAATAGGGTACCGAAACTACCCCTTTACAAAAGATTACTCATGCAACAGTCAAACATAATTTTTAAAGCATAGGACAGCCCGATTATCACAACATGTCTCAAAAATAGTGGATTCAGTAGATTCAAAAGTCTCATCATCAATCTCGAGGTTTCACAACCCAAACCTCATGCACCTCATGAATTCGATATCTCATACCAATTCATCAGGCTATCCGATATCGGTTCCCATCCACAATATAAACAATCTATTGGGCTCCCGTCCACCATGCCTAACTCTCCAGGCCCATGGCATGGCTCAAATACCCCTGGGAGTATATTGCGATAATTGGCTCAAGACCCATATCAGATACAATGTCTCATCTCCACATTCGATAAATAGTCACACATCTGCACAATAGCAGCTGCTATGGCATGTTATCGTACTTCTGTATGTTGTGGTCATGTTGCACAATAGCAGTTGATATGGCATGCTGTTGTACTTCTATGGAAGATCAAAGTTTTCGGCTATTTAGAGCTTAAGTTCTCGCAGAGTGGCTGTCATGTAGTATTAATCTGTTACTACACTACTATATTGTTGCTGGTTGTCCTATGGTATCCAGTTTACCTATTATGACACACCTTTAGTTGGGTACACTTTCCAACTTGCCCTTACTTTATGGTGATGAGTAGCTTAGCAAGTTTGGTGATCTTTTAGTGATGATATGGTCTAGCCTAGCCTAGGGGGGCTGTCCCTTGGCAAGTATGATCCCCTTTGGGAGGGGGCTTCCTCCCGTACCTAGCTTTGGGGGGTTGTCCCTTGGCATGTCGCATTGTACTACTCATGAAGTTTCTTGAATCACGCTTTCTAGGCATAGCTTACGATCCAACTTCATACGGAGTTGCTTGACAGCTCCATGATGGCTTAGTGAATTAGGACGTACAGATGCCAAAATACCAATACCAAGTCCAATTGAAGTGCTAATGGATGAATTTAAAATGTCTTGTCTTATTTCACGAAAAGCACATCAACAGCAAATTAATAGAAGCTGCACATTTGGTGATACTAGATCAAAGTGTTCAAGTTTGTTGTGTTAAATTAGTATTTATCCATTTTGTCAAGGGTTTCTTGCCCATCTTCTATAGATGATTAGGAAACAATTGTTAATTTATACATAGTTCCTTGTAGCCATTTGGCATAAGATTTCCCAATTTTTTTTCATTTTCATTTTTCATTTTTCATTTCTTTCTTTTTCTTTTGTTTCCTCCTGGGATATGCCCCTTGTAGGCTGTATATTCGGTTAGCCTCTTTTTTTATTTCAAGCTTATTTACCCAAAAAAAAACAGTCACGCATCTTTTAACCATTTATTTAATTAATCACAAAAATTAATTAACACATGATAAATGAATTATTAATTCTAGTAAGCCAAAACATCACATGCGTATAATTATAGTCAGTAGCTAAAAGTTTAATAAAGAAATTGAATAACTCATGCTAACAAGTCAATTATCTTTCCAGTCACTAAAAATAGCAAACAGGTTCCAAAAATCATGAAATTTTACAGTAAAATATTTCATCAAATTTAACACAAGTTCACTGTTTTGAGTGAATCCTAAATCCAATCCTAAATGGAATAAAACAGTGTTTTAAGGTCAAATAGTGAATCTGTCCCGAAACTGTACAGTACAGCAAACTTTGAAAAATCATAACTAATTCTACGAATCTCGGATTGAGACGAGTTCTACATGAAAGTTGCTTAATTTTTTGAGATCTACAACTCTTCACTTATAAGTTTTCCTTGGTTCTGACCAAAAAATGGTTCGAATATTTTAAAAACAGAAACAGTACACATCATTCACATTTTTTTTTTTACTTTTCATACAAATTCAATCACACGATTCATTAACGATTCATTTTTCCACAAAAATTACACCAAACTATAACTTCCCCTAAACAACCCACAGTATATGATATAAACACAAACCACGTAAGCAGTATTCCTAAGTAAAAGTTAAGTTCCGAAACCCTACCTTTCCTCTGTCGATTCTAACGCGTTAACGGAAATCGAGAACATTGGAGATTGCAAACAATTAATCATTGAGGATTTAGGATTTCTGCAACAAAATGAGAGAAATAAATAAATTGTGACAGAAAAACTTGTACGATTTTTATGAGAGAGAGAAAACGAAAATACACAAACCGGGGGCGCGCGAGAAGAGAAATTGCTGAGAGAGAAAAGAGGGGAAAAAATAGAATTTAATCTGGGGAAAGGAATTGCCGAGAGTGAGAGAGAAATAATGGGGTATCAATTGGTTTAAGAAGAGGAACCAATTTGGGATAAATATTGGTAGGCAAACTCCACCAAGGGTAAATGACGCTCCCAACCTCCCTTGAAATCCATCACGCATGCTCTAAGACTGTACTCTAAAGTCTGAATAGTCCGATCTGACTGTCCGTCGGTCTGTGGGTGGAAAGCGGTGCTAAAACAAAGACTCGTGCCTAAAGCGGTTTGCAAACTCTGCCAAAACTGAGAAGTAAATCGTGGATCTCGGTCCAACACGATCGATATTGGAACTCCATGTAAGTAAACAACCTCATCGATGTAGAGGCGGCTATACGACTCCATAGTGTCTGAAACTTGAATCGGTAAGAAATGAGCACTCTTGGTCAGGCGGTCCACAATAACCCAAATTGCTTTGTTTCTTGACTGATCTCGGCAAGCCAGTCACGAAATCCATGGTAATATGCTCCCACTTCCAACCCGGAATAGGCAATAGTTGAAGTGATCCTCCTGGTTTCTGGTGCTCAATCTTAACTTGCTGACAAGCAAGACATGTCGACACGAATCTTGCAACATCTGCCTCCATCCCATTCCACCAATATTGTCGCTTTAAGCTCTGATACCATTTTGTAATGCCCACGCATTGCATTCCTAAGGGGGGAAGATTGTGATACCCCAGGTTTTAGGGTAGATAGTGTTTAGTCTCACATTAGTTGTTTACATGAGTGATCTTGGGTGTATAACAATCCATGTGGACTACAACAAGTACCTTGGGCTTAAAAATTTTGGGCCATGTGGTGTGACTTGAGGATCAATTTAGGGTACTGGGCCAGTGGTTTACGTGGGGCGTTACAATAAATAGATTTTTATATATTTCCTACAAAAAAATCTTGAATATTCTTTTAAAAAAAAACTAGTGCTTTTTTTGCTTTTGACACATAAACACTTAATAACATAAGTTCTGACCCAACAACTAAATAACAAAGTTGGCCCCAATCTAAACCATGAAGATAAAGAATAGAGACCAAATGAAGTAAAACTTAAAAAGACACTGTGTTGTTTGTTTTGTTAGGGTTAATGCCATCTAATTTTGGGTTGGGGCCATATCCAATACTTTAATGTTCTAGGCTGGGCAACTATCTATTTAAGTTTTACTTCATTTGGTCTCTATTCTTTATCTTCATGGTTTAGACCGGGACCAACTTTGTAATTTAGTTCTTGGGTCAGAACTTATGTTATTAAGTGTTTATGTGTCAAATGCAAAAAAATATTCAAGATTTTTTTGTAGTAAATATATAAAAATATATTTATGGTATAAAAGGAAAAGCATTTTAAACGCGATCCCTGAAATGGGGTTATGTCCAGTCTTCTATCGCTGGCCGTTGGATTAGATCCAACCGCTTGAAAAAGAAAGTGGTCTCGCAAGTCATCAAACCCAGGTTAATTGAGATATGGGTCAAAAACCCCCAAATTCATATCACAACTTTTCCCCAACATCGTAGGCTATTCATTTAGTTCCTTTCTTTATCATCTATCTTGACAACCAAACAGATTCAAAGAAGTTACAAATTAAACAAGGGACCCAAACCTGAAATTGCTCGGGGAGATCGTACTCGAAATTCTAACCAAGATCATACCGATGATTCTTTCCAGATTCTTCCTTTGGAAATGCTTTTTCATATTCATACACGTCGTTGGCGTCATTAGAATCGATCTCTTCTTCGTTGTCGTCATCATTGTTTCTAGGTTTAGCTTTGTTCATGAGCTCGATCTCCTTCCTCAAGGAGTTCAGCAAGTGAGGGCCTGTCCTTTTCCTCCTCTCTCTGCCATCCCTGTTCTTCTTCCTCTTGTTTGAGTTATTAAGGGTTTTGGAAGTCAAATGCTTTCTCTTATTCATGACTTGCCTGTCGTTGTCTTTTTACTGTCAATGAGAGACTAGAGAAAAGAGAGCGAACCTGGTGAGAGAGTAATTGAAGAGAGCGAGAGATAGAGATGGAGCTGGACCAGATTCGTTGATGTTGCAAAGAACAGCAGCACTACTGCTGTTTGCTTTGTTAGGGTTAATGCCTTCTAATTTTGGGTTGGGGCCATATCCAGTACTTTTAATGTTCTAGGCTGGGCCACTATCTTTTTAAGTTTTACTTCATTTGGTCTCTATTCTTTACCTTCATGGTTTAGACCGGGGCCAACTTTGTTATTTAGTTGTTGGGTCAAAACTTATGTTATTAAGAGTTTATCTGTCAAATGCAAAAACAGGACTAGTTACTAAAAAAAAATTCAAGATTTTTTGGTAGTAAATATATAAAAATATATTTTTATCGTATGAAAGGAAAAGCTTCTTAAACGCGATCCCTAAAATGGGGTTATGTCTGGTCTTCAATCGCTGGCCGTTAGATTAGATCCAGTGGCTTGAAAAAGAAAGTGGTATCGCAGGTCATCATACCCGGGTTAAATGAGTTATGGGTCAAAAACCCCCAAATTTGGAACACAACTTTTTTCCCCTTCCAAGACTATTCATTTGGTTCCTTTCTCTATCATCTATATCGACGACCAAACAGATTCAAAGAAGTTCCAAATTAAACAAGGGACCCGAACCTGAAATTGCTCTGGGAGCTCGTACTCGAAATTCTCAACAGGATCATACCGACGATTCTTTCCAAACTATTCCTTTGGAATCACTTCTTCATATTCGTACACGTCGTTGGCATCATCAGAATCGATCTCTTCTTCTTCTTCTTCGTCATTGTTTCTAGGTTTAGCTTTGTTCATGAGCTCGATCTCCCTCTTCAAGGAGTTCGGCAAGTGCGGGCCAGTCCTTTTCCTCCTCTCTCGGCCATCCTTGTTCTTCTTCTTCTTGTTTAAGTGATATAGGCTTCAGGAAGTCGAAAGCTTTCTCTTCTTCATGACTTGCTTGTCGTTATCGTTTCCGGTCGGTGAGAGAGTAGAGAAAAGAGAACAAACCTGGTGAGAGCGTAATCGAAGGGAGCGAGAGATAGAGATGGACCTGGACCAAAGTCATCGATGCTGCAGAAAAATGCAGCGCTACTACTTTTTGCTTTATTATGGTTAATGCCATCTAATTTTTGGTTTGGGCCATATCCAGTACTTTTAATGTTCTGGGCTAGGCCACTATCTTTTTAAGTTTTACTTCATTTGGTTTCTATTCTTTATCTTCATGGTATTTTCCGGGGCCAACTTTGTTATGTAGTTGTTGGGTCAGAACTTATCTTATTAAGTGTTTGTGTCAAATGCAAAAAAAAAAGGGTCTAGTTACTAAAAAAAAAATTCAAGATTTTTCGTAGTCAATATATAAAAATATATTTATTGTATAAAGGGAAAAGCTTCTTAATCGCAATCCCTGAAATGGTGTTATGTCTAGTTTTCAATCGCTGGCCGTTGGATTAGATTCAACGGCTTGAAAATGAAATTGGTCTCGCCGGTCATCAAACCTGGGTTAAATGAGATATGGGTCAAAAACCCCCAAATTCAGATCACAACTTTTCTTCCACTTCGTAGACTATTCTTTTGGTTTCTTTCTCTATCATCTATCTCCACGACCAAACAGATTCAACGAAGTTCAAAATTAAACAATGGACCCAAACCTAAAATTGCTCTGGGAGCTCGTACTCAAAATTCTCAACAGGATCATACCGACGATTCTTTCAAGATTATTCCTTTGGAATTGCTTCTTCATATTCATACACGTCGTTGGAGTCATCAAAACCGATCTCTTCTTCTTCTTCGTCATCATTGTTTCTTGGTTTAGCTTTGTTCATGAGCTCGATCTCCTTCCTCAAGGAGTTCGGCAAGTCAAGGCCAATCCTTTTCCTCCTCTCTTGGCCATCCCTGTCTTCTTCTTCTTGTTTCAGAGATTTAGGGTTTTGGAAGTCGAAAGCTTTCTCTTCTTCATGACTTGCTTGTCCTTATCGTTTCTAGTAATCAAAGAGAGCGAGAGATAGAGATGGACCTGGACCAGAGTCGTCAATGTTGCTGAGAACAGCAGCATTTGCTAGTGTTTGCTTTGTTAGGGTTAATGCCATCTAATTTTGGGTTCGGGCCATATCCAGTACTTTTAATGTTCTAGGCTGGGCCATTATCTTTTTAAGTTTTACTTCATTTGGTCTCTATTCTTTATCTTCATGGTTTAGACCGGGGACAACTTTGTTATTTAGTTCTTGGGTCAGAACTTATGTTATTAAGTGTTTATGTGTCAAATGCTAAAAAAGGACTAGCTTCTTAAAAAAAATATACGCGATTTTTTTGCAGTAAATATATATAAAAATATATTTATTTTATGAAAGGAAAAGTTTCTTTAACGCGATCCTTGAAATGGGGTTATGTCCGGCATTCAATCGCTGGCCGTTGGATTAGATCCAACGGCTTGAAAAAGAAAGTGGTGTCGTAGGTCATCAAACCCGGGTTAAATGAGTTATGGGTCAAAAACCCCCAAAGTTGGATCACAACTTTTCTTCCACTTCGCAAACTATTCATTTGGTTCCTTTCTTAATCATCTATCTCGACGACCAAACTGATTCATTGAAGTTCCAAATTAAACAAGGGAACCATACCTGAAATTGCTCTGGGAGATCGTACTAGAAATTCTCAACAAGATCATACCGACAATTATTTCCAAATTCTCTCTTTGGAATCGCTTCTTCATATTCATACATGTCGTTAGCGTCATCAGAATCGATCTCTTCTTCTTCTTCATTGTCATTGTTTCTTGGCTTAGCTTTGTTCAAGAGCTCGATCTCCTTCCTCAAGGAGTTCGGCAAGTGAGGGCTAGTCCTTTTCATCCTCCCTAGGCCATCCTTCTTCTTCCTCTTCTTCTTTTTGAGTGATTTAGGGTTTTGGAAGTCAAATGCTTTTACTTCTTCATGACTTGCCTATCGTTGTCTTTTTACTGTCAGTTAAAAAGTAGAGAAAAGAAAGTGAACCTAGTGAGAGAGTAATCGAAGAAAGCGAGAGATAGAGATGGACGTGGACCAGAGTCGTAGATGCTACAGAGAACAGCAGCGCTGTTACTGTTTGCTTTGTTATGCTTAATGCCATCCAATTTTGGGTTGGGGCCATATCCAGTGCTTTTAATGTTTTGGGCTGCACCACTAACTTCTTAAGTTTTACTTCATTTAGTCTCTATTCTTTACCTTCATGGTTTAGACCGGCGCCAACTTTGTTATTTAGTTGTTGGGTCAGAACTTTGGTTATTAAGTGTTCATGTGTCAAATGCAAAAAAAGGACTAGTTACTTAAAAAAATTCAAGATTTTTTGGTAGTAAATATATAAAAATATATTTTTATTGTATGAAAGGAAAAGCTTCTTAAACGCGATCCCTAAAATGGGGTTATGTCCGGTCTTCAATCACTGGCCGTTAGATTAGATCCAGCAGCTTGAAAAAGAAAGTGGTATCGCAGGTCATCAAACCCGGGTTAAATGAGTTATGGGTCAAAAACCCCCATATTTGGATCACAACTTTTTTCCCCTTCCAAGACTATTCATTTGGTTCCTTTCTTTATCATCTATCTCAATGACCAAAAAAATTCAAAGAAGTTCCAAATTAAACAACGGACCCGAACCTGAAATTTCTCTAGGAGCTCGTACTTGAAATTCTCAACAGGATCATACCGACAATTCTTTCCAGATTCTTCCTTTGGAATCGCTTCTTCAGATTCATACACGTCGTTAGCGTCATCAAAATAAATCTCTTCTTCTTTTTCGTCGTCATTGTTTCTAGGTTTAGCTTTGTTCAGGAGCTCGATCTCCTTCTTCAAGGAGTTCAGCAAGGGAGGCCCAGTCCTTTTCCTCCTCCCTCGGCCATCCTTGTTCTTCTTCTTCTTTTTTGAGTGATTTAGGGTTTTGGAAGTCGAATGCTTTCTCTTCTTCATGACTTGCCTGTCGTAGTCTTTTTATTGTCGGTGAGAGAGTAGAGAAAATAGAGCGAACCTAGTGAGAGAGTAATCCAAGAGAGCAAGAGATAGAGATGGACCTGGATCAAAGTCGCCGATCTTTAGAAGAAAGGCCGGCCTTCCGCTTCTTTGCTTTCTTAGGGTTAATGCCATCTAGTTTTGGGTTGGGGCCATATCCAGTACTTTTAATGTTCTGGGCTGGGCCACTATCTTTTTAAGTTTTACTTAATTTGGTCTCTATTCTTCACCTTCATGGTTTAGACCGGGCCAACTTTGTTATTCAGTTGTTGGGTTAGAACTTATGTTATTAAGTGTTTATTTGTGAAATGCAAAAAAAAGACAAGTTACTAAAAAACAATATTCATGATTTTTTGGTAGTAAATATATAAAAATATATTTTTATCGTATGAAAGGAAAAGCTTCTTAAACGCGATCCCTAAAATGGGGTTATGTTTGGTCTTCAATCGCTGGCCGTTAGATTAGATCTAGTGGCTTGAAAAAGAAAGTGGTATCGCAGGTCATCAAACCCGGGTTAAATGAGTTATGGGTCAAAAACCCCCAAATTTGGAACACAACTTTTTTCCCCTTCCAAGACTATTCATTTGGTTCCTTTCTCTATCATCTATATCGACGACCAAACAGATTCAAAGAAGTTCCAAATTAAACAAGGGACCCGAACCTGAAATTGCTCTGGAGCTCGTACTCGAAATTCTCAACAAGATCATACCGACGATTCTTTCCATATCCTTCCTTTTGAATCGCTTCTTCAGATTCATACACGTTGTCATCAGAATCAATCTCATCTTCTTCTTCGTCATCATTTTTTATAGGTTTAACATTGTTCAAGAGCTCGATCTCCTTCCTCAAGGAGTTCGGCAACTGAGGGCCCGTCCTTTTCCCCCTCCCTCAGCCATCCTTCTTCTTGTTGTTGTTGTTTGAGTGATTTAGGGTTTTGGAAGTCGAATGTTTTCTCTTCCTCATGAGTTGCCTGTTGTTGTCTTTTTACAGTCGGTGAGAGAGTAGAGAAAAAAAAGCGAACCTGGTGAGAGAGTAATCGGAGAGAGCTAGAGATAGAGATGGACCTGGACCAGAGTCGTCAATGCTACAGAGAACCGCTGCGTTTCTACTGTTTGCCCTGTTAGGGTTAATGCCATCTAATTTTGGGTTGGGGCCATATCTAGTACTTTTATTGTTCTGGGCTAGGCCACTATCTTTTTAAGTTTTACTTCATTTGGTCTCTATTCTATACTCTCATGGTTTAGACCGGGGCCAACTTTGCTATTTAGTCGTTGTGTCAGAACATAGGTTATTAAGTGTTTATGTGTCAAATGCAAAAAAGGGACTAGTTACTAAAAAAAACTATTCAAGATTTTTTTCTAGTAAATATATAAAAATATATTTATTGAATGAAAGAAAAAGCTTCTTAAACGCGAACCTTGAAATGGGGTTATGTCCAGTCTTCAATCGCCGGGCCTTGGATTAGATCCAACGGCTTGGAAGAGAAAGTGGTCTCACAGGTCATAAAACCTGGGTCAAATGAGCTATGGGTAAAAAAGCCCCAAATTTGGATCACAACTTTTCTTCCACTTCGCAGACTATTCATTTGGTTCCTTTTATCATCTATCTCGATGACCAAATAGATTCAAAGAACTTCCAAATTAAACAAGGGACCCGAACCTGAAATTTTTCTAGGATCTTGTACTCAAAATTCTCAACAGGATCATGCCGACAATTCTTTCCAGATTCTTCCTTTGGGATTGCTTCTTCAAATTCATACAAGTCGTTAGCATCATCAAAATAAATCTCTTCTTCTTCGTCGTTGTCATTGTTTCTAGGTTTAGCTATGTTCAAGAGCTCGATCTCCTTCTTCAAGGAGTTCGTCAAGTGAGGGCTAGTCCTTTTCCTCCTCCCTCGGCCATCCTTCTTCTTCTTGTTTGAGTGATTTACAATTTTGGAATTCGAATGCTTTCTCTTCTTCATGACTTGCCAGTCGTTATCTTTTAATTATGGATGAGAGAGTAGAGAAAAGAGAGCGAACCTGGCGAGAGAGTAATCGAAGAGAGCAAGAGATAGAGATGGACCTAGATCAGAGTCGTCGATGCTGCAAAGAACAGCAGCGCTGCTGCTGTTTGCTCTCTTAGGGTTAATGCCATCTAATTTTGGGTTGCGACCATATCCAGTACGTTTAATGTTCTGGGCTGGGCCACTATCTTTTTAAGTTTTACTTAATTTGGTCTCTATTCTTTACCTTCATTGTTTAGACCGGGGCCAACTTTTTTATTCAGTTGTTGGGTCAGAACTTATGTTATTAAGTGTTTATTTGTCAAATGCAAAAAAGGACTAGTTACAAAAATATATATATTCAAGATTTTTTTATAGCAAATATATAAAAATATATTTGTTGTAAGAAAGGACAAGCTTCTTAAACACGATCCCTGAAATGGGGTTATGTCCGGTCGCCAACCCCTGGTCGTTGGATTAGAACCAACAGCTTGAAAAAGAAAGTGGTCACGCTGGTCATCAAACCCGAGTTAAATGAGTTATGGGTGAAAAACCCCCAAATTTAGATCACAACTTCTCTTCCAATTCACAAACTATTCATTTGGTTCCTTTCTTTATCATTTATCTCGACGACCAAACAAATTCAAAGAAGTTCCAAATAAAACAAGGAACCCGAACCTGAAATTGCTCTGGGAACTCGGACTCGAAATTCTCAACAGGATTATACCGATGATTCTTTCTAGATTCTTCCTTTGGAATCGCTTCTTCGTATTCATACACGTCAATGGCGTCATCAGAATCAATCTCTTCTTCTTCGTCGTCGTCATTGTTTGTAGGTGTAGCTTTGTTCATGAGCTCGATCTCCTTGCTCAAGCAGTTCGGCAAGTGAGGCCAGTCCTTTTCCTCCTCTCTCGGCCATCCCTATTCTTCTTCTTCTTGTTTGAGTGATTTAGGGTTTTGGAAGTCGAATGCTTTCTCTTCTTCATGACTTGCCTTTCGTTGTCGTTTCTGGTCGGTGAGAGAGTAAAGAAAAGAGAGCGAACCTGCTGAGAGAGTAATCGAAGAGTGCGAGAGATAGAGATGGACCTGGACCAGAGTCGTCGATGCTGCAGAGAGCAGCAGCGGTGCTGCTATTTTCTTTGTTAGGGTTAATGCCATCTCATTTTGGGTTAGGGTCATATCAAGTACTTTTAATGTTTTGGGCTGGGCCACTATCTTTTTTAGTTTTACTTCATTTGGTCTCTATTATTTATCTTCTTGGTTTAGACCGGGGCCAACTTTGTTATTTAGTTGTTGGGTCAGAACTTAGGTTATTAAGTGTTAATGTGCCAAAAGAAAAAAAAGGACTAGTTACTAAAAAAAAATGTTCAAGAATTTTTTGTAGTAAATATATAAAAATATATTAATTGTATGAAAGGAAATGCTTCTTAAACATGATCCTTGAAGTGGGATTATGTCCGGTCTTTAATCGTTGGCCGTTGGATTAGATCCAACGACTTGAAAAAGAATGTGGTCTCGCAGGTCATCAAACCCGGGTTCAATGAGATATGGGTTAAAACCCCCCAAATTCGGATCACAACTTTTCTTCCACTTCGCAGACTATTCATTTGGTTCCTTTCTTTATCATCCATCTCGATGACCAAACAGATACAAAGAAGTTCCAAATTAAACAAGGGACCCGAACTTGAAATTGCTCTAAGAGCTCGTACTTGAAATTCTCGACAGGATCATACCAACAATTCTTTCCAGATTCTTCCTTTGGAATCGCTTCTTCATATTCATACACATCGTTGGCGTCATCAAAATCGATCACTTCTTCTTCTTCGTCATTGTTTCTAGGTTTAGCTTTGTTCATGAGCTCGATCTCCTTCCTCAAGGAGTTCGGCAAGTGAGAGCCAGTCCCTTTCCTCCTCTCTCGGCCATCCCTGTTCTTCTTCTTCAAGTTTGAGTGACTTAGGGTTTTGGAAGTCGAAAGCTTTCTCTTCTACATGACTTGCCAGTCGATGTCATTTCTGGTCGGTGAGAGAGTAGAGAAAAGAGAGCGAACCTAGTGAGAGAGTAATCGAAGTAAGCAAGAGATAGAGATGGACCTGGACCAGAATCGTCGATGCTACAAAGAACAACAGCACTGCTACTGTTAGCTTTTTAGGGTTATTGCCATCTAATTTATGGTTGGGGCAATATCCAGTATGTTTAATGTTCTGGGCTGGGCCACTATCTTTTTAAGTTTTACTTCATTTGGTCTCTATTCTTTATCTTCATGGTTTAGACCGGGGCCAACTTTGTTATTTAGTTCTTGGGTCAGAACTTATGTTATTAAGTGTTTATTTCTCAACTACAAAAAAAGGACTAGTTACTAAAAAAAAATATTCAAGATTTTTTTGTAGTAAATATATAAATATATATATATATACTGTATAAAGGGAAAACCATCTTAAACGCAATCCGTGAAATGGGGTTATGTCCGGTGTTCAATCGTTGGCCGTTGGATTAGATCCGACGGCTTGAAAAAGAAAGTGGTCTCGCAAGTCATCAAACCCGGGTTAAATGACATATGGGTCAAAAACCCCCAAATTCAGATCACAACTTTTCTTCCACTTCGCAAACTATTCATTGGGTTCCTTTCTTTAGCATCTATCTCGGCGACCAAACGGATTCAAAGAAGTTCCAAATTAAATAGGGTACCCGAACCTAAAATTGCTCTGGGAGCTCGTACTCATGATTCTCAACAGGATCATACCGACAAATCTTTCTAGATTCTTCCTTTTCTATCGCTTCTTCATATTCATAAACGTCGTTGGCATCATCAGAATCAATCTCTTCTTCTTCATCTTCGTCATTGTTTCTAGGTTTAGCTTTGTTCATGGTCAGGATCTCCTTCCTCAAGGAGTTCAGCAAGTGAGGGCCAGTCCCTTTCCTCCTCTCTCGGCCATCCCTGTTCTTCTTCTTGTTGTTTGAGTGATTTAGGGTTTAGCAAGTTGAATGCTTTCTCTTCTTCATGATTTGCCTGTCGTTGTCGTTTCTGGTCGGTGAGAGAGTAGAGAAAAGAGAGCAAACCTGGTAAGAGAGTAATCGTAGAGAGCGAGGGATAGAGATGGACCTGGACCAGAGTCATCAATGGTGCAGAGAACAGCGGCGCTACTGCTATTTGCTTGGTTAGGGTTAATGCCATGTAATTTTGGGTTGGGCCTTATCCAGTACTTTTAATGTTGTGTGCTGGGCCGCTATCTTTTTAAGTTTTACTTCATTTGGTCTCTATTCTTTACCTTCATGGTTTAGACCGGGGCCAACTTTGTTATTTAGTTGTTGGGTCAGAACTTAGGTTATTAAGTGTTTACGTGTCAAATGCAAAAAAAGGACTAGTTACTAAAAAAAATATTCAAGATTTTTTTGTAGTAAATATATAAAAATAAATTTACTGTATAAAGGGAAAAACTTCTTAAACGCAATCCCTGAAATGGGGTTATGTCCGGTGTTCAATCGCTAGCTGTAGGATTAGATCCAACGACTTCAAAAAGAAAGTGATCTCACAAATCATGGAACCTGGGTTAAATGAGATATGGTTCAAAAAAACCCCAAATTCGGATCACAACTTTTCTTCCACTTCGCAAACTATTCATTTGGTTCCTTTCTTTATCATCTATCTCGACGACCAAACAAATTCAAAGAAGTTGCAAATTAAACAAAGGACCCGAACCTGAAATTTCTCTGGGAGCTCGTACTCGAAATTCTCAACAAGACCATACCGACGATTCTTTTCAGATTCTTCATATTCATACACGACATTGGCGTCATCATAATCGATCTCTTCTTCTTCTTCGTCATCATTGTTTCTAGGTTTAGCTTTGTTCATGAGCTCGATCTCCTTCCTCAAGGAGTTCGGCAAGTGAGGGTCAGTCCTTTTCCTCCTCTCTTGGCCATCGTTGTTCGTCTTCTTCTTGTTTGAGTTATTTAGGGTTTTGGAAGTCGAATGCTTTCTCTTCTTCATGACTTGCCTGTCGTTGTCGTTTTTGGTCGGTGAGAGAGTAGAGAAAAGAAAGCGAACCTAGTGAGAGAGTAATCGAAGAGAGCAAGAGATAGAGATGGACCGGGACCAGAGTTGTCGAGGCTGCAGAGAACAGCAGCGCTGCTGCTGTTTGCTTTGTTAGGGTTAATGCCATCTAATTTTGGGTTGGGGCCATATCCAGTACTTTTAATGTTCTGGGCTAGGCCACTATCTTTTTAAGTTTCAGTTCATTTGGTCTCTATTCTTTATCTTCATGGTTTACACTAGGGCCAACTTTGTTATTTAGTTGTTGGGTCAGAACTTATGTTATTAAGTGTTTATGTGTCAAATGCAAAAAACGACTAGTTACTAAAAAAGATATTCAAGATTTTTTTGTAGTAAATATATAAAAATATATTTATTGTATGAAAGGAATAGCTTCTTAAACGCGATCCCTGAAATGGGGTTATGTCCAGTCTTCAATCCCTGGCTGTTGGATTAGATCCAACGACTTGAAAAAGAAAGTGGCCTCGCAGGTCATCAAACCCGGGTTAAATGAGTTATGGGTCAAAAACCCCCAAATTTGGATCACAACTTTTTTCCCCTTCCCAGACTATTCATTTGGTTCCTTTCTTTATCATCTATCTCAACGACCAAACAGATTCAAAGAAGTTCCAAATTAAACAAGGGACCCGAACCTGAAATTGCTCTGGGAGCTCGTACTCGAAATTCTCAACAGGATCATACTAAGGATTCTTTCCAAATTCTTCCTTTGGAATCGCTTTTTCATATTCATACACGTCGTTGGCATCATCAGAATCGATCTTTTCTTCTTCTTCGTCGTCATTGTTTCTAGGTTTAGCTTTGTTCATGAGCTCGATCTCCGTCCTCAAGGAGTTCGGCAAGCGAGGGCCAGTCCTTTTCCTCCTCTCTCGGCCATCCCTATTCTTCTTCTTCTTGTTTGTGTGATTTAGGGTTTCTAAAGTCGAAAGCTTTCTCTTATTCATGACTTGCTTGTCGTTGTCGTTTCTGGTCGGTGCGAGAGTAGATTAAACAGAGCGAACCTGATGAGAGAGTAATCGAAGAGAGCAAGAGATAGAGATGGACCTGGACCAGAGTTGTCGATGCTTCAGAGAACAGCATAGGTTAACTATAAGGTTGTTATTGGTGTTGAGAGGCAGTGGGTATTTGAGTTGTTCGTGCTTGACAATACCAACGTCAGTGTTGTGTAGCCCTAGTCAAAGGCTGATCATGGTTGGCAAGCTCTTCTTCCACTACCAGGTTAAGTAATAAATTTAGTGTGTGTATGCAATTTAATTAGTTAGTGATTGTGTTGCTTTTAACTTAGATTATTTAACCTTGAGTTGCCGGAAGCATCGTTAGTTCCTGCTTGCCGAAAGGCAGCAGCTGAATCTGAAGTTCTTGTTGCTGGTTACACCAGATGCTGATTATCTTATGGTGGGCTTTGATGGTTGGTTTCTATTTTAAGTTTTGGTATTGTGTTTTTTTTTTTTTTTTGCTTATTTGTCGCCATTGTTGCTGTTCTGTATAGGAGCTGCAGAATTGTGTTAGTCAGCTGTTTCAAGACACTAGGGTGCAGGAAATCAAGATTAAGATGGGCACTTGTGTGTGGATGGTTCCTTTTGTTGGCGGGAGTCTTGACTGTGTTGCTCTAGGTCAATTTGTGGCGGCACTAGAACTTAATGTGTTTTACTCTGTGTTCATTGCTGTGTTGCTTGCATTGGAGCAGCAGATGATCGTGTTTGATGGTGATAGTGTGGAGAAAGTTTATGAGTGGTCTTGATATCTGCACCTTACATGAGGGCAACAATGGGATGCACTGTTTTTGTTTTGTGCTATTGTCTGCGTATCAATCTGTTTCTTTGTTTAAGATTTGGCTCAATATGAGCACTGGGGGATGCTTATAATTATACCCTACTTTTTGCAGGCCTGCATGTTTTGTATAACTGATGTATGGGGTGTAATTTAACTGACATGTTAGAGCATGAATTTGTCTTGATTGTGTTACGATATGTTTTAAGGCTTCACTGCTATTTACAAATTTCCCAGATTTTATTCGGAGGGCATCTCTCGATTAGTAGATGGCTGCTGAGTAGTATAGTCACTGCATTGTGTCAATATATGCTCTGGCTCTATAAAAATAAGGAGTGAGTTTCCCTTTTTTTTTTAAAAAAAATTAATTAGCCACGCGTGCGATTGGTTTGTGTGTTTCTGGGATTAAAGAAAACTGGTATTGAACATCTAATAATTTATATTGGCTTCTGTGGTTGAGTTGCGAATTGTGGATATTGATTGTATCCTACAAAATAAAAAATCCTCTTTCTTGATTCTTTGAATTTTATTTTTTATACTTTGCATGGCAAGGATTGACTTTTGGTTTATACTTTTCAATGAAAATGAGCAACCTTTGGTGTTTTTTGTTGAAGTGTATGAAAAATAGTAGAAACGCGTAAATTTTAAAAATTCTTTGTGATAATTTTTTATTTGTAGAGTTTATAACATGACTAATGTACGTAATTAATCGTAGAGCCTAATCCCCAGATTCTTATCGCGAACAATGTTGTGCAGTGTTTGTTGCACGCGCTGTGGTATACGTGGGGTGGGTGGGTCATTCTATTCAAGTCGCTGATAAAAACATCCAGCTGCCTTCTGGGTGCTTCCTTGGCCACATCATACGAGAGAGGAGGGTTTCGTTTGCTCTCTCTCTTCCCGCTCTCTACTTCCAAGGCATCGGTGATGTGGGGAGAGGATAGCAAATAGAAGTGCGCAAAATCCTATTATAAATACTCCTCCGAATGAAATGATACAGCTTCAAGAAAAAAATAGTGTAAATGTGTCTCTTCGGTCTTCGTGAAGAAGCTCCCTAATTTTCTATTCTTAAAATATTTGATATGATTAGAGAAAAGAAATAGAGTTTTTTTTTCCAAAATATCCCTCAAACTATACACCTGTTGTTTACTTAGTCCTCAAACTATCAATTTTATTTACTTAGTCCTTAGACTATCAAAATTTTGGCTTCCATAAATTTCTTTGCTTGCTGCTATTTTAGAGTTTGAGGTTGTTTACATCTGGACGGGTTATACACAAGCATGTATATTTAGTAAGGTAATTAAAACCATCAAATCCATATTTAATGACTGCTTGTTGGAATCCTGCAGTACACCGCATCACACAAGAAGAAGAGATAAAGTACAACCACACAAAGTCTTCTTATTAATTTCTCTCCCACCTCAGATCTCTAGAAAGCAGATTTGGTGGCCCAAGAAGCATTATTTGGTCGCAGCTTTCCATGTCAAATCTATCTTACGCATCATTGCTTTTTCAGTTTAGAATCCATGGTTTAGACTGGTAGATTACGACTGTTTGAAGCCGTCTACGTCCTTCCACAGCAGACCAGTTGCACACTTGCTTTGCTGCAACACTCAGTCTCTCAGCAACCATTTGTTAAGTTCTAAGAAATCTGAACAATGTTGACCTGGGCTTAGAATATTCGTGGTCTTTTTCTCTTCCATTAAAGACACTAGCAAGCAAAAGACTTGTTCATGCAATCTTACATTGGCCTATTTAACGTTTGCAATAACAGTAGAAAAAAGATGCTTGAATACTCCGTCAGTTAGTCTTTAGGCAAGCTTTAGAATTTTGGGGAGTGCTTTTAGTGCGTGTGTGATTTTTTTCTCTGTGCAGGAACTATACTCATTTCACTAGAACACCTTGAAAGGTCAACTTTGTGTATGATTTTTTGGACAAATGAAATTTATCTTAAAAGTGTATCTCCGAATCACACCTACCTTAATATCGTTCTTGCAAGACAGCTGGTGCTCAGTTTCTATGCTTCGGTGTGTCCTTTTTTCTAGCGTGGGTTGGCCCAGACAAACACTAAAAAATGAACAATGAAGATTGAGTTTTAGTTTTTACTTCTTATGTAACTTATTTTTAGAAACACTGCGATCATTTATTCTGCCCAGCACAACTCCCATCGCTATGCAGCGCTGTTTGCCTTGATAATCATGTATTGTACGTGTCTTCGGAGCCAAAAGGGTCATAGACAAACACTCGGCTGAATTTAGTTTTTCGTTCACAATGAGAGAGCAATGCCTGAATATTGTCGATGGAAATTCATGTGTTACAAAAGCTACTATATGTTATGTACCTTGATGTTGCAAGAGCAATGCCTCACCACACTACCGAAGTTATCTTAGTAGACCGAGGAAAAGGTCTTGTTTTGCTGTAAAGACATGCAGCAGCTGAGATAAAATGTAGCTAAAGATGTATAGTTTGCCTTTGCTGTGCGCCTGTCTCTCATAAATTGATCTGAAGAAGGCCAATTGTACGAGTGTAATTGGTGCTTTTATATTCTTATCTTTTTCCTACCTTTCCATTGGTAAAATCAACAAAACTACTTCTTAATAAGCGGTGCTATGCAGGCATTTCAGCTAGATGTCACAAAACAAGCGAGCACCGTACTCAGAGTGGTCACAACAAGATAAAGATAATAAATAAAAAAAAGGCAAAGAGGAAAGAAACCACTCTTTTAAAAAAAAGGGCTAAAGAAGAGTTGATTCCGGTTCGCATTCAGCAACATGATGAGCACGGAGTGCTTCCTACATTTGACACACATAAACAAGTTAAGTCTGGTCAGAACAACACCAACATAAGCAACTCTGATGCACCATTCTGTGGCAGTATAATTTCCATGGGTAAGTCTATTTATATTTGGAGTATTTAATGGCTTGCAGAGCAGACACGTTTATAGCACGTTTCATTTTATTCATGCAGTTCATTGCTCAATGTAGCTTTTTCATACGTTTGCTTTATAGGTTCAACTTCAGCTTAGTCAACTGTGCCTGTAGATGAACCATGTACGCAATCCTTTATTTAGTTCATTATTTAGTAATGCTGCCAGATATGCAGTTTATGACTAATCTCCTTTTTTTTTTTTTGGTTTTTTTACATGTAGGTATGCTCTATGATATAGCAGTGGGTAGGTGTAAAACCTAACTTCTAATAAATGGGATTTTAATGTACTTGAGTAATCATACACCGTTGCATGATTGAATTATAGGTGTCGTGTCGGGTACTATGATGCCTCTTCCAAAAATTGGAATGCAACCTGTGCCATGTGAGGCGTATGTGTTGCCTGAAGTACTTCCATGACATCTTTGCTTGCCAAAAAGATTCCCCTACGAACCTTGGGGTTTCTGTTGCGCGAAAGGAGATGTATCTTTGTACCCAGTTGCCGTTTCTGATGAACTAAGAGAATTGTTCACAAGTGTGACCCCAAAATCTGCACATTTTAGGCAATACATTAGGTCGTTTAACGATGCTTTTGTTTTTACGTCAGTGAAGGTAATTCTCAATAAAAAAGTATGCAACAAATACTGGTGGAGTGTTCACATACCGCGCACAAGGACCAATGTGTCATTATATTCATAACCTTTACCCATCCAGATCTGCACTGCCATCGTCTTTGTAACTGTATTTTTATGACACAGAGGAGGAGGTGAGTAATAGAAGGGCCACTGCTACAAAATTGAACCTTGATACTATACAAAAAGTGATTGGAGCACTAGATTTGAATCCATATTCCATTTTCTTTCGTAGTCTAAGGACAGTGCCTAATCTTGAAACTTATTCGATCGAATTAAAAGCCAATCCCCAGATGGGTAGTTCTACCTACTCTGTGCCTACCGTCAGTCAAGTGGTAGCTCTTTGGACAGATAATCAGGATGGAACAGATTCATTTGAGCGTAATATTGTTGTCTACCAGCATAATGGATACAGTCATCAGGTTCGGTATCTCTATGGCTATTATGATGCTCTGCAATATCCATTGTTGTTTCCAAGAGGAAAACTAGGGTGGCACTAGGGAATTCAAGTCAAATAACCGTGGCCAATCAGAGGCTCAGGAAAGAGTCATTGCATCGCATTCTGCATTAGGAGAAGATTTATTAGCTAATGAAGCAGAAGGTAACTTTCATAATTCAGTCCTTGGATTAAATGCTAGAGCACCAGCAATAGTTATAGTCACTTATTTTGTCATGTACATACAGTGTGTGATGAAAATGCAGAAAAGCAAAACATGGTGTCATGCCGCGAATTCTATGCATATCAATTTCAGATTAGACCATCGATTGATTCCATCCTGTTGCAATCTAGACGTCTGCTACAACAGCTTATAGTTGATATGTATGTGAAGATAGAGACCTCAAGGCTAGATTTTTTTAGGATGAAGCAGCGAGAGATTCGCGCAGATCTCTATCAAAGAATAGTATATAGTATTAACCAAGGTGAAACGGCGGGATCAAATGTGGGAAAGCGAATTGCTTTGCCATCGTCCTTTATTGGAGGTCCACGAGATATGCGAAAGCGCTATATGGATGCTATGGCTCTTGTAGAAAAGTATGGCAAGCCAGATTTATTTTTTACCATGACCTGCAATCCAAAGTGGATTGAGATAACGAGAGAATTGAAGAGTTTTGAAGAAACGGAGAACAGACTAGACTTGGTTGCTAGAGTCTTTACGAGCAAGTTTGAGCACTTAAGAAAGGAAGTGATCAAAGAAGAATTCTTTGGGCCGATTGCAGCATATACATTTGTCGTTGAATTTAAAAAACGAGGCCTTCCGCATGTGCATTTGCTGCTCATTCTAAAAAAAATACAAAATAAACACGATTGAGAAATTCGATGTTTTTATATCAGTGGAGATACCAAATAGAGATAAGCAGCCGCATTTGTACACGTTGGTATTGAAACACATGATGCATGGACCTTATGGAACGCTAAACAGTGAAAAGGCTTGCATGGAAAATAAAAAATGTAAAGATCACTATCCAAGAAGTTTCACGGAAGAAACACTAATTGCTCCAAATGGATATCCAGTCTATAAATGAACTATGTATGCAGAACCTATTAGAGTTCGAGAGCACTTGCTAGACAATAGATGGGTGGTGCCATACAACCCTTATTTATAGGCTATGTTTGATTGCCACATAAATGTTGAGGTCTGTTCTACGATTAAAGCAGAGTATATATACAAGGGACATGATAAAATTCATTATAGGTTAGTCAGTTCAACACCAGATGAAATTATTGATGAGATAAAACAATTTCAAAGTGCTAGATGGGTATCACCACCTGAAGCAATTTGGAGAATATACAAGTTCCCTATTCATGAAATGAGTCTAGCAGTACTGAGTTTGCAATTACACCTAGATGGCTGTCAAATGATCAACTTCAAGAAGCAAACAAACCTTTGGACTATAACCAACAATGGTGCATACTCACGAACAATGTTGACACGGTATTTTTGGATGAATAGCTCCAATAAAGTTGCCATGGAAAAAAGACTTCTATATTGAAATTTTCCAGAACATTTTGTGTGGAACAAGCAAACAAAGGTATGGAAAGTGCAAGAGCGTGTAGATGTGATAGGTAGAATTATAACAGCTAATCCATGTGAAGGAGAAAGATATTCTATGAGAATGCTTTTAAATCATGTGTCAGGCCCTACATCATACTCAAATTTAAGGACAGTGCAATCTTCCACATACAACACGTTTAGAGAGGCAGCGGTTGCACACAAGTTATTAGAATCAAATAATAGCAATGAAGCATGCATGCAAGAAGCATCTACCTACCAAATGCCATCTTCTTTGAGACAGCTCTTCTGCACTGTGCTTGTATATTTTGGCCCTATAAATCCAAGAGAATTGTTTTTAAATTTGAAGAAGAGACTGTCGAAGGCTATATTTCATTGCAGAGTATGACTAAAGAATAGGCCCAACAAAAATTATTGGATGTAATTAACTCAGAACTGGAGTCGATGGGTCATAGCGTTGATCATTACCAATTATCGGAGCACATTATTCGCAAAAGTAAGAAGAGCTTGGTGTGTAAGGAAATTGAGGACGAAATGAATTTCACTGTGGGAGACGATGATCTAAATAGCATCTCCCTTTTAAACAACAAGTGTCAGTTTGCTGCATTCAAGACTATAACAGATGCAGTTTCTAAAGGAAAAAGCATGGCTTTCTTTATCGATGGACCCGGTAACGGGAAAAAATCTCTTCTCTACCGAGCAATCTTGGCGGCTGTAAGATCTCAGGATAAAATTGCATTAGCAACTGCGAGTTCAGGAGTTGCTACCTCAATCTTGCCAAATGGACAAACAACACATTCAAGATTTAAAATACCAATAGTCGGTGATGGAAAGCTCTGCTGCAATGTAGGAAAACAATCGGGCCTCACAAAACTATTGAAGGATACTGCTGTAAGAGGGGAAAAACTCACAAAGTTATTTCCTTGCTCTTATGAGATCAAATCCTCTTCGAATGGAGCAACCTCGATCCTGCAGCACAAGCAAACCGTCAGAGCACCCCTGCCTCTAGGCAGCAAGGGCCCTCCAATGGTTAAGTTAGTGTTGGCGAACTAGTGGATAACTATAACCAGTGTGTAAGTATGAGAATGGGTTTTTTTTGCATACCCCTAGTATTTCAGAGTCGTTTTCTTATATAGGCAATTCGTTTGCATTTACATTCCCTGCAGAATTCTCTTCTGTATGGAATCCTTCCAAGCTTAGGATTCTCCCTTATTGGGCAGCGTAGCCTGCATGATTGTGTATCCTTATTCGATAAGGATCCTTGCCAAGATGGCCACATATTGCTTGTTTGGAGTTTTACCCTACATGGGAGTTCGCTCCTTGTTTAGTAAGTTGACTGGCTTTCCATCTCCGAGTAAGATTGTGCTTATCTTCACAAGCTCAACTAACTCTGGGAATATCTTCGAATATCTTCTCCTTTCCTTATCTTCACAAGGTAAGGCCGCTACTAGGGTTTCTCATGTATCGGGCCGTCCCTTCTGCGTTATCCGACGAGCAGGTAGACTTGAGTATTTACTGAATTATGGGCCTTATTGTCGTTGGCGTACCATTCCGTGTTTCTTTCCTCATGCATATCACGTGGTAGCTCTGGACGAGCTATTTTGTTCGTCTTCTGTAGCCTTTGGAAAATACCCCGCACAATTGCTCCCCAGCTTTTGGTCGTCCATGCATGTCCGCGCAGGATGAGCTAAAGCTATATGACAGGCAATTACTGCTTCATTTATCTTTTTGTACGATCACTTTGTTTCATATTAGCGTGGTTGCCATGTGTCAGCTGTTGCGCAGTATTTCCAAGCGAATTCTCCCAGCACCTGGCCCTTGATGGTCGTTCTTGGTTGGAAATCAATGTCGTACTAACTGAGCTCTACCGACCAAGTGGAGATTCTCCCAGAGAAGTCTGCTTTTCAGAGCAGTGCTTTTAAGGGAAACTCAATGTATACGATGATGGGGTGTTCCAGAAAATAGTGTGGTAGTTTCCGCGAAGCCATGATTAAAGCTTTATCGAGCTTTTCGAAGGGAAGGTACCTGGTGTGTGCGTCCAAGAGAGTTTCACTTACAAAGTAGATTGACTTTTGCTCTGCGCCTTCTATTCGGAGGAGGGTTGCACTGATTGCATGCTTTAAGACGGCCAGGTAAAGGATCAGTTGTTCTCCTTTCTTTGATTTTGACAGCAACGGGGGCATTCCGAGATACTTTTTGAGGCCTTTAAAAGCCTCCTCCTACTCCGGTCCCCATTCATATCCTTTCCTTTTCTTTAGCAGCTAGAAGAAGGGCCTACATCTATCCGATGAGCGACTAATGAACCTGTTTAGCGTTGCCGCTATGCCTGTCAGCTTTTGCACTTCCTTGGTTGTCTTTGGGCTCTCAAGTCTCTAGAGGGCTATAATCTGATCTGGATTGGCCTCTATGCCACGTTCCGTAACCAAATGGCCCAGGAACTTTAAATTGGTTATATGAACAGCTTTGTCCTTGCTTTTCACCACCATGTCGTCTATATAGACTTCCATAGTCCTCCCAAGCAAGTCTTTGAACATGAGTGTTGCGAGTCTTTGGTATGTAGCCCCGGCGTTTCTGGGACCA
This sequence comes from Vaccinium macrocarpon, assembly GCA_022606695.1. Taxonomy (NCBI): domain Eukaryota; kingdom Viridiplantae; phylum Streptophyta; class Magnoliopsida; order Ericales; family Ericaceae; genus Vaccinium; species Vaccinium macrocarpon. Next base: position 26,145,660 of record CM040181.1, on the reverse strand, counting down.
AATGGCATGACCCTGTAGCAATACAGCCTTCGTGGAGTGATAAACGATGTCTTTTCTTCGTCTGGCCCATGCATTGCTATCTGGTGGTATCCCCTGTAGGCATCCAAAAAACTCTTTCGTTCGTACCCAACCATTGCATCAATGAGCTGATCAATTCTAGGCAGAGGAAAACTGTCTTTGGGACAGGCCTTGTTTAGACTAGTGAAATCGACACACAATCTCCATTTCCCGTTCTTCTTCTTGACGATGACCGTATTGGACAGCCATTCAGGGTAATTCACTTCCCTGATTGCTTTGGCTTCTAGGAGACGATCAACCTCTTCATTGACTGCTTCGACATGCTGAGGAGCCGACCTTCTAGACTTTTGGACTACTGGCTTGTGTTGGGGGTCTACGTTTAAATGATGATAGATTATATTGGGATCAATGTAACGACCCATGTTTTTAATTATTTTTCTAAAAATAAAGTTGAGAAAATGTGAGGAATTGATTAAAATGTTTAAGTGATAGATTAATGAGTGTGTTTGATTAGTTGGGGCCTTAGAGCAATACACAAGCTAGTACGGGGACCGGGGGTGTTATTTCTTTAAAGTATTATATGTGGTGTGAGAGAGGAGTGAGAAAATCACTTCTCATCCTCCCCCAAATTCACCAGCCCCCTCTCCCTCTTTCCCTCTCTCTACTCCTCCATTGTTCTTCATTTCTCCTCTCAAATTTCTCCAAAATCTCCACAATCCAACCCAACCCTTGCACAAATCCTTCAATATTTGATCATTGGAGCTTGAGTTCCTCTTTTCTTGGCATTGGGAAAGCTTAATTTGGTGAATTTTATAAGATTGGAAGCTAGGGCTTAAAGTCAAGTTGGGTCTTAAACTTTTCTTCACTTGAGGTAGGGAAATATCTAACCCTTCTAAGTGTAAATGTTGTGTGTATGTTTGTATAGTCATGGGATTGCTAAGTTTTCCTTATCTTGTTGATTTCTTTGAGAAAATCTTGTACATTGGTGATGTGTTGTGTTAATTTGTTGTTTGAACCTCTTTGTCCTCTTAATATGTTCAAATGGAACCAAGAAATGCCAATAGAAAGCCCCATGGATCACCCCTTGAGTTGTAAAATTTTGGATGCAGTCTTTGCCCTATCGATAGGACTTCATCCCCTATCGATAGGAGCCTTACATTTTTCGTTATGGCCATTCTGATGGCTTTCCTATCGATAGGACTTTATCTTCTATCGATAGGACCTAGCCTCCTATCGATAGGACACCTATCTTTTTTTGAAAAATTTCATGAATCGTGATCCGTTATTTGTGGCTCGTTTGTGTAAGTTGTTGGACACATGTTAGGGTCTGAGAGGGTCATTTGGACATCCTCGACACTCGAGTCAAAATCTCCTTTAGGGACACATTCGGGTAACACGAAACACGAGTTTTGCGTAAAAGTAAGACATGAAAGTAAGATGAGAAGACATGTGGACACCGTAATGGTATTAACGAGCATGAAATGAACTTAATAAAGTACAAATGTGGTAATGATGACACGGGGCCCGAAAGGGTATGCCTGGAGTGACATAAGGCCTTTATGGCATGCCCGGAGTGACACGGGGCCTATATGGCATGCCCAGAGAATAATTGAATGTTGAAAGAAATGAGATAGGTATATATCGAACGTGTAGGACACATGAGACGGCGTGTAATGCGTGTCGGTGTTAACTTAGTGCGGGGGAGAGTAAATGGAATCTAGTTAATTAAGTGACCCTTTCTAGTCTTATCACCATACCAACTCTTTCATAACTATTGTTGCATGACTTGTGCTTTCTCGTCTATCATCCATATGCATCTCATTTCGATTAGGAGTATTAGATATTTTTCTACTAGGCTAGTGAGCTCATCCTTACAATTTCAGGTACCCATCAAGGAACATGACCATGGCGTGCTTGGAGTGCATCCATGCATTGTTTTGAAAGTTAACGGAGGAGTTACCTTATCATCTTAGAAGAAAGGGTGTGACAATCAATGCCTGGCATCTCTTGGGGCATCCAGGCAAACACATCAACATGCTGTTTGAGGAAATGTACAAGCTCTTCTTCCTCTTTCTCATCAAGCTTTTCTCCTACCAGAAAGTAGCTTTCTGGATCCTGGTCGTCGAGTTGAACCTTTTTCAATCCTTCCACAGTTCGTAGGGCTGGATTCCCTCCAAAATCTTCTAATGTCGCTTGATCGGATACTTCAATGAACTGAACGAGATGTGCCTCGAGGGCTCTGTTGATCATTGAGACTAAACACTGATTTGCCATTTTCTGGTTTCCTTTGATGTGCTCAATGCCTTCTGCCCCTGGGGATTTTATCATCTGATGGTAAGTTGATGAAATTGCCTTTATTCTGTGCAGCCATGTCCTACCAATGATGGCATTTTAGGAAGATGGGACATCGACAACCAGGAACTCTGTTTTCAACACAACGGACCCTGCTCGTACGGGCAATGTCACCTTTCCCATGGGCCAAACCGGCTATAACCCGAACCCGATCAAAGGAGTTTGACTCTTTGCTAAGTTTGTCCTGGGCAACTCCATCTTCCTAAAAGTGTCGTAATACAGGATTTTTGTGCAGCTCCCCTGGTCCACCAATATCTTCTCAACGTCGTATTCCCCTAGACGTAAGATGATGACTAGAGCGTCATTGTGTGGCAGCGTTACTCCGACCAGGTCTTCATCCGTGAATGTGATTGACCGCACCGTGATCTCTTCTTCCCTAGGCCTCTTCACACCTACCTTGTACACGTGCTTTGCATGCTCGTTCTACCTTTGTACATATCTGATCTCACTTTCGGTGTAGGGGGCTGCATGGCCCTATATCATTTGGATCAGACCCTTGGGTTTTGCTAAACAGTCCACTTCCACGGTTGGGGTTGCTTGATCTTTCTTTCTTTCTACTACATACTCATCGAGGAGGCCTTCAGCTGCCTTCTCATCCAAGAACTTCTTATGCTCGAAGAAGTCTTTTGTCATGTGCCCCCAGTCTTGGTGATAACTGCATTTCTTGTTTGTTGCTCTTCGCCTTTCTGGATTTCCAGTCATTTTTCGAGGTTCGCAAAACCATGGCTTATCTCTGAGTTTGTACAACATTTTGTAAATTGGTACATTAAAAACCATGTAAATGATGTGGAAGGAATGGGTCTCCACAGCGGTCTTGTCCCTTCGGCTAGACGAACTATCCCTCCTGTTGGTGGGGTACTCCTTCTTATAACCCTTTTGTTCCATCATCTTCTTTTCTGGAGTGACAGGTCGTCCTGCTTTCTCGCATTCGATCGTCCTCGACGAGTGCATGTTGTTCGATACGTTGCATGAGCTTTGCCACCGTTTTGACTGGGTTCATCGTTAGGGACTTCCTCAGATCTGAGCTAATAGGCAAGCTCGTCTTGAAAGTTGCTATAGCATACTCCTCGCTACAGTCTTCAATCTCATTAAAGGTTTTCCAATACCTTTTTTGTAAGGACCCGTATTTTTACATAATTTTTCCGGAATAATGTTGGGTAAATGTGAGGAATTAAATTTTAACTAAGAGGGGTCAATAAGATAGTGGTAGAGTGCATTTGGGTGTGTTTAATATACATTAGAAAGTCTAGGGGTGAAAGTGTAAGAGGATGAGGGTATAAATACATTTCTTGTGCTTGCATTTTAAACAAAACAGCCCTCTCCCTCTCTCTGCCTCTGCCGACTCTCTCTCTCTCCCCTCTCCTCCATTTTCTTGCTTCAAGCTCAAAAATCCACAAAACCCTCAAGTCTCCTTCATAAACCCCACCTAAAATCACCTCCTCTATGCATTTTGAAGCTTGGATTGCACTCATTTCGCACCAAGAGACCCATTTCGGGTTGGAGCACATTGGAAGCTAAGGTTTTCATTTACCCACTTGTTTCAAGCTCAAACCTTGAGGTAGGAAGACAAATTCTACTCCCTCTAGTTGTATTTAGGTGATATATAGCATATAACTTGCTCTTGATTCTCAATTCCTTTGAATTTATGCTTGGCTCTCATGGTTGTGTTGTTTGAGCAAAATTTTGTGATCTATGAATTGAGCACTTGTTTGTTGCAATTGATGGTTGTTTGACACTCCCTTGAGGTCCATTAGTCACTCTACATTTCCAATTTTTGGCCCTAAGCTTTACATTTATGTTTGGGTTGAAATTCCACACCAATAGGGTGAAAATCTGCTTGCTGCCCCTGTTTTAGGGCTGCTGCCCCTGTTTTCCAGAGACTCTCCCCTGTTTTTGGGGTGGTTTTAGGCCACCCTTTGATGCCCGTTTGGTCCCCAATCATCCATTTCATCGTATTTTCGACTCATACCACCATTTTGAACACCGAATCCACTTCGAATTCATAAAACTAACCCTTTGACACGTGAATTAACAAATTTTATGTTTGACGTATCGGACACGTGTCGGTTGACACATTTTTGGCGAAAATGGTGAACTTTTGAAAAGAAGTGGGATTTTTGGGACTTTTTGAAAGACAATGGTTTTAATATGAACTTATTGAAAAAAAAAATGAACTCTAGAGATCACCCGTTTGGTGTCCCTGGCCATGGATGCACGGAGCCCGCGAAATCCGGCAGGGGTGCACGGAGCCCATGAAATCTGACAGGGGTGTACGGAGCCCATGAAATCCGGCAGGGGTGCACGGAGCCCATGAAATCCGGCAGAGGGATACTTCCCTATTAAAATTGAAGATTGTTTTCTTATGAAATATCGGTTGTGAAGAATTTGGATTAATTTGGCGTTTTTGTCAAAAAATTGACTTTCGATATGCGACAATGAGAATTTTGGGAACTACTCGGACCTTGGTGAGATACTTAAATTGTTTTTGGACACTTGAATATATTTTGGTTACTTCGTGGTCGAGTTATAGCCTTCCGTCCATCTTAACTTGTACTTTGGCCGTGTCCACCTTCATACTCATTCATTATGCATGTATCATGTTTATACACCTAGCGTTAGTAGAATGGTTTTCCTACTGGGCTAGTGAGCTCAACCTATCAATTTTCAGGTACACGGCATGGAGCATGAAGTTGGATGCTTGTCGAGTGACATTTACATGGAGCTTAAACATGCATGAAGTTATTTTTCCATCTTGTATTATGTTTTTGGAAAGATGGTTTTGTAACTTCAATTTATTAATCTTTTGACTATTTGACAATGTAATAACCTTGAACTTTGTACTTATGCATTCGGGTTATGGACGCTAGTGAATAGAACTTGTGTATTCGAAATGATGAGATTATATTATGTTGACTTTGACTATTCAAGAGAAATTTTGAGATCTTGACTTGTCCTACGTGGATTTTATTTACTTTTGAGTTATTAAAATTGAGGGCGTGACATTTTTGAATATTCCCTCAAATTTTCTCCTTCCCTCTGTCCCATGGTGGTCAGGATGTCAAAAGTTTTTGGTGCCGCTCGACTCGTCAAGAATCGGGCTGTGAATTCCTCAGAGAGCTGCTTCCAACTGTGGATTGAGTTGGTGCCAACTTTTGATGATACCAGCTCAGCGCCACCTTACCCAGGATTGACGAAAACATCTTACACATCAGGGCGTCATCCCTTGCATGCATAAACATCGCCTGCTCGTAGTGCTAAATGTGAGTTATTGGATCATCTATGGTTTCGTATAGCACGAACGGATTGTGCTTTATCCTGCCGGGTGGGTCCACCCTTTCGATCCATTTAGCAAGTGGGGAAGCAACCACGTGGTTGAGAGACTTTCTACTTCCCAGGCCACTTCACGCTCGTCGTGGTGTTCGTTTGAATCGGACCTTTCGTACCGGTCCCTTCCATGCCGCCTTCTTTCCCCATTATCCGAGGATTCACTTGCAGCTCTTCTCTTCCATTGTGAGCCCTTCCTGGCCGTGGAATCTGCCCTTTTTGGTGGGGATTCCCTCCCCAACCATCCTCGGTCTCTTCCACCATCCCGGGACTTGGTTTTCAGATTTTCCTCCGCTTGTCGCAAACAATCCTTCAGATTTTGGATTGCAGCCTCCTCTTGAGCGATCGTCGTGCCAGGTCTAAGACTTCTTGTTCCCTCCACATAAAACTTTCTGCATATTCCATGTCTCGCCTCACCTTAGAATCTGTCTTTCTTTTAGGCATGACGTAGCGGGGAATTCCTCTGTTGATCCCTTCGTGATTGGACCTCCGAATCTCCCCTTCAGGATCTACTAGGCTGAGATCGTTCCACACACTCCACTTGGCTTGCCAACCTCGCAGGGGGAGGCTTCTTTGGGGCGCCGGGTGGCTCTAGAGAGGGATCCGTCCCAGCCCCACTCTTCTATGGTGTGTGAAGATCGCGATCGTCCATGGATGATCTCAGTGAGGATTTTCTTCTTTCCCACAGACGACGCCAATTGTAAGAGGGGAAAAACTCACAAAGTTATTTCCTTGCTCTTATAAGATCAAATCCTCTTCGAATGGAGCAACCTCAATCCTGCAGCACAAGCAAACCGTCAAAGCACCCCTGCCTCTAGGCGGCAAGGGCCTTCCGACGACTAAGTTAGTGTTGGCGAACTAGAGGATAACTGTAACCAGTGTGTAAGTATGAGAATGGGTTTTTTTGCATACCCCTAGTATTTCAGAGTCGTTTTCTTATATAGGCGATTCGTTTGCATTTACATTCCCTGCAGAATTCTCTTTTGTATGGAATCCTTCCAAGCTTAGGATTCTTCATTATTGGGCAGCGTAGCCTGCATGATTTTGTATCCTTATTCGATAAGGATCCATATTGCTTGTTTGGAGTTTTACCCTACATGGGAGTTTGCTCCTTGTTTAGTAAGTTGACTAGCTTTCCATCTCCGAGTAAGATTGTGCTTATCTTTGCAAGCTCAACTGGACTTGGGAATATCTTCTCTTTTCCTTATCTTCACAAGGTAAGGCTGTTACTAGGGTTTCTCATGTATCGGGCCGTCCCTTTTGGGTCATCTGACGAGCAGGTAGACTTGAGTATTTACTGAATTATGGGCCTTGTGGTCGTTGGCGTACCATTCCGTGTTTCTTTTCTCATGCATATCACGTGGTAGCTCTAGACGAGCTACTCTATTCATCTTCTGTAGCCTTTGAAAAATACCCCACACAACTGCTTTAATCATTTGGGATGAAGCATTGATGGCCAAAAAATATCTATTGAGGCACTAGATGATCTAATGCGTGATTTAACCGGAAATGACACGTTGTTTGGTGGTAAAATTGTGGTGTTAGGGGGAGATTTTCGCCAAGTTTTACCGGTTATACCCAGGGGCACAAAAGAGGATTGCATGAATGCAAGCCTTGTTCGTTCTTACATTTGGCCAACGCTTACTAAGTTTAAGTTGGAACACAACATGCGAACTAAAATAGTTCCAGCTTTCAGCGACTACATCCTGCGAGTTGGTTATGGAATCGAACCTGAAAATGAGAAGGGTCAGGTAAGAATACCTAATTCGCTAATTATCACACCAACATTAGCGCAGACTAACTTGGATGATTTGATAAATTTCGTCTTTCCAACGTTCACAGTCGGTGCAGTAGACCCACTTTCCATAACAGACTCGGCTATTTTAACTCCTAAGAATAGTGCTGTCAATGAAATTAATGAGACAATGATGGGTAAATTCCCAAGAGAGGACAATGTATACCTCAGTTTTAACGAAACGGTAGACAGTAGTCAACAAGGATTAAACATTGATTTTTTAAACTCGATCTGTCCCATTGGAATGCCAACACATCGCTTGGTGTTGAAAAAGAAATGTCCAATAGTGCTTTTGAGGAACATAAACCCGTCGAAAGGACTGTGTAATGGTACTAGATTAATTTGTTTAGACTTTCAATTGTCATTGGCGAAAAAAAAAAAAAGCGATATAGTTTTTATACCTAGAATTACTTTTCAGCCCAATGACCCTCACCTCTACCCTGTGGAATTCTCGCGCCGCCAATTCCCCATTTGAGTTTACTTCGCAATGACAATAAATAAAGCACATGGATAAACGTTGAATACAGTTGGTGTCTACTTACCCGAACCTGTCTTTGCTCATGGCCAGCTTTACATAACCTTATCTCAAGCAACAACAGCAACTAAAATTAGGGTCCAACTTACGTAAATAACATTTGATTCATTATCATCCTATTTTACTGTAAAGATAGTGTATAAGGATCTGCTCAACGAAGCACACAATGTCTGAGAATGCACATTGGCTTTTTTGTTGACCCCAACATCAGACTTCTATGCACTTGCTCAACGAAACACACAGTGTCTAGGAGCGCATGTTGACCCTCTTTTTTCCAAAATGAAGCTTCTTCTTATAACTGTTTCAGAGTATATCCTGCTCATAATCTCAGTTCCAGCTATTTTTAAACCGGAAATCTAACACTAATGTACATGTTTAAAATGGTGGAAACAAATATGTCACCACCAGCACTGTAACAACAGTAAATTAAAAAGAGCACATAGACTTAACTGTGAAAAGGTTGGGTAGTATTCTCTGCGAGGCAAAATTGAGTCGAATTTGCCGCCTTCTGCAACTTGCCATCTATCATTACTTTTGGGTCCTGGTGCAGCTGCAGTGCAAAGCCATAGTTAATGCTTCTGGCTGAATTGACCTCAGCTGCTGCCAGGATTTGATGGCAGATTTTCGTCTTAATCACAAGATTACTTTTGATATTTTCCCTTTAATTAAAAGTAGCTTGCTCCATCCTACATCAATCAATAGTCATTACAGACTGGCTCATAGCAGATGATCCTACACAAACATATTGTAAAAGGAAAATAAAAGGAATTATCAGCCATTGTCACAGAACAATACAAGGAACACACAGCAATTCAGACTCTCAATTTATCTCTCTACAGCTGGTATATTATTTAGTTTTTATTTTTTGGATTTAGGTTCATTCACTTTCGTTACATACTGCTGCAAGTGTTTTAACTTCTCATATACATTTTAGGTAACGATGGCCACCAATGATCCATTTGTGAGAGTCTTCTTTGAAAGTCATGAACCACGGCTTCATGCAGATGGTGGAATGTTCTATTTGCACACTGCAAGAGGCAAATCAGACCTTATAGGTGTATAAATGCGCCAGAACTCTGAGAGTTTAACGTACGAGGCCTATCCAGCCTTTGTGACAAAATATTTGGGCAAATATCCGATGGGACCAGTTAAGGTGTGGGAAAATAAGGATGCTTTCACTAAGTGGTTGGATTCTTTTATCTACTACTCTTTTGTGATGAGTAATGACCAAGGTATTTATTTTGTTCGCTAAAATCATTGTATGCACTGCTATGCAAAGGAAAAATGTACATTCTGTGATTCATAATTTTTCGTTGCTTTGTTATTGATAGTTTTACCCATCTATTATTATAACTTAGGAGTGTATCAGCCATGGTTTGTGAAAGACATACCAACCCCAAATGCTTATCAGTTAACGGTAATTATTACAACCAAAGGCTATGCTGTTAAGTAGTACCCTCTCAAAATATGCGAATTAACCACCGATTATTTATGAAACTCAAGGTGTGCCAATTGGATTTGAGAAGTTTTTCAATCAAGAAAATGACTCCTTTTGGATCATGTTAAAGAGTGGAAGTAAGGTTTGGCCAATGCGCATAATCAATAACAACTTCCGGGACAATTGGTTTTCCTTCTTAAAGGACCATGAAGTCCAGTCAAATTTCAAAATAGTGTTTGGCTGCCAGAAAAAATGGATATTCGATGTGTATGTGTTGAGTACCAACTTGGCGAGGATTATGCATTGTTGGAATACAAAAAATAAATTTACATCTACATTCATCTGCTGCTGATTGTAAGACCCTTACCACATTACAGTTTCATATATTTAATTATTGTTGATTTAAGATTTGTATTTACTCTTTCTTTGGCCACCCATGGTATACATATAGTAGGCGTAATCAGTTGTTAGTTTAACACCTTTATTTTCCCTTTACTTGGTCATTTGGCGCATAGGTATCAGGAAGATTTCTTGCACTCCCCATGCCATGCTAACACAATTTAGTGCCAAACTGTTTGGCTTCATGTGCTTATCAGAGGCTCATATGAGAAAGGTAATTCCTACCGTTTTCCTTTACCCAGAACATAACCCTAAATCTTATCAAAGTCGTTTTGCATTTGCATGATTTTAGGTTCTCGAGCAAAACATGAATCAAATTCTACGAGATGGTGAACTAAAGAAGATTGTGCTGAAAACCGATGCTCGAGAGTGGCACATTCCCTTTAGGCATGGTGGAATTGCAAATCACTGCTTCACTCGATTTTTATTTGAGCACAACCTGTCACAGCAAGACTTTGTATTTGTTGGTGTTTCACACACTGGTATTGTTCAAGTTATAGTGTTTGCAATGCATGGAGGTGAAAGGATGCTCGAGTGGTACTGCCAAACACTTGGTTCCTACTAGACTGAAATCTAATATCCAGAATTGAAATGTTATGTATTTTGACTTTACTCTTTTGGTCTGTAATATATTCAGGCAAATTAATAACTATTTCCACTTTTGGTTTGTAATATGTAGAACTCAGAACCAATATTTGGTATGCAAAAAAATGTCGCACCGCTTTTGAGCTGCAGCATTGCTGCAGCGTTCTATGGTGATCAAATTTGTGTATAAGAAGCTAGGCTATCATTTTTTTGCACTTCAAAATTTAGCCCAACAATTCATTACTCCTTGCAAATAACCTCACAACAATTCTGTTTGGTTATCGCCAAAAAAACGTCTCTGCAGCTCCTAAAAAGCAAAAACAACAAATCCTATTGAAGTTCGCTCTACCAGCTCTTGCGTTTTTTAAACAATAAGTTTTATCAAGGGTCCATTTTTTCAGAGGTTGCAGTTCCACTTTGCCAGCATTCTTGTTGCAGTTCCATTCTATCTTCTCAGGATTCCATTTTATTTTTTTTATAGCTATATGCTGCTGTCTTGTATTCTAAAAAACTATCAAGAGATTTGCTAGACCTAATTTCAGATAAATACAGTCAGGTTTTAATGTTGAATGCAAAAACTTTCTGTTGAGCATGCTTGGCCACTATAAAAAAAAAGTATCGGATCAATCTAACCTACATTAAATTCAAGCAACTACCAAGATATATATATATATATATATATATATATATATATATATATATATGTACTTGAGCACACACCTTGGTAACTGAACGCTTGGCTAGAAACGCTTATCACTAAACAGCGGTGATAGTTTCTGCAAAAATTTACTGAAGTGATTATCTCCACCGGCTGTAGATAGTCAACAATAACTACCGACACCTTTATCAGTGTTTATAATAAGCAAACAGAAACTTACCAAAAGGAGAGATACGCTTCCTTCTTTGACAATCAGCAAGAGCAACAAACACACAATCAAACTGTTTATCACTCTGTAAGTTCTTCTCACTTTACTCAATAAATTTTTGGTCTTAGGAGTATGTTAAGATCTTAGTGCATCATTATCTGTTTGAAAACTGATTATGGAATCCAATGGACTATAGTGTGTTTCATATACCCACGAACTATATTATTGCCTTTGAGAAAGTGAACGCACACCAATTGTTTGTGTAAATAGTGCTGAGTGAGCCAAGACATAAGAAATCAGTGCCTTTGCTATATGACTAAACACATTGACTTGGCCTAATATTTCTGTCGTTAGATCATTTAGTCCATGCAAAATTTCTGCACTGCTTGATTATCCACCAATGTTAATCAACTTTAGAACACTCTTTCGCACTCATCAAAACAAATTTCTCATCCACAACAACTTTTAGGTAGCCAACCAAACTTGAACAAAAAAAAAAAAAAGAGATGACGAATTTTCCGAGATATAATAGAGTAAGAGATGTACAACTGCCATACAATTTAAGTAAAATAAAAAAAAGTACAAGCAAAAACCAAACAGAGCACTTTTTTAGCTTATGCCTATAGCTAAACAAGAATGTTATAGATTTCAGATGTCGAAGCATATTTGTCCTGAGAGAGACATAACCATCGAAAAAAAGCCCTACACTATTGAGGTCATGGTCGTGGAAAAGGGCATGCCACGAACAACATCCAAGATCGCAAAACCATATTAGCGCATACTGCTTCAAGATGCTAAGGTATAGTCCTAGACAAGTTAAATGCCTAAGTTTTTTTATTGAGTAAAGATCCAATCACAAAAAAGCAAATATCCAATCACAAAAACTAACATTGACTACCTTGCAAGGCACCAAGATCCAAGGCACAATCTTCGGTGAGGACATTGCCATTCTGAGCAACACACTGAAAATGTTCCAAACGTACTCAATAAGCAATGCTACTGTTGACACACTTGATGTGCAGCATCGATTTGCGGATCACTGTTTCCAGCTCAAGATAACTGCAAGAACACCGGTACAGGCAAAACTGGTTGATGGCCTCACTATTCGCACGCTGAAGTTTAACTTTCTCCTACATCAGATATCGGAGCTATAAAGGATGTGGACACTAAAATTGGTAAACCAAGTACTAAGTTTGTTCACTATGGATTAAATATACTAAAATTTAGCTTGACTCTGATCAATGTTGAAACAGATATGCTCTTTGCAATCCTTGAGGTTGGGCCAAGGAAACCCGCTAGCAATTCTATGATTGCAGATCTTCGCATCATAGATCAAGGGTACTTAGTCTGCCATTATATTTATGCAGCCAATGTTTGATATACTAACCTAGGTAATCTTATTGTATTAACTAGGTTTGTCCCAACTACTGTCACCCTCTGGGATCAGCTTAGTGACACTAAAGCAACGGCAATCTCCAACCTCCAAGGTCCATTTCCGATAGTGATTGCATATCGCTTGAAGCTAGCAGCAAAAAATGGTATTCAAATACCGTACTCTTTAAAAATTGTGCATGCATTACCATACACGTTGATATTGACTGCAGATTAATATTGCCTTGTGCTGATGTACTGAACCAATACACTTTGTCAATTTTGTTCAAAGTTAATATCAATTTACAGCTCTCATGCACTATTCGTTATAATCTGAGCCTCAACGTGGGCCATGCCTTTAGGTACTAATCTTGGTACAAGAAATTCAACTACTTTCATCTTCAACCCACCAATCCCAACGACAGCTGCCCTGTAGGCTTGGTAATTTTAACACTATCAATGTTATATTTTCTGCATTAAGTATTGGTAAAAAAAACTGCTACACAGGTGCAAAGCTAATGCAGCAGCTATTAAGGAATTGCCTGTTGGGATTGCACCAAGGTATCAGGCAAGCAAGCAAACTCCACCGCCAGATGACAAACTTGTAAAGATTGAAAACATCCCAGCTTTGGTGACAAAGGTACAAAGAAAAGCAAAATCACCTTTTAGCAAACTTTCTATTACTGCTGGGGCTAAGTCCATGCTTAAACATGCAGCCAATATACATAGGCGTCAAAGAAACTGTCCAGCTTGTGGAATTTAACCTAAGATTTGTCTATGTGGCATGCTCATAGGAGTATAGTAGACGGCAGGAAAACTGAAAAACTATGACGCAAAATTGAAACCTTCACTTTGGCAAAGTGGGAAAAGAGTTCATGGGAGGTAAGCTTGATGACGTAAGCCTAGTCAAAAAAATAGTATACCAAACTTCTAAAAGAACAGTTGAATCTCCCCATGGTCCCAAAAAAAAGTGAAAATGCTACACACTAGACAATTCCTGATCAAGTTTGCTAGTTTAATACTCTGTTTGTTGAAGGGACAAGGGAGGGGGGGAAGGAAGGGAAAGGGAGAAGGAAGAAGGAGTTTGGTAGGGGACAGAGGGGATCTTGTCCCTTCCAAGCGTCATAGCTTATCTCACCCCCACACCTTAGGATTAGCTTATCCGGGTGGGAAAAAATACCTCTTTACCCCACAAAACCTTTTTTGTATTCCCAATCCAATGATTTGATGAGGGTAATCAATTAATTTTCACATTATCCCCCCACATCTGGGGCCGGCACCAATTTTTGGGTTGCCCAAGCCAAACCCCGAGCTTGGTTGTGCACCTACTTTCAAGTCATAAAAATAAAAACAATTCCAAAAAAAAATTAAAAAAATATAAGCATACCAACTGCTCTCAAGCCTATTGCATCTTTTGTTGCTATACTTTTCTATTATGAGATCGGAATGTTGTTTTCGAAAACCTCAAACCTCAATCTGTCCTTCAATTTCTTTTATGATCTGCTACCACCACCACTACCTTCGCCGCCACCATCACCCCCACTACTATTGATATAGCTTTGGGTATGTTCTTCTTGTGCCATTCGTGGTCTTAATCAAAGGGAAATGGGGGGCGATCACACCCCCCAAATTGAGAATGTTTTATGTTGTACAAACAATTAGCCTTGAGTATCTGGAAGACAAAACTATAAGGATATCACACATGGCCTTCCTATATAGACGCCAATATGACATCATTCCTAAGCGTAGTTGTTGGCCATAACCAGGACTCCATGTATAAAAGTCCTAATGAAGGTTAGATCCCAAAATTTCATACTCAGCATTATTGATACTGTCATGTTAGATTCTTAGGACCAACACCGATACTTTTAGATCACCATTATTAAGATTGGTCTTATCAAGCAACAAATAGTATCAGAAACTAGGTTCAAAACTTTTTCAACCCCTCTATTTAGTCTAATAATATGGTCAAGATCCTTGAAAGATTGTTGCTTATGTCCTCGTGAGTTTCGTGTCATTTATCACTTCGGTTGCTTGTTCTCTTTAACCAAAAAAGGCTAATAACTAATAGCAAACTTTAACGTCTTTATATTTTTCCAACGTTACCAATAAAGTGAATGGGTGCACTAATTAACATATGCACTACTCGAGTATTCACACTTCTATATTTACTAGTTACAATATAGAAAGAAACTAGTTATTTCCAAAGTTTCCAGGGGCTAGTGCAAGGAGGCTGTTGAACTCATGAAAGGCGAAGTGTAAGACTCAAGACATTGAGCCTTAATCCTTTGCAGTTTTGTATTTTTTTTTATTTGTAAACAATAAAATTAAATAAAAATACCATAAAAAGGTGGATTATGTTTCCATGGCAAGAAAGAAAAGTTTGTAGATTAGTGAAGTCTCTTTATGGCTTAAAACAAGCTCCTAAACGGTGGCACGAAAAGTTTGATAAAGTTATTCTTTCTAATGGTTTTAAAATAAATGATGTTGATAAATGTGTTTATATTAAACAACTTGATGGTGCTTGTGTTATTCTTTGCCTATATGTGGAGGACATTCTTATTTTCGGTACTAATATTGATGTCATTAGAGATACCAAAAATTTATTATCTAGCAATTTTGATATGAAAGATTTAGGACCTGCAAATGTTATCTTGGGTATTAAAGTCCTAAAAAGTGATGATGGAATTGTTTTGACACAAGAACATTATGTTGATCAATTGCTAAAAATGTTTAATTATTTTGATATGAAAGAAGTGTCTACTCCTTTTGATCCTAATGTTCACTTGAAGAAAAATTTGGGTGAGAGTATTTCTCAACATAAATATTCCCAAATAATTGGATCTTTGATTTATCTTTCTAATTGCACAAGGCCTGATATTTCTTATGTTGTTTGCAAGTTAAGTCGTTATACTTGTAATCCTAGCTTAGAACACTGGAACGCAATAGAAAGAATTTTTAGATACCTAAAAGGTACAATAAATTATGGGATTCACTATTGTGGATTTCCTAGTGCTTTAGAAGGTTTCACTCATGCTAATTGGATTAGTGATTCAGACAAAACTAAGGCAACTAGTTGTTATATTTTTACACTAGGTGGTGGTGCAATAGCTTGGAAATCTTCTAAGCAAACTATTATATCTAGATCCACGATGGAAGCTGAATTTATTGCATTGGATTTGACTTGTACCGAAGCCGAATGGCTAAGGAACTTATTGATCGATTTGTTTGTGCCTGATAGTCTTATTCCTGCAGTTTCTATACATTGTGATAATCAAGCTGCAATTGCCAAGGCTGAGAACGTAAATTTTAATGAGAATAAGAGACATATCAGAATAAGGCACAATTTTATTAAACAATTGTTGTCTCAAGGAGTGGTTGCACTCGATTTGGTGAGGTCTAAGAAAAATATAGCAAACCCTTTTACTAAAGGCTTAGCGCGAAGGCTAGTCTTTGAATCATCGAGGGGAATGCGACTGAAGCCTATAAATTAGTCACCTCGACGGAGACCTAACCTTTGTGATTGGAGATCTCATGAATAAGGTTCAATAGGTAACAACTAAGTTGAATGGTGACTAGAAGGAGCACTAAAAATTAGAGGGGAATCCCTGGTCCTATTCCTATGGTGATAGTGCTCATGCTATGTGCATGCTATGTGACGATAGGAAGAGCTTAGCTCTGAATGTGTCCAAGGTAGGATTTCTACGGGGTGTTGGTTACTAACTACCCTTGGACGACACACCTATATGAGTGTGGTAGTGGGGTCGCTACTGTGGGAAATGGTTTATTCTCTAAAGACACTCATAGAAACGAGATATGTGCGCATGACTGTCTAACGCGCAAAAACATTCCAGAACCATAATGTTTCTCGTACTGTGTGTGTGGTAGGCTTAAGTTTGAAATCAAGGGCCTAGTTCAAGAATTTATTCACTACGTTTCTTCAAACTAAAACTTGCTAACACAAAGTGTAGGTTTAAGTCTAGAAGACACCAATACCCATTGTGCAGTAAAAGCACTCTTGTAAAATTTTAAATTATGTGGGGGATTGTTGTTTTAATTTAATATTTTACATTTATATTTTATGGAGAAATTCCAAGTAAATAATTTGTTGGAGACATAATTGGAGTTAGTTTTTTACATTGACTTGGTCTCCTAATAATTCTCCAAACAAACCATTTTCCTATTTTAACTATAGCAGTTCCTATATAATAGGATTAGTTGGTTTGTTAGCAGATAACATCTTATATTCCGTTGATCATTAATTGGTTGTTTTTTTCCAATTATCTCTCCCCCAAATCAGAACAACTCCAATAGCTACTAACGTAAACCTATTGGTCATATTCTATAAATTCATGCTTTGGGTTTTCTACTCAGAGACAGCAACAAGTGATAATTCTCTTCCTCTCTTCCTTCTGATATAAACTCATTGGTTTTGATACACCATACTGCCATACTTTGAAAAACAAACCGAGAGCCTTGATTCTTTTCGTTCTTTATTTAATCAATTTTCAAGTGCTCTATATTATCTACTTCACTTCTTCTTACATATTGTCGTACCTTTAATTGTTATTCAGTTTATTTAGATTTTGAGTGTCGGGAAACAACTTGGTTTATGAGTTTGCTTCACTACACAGAAGGAGGCTCGTAGGTCATTCTATCTTGGGGAAAGAGCGTCATTCAACCCCGTGCAGGAGGGGATGTATTTTTCCTAAGGAGAGCGTTATTCGCGTGCCTCGACCATAACCCCACAGGCTATTCTAACTTCTCTCTTTTAATACTAATTTGCATTTGGTTATTTATTATTTATTGGCATTTTAATTTCAACAGTGAATCGTAATTCTATAATTTCTCCAACATTAGATACCGGTAAAGGCTTGATTGATTCGTTCAAGTTCAGTCCGTGAATAGAACTTGTCAAGTCTTTAACAATATCTGACTCAACTGATTTTTATCCAGGAACCCTTAAAAAATAATCTAAATAAATCAGCAACTTCCATCATTCCTGTGAGACCCCGAGGTAAGTCTTACACAATAGGGTGTTTGTGATAGGGTGTGAAAGTAGATTTATTGCAAAGCAAAAACAATTTTGCTAAATCTTTTGGTGTATATAGTGTTTACATCTACTTGAGCAATTAATTTTAAATCTTCGAATTTTTAATGGTGCTCATCCGTGCCCGGTGCTCATGTTTTTCCATGTGCAATTTTTATTGTTTTTTGAATGGCATGCAAAAAAGATTGTATTAATCTTTGGAAACAAATTGCAAAAATTAAATGAATCCCAAAAAAAAGCATCACAACGCAAAGAGAAATCATAACTAATATACCTTCACGGACCCAAGGGGAAATAACAAGATTAACAAGAAGTCTACCATTACACTGATACAGCCCAATTCGTGTGAAACATGTAACATCAAAGAAAAAATACAGACAGAGAACATTCTCCAACCAAGTTAATTCCCAATTGCAATAGCACCAATAGATAGCACCAGCAGTAGCAGAGCATTACCAATTGTGAGAAAGCAATAGCATCAACAAACATCATCAACAGAATATTCAGCTTCAGACAGTATTAACTAAACGATCAAGTGCAGCATTAGCAACTTCAAGTATTGTATCAAGCAAGTCAAGCAACACCAGTAGCTTCCAAGTAAACAAACATTCATAGTTGAAAGGCAGCATCACAGCATTTCAGATTAAAAGGCAGCATCAGTATTAAACAAGCTTCAAACTCAAGCTTCAGGAAATGACAAAAATCAGCAGATTGATGATAATTTAATGCAGAACCTCTAGCATACAGTAGCAGCATCCGAAAGAAGTATAATCAGACTTAGTTACGCTCAGATCGATGCATCATCAGCGAAGAATCCATATTCAGAAGCAGCAGCAAAGTGATGGAAATAGTAAATGTATAATGTATCCATGTTCAGATGCAGCAACAGAGTGAAAAAACTATAATGAACCAATCACAGGAGCAATCAGAGTGAACCAATCACAGTAGCAGCAACAACATCAATGTAGTAGAACAAATGACGACTTGAAGTGGACCCAAGAGACTGAGGTGGACCAAGACACTGTCCCCAAAAACCAGACTCGACTGAAGGCTTAGCCCAGAAACACAAATCAAAACACAATGAGTTGAGGACGCAAACCCAACCAAACACAAACACCGACCCAAAATATCCAAACGTGACCAAAAAAACGCACTTGTGGACACAAACCCGACCCAATGATCTGTGGACAAAACCCAACCATACACAAACACCCCATGTTTTTCCATGTGTATGCCACATGTTCCATAACGGCAGCTCAGTTTGGCCCACGTATAAGGATCGCGCTGTGCCGTGCCAAGCCAGAACATTGTCTGTACCGTGCTGACCTGTTTAACACATCTAGTCTACAGGGAATAGTAGGCTCAAGTCATTTGTTGGTGAATGTGCCTACTGCCAAGTAGGGATGGCAACAGGGCAGAATGGGGACAGATTTGACCATCCCTTCATCTAATCTCTAAACCCCATATCGGCCTCCGTCCCCGCCCCATTCCCCAAACGGGAATCTTTTCCACCTTCCATCCCCACTCCTAACAGTGATCCGGGATCCCGCCCCGATCTGAAAGTCACCAAACCAATAAAAAAATAAAATTAAAATTAGAAAAAACACCCCCTAGAGTAGGGAGGCGCTGCTTGATTATGTTTGAGAATGTGAAATTGAAGTGTATTACTATGTATAAAGTAATTAATATATATATATATAGTAGGGAAACCCTAATAATTAACAATAATTTTAGGGTTTTAAATGTGAATAACATATTAAATTGTAATAAAAACCGGGTCAGGGAACGAATTGGAGGTATGTAAAACCACACCCCCGACCCTAATTTTTTATATTTTTTCCTTCCAACTATGATCCGATCCCCGAAAAAATCCCCCAATCTCCAACCGAATGGGACGGGAACGGATCAGCTGAAGTTGCCATCACACTGCCGAGCAACCTCAGAAGGCAATCACAAGTTTGAAGAGATCTCATTTAGTAGTAGGGAGGTCGCCATCATCTCAAGAGACTCTTTGGCAGCACTTCATTTTTCATTTTGCATTTCCCATTTCCCATTTTGGTTGTTTGGCAATCCCTAACCGTGGAGGCACAATTTATTAGCTAATTACTTATATGCCCTCAATTTTTTGATCATGGGTATTTTAATTGTCAAATTATATTTGTTTTCTTTCCGGACTACATATAAATTTTATGATTATATATTTCTATGTCCATCACAAAATAATACTACTTGTAAAAAAAAATTTAAATAAATAATTAAGAGAAAAAAACGGAGAATTTCAAATAAGGACCCAATTTTGTGGAGTGGAATTACAAATTTATATTTTAATCAACAATATCTAAAAATAATTATGAATGTAAATTAAAGAGTTGTTCATAAACATATTATAATATCATAAGAAAAAGCAAGGGCAACATATAAAAAACCGATTCATAATCTATTTTCATCATCGTGCTTCCAAACACTATTCTGTCGCAAAATTTGTTATACACAGATCTCTCAAACACTATAAAAATTCATAATCTATTCTGGTTATAATATAAAAATCTACAAAACAAAATTGAAATGCAAAATACAATTCATAATTAGGCTCCCAAATACGACCTAAGTCGTATAGTTTTGAGGGATTGCAATCATCCTAGGTTGTAGACAAGTACTCCCTCCGTCCCATAAAATTGTATCACTACGAAATTACGTGCAATTTTCAAGCTAAAAAATAACGTGTTTACAAAATAATTTTTTAGTCAATATGGATCTTGTTTGATAGATCTCATTGAGAACTTTTATACGATGCAAAAAAAATTCAAAAATTATTTTGGTAAATACATTATTTTTTAGTTTGAAAATTGCACGTAGTTTCGTAGTGATACAACTTTATGGGACAGAGGGAGTAGTTACTCCCTCCGTCCCAATTTTATAGTCGCTTATAGGAGTTTGTGCCACTTTTCAAAGTGTTATATTTCATAATCTGTAATATTTTAGGTGATTTTAAACACTATGTTTATTAGATTAAATCAAGATCTATCAAACAAGATCCATATTGCATATAAAATGTATTACCAATTGAAAGATATAATCGTTTTTTTATCCGGTTAGGATAGAACGAGAGACTATAAAATTGGGACGGAGGTAGTATAATGCTTTCCTACTTTTGAATGTTGCACAAGTTGTCGGTCGATGTCTAGAGCTCAAGCCACCATGCTCCCAAGTCCCAAATGAGCCGGTGTCATTTTCCTTGATCAGTGAGGGTGCTCGAAAGGACGAATTCGAACTCCTTCGGCCAAAAGGAAGATTATGGTTTTTTGTTTTTTCGTTTCGTTTTCATTTAAATTTTTTTGTATTTGTTAGTTTCGCGTCAAGATTTTGTGATTTCTAGATTTCTCTCGGCAAGACGAATCTAACAAGTATAAATTTATGGTCAAACCAACTATTTTTCTGAATAAAACGGAAATACTTGGATTATTGGTCAATAATCCAAGTATTTTGGCTTTATTCAAAAAAAATTGAGTTTTGACCATAATTTTATACTTGTTAGATTCCTCTCGCTGAGAGGAATCCAAAAACTGTAAAATCTTGATGCAAAACTAACAAATGTAAAAATAATAATAATAATAATAAAGACGAAAAGAAAAAGCCAAAAGACCATAATCTTTTATTTAGCCAAAGGAGTTCGAAGCATTTGACAAGTATTTAGCGAGGGCACCTTTAGTCTTCAACAATTTATATCGGGGCAAGTCCAATAATGGTAGGCAAATTATGTAGTATGCAGTGCACATATTTATTATAGCTAGATACTTTTTCTACCAAAGCTCCGATAGTTATTTTACATACTATCATCTATTATTGTATACATTCTTTTATTTATCATTCCTTCATTATTATTTGATTAGTTTATGTGAGGAAGGGAAAAGAGAGACTGGGTGATAAGAAATAATAAAATAAGTAATAGCTAGTGAATAGTACCTCAACAAATAAGGAGTTGTTTGTTGAGGTATGGTATTATTCATGGATGCATTTTACCTAGTCATTTATTGAGTCTCTTGGGGCTTCGATTTGACTCTTGGCTAGTTAAAATACCTAAAAGAGAACAAATGGTTAGGCTCCTATGCTCAAAATACCTAAAAGAGAACAAACGGTTAGGCTCCTACGCTTGTCCTAAGGGCAGGCAAAATGGGCTCTAAAAATAACTCTTAAGTGAGGCTCTCATTTGACTAGTCATTTGCTCAATTATTGTCTTCAATGGGCTCCCCATATAGATTTCTAAGGGTGTCACGGTCTCATAAGCATGACTTCTATCACATTAGCTGAATTTCGGTAGCACTGTAGCTAGCTCCAAGTGGGACCCAAAGTCTTTAAACTATTTTTTAATATGAAATTTTGAAAAGATAAAATATTTTTAGCAAGCTCTTACTAACTCATTGAGTGCATATATCCTCTGTATAATTAGCAAGCTTTATGAGTGAAAAATGGGCCCAATTAATCTTATATGTACACCTTAGGATTCAACTTAGGAGCTATTTTTAGAAATCTTATTGTTGATCACAAGGCTACTCAAATTTTAGACCAATTTTAACCACAAAATACATTTCATACTTTAGCTATCTACTCCTATTTTTCTATTCAAATATCTTCCTAAATTTTTTTATTTATATATTTTATTACTTCAAACAAACAAAAAAGGTTATTACTTCACAAAAAAAAAAATGTTGAATTTTATAAATAATCCTGTATTGTATAATTTAACTTAATGTGGGCTCGTTTCATCAAGAATCTTCAATCTGTAGGGAAAGATGATCAGTGAAGACAAAGGGGCTGAGACTTTGAGCCACCTGAAGTCACTGCCAATGACGAACGCCCAAGAAATGGAAAATCGAGTGAGAACGTATTTCTCGGAGAGGGGAGCAGTGAGAAAAGTGCAGGAAAAATTATTAAAAAGTAAAAACTGAATAGTAATAGGTGCTTAATTGTACCCAATTATGCTCTCTAACTTGTACTTGTGGGTCAGTTTAAGTTGTTACTTAGAGCGGATTAATTAGTTTAATGTGTTTGTAGGCTTTGGAGATCAATGAGTCAAATAAAGTGCAATTTAGAAGGAAACACATTCAATCCTGAATTGAAAAGCAATTTGGACAGTCTTCAATATTTAGACCATATCTTTTAACTTGAGTGTCCGATTGAGGCAAGGTTTGCATCACAAAAAGAAAATTCAATTTCCTACAACTTTCCTATTTATGAGTTTTTCAAATTCCAATGTCTTAAAGGTCGAAATTGGACTGAAAGCGGGTTGTAGAAGACAAAAACGTGATTTTTGAGAAGTTTGGTTGAGATTGGACTTCCTATACTTATTCTTTTACTTGGACTCCAAGAGAGTTGTGAGCACTAGGGGTTCTGAAGTTGGAGAGAGGGTTCATGGCCAGCTAAACTCCTCATCTAGGGGGGAGATGAAGCTGATAAGCCCCAATATTGTATATATTCGAGGTTTATCTAACTCATTTTGCTCACACACACGCGCGATTTTGCGTCTTATATGTTTGATATGCGCATAGTGTCGTTTTTTATTAGTTACAATTGAAACACATCAAATAAGTGCATTTTGAGCGCATTGGGAACTGTTCCAAGTAACCGTGGGCCGCGTGCCCTGCGGCATGCCAACACCGGGCCTCAAGAGAGAAGAAATGACAATCCGGCTAAGGCCCGGGACTGCGAAAAGTCACCAGGTCAAGCCGGTGGCTTTGAAGCCGTGTCCCACACTCACCGAGACTTCTTGTGAATTTGGGAGTAAACAAGCATGCATGAGACCAAGGAACACCTCCCCCGAGAGTTACACCACACATTTACATATTTTGGAGGAAGTTCGGAAGCACACAAGACCAAAGGAGTGACCAAAATAAGCCAACACATCATCAAGCAACTTCTGGATCGATCCAAAAAGGCAGTGGATCGATCCACTTCATCAAGAAATGCACCAGACCCTCCTGGATCGACCCAGGATCTTAGTGGACCAATCCACTCTTCAGCAAATGTTGCATAGGCCAGTCTGGATCGGTACAGAATCATGGTGATCGATCCACTGTCCTTCAAACACCATCAGACCTCTCTCGATCGATCCAAGATGGGTGTGGATTGATCCATTTTCAGACAAAACTTCACCAAACAATCCTGGATCGATACAGGTTCAATGTAGATCGATCCACACTAGTCCGAAGTTCACATTTTGAGTATTTTTTTGGACTTTAATTTTTTGGCACCTTTTTCTCTCTTGTGAGAGCTTTATAGATATTTGTAAGAGAGAGAAGTGGATGACTATAACTCCTCTCTCCTTCTCTCAAACTTTCTCATTTATTTTCCTAGCTAGGTATTTGCTCCTCCTCTCTTCCATGGGAGAACCTCCAAGGTCTCTCTCTCTAGATTTCTCATGTAAGTCTTTAACTTCCGTTAATTTCACATTTATTAAAGTTGTTGCTCTTATTTAAATCGTTCTAAATATCTAGTTTGTTTTTGTTTTCATCAAATTTTGCATTTCCTTACTTTCCTAGCTTAATCCTTTGAAAACCCTTGTTTTTAGTAAGTGTTTGTTAATTTCTCAAGCATTAATGTTGTAGGTACACTTAAGATCTTCCTTAAAAATCAATTTTTAGATTTATTAAACATGCTTTTGGTTTTCTTCAAATTTGTAGGCTTTATTTCTAGCATAATGTGAGTAGTTTAACAGGCCCAGTCATGGGATGATTAACACCCATGACTCAGGGTTTAATCCATCCATCTCGTTCATTAAGCATGCATCACTTGTTTACCAAAAATTTAGGGTTTCACTTTTACGTACCAAAGAGTGGATTTGTTAACCCCTTTGATCCCACGTAACCGGGGGTTTCACCACTTAACACGTGAGATGCTTTGGGCGGTGTCCTCCCATCCATTTGCAAAATGTGCCAAAAACCCCTAATCTTTGATAAAAATAAGTCTGACGAGCTATTGGTGGCTTGACAAGTGTCCCCTCATTATGCAAACTGCCAATGTACTGTGACAACTTCTTCATGGAGACACATGTCAAAGCTCAAATACATAAAAGTGCACCGAGGACGAGCCCTATCCATGTCAGAAAATACTAAGTTCCTATAAAACCATCCAGAATTTGAAATCAATGGCTTAGAAGTGAATCTGAGCCATTAGTTTAAATTCTGGGCACTTTTTGAGTAAATTTTGTACGTATATGACACTGTTGATCCATGTCCTACAGAAAATAAAATATTTGTTTTTGCGGAGGGCAAAGGCACACCCCATAGAGCACTTATATCACCAACAAAAACAATGGAAAGTCAATGGTTTGCATTAAGAGTGCATATATAGAGTAAAAACAGCCACCACAACCAACGAAAGAAGACACAGACGAGGCATATAACATGAATAGAAAAAATGATACATTCTTCAGTTGTCATTGCCAAAAATAACACTACACAAGGCTCTCAAAGACTTGACTTACAGGTATATCATATCTGTATATATAATTTTTCCCCAGGTTCACAATGAAGTCGATGACAAAAGATCTAATCAGCCTCCATAAATAGTCTGTTTTTTCAAATTCTTCTCATTTCACAAATCAAGAAAAATCCAAGAAATAGGACCTTCAACACTATTCAGAACATCAGATTTACACACTATGGCTTACATACAACTTAAGGGGAACATTGGTCAGCCCCTCCCAGCATTACCTTGCCGTTGGTTCCTAAAGTAGCTGAGAAGAGCTTGAGCCTGCAGCCAACCAAAAACTCATTACAAAAGTTTCCTAAAGTAGATTATGGATGAAATTGTTTTCATTTTCTATGTTATCCTTCCGCTTGTTTCTCCAATTTTCGGAAACTTTTCTATGTTATCCTTCCGCTTGTTTCTCCAATTTTCGGAAACAAGCCCAAAAAAAAAAACCTATAGAAAAATCATCATTTTCCCATTGAGCAAATAATTATCCAGAAATTGGGAAAAAAACTTTTTGCGGGTGTCGTGAGGAGTGCACTGTCCAAAAGCATTCTGTAAACCAGAAATTGGGAAACAACTTTTGGGGGGTGTCGTGAGGAGTGCACTGTCCAAAAGCATTCCAGAAATAGTTTCATAAATAGTTCACCTAGCAAGTTTTCTGCAGTTGCAGAAGCAAACCAATAAATAAGTTTAAAAACATTCAACGTTTTTATATCGTGTTTCTCTTTGTGCAAATTGTTATCAGCCACGTCTCTTTGGGAATTAAAAATAAGTCGTTTTTGGAGAATTTTCCCAAAACTACTTTCCCGAAATGGTTCAAACAAGTATTCTCTATCCTGTGCAAGATGAAAGCATGAGTGAATATTTATCTTGTGCAAGATGAAAACAAGAGTCAATAGTTCCAAGAACACATGCCATTTTATTGTTGTTTCTTTCTCACAAATGATACAGAAAACTTGTTCGGTAAATTTTTTACCCTAAGCGTTATCATGATGTTTCAAGCAACACCCCAACTTTTAGGAGGCACTTTAACATCTGTAAACTTTTAACAATAATATTTTCCAACAACACCGAGAACAACATGAATGTGAGTGTTTTTTAACTTTCCAGTGGCATCTTTATTGTGGATTTTTTCATACCAAAGAGAGCATTACCTTTTCTTTCGCTCGCGGGGTGCCTGACTGCGACAAAGCCACTAAAGGAGGAACAGCTCCTTCCTGAAGCACCGTACTACAGAACCTATTGCTGTTCGTGCAAAGATGTAGAAGAGCAGCAGCTGCATTCTCTTTCCCCCTGGCAGATCCCAACTCAACAACCTCAACCAGAACTGGAATCCCTCCCTCCTGACCTATAGCAGTCCTCCCCTCCTGAATAGTAGCCAGATTTGCCAAAACAGCCACTGCCTTGTCCACCATCCCGGCTGCCGGATCCATCAACTCCACAAGGTGTTTCACAGCTCCTGCCTGCACAATCCGGCCCTTGTTTTCGTGAAATATTGACAAATTAAACAAAGCCGTCGCTGCATCTTTCTTCCCCCTTGGAGTTCCGTTCCCCAATAAATCAACCAACGGTCTAATCGCTCCAGACCTTCCAATCCTAACCTTGTTATCCTCAATCACTGAGAGGCTAAAAAGGGTGGCCGCAGAATTCTCCTTAGCCTCTGGGCTACCCATCTCCAGAACATGAATCAGTGGCTCAATTGCACCGGCATCGGCAATAGCACTTTTGTTGTTATCGTTAATCGATAAATTGAGAAGTGCTGTGACCGCATTTTCCTGAATCCCTGCATCATTTGAACGGAGTAGATCAACCAACAAGGCAATGGCCCCACAACTAGCAATTACGATTCTGTTATCCATGTTATGCTTTGCAAGTAGCCTAATTTCAGCTGTGGCATTCCTCTGTGCATCGAGCGAAGTGCTCCTCAAGTCCTCAACAAGGTTCCTGACTTGGGCTTCAACTCCAGAAAGATCGGGCCTTGTTTCAAGGGAAGGAGAAGAAACTATCCGCTGAACAAGCCTATCAGAAGGGCGGCGCCACAAAGGTTGGGTTCGAGTTCTTGTTTCCAATCGCGGAGGTAACTCGGTGTCCCTATGTGGGGTGGTAGTCAAGGTAGAAGCAGATTGTGACTCCAACGTCAGCTCTCCAGAAGCATCGCTGTTAACCTCTTGTGACATATTCAAGTTAGAAAGTGAGCTGGAAGCTGAGGCGGATCGATTATGGCCCTCAGATGACTGTCCATTATCCCCACTAGCCCTAAAATGATCTGTTGTTGGGTGTAAAGTGGGGGATTGGCTAGCCGACTCCAAACTTTGCTCTATTGAACTAGTCATTTCTCCAGACCGTGAGAATCTCTGGATATCCAAGCTGTGCCCATTTCCAGAAAGAGAAGGAAGGGCACCCTCTGAAGACGAACGTGGATGTGATGGTGAAATTCGCTGTAGGAGGGTCCCACTAGAGGAAATTAGGTTTATTCGAGGTGAACTGGTAATCCGAGTTGACTCAGGGGACACAGGTTGGTTGAATCTTGAATTATTCTCCACGTGTGCGACTGATGAACGCTGGTTCTGGCACATTGACTTCGTGGGGTCAGGCAATTTTACATTGTTTGTATCACACCAATTTGCGATAAGCGCCTTTACAGTGTAATTTGGAATAAGATTGGTGTGGCTCAGAGTTTGCCGTGTCTTAGGGCAAAACGTAAGCCCAAGATCAATCCATTTCCTTATAAAAGCCCGTTCATAGGTCTGGCCTGAGGCCACAATTACCGGATCGGTCATCAGTTCAAGTGAAAGGGGGCAGCAGAAATCAGCAGGTATTGGAACAGGGTTAGTGCTCTCAGATTGTTTCATTGAAACAAGCCGCTCGTGCATGTGGGTGACAAGAGCAATCATTTGTTCAAAGTATTCCGCATCCTCGTTATTTTCAGCTTGTTCAGAACTCTCCTTCAACTTCTCAAGGGCCACAGCCTCAATCAGAAGTTCCTGATTGGACTTCAAGCACAGACGATCAAAAAACATTTCTAGGCTCTCTGAGCTGGGTCCAGAGCCATCAACTTGCTCCCTCATTGTTGTACTAATAATACTTGATGTTTGTTCCAAACCCACTTGTTTAATTTTCTGGACAAAAATCTGCAAACAGTGGTGCCAAGAATTCAAAATCATGAAATGGAGTACCTCACAGATCTTTCCCATCCAATCCAACAACTAAAAGAAAAAAAGCTCGACGTTTTATTTAACAAATATTCAGTTTTTGTGCGCCTGCAATCCTCTCAGATAGGCTTCCAACCCAGAGTGCTAGTGGCCCGTTTGTTATTACTTATAAGAAGCAAAGTTATTTAGCTCATTTGCTTAAAAGAAAACCAGTAAATGGATTTGGTAGCCATTGCAAATAATCACTTATTAGACTAAAAGTGTGAAGATTAGCATTTTTACTTGGTCAAAGCTATAACCAAATAGCACTCAATTCCAAGAGTTCCTTGATAGAATTATTAAGGGCAAGTGCACTCATCTAATATTACGCTATTCTACAGATTATACAACCCAATTGATTGAACTTTTTTTCAAACTTCAAAAAAAAAAAAAAAAGGAACAAATATATTACATCTTATTTTAAGTCTTCTATGACTAATAAGTAATAATCAATCATAATCTAGAAATCCAACTCACATTATAGGTGATAACAAATGAGGCCAGTAAGCAAGCAGCCAAGCACTAAATTGGAAAATGCAGTAGGCATTCCAACTAAGAATCAAGTCCAAGAGGGTAAAATTTCAATCCGGAAAAGAGAAAAAAAGAATTACTATACCTCAAGAGACGATGCATTCAATTCAACAGGGAGATGTTCATCGGAACGTTTCAGCAGCTCAAAAATTTCCACACCAGAAGCCCGAAGCTTTGTCATCGATGATTCAACTTGCACAACCTACAGATCAGATCATCCAAAATTAGACAAAATAGAGCTGTCAGCGTGGAAATGCTCCAAACTTAACCATTTAGCATGCATTTTCACTCTCATAAGTCAGAACAAGAAACAGGATAAGCATTATCCTAGCCTTGTTCGTTTAGTAGTTTTAGTTTAGTTTAGTTTTGGAAATATCCCAGCAACAACTAAGCAAAAGCGAGTCCTAAACTCATACACAGATGGTTCCCCACAGCTTAAGTTGAATTTAAAAAACCTTACTCTTTTAGTTTTTACTAGGGAAGAAGAGTTCAGAATGGGAAACTAATTTCGTGGAGGAGTACAGCACAGGTCACCAATACCAACACAAGTACACAACATAACCAAATCTTACCCTTGAAGGTTATAAATCACATAGAGAATAAATGTCAACTGCACAAGGGAGAATGCATAAAAAAATCAGCTAGAATCAGGTTCATCAGGAGAAACAAAACCATCACCTAAAAACTGAGCCTCAAAAACATCAACAAAAATCGACTGGAAGGCGAAATTGGAATTGGACCACCATTGTTCAAGAGTTGTGATTAGGGTAGAAACCTTACTCTAAAAATAAGAGAGGTGCAAATCCAGGAGTAAAAATTTCCAAACCAAGGGGCAAAGGGAAAAGTTCCTTGCAACCAACTAGCCAATATTGAAGACGGAACACAAAGAAGGAACAAAATGAAAACAGGAACAGTATCATCACCGCAGCTGCCATCACCACCATTTTACCACTGCCTGACTTGTCCCATTACCACCACCAATCATCAATTCATCATTTTTTTCACCCCCTCTGCCCTAGGGTATTGAAGTCATATATACAAGGCAAAAACTTCAACCATTTGCAAATTCAATTACCGTTCAATGCGGTCAAGGAAACTTCCAGCACCCCATATCCACCACACAAATTTGATTATTCATCAATTTGAGTGAATGTACTGTTCACCCTCTTTAAATGACAGTGTACAAAATCGGACTCAGAGAAAAACGGGCAAATCTCGTTGACACCCTTTTCTCTTATGATAGATAGCTTTCCCATACGAGAAATGAGAACCACAACCTAGCCCAACCCAACCTGACACAACCCAAAGTAGGAACAAAAGAATTGTCTGTCCAGCGCATACACCACTCTTGCAGTGAACTTCCAATGCCATAATCACGATTTCTCTCTCTACATCTTCTATCATTCTGCTATTGCAAATTTCCACCAGTATCATACTACCAATCCTGCAGCCTAAGAACCAACAAAAAGTATTCAAGCTTGCATACAACCACCTTCAATTGACCATCACTTGCGCCACTACCAAATTCCTCTCCAAATGAATCACGCCATTGGCTATTCAGCATTGCTAACTTAAACCTATTATCACCATTCAACAATATCTCCAACTCCAACAGCATCCTGCATCCACAGCTTCTCTATAAATTTCCAATAATATTTCAAGGCTATTACTGTCGGGAACTCTTGTCAACTAAAAACCACAACAAATCTCATGTTTCACCACCTCCAACAACCATTCTCTGAAACCTACTTATCAACAAATATTTAAATCCAGTAAGTAGCTATTGATTGAAGACAAACAATTCAAAGGAAAAGATATGGAGTGCGCAAGTGACCCAACGGAACAAGATGGTCCTTTGCTTCCAGAATAAGATTGTAAAGCAAAATGAGCTGTATGGCTCATATTTTAAACTATATAAACAGGATTCACACTCCAAACCCCTACCCCACCCTCCGAAAAAGGACTGATAAAAAACAAAAGACTATGGATTTATGTACTGACTGAAAGCTCAATATTTACTAGTTAATACTGGAATATACTGCAGTCTAAAGACAGGAATGCTTATCCAACAATTGCTTGCAGTATTTGAGCTCTATTGGATCGCAGAGAAATATATATATCGGCTTTTGTAAAATACAAAACATAAAACTTCAGAAATAAAGAAAAAATCATACAAAATTTATTTTACTCCCCAAAGGCTGCCAATTTTCAAATAGTGCCCTCAGCTCACTGACAGAATGACCCAATTCTGCAAATGCCTTTTGGAGCACTTCTTCAAACGTTATATCAGCTTGTAAAACAGCATCAAGCACAGGCTTTAGCAACTTCAATATCTCTTCAATCTTTTGGTAGTATTTTCTAACAGGCTCTTCATTTATGTTCTCACAAGATGATAAGCGGAAGTACAAAGAGATGTTGTTGAGAAGAACTTTCAACAACGATATCTCCATCCGACCTGTCTCAAGAGCAGAACAGAATAACTGATTAGTGATTGGTCTGCACTCCAACATAAAAACAGCAAAACTGCTCCAAAAGTACAAGTGAAATTGCAAACAATATGCAAACATTACATGGAAAATCTAGCAAGGTAAAATAAAAAGCCCAGGGAAGTCTAGGAACACACCCAATTACCATCATTCTTACAAAAGCAACTATGTGGCATTCTTACAGCACCCTTTGAAGCACGTGTACTTCTAAAACCCCAACGTATCCGTACCGGTTACCGGTACTTCATGGGTACTTCAAAATACGTACCGGGTACTTTTGAGTTTAAGGGTACTTCGTCGGGTACTTTTTTGAGAACTTTTGGATCTCTTCATAAAGTTTTCAAAACTTCAGGGATCCTGCAAAGAAAAAAACTCAAATTGCTGGCCTTAATATGCAAGAACTCAACGGCGAGGGGACAGATGCGACTTCCCTCAGTTGGTTTGGGTGGCATATCCCATTGCAGAAGTACCCCTTTTCATAGATCGAGACCACGACTCAGATCTAGAGCTTGATTTTGGAAATACAAGGGCAGGGTTGACTAATCTTTTCTATAGATCTTCCTCTAGTGACTGCAACTCTCCCTCTCACACATATACACATTATTTCTACAGCCCCTTCTCTCTTGTCATTATGTCAAAATCTATTCCTTTTTTCATTTTTTTAGATGAGCCTTGAAATATCTTTTTGCTCTCCATCTTGAATCCTATGATAGTTGCATGCACAAAAATTAGGCTATTGCATTATATTTCATAGGAAGATGAGTCCATCAAGCAGTATGGGCTCAAGTTCAAGTGCTATTAGCTTTTGTTATCTTGCTTCTATCTATAAAAATATGTTATACTCGTTATATCTAATGAATCGTGCCAAAATTGTAAAAGGATATACATTATAAAAAAAAATCGCCGTACCCGTACCCTACTTTTTTGTGTTGTTGCCGTATTCCGTACCAATACCCGTGCTTCCTATATAGCACCCTTCCTCTATTACCTGAGCTTCGGTACAAGTGTCCCATGTTTTGTCTGATTGTCAGGTTTCTCCAATTCTCATCTAGAATATTTGGAAATAACACAATAACTAGGGTTGTTCAGCTGCCCGACCCGCCTGAAGACCCGAACCAACCAAAAAGGGGGGTCACGGGCAGTTTCAAGTGGTTCTATTGGTTGGATTCGGGTCCAACTTTTTGAAGAAAAAAAAAATTACTGCAGTTGGGTTCCAGTTTGGGGGACCCCACCCAATGAGACCAGACCCAGCCGAAAAAGATTCAAACCCCTAAGAATTCCCCTATTTTCGTATGCCTCTTCACTCATCAGTCTTCCACTTTTCTTACCGAAAACATCTCTCTCTCTCTCTCTCTCTCTCTCTCTCTCTCTCTCTCTCTCTCTCTCTCTCTCTCTCTCTCTCTCTCTCCGTGGCTAACGGCCATGGGATGGTGGTCGAAGCTCCTTCACTCTCTAAATCAAGCATAGGTTGTCTCCTTCACTCTCTATGTTCTGATTTTGGACCGCGTATGAGATTTGCGAAAACCCTAGGGTTTCATACTAGGGTTGTATGTTTATGCATGTATACTAGGGTTGTGTGTTTATGCGTGAATATATATATATATATATATATATATATATGCACGGCTGCATGTGTTTTAGAGGGGAGGGGTGACTGGGAAGAGACCTATTGATTTCCCCATTTTTTGCACAACATCATACAGCCATGCCCACCAGTTTTTTTTTCCAACAACCGGTTCACCTGCCTAAACCTGACCCGACCTGAATAACCAGGCGGTGATGTAACTTGCTTGGAGGCTCCAGAAAGTACAATCGTAGATGGACCAGACTAACACAAATCAAGGCCGAAACTATACAAGAATCAGATTTTGGAACTGATTCTTGCAGAATCCAGCAACTAAGGCTCAAAATCCACAAGCTATGGAGCTCAAAACCAAGCCCTGAAAGGCAGCACTCTAAGGCTACAACAGAACACTAAAATCTAGAATTTCATTTCAAAAAACTCCCTTACAACCAGATTACAGCCCTATTTATAGATGTTCCTAAAGAGGTTATTTCCAGGTAAAGTAACTCTGTCTAATATGACAAAATAGTAGCAGCAGAAGTAGCAACTTGCGGCAGCTATTTTTGACAAGACATGGCTGCTGCTTAAATCACAACTCCCAAGACTTACCTTACATCTAAGGAACTAAAAAATACACTAAACTAAGAAATCCCACGTGCAAAATAGGTAAATATCCTATTAGACCATAAAAATGAACACAAAACAACCTACCAACCACTTTTCTTATGGCTGGAGCGTGTTCCCCTCATCCTCAAGGATAGCATCTCTCGTTCGGAACCCGATCAATGGTCGGTAGGGTCACACCCGAACCCGACCCGTGTACAACCCTAACAATAAAAATGCTATTCTCATATAATTCTTGTAATTTCTAAGATAAATGGTGTTTTTCCAGGTGCCATAGAATACTCCCCGTTTAGCAGGAGAGAGAGAGAGAGAGAGAGAGAGTGATAACCTTGAATTGCACAATAGGTTTGGTACATGAATGTCCAACTAAAGTATCAAACACCATCCTATACCATCAGTGTGAAGTGTATAACCCCCACCCCTCTTCTCTAGCTGCCATTCTGTCATTCCAATATTCCTGATAACCGAACAAATCCAATCTAATTCTTCTAGCAATTATAACCATCTACATCCACCTCACCCAGGCACCCATGGCACACCAAAATCTCCAATTACAATACCTTGCACACTCCTACACTCGCCATCACAATTCCTAGCATGAGTCATGACTGCTGCCACCCAACAAACACTAACCTCCCTTAAAACATGATGTGCACATGTATCTAGAAATGGTATCAACTGGTGCAAAGAATTCTATGCCCACAAGAATTCAGAAATGATTAGATTGCTATCTAGTGACTAATTTTGATTTATTGGTGGCAAGAATGTAGGAGTGGATTATTATGGTATGAGTCATAAACTTGTGTAGGTGACTGAAGGTCTGGAAGGCACTGGGGCCAGTTTGGGATCAGTGATGCTAGCTCGCGCTGCTGGAGGTGTAGAGTAGAGAGACCAATGTATTGTTGTGTATTGGGTGGTTAATGAATTAGTATCTTGGACCATGGCGAGAGTCCCCTTTCAGGGATACGAGATGATTTGAGGCCAATACGATGGAGGATTGAGGAGTGAGGATGGGTGGAGGGTCCTCAGAGGTTCATCTTTAGAAGGTTCCAAGCCTATGAGGTCAATAGGATGGGAGTCCATGACATATTGGGGCCGAAGCACAGTTGCCAAAGGACGGAAAGATGCCCTCAGTGGCCAACCTAATGAAAGGTGCTAACCAATGAGATCTACACCCCAAAGATCAGTGATACATGGAATTTAGTATCATGGACATTACGGGCAGCAACAGTGTTCGGGGAAGATATGTTAAGAAAATGTGGTCCAAGGTTGTCACAAGGTCAAATGGTAGGCACACTGTGAAGCCTAAGGACCTATGTTACATAGATCCCCCAGTTTTGGCAAAGTGCTTGTGTAGCTTACCTTAACCTTCCCCACCTTCCCTTCATTTGAAATCCAGCCCGTCATGGCTACAGGTGCAGGATACATATGGGATACAGTTGTTGATTTCTCACGATATGTGCTCTTATTATCAGGAAAGTCTGGGTGAATATACAAAAAGAGAGTGGGGATTCGTCCTAGGAGGAGGAATCATATCTGGTATAAAACCAAATTAAGCACATTTGAAGCATATCAAAACATGTTGCAAGTAAATGGAGGGCCAAATCAAAAACTCAATTTTCTCAATGAGCAAAGCAACTCGCATAGATGGAACACGTGTTGGGCAATGTTGTTTTAGGGCACATCTGTAAGAGTGATGGAAAATGCAAACTAATGCAATATTTGTTTTCTTTTACTTTTTCCCTATAATTGTAAAGCAATTAACTATCGCGTTATTTTTACAAACTGGGCTCAAATAAGGGCAGCCCAATAAAGATTTTTTGTCAACCATGTCTAATAAAATGTATGGCTTCCATACACCCTCTTTTCTCACATATTAGACATTTAGACTGTTTAGGCTGGTTGCTCATAGAATGCTTTGCAATTTATGAAATAGTTGAAGTCTAGTTTGGTATGTATGTGTGTTTGGTGTAGAACGTAAATGTGAAAATAATTTTAGGCGAACATTTTAACTCAAGTCCATATAGAAAATCATACTATAAAATGATTCTTTAACATATTCCCATATTCGTATCCAAATTTGGACCCGTATCAGCATATCATCTATTTTTTGGTTTAATCCCTGATGTGTCTTACCACTCAAACATACATCGTTGTAACATAGCCAAGGACTCATTCTTCAGTCAATGGATCTCCCTATCTTTATCACCGAAGGCAGAGGCACAGTGGATCAAGTGGGGGTCAATTGACCCGCTAGACCCCACGGTCCCCACTGCCCACCAAATCTTGCCATTGTTATTTCAAGTTTTTATTTCATTTTGTGTGTTTGACCCCATAATTACGATTAAATTGCCCAAGCATGAAGCATCTCCACTATAATTACATAATTATCCCCTTTTGACTTTAGGGTTTTGCTAATAACTACCCAATTGGCAGTTCACCACATACCAATAATGCTTAAAATGTTAGAATTTTAAAACACATCATGTGAACAAGGTTCTAAAACTCGTTAGGCGCTCCCAGGGTGGCCAGAAACCTTCTAGCTTCCAGGGCCCAGTACTAAGCGCCTAGTCGGGCAATTAGTCGGGATAGTCATTCTAGTCAAGCTAGTCGGTGAGGGTCCTTCTAGCGCCTAAGCGGTGAGTACTCGGCCTTCGAGACCTTCTTTTAGAACACTGCATGTGAATATCAAACACCACAAATTATAGACTCTATACAGACAACAAAAGGCACTTCTAGTGCACTAACCATCAACCCTAAGAAGGACTATTACCATTTTCCAACACTAATATATAATTATTTTTTGATTTGCTTTTAGTAAAAGGCCAATTATGTTTATGGATCTTCAGCCCAGTACAAGAAAATCCTGGCTCTGTCTCTATCTATAAGATTGGTATGAGGTCCAACCCCTAAAGGAGGGTTAGGCCCTTAGACTAATCCCTTGAACTCAAAGTTTCAAACCTCTAATCAAGATCCTCATTGGTCCCAAGCAACTTGAGCCCTACGGCCAACCCAAAGTGTTGGTGATGACTTCCGGGATGGGTACGCCTCAATGGAACCATTGGGGTTAGGAATTGAATAACAACAATTGATTATGCAAAGCTGAAGGCACTTAATGTCTAAGGGCTCCTTAGCCAAGGAGCTAAGGATCATGGCTGAATCAAGTCCCCTGAGGAATGGTTTATTAGCCAAAGAAATGGGAGCATAGCCATGACACCGAAGTCATAGAGAGGACTTGCCCCTTAGAGTGGGGCATAACAATGTAGATCTCCTGAAACCTCACGAGGCTGGCATGCGGGCCTATATTGAAGGCCTACCAAGCAGCCACATGATCCTTCCACGTGGTGGAGGGCTGTAAGGTAAAGTTTAGCCAAGGGGCAATTTGGTCATGACACGTGGCGGAGCTAATTCCTCATTGCTGTAACTTGCAAGTGCATCCGACAAAGACGATCTTGAGTCACTGAATGGTACAACCACTCTGATCCATCTAGACTCCAATTTCTATTCTGAATTTTCTGATTGATAGCTTGAGTTATAATATTTATACAACAAATGCACTTTAAAAATATAGTTCTTGATGCCCATGTTACAGAATTAAGTGACAAACCAAATTGTATGCAATTCTACTGTAAGCATCACTGTGCATAATTATATCCATGAGCAATCTTTCATCCAATCACTAGGTGTTTTGTGTTGTGCTTTTAATTCTTGCTTTTATAACCACCTGTCTTCTTGCAGTAAACTTTCACATTTTGTTTGAAATTTTCCTTGAAATGGACAAGGGGTCAAGATTGTGAGTGATGAAAAAGAATGTAGTGGAAAGATGTTACCTGGTAAGTTGGTATTGATCCCATGGCTCAAAATAAGGATCAATTGGCACCACTTGGGTCATATGTACCAGGTAGAGATGTAGGAGTTTTTCTTTGAGGTGCTTACCCTCTTCAGTGGAAGGAGAGACAGTTAGATTCTGAATTACAAGTCTAGATCAAGGTTTATGCAGCACCAACACACCCAAGTGGTCTCCATATCCATGTTGGACAAGCAGAGAACACCGACACGTGTGGACACGCGGGATACACACGTTCAATTATGGATATAATAAAATTATGTAGGAAACATGTCTAGGACACGAAAGCAATACGCGGGTCTCTTTTGAGACATGTGTAGGGACACGATGTCAATTTGTGGTATGGAAGACTTATTTCAGTGCTAGAAAATATAACAAACTTCTCAATTTGTTGATCTTGGTTTAGTTTTTTTTTTCTTTCTTTTTTTTTATGGATTGTCTCTTAACTAAGTAGAAACAATATTAGTTTTCACTTCTTTGTGTTAAATGTTGCTTTCCATTAGTTTTTTAGAGCTAGTGAAGACACTATTAGAATAAATAACAGTTTACAAATAAAAAAATCTATGAACTTTTATTTAATTTCTTTCATGTCTCCTACATGTCCATGTCCCCGTTTATTTAGAATTGTCGTGTCATATTCACGTGCCCATGTCCGGGTTTGTATCTATATTTGTGTCTTGATTCTTAGATGGCATGGCATGGACAGGTAGATGGGTTAGTAGGCTTTGGCCTCTCTCTTTTAACTGCAGCTAGGCACAAGGATTCAACTTGATTTGGTTTAGATGGTTCACTTGACAAAGGGCTTTCAAAAGGAGAAAAATGAAGATAGTTACTTCTTTGCTTAGTTGGAAATAGTTATCCTAGAGATTTAAATTGGTTTATGACATGGCCGAAGAGGGAAAATTTGGACAACCTGTGTTGCAGAAAAGTAAAGACTCTAGTATCTTGATCAGTTTTTCTTGAAGATATTCTGAATATGACTAGTACAAAATTTGTCAGTTCAATAGTTTAGCCTGTAAACCAGTTAGTTTTACCTTTCTAAATTCCCATCGTAATGCATAAATACCAAATAACCGTAACATAAAGTAACAAAACAATCGGACGCAACAGTTTCTTTTTAACTTCACCACTTTTTCAGAATATTCAGCATCACAACTCACAAGGCTTTGTTTGGAACATGGGAAAAGAAGGGAAAGTTTAAAAATTTCCCCTCCCTCGTTTTATTTGAGAGAAGAGAAGAGAAGAGGAGAAATTGGCAAAATACAGTATTGAGCATGGTAAATAAAGAATTCCCTCTATTTTTCTCACACTTTCCTATATTATTTTCTCTTCTCTCCCCTCTCCTTACACAGGTTCCAAACAGAGCCTTAAGATTACATAATAATTGGACCATGACAGTTTTTGTTTACCTTTCCAATGTGGAGAAGAGAACAAAAAACAATATGGAGAGTAAATAAAGACAGGGGGTTGCAAAGGCAAAAAGATGCACTTTCTTCTTAGTTCATCTCACAGCCTACAGCCTACAACCTAAAGACATGAAAATCTGACAGGCCGAAAGGAAAAGTCAAATCAGGTTATAAGGGCAAAACCTCGACCGGTAACTCCTCCTTACGCGATATGCAAAATCAATTCATAAAACCTAACTATAATCGAAATCAAACCTGTTTGAAACAACAGTATGAACCAAAATTACCAAAATTGAAGAGAGGAGGAGGGAGCTAACCACAGCACAGTGGATCCAAGAGAGAAGTATGATCTCCAAGTCCAAAACCTTCACCAAACAAAAACCCCTGAGATTCGAAGTTAACGTTAGGATTATAGACTTGCGTGAAATGGAAATATAGTTTTACATACATATATATATATACATAAATACACAGACAGAGAAAGTACCTGCGATATGAGTGCTGTGATTGCAGACGGTAGCCTAGGGTGAGCTCAGGGAAGAGTAAGAGGAAGATCGGAGGTGACCGGCGGCGGTGGTGGCCTGAGGGTGGGATCGGGGTAGAGGAGAGGACTTTTGGGAGTACAACTTGAAGTTTCACCGTGTGCCTTCTCTCTCTCTCTCTCACTCTCTCTCTCTCTCGGTTTTCCGATCTTTTTGCTCTTTTTTTTATATATATATATATATTCCAATCTACGTATAGTTACTACTACAACTCTTGTCCACTTCATATTTCCAAAAAAAACATTTAAAAGAGATTCTTTTTTCATTTCTCATCTCTCCAATCATTAATCATATTTATAATTTATCTTTATACTCATACTCCTCTATTCAATCATTATTTTCATTTCTCTCTCTATCTCTCTAATTATTACACCTCTCTCTAATTATTATTCTCTCCGTCCATTTTTGTTTGTCATTTTTTGATAATCGTGTCAAATTTCAATCGTTCATATCTTTTAATATTGATCTCCAAATATATGCAATATAGATCTTGTTTGATAGTTCACGATTAATTCTATTATGCAAAGTTTCTAAAACCATGAAAAACATTATAGACTGAAAGATATAAGCAACTTAAGACGTAGCAGAAAATGGAATAACTGACAAACAAATTGGGACGGAGGGAGTACTTCTTTAAAAAAAACTATCCAAACATTATCTCAAAAATATTCTTCTCAAAACTCTAAACCAAATACAGCGTAAATTCTTTTTACCAATATCATGGATGGGTGAATTACATTTTGCCACCTTCAACTAAATGATTTATAAATTTTTAACCTCAAATTACAAAATCATACATCATACAACCTTGAACTACAAATAAATTGCTTCTGTCTGACTCAGTAATGTAAAAGAGTAGAGTCCACCTATAGCGCCAAGTAGGGGCGTAAGTGAGCCAAAAATTGAGGTCATGCTCGCTGAGCCAAGGCAACTTACTTAACAAGCCAAGCCTATATAAATGAGTTGAGCTTTACCGAACTCATTTACTATACGAGCATAAAACTCGAGCTCGACTCTATTGCTAAACGAGCCGAGCTAGGCCACGAGCTGCTCTTAAGTAGCTCAGTTTGTTTGCAGCCCTAACAACAAGTAACCTTTTAACAGAAAAGGTACTTGTCTCTTGTTAATATGCACAGGGAAACTCCTAAAACAAATCATTTCCCTACAATTCTACTCTCCATCATTCTCCTTTGAATGAGGAAATCCTTAATGGAGTAATATTTCTACCTAAAGACTAATCATCTTTGCGAATTTCGGATTTAAAGACGGCAACTGAAGTACAGGCAACCTCAGGAAGCCACATTCTAAGACTTGAAGGTATGAAATTCAAACCCTAATCATTAGGCATTTCTTTAGATAAGGGTTTTTTTTTTTTTGGGGGGGGGGGAGGGGGATTTGATGGACTTCGCCTCTGAGCGTGAGTGGTAAATAATAGTGGGTTTAGTTTTTTGTATCTAGATGCCCAATTGTTCCATTTACAATTTTTTTTACTATCTATATGTTTAGCTATATGTGTAAGACTTTAATGCTTTCAATGAGGCTCATACAAATTTTTGAAATTTATAATTAGCAAAATGTACATTATCGCTTTGTTCAAACCAAAGTCAATAACTTATTTTAAACCTGTAAGGGTTCACTTTCATCTCTCATAAATGCAAATACCAGCATTATTGGGGCAATATTTGGAAGTTCCAAATTAGAACCATAATAATTTGCAAGAAGCGACTTAAAAGTTTATACTGTCAAACTTTGATTGAAATAGATAAAGCTAACCAATTTGAAGTGTGAAATTGAAAAGTGGAAAAATAGAAACCTTGCTAATGTTTTATGTTAAAATGAATATTCACAGCATCTAAACTCCCACAAGTAGAGCCTATTATGGGCACGAAGTGTGACGACAATGTTTATATACCTATCTATCAATTTATATCTATATCTACAATATAAAGAGCGAATTTTTTAAAGACCCAAAAATTCACGTTAAATTTTTTGATACTATTAAATTGGAAACATTGAGAGATTTAAATTCAATGTTTACACGCGGGGCCAATGTGAAGGATGGTTTGGATTTAGACTTTTTGGTAGCACATAAGTAACTAGAGGGGTGTGTTGTGAAAATAAGTGATCGGGAAATATATATACCGTAGAGGAGAGTGATAAATCACTTTTCTCTCCTCCCCCTTGAAACACCTGGCCCCACACCAAAATACTCACACTCCCACAACAAAATACTCACCAATACCCAAAACCCACTTGAATCTTCACACAAATCCATCATCTATATGTGTTTGAAGCTTGAGTTTCGCTTGGTTTCACTTGGAAGGGTGCATTTTCAGTTGGGGTTTTCATTTGCAAGCTAGGTTTTGTTCTTGAAGTTGATTTGGGGCTTATTGGAGCTTGATCCTTTGAGCCAGGGGTTCTTTCCTACACTCTCTAAGTGTTGTGTAGTGTTTTGATGTGTATTTTTTTTTATAAATTTCAAGTATATCTTTCTTGGGTTGAGATCCCCTTAAATGTGAAAATCCATCAAAAATTCCCTCGAAACGGGCTGGTATCGATACCCCAAGATCTAGGTATCGATACCAGCAAGTTCTGTTTTTCTGCTGTATAGCTGGCATCTATGATGCACGGACACAGGGACAAGGGAATTCTAAAAAAATGGGGATACGGACACGATAGGGAATACGCCACGTGTATATTTATTTATATAATATATATATATATATATATATATATATATATATATATATATATATTTAAAGAAAATATAAACAAAACAAAAGGAGAGAAACTTCTATACATATGACAGAAATTTTCTGAAGAAATTATACTTTTTTACCCCAAGTATTGA
Organism: Vaccinium macrocarpon; assembly: GCA_022606695.1. Lineage (NCBI taxonomy): Eukaryota > Viridiplantae > Streptophyta > Magnoliopsida > Ericales > Ericaceae > Vaccinium > Vaccinium macrocarpon. The sequence goes on along the minus strand of CM040181.1, from coordinate 26,103,415 downwards.
TTAATTATAAATTTTCCCCAATTTTTTTTTTTTAAAAAAAAAAAACCAGTTTGACCCCTACCATGTCCCCATTCGTGTCCCCCTCAAAAATTCAAATTGCCCGTGTCCCCATCCACATGGCGTGTCGGGACATGTGTCCCACCGTGTTCCCATGTCCCTGTATCAGGACACTGCAATACGGGGACCCCTAGATGTGTCAGTGCTTTGTAGGCTAGCATCAATACCAAGTGGCTCTGGATGTTCGAATTTGCTTTGAGTCCTATTTCAACTTTTGTTTGCCTTGGGCCTTTGTCCAATATCTTATTCACTTAAAATCTCATTTGTTACCAATCGTATTGTTGATTGAGTGGCTTGTTTGGCATCCCTTGGCCTCCGATGAAAGTGTTTGACCATATACTTGAAATAACCATTGTTGGCACTCAAAAAACTAGTTTGGATCTTAATGTTTAGTTCAACCTTGTATTGCTGACAATTTACGAGTGTGGTGATTACTATGTTTGATCTCATATTTTTTGGCACGAGAGGATGTAGTCCAATTGAACAATTGTTGTAAATGTTTGTGGAACACATGGGTAATTGGGAAATACATGAACACTTGAGTACTTGTGGGATTCGTGGATGTTAGTGGGACATTTGAGGGATGCATGGATGCTTGTGGATATGAAAAATACTTGTTGAATACTTGTAGGATACGTGTGGGATACATGGACACTTGCGGGACACAGGAATACATGGGGAATACAAGAGCACGTGTATACACGTGGTTATATGAAATACGTCGGATATTTGAAATGATTGGACATGTGACGGATTGTAAGGACTAAGTTTTGGATTCCTTTGTTTTGGCAATTCTGTTTGAAAAAACACACATTTACATCGAGTTGTAATTTTATTATTTAGAGTGTCTATTTAAGTGTGGAAGGAAATCAATATGTAATTCTTTTTATTGCGGTCATTATTTTGATGTAATTCAAGAAAATTGTTCAAGCAGCGTACGAGCTACACATCAAGCAAATGGGCTGCCTTTAGTAACTTGCTCGATCAACTCCGAACCTACTCAAGCACATTTTGAAGCTTATAAATATAATGTTGGCTAGGGTTTTGATATACAACTTGGCCAACACTCATATTTTCCACCTCCAAACATCTATGGCAGGTAGGGTTTGTGAATCTCGAAGAACTTCAAAGATTGATTGATTCTCTAAGCCAACAAATAATCTTCGAGAGGATTTTACATCAACATCATCGATCTTTAGGTTAAGCCCTTTCGTAGAGTTCGAAAGGCAAAGGATTGGAAGGCTTGTGCGATTCAAGGCGTTGGTGATCAAGATCACTAGGCGCGGTGTACGTGTGACTTGACAGGTGATACTTAGAACGTTGTGAGGATTTACTTCGTTTGGATAGGTATATCTGTAATTGCACAGCGATTATAGTGATTTGATTCCTTCCCATGGTTTTTACCCATTCAGGGGTTTTCCACGTATATCGTGCGTTCATCTGTTTGATTGCTTGTGTGATTTGTGTTGGATAACTTATTGATTCACATTCATACTATTAGGGTTGTTTATTTAATAGATTATTAAGGAACCCTGATTTTTCACGGATATTCGTTATTTAATACGTGTTGGACACTCGATATTAAGTAGTGTGAGTTAATGGATTTACTTGATGAACTTGAAGAGGATACTAAAATATTTTTGAGTTCGTGAACGTAACGGGATTGTGGTTTCTAAGGCAACCATTTGATGCGTTCTTAGGCAAGGGTATTGAGGCCTGTGAATCTCAATAGGAGTGAACTATGCCTGTGAAACTCAGTTAAGGGATCCAAATTCCTTTTATATCAGTTAGTGAAGTCGTGATTTATGGAGTAAATGGAAATGGAAGAACAAAACTTCTATCTTATTAATGTAGACCATGTGGTATAGATGGTTTTTATATGGGTTGTTGGACAAATTGATTGGGCTTCAGAGAGAGAGAGAGAGAGAGAGGGGATTTTTTTTAAGATTGGAATGTTATGACTAGTCACTTGGTGAGATAGAAAGTCGGTAGTTGACAATCTAAATTTGAATTTTGTGTCAGTACAAGTAAGCGAGTGTGAATAGTCTTATAAATCTCGGAGATGTGAAACCGCTAGGTAAATTAAGTTGTGTTTAAGTAATTGTGAATGAGTTTGTAATTTTTCCGTTACATGCCACACACACACATTATGTTTCATAGAGATACTTCTACTGGGGCAAAGTGAATGCTCATCCCCTACTATTTTTAGATACAACTAAAGAGCACGAATTGGAGTGCTAATGATGCATGATATTATGAGAAGCATGGCATGGAGAGCATTTACATCTTTTGCATAACCTAATCTTCTGACAGTTAGATTTTTAATTTAAATTTCTTATTTTTTTGAACCATCGGAAGAACGTAATAACTTGATATTTTGAAAAATGTTTTCATGTGGGATATGGGTACTTGATGTAGATCATAGTTTTATGTAATGAAATTGATGTCGTGAGACAACTTTTGGTCCCACATATAAAGGATTACTGAGATGTGCTACAGAGGGAAGGTATATTTATTTGATGTTAAAATTCAAGGGCGTGACAGTTTTTTAATTCCTTATAAATCTTAATCTTTCATTTCTAATCCCACAGTTAAACAAGTGTTTAAAATTACTATAAATATAAGTTACCCATTTTTGTTTCCAAGAGGAGCTAAAGGAACAACTAGGATTAATTTATGGAATATAGCAAAGATCACATCCACTTTTTTCCTTATTTAGGTTGCCCCACGTCTCTCTCTCTCTCTCTTTCTCTCTCTCTCTCTCTCTCTATATATATACACACACACACACACACACACACACAATCAATAAATATCTAATAAGGGCTCTCTTACACTTTATGGTGCGGGATTTTTTGTTCGGGATCGAATTTTGACGATCCGAACTGTTAGATGTGTTTAGAATGTGTTTGTAAGGTCAAACGCAAGGTTTGTCCAATATATATATATATATATATATATATATACACCTGGAAGAGCTTGATTTGAGCAGCTTTCGATAACAACATATATGTACATTTTTATTGAAAAGTGCTCAGATCAAGCCCTTTCGGGTATTTTTTTTGGACGAATCCTCGCGATAGACCTTAAAAACACATTCTAAACACGTCTAACTGTTTGGATCGTCGAAATTCGATCCCGAGCGAAAAATCCCGCACCGTAGCCTATATAAGGAAGCCCTTACCACAAATGTCTCCTTTATCTCTCTCTCCCTCTCTCTCTCTCTCTACATACATAAACATAACCCATTTAGTCCCCAATAATTGGGGGTATGGGCGGGGGATGGATAGGAGCCAGACCTAACCTTTGGCAATAAATCCACCAAGTGGTTGCTCCCAAAATACCACTGAAACAGATGGATTGGAGACAGACCTAACCTTTGGCAATAAATGCACAAAGTGGCTACTCACAGAATACCACTGAAACAGTGGTCCCTCTATACCGTCGCGTTTGTTACGGAATCATGCCCTCAAATCAAAGTCAAAAGGCATCAGAGAGGGCAGACCCAAGAATCATTTTGATTTGTGTGCACATTACCATGCTTCTTTCATTTAGCATCAAGAGCATTGGCGTTGCACTATTCTCTCTCCCTCTCTCTCTCTCTCTCTCTCTCTCTCTCTCTCTCTCTCTATATATATATATATATATATATATATATATATCGCCATTTGACAAAGAAATTTCTTTGCAATTTTGATACACGATGATGGTCCTGGGAAATTTCATGTATACACACAAGAAACTTCCAATAAAGGTCCCTTATTTAAAAATTTCATGCGGACCTGCCATTTTTTGGCTTTTCGGACTAAATTTCGACAATCCGAATCACTCAATGTTTTTAAAACGTGTTTCTTCAGAAACTGCTTGGATCAAGCCCTTCCGGGTATTTTTTTTTAAGATTCCTCTTGTAGACCCTTGAAAACACATTTTAAAAACATTGAGTGGTTCGGATCGTCGAAATTTAGTCCAGAAACTTGAAAAAGGGATAGGTCCACATGGAATTTTAATATAAGCGACCGTTATTAGAAAGGGGTCATATATATATATATATATATATATATATATATATATATATACAATCCCCTTCTAATGAGGGAGTCCTCATTTGGGGAGAAATGAGGACCAAGCACCACAGCCCTTGGATGAGATCCAAGGGCTCAGATTTTAAAACCAATTCGCGGGTCTAAATCCGGGTAAAAACTCATTCTCGGGTCAATGCCAAGATACGGGTTATAAGCTCCAGCCCTTGGATCCCTTCATTTCCCCAAATCAAACAACGCGACTCTGGAGCTCTGGAGACGAAGAAGAAGAAGGTGATCGAGCAAGAAGTAGGCGAACTCTTTCGTCCAAGGTCGGTCCTCTCTACCCTATCGAGCAAGAAGAAGGCCAACTCTTTCGTCCAAGGTCGGTCCTCTCTCTCTCTCTCTCTCTCTCTGCGTCGGTTTGGGGATGGAAATCTAGGGCATCAATTTCCATGGCATTTGAAAAACTAGGGCTTGGATTTCCAGATCTAACTCGAAAAAATAGGGCTTTGTTTTGTCGTTTTTCTCTCCCTGTGTATTTTGATTTCTAGGGTTTTGATTCTGTAGGTAGATTAACAATTTTTTGGGTTGCGATTTTGAAGTATTCAAAATATGCCTGTGATGTGGTTTGTTATTCGATTTCAATTTCCATTTCCTTGGGGTTTTTTTTCCACGGTTTATAATAATTTCAAAACCCTTCTAATATCTGGAGGTTGTCTTAAATCCTCAAGTATCTTTCCTCATAGTCATGACAATGCCTTGGTTTTTAACTTAATTGTTTTCTTGTCACTACCCCATAATTTGCTTAGCTCTAAATGCTTACTTGTTAGTTACAGTTTCATATGGACATCGTATGCTCTAAAAAGAAAATGTCCAAAAGCCTCAAGCTAAAGTTGTTTCCCATTTGATCGACATTTGGTTTTCGATTTTGTAATTTGTCTATTTTTGCTGCATAAAATAGTTTTAGATTGGAATGAACTTGGTTCCCTATGTGGTGTACAAAATTAACTGTCAATAGCCTAGAATCACTCGGTCCCTTGATTTAAGTTGGTTTTGAAAAGTTTTTGGTTCTATAGCCTAGCTATGTTTCTGATGCTCTCTACTAAGATTTATTTCTTTTTCATATTGTGTATTGAGCTATGGCCGACCGACCCCACAAAATGACCTCCAAATTCAGCGGTCATGTCTAGTTCAAGCGTAATGAGTGGTATTGAAAATGATTACCTTAGATTTCAAAACAAGGCGTATGGGTGTGGCACAAGAGTCTGTTGTGAGAATTTCGTGAGTCGAGCGTAATCCTGGAAGACTTTTTTATGGCTGTCCAAAGGGGAAAAATGACAACGAAAAATGCAGCTATTGGAGGGAGTGGTGCAATCCAGTTGGTTATCACCAACCCATGCCAAATGTTGCAGAAGATGAGGAGCAAGTGAATGAGGTGAATCTTAAGAAGATCAACGACGCCTTGAAGTCATTCAACTCTCAAAGTGGATAAGTTCAAAATTAGAGGATCAGTATTCATGTTCATCATTTCTCTAGCCTTAATAATTTTACTTCTTAAGTGACTAGTGGTGTAATCTGCCCTGGTAGCCAACTTTTGTTGTTTAGCATTGTGTTTTGTAATGGTTTAATCTGGCCTTGTTAACAAACTGTGGAAACGAACAAACTGTGCTGTGATCAATCTTCGGCCTTGTTAGCAAACTGTGCAAATTGGTGTAATGTGTCCAAATAGCAAACTGTGTAAATTGGTTTAATCTGGCCTTGTGTTTATGCTTGTAATACATCCTAGTATTGTGTTTGTTCACATCATTTCAAACACCTTTGGCGTGGTTTGTCATGTGTCCATTGAAATGTTCCAGGTCAGGTGTTCTACTGTTGTATACAGCTTCCACTTTATGTATACCATGCTGTGTACAAGTTAGTGAAAATAATTACAAGCCTCTGAAAAACAAAAGAAGTTTTCAAGAAGTAAAAAACTAATTGGTGTAATGTGTCAAAATAGTATTGTGTTTAAATAGTAAAAAACTAATTGGTGTAATGCCATTGGATCTACCACTCGATTTTTTTCTAGATAGTGGGTTGCTTGAATGGAATTAACAATCTGGGAAGCAAAATTCTCATACAAATTCGGCAGCATCCACACTGTGGAACAAAGAACACAACGAGAGTTTCTGGAATTCTGGGCATCAACAGGACATCAACAAGTATGCAACTTGCATGTCGAACCATACGATCCATATTTTAACAATCTGGGAAGCAAAATTCATGGATTCTGACTACAACACAGCACATCTGGGCAATAAACTGATTCCTTGTTGCCCGCACAGCAGCATGAAGTACAGTTACAAACAACTACAAAGCAAGAGTTGCTGGCACAGTTCAAGGCAACCCATAATTAAACACAAGAGTTCAAACAAATCAACTAAAAACCAAATACAGTTACAAACAAGTACATCCACTAGAGTTCAAAAAGCAAGTACATCCACCAATCCCCAAGTCTCCAAATACTCATCCTCCTCCTTCTGCACTCTTTAGATTCTGCAAGTACGAGTCCCAAGAAATGCAGTTGTAAACACTGTACTTTCAAATGTACAGTCACAATGCAATCATGTCATTTATATTTCAAAACACTTACATGCTGAGTCATAATCCATGTCGTCCTCATCGTCATCCTCATCCTCTTCGTCATTCAACCTACCATCCTCCAAAGTGCTACAAAAAGGCAACAATTAAATTTAAACAAATTAAACATTAAAATTGTAAATAACATATTTAGATGCATAAACCTACATTCCAAGAAGTACTGGACAATTCCTTTTGTCATGTGTTGCCATTTTCCCACAACCATTGCACCGCCTTGGCCTCTTCATAGCCTTTTCTTTTCCTCCCTTTATCCTTTTACCACAACCCTTATACCTAACTGGTTGTGGTTCTTTGAGACGCCGTTTGTTTCCAACAGACACAGGGTTTTTGATACTACTCCCTTCGTCATCCTCCCTTGCATTCATCTTTGTTGCAACCCTCTTTTCAGTTGATACTAAATATTCTTCCAAATTTTCAGGCTCATTTTCACCAACTTGTAGACATATATCGATAACTCTGCCAGCTAGTTGAAAGAGCCTATTTCGCTTTTGTACCACAGGAGTGTCACATATTTTAGACATGGTCCCACTAAAGTCATCCTTAGGCACATTTGCTAATTTAGTCCACCTCCGCAAGATATATTGATCAGGTAATTGCACAACTTGCTTTTGAGAGAAGTATCTCAACATGTGCCGACATGGAATTCCGTCACATTCAAACTTCTTACAGCTGCATCTAACAAAGTTCGATGTTTTGTCTAATAAGACTTCACGACCCTTCGAATCGCTCTTATTTGCCCTCATAACATTGTACTTAGACCAATGTTCATCTTTAAATGTACTCTTTACCACATACATTCCACTATCCAAGACTTCTTGTTGGAACTTGTAAAAAACACTATGTGTGTAAAAATCACGCATTGTCGACTCCATGAGTGTTTTCGTTACAAGGAGTGGCTTCTCATTGACATCTTTATGATCTGCATCTAATTCATTATGCCTAATATGTGACAGTGCCCTCTCAAATCGCGTCACAAATTCGAACAAGGTATTATTTGGAGACACATATCGTTTGAAGAATGCATGAGAGCCTTCCGCTCTTTGACTACTAGTCATGTGGGCAGAAAAAATGTGTCTCGTAAATGCAGGGACCCATCTTTCACGAATTTCGTACATGTCATGTAGCCATTCATTCGTAGACAATTTAGCCTTTGCTACAACTTGTACCCATCTACCTTCAAACTCTTCAGGGCTTTCGGAGTTCCATATACAATCACGGAACTCATCATAATGTTGTTTATATGATACTTGCACTTATTTTTCAGAAAACTTACTCAAAATGTGCCAAATGCAATACCTGTGGACCGTATTTGGAAGGAGAGTAGCTATTGTTTTTGTCATTGCCGGATCCCCGACGGTTATGATCATTTTAGGTGGTGGTACCCGCATCGCTTCCAACCACTGCTTGAAAAGCCACTCAAAGGCATCGACTTTTTCACCACTCAACAATGCACATGCGAAAAGTGTTGTTTGCCCATGGTGATTTACCCCTACTATAGGTGCAAAGATCAAATCATATTTGTTTGTCTGGTATGTTGTATCAAACACGACCACGTCTCCAAAATTTTTGTATGAATTCCTAGAGATTGCATCGGCCCAAAAACAATGAAGCAAACTCCCATCATCATCTAGCTTCATTGAAAACGTAAAAGCGGGATTCTTTTCTTGTTGGGCCTCAAAATACTCAAGCAACAACTCCGCGTCATGTCCTTCTACCATTTTCCTTTTATCCCTTTGAGCATTGTAAATATCTTGTTGTGAACATCCAACGTTTTCAAGACCTCCGGATTGCATCTCCAAAATACTCATAACTTGGTGTGTCGACACATTTGCATTGCGTAGTTGTTCTGTCAAAGCTCTTTGGGCAGGTGTCACTTTACGATGAGATCGGATGAGATGCACCTTCCTTGGCGTGGCAAGAGGGTGGCTATGACCATCAATAAATATGGTGACAACAAAACCTGCACTCCGTTTCACAACTGTGAGTTTTGCACCACAATTCTCTCTAGTCAACCCCCGTTTCCGTATAGTGTTCTCTGAAACATTTTGGCTATACTTTTTGTCTCTTAACCCTTGTTTGTAACAAACAAATTCCTTTCTAATAGTTTGACCGTCCTTACCCAACTTGCTTGAATGGGCTCGAATACCAAATCCAGCTTCTTTAGCATAATCGTTGTAAAACTTGTGAACGTCTTCTAAACTATCAAACACTTGATCAATCTTCGGTATCAAGCTATTCTTCACTTGAGGAGTGTAAACAATTTCAGAAGAAGCTCCAGAGGATGCACATTGTAATGGTAACGATGAGTAAAGTATATCTTGTAAAGATTGCATTCCTCGAAAAGGCAAAAACAAACTTGGATCAATAATTTGGCACAATGTTTGGGGAAAAATTGTACCCCGACAAACTTGGGCAAGAAATTGATAGCAAGCTCAAACTATGAAATGAGTCCGTAATAGAGCAAAAAAGACAAAACCGACTTAAAGTCCCGCCCCAACACTAACTACTACTTTTGTAACAAAACAATTTTATATGGGTTGTCTAGTGACTACTAAAACATAAGAAGGCAAAGAAATTGATATGTAAGAAAACTGTGAGAATTTCTCGGTGGAATTTGAAATCGTTTTGAAAGCACACGAAAAAGAGCTACCACTCGGGTCGGGTGGGTTGGGCACAACTCCTTTGCAATCTATCTGTCATGGACAATAACTTTCTTAAGTTAGATAGCTATACAACGTGGCCATTATTGAATGTCGAATTAATAAGACCTGGGAGCATGTATACATGTATTTGACACGGTTGTTTGTCAATTATCAAATCAAGAAAACACGCACCTACGGTTGGGGTTTTCCACTTCAATTATGCCCGTGTGTCTTCCTCAAATCTCAATTATGCATCCATTCAGTTTAGTTTTTGTTGCGCTTATGAATCTGGCTGGAGTTGTAGACTTCAACAATGGAGGAACTACTCATGAGCTAACCTAGGCTGTGGCCCAGGTGAGGTGAAAAAAATTCCAAAAAATTAGGTTGGACTTCGAGTTCGATCTGGAAACCTAGGTTGTAGAAAAAATGAAAAAACTACTTATGAGCTAACCTAGGTTGTAGACTTCGAGTTCGATCTGGAAATCCAAGCCCTAGTTTTTCAAATGCCATGGAAATCGAGGCCTTAGTTTTCCATCCCCAAACCGACGCAGAGAGAGAGAGAGAGAGGACTGACCTTGGACGAAAGAGTTCGCCTTCTTCTTGCTCGATCACCTTCTTCTTCTTCGTCTCCAGAGCTCCAGAGTCGCATTGTTTGATTTGGGGAAATGAAGGGATCCAAGGGCTGGAGCTTATAACCCGTATCTTGGCATTGACCCGAGAATGAGTTTTTACCCGGATTTAGACTCGCGAATTGGTTTTAAAATCTGAGCCCTTGGATCTCATCCAAGGGCTGTGGTGCTTGGTCCTCATTTCTCCCCAAATGAGGACTCCCTCATTAGAAGGGGATTGTATATATATATATATATATATATATATATATATATATATATATATATATATATATATATAGAGAGAGAGAGAGAGAGAGAGAGAGAGAGAGAGAGGTTCCACTTCTAGTCCAGACTCCAAACTTCCGGACCTTCGTGATTCGAGTATTTTTTTTGACGATCCAATCCATCCAATGTGTTCAAAAGATGTTTTCAAGGGTCAACACGAAAAATCTTCAAAAACAAATACCGGAAAGGGCTTGATCTAAGCAGTTTTTGCAAAAACTTTATATTTACAGTTTTTGCGAAAACTGCTTGGATCAAGCCCTTCCCGGTATTTTTTTTTGTTTAAGATTTCACCTATAGACCCTTGAAAACACTTTCTGAACACATTGGACGGCTCGGATTTTTCAAAAATAATTTGCAACACAAAAAAAAATCACTTTTTTCTTATTCTCGGGGGGGTTTGGAGTAGAAAATTTCTGTATATATATATATATATATATATATATATATATATATATATATATATGAAATCTCCTAGGACCATCATCATGTATCTAAATTGCAAAAAAAATTCTTTGTATATATATAGGTTCCACTTCTTATCCGGACTTTTGATTTTCGGACTTTTTATCCTTTTTTTTGACGATCTGATCTGTCCAATGTGTTCAGAAAGTGTTTTCAAGGGTCCACGCGGAAAATCTTCAAAAAAAAATATCGAAAAGGCTTGATCCAAGCAGTTTTTGCAAAAATATATAAATACAGTTTTTGCGAAAACTGCTTGGATCAAGCCCGGTATTTTTTTTTTGAAGATTTTCCACGTTGACCCTTGAAAACACTTTCTGAACACATTGGATGGATTGGATTTTCCAAAAAAAAATTGCAACACAAAAAAAAACCTTTTTTTCTTATTTCCGGGAGCTGTGGATAAGAAGATTTCCATATATATATATGCGAAATTTCCCAAGACCATCATCGTGTATCAAAATTGCAAAGAAATTTCTTTGTCAAATGGTGGTCTCGATTTGAGATTGATAAATGTTTAACAATTATTAATGAAATCGTAGAAAACTACCAAGCTAACTATACGAGTCAAAATTCTCCAACCAATAAATAACCCATCAAAGGGTCCAGTAAACTTTGTTCAGCAAATGAAAATGATGATTCAAAATAAGTATCCAAATTTTTCTGAGCATGAGCAAGACATTAAACCTATGGACCTTATCAAAAACCAATATTTGGCTCTCCAAGGTCCTAACTCATCCCAATCAGATTCAAAAAGTGACATATCTATGTCCTCACAAGCAGATGATTTGGACCAAGGACGTTTCACATGCTTAGAAAGAGAATCTCAGGACCCATAAGATGATACCAAAGTTTACCTAGACGAGGCTGACCTTTGGGACTCTATGATTGAACTAAAAATGTTCAGGAAAAGAAGAAAAATCGGTGAGCACTATCCAAAAGAAATCAGAAAATTGCAGAAGCTATGAAACGACATCCATGACGTTAGCTGCAGTAAATAATTTGTAAAAACGTCACCGTGACGTCATTTATAGTTATTGCTATATTAGTGTCTATAAAAAGCTGTAACATGCCCACTCAAAGGCAGATTTTTCCAGTACCCCCTCTCTCTCTCTCTCTCACCCCTCTCCCCCCACTTGTCAAATTTTCTTATATCCTTCTTCATCAATAAAGATTATGAAGCCAGTTACTCTTGTCTCTTTTATACTTTCTCATCTCCTTCACTAGTTACTCTGTCTCTTTTATTACAATCCATGAAGCCCACGATTTTTTCCTTTTTGTTTGAATTTTCAAAATCATGTGCACATTTTCTATCATTCATCCTCTCTTAGTCACTCTCTAATTTACATGTAACACTCGAATTTTAATTGTGTTCAAGTATTTCGTAGCGATTTGCCTCCCTCTACCCATTGTTATCACATTCCATGTCCATGATAGACTCTGTATGTGGGAGTTTAGAGGCTATGAACATTTGTTGTGATATAAACATTTGTGAGGTGTCTACTTTGATAATCATAAATTTAAATTCATATAAAAAAGATAATGCACATTTTAGTAAATTATAAATTCATTTTGAAAGCTACTCCCTCTGTCCCTTTTTAAATGTCCTCTTTGAAAAACGTGTATTTTTGTGGATGTTAAAAAATGTACTTCCGCATAATGTTTTTTAATTTTTAATTTTTTTGCATGAAACTAAAATACTCAATCCACAAAATGTCTTTGATTTTTTTTCCCCATAAAATTGAAGTACTCAATGAGCACTTTAATTTAGTATAAAATAAATTAAAAAATATGCAGATAAATATATTTGTTAGGGATTTAAAATTACACGTAGTTCTAAAGTGGACATTTAAAAAGGGACGGAGGGAGTATATTTTAATAGGAGGTGGGGTATGATGGTTGGTTGGAGCTAGGATATGTATGTTGGAAATATGTGAATGAAACCAGGACACTCGGAGGGTCTCTCGTGGCAACCAAGTCAATCTCACGAATTCAAACGCCATGCAATAAACGCTTGGTAACTCCCCTCATGAAAGTCGACATTATGGCAGATTTCAAACTTATTCAAATTCGTATTGAATATGATTGTTACGATTTTTCAGAATTGAATAACAAAATTCATTCTGGCTATTGAATGGGGAGGCTCCCCCATTAATCCCGTATTCAAGTTTTCAACTTTGTCTTCAGCTATATAAAGGCAGCTTTGGCCTTTGGTTTGAGCATCAGATTTTCGTACAAGGAGTAAGGATGAAGCATTGGATAAGTTCATTCTTTTTAAGATTGAGGTGGAGAACCAACTTAACACTAAGATTAAGGTGGTAAGAAGTGACCAAGGTGGTGAATTTGAATCACCATTTGGTAATTGTTGTACTGAGCAAATTATTATCTACCAAACCACTGCACCTTACTCACATCAACAGAACGAAACTACAGAGCACAAGAATCGTACATTGAAATAAATGATGAATGCTATGTTGGTTAGTTTTGGGTTGCCTCATAACACGTGGGGTGAAGCGGTGCTAACCACTAACTATCTTTTGAATTTAGTGCCCCACAAAAAGTTAGACAAAACACCTTATGAGTTGCTCAAAGGTAGGAAGCCTAACTTTAAGCACTTACGAGTCTGGGGGGTGTCTTGCTAAGGTGGCAATACCTCTTTCTAAGTATGAGAAGATAGGGCCGAAAACCGTTGACTGTGTGTTTATTGGTTATGCATGTAATAGTAGTGCATATCAGTTCCTTGTGTATGAGTCTGGAGTACCAGATATTCACAAGAACACCTTCTTAGAGTCTATAAATGTGTTCTTTTTTTAACACATTTTTTTGTATAGATCCATTGGGGAGTCCAATTCAGTGAAACAAACATTGCATACTGTTAATCATAGCAGTGGAGACCAAGAAGAGGAAGTTGATGTGGAACCCAGATGCAACAAGCATGCTAGGACATCAACGTCCTTTGGTCCAGATTTTCTAACTTATTTGTTAGAAAGTGAGCCTCGGACTTACAAGGAAGCTGTTAGCTGTCCTGAAGGTCCTTTGTGAAAATAGACTCTTAATAATGAAATCGACTTTATCCTATAGAACCATACGTGGGAACTGGTTGATCTGTCACCAGGAAGTAAGCCTTTGGGTTATAGGATTTTCAAGAGGAAGATGAAAGCAAATGGGTCAATTGATAAGTACAAAACTAGGCTTGTCATTCAAAAGGAGGGCTTAGATTACTTTGATACTTACTCGCCAATCTCAAGGATCAATTTCATTTGGATGATAATTGCTATCGCTACCTTGCAAAACCTTAAGATATATCAGATGGATGTTAAGAAGCTTTCCCAAATGGCGATTTAGAAGACGAAATCTATATGGAACAACCCAAGGGTTTTTCGGCACCAGGCCAAGAAGGGAAAGTCTGTAAGCTTGTTAGATCTTTGTATGGTCTAAAGTAAACCCCAAAATAATGGCATGAGAAGTTTGACAATGCGATGTTGTCTAGTGGCTTTCAGATCAACGAATGTGACAAATGTGTTTATGTTAAGGACACTAACGAATGATATGCCATTTTGTGTCTTTACGCTGGTGATATGCACATTGTTGGTAGTAATGACAAGGTCATTCGATCTACCAAAAATATGTTAAACTCTAAGTTTGCCATTAAGGATATATGCCACGCAGATGTGATACTAGGTGTGAAGATCACCATACATCTGATGGACTTGCTTTGTCTGAGACACACTAAATTGACAAAATTGTTGAGAAATTCAACCAGCCTAATACATGCATTGCAAGAACCCCTTGTAGACACCCTAATTTTGACCCGAGAAACTTATCAAGCAACCCCAAGGATGAAAATGCCCGATAAGAGCACGCGAGGCTTGATTGTGAACTCGGAAACCTTCCAAAACCTCTTCAAAATAAACTCGATGTAGACACCCCAATTTTTGATAACTTGTGCATCCCCGATGATGAAAAGAATGCACAAAATGTACCTTGGTACGGATACTTGGACGGACAGATTAAATAAACCAAAAACCACCTGAAACCGTACGACCCAAAACCCAGAATCGTACAACTTGAAAATCCACTTGCACCGTGCGGTGTTACCATGTGCACCGTGCGGCATATCCTTGACGCCGTACGACACCCTTGTCCCATCAGTAGATTTCCAGGTTGTTCCAACAGCTCAGAACAATGATGATATTCGTCCAAATGATGATATTCACAAATGATGTCGTTCACTGGCGTGTGGGAATCATCCAAATGATGAAATTGTTTGAAACTTTGTCTATATAAGACGTGAAATGGAAGGCTGAAAAAAAAAATCTATTCTTAACCAAAAATTCCTCCCGAAAGCAAATTTGTTTGTCTCCTCGTTACTTTGTCGAAACCCTTCCTGGTTCAAATTATACCACCCTTGTTCTTACAAGCCTACAACTACAGCTTCTAATCCTCAAATCGATCCCTTTCAAGATCCGTGGTCTTAAACCGAGCAAACCCAAAGGTATACATTTGCGTTCAAATTGAGGTAGGAATCTCTTGAGGGGAGTCTCCACCGAGCTCGAGGAAAGCTCTGTAGCTCTTCTTCGAGTCCAAAACGGAGAGATTTCAACAAAAACTCAAACCTCTCGGGTGAATTTCGTGCGACATCGTCCGTTGTCGGAGGATGACGTCCCTAAAACGAGGTACATTTACTCAATAAAACCATTTTTTAAAAAACTTTCTTTTTGGTCAACAAAAAGTGTGGTTTTTACCCGAAAATGAAGTTGGTTTCAATCGGATAAAACGAGAATTTTTGAAAAATGCATTGCAATGGGGAACCGTATGGCACCCCCATGGCACCGTGCGGTGTAATTTTTGATACCGTACGGTGTCACTGGAAATGCATTTTGGATGCTCTGTGTTCTGAAATTTGACACTCTATTTTTTTTTAAGAAAAAAAACAACCAGTGGGTAAAATTGCAGCTTACCCCCTTTCATTTTTTGTTTCTTGCACTTGTATTCCTCTTAGTTAGTTTTCTCGCGTTTATATGTTTTATTGTGTGTTATTTTGATTTACTGTTATTATTTGTCTATTTTAAGCTCGTTATTTTCTGATACATTGTTTATGTGAAATAAAGTTTTCAGTAAAATATTTTTAAAGAAAATCCCACAAAGATTTAGTAAAGACCGGAAAATTCCGGGCACGCGGGGTGCATTTTTTTCCGAACAAAAGCTTCCCCGTGGGTAACCTGGCTCCCGAACCCAAATCTCTATTTTTCCGCAGATCAAACCTTTTCTCAACGGCACAAAGAGTCATTATTTTTTTTAACGGTTTCTCGGGTACCTAACATTTTCCAGAAATTAAACCCCGGGTGGCTACTCTAAATTTTTCCTTTTTCCCGGATCGTCATTTTTCACAAACACAACCAAAAATTCTGTGGATACAATCACCATGCCCGCGAGCGCGAATGTGAGCGTCCAGACTCAAGCTTAAACCACCTTCTAGTTCATTCAAGACCATCTTTTCTGATATATAATATGCCCCAATCCGTTTTGAAATGAGGGAGATGTCCCTGTTTTACCAAAACGACTTGTTTTCCCGACCTTTTGAGGGTAAAATGGTCATATACTTTTATGTAAAAATCATCTTTGGTTCAAACCACTTAGGTTAGAGAGTAGAATTGACAAGCTTTTCAATGCTTCAAACCATGCGCAAAACGGAGTTCGGTAGCACCTGGAGTGAGCCCACGAAGTTTCATATGTTGTGCTGTCTCTTAGTCTAGGCGCCCAGACTCAATCCACGCGCTTGGATTCCCTATTCTAAGCGTCCGAATTCACTCCAAATACTTGATCCCCCGAGGTGAAATGGGAGGGAAGGAGCGTCTTATTAAACTTTGAAGAGGATTTTTGGAGCGATTTTTTGAGAGAGAATGAAGGGAAAATAGCTTGACCCTTAATTGACCCCCTAAGCCATCTAATGGCCCTTTTTAGACCTTCCTTTGCCTATATAAAGCCTTTCATCTCTCTCATTTGAGAAGGAGCTGAAAAATACTCCCTCCTCCTACTGTTATGCTGTCAAATTTACTCCAGAAAACCATTTCCAATCAAGCCTTCCCATTTTCAATCACTCTCAACATTAAAAACCCATTCTTCCATCACATTAATCCATCATCCATTCACTCCCATCAACCAAACTCCATCAAAACACTTATAGACTGCCCTTTATTGCTCTGTAAACTCAAAATCAGCAGCTACACTTCCATAAAACCCACTCAAAAACCCATTTCAAGTTTGTTGATCAAGCCAAAAAGGTAGATTTTTCTACCAAAGTGCTCAAATAGGCCCTGAGGGGGATTCAACCAAGTTTTTACTAGTCTTCTATACTAATGGAGGACTTGGAAGAGGTTTGAATCATACAAGGAAGAAAGTTTATTTTGTGTATCAGTAGCAAATCCAGGCACCTAGATCTGCTCAATGCAAGCGCCTGGATTCCATTCCCCTTGCAATGTTTCTTGTTCTCTTCGTGTTCCATTCGTTCTTTTTTTTTTTTTTATCATTGATGCATTATTTGTGTTTAATATTGACATTGCATGATCTAAATGACCATTTTTCTAAAAGGGTGTTTAGTGATGCTTTGAAGAACAAGTGAAGTTCAAAAGAGGAGGTTTTGCATATTTAGGATTACTTGACATCTTTTATTAATCTCATGCTATATCAAAAGTTTCATATTAAGTAGAAAGAGTCTATTGAGTGCGTGTGTATCCATCATATGGCCTTTTCAAGTCATTTCATGATCAGAATCCATATCATTCTCTTTCCTTCTTCTTTCATGACCATTACTATACTTCAAGGTTCATCTTATGCATAAGAGAGTTTGATACATGCCTTAGATTAGTTTGAAATTTCCATTCTATCCATCAAAGCATGCTAGAATCACGATTTTCCAAGTTCTAATCATGTCATAAAGCTGATCTTAAGGTCCATTTCGTCCATATAGTCATTTAATATCATCTAGAATGCATGTGAATAAGTAAAGAGCATTACACTTGATACTTACTGTGGAAAATGAAGTTTTGAAGTTGCTATCTGGTAAGCCTTCCAGGCGTCTGGATTCGCCCATTCCAGGCGACTGCATTCAATCCAAGCACATGCATTCGCCCATTCTAGGCGCCTGGATTGAATTTGCCTAATCCAGGTGCCCAAATTGCCATCCAGATGTGGCAAGTACAATGTTGGTGATCAGTTTCTAAGGCATCTTTGAACAGTTTGAGTGTGATTTAATCAAGTTTCAGCATCTTATATCATTCATCCATAACATTTTGCACAAGCATCCACACATATTTCATTAATCTTCTCAATGCATTTATGTGTTTTCGTATGAATTTGTAGTCAAAGTCAATTCAAATGGTATTTTCAAAATCCCTTAAACATTTAGTAGAGACCGGTGGTCGCACTGGGCGTGAGGGGTGCTTTAAATTCCTTCCCCTCTTGTAACCTAGCTCCCGAACCCGATAAATCTTGTTTTAAAAGGCCAGTGAAATATTTTCTATCCTAAGGGCAAAAGAGTCATTTTCCAAATAGATTCTCGGGTACGGTTCTCAAATCCGGGTGGCGACTCCGTTCAACCAATCAAATTATTTTTCAAACATCAATTTCGTGGAGAGAGAGAGAGAGAGAGAGAGAGAGAGAGAGAGAGAGAGAGAGAGAGAGAGAGAGAGAGAGAAGAGAGAAATCATAATACACATTTTAGTTGTTTAGACTGGGTTTGGGGATTTTGTATTGGTTTGGGGGATAAAATGTTGTAATAAATATATTAGTTATGAACTATATTCATGAGGTGTAGTGTAGTTCACTTGATAAGTGAAGTGTAAATATCCATGGGGTCAGGGGTTTGAAACCCACCCCCATAAATTTTGCACAAATCTTGACCGGTCCAAATCAGTTCAGTTGGTACCGTACTAGGAATCACCTCAACCGAGAATCAAACCGGAAAAAATTTCACAGTATAAATTCCAATGAAGAATCAAACAAAATCGGCTAGTTCGGTTCTGTTCTCCCAGTTTTCTTTACACCCATACGATTCAGTCTTTTTAATCATAAGAACCATAAAACCAAACTATGAAAAAAGGGGAGGATCAACTGCCGATTTGGTCTGATTTTCCGATCCAATACGATTTACCATATTTCATTTTCACTTCTACACATACCAAATTGCTCCCTTTGTAATCAACTTGCACACAAGTACCTATTGTGAATGAGCCCAACCATGGACTTACAAGGCCACCAATGGCTGGTTTGACCGCCAACTCTCTTAAGCATTTTTTGGTTTGCCGTCAAATTCTCATAATTTTTTACTTTTTCGATTCCCCAAGTCGAAATAAATCAAATGTCGTGAAAAATTTAACGTGAAACTACAAATGCCCAAAAAATTAAATAAAAACAAGACCATAAAAAGTTTTAAAGCTAGTTGGAGTGGAAAAACCCTTTAGAGTCTTTCTACAAGCACACCCATTCGGTCCCATTCCGACCACATCCACTCGTGTGAGACCTACTTGAGGTCCCACACAAATAATTGGAACCGCTCAATTTGTTTAAAATATGTTTTAAGGGTTTCTGAAAAAAATCAACTCAATCAAATATTAGGAAAGGCTTGATAAGTTTGTTAAAGTTTTGGTCCATTCGTTTTAGGAATTGAAACTTTAATGAATCAATTGAGCTTTTATGAGTATCCGATTGAACTAGTTTTTATTAGGGACCTTTAAAAAAATATTCTAAACAAATTGAGCGGTTACAATCACTCGTGTGAGACTTCGAAGTAGGCCCCGCATGAGTGAGTGTCGCTAATACGTGGTTGAGAGTATGTGCCCCTAGAGTTTCTGAACCTTTATTTATTTATCGGATTTGCATTTAATTTTGCTCGTGCACATATGTTGTCACGTGTGTAGTATCTCTATGGAGTTCCCCCAGATTTTCTCCAATTGAGATTCGAGGCCTGTCCCGAAGGCGGGAAAAGGAGGGCAAAAAGCAAACCAAATACTCTCCAATTGCTGCTCCTGGCTCTAGTCTACTGTGCATTTCGAACTGTGCGCTATCTCTCTCTCTCTCTCTCTCTCTCTCTCTCTCTCTCTCGATGGAGAGAATACACGTTACCGTGAGGGTGAGGCCTCTCTCTCCGGAGGACGCCAAGACCAGCCCTTGGCGAATCTCCGGCAACTCCATCTCCAACCCTAACATTAACTCCTCCAAGTTCGAATTTGGTACTCCTCTCTCTCTCTAAGTATATATAGATGTGTGTGTGGGTGTGTCTACCTATCTATCTATATATACGTTCGTATATGAATGTATCTTGGGATTTCAATTCTCTTTCTAAGTAGTAATTATAGTGTTTGAATGTGGTCGCTTCGCCCCACGGTTTTTTTTCCTGCTTTTTAGATCGGATTTTTGGGGAAAACTGCAAGACTCAAGAGGTTTACGAAGCCCGCACCAAAAATATTGTTGCTGCCGCTATTTGTGGATTTAATGGTATGTGAGCTATATTTTTTTTTTTTTTGCTGAAGATTTTTCAGCCTATATCTCAAAGTACTAGAATGTGAAAAATCCAAGGATAGGTCAACAAGCTTCATTATCGTAGTTGTGGAAATTTGTGACCAAATGTGTTGTTTTTTTAACAGTCTCTGCTTTTTTTTATGACTTTTTTAGGTTTCATAATGCTCTTCACCGAGTGCCATAATTTTAGTCCGGATAGGGATTATTTTTGGGGACGCTAAAGACTTTAAGTGATCTTGCCAATAAATAAAGAAAGGTTCTTTCTGTGGTTCAGGGTATGGTGGAAAAGGGAAAGCATCATATTTCTCTAATGAACTTGTCAATTATTTAGCGGGTGTTTGATCACGATATCTATTCTAACATCTAAAAGGGAGAGCACCGGTTTGGTGTGTTCTTTTTCAAAGCCCTGTCACACTTTTGATTTCCACAAATACCCACAAAGTAGAGTGAACCAATGTTGAAACATCAAGGTGAGTTTGTAAATTAACATGGAACTTACATGGACAATGTTATCCATTATGGCACACCCACGATCCACTTTCTCAATTAACTGCCATTAACCTTCCTTTCCAAAACAAAGAGCAGAAGTAATGTTTGTCTTCTTTCAAATGGAGAAAACGTTCTTTTATCTCCTCAAACTACCCTATTTCCCTCCCTATCTATTGCTAATCCTATGGAAGAATTTGTTCTCCAGCGAATGAAGAATTTTGAAAAACTCTCATCTACCATTTGTGATGGTTATCTCTTTTAAGTAATTATCAAATTTTGTTTTAGTTTCTCAAGTGTCATTCTTATACTTCATCATATCTCTACTGTTATTTGTTGCCTAATTTTGACAATGGCTTATGAATTGTAGTTACTACAGTAATTGATATTCTGACAATAGCCTATGAATTATCCTAAATGATACTCCGTATTTAATTAGTTACTTCTTGGAGATTTTCTTCTTCCCACTTGCACACTCATCGTGTGTGCCCCCAAACACTAGTGTTGAGGGGCATTATCTCTCTGAGATGTGAAGACCTTTTTTGTTGTTGTCCTTCCACACCTTAACACTTGGTTTGGCTTTTCAATTTTTAAAGGGAAAATTAAATGAAGTGAAATAATATAAATGGAAGTTTCTTGCTTCTGTTTGGTTGGTGGGTCAGCCTAAAGAAATCAGAAGAACATATCAGTTAAGAATTCCATTGAACTCCATTTATCGGTTTGGTTATAAATTAAATTTTGCAAAATGCATAGGTGCATCTGATTTCATTATCAATTAAGATTGGTTTCTCAACTTGACTTGTGCCAGAGATAACTGAACTCATTCTAGACTAACCTAAATTTTAGAAATAGCTTCAGAACTGGAATTGGCATACTCGAGAAATCAATCTCCTGGTGATTCCTCAAGGTAAAACCAACCATCCTATGTGCCCAAAGTATGTCCGAAAAGCCTCAAACAATCTTAATTTGGACCTAGGAAAGTAAAACTATCTAAATTAAAGAAGTAATTGTATAAAAAAAATACTCATACTAGATTGTCAGGATACCAACAACTACTCTATGGTAGTAACCATAAACATCGCATGTTCTTATTTATCTTTTAATCGTAGAAGGTCACTCACATCTAGGTAGAACACACTACGGGAATTCTAGGGTGAAAGCCTTCTCCTAGCCATCTCATTCACTAAATCAAAGGAAGAAACTTGAGAAGGGGCATTATCAAATCATTGAGTATGTCCTTAGCATCTTGCTTTATTGTCTATTTAGGGTAGAATATAGCATCTCTGATGAAGACAAAACATGTTTCATGAACTGGAACTTTATTTTTACATAATATTCATTGAAATACCAACTTGCGATTATTCCCAAGAAGGAGAAGCATACTAGTGGAAAATAAAAAAAGGCACAACTTGTCATGTTGGATGTTACAAGCAGACCTTGATTGATCCCTCTTATCATGCACTCAAAGACATTGATGGTTTCTACTTTTTCTCAGATCCTATGAGTCACTGAGTTCGAAATTTCGCACCTTGAAATTATTTGCTTTTCCATTCTAGAAGGCTAGTAAAATGTTTCGAGAGCTCATGCTTCACAATTTCTTCACCTTTTATGAACATTACTTGAGGCGCTAAGATGTGCTTAATCCCTGTCCCACCTGATAACTCGCACACTTCCTGGCTTCTTTTAATAAACTTCATAAAATCAAGGTAAAAGGACATGAGGTGAAAGTCTACTTTATATACTGCTACATTTGTGCATGGGAGTATGATACACAATGCTTCACTTCTTTGTTGTGCTACTTGCCTACTTCTGTGCACGTTTCATCTTTGTTGTTACCAATTTCTTCAATAATGCATTTTCCATGGGTTCTCATGGTAGATTCTTGACTTTTTCATAGCACTGTTTACATTTACAGACAAGATATAAGAAACTAAACATGGAGTAAGAATGTTTTTCTTAATGTAAAAGAGTTATGCTAAGGTAAAATGTGCCCTAGGATTTGTACCTAACATCAAATTAAGAGCTGTTCAACTCTCCCTCTCAACATTTACCTCCTTGTAGGCACCGTTTTCGCCTATGGACAGACAAACAGTGGAAAAACACATACAATGCGGGGATCTACTGCCGAACCTGGAGTCATACCTCGTGCTGTACATGATTTGTTTGAGATTATACAACAGGTAGCTGTAATAATCCAAGTTTTATTAACTATTGTTTTCATTTGTTTGATCATGACGTTGTTGCATGGGTAGAACTCAACCCCAAAAGCTAGCTATTGAAGTGAGGTGCCCTTTATGTACTTATATTACTTTCATACCTAGGTGATGTGGAACTTCTCTTCACACCCTCCCTCACAAGCAGCATGCTTACCGCTAGGTGCTAGTCAGAGGCACACACCTTATGGTCTCTACCCATCTCTAGTACCTAGCTCTAATACCATGTAATGGGGTCTTGGGTAGAACCCCAAAAGCTAGCTATTGAAGCAAGGGTGCCCTCATGCTTATATAATTCATATTACTTTGGTACCTGGGGGATGTGGAACTTCGCTTCATAGTCGTTGCTTGACATTAGGTGTTATTGTTTGACATGATTTGTGGTTGTTTGATACTTGGGGATAAGCTTTCAAATGAACATCGAGATTTTTAATTTCTTAATAGAACAACATATATATGAAGTCTTCAGTTGGACTGTCCAAAGCATTGTGGGCATGAGTTCTAAATTTTTGGTAGTCAAGTTTGACACAGCAATTCCATTTCATGTTGGCCGTTCTTTAGGACGGTGCCTGATTGTCACTTTTAGGTATGCAAGGTGTCTAGTACCTTCCCTAATGCAATTCAAATGCCAGTCGTTTGTGTGTTAGGCGGTGTAATTAATACACTGCCTCAGGTGTGACACTTTTCGGTGTAATTAATACACTGCCTCAGCTGTGACACTTTTCTTGTATTTGTTTTTCCAATTAATATGACTGACTTAAATTTATTTATTTTCTGATCACTTGCATATAACCAATTGGGCCTCTAATGTAGGGTTTGAATTAGCTTATGGTACATATTTATGGTGGTGGTTGTGAATAATCTCAGTTTGCATGTATTTCAGGATACAGATCGGGAATTTCTTCTGAGAATGTCATATATGGAAATTTATAACGAGGAAATAAATGATTTGTTAGCTCCTGAACACAGGAAACTGCAGATTCATGAAAGCCTGGAGGTACTGTAGTTATGGCCCACTTGACAAACATATTCTTTGATATGATATCCTGTTGGATAATTACTGACCTTTTGCCTTGATTTATTTCATGTATGAAGCGTGGAATATTTGTGGCTGGGTTAAGAGAAGAAATTGTTGCTTCTCCTGAACAAGTCCTTGAATTTATGGAATTTGGAGAATGTAAGCTTTTCAACATTTGATATCCTTCAACTCTCTTCCTATTAACATATGCTTCAAGGGAACTCTCTATCCTTTGTATGGTCCCCCCCCAACACACATGCTCGCACACAATGTGTGCATTGACATACTTCTAACATTGTCTCTAGTGAACTGCACATGAACTAC
The DNA here is from genome assembly GCA_022606695.1 of Vaccinium macrocarpon. Classification (NCBI taxonomy): domain Eukaryota; kingdom Viridiplantae; phylum Streptophyta; class Magnoliopsida; order Ericales; family Ericaceae; genus Vaccinium; species Vaccinium macrocarpon. Next base: position 26,079,139 of record CM040181.1, on the reverse strand, counting down.
AGAAACAAGTTGGTGATCCCTTGTCTCAGCTCATTTGAAGTTCTATACTCTTTTAGGTTTTTACTTTCCAACATCCTCTGTCAAATTGAGAGACGCATTACTTGTAAAAGATCCCAGAGAAAACAAAACCCTGTCTGCCGCTCAAATTTTGTTGTCTTAAGTCATGCATATATAATAAATGATTCCCATTTGACATGATGTGCATTCTCTTCTCTTTTGTATATGATGTACAGCACATCGGCATATTGGAGAGACAAACATGAATCTCTACAGCAGTAGGTCACACACAATTTTTCGCATGGTATTAGTTACTCATCCTTCTGAGCTCCTTGTTTTGTACGTTTGCAATTTCTGCTGCCTTATATTCTAGTTGACAGATAATTGAGAGTAGGAATAGATGTGAAGATGAAGATGAAGATGAAGATGCTGGCAGTTTTTGTGATGCAGTCCGTGTATCCGTTCTGGTATGATCATCAATGTCATCTGTTTCCAATTGGTACGTGTTTTGCATTTATCATTGTTCTCTGGGTTGATATACACTTTTCTGCTTCTCTTCTCCTTGTTTGTTTTGATTACGGGGTCTGGTTCTAGAACTTGGTGGACCTTGCTGGTTCAGAGCGTGCTTCGAAGACTGGTGCGGAAGGTGTTCGTCTGAAAGAGGGATCCCATATTAACAAAAGTCTGATGACACTTGGTACAGTAATCAAGAAACTGAGTGAAGGTGGTGAGTGCCAAGGGTAAGTTATGCACTAAATTACAAATTTCAGAAAGCTACATATGCAGTTGTTTATCCTATGGTCAATATCTGATGTAGGGGCCATGTTCCTTATCGGGACAGCAAACTCACTCGCATTTTGCAACCTGCACTAGGGGGAAATGCAAATACCGCAATCATATGCAACATCACACTTGCTCAGGTAACACTTTCATTAAGTAGAGTCCCATTTTTTGACTGAATCCTTCCTCCAACCTGGGACAGATGACTGTGTAAAATCAATTGAGTGATGCTGTTTATATGGGTTGTCAACTTCTAGCTCTGGGTCCATCATTACTTGTAATTTTGTCTTCTAGTTTTCATCTTTCTTGTATGGAAACGTATAGAGAAAAGATAATGCCAGATGAACAAGATTTGCTCCAGTAATATTCATTGAAGCTTGAATCTCCGGCGTAAAATCATTTCTGGACTAATGTTATTTTGGTTTTTGGAAATAAGGTTCTTTGTATCTGAAAGTTTTATCTTCAGCTTTTTTTCTTCTTGAAACATTTACTTTCCACGAAACCGAACCAAAGTGGAGGTTTATAAATCCTTGGGTCTGCTAATTTCTGTTGTCATAGTTCATATGCTGGTTCTCAACGAAAATAATGCTCCTATTGAAAACATTACCTGGAGGTTCCCCTACTCCACTTGGACAATATGAATTACTTTGGCTATTGGCTAATTTGGGTGTTCAAAATAGAAGTTTGAGAGAAAATAAGAGGCGAACAGGGATTCATACAAGTACATTGTATGGGCTTGCGTTGTGGGCCATTTGAGCAAAATAATCATAGGCTTGGCATTGCATGCAACATTCCAACAACTAGTAGGCTGCATTGGTGATGGTCATATGACTGCTTATAATCATATATATTTCTTGGGGTTCCTCATGGGTCCATGGGATTTGTGCCCTTGAAAGAAAAAAATTACTCCTAGACTATCTGTATGGGTTTCTTATTCGGTTCTTCTCTTTTAACTTGGGGAAAGAGTACATTTGTATCATGCTAACTAGAATCAATAATGTTTTATGGGAGCAACATGCATAGAATACTCATTCATGCTTATGTTAGTTATGTATTCTTGATGACTTCTTGTGGTGATTTAGATTGATTTTTACTTACCTAACATAAAAAAGATTAACATTTGACTAGATTGATTGTAAATTTAGTATTATATTTAAGTTTAATGTGGCGGGTCCCACATGGCTCACGCAGGGAGCAGCCAGGGGATTCGGGGCATTGAGTGGCCTTAATGATTGGGTAAATTTCACTGACCTCCCCTGAGGTTTCTAACAAATGCAGGGACCTACCTTGAGGTTCTAATAATTACAATGGCCTCCCTTGATTTACAAACTACCCCCTCCGTCCCATATTGCTTGCCTCTTTCTGGGAAGCGTGTGCTTTGCACGCAAAAAATGATGTGTTTATGGGAATTATTTTTAAAAAAAAATTACACCAGTTTTTTCTACTCAATGAGGTCTTTAAATTGGTGTAAAAATTTTGGAAAAAAAGAAGAATGCTAATACATTAGATTTAGCGTGCAAAATACATGGAAACCCAATAAAGGCAAGCAATTTGATGGAGCGAGTATTACCAAGATTCCCCCATTTTGTTAAGTTTACTCTAACGCCGTTAGTTTAGGCCTCCAAATGAGTGAAATACCCATAAGTATTTGGGTGGTTTAAACAATTACGTCTTGTTCTTTTCTTTTTTTTAAAAAAATTAGAATTTTAAACATTAAAATCTAATAAGTTTTTTGGTTATATGTGATTGAATTTGTTTAATTATTTGTACATTTTATATATTTATTAAATTGTAAATTTCCTTTTAAAAATGATATTTGCACTTGATGTACTTCACTCTTTTTGTGTCGCCAAGAAGTATTATTCCAAATGAAATGCGTAGGTAAGTTTCTATCTTATGATATCCCCTTCCAGAACAATAAAGAATGAAAAACAATCATAATTGTTTTTTGTAATGATTTATTTTTACAAGCGAAAACAAGGTAATTGACAAGGTTCTACTAAGAATTTACATTTTTTTTCATTCGGGTACAGAGTAAATATAATCTAGTAAATATATAAAACATTCAAATACCTACACAAATTCAATCACATATAACCAAAAATCTAATTTTGGTTTTTTTGTTTAGACTTTCCACTTGAGAAAAAAGAACAAGACTTAATTGCTTAAATCACCCAATATTTAGGGGTATTTCAATCATTTGAAGGCCTAACTAACGGCGATAGAGTAAACTTAACGGAATGGGGGAATCTTGGTAATAGCTTGTAAAGCAAGGGAGGTCGGTGTAATTATTTCTAAGAGAGGTCTCTGCATTTGTCAGAAATCTCAGGGGAGGTCAGTGAAATTTACCTTTAATGCTTTGGGACTTTCAATCCATGCTGTCACACAAGTATAGCAATCTTTAGCTACTATTGCAGTGTGCGACTCTCATCACTTTTTATTCATATCTGGATACAACTGCATTATTCATGCAACTAATAGTCCATTCAACTCTATTATGTTTTGCACTTCTTGTCAACATGCCTGAACAGTCAAACATCCAATGGCCTATCTTTTCTAGCGAATTATACATCGTCTGTACTTACCTCCATGATATAGAACGATATCCTCAACACGCTTAAGTATCTAATAGTAGTGAGATAAACTTATTTATCATCAAGCCTAAGTATTGTTCATGGGACTCATCTTCGCAATGCACATCTATATTATCACCAAAAACTCTTAATTCCGGTTCACGTAATGGTCAATTGTCGTATCCAAATGAGGCTATGTGACAAGCATTTGGTATGAGAAACCATTCGTACCAAGGAGGCTTTGTACCGACATGTTTTTTATTCAGAATTCTGACTTTGTTTATGTGTTTGTTTTATTTTATCTGTTCGGAGTTTAGTCAATAGTATGTGCCTTAAACGGAGATAGTTTGCTTTGAAGTCTAAGGTGAAATATATTAGGATTAGGCCCGAAATTAGCTTCTCTGTGTTTGTTAGTATTTAACTCTTTCCTTTCCTTTTTTTTTTTTTTTTTTGGATAAAATTCTTTCCTTTCCTTTGGTTGCTTTAGTTCATACTTGCTGAATACGAGGTTTCTTTTGCAAATTTTTTTTCTTGCTGATTGCTTATTTGATGCAGATTCATGCTGATGAGACTAAAAGTAGTCTCCAATTTGCGAGTAGAGCGTTATGTGTGACCAACTGTGCTCGTGTGAATGAGGTTATTGCTAGAATGAAATTTTGCTTTTCCGATAACCTTGGGAATGATTTTAGCAAGTCTTATACTATGCCCATACACATTTTAGCGTACTATTTTTTCTTGGAACCATAATTCAGTGATTTTTTTTGGGGCTAGATCTTGACAGATGCTGCTTTGCTAAAGCGTCAAAAGAAAGAAATTGAGGAGCTTAAAGCCAAACTACAGGTACCCGTGGCTTATAATTTCATCAGAATCCAAAGTTGAAAAAATAAGAAAGAAAAGATGATATTATCACGCCAATACTAATGGATGTTGGTTTGTAATTATCAACTTTTAATCTGTATTTTGTGTTAAAGGGTTCTCATTCGGAACATTTTGAAGAGGAAATTCTCTCTCTGCGGAATACGTTATTGCAGGTTCATGTTATTCAGTTTTTGTGTTTCCTTTCAAATAAGTTTTGCATATCCTAAATGTTGTGATGCTTCCTGTTAGACTGAATTGGAGAGGGAGCGGATAGCTTTGGAGCTGGAGGAGGAAAAGAAAGCTCAAGCTGAACGAGAAAAGAGATTGCAAGAGCAAGCCAAGAAGATTGAGAATCTGAGTTCAATGGTGCTATACTCAAATAGGGATGAGAACCGTGATCACCCCAAGAAGGTTTTTCTCCCTTCTAGATAAATCCAATAGCTATTGTTTTGGAAATCTCAATTATTAAATTTGCTCTCACCTATGCTTCTACTCCTCTTAGATATTAGAGCTGTTAATTGGTCAAAGTTTCCCTGTTCCAACATGTTTACATTAGATATGGGAAACCAAAGACGTCTCCTTTAACCTGTCTCTCAAGTTCTTTGCTTATTTTTACTACGGAGTATAATTTGAATTAGTTTTGAGGTTTGGTAGATTCTATGTTGCATGGACTTGGATGCAGGTGTCATGACTGGATAAATTCTGACAATTTGAGGTGGGTGCTGCCATATGTTGTTTAATTAGGGGGAAGAATTTTGCACATAAGAGAGTTTTACTCAGAATATATCATAGTAAACCACTCTTGCACTTTTGTACAGAATACAAACCAGTCATATGATCTAAATAACCTACATTCGCTGGACCATGTTTGCGGAGCATGTTTTTTACCAGTTCCCTTTTCAGTGGATTGTTTGATGAGTTGGGTGGGAAAGGTGCCAAGTGTCGAAAGCTTTCAAGTTAATCAGTTTTGGGTTCACCTGAGTTCGCAGAAATTGGTGAGAGACGTCTGCCTCTTGAATTTGCATGGCACTCAAATGAGGGGGTGTTCCACTAAGGTTTTTTTTTGAGTTTGTTGGCTTTTTGCCTTTTTTTTGTTGATGTATTGTGAGAGAATGACCTGTCTTGGAAATCAAAATAAGCTGGCTTTTTTGCCTTTTGAGTTAGTGGAATGGGGCCTGTGTAAGTTAGTATGCAGTGAGAACAAGTTGAACCAAGTAGAGAGAAATGTGTCATGGTCTATGAAGCACAGACACTCCTAACGACTGCTTGTATTCGTGTCATGCACTCCGGGGGCACATTGATATGTTTCAGAGAAGAATATGAAACTGTAATACTAAAATGATACGATGCTCAATATGTTTAAATAGAGAAAACCTAGACTAGATAACCTTAAGAAAATTTATACCTAAAATAGAAGATACAAAAAGATATGACACGATATAATCGTATGCCCAAAGTAGAAGATACCATGAGATACATGTACATTCACACCCTACCCCTCAAACTTAGGATGTGTGGGTTTTTGTGAAGAAGTCCGCTAATTGTTGTGTAGAAGAGACGGAGGGTAAAGCAATGCTGTCGGATTGAAGATTCTAGCGAATAAAATGACAATCATTTTCAATGTACTTGGTGCGCTCATGGAAGATCGAGTTGTGGACAATTTGAATAGCACTCTTGTTGTCACAAAAAAGAGGCATGGGTGAAATAATAGAGACACCCATATATGAGCTAGCGAAGCCACACGATTTTAGACGTAGCATGGGACATAGTATGATATTCAGCTTCAGCGGTGGGGCGAGCAACAATAGATTGCTTTTTGCTTTTCCAGGAGATAAGAGAATCCCAGAAAAACACATAGGCGAGAGATAGATTTGTGGTCACTGATATTCCCGGCCCAATGAGCATCAACATAAGTGTGAAGAGTCAAAGTTGATGTAGAAGAGAGAAGAAGACACTAATGGAGTACTACAAACATAACTGCGTGACAAAGTTGCCCAATGTGTAGTCTGAGGAGCAGAGACAAATGGACTAACAATGTGAACAACATAAGTAATATCCGACCGGGTAACAGTAAGATAAACCAAGAAACCCACCAATCCAGGGTATTTTGTTGGATCTGCAAAAGGAACACAATTAGAATTTGAAAACTTGGCATGAAGCTCAAGAGGTGTATCAATAGTCTTGGTATCAGTGAGACGAACACGGTAAAGGATATCAATAGCATACTTGAACTGTCCCAAAAAATACCTGTGGGGAGACAAAGCGACTTCAATATCAAGAAAATACCAAAAAGGGCCTGAGTCTCATATCTCGAACTCACGAAAAAGATGAGGTTTCACGTCACTAATTGTGGCAGAATTAGAACCAGTGATGATCATATCATCAACATACAACAAAAGAAGAACCAGACCATGAGATGCGAAGAAGGAAGAGTTCATAGTCATGTATACTGGAATGGAAGCCAATCTGAAGAACCACATCTTGAAAGTGTGAGGGGATGTGAGAAGTCTGGAGGAGGCCGCATATAGACCTGTCCAAAGAGATGTTGAGAAAAGCATTCTTTACATCTAACTGATAAAGAGGCCATTGGTGCATAACAGCGACAGAGTTCAGTATGCGAACAATGGTCATTTTGGCAATGGGAGCAAAGAGAAAATTAATCTATTACTAACAATTAAGCATGAACATGAGAATTATCATAATCAAAATGCAATATTACCCATGAATAAGGGATTAAATATACACTTTTGATCATTCGTAAGTGCCTCCACTCAGTGTTTTAAATGGCGATAGGCGCACCAATGCGCTATGGTCCCTTGGAGCTTAGGCGAGAACCTTTTGAAAGCGAGGCACAATTTATTAGAACATGTAGAATTCTAATATTGACAAAACTTTCAACACAAGCAAACACTTATAAAATTAGAGTAGGTTGAAAAGTAATTACCTGGCTTCACAAGAAGAAGAAGAAGAAGAAGAAGAAGAAGAAGAAGAAGAAGAAGAAGAAGATCAATCCTTTGCGTCAGAGCTCTCTTCAGACTTCAATATTGATCCTTTAGATTCGGCTGCTGCTACTTCATTTTTCCTTTTAGGGTTATCGATCAGGCCTTTTTCATTTGAAGCGTCCTCCAAATTTAGCTGCTGCTACTTCATTTTTCCTTTTTTAGGATTATTGATCAGACCCTTTCCATTCGAAGGGTTTTACAAGCTTTAACCCTTAGATGAAGGGTTCGGATGCATTTTGAGCAAAAACTACAAGAAGTGCTCGCCTCTGCGCCATGCGCCTTTATGCCTAGCGCATGCCTCAACACCTATGGATTCTGCGCCTCACCTCACCTCGCCTCGCCTATACGCAAGGCAAGCACCTTTTGAAACACTACCTCCACTTCATCATGGCTTCCCAAATGTTGCCCCGTGAGCCCGACTGTTCACAAGGGAAGAGTCGTTTCACCTCGTTTTGGTTGGTTCACCCCCGGCGTGAGGCTTGGCCGTTGTGATGGAATTTTGCTCACTGAGCTTGTGTAGGTTAGGTGATTTGATATACAAAGAAAAGCAAAATTCTCATAACTTTCCCCTTCTACCTATGCAAACAATATGAGGTTTAGAGATAAATTTAGTAGACGTAATACATGATAAATAATTGGGTATAACCTAACGAGAAAGAAATTACATGTATCGGAACCCAAAGGGGATTAAGATTTATTGAGTTGGTTTAAGTAGTGGGCAAGAAGAACAACAGATGGAACACTCCCAATGGTTGTTTTTACATCCCACATCAGAGGTCCACATGGGTGATCTTGGGTATACAATGAACCATGTAAATTATTCCCTCCGTTCCTTTTTATTTGTCCCACACTCTCTCTCTTACCTTTTTTCAAATAAAAAAATTAAGTACTTCCATGTATCATTTTTCAAATTTTTTGGCACCAAATTAAAGTACACGATGAGTACTTTAATTTGGTGCAAAATTTTTTTAAAAATGATACACGAAAACGCTTTATTTTTTCATTTGAAAAGTGGCACGACTTTTCGTAGAGGACAAATAAAAAGGAACGGAGGGAGTATTAAATAGCAAGGGTTTTGGTATTTTGGATGACATGGGTAATGTGAGATAACTTGAGAGAGAGAGAGAGAGAGAGAGAGAGAGAGAGAGAGAGAGAGAGAGAGAGAGAGAGAGAGAGAGAGAGAGAGAGAGAGAGAGAGAGAGAGAGAGAGAGAGAGAGAGAGAGAGAGAACGTATTTTCTCATTCCAGGTGAAAATAACTCTTTACAGCATATGTATACACAATCAAAGGAACTAGGACTAAACTATGCTTAGGAAATAAATACATAACAAATAAACTCCTATAACTTAACACTCCCCCTCAAGTTGGTGCAAAGATATCTCTCAAGCCCAACTTGAACAAAATGGGGTGAAAACTTTTACTACTTAGACCCTTAGTAAATACATCAGATAACTGGTCTTCAGATCTCACAAAAGGCATGCAAATCAAATTGTTGCTCAGCTTCTCCTTTATAAAGTGTGTCAATTTCGATATGCTTCGTTCGATCATGTTGGACAAGATTATGAACAATGTTTATGGCAGCCTTATTATCACAATAGAGCTTCATAGGACCACAATCAGGGAATCCCAAATCACGCAATAAGGTTTGGAACCATAAAAGCTCGCAAACACCATGAGCCATAGCTCTGTACTCGACCTCTGCACTAGATATAGCTACCACGGACTGCTTATTACTCCTCCATGTAATCAAATTCCCTCCAAGGAAAGTGCAATAGCCAGAAGTAGACCATCGATCATCAATAGAACCAGCCCAATCTGCATCAATGAAAGCTTCCAATCTCAGGTGACCATGATTAGAGAACAAAATTCCTTTACCTGGGGCAGATTTAAGATACCTCAAGATACGATAAATTGCATCAAGATGACTAGTACGAGGTTCATGCACGAACTGGCTCACAACCCCCACATCACAAGAAATATTTGGTATAGTGTGAGATAAGTATATCAGGCGACCCACAAGTCTCTGATATCTCTCCTTTTCTGTAAGCTCCCCCACATTGCTACCAAGATGATGGTTGGCCTCAATGGGAGAATCGGCTGGCTTACATCCCAACATACCAGTTTCTTCCAAGAGATCAAGGATGTACTTCCTTTGAGAGATAAAAATTCCTTTGTCAGATCTAACCACCTCCATTCCAAGAAAGTACTTCATAGACCCCAAATCTTTAATCTTAAACTCTTGAGCAAGAAGAGCTTTAAGGCTAACAATCTCATTCACATCATCACTTGTCATGATTATGTCATCCACATAAACAATAAGAATGACAATCTTACCATTACTTCTCTTGATGAACATAATATGGTCAGCATGACTCTGCTTGCATCCAAATTTCAACATAGCTTTGAGAAACCTGTCAAATCATGCTCCAGGAGATTGCTTCAATCCATAGAGTGCCTTTTTCAATCTACACACCCTACCCTCAGTCAGGTGGAATAGCCATGTACGCCTCCTCCTCTAAGTCGCCATGGAGGAATGCATTCTTCACGTCAAACTGGTGAAGTGGCCAATTTAAATTGGTAGCACAAGAGAGTAGAACTCGCGCAAAGTTCATCTTCGCTACAGGGGCAAATGTGTCCTCGTAGTCAATACCATCGGTTTGTGTGAAACCCTTGGCAACAAGTCTAGCCTTGTATCTCTCAACAGTCCCATCTGCTTTGTGCTTCACAATGAACACCCATTAGCACCCCACGGGTTTCTTCCCTCTTGGAAGTGATACTAGCTCCCAAGTGCCATTCTTTTTCAAAGCTGTCATCTCCTCTACCATAGCTCTTTTCCACTTAGGTATCATGAATGCATCCTGCCAATTCTGTGGAATAGATATAGAAGAAAGAGATGAAACAAAAGCACGATGTGAAGGAGAAAAATGGTCATAAGAAACAAATTGGGAGATGGGCTGTTGAGTGCATGATCTAACTCCCTTTTTAAGAGCAATCAGAGCATTAAGGTTATCAACAACAGTAGGAAGAGAATCATTACTAGATGAGTCAACTGAAGAGTCTGAAACTAGAATAGGTGATGGAGATTGGCAAAGTGGCACTGCACATGTAGACTTGCCTTTATTCCTTCGAGAAAAAATCTGCAGATTTGGCCTATCTAGTCTTCCACCAACATCATGTTCCACTCTTTCTGCGGGCATAGATTTATCTTTCTCCCCCTCACTATGATAAGGTAAAGGGTAAGGCCACGACTCTGGAGTATGAAATGTCAACAACTTTTCCTCTCTCATCTCTTCCTGTCTATCATTCTCCCCCTGAAGAGATGAAGTGTTCAAAGGATAAAAGGATTCTATTTCCCAAAAAGTGACATCCATGGAGACATACGTTTTGCGAGAGTGCGGGTCATAGCATTTATAACCCTTCTAAGTTGGAGAATAGCCAAGGAAAATACACTTGCGGGCTTTGGGATCCAGCTTACCACTGGGGTGCTTGGGAGCATGGACAAAACACACACAACCAAAGACTTTGGGTGGAAGAGATGAGACCCGAGAACAACCTAAGAGAAACTTAATCGGAGTTTGGAACTGAAGAACACTAGATGTCATGCGATTGATACGAAATGCTGTAGTAAGGACAGCTTCACCCCAAAAATGTTTAGGGACATTCATGGTGAACAATAGAGAGCGGGCTACCTCAGCAAGATGGTGATTCTTGCGCTCGGCAACTCCATTTTGTTGTGGAGTGCCAGCACAAGAAGTCTGAAAAAGAATACCAAAGTCATTAAGATATGCCCAAAAAGTCCCATCTATATACTCAGTCTCATTATCACTACGAAGCACTTTAACATTAGCATTAAATTGAATACGCACCATTTGGTGAAAAGATTTGAAGCACGAAAAAACCTCATTTTTTGCCTTTAGTAAATACACCCAGGTGACATGAGAATAACAGTCAATAAAGGTGACAAACTAGTGATAACCAGGCAGAGATGTGACAGGAGAAGGACCCCAAACATCAGAATGAATGGCCATAAATGGCGAATCACTTCTTTGATTGACCGGAGCATAAAAGGAGCGCTTATGTTTCGCAAGCTCACAAGCTTCACAAAGGAATTGACTCCGAGAACATTGCTTAGCCAAACTAGGGGACAGTTTTTCTAGTATTCCAAATGATAGATGACCCAATCTACGATGCCATTGATGTAACAAGGGAAGAACAGATCCCGTATTTGCTGCAAGAGCTTGACCACATGACAAAGGTGGCCAAACTGGATTAGGTGTAAACTCCAAAAAATAAAGGCCCTCATGAGCTTTATCACTGCCAATCGTCCACCCCGTATCCAGTTCCTGAAAGACACAATGTGTAGGAAAAAATGTTACGGAGCAATTTAAGGATTGGGTAAGGTTGTTAACAGATAGAAGGTTAGTAGAAATATTTGGAACATGGAGCACAGAAGAAAGGGAGATGGTTGGAGAACAGTTAATAGAACCTTTCCTCAAAATAGCAGATAAAGAACCATCAGCAACTTTGACCTTATCCTTACCAGAACATGTAGAATAGTAATCAAAGAAAGATGAACAACCTATCATATGATCTGTTGCTCCAGAGTCTATTATCCAAGGAGAAGAGCTAGAGGCTATAGAAGCACTAGCATGTATACCTTTGTGAGCAAAACAATTAGAGGTAGTGGAAGTAAAGGCAATGGTAGATGAAGCATCAAGCCTATCCAGTAGTCACCTGAGAGCTTGTAACTGTCCCTCAGAAAGGACCCCAACCTGAGCAGTTTTGGAAGCTGCCATTGCCAACAGAAAAAGAGGCAGTAACAAACTGCTAAAATACCTCCAGAGGATTTCAGACCCAAACAACGGCAAAAAAAGGGCCTATCAGAGGCTGTTGGTGGCAACTCAGTTAATATCGACCAACAACAAAGGTCGACTGTGGCTACCTAGAGGATTTCGATCACCAACAGATGTTGTTGGGACCAAAGCCTATCCTAAATACCCTTAAATGACCAAGCCCAGTCAGATTTGAGCACAAATAGAGGTTACCCATTGAATTCCGTACAAACCAGAGGCTGTACAGTAGTCACACTGTTCATTAAGAGGATAAATAGAGTTACCAAAACAGTTCAAAGTACAGCAGAGGCTGCCAATACCTAGATTGATCGAAGAAACCCAAAACGGCACCTATACGGATGTCGGTGAGCCTCGCCGGTGGTCGTAGGTGGTCACCGGAGGTAGAAAAGGGGTTTCCAAGCAAGACCCAGTACTTTACAGTATCAGATGGCCTTTGCTGGAGTTCGCCGACGTCAGGCAAGCCTCGCCGGAGTTCACCGACCTCAGACGAAGGTTGCCGGAGGTAGTTCACATCGATGGAGTGAAGACCCAGTGGTTTCGAGTACTATAGATCAGTTACTCTAGTAGTTGAACAATGTAAAAAAAAGCGTGATGACCACTGTAGATCACCAACGTCTCTCTCTACAAAGCTCAAGCTAGGATTGAGTCTCTCTGATACCATGTGAGATAACGCAGAGAGAGAGAGAGAGAGAGAGAGAGAGAGAGAGAGAGAGAGAGAGAGAGAGAGAGAGAGAGAGAGAGAGAGAGAGAGAGAGAGAGAGAGAGAGAGAGAGAGAGAGAGAGAGAGAGAGAGAGAGAGAGAGAGGGGGGGAACTCATTTTCTCATTCTAGGTGAAAATAACTCTTTACAACATATGTGTACACAATCAAAGGAACTAGGACTAAACTACCCTTAGGAAATAAATACATAACAAATAAACCCCTATAACTTAACAGTTAGTCTCCAACAACATACTGCTGTGATCCACTTGGAGCGTCCAAGTTTAAATAGTGCTTCAGATTGAGTGCTGGCTTTTTACCGAAGGCATGTATTGCGGCAAAGAGACTAAACTAGTTGACTTGATACTTTTGGGCTTTAAATGCTTGTAAATTGTTGAAAATGTAATAGAAAAGGTTGAATAAAATGTTGCAAGTGACTGCCAGAACTCTACTCGATTGCACTTTTGGATTAGTGTGCTTCAGGCGATGCTCCTAGAATTATGTCCCCCATTAGTTTGTACTGTCCTCCAAAAAATAGTATACAAGCTTGGGCGGCCTCTAAACTCATTGCTAATTGGTTTTGACTTAGATATTTTAACATGGTATCAGAACTACAATTTCTGAGCCCTTCGGACAAAACTATTGATTGATCATCCTATTATTTGAGCCATATGTGCACCTTGTTTCGTTATGATTCATATCACCTATGTTATGAATCCTCTATTCACCTCTCCATGTGTGAGTCAGGGTTGCTCATGCAACAAAATTTTAGAGTTTGTCCCACATTGGTTAATTCTGGCCTCTGAAAACTAGTCTATGAGCTTGTGGGGCTTCTCTATTAATTTCCAATTGGTTTTTAGTTTGATACTTCAAGGGATACTAAAAGTAGAACTTTTGAAAAATTTCTTCGACTACCCCCATGGCCTCATCATATTGAAAGAGCATATGAATTTATATAAACTGTTGGTATGTGTTAGCTGGCAATATGCTATTGGTCACGTGGTATTTTCCGCCTAAAGAATTTGGTGTTATGGGGTCTGTGCCTAACGCTTCTCTGGTTCATGTGGCCTTCTGTCTAGTCCTTACGGTAGTTTGTTTGCTACTCTGTGAGGGTACACAACAACAACAACAACAACAATAACATAACCCATTTAGTCCCTAATAATTGGGGGTATGGATAGGAGACAGACCTAACCTTTGGCAATAAATGCACAAAGTGGCTGCTCCCAGAATACCACTGAAACAGATGGATTTGAGACAGACCTAACCTTTGGCAATAAATGCACAAAGTGGTTGCTCACAGAATACCACTGAAACAGTGGTCCCCCTATACCGTCGAGTTTGCTACGGAATCATGCTCTCAAATCATGAGGGTTGCTAGACACTGGGAACATGCCTTTGGCAGCTGGTTTGAACCCTTATTTATTATGTTGGTTATGGATGGAAAATAGTACTTATTAAGTTCATTGAAGGTTCAATGATATACTTGGGACCAAACAATGATATATTTGGGAATTGGTCAAATGAATCCACCACTAAGGTCCATCTTGTGTTTTTATACTACTGCCCCTAAACACTGGAAATCATATGAGAAGCTGAATTAATGATAACATCGAGAAAATCGTGCTAAAAAGTTCATTGGGTCATTTCCGTTATTTTAATTTTTGCTTTTTTGAACCTCCTTTGCATCGCATCCTCTCTTCCATACTATTTCTAACGTGTCTTTTGGGTCATCCTCTGTATCTGTTTGCATTTCTGTCTATTTGTCTTTCTACTCGTTCAACTTGCACTATGTTTTTGCTGCTGCAGGAGAAGAGGCGTGACACCTGGTGCTTTGGTAATCTATCCAAGGAGACTCTTAGGGAGGTGTGCACTTATTAACACCTTATTGGACTCTTAGCATGTGTTGTTGGTCTTCACCAAAAATTAAAAACTGGGCCAAGAAATCAAACCACGTGAACACACCAAGATTTTTATGTGGTTTGCACAACTTTTCTTTTTTGCCAACTTTGTCTACTCCTCGGCATCCTCATCATTATCATTAAATCTCAATGATTACGAGTCTCCATTTACATCAAGTAAATTACAGTCTATATTACACAATTATCCAACTAAACAGATTTATACAATATCGAACTGAGGTGCGGATATATTGCTTCTTTAAGGAGATTCTAGCCCTTTGCAGTTGGTAAAAGCTTGACCCCCGGTGCAACAGAATTCCTCGTATGGCCTGTCTCCTCCAGGATACAACAGCCCGCCTATTAAATCATGTTGGCTCAAACCACCCTGCAAGTAGGTTAGAACCCAAAGCTCCACCACTAGAACACATCAACACAATTACATTTTATAAATGTTTTAATCTCTCTGTGAGGACTATAGAAATAAGAGAAATATGGAGCAATAACAAAGAACCTTGATCACTGCCTCAGGATTATGCTTTTCCACAACAAATAAACAGAGGCATGCATGTATATATATGCAGAAATATCAACAGATGAATAATGTGCCAACACATGCTTTTTAGTCTTTCCTGAAAATAAATGCCATGCATCATGCATGGACCTCCCTAGAGCATTCACTCCATTCCCTGTTAGTCCATTACTCCTTTGTCCATTGGTCCAACCAACACCTACATCACTATAGCTCTTAACAGCAGGACACCCCTAAACTAAAAAAATCTGACTGACACTCAAATAACAAATAATATAGGGCTCCATTACTGAAATGATTTTAGGCATACAATGAAAATTAATTTTTGATATTGAAAAACTTGGAAACATCACCATGTTTTGGGGTGTGTGGCATATGTTGTTCCTAAACTGTTCTTCGACATGGTTTCCATCCTAGAGTATACAACAAAGTGGGCAGAAAGATGCGTTCACCACTTATGCCTTGTCGAATTCAACTAAGTCATGTCTTGTGATCTGTTTGGATGAGAAAGATTTGTTGAAGCTGATGCTTGCATTTAATTTTATTGATTTTGTTGACTTTTATATGGGACTAAATTCTAAAGGAAAACTTGAGTCAATGTTCTGTTACATTCGTATGTATCTTCTTAACCTTAATTTGTCAGCCAGCTCTAAAATTTCTTGTTAAGGTACATAGTGTATGTGTACCCCTCAATAATACCATTTTTAAGATCTTTGGTTCCTCAGAATTTGAAATAGTTGTCGTCTAATTTTCATACCTAAACTGTTGCTCCAGTTGAATTCTATAGTTCCTGCAAACGCTTCTGCTGTGAAACCAATGAGATCTAAGCATAATGTGGGACCACTTCTTCCTTTCGAAGAACTGGTAAGTGAATCAAGCATGGATAAATCCTGCAAACCAGAGGAGTGTAACAATGGTGAAGTCAAATACTGTACGCTTCCAAATCCACATGCTTTGTTACATGTTACAAGCCGGAAAAAAGCACCAGCCAGGAAAAAGAGCTTACTTGTGGTTAGGAGCATGCCTTTGTCCTTATTTCCTTATTTCCTGTTTTATTCCTCACCTTGATTTTCTTGTTAAGGTTTGGTACCTACTAATTTTTTGTCTGCCAGGAGAGCAACGAGTTAGAGGAATTTCAAGCAGAATATGAAGATTTGCTTCTAAAATTTGAAACCCAGGTTCTCATTTTTCTTTCTTTTTTTTGGGGGTATTTTATGTCATTATAAATGAAACAAACCACATAGGATCTATGGGGCATACCCCATAACAAACAAAAGCAGTGATTCCGGCATCACGACTCTACCAGTCCTCGCCAGCCTTAAAAATCGTGAAAAGCTGAAAACAGCTCTTGAAATATTCTATACATCACAAAACATCTTATTACTCTAGGGATACCCGACCAAGACCAAAAGCAATCTCTGATATCCCTTAAAACTCTTGTGCCTCAAAATTCTGCAATATCGTAAACTGTAGCAGCAAGAGACAACTTCAGCATTGCAAAGAGTCTTTGCTGTTGGCATCATTCTCCCCAGCACATATTGCTGTATCTGATCAGAGAATGGGCAGGCAAAGAACAAGTGGCAAATTAGTCTCTTCAATCCCCCACTGCAAAGAAACACTCGTATTTTCCATTCTTGATATATTTCTATAAGACCTTCTCTTATGGTTGTATTTCATGATTGCCTTTTCTTACAGAGGACTATGAGCGAGATACAGATTGACTTCTTAACAAGAAAGTTGGCTGAGGCTGATTTATATCTTGATGAGAAACCTAATAGTTTTAACAGAAGTGCGACTCTTAGTGATGCAACCAAATGTTTAAGGGAATCAGAAGCTATTCTCGTGATCAAGCAACTCCAAGAAAAGGTTTGTTATTTTTGCCTTATGTTACTATTCCTTTTATTGTTGTAAATTTAGGTTTTATTGGTTTGGCACTGTGTCATTTCAGTCTTATGTCTGTCCCATAGATTAATACATTAGAGATCGAGAAGTCCTCAAGCCAGCAAAGTTTGGATTGTGTGGTTGAGTTGGCAACAGAGCAGAAGATATGCGCCATGGAGAAGTATGAAGAGGTAGTCATGATTGATCGATTGATTTCGGCTCTGAGTGCTGTTGTATTTGAGTATGAAAACCTACAGTGATTCATTTTTCTTTTGTTATTTGAAAACCAGCTAAAAGAAATTGGCTAATATAAGAGGAGTTCTAATTAATGAACAACAATAATACTGCTGAGTTCTATTGACCAATTCAATTCATCCACTAGAGGGAACCTTGGGTTTCAGATAATGCACTAGAGTGTTTTTATCGCTTATCTAATTTCTCATCATCTGTCTAGTTTATCAAGGTCATTTACAAATTTGTTTTCGGTCTCAGTTTTGGTTCTCCAGATTATTGTTCAAAAGAGTTTGTTCGTCTTCTCTACTTTCTTGTTGACGTGTTTGTGAATCTTATTGCCTATACTACTTGCTGATGTCATCTTCATGCCAGGCTTTGGTATCTTTATTCTTCACTGACTTACTACTCAAAGCATTATAAGGTTTCTGGTTTGGAGTAGTTGCCATTTTCTTATTTAGTACACCCTCCGTCTCAAATTGCTTGCCCTTTTTGGGAACCATGCATTTTGCCCACAAGATATAATGGCTGTGTTCGGTACACAGTTTTGGCCCAGTTTTGGGCAGTTTCTGTTTTGCTTACATCATCACTTTTCTCCCTTGTCTCTCTATCTCTCTCCACTAATTACACTTGCTTACATCATCAAAACTAAACAGTTCAAAACAAAACTTGTTAACCGAACAAGGCCAATGTATTTTTGAGATTTTTTTGGAACTTCAATAAGATCTTTAAATTGGCGTAAAAGTTTTTGGAGAAAAAATAATGTTCAAAATGCACGGTTTCCAAGAAGGGGTGAGCACTCTCTACTTCTTTAAAAATCTTTTTCTATTGACCGGCAATTTGTTGCCACGGTTTTAGTAAGTAGTCCGTGATAATTAAGAAGCCAGAGTCAGTATGTCGGAGGATAAGACCCATAAAAGATAAAACTGCCATGTGTGGTTTGTCAGGTTAAAGATGCAGCAGTGCCGTCAAAGGTTGAAATATGCAGAGAGTATGGAAGAATGTTGTACTGGACAATTAAACAAGATCCAACGATTTGCTAGATTTTAAGTTTGGAGTGATGCTCTATAATCTTATCTGAATATATTCCATCTCATCAAAAGTGACTACATACAATTCCCATAGCCAAGCAAGGACTTTTATCCTATAGATGGCCTTCTTACATAGGAGAAAGTTGTTTTGAAATACGGACACAGAATCACATACACATGCCTATGGAATCATACCCAATCGCATACAAATCTTTGCAAAACTATAAATAGTAACATCTGCATCCTGCAAGCAAGGCTGCTTTGCAACATTGAAAGAGTCACTTCTTCTATTTGTATTTTCAAGTTATTTTTTGAAAGAGCTTTATATTGGGGGAATGGAATAGTTTAAGATAAGTGTTCCAACTAGGGGTGAGCACGGGTCGGGTCCGATCGGGTTCTGTCGGGTTCGGTTCGGGTTGATTTTGGTCAGGTCGAGAAAAACAGCACCCGAAAACTGAACCGAACTACCCCAGAAACTGATCGGTTCGGGTTGGTCGGGTTTCAAGACCAACAACTCTCAAACTTTCAGATCTAAAAATCTCAACTCTCAGATGAAAAAAAAAGCACAGAACCATGAGTTTAGAGTACAAATCAAACTCAATCTCAAACTTTGAAACTACAAAAAATCTCAATCTCAATAGACTACAGATCTGAGAGAGTATAGAGAGAGAGAGAGAGAGAGAGAGAGAGAGAGAGAGAGAGAGAGAGAGAGAGAGAGAGAGAGAGAGAGAGAGAGAGAGGGATGAGTACAGATCTGGAGCGTGGTGGACTACGGTGGAACCGTGGAAGCCTGGAAGGCGTGGTGGACTGCGGTGGAAGCCTGGAAGGTGTGGTGGACTGCGGTGGAAGGCCTGGTGGTAGGTGGCGTGATACCCACAGATCTGTACAGCGTGGTGGACGGCCAGGTCGTTGGCGTGAGGTGAGAGGGGAGAGGGAGAGAGAGACCTGTGACAGTGAGAAAGAGAAGGGGGGAAAACGAAGAGAGAGAGATGGGTCTTTGATTATTCATGGAAGATGATTACTCTTTTAGAGAGAGATAGAGATGATATGGGTCTTCTGACTTCTGAATCTCTGATTCAACTCAAGTATGAAGCCAACAAAATATTATAAAGTAGGGTATTATGTATAAGCCGGGTCGGGTTACCCGATTTCCAGAATGTCCCACCCGACACCCGAAACCTGATTTATTATTATTATTTAAAACCCGACCCAACCACACTTTGAACCCGATCAGAACCTGTCGGGTTGGATCGGGTCAGGTCGGGTCGGACGGGTTTTTGCTCACCCCTAGTTCCAACCCCTCCTCCAATTGTGTTACATGTTGCACATGCATGTGCTGCAACCACCAAAAAACAAAAAGAGTATACAAGAAGTACTTTTCCATTCACAACAATTTTTTTCCAGTTAGTTAATGTTGTTCATTAATCATATATCTGATATTTTCCGAATTGCAAAAGAACTTATGCACTTCAATGGTAAAGAATAAAGCTTATTGATGTGCATCTTGTCCTTCTCCGTTTGTGGCTGTAAGCTAGCTGGTGTTTGGCCCTTAAGATTCTTTCTCTTTTCTGATTAAGTTTATTTTCTTGCAGCTTTATGAAGAACTTCTCAATGCACAGGAAGCGGCTAGAATTGCTTGTGAAGAACTCACTTCCAAGGAATCTGTCAGGACAACTGATGTATTTATCTTCAGCTTTTTGACAATTTAGTTGATGGGTCTTGTTGCCAGTGGTTATCGTAGGTTTACATTGTGTAAACAAGGTATTGTCTGAGCCTGTGAAACTTATTATTTGTACCTTCATACAGATGGGCAATTCTGACACCATGATCAAGCTATTAAAGGAAGTTCAAGAAATAACATCAGAATTCCAAAGCACTAAAAACCTTGCAGAGAGCATGTCTTTGGTTACAGATGAGCTTTTGGAGAGTTTTTCTATTTTATTGAACCTTTTCTTTGTGAGCTCTCTTGATTCCTCTTTGAGTGGCTGTATGACAATTTTTTCATTTAACATGTTAATGTCTTCAGCTGGAAAGATTTGTTCATCCTGGTGCTACTTCTCTAGATTATTCGCAAACCAAATCTTTTCATGACTATTCTAAAGTTGCAATTTCCTTGCAATGCAGGAGTTTAAGTCTTCGGCATGCCAGAACTCGGTGCAACTGAGATCTATTGTCAGTGACCATGGGAAGTTGCATGACTGCATGAGGAACACAGTCATTGAACTTGAGAATGAGAAGGTATGGCAGGTGTAATTTGGGATATGCGAGTTTTTCTGGATGAGAGGGTATTTGAGATTACAATTAGTCTTAACTGTTTTCGATATATCTTGATTGTTGCATGCAGTTTATTTTGCAAAATCAATCTATGAATCTTCAAAGTCAGATACAGGAGTTAAATCGAACTGTACAAAATTCTGTGAGCATATCAACTGTATGTTACTTTACTCTCTGTTGTATTTATTGGTATGTGCTTTGTTTGACCTGCTCAGTTCTTGCAGGACGTATCTGAAGAGCATGATTTGGAGAAGGCTGAGCTCCTTTCACACATTCAATCACTTGAGAAGGAAATATCATATTTATCATCTTCATACTTGGCTAGGGAGAACGAAAATTTCAGAAAAGATCTCGAGAAAACAAAAACCAAGTTGAAAGATACTGACTCCAAGCTTAAAAATGCCATCCAGGAGAAAACCAAACTTAAAACCGAACTCGAGGTTCGTAATTAGTTGTAATGATTTTCAGATAGCAGTTTTCCTGGAATATATTGGTTACAACATGAATTCCTACTTTATAGGGTGAAAAAGCACGTGCAGAGAGAGAATTGAAAAAACTGCTAGGTCAAAAGGCTCTACTTGAACGTGATATCAGCAAACGCGAGTCACTTGCTGGGAGACGGCGTGATTCAGTTGTTGACCGGAGTTCTAATGTCTTTGATCCAAAAAGGGCAAAGGGCCTCCCTGTTTCCTTTGAACAGACATTGCAGGTGATAGAGAAGTGCGATTCACTTAGCATTTATAACTGTTCTTTCACATCGAATCTTGTACATGTAGAGGGTGAGTCAGGGGACACTATGCAGAAACAGATCTTCATAAGGATCTCTCTAACAAAATTTCAGTGTTAGTTGGTTTAACCTGCATGTCCGAGAAGTAACTGATTAAGCTGTTCATATTTGCCATATGTAAAGCAGTCTAACCCATGCTACTGATGCTAGTGTTTCAAAGTGAACACGCGAAGCAAGTTAAGCAACCATATGCAATACGTTTTGGTTTTCAAATTTGGAGGTCTCATTTCATATGAATTCATTGTCCTGCATGCGGAATACAAATAATTCATGTTATGCTGCACTGTGACATTACTGTGAAAAGAGTAACCGGTGTACTTATTCATATTGTGAGGGATAATTTGAAACAAATAACGAGTTCGTATTAGTTATTGCGGTATCGTAAGAGATGAAACAAAAACCCAGTGAAATTGACTTGTCCACTTGGGAATTATTCTGAAGGCATTACATGTACATGGCATGCAATGGTTAAGCAACCCACCTTTCAAACCTGCAACAAGTTAAACAAGATTGAAGCTATCTTGTGGGCTCTAGGATTTACACTTTTTGATGAAGGATGGCCCTATTGCCAGGTTGCGATAAGACAAAAGTTGTAGTTTCAAACCTTGTATCAACTGAAGTAAAACTTAGAATTACATTGTCTTCTGGATTACTAATCATGTTTTAATCACGTTGTGCTTTTGAGCAACAGTTGCCTAATCGCATTCCAACCCAGTCTAACCCCCACTTGCCAAAAAAAGGTAAAAAAACTTGAATCTTCTTCTATGGTACTTGCAGTCATGACATATTAGGTTCATTGCCTTTTAGCAATTGGTCATTGGACTTTCAACCTGCCTGAGATTTGTTAGAGGAGCCATAAAGCTGGTTGTGTCATGTCATCCATCACAATAGTTATTTTCAGCTCTAGCCTCTAGATGTACATTTAAAGTTGAGATGTATATTAACTTTACTGCGGCATATTGACACAATATATCAGCAGCAGCACAGTTGTTTTTGGGTATTCTGTTTTGCTACTTTTGGCATTCTTTCTTTAGCTACCAATTGTCTTTTACCTTTTCTCTTTTCCCTTCTACTGCTCGAGTATAGCTACAGTATTCTCCTGCTCTCAAGTGTGGTTATGATTTATTATTGAAAAGATGTTTGTGTCCTGTGGTTCTGGTCTCTTTTGGCTGCTGTACTGTACGTGTAGAATTCTTCTGAACAAGTTTTGGACTAGGTTTCTGAATCCATGTCTGTTTTTCTGCTGTTAGGAAGATTACAAAAAGCTGGAAGTTCTTGCATTTGAGATGGAGACAACTATTGCTTCTTTGGAAGAGGAATTAGCAGCGGCAAATGAGGAGAAGAATGTGGCTGTTTCTAGAGCTGAAAGTTTGACTTCTGACCTTCAAGCCCTTTCTGATAAGCTGAGCTTGTCAAACTTGGAGCTGAGTACTTTGCAAGAAGAGGTTTTAGATCTTGTAAGCTTTTCATGTTTTACCTGTCTTTGTTATTCCAAGTTTCTAATCTAGTTAAAATTTATTGGTCATCTGGTCACAAGTAGCATATTTATTTGATTGCATCCATCTTATCTGTCTCTTCTTTTGATTCTTACTCCAGAGATTACGCTTAGAAGAGTCAAAGTCCTACAATCATAAAATAGAAGGCTCTATCAATAAGCTAGTGGAAGAAAAAGAAGAGTTGGCAATGGTAGATGAATGTTTCAGTAAACAATAAAGAGTTCTTTTATTGTATAGACGAGTTTCTTGGTGCAGTGTTGATTTCCCAATTAACTCATGTTTTGTAGCAACTTACTGAAGCCCTTCTGTCAATGGAGGAGGAGAAGGCTGTGTGGTCTGCTAAGGAGAAAGCTTCCATTGAGGCCATAGAAGATAAATCCAGATATTTCAAGGCAGAGATCGCGCTATTATCAAAAGAAACGTCAGAGGTAAATTTGAACAACCTTGACAAAAATGTAAAGAACACATCGTGATTTGGATAGAATTACTTAAAAGCTGTCAGAGTCTATGGCTTTCCATGAGGCCTTCCTGTATTGAAAGATGTTAAACCTGAAGCAGGCTGTGATTTGTAGGATTGGTGTTCTTTTTGGAAGATTTTTATTTTTAGGCTCCTAGTTGACTGCATAGCCTGACTTATAACCTACATGGCTATGAAAGGGGGAAAAATATGCACATTAAAAACAAGTCCTAAATTACACGAGGGACATCTAAGGGAAGTAGGATTTTTGCATTCTATTAAGACAAGATGTTTGAGTTTCCATAGGATACCTATTAATAAGAATTAGACATCTCAATCTGGAATCCGTAATCAATAGCAAATATGACAAGAGAAACTTTTATATACTTCTTTGAGTTTATCTTTAATGCATTTTGTTGATGTAAAGATGTGTGTGTGTTTTTCCCCTCTTGACATTGTGAAATGTTGGAAAGATGAAGCTTCACAATTGTTACACCTTGTCCCATGTCGGAGGGTTATGTGTGTGATCTTCGGCATATAACAAAACCTATAAGCTACTACTAATAGGCATAGCTTGAGCTTGAGCAATTTGGGCCATGTTGCGAGGTTCTGACTTTTGCCGTGTCTGGGTATTGGACACGGGGACATGGCATGGACATGCGTGTCCCACATATATGCTGTCACGATCTCTCTCTCTCTCTCTCTCTCTCTCTCTCGTTGTGTTTATATAGGTATGTGTGTGTGTACTGATATATATAGAGTTATTCAATTAATTATTTTTCCGTGTCCCCCGGCTTGTCCGTACTCCCATTTTTTATAATTCCCATGTCTCATGTCTGTGTTCATATCCGTGTCGGTGTCTATGCCACATAGATGGTGTGTTACATTAAGCATAAATTACTGTGCAATCTTGGGACCAAAAAATAAAGTACTTTTGTGCAATTAGATCTTTAATTTGGTGTGAAGAAATTGAAAAAATTATGCATAAAATTGCACGTCTTTTCATAGGGGTCACTTATTTAGGGATGAAGGGAGTATAATACTTCTACTATTGGCTTTATCTCCATACCTTATTTTTACGACCCTTGGTTATTTGAACTTGTCTTTTATTGGAACTGGAAAGTTGTCTATTGTGTACGTTTTGTTATGCATTTCATATATCTTTTCAACACATTTATGGTATGTGTGAATTGCACCCTAAAGTACACATGATATTTGTCTTATTAGGAATGTACCAACCTTTCGTTTCTAATTCTTTCTCGCTGAGTCTGGTTACACATCCCTTTGAACATTCTCAATTGTAGCTATACTCATCTTACGAATATCTTGTTTCTTAGTAGCGCAACACTTTGTGCTGGATAATATGGTCGGGTCTAATTGGTAGAATTTCTTTTTCAACTTTGCGGGTATCCTACGGTTGCACAACACTTCAAGCCCCAAGCCACACCGCTACTTGATCCATCCAACTTCTACTTTGTGTTACATCATCCATAATCTCTCTCATTACCAACAATTGAGCCAAGATACTTAAAGTGATTGCTTGTGGTAATTCCTAATTTTGGAGGGTCACTTTGTCATCTCTATTCACTAGCATTTTGAATACTACTAAACTTGTATTTCTTGTACTCCATTTACTCCTGCTGATCCTAAATCTTTTTGACTCCAATTTTTCTATGCAAGTTTTTAATTTGGCATTGGGACCCCTTGCAGTTTCATCTATTAAGGATATCACCAATGGCATAATCAAATTTAAATAATCAAAATTTCCCACATCAGCTTTTGATTATCCATTTAGTGCATGGCTTAAACAATGTGCTTGTTGAATGAGAAATTACATTGATGCATAGACCCGCACTGCTATCATTTCATCTCAATAATCACTTAAAATATATAGTTGTAATATCATATCACTACCAATGATATCCAATTGTTTTCTAAGGATGTTCTACTCCCTTCATCCTGTATTCTTGGTGGTCTTTACTTTTTGGGATGTCCTAAAATTCCTGTCCATTTTGAAAAAAACCAAAGCAAAAGTTTATAACCTTTTTTGAAGGCTGTCCATTACAAAACCTACAAATCTAGTTGAATGTGGAACTAGAAATAATGCCCTTGAATTTGAATTCAAGTACATTATTGCATTTGCTTTTTCTCATTAGGTTTCAGTCATTGAGTCTAGGAGACTAGGAGTTAGCCAGGAGGATTTTTTCACAAATTTTTATTCTGAAAACCAAGCTGTCAGGTACAAGGCATTGCTCTTAGAACTTACACATCGATCTCTAGTCATACAGTTACTTTTTTTTCGTACCAAAATATTCCATGTGTGGCTGTAATATTTTGATTCTTCTCTATACTGATCTAAGAACTGCCTCTTGAAATATCCTAGCATTCCTTTCCGGCTAGAGGTGGTAAAATGAAGCAGCCAAAGTCAATCTAAATATAGAGGCTACACGGTTCTTCCCTTCACAAGGTTCAATAGCCATTTTAACTCTGATGACCATTGATGGAGCTCTGAGATTCCGAGTTGATGCAAATCTAACCCCAAACCATCTCTACATAGGAGCACTCAAAGAAGAGGTGTTTATGAGATTTGGCCTCAAGGTTGTACAACACACAAAGAGGGTCAATAGTCATATTCCTATTCCTTAGCCTGTCCTTAGTGGGTAGTTCTTCAAGCAATGCAGTCATAGAATGAAAGTCCACCTACGCACGCTGTCTTAAACCAAAACAGAGAGGGGAGACTCCAAGGTGCCTTTTGCCTGTAGCCCTAATAGCTTCCCAAGAAGAACTTGCCCAAGACTCACCTCAACTGTCAGGGGGTGGGAGGGAGGTTCATGATTCATCTGTGCAGCCAATTTCTTTGTCTAGGCCACCTCCACATACCATTCAAGATAATAGAGGAGACCTTAGTGAGAAGAGAACTAGCCACATTTCTTATAAAGTCATCCCAAATCTATTGTAAAGAGGGTCCAATGGATGCCCAATTATCTAGCAAAGAAGTATTGGTTCCATTGACGACATTATACTTGAACAGAGGCTGACCGGAATCCCTATGTTTGAATAGATTTTTTATAGTCCATATCAAGTTCTAAGCTAAGAAGCATGTATACAGGATTGGAACACCACTCGACTGATATGCAGAAACTTGATTCATATAATATGCAAATGTACTATTTTTTTTCCAAATTACAGGTAAAAATTTCCTATGAAAAAAAATGAGAATAGCAAATTGTGTCCAACATGCGTCGGAGCAAGTCCTACTCAGAAAAAAATAAAAATAAATAAAAATTGGACACATATTGTCACGTGTAGGGAATGTGTTGTCCGATGTCTGCGGACGATATGAAAGGCCCGAAGATGTGTCCTTGCTTAGTTTCTGAGGAAAGAAAATTAGCTCTTGCTTTGATGAGTTTGAAGTGCCCATACCTTTCTTATAATCCCCTATTTCTAGTTCGAGTAGAGGTGTCTTTTGAAATTTCAAAGGCTTCTCTGCTCGACTCAATGCAATGCCCGTTTGAATTTTTCAAATAGCCCTTGCTTTGTTGGCCAAATTGACAGATGAGTAGGTCCCACTTGAAGCCACCCAAAGGATAAATGTTGGTAGTGGTTACAGTTCTTGTCCTATAAATTAGAGTTTTGGATATCAATTAGATTTGGCTTCAGACCTCATATGTTTTCTACAACATCTTCTTCCTGTGAATCAACTTTCTATTAAATTGTTTTCTAACAATCAGTCAGGAGAAAATTGTTGATAGGTGCAAACAAATTATGTTCATGGGCATTTCCACTAGGTTACAATTGGATAAAGAAATCATGTAGTAGGTTTACCAGGTCTTGTATCTTGGGTGTTCCTCATATCTCCTTATCTGTGTGTGCTACATATTCTGGTCACGCAGGAGTATTGTCTATGCGTGAATTGTGAAGCTTCAAATTTGTTAGCAGATTTCGAAATATAAGTTTAATTTTCAGAGGAAAATGCTAACCTCTACCCAAAGGGTGGAGGATAATAAGTAGAAAGTGGATAAATATCCAAGAAAAGGGTATTAATATCCGTAAAAGTATATTGACATCCGTGAAATGTGCATCGATATCCGAACTAGTTTGTCATTATCTACATATTGTTCTCCACCCATTGGGTGGAGGTTAGCGAGACCAATCTTCAGAATGCCTATGTAGATTGAAAAAGTAGTCTTGAATATGCCTTTTATTAGGTGTAGTTAAAGTTAATACCTTCTTTTGCATTTTTTTTTCTCTTCCCATACTGATAGGAAGCCTTTCAGTTTATAAGATAACCTTAGAATGGTTTGAGTAAGGTTGTAAAGATCAATATCTGGAATAGTTTTATTTATTTCAAAATTTTCGTATTTTAGGTTTAAATTAAGATTTTGTTTGACATATCTACTACTTTATGATAAAAATTCTGTGTGATGCAGCTAATTTAATTTATAAAATGTCATAGGACAGTATCAATTTGGTTGTGTGTGTGTGTGTGTGTTTTTTTTTTTTCTAATCAAACTTTCATAGTATTAATCAAGAATTGTCAAACTTTCTACACTCACGATGACTGTTACCTTTTACAGTTCCACGTTTGTTTAGCTGACTTCGACTACAAATCCTTCTAGAAAAATTTGTTTCCTGGAAGTACATAATTTGATGCATATGTGGGGTTTTTGCAAAAGGTATTTTCTCTTGAAACTGCCACTACGTTCTAGTGGCCAATGTCCTCTGATTCTTCCACATTATAAGATTTATAAATGTAATGGAAAATAGTAACTTTGTATTTTGAATTGCTAACAAACAAAACCAATGGCTTCATAGCTGATTTTCACACAAGACACATTTCTTCTAAGTTCTAATGTAGAACTTGTCAGTAATGCGTAGAACTTAAAGCAGCGCAAGGCTAGGTTTTCTTACAATGTCTGGATAGGTCCAGTCTAGTTTAGCTAATGCCTTGCCAAATTAAAGCCTTGATAGTTCAATGTTTGATTCCTTTGGCTTCTTTACATTAGCATCTGTCAAAGGCTTAATAGTTAACATATTGTATATAGGATAATTATAAACGTATTGACGTGGATATAAGTAATGGAATGTCCAGTATGTTATGGATGAATGTAATGCAGCAAACTTAGAACCTCAAGGACATGAAGAGTCGGCGTATTTATTTGTTCAAAGTGGATCCTTATCTGACTTTATGATGTTATTCCCGATTTTGCTTTGTAGTCTTTTTATGCACAATTTACTCTTAGCCCCAACAAAATATCCCCAGTATTGTGAGATTTTAGCTAGTATCTACATTGCTGCTTAAGTATTTAAACTTGCAGTCAACAGCTCCATTCAGTTGCTTATGCAATGATGGCTTTCATGTTTTGATGATGAATTTTTGACTGCAGGTGAGAAATGAGCTGGCCTCCTGTAGAGAGGAATGCGAAGTCCTTGGGGAAAAATTGTTAGGCTCAGAGGAAAATGCAAAATTGGAGAAGAATTTCAGGTTAGTGTACCTTTTTTTCCTCAGCAACTTCTTTTCGTGGTATAACTTGAATTCTTAATAGTCTCATTTTGCCTCGTCTCACAACTGTAATACCTTCTTAAGTGTATCTTTTATGTACCTTGAGGTTAATCTTACTGACATTTGTTATTTAAGAGAGAGAGAGAGAGAGAGAGAGAGAGAGAGAGAGAGAGAGAGAGGTGTAAGGGTGTTAACAAACCCTAACACAAACATTGTTATTTATATTATTGTGTACCACATTACATGACTAAAATAGGCAATGTGGGACAAACATAAAACTAGCAGCAATATAAACTATTCTAACACTCCCCCTCAAAAAGTCCCATCTTGTTACACATCAACTCTAACCGTGGCTTGAATAATGATTTGTTGAATGCGGAAAACACCCTTATTATAAAAACAATACTGTAAATCACATTAGCTAAAAGTTGTGGAGCTCATTTGACTCCCTCCCTCTTCCTTACCCAGTTTTTCTCTACCCGTTAGGCTTCTATGCAGCTACCCAATGCCCTTAATCATAGCTCATTACCCACCAACATCACCTACGGTTAAATGCCGTTCTTGCTGGAGGTTCTCCGGCCAAAAATCCCACTGCAAAACTGGAGCTAAATATTCTCAGTGATCCCAACTGATGGTTTTGAGATGAGAAACACTTTTTATGGAAACAAATTATACACATTAAATGCAAATATCAGAAATAAAAGTTGAGTCATAAAGATTGACTGCAGAGATTGAGAAGACCCGATGCTGTATTTTAGCTGTGGTAACAAAAGGGAATTAGAAATTGAGCACTTAATCTAGGAATTCATAGGCAATGAGAGGATTGAAGTTGATGAGGTTGCTGAACTGATATCTCAGTGTTTCTAATCAGTTTTCTGAAGATGATGAAAACGGTTTTGAAGATGTTGGTGTAAACATATGCGGTAAGAGGGGCCCAAGGTGGTTGTGTGAGATGGCAGTGAGAGGTGACCATGGTGGTTGTGTGTGAGGCTCTGGGAAAAGTGGATTGGCAGTGGTGGTTGTGGGTGAGGTGGCGGATTTAAGGGTATACAGCAAGGGATGTACAAAGGGTGATGGGATTTTGGCGGCTAGGATTTTATTTACTAGTTGAGGATAATTTCGGCAGTCGATCAAGTTAGTTTGTTGACATCACCAGTCTGTGGATTAGTTCCTTTTTTGTAAGTAAAAATGCAGACTAGTTCCCCTGAGCACTAGGCTACGGGCTTCTTGCCACTGTTCTCTCTGTGGTGCTGAGGTCAAGCTATAACTTGTGTAATATGTAATGCGGTTTTATTAATATTTGTACCTTACTTTCAGCGTTGAACTGTTGTTTGTGTGCTAGATACGTAATCAATTAAGCCAATTGTAATATATGATTCATTTCTTCAAAGGATATAAATATTCTATTAAGGTTGTACCCTAGCCATAATCATACCGTACTTTTTTAGATTTTGTTATATTGATGTACTCATATCGTACAGTACCATTATTCTTACTGTACCTGTGCTTCATAGGATCTTCGTAGATATAGGTAAATCTGTCCAACATGGAACTACTAAATTCAACCTCCATGCAAAGTATCTTTCACACGTTACTCATGCCTGAGCTCAATCTATATATCTTATGTAGGAATTTTATAAAATCCAACTATTAGATTACTTTATATATGGGACTGAAAGTATGACTGAAGAATCATGTCACATGTTCTGGTTTTATTCTAGTACTTAGTGATTTTGCTTTGGCCTTGTGAATTTATTGATCATATAGTTCAGCCTGGTCAAAACTTTGAGTGTGTATCTTAGATATCTCAACCGTTGAATCACTGAAACTTTTCTTTTGTGAATTTCGTTAGGAATTGAGTTATCAGCTATTATATGTTCTCGCTTGAGTACACACTGCTGAACCTCATTGTCCTTGGAGTGTAATACTGTGACTCGGTTGACTGGATTTGAGTGGAGATGATAGGGCACAGAGAGTGACAAGGGTGTTAACTTTGCAAAACTTTCAAGCGAATGAACCTCTTGCACACAAAATTTTCACTTGAATAAACCTGTTTCAGCAAAGGATATGATACACGGTTTTCCTTTTCAAGTTTGGAGCATCAAGTGGTGGAACAAAGACCTACGCAACGCGACACTAAAAGGTTATAGGAGTCGAAGGAATAAGCCATATCGTAGTTGAGATGTGAAGATCAGAAAGAAAAAGTGAACTGTTGATGTATAAGAATTAGTTTGGAATCAGTTAATTAAGAACTCGGCAGCAAGAAAGAGTACTACAGCCTTGTGGGGGCAATCATTGCCACTGAATTTGACCACCTTAATAAATGTCTCTGTCTGGACATCTCTGGTATTTTCCTTGCTGTTTTCCGTTTGAATATTTAGTCTGATTCCCCCATCTCCATTATATTGTTTCCCTGATTTGAGATACATAAGTTTGTAAGCTGATTAAAGAATCTAACAAAGTAGGCTAAACAAGAAGAATGCAGAAAAAGAAACTGATGGATTTCTTTTTTTGCATCATCTTTTTCAAATGGTTACTGGAACCAATTGAAAAATCAATAGCTTTATATCCATATGAACTCTTTTTCAGTTCAGAGAAATCCTTGGAGAATGATCGGCTAAGAGAAAATCTTAGAGGGGCGGAAGATCTGAATAAAAAGTCTCAAGAAGTAAGCCACTGATTTTCAAAATTATTTGGCAGCAAATTAACATTCAACCTTCTTGGCACTAAATAAGTAGTTCTTCAGGAAGTAAAGTTACTTCTAGAGATGCTCACGTTGGATCATCATCATGCTTCAGAGGAAGTACAAAAGGAAAAGGAATATTTGGTTAACCAAGTCAAAGAGTTAGATAAGGGATCAGTTCTGATGGATGACTACCAGGTTTCATCTGTGTTCTCTGCTGTACATTACATATGGGATTTTCAGAACATGAGGAGAATTTCTGTGGAAGACACATTTTTGTACTGCTATACGTACTAACATTTCCATCTGCAGATTCTTAGAAATCAGCTTCTTGTTCTTATGAAAGAAAGGGATAAGGGAATGACACAGATTGAAGAGAAGCAGTGCCATGATGTTGAAGTGGAAAAAAGGGTAGGTTGTTTTTGTTGCTTTCTCTCCCGCTCTTTGTTTATTTGTTCCCTTTTCGTGTCATACACCTGCTATGCTGCCAACATATTGGGTAAAACAGAGGTATTTTTTCAGCTAAAAGCGATTTAACCACTTTATCTCTGTTGATGGAATTTCCTTTCAAAATGGGGCTTGAATAAATTATTTTGAGTCTAGTAACAAGATAATTGTGTACCGACAGTTACTGAAGGCAAAGGCTGAAGTGGAGGTGCTGACCTGTCAGCTTTCAAGGCTAGAAGCCAAGTTACACAATGTAAGAATTTAATTATACTCTTTCCAATTGCAAAACGGAACTACTACTGAACTTATGTTGAAACCTATAGCCTTTTACCATGTCAACCTTATCATCATCTAAGCCATCTATGCACAATGTGTGTCAGCCAAATTTTTTTACTTTGTTACTATAGTTTCTTTGGGTAGGAAAACCCGTTGTTACAGATGTTGCTTTGTTTTTTTCTCAAAATGGAAAATGCAAATTCTCTACACATTGTCTTCTACCACATTGTAAGCTCATAACTACTTTGTGCATGTTGGGGCAATGGTTATGTCAGTACCCCATCTGCTGCTCCAGACCCCCTATTATGGAGCACTAAACGGGGCTAAATTTTTTTGATGCTGCAATCAATTGTTTTTCGTGTTCTCCGACAGTGACATAATTTATTTCATGTGAGCTTACGTATTTATGTACTTATTTTAGGACGATTTGCTTGGGCAATTAAACTGTATGTTCCTGTTGTAAGAGAGGAAGTACCTACATGTTGACCTCAAACTGAGTTTAGGTTCTGAAACAACTTGACTTAAACAATTGATCACTAACGTATGCTGTTCAAAAACAAAAAGATCACTAACGTATTTAGAAAAATTAACATCCGAACTGAACTCAAACCATCTAATCAGTACCAATATGTGCTTTTTAAATCCGCGAAGAAATTACAGCTTGGATTTATGATTTTAATATATGCATTTTCTTTTCATCGCTGTTAAAGTAATCCTCCTCGTGTAACTGTTGTCCTTACATGCTTTAAAACAACAGGATGAAGTCATCAACAATAAGGAGAAGACAAAGCTGAGGATGAGGCTTAGGGGGACACAGGCAAAATTGGAAGCCTTTACTGTTAGATACAAGGAGGAGGTGGAAAAGTCTGATCTCATGAACAAGAAATTTGAGGAGGCTGCTGCAAAGCTCAAGGCTCAGTTGGCTTCCTATGCCCTCGAGGTCCTCAACCTTAAGAAGCAGCTAGTTGCTGTAAAGAGCCAATGATTGGAAATAGGGAGCCTACTGTACTTTACTCTTGTTTATTTTTTTCATGGTTTATTCCATGTTTGTGTATGTCACGATATTTGTGGTGATAATGGAATTACCAGTTTCAAAAGAGAGTGATTTACTTGTTGAATAGCGTTTAAAATTCTGTGCCGCTCTTTCAAGTTAGATCAATCTAGGAAAAAAATGTGTACCCGTTTTTATCTTTAAGAACTCCCTAAAAATGACTACCTAAAATCAAAATTGGGCATGAAAAAAACTGGGTTCAAGCAACGAAATAATCTACTTCTAGAGTTCTCATCAGCTGAGGTAGGCATTACTGGGCTCTTAAACTGCCAGAGCAATACACCATATGATTGGGGCTGGATTGGTAACTCGAGCTTCCCAGCTATTGGTTCCTATCTTCGGAGAAGAAGCAGACATGGGGACGGGGCAGTCATGTGGTGCTCCAAGACACTTTAATATTACATATTCTTGTGAGACCCATGACTAAGTGTATTGACCATAATTAAAAAATGTGGTGCTGGAGTGATCCGGAGCACCACGTAGCTATGCTCCGGGACTATTGAATAATTATAAGGTTTCTCCTCTATAATGGCTTACAATGTTTGTAACAATATGTATCCATGTATGTATATCTCTTCTTGGGATGTGAGAAACGTAGGGCTTTTGATCATTGTAATGTTTCGTGTGAACAACACGACAGTTTGACGCCTTCCGTGAAACTTGGCTAACGAAATGTTGAAGTATTCCTAGTTCAAGGGATTAACTTGCATTGCAGGAATTTATAGTTCAAGGTGATAAAGTGACAAGCCATGGCAGTTGAAGTAGAAGGAAATCCAAATTTTTCCCAATATCTAGCCTGGCTTGCCAGCCTAGCTGAGCTTCGAAAATCATTGCACGAATTAGAAGATTTTGTTAAAAGTTACAACTAAATTAGAGATTCACTAGAAAGTTGGAATCAAGATCCTCTCACGTAATGGTTGCTCATGTGGTCCCTCATATGTTACAAAATAAGACACACCTCAACTTTGATCACTGATCCAGTCCTCCACATGCTTAACATATGTAAAAAAAAATAAAAATTAGGTTGACTGAACATTTCAAACCGTTTGAACAAATCTCATTTGTCGTAAGAGAAATAGATGGCTAGGCACTCTCACCCTACATTTCTCCTTAAGACACATTTGACCACACCTTTGCCAATATCTAATCAACTTGATTTTAACACGAATGATGCACATCGAGGCCTATATAGTCAAATGGGACCGCAGTGGTCCTCATGTTGAATTACATACAAGACCACATAAGGAACATCGGCAACTATAGTTGACTATAGACAAACGGAAGAGATCCTGGAGATACACGTCCATAACATGCCGCATAAATCTGTAAAATAAATTTGCTAGTCGTAGTAGTTTCTGTGCATTTTCCTGTTATACCTTGTGAATCCTCGAATTGTATTCACATCCCTTGTCATGATTCATATCTGCTAGCTAGAACCACAAACAAGAACCATTCGCAAAATTTGGCTTATTGATCAGACCTTTGATTGAATACCTGTGTTACAATATTCACAGTATTTCTATATCCCATAAACCAAAAATGAGAACAATTTCATTTTTATAGTTCTAGCCCAGTTAATGTGACATCCAATAAAGCCCTGAAAGGGTGTTGTTTGCAATTAGCATGTATGGGTCCCGTTGACAAAATTTTGAAGCTGCACTTCCAGAAATCAATCATCATGACTCTTCAAAGAGTCGAACGTCTTTCCCTACTATACACAAATCATAAGGCCGTGTCAACTTGGGTGTGTACAGGCTGCAGTTCTTGCTCAGGAATGACAGAGTCAACAGGCTTGTATGAAACAAGTGTTTGGTCTCTTCGTTTCCAAATAACCCATAAACTGGAAGCAGATAACCCAAGAACTACTGTAATAATAATTGCTACAACCACAACCACGTAATGCTGCTGCCACCAAGTCCTGCATCGGTTCAGAAAGCCCAGTACGCGTGAAAAAATTCATTAAGACATGCGTCATAAGATGTATTATCAACAATTTCAAGGAGAGACCGAAATTCGAAAATGTTCCGAAAACAGGCATCTGTGATTGAACAAGGAGCTAATAGACAGCTGAGAGACTTTTAATTCCAAAAGAAAATGGGCAAGAACCACAGGCGTCAATCAGAAAATATAATCCAATGACATAGACATGGAACATATTAATGCAAAGTGGCTTGTAGACACAGGCGTGAGAGCTAATTTCTTGAGAATAGAAACAAACCCTGTTTTGTAAGTGAGTTTTTTTATGAAAATTTTGCTATCCCTTTGCTTTTTCAACGTCAAAGCTTTTTGTTTTTTGTCTACTGAGCAGTGGTGGAGCTACTCAAGGGTTGGGTGGGGCAGTGCCACACTTTGGAATTTTTTTTATATTTTACATTTGATTTATTTATTTATGACAAGACAAGTCCTATTCTAACACTAATCTAGGGGAAGGGATGAGGCTGGTGGGGCTTGAACCCTTACCTGGTGCAAGGAATATAGAGTGCCCACCAATTGACTGTCACTCAATTTGCCACATGTGAAGTGGAATAACACTCCCTTAGCCAATTTAAAATTTTCCTTTTTAAAACAAAACATTTTCCTTTTTAAAACAAAACAAAAAACACCAGGTTTTGTATTTTTTATAGTCAGAACCTTATTTAGCATACTTAATCAAATTGAACTCTATTTTTAATATACTTGATCAATATTCTTTTCTTTTTGGTCATTCGTCATTCCTAATCTATTACATGGGGGGAATGGGACTCGATCCCATGATGCAGTGTGGGACATCCAAGAACTCTACTGCATGAGCTAGCTACCACTTGCACTTGATCAATATTCAAAAGTTCATTTTTTTCCTATTTTTTCCCTCCTCTTAGTTCAGCCCTCCAAAGTAGAGATCCTGGCTTCGCCACTACGACCGAGGGTGGGTAAGCAGACCACAAGCTATGTGGATTATGGAACAAGTATTTGCAGCCCCCTACCCAAGAACCAAGTCATTCATTTCTTGTTTTTAGCCTTTAACGCCAAAAAAAATTGGGTGGACTAAAAAAAGGTAACTACATTGCTGAAATTTAAATGGAATCCTATGAAGCATCAACATACCAAGGAGTCACCGTATCCATGTCGGACATGCCGGGGGTGCCCGTCACGCTACCAAAATGTGTATGGGATACCTCATTATGTGTGTCAATTGAATTTTAATATATTTTACGTTGGACACAGATACAGGGGCTCACTGCAGGGACATGGCCCAGGGTTTTGTAAATATAAAAGCCTTCTTTCTGGAGTAAATATCTATTAACTTCAAAAGTGTAGTATATAGAATTTGAGTGTGTATATACCCATAGACCATCGGTCGGTAATCCATTCGACGATAGATAATTCGATAGGTCAGGACCAACACAAACCTATCATATTGTTTCAACCTAGATTCATTTCTGTCTTACAACAATCACAGATTCTACAGAGTACAGACTTCATGACACAAAACATACGGCTCTATTAGTTTATGGTATTGTAGGGAAACATGTTTAACCCAACACTTAAACCCCCACCTAATTTTCAAATAATTCTCTACCAGTTACAGTATAACAAAGAAGGAAAAAACCAGAGAGTGAGGTAACCATATACAAAAGCACTAGGAGTAAACATAAAGAGAACAACAAGTAAACAGCAGCTTACTGCTTTGGCAGAGGCTCAATATTCCATTCAACCAATTGATAACTCCCAAATGCATCAGGAAGCTGGACACGATGTTCAGATAATCGTTGAATAATACTCTGCAAATTAGCATAGTTATTGCAAGAGAATAGCCAAATGGATACCTAGTCCAAAATGGAAAAACAAGCCTCAACGGCCAAGGTAAAATACCTCAATGAATAGTGAATAGGTAGTTTTGCCTAGGCACTACTAACCATATATCCCCTTTTTTATTATTTTCTTCTCTCCCTCCCCCGTTCTCTCTCCCAAACCAATTAATTATTTAATAGGGGGGAAGACAATATTTTAATAGAGTATAGGTAAAATGGATAGTATTGTTGGAGCGTTGAGAGAGATGTGGGTAGCTAAAATGAAAAATAAACTATTCACTCGCATTTTTTGCTCAAAATTTACCTAGACTGTCGGTGATGCTCTTTACTAAGGAAAAGGTCACAGTTATCTGTGAAGAAAACCGTACATTTCTGAAATGCAAACTCACCATTGCGGTGGCATTTGTAAAGTACTCAGCCGATCCTGCTGGCAGGATGGCCCATCTTATTAGCGAATCATTTCCTCTAGCAGTAAAATTCAACAACTTGACCTGAAACCATTCAGATAATAGACACAAGAGTAAGATACATCAAAACTGCAATAATAAACTGCCATACAATAGTAAAAAATTCATCCCAGATAAAGCTACCTGTGAATCATTGACATCAAGCTGCTGGGAAATAAACTGAGAGAGGTCTGTGATTTGAGGCTTAAGATCTGCATACTTCATAGTCAACAACATGTAAAATGTTATGAGTCCAACTCGAACTTCGCCTGCACATCAAAGATCACATTACAATAAATCTCATGTTAAGAAGGAAAATCATGGAATAGAAAATGTCAACAAAGTTGTGCATGATATCCTTTGAAATGCAAGAGCCAGATTGAGCTCGGTTGGGACAAAACTAGCAAATCATGCACAATGAATAGTAAAAAAATATCTAATATGTACAAGAGTCTACAAGTAAGCCTCCACATGTTGATACGTCAGCAAATAGTCTTATCATTGTTGTGAAAATTGGTCAATCCGGATAATCAATGAACATATGTAATTACTAATTTGTCTCTTTTAGCTGTGTAAAATAGTTTTAGATTGGAATAAACTTATTTTCCATCCAAAGAGCACCCGCTTAAAGCATGAAACAACCACCATGCAAGTAAAAAGAAAGATGATACGCAAGGTGAATGCATA
This sequence comes from Vaccinium macrocarpon, assembly GCA_022606695.1. Taxonomy (NCBI): domain Eukaryota; kingdom Viridiplantae; phylum Streptophyta; class Magnoliopsida; order Ericales; family Ericaceae; genus Vaccinium; species Vaccinium macrocarpon. The sequence continues at coordinate 26,040,906 of CM040181.1, read as the reverse complement.
TGGATTCGGTTCAAAATATTTTGAGCAACTGAATTTCAAGGGCGAGTTTTACTCTACTTGGGGAGGTTATGATATTAAGAAGCCTTTATTTTAACTAGAATTTTTGAGTAATTAGTTCCCTACATATAGTACAGATTAACTATCAATAGCCTAGAATAACTCAGTTCCCTGATTTAAGTTGGATTTTTACTCTGAACTGAGATTTAATTTGGTTCAATTTTCCTATTTTGACAAGTTTTTGGTTCTAATTAAGCTCCTAACATTTCATTTTCCTCTATAGCCTAGCTATGTTTGGGATGCTAGCTACTATTATAAGCCTTATGGCCACATGGGTGCAATTTAAGTATTCATAAAGTGGAAGAAAAAGAGTTCATTCTTTTTCATGTTGTGTCTGTGATTGCTCTTCCTGCACATATTTCTCCTCCAAATGGCCACACTCTTCCTTGTATCAAAAGAGCTCCCTTTCAATTTAAGCAAGACAAATACTAGACAATCTGAAATTAGATAGAAAGAATACAACAAGGCTAGTAAAACTTCCAGCTTATCATACCTGGAATAATATGCGGCAGCGGTGCAGTAGGAGCCATTGCAGGTGATACATCCGAGTTTGTTCTATTAGAAGCTGAAGGCACAGGTGGAGGAGCAACGACCATGTGAAGTCTTTCCCATAACTCAGAACAATTTGTTTTCCAGAAACCGATTTTTTCATGCTCACGGTCATACATCACAAGAGTATTGCGGACAATGATTCCTGTAAAAATTATATTTATCAAAGAAATCATATCAGTACTGACTAAAAACTGAAATAGATGAAGTTGGAAAAGATTTTCTTTTGACTTCCTGATTTAGTGGGTGCCTCTATGAAGAGTTACATTTTAGAGAAGTATTTCCTACACCTTGCTCAACAAGGGTTAAACTTCAAGGCGCATATGACGGCTTTGTAGTATTTTTTCAAGGGTTCTGAAACAAAATTGGTGTCATCGGGAGGTCTCGTTAAGTAAAAAGCCTGTGTTCTGTTAAGCTCATAAAGATTAGTAGCATGAAGCAGAAGTAGTAGCAGGAGTGAGGGACAGGGAGCAAGAGTAGAGAGAAGAGTCTAGGGTAGGCAGTGCCTGAAGGAGAACTTATATATGCTTAAATGGAAACAAAAAATATTAACTGAATTTTTAATTTGAATAATTATCAGAGGTTATAAAGTGAGACACATTAGTAAATGTTGCAAACTTTGTTTTCTACTAGTGCAAAAATCAAATTAGATTGACATCAGATTCGGAGTATCAACAGGATTTAATTTTTCTTGAAGTTGATGTTACTTACTCATTTTATCTCATCTTCTGTCCAAATTCCTTGACCAACAACAAAAACTATGAGAAAGGGAGCGACACTATGGAACATTGGTATTGAGGGGTTGGACACTAGGGGAGGATATTTCCTTAAGATACTCTGAAAGGCTTTGCCGTGGCACTATGTTGGAACTATACCTACTTAAAACATACCAACTCTAATGGAGAGAGAGCTCAAAACAAAAAATCAAATACAAAATTTCGCATAAGAAGGATATATCCGGAAATTTTAAAAGAAGGATTTTGCATAGCAGATACCTCCTAACAAGGTGGTTGGATCCTTTCCATTCTGGAAGATCCCTAAGCAATAGGCACCAGGAACCTTTGAGTGCTTTTGTAGAGACATGAAAGGAGATAAAGTGAATAGACAACAGTCAATCAAAACATATCAAACAAATACCATCTCAACCACCGGAAACGTGATTAAACGAATATATATGTATATATGCTTACCCGAAACAAGTAGTTTTCAGGAGACAGTGACAGCTTCTGTCTATTGCCAAATACCATGTCAACCACCGGAAACGTGTTTGATAGTTGCGAGACATCACTGAAGTAAACATCAAAATTCAGCATCATTTGCCAGACAAAGATTAGGAATAAAAGTACCAAACTAACAATCAGTGTAGGGACAACCTTCCAGCACCAGAGAAGCAAATATCCTTGAAATTGGGATCAGGACCGGGAATCTGTTTGAGAGAATGGAGTTCTTCCATAATCTGCATACGAATACACAAAAAAATAAAACATGGTAAACAAAAAGGTAAATCGACCAAGTGGGACTAAAACATAAGTGAACCAAGTGGCACGAGGACCCATCTTAGCCCCTCACGAAGATGTACCTAATACTTACTATTTGTCACTTCAGAATATTCCGAATTGACATCGGTATTGTCTTGATCCATAAAAGTTGATTTCAACCATTCAATAAGCAAGGCCTTTTCTACAATTTTTTTCACTTAAGACTTGAGTGCAAAAAGGGAAGCAAACTGTGGCCTCGATATTATCTCGATAACATAGATTATACTTGGTATACTTGGTATTGAGATGAAATTTTCGTTGGACAAGCTGAACTAAAACTAAGGCAGCTATAACACCTGTTTTCTAAAGATTAGCATTTTGCATGAGAAGAATAATTTAACACCATTCTTGAGATATATGTAACACAAACCTACCACTAACAAAACATAAACTAACAAATGGTAGCCTAGACATATGCATATCTACTATTTTAGGTGAATATACCTGTGTATCCAATCACATCATATCCCAATCCCATATCCATTTCTATGCTTCAAAGAATAATAATTAGATGAGTTTGACAAAGACCCATACCCATAACCCAATCAATGAAACATAGGTACAGAATAAGTCCCAGGAAAACCGTTGGGTTTGATGTGCCCTAAGAAGCTCAAACAATCCATGACCTTTGTTAAAGCATCCAACTCAAAACCTATTGGTAATGAGTGGAGAGGCTAGGCTCATATACTAGTTTTTGAAGGTTATAATCAACTAATGTGGGACAAGCTCTGACAACCTTAATGAGGAATACCTCTAGTCTTGTTACTATGAGGTTAGAGTCAGAGGATTTGTCAAGGTGGCAAGGCCCACTCTCTCTCAAGGCCCAGAATTTCGACCAACTTATATACCTATAATATATGCGTATATAAATATGTACAAGTCAAAGTATATCTACAAATACATCTACTGGATAAGTATATAATAACACATAATCCACACAATGAAAAAGTTTCTAGATGCGTACTCCACTCATACCACACAGTTAAGTGAGGACCAAACTTATCAGATTGCCTCTACCATCTGACACAACAGTCCTCAATTACACAACATCATATACCTCAAAAATAAAGAATTGAGTGTGTCCAAAATATGCTGGCAGGATCTTTAATTCACCCCCAACTGCTGCACAAACAACTATCAGATACTGAAAAGGAGTTCCAGAAGAGATTCAACCCAGAAGTTTTTGCTATAAACCAAATAACAAGAATCATTCGATCATAAGAAATAAAAGAGGCATGAAGAAGAGTGTATCTTACAGCATTCTTAAACGCTACAAATGCTGCTTCTGGCAAATAAGCATATGTAGTACCACTATCCAGAATGGTTCCATGTTTGCCATCAAAAACCCTTGGATTTAAAGACAACTTCTTCCCAGCAACATTTATCTCCTTCAGCTGAATATTGTAATAGGGACTGTTGCCATCCCGAGACTAGAGTAAATGTGTTAGATGCATCAAGTGTATATTATTTGCTGAAAAACAACTAAATTTGGTATCCATATGAAGAATTTCCTTAAATATACCTGCGTCCAGGATCCGAAAGGGTGAACACCATGTCAGAAGGGGCAGTAATTCCACCTAGAACCATTGCACCACCCCCGAAATGCATTCCACCATAGCACAAGGAAAAAGAATTACTAATTACACCTCTTTTAACAAGTTGATCCACAACACTAAGATCTCCACGTCCCAAACCCATTATGCCATCAGCATTTTGACTGTAAAGATCGCCAGTTTCCGCATTTTCACAGCCAAAAATTGCACGCTGGGGTTCAAGTTCACTTTCATTGCCAAATGATAAAATGTCCTCCCCAAGCACACCACTGCTCGAACTCATTTCAGCATACTGTCTCTCATAAACACATTGTACCCCATCATTGTCACAAGTGCAATCAGTGTTGCACTTCACTGGCTGGTAGCTGCTGGATGATTCTGGTTGGAACTTTGGATCCTGGTGAACACACAAAAGGATTCAATCTTGAGAAAAAACAAAAGTTAGAAAAGAAAAATCGACACAACATGCGTAAGGTGTGTGAGGGTATATTAACATATGAAACCCGTCCAAGTTATGAATCAAGCTATTGCACCGCAAGGATTGTCATAGTTTCATGAGCATCATTGAATCAACACAGGGACAATACGTAACCAAAAAGCATGCAAGTAAATTAAAATTCGGTAGAAAATACGTCTTGGAAAGGAAGCGAATGACACCAAAATTAATAGCAAGTTGACTATGTTCAAGAGATGGTACCCTTATCCACTTGTCTAAGGATGAATTCTGTGTAGCGGTTTTGGTTAAATTTTTAGGTACATCTTGAACATTGGAGAGAGAATGGGTCTGAGTTTCATGGTGTCAGTCATTGTACACCTATATTCACTGATTTGCCTACTGCTCAAAAGGTAGTTTAATTTTTGCCAAGCCTACAGTGAGACTCAGTCTAACAACAGTATTCTTAAAGCATAAAACTTGGGTCACAAGAAGTCTTCTGTGATTAAAGTGGAACAGCATCGAAAAGTGCGACTTGTGTGAGGCTTTCAGTGAAAAACCTATGCTTGTCCAAACAAAACCAAGCCCTTAAACTTTTCTCATTCAAGTATGTAGAGTCAAAGAGAGTACAGTGAAACCACTGTAAACAACCACTGTAAACGAATGGGTAAGAAGACAAGAAGTGAAAGGGAAAAGCAATCCTCAAGTTAACAAAAGCTAGATGTAAGCAAATCCTTCCTTTTGCTTTGTCAAACAAAAATAGAAAAAGAATGAAAGGAATCTATCTCTGATGAAGTGGGCATCTTTTCTCAGTCACCTCTTGATAACACCTTCAATCCCCACGAGGAGAGCTCCTCGAAGAAGTTGGGTGATGGTAAAAAAGGATGAAGAGGTTGTTACAAAGGATACTTTGGGGCAGGATCTTTTTCTCTCATTTGAGAGAGATGTTTCAAGAGAGGTTATTACCCCTTCTTCAAGGCCCCATTCAGTGGTCAGGAAAGGATGAGAAGGTTAACTTTCTTGCAATTTTTTGTTCAGCCACCAAGAAAGTAGTGGGGCCCACACTTTCAAGTTTCCTGCAGGCATTTACTTTCCTCCCAAACATATCTGGCCAAAAGCAAAAGGTTTCACATCGTGGGAATTTGTATCTTGGAAAAAAAAAAGTAGAAGTGGCACGAAAGGGAAAAAGCAGAAAAAATGACGCCAATCCAAATGTCTTTTTGCGATCTTCTTCCCTCGCTCCTGTTCTCTTGATTTTGGGATCCGATCCAGAACAAAGTCGACAATCTTAAGTCTCTTTTTTGGCTTCTAGCTGTGGTATCCTTTTCAAGGTTAGTTCTTCTCACTCTCCATCAACTTTACCCTCACATGTTAAGGCTGTGCATTAGAGAAAATATAATTTCTTGGAAAATGTTGATTTTGAAAACATAGTGGCCACAGGGCAGTTAAGGCTGTGCATTAGAGAAAATATAATTTCTTGGAAAATTTTGATTTAGAAAACATAGTGGTGACAGGGCAGTTAATCAGCACTTCCAAAATTACTATGGTTCACAATTAGCCTTTGAATCAAGATAAAGAAGTTTCCTATAGTTTTCTTTTTCTTGGCAAATGAACAACTAAATTTTGGTTTTCCTACAAAATCCTTTGTTCAATGAGCACATGCAAGAAAATAAAATCTCTTTTCCTTTACTACAACATTCTTGACAACTAAATGGATTCCGATAGAGAAAAACAAGAGAAACCTTGAAGATAAGATCTACAACCTAAATATTTCTAGGGGAAAGGATTTACATGTAATCGCATCACTCCACTAGACCAAAGAAATCAGGCCTAAATTCTTCAAAGGAATGGCCAAGTGAAAACAATTTGAGGCAAGGAGATGGCAATTAATCAAAAGTTGATGTTGGACTTCTTCACCCATCCTCTCCACAAGGATGAAGCCAAGAATAAGACTTCCGGGAGGCCAAATTAGTCTTGCCCAAAAAAAGTTACCATCTAACAAATGATATTTTCATATGTAAAACATTGAGAAAATCATCTCATTAATACAACTGAAATTATTATGCAACATTAGAACAAGTGGAATCATTTGACATTTCTTCACAAGAATATTCAAAAAATATAAGGAGGATTAAAGAACGTAAAAAATAATGGGCCTTTTATACATGATTTAAATTTCCATAACTTTTATGGGTATTCTAGTTTATTAGAAAGTTGAGTTTTCTCATGGCCACCATTGGCACCTCCCTCCCTTCATACCTGACTCTTTGGATTGCGAGAGATTGTTTCTTATGCAGCCAGGGATCTTGGGGCATCAAGGGTTTAATTTTTTTTTTTCTTTCTATTCTAGGTCTTGTGTTTTGTATACCTTCTAAATCAGGGGTTCTGCCTTAGTGTTTCCTCATTGGTACATGTTTGAGCTTTCATGTATTTTTCCCCAATAATATGCAAGAAACAAAGGTTGAACTGCAGTAAAACTTAATCATGCAATGTTCTCAAAAGAAAAGATAAATTATTAGTATTAAGGCAAGCACTCACATTAAGCAAGCATTAGAAATGAAATTTAGAATACAATATACTCCTAATTGATTGATACAGCACATGCATTTCTGATACATTTCACACTTTTGCGCAAATGAAAAGTACTTTGTACATACACCGAAATATCTAGCACAGGAAAAGGAAAACCACAATCAAGCCCGTTCCACTTACAACAACAACAGCATATATTCGCAAAACTTTATAAATAGAGAAACTATTTGCCCCCCAAAATTTCTAAATGGTTGCCTACAGTTGCACATAACCTGGTGAGGGCAATAAATCATCAAGAAAAATATTGCCTGCAGAGACAGCAACAGCAAGAATCTCTACTAGCAAAACAAGCGAATCGATATTTAATCCGAGTATCAAATTGATTAAACAGCCAGAGATTAGATGATTCACCTGGTGCGTACCACACTGTTTACATGTAGAGCACGGAACATAAGTGACGGTACTCCCTGTATCAACTATAAGAGCGAACTTCTGTGGAGGAGTTCCGATCCAAAGCCTGGTTGTATAGTAACTGCAAAACAACCAATTCAGTTCACACACAAATTCAGTTTGTATCCGTACATAGGGCTTATAAACGAACGAAACCGCTTGAGTTTGAGCTCATGTTGGCTCGTTAAAAACTTGTTTGGTTTGAGATTTATTAGTTACATAAACAAACCAAGCTTGAACATCTCGTTAAGCTTTCGAACCAAGCTCAAACAAACTATGCTCTTTTGACTCTTTTGACTTGGGATGTTTAAAAGATTCAAGCTACTCGAGATCAATCGTTTAGTCGTTTAGTGATCAGCTCGATTAAAGCTGGTTTGAAATCAGTTTGTCTCATAAAAACAAAGTCGAACAAGTTCAAAAACTCCATTAAGTTTTCAAGCTTGAACAACTCAACTGCTCAACTCATTCGGTTCGTTTATCAGCCCTGCAGAATAGTAAGATTCACTACCGCTGAATTCAAGTATTCATGAATTATACATATATAATACCCGTTGAGAAGGAGATCATCGTGGAGGCGCATGTGGGCTGTGGGGCGGAGGGAGGAGGGGGATCCGTGTAGATGGCGGCGTGACTTGAATACGACGGAGGAGGAGTGAAGGGGAGAGGTGGGAGAAGAGAGGAAGAGGGGGAGGAACATGGCGTGGCGGTTGTTGTTAATGCCGCCGTGGGGTGGTTGGAGTGCGAGGGCGTTGGGTTGGATAAGTTGACTTATCAGATATGAGGTGGTAGAGGAGGAGGAGGGCGAGGAAATGGATCGGTGTAGTAGGGTGAAGAATATGATCAGAACGGGAACGGCAGTGGTGGTGAGATGTGACGGCGCCGCCGGCATGTTCGAATTGCGAGAGAGAGAGAGAGAGAGAGAGAGACTCTGAAGCTGTAGGAGGAGAGAAAGTCAACCGGCGGAAGGAAAAGACTTCTCGCAACCGTCGCTATCCCCCACAGGAAGAAGTGTAGAAACGAAATATTACGGAGAATTATCTCTTCCATCATCAAATTATCATAATTTTGGGGTAAATTACACTGACCTCCCCTGAGGTTTCTAACTTGTACACTGATCACCCCTATTTTATCTAAAATAGCACTGACCTCCCCTGAGTTTTATATTTTACTATCAAAAGCACCCTTCAACAGTACTGACAGCGCCGGGAACCCCTTGTGGCTCCCCAACAGTCGATCCGAGCCGTCCATTCATTCCAGAATCAAATTCCGAGTGGATCCACACGGGAATCACCTCAATCGGACAGTCCTAATTGCTCGATCCAAAATCACCCCATTTCGTTCAAAATTTTGGATCGAGCACTTAGGATTGTTCGATTGAGGTGATTCTCGCATAGACCCACTAAGAATTTGATTTTGGAATGAATGGACGGATCGAATCGACCGTTGGGGACCCACAAAGGGGTCCCCGGCACCGTCGGTACTGTTGAAGGGTGCTTTTGATACCAAAATATAAAACTCATGGGGAGGTCAGTGTACAAGTCAAAAACCTCAGGGGAGGTCAGTGTAATTTACCCTAATTTTTTTTATTTGTCTCTCAACTGTGTCTATCCTTTAACTATACAATCAATTTTTTTTTTTATAATCAAATATCTAGGTCAGCTTTCGTATACTTTGACTAATCTTGAAATACCAATCTCACCATTCACTAGCTTGGGTCTCATTTAAAGTCGTTACAAAGTTCTGCATGGACTAGTTCAAATGAATTGATAGCACATACGAGATTCGAACCTGAGATCTTAAGAGAGTTTGTCGTGCATGTTGTCCCAATACCAAGCAATACATTAGTTGAATCGTAACTGTTCATCTGGTAGCACTGATATTTATCGAAATTAATATGTCCCTAATCAATTACTTTAAAAACAATTATTTATTTAGATATCTATTTATACTCCCTCCGTCCCAATTTGTTTGCTCACAATAAGAATACGTGCAATTTCAAACCCCTACAAAATATATTTCTCTATATTATTTTTTAATTTGGTGTAAAAAAATTAAAAATATTATATAAAAGTACATTTTTTAACATCTACAAAAATACACGTTTCCCAAAGCGAGCAAACAAATTGGGACAGAGGGAGTACCTAACTAAGATATCTTTTGAGTGAATAATCTTTTCGACAAGCCGTATGAGATGAAGGGTTCCTATTGTATTACCTTTTACATGTGACATGTGCGATACAAATATTGATACACTTTATTGAAAGGAGGTTGCTATGCATACAAAGATAAATGTACACAAAACGTACAGATCAGTTTGGGAATCCACTTTTGGGTACCATGTGAACGATCCGAGTCGTTCATTCATGCATCTCAGAATAAATTTTCAAGAGGCCCCGCGAGAAATCATCTCAATCGGACGTGCGTAAGTGCTCAATCTAAAGCCACCCCGTTTCATTTGGATCGTTCGCATGGGACCCAAAAGTGGTTTCCCGAATTGATCTGTACGTTTTCTGTACGTTAATCTTCTGTCCCTTTAGGATTACTTTTATTGAAAATGCTCTTGAACAAGTAAACTTACAAGATACCATGGAATCATTAATTTCGGAAGCCTTTTGGTGAATATCATTCATTTAAATTTTTTTTAAAACATTTATCAATATTTTTTTATTGGAACATAAGGCTTAGTTTGGTTTGGTTTAGTTATTTATCAATATATTTAGTACACAATTATGTTTCAAAATATAAGTTGTGTAGAGAAACCTATCAAGATTTTAAATAATATAAACTTCTACATAATAATCTTCTAAATTACTACTACTAAGAAAATGGTGTAAAGTTCACCCGAGTTAAATCTTTTCTTTTATCTTTTTGGGGTCCAAATAGTTAACAGATTGTTAACGCCATCAGTAATTACACTACATTGAAATAAATCGAATACTTGAGGGACTATATGGGTTTGATTGAGGACAAAATAATAATAATAAAATTAGAATAGTTTAGGGCTAAAAGATATACGGGAGAGTTAATTAGGCATCCTGTACAAAAAAAAATCATTATGATTAATTATATGAGATTTGAATACTTATGATTTCATCCTGAAATTCAAATAAACCCAAAATACCCTTTCTCTCTTCTAATTTTCCTAATATTCGTTTCATGATTTTCCTAATAATTATCTCTCCTAATTTTCTAACATTTCTCTCTCCTAAACTCTCCTAATCTCTCTCTCTCTCTCTCTCTCTCTCTCTCTCTCTCTTGAAAAATCTCAATTTCATAATCTTATAATTCTCTCTCCTAATCTTCTCACACCTAAAATCTCAAGAAAAAAATTGAAAATAATTAATCATGATAATTTGTCCTAAAAAAAAGTCTTACATCCATTTTGGTAGTAATTCACCATGTTTTTTACCACGATAGATTTATGTACCATGAAAATCATTTCACGATTTTCATGACCAAATGTATCATGTAGTCCAAGCATAAAGATAGATTAATGCACCATAAAAAATAGGTACATGTAATCCAAGCATAAAAGTCAGATTGCATATACCAAAAAATCATAAAATATGGTAAATTAATGCACCACAAAAAAATCATTAAAAAAACCATGGAACATATTGTAGATTAATGCACCATAAAACCACAACCAAACCATGAAAAACATGGTTGACCATAAAACCACATGCCAACTTTGGGATTGATTAGAATTTTTTTTTTTACTATATCGAACCCCTGAATAAGTTGAATCAATAAACCATGATCATTATATGAAAAAAAAATCTCCACAAATCCTGGCAACCCGGATACAATATCACATGTTTCCTGTGTATAAATTAACACTAACCCTCAATTATTTCGATTTTACCAATTTCATAGGAACAAACCAATAGCTCACCATATCAATAAACCATTTTTCAAGGACATGAGGACATGGTTTATTGATTTTTCATTTTTTTTTGGTACTTCGGAATTGCATTAAACAAAGCTAGGCGAAAAATAGAGTTATGCCACCAAGAGTGGCATAGAAACTACAACAGAAATTCAGAAACATAAAAAGACACATAACAAAGCAAGGGATGGTACTAATCAAGAATCTGCCTAAGGTTTAGGCCATCTCTAATGAGAAACTCTCTCAAAGAGGGCGGGTAATTTGCTAGAACTAGAAGGTCTTCATTTTTTCCGCGCCAATCCGAGCTAAATGATCCGCACATTCATTGGCACTTCGAGACACATGAATAAGAGATGAGTTTGTTCCAGCAAGAATTGTCTTTGCATCGTGAATAATCGTGCTCAAAGGGTGATTTCCATTGGGTCCTTTATTGATAAGATCCACAACTACTAAAGCATCTAATTCAATCTTCACATAAGTCATTCCTTTTTCCAAGATAATGGCAAGTCCTTTGTAGATGCCCCACATCTCCGCTTCCAATCTTGAAGTACATGAAAGCTTGCCATAGTATCCCAAACACCATTTCTTGTGATCATCCCGGAACAGCCCTCCAAATCCAGTTGGCCTTTCCCCACTATACCAACAACCATCCTTATTGAGCTTCAAGCTACCTGTAATAGGAGGTACCCATCGAGTCAGTCTAGGTTTCAAATGATCATTTGATAATATGGATTTAAAAGCCTTGTCAATCTCAAGAGCGTAGGTAAAAATTGCCTTGGAAGTCACAATAAGAGGAACGTCAATATTGCCAAAACTTTTAGTATTTTGGTCCATCCAAATTTGCCAAAGCAAACTGACAAAGAGAGTGTTCCAATGCAAATCTTTATCACTACTAGAAAAGTGATTTTTCTTTTTTAAAATGGTGGAGATCCATGTTTTGATAGGGCTATTAAAATCCATAACTATCAAATGTCTACATTTTAGAAAATTCCAGAGCTCAAGGGCTTTAAAACATCCTTTAAGGAGATGATTCAAATCCTCAGGAGAGTTGTTACACCATGGGCAAAAGTCCACTGGGATAATTCCTCTAGATGCTCTCAATTGATTTGTAGGGAGTTTGTTGTGTTTGTTGTGAAACACAAGCCAAAGGAAAGTGATCAATTTCGCCAGAAGTTTAGGCTTCCAAATCCACTTCCATCCGGAGGAGTCAGAATCCTCTTTGTTAACAATGTCATAGGCAACAGTGGAAGAGAAGCTTCCATTGCTCGAATTCACCCATGATGGGTGATCAGAGACTTGAGAGAATTGGGGAATTCGAACTCCACAAATCAAATCCTTACTGTTTTCATCCACTAAAGAATTTAAACCTTGGAGATCCCATTCACCATTAACAATGAGATCCGACACTTTTTTACCCTGGTTAGAGTGATCTCCAGGGTACAATATGTCCAAGGGGCACTCCCCAACCCTCCAATCTTTCCAGACATCCACATCCATACCATTTCCAATAACCCATTTCAAGCCTTTGTGCAAAATAGGAAGAGTTTTAAGGATACTTCTCCATGTGAAAGAAGCGTTTCTATAGCTAGGCCAGTTGGAAATGATGTTATTGCTGAGGTATTTCTTTTTTAGAATATGAGTCCACAGGCTGACCTCATTTGTGACAATTTTCCAGCACAATTTGGTAAGGAGGGCTAGATTCTGGCAATGGGCTTTTTTAATCCCAAGACCTCCCAAATCTTTGTTCTTACAAGTTTGATTCGAGTTGACTAGGTGCAGTTTTTTTCTTGCTAACTGTGTCTCCCCAAAGGAAATTTCTATTGATACAATCAAGCTTGTTACAAACACTAATGGGGAAATGCATGGTTTGCATGGAGTAGCTAGGTATGGTGGACGAAACCGATTGGATGAGAGTAGCTCTTCCAACAAGCATGAGTTTATTGGATTTCCACCCAGCAAGTTTGTTTTGCACTTTTTCAATAATGTAGTTAAAGTGATGCCTATTGGGTCTACTATGAAAAAGAGGAACACTAAGGTATCTGCCAAGATCAGAAGCTAAAAAGGATATTGTATATAGAACTAATTCTTCTAGCTTTTCTCCTAGGGGACGTTAGGAGACGAAATAGTTTAGACTTGTTAAAATTAATACTTTGACCGAAAAAGCCACAAAAATCGTTAAGGACTTCCATCATGGTTTTACAAGTATTAACATTATCAAGGCCGAAAAGCATAAGATCATCAGCAAAGAAAAGATGTGTGAGCTCAAGGTTGTTCCTGGAGGCTTTAATGCCTTTCCAACTCCCTTCCACAACTTTGGAATTAATCATGGCCGAGAGTCTTTCCATGCATAGAACAAAAAGATAGGGGGATAAAGGATCTTCCTGTCTAAGTCCACGTCCAGAAGAGAATTCCTCTAAAACACTACCATTCCAGAGGATGTAGGTTTTCACTTTCGTAACACAAGACATAATAATATTTATCCAGTCCATGTTGAGATTGAAGTAAATGAGAGTGTCAAGTAAAAATTTCCAAGAAATTTTGTCATAAGCTTTTTCCAAATCAATTTTTAGAACAATCCCCCCCTTTTTTCCTTTCATTTTTACTGTATTGAATCCACTAATATGGTGAATTAATAAACCGTGTTCGCTGCATTTAATAACCATCAATAAACCATATTCTCTCACCATTTTTAATGGACATGAGAACATGGTTTATTGGTTTTTCATTTTACTGTATCGAATCCATTAATATGGTGAACCAATATACTGTGTTCACCGTATAAAATAACTATCAATAAGTCGCCTAAAAAACGTAAACCACATATATAAAAAAATCACATACGGATTATCATCAGACATGAAATGACACAAATTTATTCTCAAGGATTTCCAATTGACAATTTAGTATAAACAAACCAATTTATTCAAAATGCTCCTTCAAGGAAAAAAGAAGAAGCCATAATCGATTACGAAATGGAAGGATGACCAATCAGTCTTGTTTGGATCACGAATCTACAGGTCTTCTCCTCTGCCTCTGCTATAATAGAAGATCTCTTTGAGAAATTAAATTTCTCTGGTTGGCCAAACTGTTTTGAGAGAAGACAGTACGGGTTGATAGCGGTGATCTATTTCCTTCTATTAGTTGGTGGTGCAAATCAACGACGACGGTGGGGGAGCAAAATCACCTACATCCAGAGAGGGAGAGGAGATGGTGGTGGACGGAATGGAATTGATTAACGTAAATGGAATCTAGGAGGAAATGGAATTGATTAATGTAAATGGAATTTGGGAGGAATTGGAATTAATTAACCAAAAAGGGAAATAGAATTGGTGGATGGAAATGGTGAAAATGAATCCCACCAAATTAGGGAGGTGATTAACATAATCCCTGAAAGGAATTGTAACCGTCCATCAAAATAGGAAATGAATAGGATATTATGCCCAGATTTTCCGGGATATATATTACTATTAGATAATATACTACTAAAATACATAATAGGGGCACAATGGTCCAATTTCCATTTACAGGATGGAATCATAAAGATTCAAATCTCATAGGGTGGCATCTTAAGGATAATGTTGTAATAGGATGTTTAATTAAAATTTCCAAGATAAGATATAATTAACCCCCTAAAAAAACTATATGGGTACACCAAAATATGTACACCGGGTTCTGTGGGATCAACTTCGGCATCTCACACAAATAATTAGAACCTTTAATTTTGTTTAAAATATTTTTTAAGGTTTCCAATTAAAAAATCAAAACCGTTTAATTTGTTTAAAATATTTTTTAAGGGTTCTAATTAAAAAAGCAACTCGATCGGATATTGAAAAAGTCTTTATTTATCAATTCAATTTTGGTCCCTCAATTTGTAGGGACAAAAATAAATTAATTGATCAAGTTGTTACCGATTTCAATTGAGATTATTTTTCAATCTCACACAAATAATCAGAACCGTTTAATTTGTTTAAAATATTTTTTTAGGGTTCCAATTAAAAAATTAACTCGATTGGATATCCAAAAAACTTTATTTATTAATTCAATTTCGGTCATAGGAAAAAAAAATTAAATTAATTGATCAAGTTGTTACCGATATTTGATTGAGATTATCTTTTACCCAAAACTTTAAAAAATACTCTAAATTTGTGTGAGACCCTAAGATGAGTCCCACACAACTCGGTGTACATTAGGGTAACCATTTTGTTATATCCCGATTTCACAAATATTCAAGAGTATTTACATACTAGTATTTTTCGGTATATGCAATAAAGACATAGTATATCTTTTGCTATGTATTACAATAAATTAAAGCGTGAGTAAATTAACTTCAGAATAATGAAGTAAATAACAAAAGCAAACAAGCAACAATAAAAAGTGTGATTTTTATTTATCTTCAATACATAAAGTGATATATATTGATGTCTTATTTAAAAAGAAATATTTTGATCATAATTTACTCACCTATGCATGTTATATCAGAGTCTAAAACTAAAATTAGAACAGAAGAGTGACATAAGGAGCGAATTGATACTTAATGACATATTAAGAGGACAAGATGTAGAATTTTTTAGATGAAAAGGGTAGAGTGAAAAAGTGTTATATATAGTTGAAAGGGATAATATGTGATTAACTCTTTTAAGAAATTAAAAGAAACTCTAGTAAAAGGATAATCTATAGAATCCGTACATTATGGAAAATCACTCTAATAGAATCCCTACATTATGGAAAATCACTCTAATAGGATGTTGTGTTGTTAAAGTTTAAAAAGTGGGAAAAATGTATAAAAGTGAGAGTATTTTAAAATGTGTAAAAGTACACTGAATTTTTTTTATTTTTTTTACTTATTATCAGTTTTAGTAGGGTGAGAATAAAAGGACCTGTATTTTAATTAGATCCACATTCGAGAGGGGAGCCCACAATACTGCCAGTAATTTTTTACTACCCCATTTTGAGTATTATTAAAAATATGTTAGGATCCTGTTTGTACCATATTTGGACCGCATCTATCAAAGAGATTTGTCCAAATAGTAAGGAGATCTGATCCAAATAGTAAGGGGACATCATCGATATCTTCTGACATCTCAGCACGATATCTCTTGATATACGGATATCTCCTAGAAGATACATAAATCTCCTGACACATGGCGACGATATCTCCTGACACGTGGTGACGAGATGACGATATCTCCTGACATGAATATCTCTTGACACGTGGTGACGATGTCTCCTGGTACGGATATCTCCTGACACGTGGCGATATGTGAGTGCATCTGTAATTATTTCAAATGCATGAAGCTTAACTCAAAGAAAGTGGGTGGTTGTTCCCATGTGGGATTAATCCCTCCAAGGAATTAGTTACCACTTTTTATGGGAAGTGGTTAGTAAACTGATTCCTAGATTTCAGGAGATACAACTGAGGATATGGCAAATGGTCCCACTTTTTCCACATGTGGATAGTTATAGAAGTGGTGAGACACTTGGTGGCTTAGGATTTAATTTCAAGAACAATTAAAATGGATTTGAATGAGTCAAAGGGACACATGGAGCTTGTGAAGACTTCTGAATAAAGTGGGCAAAAAATGTGCTTAGTGAGTCCAAAATCTCCTGAACCATTCATAGGCAAATGATGCCTATAAATACAAGTCATTGTGCAACATTACAAAGGTCCATGCACCAAAAGCTCACAACAGCGTGTAGTTTTATTTCATAACTATCGAGTTAGTCGATTGTTTCCTTCTCAATCATGTCTCTTATTTCTCATCTCTTTTCTTTTTCTTCTACATCTTCCCTGTAATCTTGTTTTTCTTTTTGTTGTTGAAGTCCTTGTTCAAGACAATCGAACCATATTACTTTAGTTCCTCTTTAAAAGTATCACAATGCTTGAACGAGGTTTTCATATCAGGCGCATTTATCATCTTTACATTTGGAGATCTCATATCTCCTAGCACGCCCTGACACTCGCAACATCACTTGGCGTTGGCATTAACAATTCTCCTGTCCCTCGAGAATTTTGTGTCAACAGATCCATAAAGGGTGGTTGCTTAATTTCATTCATTTTGAGAGTCAACGAAACGTGAATCAGGAGTTCAGTTCCTCATTTGGATTAGAGATTTTTTTGTATCTATGGCTCTGTAGTCTATACACCCGAATGGCATTGGGGAATGATGCTTCAATTAAATATTAATAGAATAAATAGGGAACAATACTACAAAAAAAAAAGGCAAAGACGAGATTGGTTTTGTGATTTTCCTGCAAAAAAATTAGATTATTTTAAGCTCCCATTCAAATCTTTTTTTTTCTTATTTTAAGTGGTAAAAAGTGAATGGACAAGAGAATCACAAAATGAATAAGTTTTTATTACTCAGATTTTAAGGGCAATCTTAACGTTTAGTTTATAAAAAGTTATTTGGCAACTTATTCAAGCAAACATGTTAGAAAACTTATAAAAAGCTATAACAAAGAGTTTTACAAAATTTAAGCCGATAATTTAAAACCTCATAATCTAAAAAGCTACCTGATAAATGCTAGCAAATGGGGCCATTGTCTAGAGGTGGTTTAATTATTAGTTTTTTTTTTTTTTTTGTCAATCGATAAAACTTTATCGTATACGAAAAAACTACGGGTCCAAAAAAACTTCCTGTTGGGCCCAAGTTGGAAAATCACCAACTAGAGTAACATGACAATTAATACTTAGGGCATGCTTGGCTAAAACATTAGCCACCCTATTACAATTGAGAGAAACAAAATTAAAAGACAAAAATGAAATCAAATCACCAAAAATAAGTGTATCCTGGATGATGATTTCCATGTTACCATTGGTAGCATTAGTTCCCTGTAGCATTTTGATCACTCTTTGAGCATCGCCTTCTAAAATGTAATTGGAGCCTCCAATCTTAAAAATAGTCTTTGCCGCTAGTCGAAAACTCAATGCTTCCACCATTTCTGGTGATTGGGCTTTCGGGATAGGAATAGCATCCATTCGCAATAGATTCCCTTGGTCATTCCTCCATGCCAACCCCACTCCTCCTCTACCCGATTCCTTCAAAAAAGCTCCATCTAAATTCACCTTGATCACACCCAATTCTGGTGGATTCCATCGTGAAGGGCTGGAGGCACAACACAAGTAGAGGTGGTTTAATTAATTTAGTATGTCATTTATGGTATGCCATCCAGTGTAGCTCTCATTCAGTTCGGTCTAGTTTCAGTCTTGTGTGTTCTGCGTGACCCACAATAATGATCGAAATCGTTCATTTTACAACTTGTTGACTATATAATATGTAGGGGTTCTAGAAGCTAATTTATTCCCAAACCGACTTAAAATTCGCTTTATGAGACATCATTCTCTCATAATGCATCCAACTTAAGTCAATTTCTGAAACAATATCGTAATAGCTTAATTGAACATCAATAGATACATGAATAAACTAGATTTGTGCCAAAAAAATTATCAGAACAAAAATGACCAAGGGCGGACCCAAGAAGAAGCAAGTAGGATCAATTGATCCCGCTGGATTAATTAAAATTTACTATAGACGTGTACATATATTTCTAGATATTTTGGTGATTTTGTCCCAAGACACTCGATCCTACCCCAAAACATGAAATATGTACAACATTTGTAGATTCTTGACTCCACTAATAGAAAATCATGCATCCGCTCCTGAGGCTAAGTAAAGGAGGAGATAATACGCATTAAGTATATGACATTCTGCATATTAAAGACCTATTTATCCTTATAACATGGATATGATTTACGCTTCAATTATAGAATACGATAACCGCGATAGAACTTATGAATGAAACGAGTTCATTTAGCTGACCCAAAGAAATTAGAGCTTAAGGTTCAGTTGAGTTTGACCTAGTTTGGATAAAATGGGCAATTTCACCAAAACATTCAAGTATGCTGGATAATCTACTATTCTATGTTGTTCTATTTGTAAGCTTGTAAATCCCTACGTTGTGCTCATATTGTATTTGTAGGATTGCAAGAAACTAAACCAACTAGATAGAATTGAACCAATAAAAAGATGAACTAAATGAATCAATTTGGACAATTGTCGAACGATTCCAACTATGCCACAAAAAAGAAAAGAAAAGAAGCACAACCATATTGATTGATGCGGTTAATTTGGATAAACGAATAAAGAATAAACAATTTACTAATTCCCAACCTTTTGAATGCCAAAACCAATCATAAAATTGAGAGTAGTCAAGAATTATTTCCTTGATAAAAAACAAATAATTTACTGAAGTCACAATGTCAAAGAATAAACAATTTACTAATTCCTAACCTTTTGAATGCCAAAACCAATTGTAAAATTTCATAAAATTGAGAGTAGTCAAGAATTATTTCCTTGATAAAAAACAAATAATTTACTGAAGGCACAATGTCACACGCTCTGAGCGCAACTAAAATGAACTATCCTCCCCTACTATTGACCATACCTCAAATTAACATTACTCCTCCAAGAAGTCGTTTTTGCAGAGAAGCTTCAAAGATTGTCCATTTACTTGAATTCAATAGTGTTACAAACAAATAAAACTATTTACAAGAACCAATACAACCATAATTGTCTATTTCGACCAGTACATCTAAAATTTTACTCTTGGACTAAATAATTCTAACAATAAATTAAAAAAAAAAAGAAGATGCATGATCAAACTGGATTTCCTATCAAAATTTATTTCATTACATTGACAACCATCAATCAACCTCTACTTTTATCAAACCTAATCAATACATACTACTCTAACTCCAATTGCTCGAAGTAGCCACGTGGAGTGAGGGCAATCGTTTTTAGGATCGTAAAGGAATAGAGATGTTTTTCTTTTTTGAGACAGAAAAATAATACGTGCAAACTTTGAAAGGAAAACAAATCTAATGAGATTGTGAGAATCCTAGAGAGAGAAATGATTGCGTGACTGGTGGGATTCCTCATCAATACACAAGTCCTTGGAATTCCTCATCAATACACAAGTCCTTTTTTAGTCGCTAGATGAGGACCTGGGCCATTAGATGAATTCACCCTTTTTAGTCACTAGATGGGGACCATTAAATGAAGTCACCCAAAACATGAGTGGCCTAGATTTATGAAATCTTCCAACCCACCCCACCGCGGCCCCCACCCCCCCCAATGCAGTGGCCGTGGCCGAAGTGGAGAGTGACCGAATACAGTCCAGTTAACTCCCCTCGAGTCTGGTCATGTTTTGAACTCTCAGGGTCGTCCAAGTTACCAAAATAATCCAAAACGATGACGGAAACCGTTTAGTTTATACATTTTCCCCTTTGAACAGAGACCGGTTATATCGCATCCTGTTAGTAGTTCTTCTGACCAATGTCACACTACAAGATGTGAAATTGAACTGGGGCTCATTCCAGCCAAACCTGGCCTCATATGTTGCATTACGGTAGGACTCCGACAAGAAATTCACCATCAAAATGTCAGTTTAATCAAACAATGGCATTTTAACATTGGACCCAAGGTTATCGCAGTCACATAAAACTAATCTATGGCAGGGACGCAGACGCAGCACAAATAAGTATTGCCAATACAACAGTTGTAGCATTGAGCGTAGACAGAATCTACTCAAATCAGACAAGTATCCAGACTGCGGAAAAAAAAAACAGACAAAATTTATAACCTAGTGATATTGGAATCCAAACACAATTTAATAGTGTGCACTACCGCTAATAGTTCAAGACAATTAAAGCAGAAAAACTCAACTCAAAACACATCCCCACCTACGCATACAGGCAGAAAATCACTTCTTCTCTTCCTTCTCAGCCTCAGCAGCCTTCTTTAACCTGGCACCCATATGTTTCTTGTTGGTCCGCTCGGTACGCAGCTTGTCGTAGGCCTTGAATGATTTCATCTCATTCGTGACCTTAACAAGCTCCACGGTCGCCTTCTCACGCACAATAGGCATGTAAGCTCCTTGAACTTGGGTGGCTGTAGCCAATTCCTCGGGGGCAGAATCACCAGCCTGCAATCAAAGGACTTAATATAGCACAAGAGCCACAAACTAACCGAATAGACAATGTTTTGAGGCCACAAACTAACCGAATAGTTAGTGTTTTGAGAGTTGGTCGGTAAACCAGTTAATATTATACCTTGAATTTGCGAGCACGTCTTGGGAAGACAACCAACTTGGCCTTGTATGTCTTCAGCCTCTGGACATTAGTTTGAAGACCCTCCAGCGAACGGTTCCTGCGGCGATGATCCCCAGATATGCCAATGGTTGGGGCAAGTTTCTTGGGAATACCTGCTGCCTAAATTAGTAGAAAAGGAAAGCCAGAAAAATACATCAGTTGATGCGAATTTAGATTCAAAAGCATTTCAACAATTGTCAAGTTGGTCAAAATGTAAAATAAACTAGCTCCTCTCCACAAGTCTGGAGGGCTTCGTTTTCAAGTTGGAACAAGATTCATACATCTATGCCAAACCCAACTAAATGCAACTTTTCATGATCTCCCGAGAATAATTTACTGTTGGCAAAAACAAACACTTATGGCTCTACCTATGCTGCGCAACCCCAAGCTTTCTACTACAAAATGTACACATCATATCCACATCATGGAACTATGCTGGCTAGTGACTAGTGAACACCACTATAATGTCCTTGCATCCTTCAATTAAGATCCAAAAAGGACAAATACATAAAAAGGCAGGCAAAAATGGAACCATGCTAGGAAGTGACAGAAAAAACTGACCTGAAGCTCCTCAAGAGAAAATCCCCTGCCAGCCCTAAGCTTCATATTGTACTTCAAAGTCTGCCCATGGACGATGGGACGAAGTGGTCCAGCTGTAGGCCGAGGGAAAATCTTCACAGCTTTCTTTTGCCTTGCTGAAAATGAAATCAATCTAGATGATCATTACAACAGTTGATGGAAACAAAATTGACACACATAATTTGAGCCACTCCATCATTCACTAAGCTTAAAAGGGACAGAACACTATTGGCTTGTTCTTCTTCTTTGAGTTTTAAAAGCTGGGGATGTACTCACCAAGTCTTCTTCTGGTTTTGCGGGCTGGCTGGTTAAACCATGTCTTCACATAGTTCTGCCAGTGCTTCTTGAAGTGCCCATTGGGTATGACATTGTTATGCTTCACCATGACTTACCTGTCAAGTTGGACAATGAGTGAGAAACAAAGCCACCAGCACAAAGCCAAATTTTGTCAAGAGTGATCAAACCAACCACAATCAAAGGGGACAAAATCTGGTTATATACAACAAGTCAACATGCACTTCGAACCAATGTTATATAAACCAGACCAAACCGGCCTGTCCAACTGGTTTGCCCACCAACTCCCCAGTTTGGTTCTAATCCAAAACTGCACATTTAAGGAAACCAGCCTAGATTCTCCATACCGCCTAGGAAACCCGGTTGAACCGACAAAACTATAATGGTTTTCTCAACCCTACCCGTTAACATTTTCACTAATAACTCATGGCATGAAGCGGTGATCATGCTCAATGCCGATGTTTGCTAGGGGAAAAGGGTCAAAAGGCAGTCCTGCGCTTTAATAGGAAAAGTCGATGCTTTTGGTTTCGTTCCAAAACCAATGTGGGACTACATTCTTCCACAGTTTCACTCTTTCTTTTCAAAGATCACTGTATACATGTTAGTAAGTTACATACGGAGTACTAGTGAAGTTGAATTGCTCATTACAACTCTTCAAAGAAAAAATTATGGAAAAAAAAGAAGCAATCCATTGTATTCCTTAAAAAAGATAACTCATGCTAAATATTATTTAATAAGTACGTTTTACGAAAAAACCGTGCAGTAAAAATACAACCATGAGAGAAATAGATGACGCGATGGTTCACTTCCGGTTTGCCCGCAGTTGAAGCAGTGAACCATCCCCCCGGTCACTTTTCCGGTTCGCTCACTGGCCGGGTTTTTTAACATATGTCTTCAAACATTTGACCCAGATTATAGCTGCTCAAGCAATAGATTCATGTTGCAAGGATTCACAAATGCTAAAACAGAAGACACATCCCTTCACGAATTACTACATGTTTCTTAATGACTGCCCGTCTTAATTTCTCCAAACCTACCAAAATAACAGTTCCCTGGCACAAGCAAAACAATATCAGTGAAGACACCTATAAATCCTAAATGGAAGGTTGAAGGCACGGATTTTTGGGAAGAGTAGGAAGAAAGTGTTCTACATGCTAATCCTGAGCATTCAAGTTAAAGACAAACTCAGACACAATTGACTTGTAGGACAAATTTCCTTGCCCACAGCAAACATGACAGGAAAAAAAAGCAGCAATACCCAGACCCACTACCTGGCAAAGACATGCCAACACTTGAATGATTCAATTCACCATGGAGGGCACACAGAATTGTTAAAAGGTTCAGTCAGAACCCAAGTAAAAAAAAAAAATAGCAGCAAGATGGCCTTTATGAACCTTCAGTGGCTAGAGTCAGTGAGAACTGAGGAAAATACAAAGCGCTTGCAATCTACAAAGTATAATGAGGGACCAACTAGAAATCCTAATTCATCAATTCAAGGGTAATGTGCCAAAGGCCCTCCTTTAGATGTCATCCAAAAATGAAATTTATCTTCAAATGGAACCATCAAATAGACTGCTACAGGAATCCATATCCTAAATACTATTACTACGCCTGTATCAATGAAGATTGAAATTAAAGCTTCAGGCGCGGGATTACTCATAAAACACGTACAAAGAATTGAAACAAAAGGCCATTTCTGCAAAATGCTATACGGAAAAAACCATTTAACACCTGACTTCAAAACGATAACCAAGAAAACCACTGCTTCTGACGCCACAAAAAAGAGAGGTTAAAATAAGGAGATAGGTGATGAGAAACAGAGGAAGAAAAAGCACAGAGCCGAACGGGGAGAGAGAGAGAGAGAGAGAGAGAGAGAGAGAGAGAGGGTACCCGTTGGATTTGAGATTGGGCTGCTGCTGGTGGCAAACAAAGCCCTAGCTCGCGTGGGAGTGGAATATATAGTGCGATAATTACACAAAACCCCTATAACTTGATCCGTGTCACAAGTTACTCCCTTAAATTAAACTTTTTCCAGTTCAAATCCTGGCTTATTATTTAACAACAATGTCACCCTCCATCCCTAAACTTATGTATATATGTGTGTGTTAACTTTTTGAATAAAAAACCTAGTATGTCACAACAAAATCGCGTTTATTATGAAATAAATCTAAATCACGTATTCTTATTTTGTCATGTACTTAAAAATATGTACATATATCATTTCATGAAGTAAAACCAACTTACAAAGTGTGGATCATTTTGAACATTGGGGATTGTAATGGCATTTGAATCAGTTTTTTAATCTTGTAATGGTACTTGATATCAACTGCCAGTAATTTGGAATTTGAAATATTTGTTTTCAATTTTGTAGAATGTAATAATTTGTGAATAAACCGTGAACCGAACCGTGATTTTTTTGATTGTTTCAAAATAGGACCATAGACTTTTGGTTTGGACACGGAAAATTGTCTTTCCTTGGACAGTAGAATTTTGGTATGGTCCTTGAATTCATACTAATCCGCACCAATCTGGATTGTTAACAGCCTTCGATGAGTTGTCTTTGGACATTTCTTTGTCACATTGTGATGCAAATAGGGAAGAAATTTGACTTGAGAAGGAAATTAGTGATTATCTGAGTCGAGGCGTTGAAGCACAAAGACAATGGTCCTCTCTCCTCTGTAGTTGAATCATTTCAATTCTAACCGATCTCAACGAAAATTTCACTCATTAAATTATTATTCTCTTTGGAATTTTCAAACTCAGCAACTACAATAAACTTAGTGGAGGCTACACAACCGAAAGCGAATCGGGGGCCGATAGTGAGGGGACTCACTATAGGGGTGTAGTGAGTTTCATCCGGTCATTCATCTCTGTACTAATGGCTTAGATTTAATCCGAGTTGACCATTGTTTAGATTCAAATTTGAGCGTTCATAACTGCGATGGACAGTTAGATGAGCTCACTAGCCCCATGCAATGAGCCATTCACTGTAGGGCCCCTTGTTCCAACCAAAATTCACAGGATATTGTTTGAATGGCTGAATTGTCGAGAGGATCGGTCAAATTGACATGGATCCCTCAAGTTTCTTATCACATTAAAAGGGTCTAGATGAGTAGGAAACCTTTATAATGCCACACTTGCAGAGGATCATGTGTGGAGCTAAAAGATCCGCTGAGCCTTATTTTTGTAAGTACTAGTTTAGTCCGACGTGTTTTGCAAGTCACTGTGTGCTCAGTGGTTAAGGATTGTTCGGTGCTGAAAGGTGTTTTTCAATTATTAATGTTTTTGAAGTTCCATACATTTTGTTGTTTTGTTTAGTCACATTGCTATGCCTATCAGCAAGTGTAGTTTTTAAGTACGTCTTTTGTGTTCTTGTTCACTTCTTTCAATGAAAGTTTTGTTTTTAGATATAGGTTTTTTTAACTTGGACTCGGAGATGGATACGTATTTAAAATTTTGTAGTGTGTCATTTGAAGAGCATCGTATGGGACTCAAGTTGTATCAGTTTTGGTTTCATTTTGTAGTGTTTCGTTCCTAGAATTTTGTTTAGTGATGGAGCTCAAATATGCGAGTGGCTCACGAAAATGCACATGATGTTATTTTGGAGCTCAAATATGCGAGCGGCTCACGAAAATGCACCTGATGTTATCTTGAAATTAGCAAAATTTGTTAGAAAAAATCGTAGAAATTTCTGTAGAAACAAAAGAAGATGCAAAAATAATAAGCAAAGATAATAATTTAATCAAGAGATTAAGGCTATAGAAAAGCTTGTGGATTGAGGCATGCGTGTAGCACTCTCCTAAGAGAAGATACGTCCCCCTCTTGCACCGGGTAGATCAACGCTCCACTCCAAAGATACAACAATCCCTGGAAAGTTTTGTGTGCAGCTAAAACTTTTACCGCGAACCGAGTATTGCCCGTATGCTCAAAAGAAATATAGTGTATGCTCAAACGAAAGAAACCCGGAAAACTTTGTTGCAATAGTTTTTCTCTCTATTTTGTAACCACACGTACAATACTTAGTGGCAGAAACTTTCAAAGTGCTATATCTCAGTTTGTCTCTTCTTTCCTCATATAAATACAAAAAAGATGTTATATCATTTAACATGGTATTGAAGGAGAGATCAAATATCAGTTACATAATGCAATATTCCAACATTAATATGCAGTAAATACATATCGGTTACGTTCTTAACAATCACTCAACATTCATATTGGGTAAAAGCTATTATAGAGACCAGTGGCCAGTTAGCTACATACCGTAACCGACAAAATAAATTAACATATAATCAAGAAGTTAAATGTACAATGGAATCAAAGAAATATTTACTTTGAAATTATAAATCATAAATTACAACAAAATTCACCCGATCTTGGGACATTAACATGAGTATTTACATAAACTCCGACAATTGGGCAATTGCATATAAACTTGGACAAGCTGATTTTGTAAAGTAACTTTCAAGTGTAAGGAGGTTGGCAATCTAAATTCTAAAGATTTCTGCTAGACGATTTCGAAGGTTGACGTTATGTCATTAATGAAGTCTTTACTTAAATTTATTGCTACATTTGCTTTTGTATGTTGCATGTTAGATCAAGTTTTTACTTAAAATTATACTCAAATATGGATAATTCATCCTGGTCACAGTGTTTGAGCCTTCGGATGTTCGTATTATTGTATTCAACATAAACAGAGTTGAACCGGTGTATTCATGGTGCTAAGGCCTATCTACTGGGCACAGAAATACGGTTGTAACATAGCTGTAGCTGCTGCTGGTACTAATGGTGGTTTTAGCACCTTTTGGGTGAATTTTGTAGACTCTGCTTGTGGTTTATCTGTTGGGCAAAGAACTAAGCCATAGACTTCGCTCTTCATGTGAGTTTTTTTGTATCTATTTGCGTAGTCTCATGTTGTTAAGGTTGGCATTGGAACTGCTCTTTAGTTTCGCAAACGTTGATGGATTATGGTTGGTATTGGCTTATCTCTTGCTTACATCTCTTATAAGAACTTAAGAACAGTATTGTCTTCCATTAGTGGGTTAGAGTAGAGGGAATAACTTCTTTCTACTTGGGTATGAGCAGAAGGTGAGTAAAGGGGCAGTGTTTATCTCTTCCATTCGGGTTGATAGCTCGACTCGACAAAAGCATCGATCAACACATATATTTATCTTCTACGTCTCAGTAGGCAAAATTACAACCAAATCCAATTTCTTAGATTGAAGAAGTGTTCAATGAGCTTTCTTGGGAACGTTCAAATATTTTTCATGGTATGACTACATTTGTGACACTTCAATCCTGTATAGTGTTCCACTTTTATACATAGCCATATATAGAAACCAAAGAATAGGGTTCAACAGCACCATGTTCTCATCTTTTCGGAGCCACACCTCCTTTCTAGTTGTCAAGTCACATATTATCTATGTGATGTTTCCCCCACCAAAATGGTATAAGCCCTTCAGATGAACAATTTTCCGATAATGTGAACACTGATTTCTTCCTTTTCTATGCTTTATTTTAGTTCACTGTTTTCTGATGATTTATTTGACGTTTGTGTTTCACCTTCTTCTAGATGATATAAGAAAATATTGAAGAGTAGATTAGGTTCATAACAAATCCCAAAAATAATTAATCCAATTTACTTAATCGTAGCTATCAAAACTCAAACTAGAGAAAACAAAAATACTCAAAGTATGTGATCGATTTGTTTTGATTCTCTGTCAAAAAGCACTTTTTGACTTGTATTGTACGCAATTCGAGCACCGAGGGACTCATCACCAAATTATAGAAAACAGATAAGAGAAAATCAGACACCGTGCATTGTTAATATATATACCAATATTGTACTGTATTGCATTCAATGCAGATGCTCTAGTTATTAGGTGATAACCTGCTAACTGTAAAGCAAATTCTAGTAAAACCAAAACAAAAATACAATCTCAATATCCTCGACGTATCGGCAACATGAACCATAGGAACTACAAGATGCAATATAGTTCTAACCATAGGAACTGCCAAGGTGCAATCTACCAAAGGATTCTAAGAAGTGAAATAATTGTTTGGATGTTGACCGTGAAAAAATCCATCAGAATTGAGTTCTGTCCAATGGCCTTTAGATCCACCCCATTCCTTGTGAGCTGTGGGAAGAACACCTAACACCAGTCACCGCCACAAACGCCAGCGTCAACGGCCCCAAAACCATCCTATGCAACCACCATTAGCTGGCCACGACCTTCTTTGCGGACTGCCTCTGTTGCCGTGCACACCCCTTGTAGGACAAAGAAACACATCACCTCCCATGTGGGTAGGGCTGACATGAATCAAGTAAATGAAAATTAACTTGTGCATGAGACCTGAAATGAAGAAATTGGACAAATGGTAAACTGCATTTTCAAATATTTATTGCCAAGTCAAGAACGAAACGTAAAAAAAAAAAAAGAACTCTAAGGTGGTTTCCACCAGCAACCCTTAGCAGGTTGTGAATTGTGATGTGTTCTCTTGGATGAATCTCTTAGTTTTTCCCTTTCATTCTTCTTTTGCTTCATTGAAATCCTCCAGCAAGCGCAATGAACCATGCAGCATGTTTGGCAATCTTATCACAAGCTGCCTCATAAAACTCCACGGTGAACAGACAAGATTCACTTCTCATGCAAAAATTTTCTAGAGGAGTATCAGTTAGGCAAATATACCAATGTCCGTAGAATTGTTATGGTTACGTATTTAAGAGAGTTAAGGAGAAAAATTTGCATTCCAGTGAATCCAGGTCGAATTCCTTGTTGAATCAGATAACTGGGTTAGGTTGAAATGAAAAAGTCGAAGACTGAAAACCTGTAAAATGTTAATGTCTCTGCTTTGACACCGTGGAGATGTGAATTCGTGTATGCGGAAGCTGACCCAATCATCTGCAGCTTCTAGAGAAGCGTTTCTCTAGGTAGGCTATCGACCAAGACCTGAGAACTAAATCAGTGACTATTTCTCACAAAACTAAAGGTTCAGTACGGGAAAATGTAAATTCCTGCATCAAGATGAAATAATACTAACAAAAATACAGAACTTGGGAGCATGCAGGCCTCTCTTGTTCCAACTTAAACACAAGCATACCCCTATTATGGCCAGCAGCCAGAAGATTCATCTTAGGGTGGTAAGAGAGAATCCAAAAGCTATTGTGCTTCCGGCGAAAAGTTT
The DNA here is from genome assembly GCA_022606695.1 of Vaccinium macrocarpon. Lineage (NCBI taxonomy): Eukaryota > Viridiplantae > Streptophyta > Magnoliopsida > Ericales > Ericaceae > Vaccinium > Vaccinium macrocarpon. Next base: position 26,011,700 of record CM040181.1, on the reverse strand, counting down.
CAACAACAGTCCGCTTAGTTACATCCCAAACACGAATGCTCTTATCCTCAAGAGTTGGAAACAATTATGTCCTGCTTGGCATGAAACATGACACATGGACACGTTCTTCAACGCCCTCTCAACGTGTCCACTTCCTATGCCTTCGTATCTGGGGACAAAACGAGGAGAATTGCGCATCTCAACAAATGTAATTATTCTAGCAACTGTAAATTGATTTTTACACGAGAGTATGTCCACAAGTTCTGTGAATTGGGATACATTGTAAACTAGCTCAGCCTGATGATTTCAAACCTAACAAAACCCATTCTGTGCCCTAACCAATGTTTGAAGAATTATCTCTAAACGTCATAATACTACTATTTACAAAAGAATCTGACACCTTAACTACCTCATCGAATAGAGAAAACAAAGCCTAAAGAAAAATCTTCAACAACTTACCATTCATGTGCCATAGTTTCACTTGACGATCATCTGCACCCGACACAATTAACGACAAGGTTGGGTGAAATGAAGCCTAGTTAACTCCTCAGTCATGACCTTCCAATACATGCTTAACTATAGCATCCACCCCACCAAAAAGATCCGTGTTCATCTGACTCAACCGCAGAATGTTATCAGCTGGGGCAGCAGTCTTCTTCTTCACGGCACCAACACCCCAAACATGGACTGTCTGATCTAGTGAAGCTGACACGACAAGGTCTTCCTTAGGGTGGAATGAAGCACACATTACAATAGTAATTGTGGCCAGTCAATACAGAAATACATGCACTAGATTGCCAATTCCAAAATGATAGTCTGATCATCACTTTCACTCACGATGCAAGGATTCTTGTGATGAAACTGCACAGTCCGGATGTAATCCAAGTGTCGAAGAAGAGTAAAAAGACACCCATGCAACTTGTAGTTCCAAACCTTATTCTTGTAATCATCACCTATAAGAAACAATGTTGTAAAAGACACGAAAATCCTGCAAAATAAGCAACTATAGTACATCTAGCCTTATCACCCTGGTATCCAAGTCCGTCTCTTAAGTTTTTGAATCACCCAACTTGGATGTCCAAGGATTACTTGGTAGCTGAGAGCACTATAATTGAAATTTCTTGTATTGTTCCATTGCTCAAGGTAAACCAACTTTCACAAACTAATATAGAGCATGTTACGCATGAGGTTGAAGTCTTCTGCACAGGGATACAGGTAGACTCTAGCTCTTTATTCTTGCTTACAGGTGCACGTACTGCAAGAAAAACACAGTGCTCAACATGAGTATTGAATATAGCAAAAGGTCCAATAACTCCAATTTATGGTATTTATAGTTAGCCAGCCATACTAAATTCTTGAAACTTTGACCCGCGTTTTGAAATAATCTCGAACCAATTGTACTGATAGAAAACTATTTATTGTACTTATGCCCCAAAATAAAAAACTATTAATACTATTCAGATCGAGAATCTGTAGACAATAGGCTCCATATATAGCTACCTATACTCCACTAAAATCATACGAGCAGTATGTATGGTTGACAGGGCCTCCAAGCATTACTTGGTAGTTGAGAGCACTATAATTGAAATTTCTTGTATTGTTCCATTGCTCGCGGTAAACCAACTTTCACAAACTAATATAGAGCATGTTATGCATGAGGTGGAAGTCTTCTGGACAGGTATACAGGTAGACTCCAGCTCTTTATTCTAACTTACAGGTGCATGTACTCGAGTGTCCGAAAATGTTGCTTGACAAACTTACAAATCATGTAACAAAAGGTTTTTTTTCCAACAACTTGCGAATGTTCAACCTTTTTCCAATCAATTAAATAAATTTCTGAAAAGATTTATCCCTTCGATGAAAAGCCACACAATTTTGTCTGAACCTAACCAAGAACATTAAACTGGGATAAGAAATTTAGACGAAAAAGAGGAGACAACATAAGGTCCCAAACACGCGAAGATAAAGTACACAAGAAAAACACTTTGCTCAACATGAGTATTGAATATACTAGCAAAAGGTCCAATAATTCCAATTTATGGCATTTATCATTAGCCAGCCATACTGAATTCTTGACACTTTGACACACGTTTTGAAATAATCTCGAACTAAATTGTACTGATAAAAACCTATTTATTGTACTCATGCTCCAAAATTTATAAAAAAAAAAAAAAAACTATTAGATCGAGAATCTCTAGACAATAGGTTCCATAGCCACCTATACTCCACAAAAATCATATGAGCAGTATGTATGGATGATAGGGCCTACAAGGTAGATCTATGCAAGATCAATAACAACTAATCTGATAAAATGCATTTTAGGTGATTCCAAATAATGCGGGCACAATCAAAACAAATTAGTTAGTGAATATAAAGATTGTGTACAATGATGGGAGGGAATTTGATACCTCCAGACACAAAAAGTGGATGAGATTTGTGAAAGTGAATGTCACAAACAGGGCTATCATTCTCATCGAATCTGTCTGACAGTCCCCGTCCTATAATCCCATAGCTGGATCACACCACTATGGAGACTCGCGAGGATCCACGGTCTCTTACTGTGAAAGCTCAGTCCATTCACTTTATTATTCTCTGTCTTGAATTTCATCAACATTTTCTCCAATCATAATAAATCTCTGCACACAACAGTCAATTTTAATTACAGTCCACACAATTCTCCACAAAAGAACAATACTGAAAAGGCTCAACCCAGATCACAACATAAGCAAACCACAAATCAATTGATTTCACTCCAATACTCTGTCTTGAATTTTGTCAACATTTTCTTCAATCACAATAAAACTCAAACCGCTGATATACAACAACCACTTAAGAGTTGTGGAAATCTTTCAGATGTATTATTATGCATTTTATCGGAAACGGCTGAAGGATCAACCTCACATTACCTGAAATCTTTTCAACTTCACTTTAGATAAACTCTGATGCCACTCTTCATGACGGCCAAAGAAACCATTCTTGATTAGGCTTCTAATAAGATTAGTAAGAACAGGAAGAAATCCAAAGCAAGTGAAGAGAGAAGAACAAACAAAACTTCAGTGGTTGTTACACACTGGACCACGCGTAGTCTAGCAGAAAAGACTGCAAAGGCGACCAATTGTTCGATACTATTATCAGCCCTGCAATTATTACACACCAAAATTCAACCACTGGGAAATAAACAAAAAAAGGATAAAAAGTGGAGAGAGAATGAAAATGATGGACCTTTGGAGTTTCTAAGGGTCTTGAGCCCTGTTTTGTAGCCCAAGGTGAATTTGCCACTCTTCATGACGAGAACAAGCTTGTTGTTGATACTCCGTGAGTCTTCTTCAGCATAAAAATTGCACCATCATATCACCAAAATAATGACAGCATGAGATTCCGTGTGTGCACGGAGCATCCAACTAGTTTGTAAATAAACAAAACATTAACTACAATCCGAACAAAACACTGTAAATATGTATTCTAAAAATTTTGATCTCTTTTTCAACTCTATTCCTAGTCCTCTGGCTCTAATGTGCTCTAAATATTTGTTCCACAACTTAAATCTAGCTCCTTTTCAAAATTAATCTTATTCCTCTAATGTTGATGGGATAAGTTGCTAAACAGATCAATCAACCGACAGCAACACGAAGCCACCTACAAATAGAACAAACAATGGAAACTTAACAAACACCACCAAAGAAAAACAAAAGCTATGGTAAATGCATCTACTACATAAATACAACAACCACCTCCACATTTTTGTTATAGTTCTGTAACAATTAATTCGGAGTGAGTTTTTTTTTTCCATATGATATGCCATTTAATGAATACAATGATGTCTGAAATTGTAACCATGGCTACAACTTGCAACGTCTTTTCCTCTTTTAAGTCAGTAAAAGATCGAGTTATTGTCCTGCAAAGTGTACGTACATGTGTAGTTGTAGAATCACATGCATGAGCTACGTAATCAGATTCCAAATTGGTTGCAATAAAATCCCATAGCAGTTCGGCTTTCAATAAAAGATCAACCATAGGTAACATCATAACAAAAATAAAGTACACATTTTCGGTGAAGTGTACAAGATTTTGTGATCTTCTCCATGGTGTAAAACTTGCTTGCTAAAATAGTATGAGGATAGCCCATAAAGAACATTTATGAGGATAGCCCATAAAGAACTTTCTCATCTCCCCCATATTTACTCCGTTATTCTCAGGCAAGTGTGTGCCGAAGTTAGGACATAAGTAAAATGGATAATTTTATACTCCTGAGAACATTAAAACATACGGCATTATTGTATTGATTTCTTACAAACTTGAGATCTGTGCCCATGTCAAGCAACACAAAGTTAACAAATAGATCTTATTTTCACGGAACTCTAGTATACAACTTTGAAAGTACAAAATAAGGTTCTAATAATTGTATTGGAAGGGACACAAAAGGAAACTTGGTACTTGATTTCCAATCTAAGAGTCCGCAGAAAGGGATTTGACTTTTCAAAGTTGGGAAGAATCTATAAGAATGATAACCAAATTATTGAAGTCCGTCCTACATGCATTATGACAGTCAGAGCACAGGGCATGTTTTTCTTTTCTATAATTAGGGAATTGGGTGTAAATTGCTTCATCTTTGGGATTTGGTAGCTATATACTTTCCTTGTATAGAGTTTTTAAGGACTATAAGAGAGAATCTTCCTACTAGACAAGTTGTCCCCGAAAAAATTCTTCTCTCTTGATCCATTATGGGAAAGGTTTCCTCTGTTATTAGGAATGGGAATTAGGTAAGGCCGAGGGGCAGGAATGGGTTTCTTCTTATTTTCTTTTTTTATTGGTCATGAGGTTTTCTTATGTATACTTGCGCGCACACATACAATAAATTATTTTAACAACTAGCTTTGTGTTTTGTCCGATGTACGAGACAACGAATAAATTCTACCAAATGTTTCTTTGTTGTCCCGTGCATTGAATCGAACACAACGGGTAGTGAAAGGGTAAGTAACTAGGAAAAGAAAAATGATAACATCATTAAATAAATAGAAAAAAAAGTACCTCATAGCAATACTGTTTTTTCTACAAAATCACAATAGTTGACACGCTTTCCATCAAGAGAGCAACAAATGATGGCTTTACAGTTTCGACAAGGAAAACCATGCTGCTCATAGGCTTCAAAGGTAATGTAATAAACTCTGTAGCCGAAGATCCTATTAATGACTTTAGTCACAACTTTGACCTCCCTAGAATTTACAGAGATGAGCTCGTGAAAGTAGTAAACGGAGCTCTACAATTTAAGAAAAAAGTTGAATGTATTATTACCAAGGAAAAGGGTAAGGATGTGAAGAGTACAACAAACCAAAAGATTCCCATACATATTTCTATAATATTGAAATGGTTGATAGCTTTGTCCTAAATCTTTTAAAGCTTTCTTTCTTTGAATAGAGTGAATTGATTGGAGCGTAGTTGGCAGAAGATGACATGGTTAGAAAACCCCAGGAACAATGTATCCGCAAACAGTGAGATTTTTCTTTTTCTTTCCATTTGCTTCCTTTTCGTTAGCAAAGAAGGGTTTTGTTTGTGGATACATTGTTCCCGGGGTTCGTTATCCATGTCATCTTGTGTCAACTACGCTCCAATCGATTCACTATATTCAAAGAAAGAAAGCTTTGAAAGATTTAGGACAAAGAGCTATCAACCATTTCAATATTATAGAAATATGTATGAGAATCTTTTGATTTGTTGAACTCTTCACATCCTTACTTTTTTCCTTGGTAATAATACATTTAACTTCTTTCTTAAATTGCAGAGCTCAGCGTACTACTTTCACGAGCTCATCTCCGTAAATTCTAGGGAGGTCAAAGTCATGACCAAAGTCATTAATAGGATCTTCAAAGCTACAGTTTATTACATTACCTTTGAAGCCTATGAGCAGCATGATTTTCCTCGTCGAAACTTTAAAGCCATCATTTGTTGCTCTCTTGATGGAAAGCGTGTCGACTATTGTGATTTTGCAGAAAAAAATAGTATCGCTAGGAGGTACTTTTTTTTCCATTTATTTAATGATGTTATCATTTTTCTTTTCTCATTTACTTGGCTTTTCACCACAAGTTGTGTTTGATTCAATGCACGGGGCAACAAAGAAACATTGGGTAGAATTTATTCGTTGTCTTGTACATCGGACAAAATACAAATCTAGTTTTTAAAATAATTTATTGTATGTGTGCGCACAAGTATACATAAAAAAACCTCATGACCAATTAAAAAGGAAAATAAGAAGAAACCCATTCCTGCTCCTTGGCCACACCTAATTCCCATTCCTAATAACAAAGGAAACCTTTCCCATTTTGGATCAAGAGAGAATAATTTTCTCAAGGACAACTTGTCAAGTAGAAAGATTCTCTCTTATAGTCTTTAAAACTTTTATACAAGGAAAGTATATAGCTACCAAATCCCAAAGATGAAGCAATTTACACCTAATTCCCTAATTATAGAAAAGAAAAACAAGCCCTGTGCTCTGACTGTCATAATGCACATAGGACAGACTTCAATAATTTTGTTATCGTTCTTACAGATTCTTCCCAACTTTGAAAAGTCAAATCCCTTTCTGCGGACTCTTAGATTGGAAATCAAGTGCCAAGTTTCCTTTTGCTTCCCTTCCAATACGATTATTAGAACCTTATTTTGTACTTTTAGAGTTGTATACTAGAGTTCCATGAAATAAGGTCTAATTGTTAACTTTGTGTTGCTTGACATGGGCACAGATCTCAGGTTTGTAAGAAATCCATATGATAATGTCGTATGTTTTAATGTTCTCAGGAGTATAAAATTATCCATTTTACTTATGTCCCAACTTTGGCACACATTTGCCTAAGAATAACGGAGTAAATATGGGGGAGATGAGAAAGTTCTTAATGGGCTGCGGGCTGCCCTCATAAATGTTTCAGACGACCACGGATAGCTTTCATTTGTCCTGCTTTCTTTGCAATTTCCTTTTATGGTTTCTATTTTTTGTTTGTTTGTTTTATTATTTCTTCCTTGCTTTTATCTAGTGTCTAGTAAATGCTCTGTCCTTTACTATTTTAGCAACCAAGTTCTACACCATGGAGGAGAGCACAAAATCTTGTACACTTCACCGAAAATGTGTAATTTCTTTATGTTATGATGTTACCTATGGTTGATCTTTTATTGAAAGAAGTTCTGCTATGGGATTTTATTGCAGCCAATTTGGAATCTGATTACGTAGCTCATGCATGTGATTCTACGACTACACATATACGTACACTTTGCAGGACAATAACTCGATCTTTTACTGACTTAAAAGAGGAAAAGACGCTGCAAGTTGTAGCCATGGTTACAATTTCAGACATCATTGTATTCATTAAATGGCATATCATATGGGAAAAAAAAAAAAAACTCACTCCCAATTAATTGTTACAGAACTATAACAAAAATGTGGAGGTGGTTGTTGTATTTATGTAGTAGATGCATTTACCATAGCTTTTGTTTTTCTTTGGTGGTGTTTGTTAAGTTACCATTGTTTGTTCTATTTGTAGGTGGCTTCGTGTTGCTGCCGGTTGATTGATCTGTTTAGCAACTTATCCCATCAACATCAGAGGAATATGATTAATTTTGAAAAGGAGCTAGATTTAAGTTGTGGAACAAATATTTAGAGCACACTAGAGCCAAAGGACTAGGAATAGAGTTGAAAAAGAGATCAAAATTTTTGGAATACATATTTACAGTGTTTTGTTCGGATTGTAGTTAATGTTTTGTTTATTTACAAACTAGTTGGATGCTCCATGCACACACGGAATCTCATGCTGTCATTATTTTGGTGATATGATGATGCAATTTTTATGCTGATCATCTTCTTTTGGCAATGAGTTCATCCTTCAAAGGTCTGGTGTTAAGAAGTAAGTTGGATGTGTCCTTGACGGTGGAGCTTTGACAGCCTCATGATGTCGACCAAGGTAGAGAAGTCTAAAGAAGATGATTTGGGATGCGGAATTGTTCACTGCTTGATGACCAATTTGGCTTAGAAATTTTGCTATGTTTGAGGGTGTTGATATTTGCTTGGTAAGGTGATTGAATTTCTAAAACTTACAGTATCCTTTGCGCGTTAAGGCTAAGCACAAAATTTGGTATCCTAGTCCTAGACAAGATGAGCTTGTTTATCTTGGCTAAAATTCATGGAGCAGTGAGCACCTATTTTGAATCTGGGTATGGCTGTAAAAAATGCAACTTATCTATGTAAATCTAAGTCTATTTGTAACAACCCGCTCCGGACTAGCACTTCGGCAAGTTCAAACCCGGCCCAACAAGGTACCTTGCACAAGATCACAACCGCACCACGGAACAAGCAGTGTACACCACCTAAAAATAATCTGCAAACAGAAACCCAAAACAAGTTCAGGAGTGTATGTGAGACATAGATGAAAGTCAACAAACTTATATCCAATTCTCTAAAGAAACAAGTGTAAATAACACAACACAGCCATTCTCAACACAGCCATTCCAGACACACAACCTAGACACACAACCCTTCCCCGACACAGCTATCTCGGCTCAAGCCACGGAACACCGCCACAATAATAATATATAACATGATTAGACTGAATGAAAAACATCTGTGAAACAAACGCGCACAAGAGTAAAGCTCTAACCATCAGCATAATCACTAAAAAATGATTAATCAACATCAAAACCAAAAGATCGGCTCTAAGCCACATATATTGGCACTCACGCCATCAGCTCTAGGCCACTTTATCGGCACGTCCACCACATATAGGCACTTATGCCCAATTCCGACCTGAAGGCCCCATTATCGGCACTTGTGCCACAATTAAATATCACAAGCCATTCCAAATGAAATTCCATCAATGAATCAACACTCACCTCGATCTCCAAAATAAAGGTAGATTCGACTATTGTTTCGACATTCTGGATGTGCCCGTACACCACTCTGTACACGTATCCTCGATTAGCTCAAAATCATTCACAATCAATAATAAAGCACTAGTTAAGACCAAAGGCAAACAAAATGCTTAAACACACTTGAGACAGCCTGACGCCCTGGCAGTCTAGGAATTTATAGAATTAATCCACCCATCCAAATGTTCCAATATTTTCCCCACACCTCTTAGAAATATACAGAAACACCATATTAATAACTTAGAATTTTCAGAGCTATGCAACTATTTCCAATCCATTAACGATTGAACCAAAGACCTGCAGCAAAAATCTGCCAGACAGATTCACAACCAACTTCGAATTGAAAATTGCTATTATTGGAAAATAATTAAGCTACATGGCCTATCAATTCCAAAAGCCTCACGAGCCTACTTTCCAACGCAACAAGTGAATCGAAATTCCAAGTTTCCTAGACCAAAATACAGCTAGTCCCGTGAGATGCGATAGTGCTGTCAGCACTGCGAATCCACGACAGCAGCTCGGTAAAACATTTTTCATATTTTCTGTGCTTCCCATAAAATTCTGAAAATTTTACACAACACAAAAGACGTCCATGGGTAGCTACTATAAACATCTCATAAATTTACGAACTCTAGAACTATATCTAAATATTCGGCCAAAACCATGGCAGCTTCAACTTGTTCAAACACAATTTCACATATCCAAGAGATACACGAATTCTTTCACACAAAACCCAACACCAACTACCAAAACCCATTCCTATGAACACAATTAGTAGGAAAACCTGATGTAAAAGATGAAATTTAACACTAACCATGGAATTAGAACATAGAAAAAACACAAACTCACCAAAAACTACTAGTATCAAGATTAATCAAGGCTCCCTCTTGGTTTCCCCAACTTTTCCTTCTCTCTCTCTCTCTCTCTCTCTCTCTCTCTCTCTCTCTCTCCTGCACCGAAACCCATCGTTAAACTTGTTTCTTTTTCCTACTCCATTTTTTTTCCCTTCTCCCTTAAAAGATATATATCAGGTGCACACATGCAACCTAACACATACACACCAGCACTTACACCCTCTCTTCTTCTTTTTTTTACAAACCAACCCCTCTAGTTTTGGGATATCACGTTTAAGCCATAAACGAAATCTAGCATTTCCTATGCATGAACTACTATTTTTTTTAAAGAGTTGGGTCTCACAATTACCCTAAAATGCAGCCAATAACTATGAGCATATAAATGAGTCTCCGAGCATCACATAAAAATGCACAAAATATTTAAACCAACTCGGGGTGTTACACTATTGATGAAGTCTCTAGGCTTTTAAATATTTGGTTTTATTGGGCCTTAGCTACGAGCTCTCAAATGGTTTACTACGTATTTATTTTTATGTAAGCAAATTGGCTAAACTTAAAGTTTTGTTATTGTGCTTAATCTACTTTCAACTGTTTATAGCCTTGGACCACTTTAGTTGATGCTTTCCTTTTCCCAGGGAATTGGTTTGGAAAAGGTGAAGAACTTGTAAAGGTCAACAAAATCGGTTGCCTATTTTGATTGTCTCGTTTGGCATAAAAATAGTAGGCAGCTCACAACAGAGCCAAAATAGATGCGAATGGTGACAATAATGTTGTGTCATGTTTTCTAACCCAAAGGCAAGTCATGTTAGGCTTGCTCCGAAAGTGAAGAGGTTCCAAGTCTTTGGTTGTAAGAGAAGATCAAGGAAGAAGTTGAGAAATTAAGGAAGGCTTGGCTCATCCAACCTATACAGTACCCACTGTGGCTAGCGAACATTGTACCAGTGAAAAGAAGAATGGCCAGATTCGTGTGTGCGTTGATTTCCGCGACCTTAACAAGGCCTGCCCAAAGGACGAATTTCCGTTGCCACACATTGATACCTTGGTTGATTCCACTTCGGGGCACCAAATGTTCTCTTTCATGGACGGCTTTAGTGGATATAATCAGATCAAAATGGGAGTGGAAGATACAGAGAAGACGGCTTTCAGAACACCATTGGGCAACTTCCATTGCACAGTCATGCCTTTTGGTCTCAAGAATGTTGGTGCCACGTACCAGCGCGCGCTGATGGAAATCTTTCACGATATGCTGCATCACATTGTGGAAGACTATGTGGACGATCTTGTTGTGAAATCAAAGGAGAAGTTTGACCACCTGGAGCATCTGGAAGCAATGTTTATACGGTGCGGAAAATTCAACATGAGGATGAACTCACTAAAATGCATGTTCGGCGTTGCGTTGGGGAAGTTCCTGGGATTCTAGGTCCATAGACAAGGAATAGAGGCAGATGATGCGAAAATAAAGTCCATTACCGAAATGCCTCCCCCGCACTCCCAACAGACACTCAAGAAGTTCCTAGGACGGGTTTCGTATCTGTGTAGGTTCATCCCCGATCTAGCGGAAATCTCATCACCTTTTAGCGATCTGCTAAAGGGAAAGGCAAAATTCAAATGGCGCGCGGAGCACCAACAAGCATTTGAAAGAATCAAGACTGCCTTAACTTACCTGCAAACCATGGTCGCACCACAGAAAGGCAAACCCATTATCCTATACTTGACGTCGACCCTGAGATCCATTAGGGCTTTGCTCATGCAGAAAATCGATGGCGCGGAGAAGCCAGTATATTATATTAGTAGAAAGGTGCAAGGAGCAGAAGAGCGGTACACACCACCCCATATCCTGTACTTGACGTCGACCTCGAGATCCATTAGGGCCCTGCTCAGGCAGGAAATCGATGGCGCGGAGAAGCCAGTATATTACATCAGTAGAAAGGTGCAAGGAGCAGAAGAGCGGTACACGCCGATAGAGCGGCACTGCTTAGCGTTGGTATTTACCGCGCAAAAGCTATGCCACTACTTCCTATCATTTAAAATCCATCTTGTCACAAAAAGCGATCCAGTACGCTATCTGCTATCGCGGCCAGCTCTCACAGGGAGGGTGGCCTGTTGGCTTTTAGGTTTGGCCGAATTTGAAATATCCTGCGTCACCCCCTGAGCGATCAAATGTCAAGCACTCTCTGATTTGCTGGCACAATTTCCTAGTGGACAATGCAAACCGATCTAGGAGGAGTTGTTAGGAGATGGTTTCGAAGCATTAGCGGCCGCATCAATCTCTTGGACACTAAGTTTCAATGGGGCCGTAGGAGGCAACGTAGGAGGCGCCAAAATAGTCCTGGCAAGTACAGATGGTTAGCGTGAATATTTGGCGTACAAATTGTCCTTCCAGTGTTCAAATAACGAGGCGGAATACAAGGCCTTAATTCTGGGACTCTTCGCAGTCATCACAAAAGATATAAAGGCCCTCAAAATTGTGGGGGATTCAACACTGGTGATCCTACAAACGGAAGGTGTTTACGCGCTGAAAGAACCTACTTTTGCTCCGTACAAGGCCACGGTTCAGAAGTTAATGTAGCGTTTTAATAAGGTGGAAATCATCCAAAAGCCCAGGTCGGATAACAGATTCCCCGATGCACTTGTCACGCTGGGTGCGAAAGTTGAATTCAATGAAGATAGATCGCCATAGAGATCGTTAAGAAGACGGAACCATCAATCACCGATGAAGTAAACAAGGAGCAAGCTGTGGAAGAATGGCAGGAAAAATTGATGAAGCAGTTAGCGACTGGGCAAGGCGACGTCCCTCTGGTGGAATTAGCGCAATTTACCATGATTGGTAAGAAGTTATACTTTTGCGGCCCTCAAGGATGGCTCGTGTGGTGCATCGGGCTTTTAGAGGCCAAGACCAGGTTGTGTCAAATCCATGATGCGACTTGTGGCGAGGATGACATCTCTCTTTAACGAAGGGTTCAGAGACAGGGTTACTATTGGCCTAGCATGAAAACTGATGCTACAGAAATATTCAAGAGTTGTGAAAAATGCGCTCTAGCCATCCCGGTGCAGGAGTGTTGTTTCTCGGTAGAGCAGGACTGGAGACGAAAATTCATAGTCAATAGAAATATTTACATAAAACATCTTCAATTTTGGGTATTCACGCGTGTGAAAGAGTATTTTGATTGATAATTGTAGACACCCCAATTTTGATAACTTGTGCATCCCCGATGATGAAAAGAATGTGCGAAATGTACTTTGAAATGGATACTTGAGATGGATGGATCAAAAGAGCCAAAAACCCCAAAACCACCAGAACTGTACGACCTCAAACCCAGAACCATACGACTTGAAATCTTCTTTGCACCGTGTGGTGTGGCACTATGCACCGTACGACACATCTTTGACGCCGTACGACATTTCTTGTCCAATCAATAGGATTTCCGGGTTGCTCCAACAGCTCAGAAAGAATGATGAGATTCGGCAAAATAATGTTATTCGTTGGCGTCCGGTTATCCCCAAAATGATGAAATCGTTCAGAACTCCATCTATATAAAGCCGTGAGAAGGGAAGGCCGGGGACGGATTCACCAATTCTCGGAAAAATTACTCTCAGAAAAGTAAAACTTCTCGTCCCTTGTTACGTTGTCAAAACCATCCTCGAATCCAAATCATATAACTTTACAACCATCATTCTGAGCATCAAAACCAATCCTATTCGAATACTTTGATCATAGCTGAGCAAATCCAAGGTATAACATCCATGTTCAAATCGTAGTAACTTTCTGAGGGGAGTCTCCGTCGGGCTTGAGGAAAGCTCTGTACTCCTTCTTCGAGTCCAAACAGAGATATTTCAACAAAATTCAAACCTCTCGGGTGAGTTTCGCATGACATCGTCCATTGTCGCGGGATACTATCCTCGAAATGAGGTACATTCCTTCATCAAAACCATTTTCCGAACCTACTCTTATCAATGAATAATGTGGTTTTAGCATAAAAACTGAGATTGGTTTCAATCGGACAAAATGAGAATTTTCTTTGAAAAATACAAGCACAGAGGTGCAGTACAGCATCCTTTATGCACCGTGCGGCATGACTTTGTACACCATACGGTGTTACTGGAAAAACCTTTTTGATGCTCTGTTTTCTGAAATCCGATGCTCTATTTTTGGGTAAAACCAGAGGGCTAAAATGCAGTTTATCCCCTCCACTTTCTGTTTTTGCGTTTGTCTCCCCTCTTTATCTAATTTCCTCGCATTTCCCATATCATCCTTTTTCATAAACACAGCCAAAAACTTCGTGGATACTTTTGCTCGCACGAAAACGAACATCCACAATAATTATTTTTTTTGTAGGAGTACATACTTACCCTTAACTGCTGAGCGTAATTTTGAGCTGGGATTGTGGCATACATATTTGGGGTATATACCTAACTTAAATTGTAAGACTGTGGTAATAAGTAGTTGTTAATGCAATCATTACTGCCCATTCCGATCAGATACATGCAGCTTGCTAGATAAGACTCAGCTGCTCCTGAACTTCCAAACAAGTTGGAAATGCGTAAGATTGTGGTTTCATGATTTTGTAACTGCATATCCATGCTAATTCGATCACCCTGCTATGAAAGTAACAAAACAAATTACTCTGATTAGCATCAAAGAAGTTTATCTCAGGACATAACCAGGGTTTCCAATATATAGGATCTGTTTTAGTGCAAGAGAATTGGCTGCATACTTGCATGGAGATGCGATTTTTTCACAAAGCACTGGGGGTGCAGATGTAACAAAGTGAACGTGAGAAGTGTATCCTCGCATCACCCAAACCACAAAGGTATAAGTGAAGTTTGCCCAAACTTAAAAGCAAAAGAAAACTCCTTGTGGAATTTTTACTCATCACCAACTAATCCAAAAACATTAAGCTGTTGGAGGGTACGTAGGATAACTTTGCTATGCTATCATTTGCATACCCCATCGTGTCTAGCCGCACTCTCTTGTTAGTATTTAATTATCGGGTAGGCTATAAGATCCAAACTAAAGTTATCAATCTTGTATCAGACAATGTACCATTTTATCAATCAATACAATAGGTACTGGGGTGTTTTGTTTTATTGTTTTAGATTTACAGTAATAGTTTATATTTAAGCTTTAACTACATATAGGAATATGACATTTGTACATATCATGATGCAAATTATTAGCTACTTGCAAGGTGTTTGACACTGCTACTATAAGGTGCCATGTCCCACTAGTGTCAGGAACACCACCAACGCATTCTGAACACATGTCTAAAAATGTTCTATAACATTCTGAATTTTTGAAACTGTGGAGAAGTATTTGCCATTTTAGATTTCAACTAGAAACCTGAACATGAGGGCATAACTTAGCTTTTAAGTTATTGTCAATTCATTTGAAGAGCTTGGACAAATTTGCTAGACAGCATGCCCCGGTCTCTAATCTAAGTTAAGATTTCTTTCACTGATTGTATTGCTTTGGTCAAAATTTTTTTTTCTTCTTCCGCTACAGGATTCTATTTGAGAATATATCAATGCAATGCTTAGAAAGAATGCAAAGAGGAAACATTTTGGAACGTATAGTTGATTATACAGTTGGTGACTCTTTAAGCTGATGAAGGAAGCTGAGCATGCAACTTTTTGGGTAGAAGGATACATGGCTTATTCATTATTTGTATTCTATACTAGTTCACTTTTTGAAAATGACTTGAATATGTTATATATATATATATGTACTAGAGGATGTTCTTAATTATCAATATAGGCTATTTTGGGCACGAGTGGATGATTTCATATTTTCTTAATTGTCTTTAATTATGATCTTAGGCTACCAGAAATGTTTTATAATCTCATTCTAGGATAATGCAGGAGAATGGCGGTTCCAAAAAAAAAGAAAAGAAGTAATGATAAGAGGTGACGGTTAAAAAGTGTGATGTTAGATTTTTAATTACACTAGAAAGCTGTCATCGTAAGTGACATAAAACATGACAGTTTTAAACCAATTTTGATCACACTTTATAACCGACATCTTTTATGTTTAATGACGCTTTGTGACTGTCATATTTATTGTTAAGATGACAATTATGACCTGTCATCTTATGTTTTTTAATGATACTTATAAAGTGTCAACTATAGAGATATCAATGACAATTGTAAACTATCATAAAAAAATTCAGACTTTTAATGTCAGCTCCATAGATGATAGTTTCAAAACTGTCATCTTTCATGTTTAATGATTGTTTTTAACTGTCATCTTTAACTGTTATTATAGTAGTGACCTCTATAATGTTTTTAGACATGTCATCGTATGGGACTCGGGTGCCGAATTTAGAGTTGGTGCTCATTATGAATATGGAATATGGTGAGGTGATTTTTCAGACATATGTATAAAGTTTGTAACGATGTTCTATTGAGAAAATGCTTCCTTATATTATGTTTAAAATCAAGGGTGTGACACACGTAAATATGTACATGATACCAAACTTAACCCAAAAAAAATTCAACTATCAATTACCGAGAAACTCTATTTTGTGGCTCTCCCCCTTTTTTCTCCACCATCCTCCTTTTATTCTCTTTCATTCAAACCACGACACCCTAATAAATACTATGTCACTTTGATATAAAATATAAAAAAAAACACGCTATGGTCATATGGCAATTAAAACAAAAAAGAGAATTCCCAAAAATATTATCGGAAAAAAATACCTAAGGCAATTATACCCGTACCCCTAGATACTCGATTTGATCCGGTCATTTGGAGGTAGATAGTACCTATTTTTCTTACCTAATGGGAGTGGATACGAGAGTAATTATATACTACTAGGTCGGGTATGGAGAAGGTATAATTTACTATCCTCATACCCGAATACCCTTACCCGCTCCTCATTAAAGATGCACTTTATATATTTAATAATATTTTTTTCATACCTCACTGATGGGTAATTCTTTTTTTATTTTTTAATAAGTTAATTATGTATGTATCTAGTTAAGGGTAAATCACCTAGACACCCCCTGAATTATACCTCTTTTACCCAAACACCCCCTAAACTAAATAAACCTATGACAAGACCCCCTCAACTATTTAAAACTTTAACCCAAGACCCCTTCTGTCAACCTTCGGTCTCAAAGCTCAAAGTTCCAGGTCATGTTTTGATGATCCAGCCCATTCAAGTTGTTTAAGACATGTTTTTTAAGTGTACTTGGAAGAAATTAGCTAAAAATATGACCGGGATGTGCTTGATCCAAAGAGTTTTTCATACATAAATACATATGGAAAACTCTTTGGATCAATCACTTCCCGGTCATATTTTGAGCTGACTTCTAGCTGATCCCCTTGAAAACATGTTTTAAACAACTTAAATTGGTTAGATCATCAAAACATGACCCAGAACTTTGAGTTTTGAGACCGAAGGTTGAAAGTAGGGGTCTTGGGGTAAAATTTTAAATAGTTGAGGGGGTGCCCTCGTAGGTTTATTTAGTTTAGGGGTGTCTGGGAAAAAGAGATAATTCAGGGGGTGTCTAGGTGATTTACCCTCTAGTTTATCCTTGTTGCACTGACTTGCATCTTTGTTATGTAAATTGGTTTATAGTTTTTTTTTTTGTGTGGTATTAATGCATTAGTACTAATACGTCTGTAATTGTGAACTTAATTTTGTTATTTGTTTAGATATGTGTTTACTAGATGACTATTTTATCTTTTATGTTTTTATAAGTTCTTCCATGCATTTGTCTCTTTCTTTGAAGTGTAATTGGGTATTCGATAATACCCATTCTATCCATTATTCATATGGATATGGGTTTTGTGACTTTTAAGTATCTCCAATTCGGTATGAATACGGGTATAGAGGTGAGTGCAGAGTTTGAGAATCGGGTATGGGAAAAGCACCCCCGATCCAAACCTACCCGTTGCCATCCGTAGGAAAAAATCTAGATATTTATTTACAATGGTTCAGTAAAGTTTACCTTCTCTCAGGAGGATTGATAATTACTCGAAGTAGGTGAGTTGAACCTTTTTGTTATTTACATTACTCGCGATCCGAATGAATTGGAAGTTAGCGTACCACACAGGTATTGGCTTTGGACGAGGGAACTCATCAGTTCTATTTTTCTTTTTTGGAAAAATGGAGCATTTCTAATGCAACTATAACTGCTAAATCAACTATCAAAGTCGTTATACTGCCAAAAACCAAATTTAGTGTTGTCCAATGCTATGGCTGATTGGCGCGTGAAATGGTTGCATTTGAGCGCCTGAGTATGGCAGAATTGGCCTAATTATCATGGATTTAATCCTCATTTTCTATTTAATATGTGCACGCGGTTGCATTGGGTGTTTATGCTTGATTTGCAGGGGATTGAGGTGATTTGGTGCTAATGGGAGGTGTCCGGATGGCTCGTGTACATGGATTGAGAAGAGGAGCGCTGTGGAGACTAAGTGTTGGAGCAAGATTTCGAGAAAATATGTCCGGGAGCGCTACACTAATTATTTGGAGCGCTCAAGATTGGCACAAAGAGGTCCAAAAAGTGAACAGAAGGATTAGGAGCGCTACACCAAAAGTGGTGTAACGCTACCGGATTGTTAAAAGTCAATGGTCAACGGGAAGAGTCAACAGTCAACGCAAGAGATAACGAAGCGGTAGCGCTACACCACTTTTGGTGTAGCGCTACCGAGAGCTTATGGGACCCCTTAAACGCTGTCGTATGGCCTATCCGCGTGAATTAATTCCGATTTTCATTAGGATTATTAGGTTTTAGTATAAATACTTAAGTTTTAACCTAGTTTAGGGTTCCACAATTTCTAGGGTTCCACAATTTTTAGAGGTCCACGAATTTTACCTAGGTTTTGAGTTTACAAGTTTTCGGCTCCAGATCTGAAGTTTTTCGTTCGTTGCTACGCTTTCAAGTGTAATCCAGAATTTGTTTCACAGATTGCTCGTTGGGATTAATTTTGCCTTTGCAATTACGGTATTTATTTTTATTGATTTTATATTTTATTCATTAAAAGCATGATTAGTTTTAGTTTGAATTCATCTTCTGCAATCGATTTCAATATGTGTGAGTAGTCGTATAGGGTGCGGTCGCGGGACGAAGGTGTCTCGTGGCTAGGCTGATTTATATTCCACCTCGGTGCCGAATTACTTTAACTAATGCGCAGTTTTTGAATACGGAATTTTTCTAGCAAACAAAACCCGGGCATCGCCCATTCTAAATTGCGCAGGACTTGGTGACGAGTGGTGTGCACTTGTTAGGAACTGTTTCCATATTTTTAAACCTATTAATTAAATCATTGTGGCCCGAGTAGATGTGAATCAGACTAGTTGCGGGCACTGTAGTGCCACGGCTGTGCTCTCCTGTTTAATTCAAAGTTCAGTAATTTAATTAGTTCAATTTAGATAATTAAGTAAACGAATTGAGCAAGGGGTGGCTACCTAAGAGCCAGTTACAAACATAGAACTGACATAGTTTGAGTGAAACACCGTAGAGACCGCCTCTCGTGGTTCGACGACTCGATTCCTTCAATTTATTGTCTACAGACCGGCCGATAGTCCCCACGGGGACTTAAATCTTTTAATTAATTATTAATCACCCGAACGGTCAAGCAATGGCCGAATTTGAAAGTAGCCAAATTTGGTTTCATGTTTGACAACTCATCTAAGTCAAAAGTGTATTGTTTCCAAGTCAAAAGGTATTTCTTAGGCCAACGGGATATTTAGGGGCTAGATCTGAAGTAGCACCCAGCCTGATTCAATTTTGAATTTCACTATTGGAACAATAGTTAATCTAAATCTACCGGTCTTAGATCTTACTATCTTTTAGAGACCTAGTTTTAAATCCGGATAAATGAGAGAGGTTGTATGTTAGGTTACAGACAATCAACAAGTAAAAAGCCCAATTAAATCCTTTATGACATGAATTTGATTATGAATGAGTTATGCTAGAACAGTCCTTCCAATTATGAAATGAGATGCCCTTGACAGATCTTAAAGTATAAAATAGCTTCTCACGGTCGTCCCAATTAGCTCGACTCGAGGCAAAGTTTAGCATGGAAACAATTGTTAATGTAGCCAATACATGCTGATAAGATCGTAGGAGCAAGATTCTGAAATTACTTTGTCCTGAGCACGGGTGGAGCAAAAGCAAAGGAGAAGAATTTGGATGCGTGTAGGGTACCACGTGGTGATACCCAACGTGCATTTTGGCCTTCCAAAAATGTTTTGGTTACCAGTTACCCATGGGCCATGGCGAAGTGCTTTACCAGCCATTGAACTCCAAGGCTAGCACAGTCACATAACTACGGCAAGGAAATAAACGAAGCAAATATAATTACAGCGAAATACCACAGTAGAAGCATTGAGCATGGCTAGAAGCCATTGAAATCTAACAAGGATCTAGACGGGGAAAGAAATTGAAACACAATATTTAACCAAAGTGACCTCTTGGAATACTAACACAATAGTAATAGTGTGGGATATCACTAATAATTCAAAACAAGTAAATTAGATAAACTCGGACTCATTTTGCAGAAGCATCCCCACTTACGGCAGAAACTCATTACTACTACTTCTCCTCTTTCGTAGCCTCAGCAGCCTTCTTCAACCTGGCGCCAAGATGACGCTGGTTTTTCCTCTCAATATGTAGCTTGTCATATGCCTTGAATGATTTCATCTCATTCGTGACCTTCACAAGGTCCACGATTTTCTTCTCACGCACAATAGGCATGCAAGCTCGTTAGACTTGGGTGGTTGTAGCCAAATCCCCAGCGGTAGAATCACCAGCCTGTAATAACAGATTTATATCAACGTCAAGGAATAATCAAATATAGAAAACGTTTTGAGTGTTGTTCAGTTAACCAGTTAGCACTATACCTTGAATTTGCGAGAATGTCTTGGGAAGACAACCAACTTCTCCTTATATGCCTTCAACCTCTAGACATTAGTCCGAAGACCCTCCAAAGAACGATTCCTACGCTGATGATCAACGGATACGCCAATGGTTGGGGCAAGTTTTTGGGGAATACCTGCTGCCTGTTAGTAGGAAGGCAAACCAAAAATGTATCAGTTGCAGAGAATTTCAATTCAGAAGCATTTCAACAATTGTCAAGTTGGTCAAAATGCCAAAATAAACTAGCTCCTCTCTTCAAGTCTTGAGGGCTTTAGCTTTCAAGATGAACGAGATTCATGCTTCTATAATTCTGTGTCAAACAACACCCCCCACCACCAAAAAAAAAAAGCAACAATTCTTGGATGTGCAAGAATAATTAGCCGTTATCAAATACAAACACTTCGAGCTCAACGAAAGCTTTACAATACACAAAGTGCATACATATCCATATCCATATCAGTAAGCGTGGAGCTATGTTAGGTAGTCAAAAACACATAACGCCCTTGCACCTTTCTATTCAAGATCCAAAAAAGGTCATACAAATGGGTCCTTTTACAATAAAGTAAGAAAAAAACAAAAAACACACACTACAGTGGTAACACCCCTATTTTTATCGTAATCTAGCAATAGATTTTTCAAGAGTTCTCATAGCACAATAATTCTTAGAACGTTATTTTAAGTCAATGGTAAAATTTGAGTCTCCAAGCGTCTACTGACATTTTGAATCAAATCAAGAAATCAGATTAGAACAAGGGAGCATGAGTTATTCTGCGGGTTTTCTCCATCTGCCTCGTTTAATTTTGTCTCCTCCCCTTTGTATAATATATCCCTTCCACCCTTCTTTTCTCTCCCCTTTGTCTTCTTCTACTTTCCTTTCCCCTGTATATTCACCTCCATCACAGAGGGCTAACCGACACTTAAATGTTTTGTCAAGGCCTCTTTGGCTTGAATCTTTAGTAGGTATAGTTTCTCTCCTTCTCATTTTGATAACTCCTTCCATCGTCATCCTTAATGTCACCACATTCATTGCTACGCCTCGCCGTCGTCCAACACCACCAAGTTATTCTCCACTCTTTACTTTTGTCACAACACCGCAACCAGAACCTAGCAGCAGCCAATCGACACCCCCATGGGTCAAAACCGTACTTGCATGTCACAGTTTTTTCAAACAGCAGTTTCAGTCTATTGTTATCCTGTTTTTCTCATAGTTAAAGAGATTGTTGGGATTTTAGCAGAAGTTCAGTGGTACCCACAACACATCCATATTGAGATCCAATAATAAAAAGTATTAACACAAAGGAAAAATAAGAGTTACACAAAAGATTTACGTGGTTCAGCCCAAAACCGACCTAGTCCATAGGAGAGAAACACTCCATTATATGAACACTAGAAAGATTACAACATTTGTGAGACAAAAAAATACTCAACCCGACACCAATACCCGAGCCTTGAAGTTTCCTTGAAGTTATACGCCCTTCCCCACTCACCTGGTGTCCATGAGCCCCGAAACTCATGGGTTACCCGCTCACTAGTATTTTTCTTTACCCTCACAGTTTATCCCTGCAGCACCAGAGGGGCTACCCCATCTCTCTACCTTTCCCATCTCTACATTTCACTTCTTTTCTTCCTAGCCATATTCTTCATGCTTTTATAGATGCAAAAAAGCATCAGTTTCTACAAACTTCCAAATACACTTAATGCTGCAAATCTTCATTGTATAACTCCTATCATTATCAATATCTAATGCAATCTAAAGTGTATCACATTTGCAACCTAAAATCTGCAATCTAAAGTGTATCACATTTGCAACCTAAAATCTAAGAAAGCAGGATATAATCTTTGGCCACCAAGTTTGACTTTTCCAAAATTGAGCCAAATTCCTACGAAGATAATTTGGAGAAACATCCTTCATTACTATTAAACTAGATCCTGTTATGCAACTTTTGGCGCAAGAATCATCAAAAAAATATTAAGAATCCAATTTATGGTGATTTTACAAAGTCAAGCTGTCTCAGACCCAGTTTTCAATACAAAAATGAAATTTGTTTATGTTACTGGGATTCAAGTATTCAACCATTTCAATTCGGAATATATAATTTTTATGTTACTGGTTTTGTATTTATCGGATCTATAATGAATTTATCGTGATCTTTATACTAGTTAAGGGTCAAATTTGGATTTGTTAGAATTACCAAAATCATAGCTCTTTTCACATCAGGAAGGATCGAAGATAGGGACAAATTAAGGTTTACTTCTCTCTGTCAATAATAGTCATAAGAATTAATAACAGAGTAATGACCCTCAATTAATGTTGTTTAGTTACGAACTCGACCTAGTTGTACCAGGTGAGTCTTGAATACCTAATTTACATGATTTTGTACTCTACGGAATTTTTAGAAGTATCTTGACTTAATTCATTTGAGAAAGATATAAAAGCAAGTATACCATTTACGACTTTGAATGCTTAAATCCATGTTTAAGCTGATGCAGTAACTTGTGGGTTAATAGTGTTATTTTGTGTCTTTAGTGGTAATGGGTCTATAAATAGGTGTCTTGGGTCCTCATTAGATAGTTTTTGATATATTGATAAAAGAATATAGAGAGTTTTTGCTCCTTTTATCCCATTTGGGATCCGCTATCTCTTAATTGAATATATCCTTTGATTTGGTTTGCATCATTTCATATCAGAGCTCTGAGCTCAGATCCTGACCATCCATTTCGCCAGAATCTCGCCTGAAACCTAAACCTCGCCGGAACGTCGCCGGGAAAACCCAAATCATCCTATTTCACTCAAAATCCCTACATTTACTCATTTTTTAGCCCATTTTGACCCTGTGCAAACCCATATATGGCCTAAATGACCTCGAACATACCTCAAAACCCACAAACGAAGTCAGTTTGACCCTTGATTTGTTGATTCGAAGACATTCAAACCCTATTCAATTGATTCGAAGCTATTTTGACCCTATTCAAAGGCTGTACAACCCTTTTTGAACTCGATTCTTGTTGTATCTTAGTTGAATCACTCAACCCAGTCTCGAAATGCACTGTTCAACCTTCGAAATTGCCTATTCAGCACTTGACAACACTGTTCACCCTCGTTTAAGGAGATTCAAGCCTTGAACTACGTGATTCAACTCGATTTGAGCTGATCTAGTGCTTATACAGCTTGGTTCAAGACTCGAATCCACCATTGCAGACCTTGTGAAGCCTAAACAAATTCGATTTAGCCTGATTTGATTGATTTTGAGCCCTAAATCAGGTGATGATACTACATTTGGTCGATTTTTGATTGATTTTGTGTTTTGGTTTCAGTTTGCTCAAGTTTGGGTATGGATCTGTGGGTTGTTTGCTGAGTTGACTGGGTGAGTTAACTGATTTTGAGTTTAACTCACTCAAAATCACTGAGTTGACTAAGTTCTCCGATTGAGTTGACCAGTTGCAGCTTCTTTTGGGTTGATTTCCTTGTTTGGAATTGATTTGTTGAAGTTTGGGGTCCCAATTGATTGGGTTTTTCTTGATTGAGGTTGAATTGTTTGTTTGGAGTTGATTTTGGTGTTCTAATGGCGTATAGAGGTAAAGGTATAAGAGGAGGTGGAGGTAGAGCTTATATGGTGAATAATGGTAATGAAATTGATAACTTTAGCAATCAAAGTCATTTTAGGAATGAGATTAAAGAGTAGGGCATACAATTTGCTACCTTGAATAATACGGTGCAATTGTTGATGATGAAAAGACAAGTTGCTACCTTAACTAAGAAGGTGCATCGTTTATTACCTCATGGAGGTATTCATGATTCTCATAGTAAAGTAAAGTCTAGTTTTGACTACAAGGAGTAGAACAACATTGATGATGACCTCATCGAATCTTATGGACCTTTCAATCCAAACGAATTTGAGGAGGAGATGAACCTCACTCCGGGTGTGTTTGAAGGGGTGAAAGAACTTGGTCATTGCAATGAATTTCCTATCTTTGATGAATATCCAAGTGAAGAACTTGAAAGTGTTCTTGAAAATGGAGTTATCTTTGGGGTTGAAGAGGAGTTTGAAGGCTTGCCTATCTTTGCTAAGTCTCCAAATGATGACTTTGTTGGTGATTTCGAAGGAGTTCCCTTGTTTGACGAGTTTACATGTGAAGATGATGAGAATACTAATGTTCCTATCTTTGATGAGCTCTCACATGAAGAGTTTGAAACTAATCGCATCGTTGAGACTTGTGGTGATTCTAAGAAAGTTGCCATATGGGACAAGTTCGAAGGAGAGTTTATTGGTGAAGAAGATAAAGAGGGAATAATATTGTCGGTCAATGAATCATTGTTGACACATTGGAAAGACAGTGAGCATATTTTGGAGGCAAGCCATGAGGTAGAGCAAAGCCATGACACAGACTTGGAGATGGAGTGTGCTCAATACTTGTCATCAAACTTGTCCATGGTGTAAGAGATGCAAGATGTCTAAGCATGTGTCATCAGTGTCCGAAACAAGTCTTATTCCAATGTATGCCCTTCCTAAGGTACCAAAAGAGAACAACAACTATTTGAAACAACTTGAAGACCCTTCGGGTATGGTATTCAATCAAGCAAGTCTTGTGTATGATCCGAAGTTGAAATTTCTAGATCCTATGGTTGAAGACTTTAGCAATGTTTTGGAGCCAAGTGTCATTGCAAATGACGAGTGGGTTTTGATTCATAAGAGGTGTGCCAAGTGGGTGGTTTCTTGCCATGTAAGTATGGACGCGGTGGATGTATACAAAAAGAAGCTCATATTGAAGATTGGTTGTGTTGAGGGTGACACATTGATGAAAGAACGCAGAAACATGCCTACTTTGAAGCTGCACAATAAAACTTTACGTTGTCTTTATTTTAGTGTCTTATGTTAGTGGTCCAACTTGAGAACAAGTTTTTTCTTTAGAGAGAGAGTCCTGATGCAGTAACTTTTGGGTTAATAGTGTCTTTTTGTGTCTTTAGTGGTAGTGGGTCTATAAATAGATGTCTTGGGTCCTCATTAGGTAGTTTTTGATATATTGATAAAAGAATATAGAGAGCTTTTGCTCCTTGTATCTCATTTGGGATCCTCTATCTCTTAATTGAATCTATCCTTTGATTTGGTTTGCACCATAAGCCTATCAAGAAGTTACGATTATTATTCAGTTATAAAGCCATGGAATGCATAGAATTGTTGGAATTAAGAAGATGTTGAAATCTATACTATCATGATATATCATAAGATCCCAACCGCTAGGGGAAAGAAAGGTACTAGCGATGAGGTAGAAGTAGAAGTAATAAGGTAGGCAGGGACTATCACTAGTCAGTCCAAGGGTTTGATATCATTCCACAGTTTATATCAGGGGTCGCTCCCTGTTGAAGACTGGGAAAGATGTTGAACCTCTATTATTGAAGATATATATACGCAAACTTTTGAGAAAAGTATGTTTATTGCCTTTTAGATTTTTGGGCAATCAAGGAGAATTAGAAATGCTTTCAGTTTCAAAAGTTGGTCTTAAATGAATTTTACTAATGATTTTTAATTCAGAAATAGTTTTTCTCAAATATGCATATATATCCGTGGAAACTTGCAAGTTAGTTATTTGAGTTCTCACACTAGCCTAGTGCTAATGGTTTTCAAAATAAAACTTTCATGAGATTCAGAGTGATGGAAATAATATCCCAGGCTTGGTAAATAAGGCGATAGCAAGTTCTTTTTATGTTTGTCTTATTTTTGTGCAGCCCTAATAAAGTGTGTTTGAGAACTTATTTATGATATAATGGTTGTATAAGGCATTGTGCCCGTGGAATTGTAATTTGTTTATTTTGACTATTCAGATCATTTTCAGTTGGGTCTGTAATAACAATTGTTGCACTAGACAGCTTTGGATTTAAGATTATTTATGCCTACTTTCGGTATCGGTAAGAAAATCCCTGAACTCATTTAGTAGGAGACCTCAGATGAGTTTCAGAATTCATTGGTTGGTCATGTGCCTAATCTTCGGATTTGGGTCATGACAACTGTATACTTTTTTCACTTTTCTATACATTTTCACACATTCCTATACTCTTTCACGTATTTTAATATACTTTTAAAACTGTAATGACATTTAGAATTTTCCCACACGAATAACAAGGAAGGAAAATGTGGTACTAATGAACTATGCTAGATGGGGATAGAAAAAACTGACCTGAAGCTCCTCAAGAGAAAATCCCCTGCCAGCGCTAAAAGCTTCATATCTTATTCCAAAGTCTGGCCATGGATGATGGGACGAAGAGATCCAGCTGTAGGCTGAGGGAAAATCTTTACTCACCAAGTCTTCTCCTGGTTTTGCAGGCTGGCTGGTGAAACGAGGTCCCTAACATGGTTCTGGCAGTCCTTCAAGTGCTCATTGGGTGTAACATTGTTATGCTTCACCGTGATGTACCTATTAAGTTAGAAAATGAGTAAAACCAAACCCACCAGCAGAAAACCAGATTCTGTAAGAGTAATCAAACCAACCACAATGACACAGAAAAAGCATAAACTGCATTTCTACAATATATGCACTTCAGATGTGTGGCACAAAATCTATAGATTTAAGTGTAACTGCTCAAAAAAAAAAATTGTGAAATTAAAATAGACTTGCATTGCAACGATTTCACAAGTGCTCAAACAGAAAATACATCCCTTCATGAAATAGTACAAAAAAATTCTTCACTAGTTTCAGTCTTACTTTCAACAAAACTACCAAAACTTTCAACAAAACTACCAAAATAACCGTTCCCCACCACACAAAAAAAAAAATTCATTGAAGGTGCATTTTCTGTTTTACATGCTAATCCGAAACAATCAATACAGAATCTTTTGGCCAAACTGCCGAAGGAAATGCGTGAAGGAAAAAATAAGAGCCCATAACCATCACCTGTCAAAGACATGCCACCGCAGAAACCACGGAATATTACACTATAAAAAAGGATGGCAATGGAAGGATTGCAAATCCCATCGCATGAATACAACAGATAATGCATCACATGCCCTAGTTCCGTTATTAAAACACAAAATCGTCAAGCTGGCATGGTAAATGGAACCATTCGACCGCATGAAATCGAAAGCTACGGGAATCCGAATGCAAAATACTATCTCTAGCTCGTCAAGCTGGCATGGCAAATTGAAACTGGGGTGACAAGTGCCACCCGCCCCACCATGTAGCTCCGTACTTGCCCGTAAGCTATAGCTTGGATACACTTGACCTTTTAACCAAAAGAGAAAAAAAAAGAAACCACCTGTCCCACCATGTAGCTCCATACTTGCCTATAAGCTTAACTCGGACACACTTGACCGTTTAACCAAAAAAGGGACAAAAAAAAAAAGAAAAGAAAAGGAAACCAATCAAATTAAATCCTACGTGCCACAAATTCACTGTTAGAAACGCAGCCATAATCTGGAGATCATATCTAATTAGTTTCCATGTTAAAATACTTCAAACAAGGCATCTGTAGACACCTTTAAAAAAATACAGAAAATGAGAGAACAAAAATTACACATGCTCCAGAGCAAATTCCCAAGGGTTGAAATGACTAATGAACTACATAAACTGTTGGTGTGAAGGCTGCGCTCCACTCCCGGCATAACCACCATAGCTAGATGGAGGAGCAGCATACGTAGACGGCGCAGCCCTTTGATCATCTTGGGGATAGTAGTATGACCTCTGATCATAAGCTTGCTGAGCATAAGCCGACTGGCTAGGATTTTCGTAATCATAGGCGGTCGGGATAGCAGGCGGGTACCTCTCCGTCATTCCTGCATACAAAGTAGTTCTCTCGCCATAAATGGGTGGAACCTGTCTACCACCACCAGCGGCGGCAGATGCAGGAGGAGGACCAGAACGACTGTGGCCAGGTGCACGGGACCCAAACCTTCCTCCATTAGCTCGTGGCTTCTTGTACTGCTGTTGTTTGACAGATTCAACGGGCCTCTTCTTGTCGGGTCTTGAGTTCTCTAGCTGGGCAACTCTTTTCTGAAGCGGATCGAGCGGGTATTCAGCCTCCAGATTGTAATCTCTAACACAACGAATAACAGCTCTAAGCGCTGCAAGTTCTTGGGCATTGGCCTCATTCTGCACGCAAAAGTCGAGCAAGTTAGAGTGGGACATTAATAACCCATCCAACTGAGTACTACAGTAAAGTGAAAATAAATATAA
Organism: Vaccinium macrocarpon; assembly: GCA_022606695.1. Classification (NCBI taxonomy): domain Eukaryota; kingdom Viridiplantae; phylum Streptophyta; class Magnoliopsida; order Ericales; family Ericaceae; genus Vaccinium; species Vaccinium macrocarpon. Next base: position 25,982,928 of record CM040181.1, on the reverse strand, counting down.
GGAATGTTGTATCGTTCCATTTTCTAAGTGGCATTAATAGGTCACATTTTCTTTACTACTTGTAGTCAATTTAGTTAACAAACAAAAGCTACAAGAGCATACATTTTTTTCCCAAATTTAGAAAAATGAAGAAGAGTTGAGATTGCCATTACTATTAGAGTGATCAAATTCAACTGAAGGTAGGAAAGAAACTTAAATGCGTTAAACACACTTAGTACTTGTCACTAGAGAGAATATTTGATGACATTTACTGCTACACAAATCAGGAACGAATCTCGTAAGACACGATACAAACATGACATGATGCGCACCATAAGAGGAAGTATTATATCAACAGAAGTGCCAAGGAAGAATTAACTAGGGCCAAGAAACTACCTACCATTGCACCAGTACCACCACCACCAGGTTTTCCTTGCGAGTTCCTCCTCAAGTCCTTCAAATACGTTTTTAGGAGGGGCACAGGAGGGAAGCTCTCAGTAAGCTTGAAGGCATGGACAAAATGTACAGCATCGATTTGCCTCCCACTTTCCACTAATTCTTCAATAAAACCTGGGAAGAAAACAGGTACATGAATAGATTTGAAGTCAATTTAGAAGTATATACCACAGGCAGCCTTTTGCTATCATTTGAGATGTGCACCCTATGTTTTCCAATAAATTGACAAACTGTCAAACCTACCCGGATCAGTTGAACGGGCACAACACGGAAAAGATGGTCTAGTTGTGGGACCCAATCAGGGTCAGTCAATTAAGAGGAAACCAACCTGGCATTTGGTCTGTTAAACCAAGAGAGCGGCAGAGCTCAGGGGCCCGCCTCTGGTTAGCAACTGCAAGAAGAACAAGCTTGCAGAGTTCTTCTTTGTCAAACTCTGACGCAATCCTAAAAGTCGCAAGGAGCTGCAAGAATGCTTTAGCTTCCAATGAATTTCCATTGGCAGCAGCCAACTTAGGCTTCCAATCATCAGCAATGGCCTTGGCTTGCTGCTTACTTTCAGGGCTCAAAAGGTTGTCATCAGCCCTTTTCAATAAGGTGGTCATGGCTTCCATAAACATAATACATGACTGACGAATGCCCCGAAGGGCATCATCGTCATTTTCTTCCCCTTCTTGGGTAGGAGGGTAGAACCCCTCAAGTGAAGCAAGAACTAAATTGCTCGGTTCGGTTGCACTTTTCAGCGCGACGGAAAGTTCCGCGCGGAGGGCGTTTATGTCTTTCTTATTCTCCATTGTGTAACTCAGAAGCCCTTTCACATCCATTTGCTCACAAAATTGCATCAGCTCTGGACGAGGCTCAACCACCTCGTCCCCTTCAGCATTTTCACCTGTTGTGTTTTGGGAATTCTCCTCTGGTGCATCTATGAGGAGTGTGTTAGTATCGTCAAGAGAGCTACTTACCTTGGTTTCTTTGTCGTCTCCATCAATTGCCTCCAAAGGTTGTGGCTGGTACTTTGCCATTGCCTCTGCGATTGCAGCAACAGCAGCATCCTTTAACTCCTGAATTCGATCCAACAACTCTTGCTCTTTCGCAGCGACAACAGACTCTCTCTCTGCCAAAAATGCACTAGACCCAGATTCTTTTTCTTTAAATTCCTTCTCTTTGAGTTCCAGTTCTTCAATCTTTTTCTTCATCGTTGTCTCAAGGTGCCGGAAGTATTCTTCAATTTCCGACCACTGAACATTGTCTTCAGCTGCATCATTGTGAGCTTCTAGTTCAAGGAATGCCTTGCCAAGCTGTTCAATGAGAGGAGCTATGGTTTCGATCCCCACAACTTGATCCTTGTCATCCATGGCAATTGGGATACTGGGAAAGAACTGCACAAGAGATTCTGCGAGAATCATTACACACGAACATTCAATAAGATACCAAGTCAAGTATCTTGGCAACATGGGAGTGGAGATATTAGCAGAGTATGAAAGAACCACTACTTCGTAAATTATGCCAATGGGAAATCACAATTTATATTGGACGTCACCAAATGAAACAAGCCAGATTCTACAATCTGCCTTCCATGCTCCGAAACTACAATTTCAACTAGCCGTTTTACATAAATCTAATATTTTCATGAACAATGTAGCCAATTGCTGACCATAAAGTGCGAGTACTTCTGTAGTAAAGCCAACGGGAAGATCAGTCCCATTGTTCAATCTAGGCTGCCTCCCATCCACAAAAACAGACAGGAAAAATAAGGTCTAAAAGTCCTTATTACTAGAACTATCACATAAAACTCTTGAAAACAGTACAAGCAAGCCTGAAAAACCAACCAGATTGGACTAAAATCAGTGTCGGTCGTATAAATTGAATCAAATAGATTTGATTTGGCTTTTTGCTAGTCCGGAAGAGAAAAGGAGATGATAGAAGAGGAATAAAAAGGCGACGAAGTAAAGGATTTGGGGGCCTTGGTAGCTGTTACTCTCACTTTTGTAGTCCTCACCTTGGTAGGAACAACTGCCTCTACCCAACAACTCCTCCCTGTTCCTTCTAAGGTATTCTCCCCACTCCTTGAGTGTGCCAGCGACACCTTTCCTTTCTCCTTTACCTTCTCTCGATGGCCCTTCTATCGAACCCACCCGTTCCTTTTCTAACATCACTTGGTACTTTTCTAACATCACTTGGTACGTGTAACTATTAAGGCAATGTTCTAGAAACTACATACACAGAAATACACTGACACGACCTTTGTTTATAAAAGATGACAAAAAGACATGACTGAGACATGCAAAGGGGATAATACATATTTCATCTACACAAAGTAAGACCTGCTTGGACACGCGTCAAGGGACATCCAAAGAGCATGTATCCAATACAAGAAGTCACCTCCATGAAGTGTTAGTGCTTCTTAGGCATCACCAAAACATCCACAACCTGAGCAACCAAAACATATTACCTCAAACCCAAAGTGATTCTCAAGGTGCCCTCACTGCCGCTAAGGTACTGCTCATAACCGAACAAAATTACAGTGTACATTCTTCTCTGCTAAATTTGTTTGACAACCACAACCTCCAAAACAGTCACCACCATATCCAATCCCATCACTAATGACACCACCAACAAACATGCAGAATTCAAGCACCATAATTGCTTTCCGAAAAATGCTCCCAAAAAGAATAAATAAAATAAGATAACTAGACTTCATAATTTATAAGCACGACCATAAAGCCAAAAAAATTGACAGGTCAGAATCTTCTTGTTGTCCTCTAACAGTTTCCTTAGAAAGTACTGCTTGCATATGAAGTTTATTTCGAGATAGAACCAAAATGTAATCAGAAGCATGCATGGTAAAACAAATAAAACCTTGCAATATTACCTTAGTTGTTCCAAATATTTTTCTGTTCATTAACGGCCATCAGCCACTGCAGATTTATGTCTAATTGGTAAATCCAATTCAGACTTCCTCAAATTATTCTTGAAATTGTCCAAGTAACACCAAAATAAAAAGTTAAATCCAGGGACTTTTCTTCAAACCTATAACTATGTTCATACCACCTTAATACTACAAGTTCCCCACCTTTCGAGGCTACATGAAACATTTTCCCCAAAGTCATAATGACATTACAATACTAAACAAAATCCAAAGACTTCACACAAGTACAGTTTTCAGCACAAGCATGAGCCCGAATATGTAAAATCATAGACTAAGCAAATGATAACAGCACGTATGTACTATGGCCAACTAGAATTGGACACCCAACCACTGAGATCTTCATATTTTGTTTTCCTTCTTTGGTCAGTACATATTTTCCTTGACCTTACTAGCCCAAAAATTGCAAAGACACATGGCCTGAAGGTGAAGGTCAATACTCATCAGGTCACTGTGAGGTGCAAAATTCAAATATAAGCTGCCCAGTATGGGAAGAAGCGAAAGAGAGTGTCCTTCCACAGGTTGATTAAACTAATTATTACTCCCTCCGTCCCAAATTCTTGCTTGTGTTTTAGGAATCTAACTTTTTATGAACAATATACATAATTGTACCAAAAAAGGGGGAAGAAGTACTAACTTTTCTTTGTTAACTTTTTTAAATTGGCCCTTTGTTTCGGGACAGCCAAAAAACGAAAAAAGGAGCAACATTTTGGGACAGAGGGAGTACATGATAGAACAAAAGGATTCAGCATTTTGGAACTGAAATTTGGTATTGGTTTGGCATGTTTATTGAGGAATCAGGAAACGTATTGCTATCTGCAATAGGGCAAAATATAGGCTGATATCAAATAGTATGGGCTGATACATAAGTTAGGTAGGTATCGGTACCAGAGGCCCAAAATCCTGACATGAGAGCAGCTGATATTAACAACCTCGGGAGAGTCGAGCAATGTTTGGCATGATACTTTCTTTTTCTTTGTTAGAGAACCACGTGTCCAAGTCAAAGAATCTCTACTCAATTCTGATTAACTTGGAGTCACCTTTGAGGGTGAGCCAAACAAACTTAACAATCATGCCAAATCACGCCATGAGCACACCTCTAAACCATGTACATCTAGGGTTCCCAAAAGAAGATCTTAGGCCTTGAAACTAGAATAGGTAATAAAAGTATAAGGATGCTTAGGCAAAATGTAATGTGGAGATTTGTGGATTGGTGTGGGGGAGGTTGATCCAAGTATTGTAGAAACGGGCTTGGCCCAAGAGTGGGCGCACCTGAGACAAGTGGCTTGCTATAGTGCATAGAAGTTCGAATGCCTGCGAGAGGCTGGTGGCCAACACGGCCCGGAATCGGTGTCCGACATGAGGCATCATTCAAGTATCAGGTCCGTACAATTACCACGTCAAGTGTAACATAATTTTGAAGTATTTCATACTAAAAGAGCCGCCTCCTACTGAAGGTAAAAGCGAGCAATTACTGTCAAAACTCCTCCATCGATCAATTCTCATGGCATTTCCTAAAGAATATTTTCTTAGAATATCCACAAGAAACAATCTTCCATATGTTCTAACAAACCTAAGAGTGAAAGCTCCCCCATCACCCCACCCAAATTCGTGGTCATCATTTCCTTCGACTTATAAATAATCTCCATTAATCCAGTTATGATTAAATTGTTGGTCTTCAAAATATGAGGCTTTTCAAGGGAAAGTGGAGGATCCGGAGAGGGGTGATACGGGCTGATAGAGCCTAGAGGATCAAGAAAAAGTAAATTTAGTGAGGGGGCAAAACATGGAAATAGGTGTGATTTCAAGATGGGACCTAAAGGAAGCATGCATGGTCAAACAAATAGTCATATTAGAGTCTTATAATAATTATTATTATTATTACTACACTGCGCGTACATTTTAAATGGCTCATGCTTTAGGGGTATTTTGGTAATTTTTGAGATTTCCATACATGGGCTGTAGGGTCGCCCATGGGTCGTCTTGTTGGTCAAGTTATTTATTTGTAATTCATAATGTCTTATTTAGGTTCATTCGTTTTAGAAGTTAAAAGTTTAGTAGTTTCCTTATTTAAATTAGGAAATCTGTAGTCTATATACAAGTATGTTATGCCTCAAACCCTAGGGGTGATGCAATCAGTTCAAGAAAGGTGTGATGCCAAAACCCTCCAGGAATGATTCATAGAGCTTTGTTCATCATTTTTTCCCCCTTTTTTTTATTCCTGTTTCCTGTTTACAAGCAGCCTGTCACTGTTCACGATTACAGTTCACATCAACAGAATGGCCTTATTCTGATTCGGTTTCTCCTATTTTGTTGAGCCATAACCCTAAACCTTCCATAAGTTCCATTCATTACAAAACCCCTAAATTACTCCATTGTCCTACATCAAGAGGTCAATATATTAATCTTTGGATTGTTGAATTAGAGGGGTGTAAACACATGAGCTGTGAAGAATGAGGGTTCATAAGTTGAGCACTCTCTTTCCCCTCCAAAACTGAAGTAATCTAAAGGAAATGAAGTGATTATCATTAGATATCTTTTTATACCAAATATACCCCTCACTATCTGAGTGTCAATCATTCAGCTTTTGGAAATCCACGCCTATTTATGATCTTCTAACCAAACAAGACATCTTACAGTCACCAATCCCTCCCCTTGATCAATTTCGTCCAAGACTCCAGTCAAGCACAAAAAGAGATGAGTCTCCCTCCCATCCGTCTTAACCTTTCTCTTCCTCCAACAGTCCTTATGAATTGTCTCACTACCCATCTCCTCTATCCAACAGTTGGAACCAAACAATATCCAATATCCCTTACTCAAGCAAGGCCTCCAATGTTCACCCTTCCATCTCCCCTAATCAATCCCCTCACTCCTTAGTAATCTTATCTAAGACTATAGCCAAATATGGAATTGATTGAGCAACCTATGTTTGTCCTTCTACCTCCCCAATGCATCACACTCCAACTAAGACTCTAAATCTTCATACATGAATAAGTTAACAAACCCCCACTCCCTTTCCTTCCCACAGCTCCTCTGCCCCTCCTTACATCTTCTACATTATTGATCGAACAATACATATGTGTCGTCTCCTTTGTAAATTGATTGTGTTTTAAGCCATGCCTTCCAACCTCATTTGGTTTCCCAAAGCTCAGTGGGAGAGCCAAAATTTTGGCCGGAAGGGGCCCGACTTAATAAACATAGTTTTATCTAAACGCATGCTTGTTATATTATAGAGTGTTTGCTTTCCAATATAATAGCAATACAGTTGCATTTTTTAATTATTTTAGCCTAATGCAGTAAAGTATACGCATCATTTTGTTCTATTTCTTTAGACTACTATAACATTCACATGCTTAAAGCAATTGAGAAATGAGAATGTAACATAACCTGTTTTTTATTATATCAAACCAAAATTATTCAGATTATAATAGGCTATTGTGAACCAACAATATTCAAAATTAGTTGGCACTTCAATAGAATTTTTTTTCCAATGCATCTTTCTCTAGCTTCTATGTTCCAACCTACATGAATTTGGTTACGCCTCCAATACCTTCTACCAACCACCCAACACTTACCATCTTTCCACCTCCTTCTATAAAAAAACCAAGTTCTCCACTCTGCAACTTTCGCATAGATTACAAGTTACTAAAACTTTTTCAGTTTCTTATTTTAATTGGTCAACATAAAACAAAGTATAGCAAGTAGGAGCTACGCTTAGATCTAGACGTATCTACTTACTGTAAGTCCATGCCTATAATATACTGAGGACCACATATCTCAAATCAACAAGAGTGAGTGTATTTGTAATTTTGTATCAATAGACAACACAAGTTGCAAACTTCTAATTCCCAGAGTGCATCCCTGTAGAGTGCACCATATATATTAGAAATATCTGCAAAACAACGTATATAAACACATACATATACACTATCCTATCAAGCTAACATCTTTTGGTATGGACTCTGAGGCTGACTCGCACTTTTAGATTCCTACAACGAGGATAGCCCCATTTGTTTTTGTTAGTTTCATTATGTTTGTGTTCAACGTTTATGTGTGGAAAGATCAAAACAGAACCTAAGACCAATTGCTCCAAGAACTGCTATACGTTCCTAAACATTCTATAACTGATCCATCATTCACCAACTCTTAAGCAAGTCCTGAAAAATTATTTCCATTTACATATCCCTCTCCATTTTCCTAAAAAGATAAAAATAAAAAAATAAGCAAGTAATATCGAGTTAAGAGTGAAAATCGTCGTCAAATGGCTCAATCATTCAAACCAAATATGTTGCACATTCAAACTCCCTAGCTAATACAAATCAAACAAGGAATCTAAGAGCATAAAAGCCAACGGTTCATACCGTGACGTACAGAAAACACCAGAAATGGAAATGTAACCGTAAAGGCGTACCTCGAAAAGCGAAAAAAACCTTCAGAGAAATGTTGAGCGTCGAAGAGTTAGAGTTAAACCCTAGTTTCAGTTCAAATTCGTCGAAGAGTTAGAGTTAGATTCGCTGCCCGACGATTGGTGGAAAGATGACGTTGGATACGATAAGGTGGGTGAAAAACTTGTGTTCGTTCGGCGAGAAAGAACCCTAACCGGGACTGGGTGTTGTCTGCTTTGGGGAACGAACAGGGGTAAAAAGATCGGGTATATCCCATTAAATTGAGTCCTGCTAGATGTACTCCATTTTGGTGTACACCACTTTGTAGAATTTATTTCGCTCATAAATATTTGGGCCTTAAATATTTTAACACATCTTTTTAGGTCTTTGAAAAAATCAATCGATTTTAACTATTGATCAGTTGAGCCGATCGATTCGCTACCGCGCCGCCGTAATCGATCGTAGGCCTTACCGATGTTAAATTTAGTTTGTTTTTTTCAAAGGCCCTTATAAAAGCTTTTTAAGAATATTGAGCGGCTCCGATTATTCGTGTAGAATCTAAAATGGATTCTACAAAGGTGGTGTATAATTGGTGTACACCAAAATGGTGTACCAATAGGTTTTTCCTTAATTTAACCTGGATTTCATTTTTCGGTGAATTTTGCGTGTTTTTGTTTTTTCTTATATAGTATTGCAGGATGAGTTTTTGCGAAAAAGGTTGTGAGCTTGACACGTGGCAGTAATGAAGACCTGTAGATGCGACAAGTGGCGGTAATTGATTGGCCAACATGGTTATGGAGTTATTATTATTTTTAAATATCTAAAAGAATCCAGTAATTTAATGACGGAATAATTTTTAACCAAATCCTCCAATTACAGGATAATTTTTTAACGACAGAAACATATAGAGTTTCTAATGATAAGTCAAAAATTGTGGTGATGAAGGAAAACTTACACTAATATTTATGGTTAAGATTAACAATAATGATACGTACACAATGGAGAGCCACAACGGAAGGCCACAACGGCCCCAAAACGACGTCGTTTTGGGGCCCTTCCCATTAAAAAAAAACCCCAAATTCCCTTCTTCCTGGCTCCAGTCGTAGCACAAAGCGAGAGAGAGAGAGAGAGAAAGCACGACGAAGAGCGTCCATGCTCGACGACCGCCACCACCACCACTGACCTCAAGCCCGGCGAACTCCACCGCTGCTCCCTCGACCATCGACAAACACCACCGCTGTCGTACGACGACGACGTTGTGATACCACCACTGCCAATCGTCCTCCTCTCTTCAATGACTCCATTGCCACTCCATTGCTGTCATCCGCCTTCGCAACATTGTGTAAGTATCCTCTCCACCCTCCCCTTCCTTCCGAAATAAAAAAACCCTAACTCCATTTTTTTTGGGACAGAGCTAAATCAGCCCTAGCACACCAAGTGTTTGATGTTATTCCTCAAAGAGACTGGTATTGGATTTTCCCATTGCATCTCTCTATTGTTGTCCTGATTATTTTCCCATTGAATGGTCCGATTGACGTCGTTGCATCAATGGTTTCGCTCAGTAGTCTATGGCTTCATGGAGAACATTGGGGACTTAACTTTTTCAAGGATTTCAATGTCAATAGCAATAATCTTGTTGGCTTTTTACCTGATAGAATGGCTGATATGCAACTACACAAATTGGTTTTTGTTACCTCTACTAGTATTCATATCATATAGCTTTGGAAACATGTTGGTTAGAGAAAAAAGGGAGCATTGGAATTTCAATTTGCGGACGTGGCGCATAAGTTTAACACTAACAAAATGATTTGTTTTATTCCCACAAGCCAAGTATCGAGTGTTTTTTGCAACATTTCAAAGCTTCTATTAATAACTAATAAGAAACACCAATCACTTTTCATTACTCCTAGTTCTGGCTAGTATTGATTCTAGACTATTCTCTTGATATTTGTTATGGTTTTTGGATCACAGCTAGCACTGATTTGAGAATACTTATCCCAACTTCTTATTACCTTTGTGGTAGAAAGGAAGTGGGGATTAATTAACCTCCATCTGGTATTGGTTTTAGGTTAGTTCCCAACTTCTTATTACCTTTGGATTCAGTTTTATAGTGTGTTCTAAAAGATATTCACCAAGGCTAGAATAATTCATGCACGAAGTGTAATTTACAAGTGTTTTTTCTCAAGTTACTTCAGACAAGTTCATGAATTCTGGAGTCATTGGAGCCTACCGTGCAAGTGGTTGTATAGGCCGACCCAAAATTGCTTTCTACTTCTTTTTGCTTCTAAAGTTTCCAACTTCGTATTATTCTAAAATCAAGTTCATTGCAGAAATGTATGATAATTTGGGAGTCCAGCTCGGGATGCCGAGACAGTGGCGACTTCAGAAATTGTGGCTAGTGGTGTCATGAAATAAGTTTATAGAATAAGTCATCTCCTGTCTTGAATAGACTTAGGCCTCGTTCCACTAGAGAGTTCTTTTGTTTTTTTTTTTTGTTTTTTACGTTTCACAAGAGAAATTATTCTCCTCACATGCATCAATCCAAAAAATCCAAAGAGCCAAGTCAAAATAAGCCAAAGTTAGTGGAATAAACCTGTAGATGCTTTACAATTCTTGGATAAAATTTGATGAGTTTGATCTATAGTTGCATTTAATTTTAATTCTGCAGCTAATGTACTACTACTAGTATCTTTTAGGTTTATCGTATATACAGAATGTATAAAAGGAAAAGAAAAAAGTGCAGGTGGTGTAAGGACCCGTGTTTTTATATAATTTTCTAGAAATAATGTTGGGGAGGTGTGAGAAAATGAAAATAGAGTAATATAGGGTCAATGTGAAGTTAGTATTGCATTTGGGGTCTTTGTGAGATGCATTATGAACATGAGGGGTGTAAGTGCATAAGAGGGGTGTATATAAATGTGTTGTGTGGTTGATTTTGGTAAGAAAATACACTTCTCCCTCTCTCAAAAAAATCAGACGTCTTCTCCTCCTCTCCTCCTCTCAAACTTTCTTCAAAAACTCTTCACCAAATCCACCCTCCACACTCAAATACTTCAACACCCAACTAAATATTCATCATCTATGCGCAATTTGGAGTCCGGGTACATTTGGTTTTGCTTGGAGGAGGTGCATTTTGGTTGAAATCCAAGAACAAGAGATAGGGATTTCACTCTCTCATCCTTGGAGCTAAACCATTGAGGTAGGGAACAATTTTCTACCTCCTCTAAGTGTATATTGGCTGAATAATGGCATTGTTGGTGTTAATGTTCCCAAAATTCTTGTTAAAACTTGTTTTCACCATGTAAGTGATCTTGGTTTTTGATTGAGTTTGGGTTTCGTATGTTTAGTTGATCAACCCATGAATTGATTGTTGATATGTCCTTCTCTCTTGATTAGTTGTGTTTTGGAACCCCAATTTGGACTTGGAATGAAGCCCCATCCATTTGAGCAAAGTTGTAATTTTTCACCCGAACCCAGGTGGATCGATCCACTCTTAACAGTGGATCGATCCACTCTCAACAGTGGATCGATCCGGAATGGTTTGTTCTTGAATTTCACTAGAGTGGATCGATCCACTCCTTGCTTGGATCGATCCGTAATCGCCTGCTCTTCTCGATTTCCTAGAGTGGATCGATCCACTCTCAACAAATGGATCGATCCGTAATGGCTTGTTCACCGATTTTCTTGAGGGGATCGATCCACTCAAGAGTGGATCGATCCGTAATGGTCCGTCGCTTGTTTTCCTAGAGTGGATCGATCCACTCCTTGAGTGGATCGATCCGCATTCCTTTGTCCGCACAGATTTTTTTCCAACTTTCATGCGGGCTGCGCCCGCCTTCGTCAGAACTCGATTGAGGTGATTCTTGAACCGTTGGAAAGCTCTACGAGTCTACTTTCAAACCCAATTGGTTTCATATTCATATCCTTTGTATTTTGAGAGAAATGTCCTTTTAACTATCAGTGTGTCGTATTTTCTCGAAGTTTATAACTCCGTTTTCATGTTTCATTACTCCGGGCCCTCATTGGTCCTTTCAAAACCTCTCTAATTGACCTTTAAAGCTTCGGTAACCTATCTTGGTACATTTATGCTTTGTCTTGGCTGTCTTGGTTTCTCACGCGCTTGGACCCGTGCTAGTTTGACTATCACCGACACATTTTGAGTTTTTGAACAAGGATGAATACGTGAATTGGCCTTGGACACTAAGTTGAACTTATTAATTGACAAGTGAAAATGTAAATGTGAAATGCTTGACACGGGGCCCGAAAGGGTATGCCCGGAGTGACACGGGGCCTTAAATGGTATGCCCGGAGTGACACGGGGCCTATATGGCATGCCCGGAGAATAAATGAATGATTAAAAGGTGTAAGATGCATATGATAAATGTAAAAGATACTTGAGTTATTTTAGTTCTTTTGGGTTTTTGTGAAGAATTGAGAAATGAAAGGTTTGTGTGAATGACTATGTTTTGAGGGGAATGAACCCACGGCATGAAATGTAATGGTTATGAGGAAACTTATGAATATTTTGGTTTCACTAGATCTTTGAGGTATCTCCTAGACATCTTGTCATCGAATTGCTTTACCTTGGTCCATCTTAGCTCATTCACTCATGCGCATATTTCATCCTCTATACCCTTAGTGTTGGTAGAAATGTTTCCTACGAGCTAGTGAGCTCACCCTATCTTTCCCAGGTACTCGGCAAGGCATGTGATTGAGATGCCTGGCGTGTGGATGCATAGCATGAAGCTCACTTTGCATGAAGTTATTTCATCCTCTCCATAGTCTACTGTATTTTTGGGAGATGATTTTGTAACTTCTATTTCTTTAAACCTTTTGACAACTCAATATATGTAATAACTTTATTTATTGTTGGAACTATGCTACTGGGGTCCAGGACCCTATGATGAGAGATACATAGACTCGTAAACTTGGAAATTGTAATTTGATTTTGACTATCCTATGGAGATATGTTTGATGGTGATCCATCATACGTGGATATTCTTTATAGTATGGTTATTAAAGTTGACGGTGTGACAACTTGGTATTAGAGCCTTAGGTTCGAAAACCTAGGAACCGTGGGGAGACTCTAAGTCTCGGGGTTTAAAACCATTGCATAAAAGTTTTACTAAGTCATATTTTCTCATACATTGTGTGTGCCTATGTGACATTCATGAACATGGAGCATTATGTAGCATCTTGATAGTATGAAATTAGCATCATGTGGAGTCGTGTACTCGTGTTGGGAAGTGTTTGAGGGTTGGGTCTCATGTGGGATTGTTTGAACCTATTGATAAATCTTTCTTTCTTATATTCTTATTAGAGAAATGGCACCAAAGAGAGGAGCTTCACGTGCTAGGGGTGCAACTGGGGGACGAACCACTAGGCGTGGTAGGGGCGGTGGTGACATATCACTAGAGGTTTTATAAAAGCAAAAAAATTGCAGAGAGGAAAATGTGAGATTTTCCACCGTAGTGGGTTCATCTGACCCCAGACCCAAAGAGCTGGCATCGCCCCTGTGTCGAGACCACCTCTGCTCCCACGGCCAAATCCATTTGGGAATGCATTTGCTGGAGCTGCTTCAGGGCTCATCAGTGGACTAGGTGCTTACAGAGAGAAAATTTTAGGATCAAGCTTTGATTATGTGCAAAGCAATGTAAGTAGCATGCCAAGGCTATGAATTATGAACTTGTACTTTGTTCAAGTCTGTGGATCCCCTTGGCTTTTAGACGTAATGGTTGAGTTCTTGCATGAATTTCATTGTCAGAGTTGTACTTTGTTTGTTAGTAGATGCTGAAAATAGCTTATAAATGCTGAAAAAATGAGTAATAGGTGCTAGAATTGGGTTTATAGATGCTAAAACTGAAGTTAGGTGCAGGAAATATCAAGTTAAGGTGCTGAAACTGTGTATTAGTTGCTGGAAATTATAGTTTTGATGCCAAAATCACTTGTGCAACTGCTTGAAATCACTGGTACTGCAGTATTTTGAAGGATATATACATAGTCATCTGAGTACATATTATTTGGTGGACAAGGCAGTCATACAGAAACCAATGAAGACAGATGGGCTTGGTTCAGAGGCAGCAAACTCTTGGAGCGGCCAACCAAGAATGATATGCTAGCGAAACTTAGGAATTTTTTCTTTTCATTTTGCTTGTATATAGAGCTTAAGATAGATAATGATAATTATGTTCGGCTCATGCCTCTTTTTTAAACATTATCTATTCAATTTGAACATGTGAATGTATTGGATGAATTTTATAAATGAAGACTTCTATTTCGATTATCAAATGAGAATGACTTGACGCGAGTCCAAATTATATGAATTGTGTTAGCTTTTGTTGTTGACTGTCTGATGAGACACTGAGACGTCGGGTTAGGCAAGAAAATAGGGGAGATGCTGTCAAAATTTGTGTAGAACAACCTACTTTTAAACACATTTTCAGCACTAAAAAATGCATTATACTCCATAACATATCAATAGAAATAACATTCAAATCATAAGAAATCAATAGACTCCTTAACAGTTCGATAGAACCAACATCCAATCATAAGAAATTCATAGATTATGGACACAATACGGACACAGGACGCGATACAAACACTGGACACAGGACACATGACACGATACAAACACTGGACACAGGACACATGACACGATACTGACACAAGACACGATATAGATTCAGGACACATGACACTATTCTTAATCATTGTCTGTTGTATTCATCATTTCCAAATAACTTTGTTGTCCTCCGCTGCCCTGCCCTTGACTTTGCAGCAAACTTGGTTGTGATCCTCTCCAATATTGACTTCCATCTTCCAAACAGTTTGATTGTCCTCCTCCTCCCCAATCTTGATTGCCGGCAATAGTTGATTGACCTCTCCAAACTTGACCATTGATAAATTGGGGCATACTTGTTCCGGTTGGGCAAAAAGTTGGAGAAAATGGGAGGATACTTCCGCCTTGTGCCATATTTGCTTGCATAAAATGTGGCATCACGTTTGGCCACATTGAATGCCCCATGTAGCTTGGGTGACCCTGCCAACCAATAAAGAACGATTATCAATAATTTTTACATGAAACAAAAAATTGTACAATTGAAAATAAAGTTTCTTACATTAACATTGACAATACTCTCTTGTGTTCCAACCCCATGGGCAACCGCATTGTTGTCAACCTCCTGAAATTAGCAAATAGTATAACTATTACACATGCATCGAATAAATGTTCATTGCCCATATTAACTTGTTAGCTATTTCCTTCGACAAATAATAAAGAACTTATACCTTGGCTTTTTCCTTCGACAATGTCTTTTTCTTTGTCGCTATTTTCTTCTTAGTAATTTTTTCCACCAAACCTTGTTTCCTTTTGCATGGTGGTCTCCCTTATCGTCGAACACCTTCTGGGTCAAGTATGTTCGCACTCTTCTTGGAAAGTATAGCCTCATCCCCAATACGAGAACCCTTGTCATCACCAAGTGAAACCACATTACTATCACATACAACCGAATCTTCCATCAACTCTTGTTTTAGCTCCTTTACACGTGCCATCACATTTTCATATTTCTCTTGAGAATCTTCCGCTAAATCGACAACCTCTTTAAATAAAGTGCAGAAGTTATCATGCCAACGCGCTTCAATTGAGGCCGAGGACTTATCATAACTTATCCGAATTTTAGTGTGTTGCCTTTTCACATTTTTACACCATCTTCTCAAAGTATACTTGTCGGGCACCCTTTCGATTCCCCTTTCATTCCATACCATCAATTGATGTCTACACACCATTCCTTTGGACTCGAACAATCGACAATTACAATGTATTTCATTTGTTTCGACATCAAACGTGACAGTAAATGACACTCGTTGTCTCTATCTCTCCTCTCTTTCTCCAAATGTAATCCACTCTTTTACCTCAAATTCGGACTCATCTTCTTTGCATCCTTTACAAGACAACTCAAGTCTTCCGACTGCAAATTGTTCATGAAACTCCTTAACTTTCGCATTGGTGTAAATACTTTGAAATTGCTTCTCCAAGTCAGATTTAGTTATTAATGGGACATAAGAGTTCCAACTTCTCATATCTTCCAGTTTCTCATTTTCCACCTTATTCGCCAATGCATTTTCGTATTGCTCGACAAATTGTTTCAAAGTGGTCCTTGAATGAATGTAACCGTCAAAATATGCATTCATACCCTCGTTTCTTTGGGTGGATGACATTCCCACCCAACAGTAGTCGTTTAAATAAGTAGGAACCCACATTTTCCTTTCTTGGTACAACCCCTCTAACCATGTATTATCTTGAAGCTCGTACTTTTTCATGAACCCATCCCAAGCATTATCAAACTCATCTTCTGTCAATGAGTGATAGACTGCCTTACGCATAGACGAACCGATTTTCTCATACTCCTTGTACCCATTCAACTTTTCTGTAACCTTTTTCATTATATGCCATATACACCACCGATGTCGGGCATCAGGAAATACACCTTCTATAGCATTCTTCATGGCCATCCATTGATCCGTAATAATTGCTTTAGGAGCACAACCCATGCATGTCTTCCAAGTCTCAAATAACCATGAAAATGACTCAGTGTCTTCGTGAGATATGAGCCCACAACCCAATAAAATCAACTAACCATGATGATTCACCTCTACAAATGGAGCAAAAGGCATGTCATACTTGTTTACCAAGTATGTTGTGTCAAAGGTCACAACATCACCAAACTCCTTACAAGCAGCCCTACTCCTTGCATCAGCCCAGAATACATTTCTCAGTCGAACCTTATCATTCAAATCCATTGCGAAAAAAGAAGTTAGAATTATCAGCTTTCATTCTCATGAAATAACTATGCATCGCTTGAGCTTCTCCTTCCACAAGTCGTAAACGGCAAAGTTTGTCCAAGTAATTTCGGCAATCTCTCTCAAGATATGGAGTCTCATTAGGTCCCCCGGCCTTGATTTGAAGTGAGTCATAAGTCTTGTTGAGTTTGATCCCAGCTTCATCATTCATTCAAAGCTTTCTTTTTAGGTTTTCAGATAATACCCTATTGGTCTTGAAAAACCTCGCCTTTCCGGGGCTCTGTTCATGATTGTGCTCCAAAGTAACCCGATTTAACCTCCACTTTCCATCCGGGTGAATCACAACAGTAACATGAGCTGGACAACCAATTTTTGTTTGTGGTCGTGGTTTGACAGGATTGGTTGTTCTCTTCCTTGGCTTTCCAGCACGACTGCATTCAGACCCTACATCCCTCAAGTTTCCATCTTTTCCCTTTCTTGATGTTCTTCTTGCCACAGCAAACCCTTTTGTTTTAGCATAACTTGAGTAGTACAAATAAGCTTCCTCCGGTGTGTCAAATGTCATTCCTTCCTTCGCTTCTTCAACTGTATCCTCGCAATTTCTTGTAGCTTCCTTCCCATTCTCATTATTATCTGTCTCATCACACTCATGGTTTGAAGGACCACTCTTTTCTTCATTTTCACTATCTCCACTCCATACATCTTCTTCTTCATACTCTTTGTTTATAGGCATTGCTGAATGAACCGACTCTAGCAACATCATCTGTTGATTCAAAAACAAAGGAAACAAAATTAGATACAATGTGGACAAAGCCGAAAATACATGAATACAGTCCGACATCATCTGTTTGTCAAGATCAACTGAAAATTAGTATGAATTAAAGAAATAAGAAAATGTACAAAACAGAACATTTGAACAAAAAAAATTACCAAACAATTGAATCTTAGGTTCCTTTAATCACACGAAATGCTAGGAAAGTCTGAATGTTCCAAAAACAACAACAAATTCCACCCAACAACAAATTGACCATATATCCCAACCCAAGATTATCCTCCACATTCCAAGAAACCACACATCAAAATTAGACCCAAACCGAAATTCACCATTTCCAGAAACCCACAAGAAAAATCAGTTCCATACCAAGATTTTCTACCACATTTCAAGAAACCCACAAGAAATTCCGTTCTAGAAGAAGAAGAAGAATATAAGATGAAAAGACCCATTTTTTTACAAATGACGAACATGAAATCAAAGAAGTGCCATTGCAGCAAAACAACACTAACCTATACAAGTAATGGCGGCAATGGTGGTATCGCGTCGTCGTACGGTAGTGGCTCGGCAGTGGTCAAGGCACCAGTGGTGGCATTCGTCAGGCTTGGGTCAGTGGAGGTGGGGTCGTGAGTTCCTCTCTGTTGCTTGTTGTTACAAACTGATGATGAAGATGAACAAAGGGGGGAAATCTCAAATTTTCATCGCCTTTTGTGGGTTTTTTTTTTATAATGGGAAGGTCCCCAAAACGATGTCGTTTTGGGGCCGTTGTGGCCTTCCGTTGTGTATGCATCATTATTGATTGTAAGATTAATGAATAAAGAATGCATGCCAAAAAAAGAAGAAGAAGAAATTAAGAATGCAAACTTCATTTTCTTTTACGTAATTTGGCAAATCTTTTTGAATTTCATATTTATAAATCTTTTCCCATCCTATCTTCAAGATCTCTACATTTAACTATTTCTATAGATAGTTATCCAGCTAGAATTAGAAATTCATAATCATTCAAATTTATCTCTTAAAATTAATTACACTACCCTTTTAAATTGCACTACATCTCAAGTTATAGAGATAGAAGTACTTGAATAGTTCTTCTATAAGTGAATGTGATATTTCAAGGGTTTTTTTTTCAATTTCTTATTTTTTTCCGCTGCTTGAATCGTTGGGATTTGGCTTAGTTCAAGAAAGATCTAACTTTTTTTCACCATGTTGGGTTAATGTGCAGGCAGATAGATGGCTTTCAAATATTTGCCCCATGACAAATTATAATGAGCATGAGAACAATTCGCAGCTCGATCAACCTTTTTTTATATGAGTAATTAGCTTCTTTTTGGTGTGAGTACAAAAACTCATTAATATCGACTAATATCGTTTCATGTGTTTCAAATTCCAAGTGAATTCTTTCCTAGTGTTCTCTCTATTTCATTAATTTGTAGGTTCATTTTTTAAGGATAGTCTTTTGGTACAAAAGGAATCAACTGGTTGGCAAACAAAGATTTGTTTGATGCTACTGCTAAGTTTTTAATTAATAATGTCTTCATTTTTATTTATTTTTTTATCTTTCATAGACCCAACCGAAAAAGACAAAACAATAAACGTCAAAACGCTCGATCAAATAAAATGGTAGCCACATAATCACATCGTATAAGATCGTGCATCCTATGCGATGTGAAGTTGGTCCGTGAAAACAACACCAACCACTCAATGGGTACGTAATTGCCACCTTCTTGACTTTCTGGGCAAATTTCTTATTTTCTCTTAATGCAATTTTTAGTACCTAACCACTTAATAGGAATTTTTTTATTTGATTTTATGTAGTTTATAGCCAAGTAAAATGAAAAAATGTTCTAGAGATTCATCAGTTCTAATTGATGGAGTATATAGCAACCTACTTTAGAATATTTCAAATTTTTAATTACTTGGCAAGGGTAAAAAATCTTTGTTTACCAAACCAGTTGGTTCTTTTTGTACCAAAATACAATCCTTCAAAAATGAACCTCCAAATGAGATAGAGAGAACATTAGGAAAGAATTCACTTGAAATTCGAAACACATAAAACGATATCAATTGATACTAATGAGTTTCCGTACTCACACAAAAGAAGCTAATTTACTCAAACAAAAAAGGTTTGTACCAAAATACAATCCTTCAAAACTAAACCTCCAAATGAGATAGAGAGAACGTTAGGAAAGAGTTCACTTGAAATTCGAAACTCATAAAACGATATCAGTCAATACTAATGAGTTTCCGTACTCATACAAAAGAAGCTAATTTACTCAAACAAAAAAGGTTTTAGCAACTACAAATTGTTCTCATGCTCATTATAATTTTCCATGGGGCAAATATTTCCAATCACATTTTATATTGAGCCTGTATTTTAGAGCATCTAACTATTCTATTTTTTTTCCCTTTTCTTCTGGGACATTCTTGAGTTCCCTGCTTCATGTTTTATTTTCACATTTGTTCACCTTTTATCCTCTCTTTTCAACCGTAGAAGGTAAAAGGAAAAAATTGTCCATCACTATTTTGCATGATGGATAGTCGCATAAGATGACAACATAAGATTCATGATTGTGTCATCATATAATAAATTTGAGAAAATTTTCTATCAATAAAAATATATTGATAAACATGAAAATGAAAAGCAAAATAATACAAGAGAAATGCAAAAATATTTTAGAATTTACTGCGGAAATAGCATGAAAGAAGTAAGACATATATGGATGGTGAATTGGGGAGTGATTTTAAGAGCTAAAATTAAGCCAATAAATATGAAATAATGCAAATATTATGGGAGGGAAATCAAAAGGTAAAAAGAATCTATACTATAACAATAGCTTTCAGACTCATACGGATCCACATGGGTTTGTAAGTTTTCATTTTCTCAATTTTAATTTCTTTAAGAAGTGATTTTTTCACTACCTTGGCTATCATTACTTAGCAAAGGTTAATAACTTTAGGAAATTTTTACAAATTTATCAATGATTACGAAGTGAAAGGTTAACCACAACTCCCTATCACTTTGTACAGAATAAATCTATAACCGATTTTAATTTTCTCTTGATTTTCAAAAGTTTTCATGCATAGCTTGAGTTGTAAACTAATTGTGTGTATCTGAATACGTCCCGTGCGTAGCACAGGTTTCCTGCTAGTTTATTGTGTATAGGAGTATTATATTTGGTCTTGTTAATCTATAAATACGCAGAGTAAGTCTTAGAGTAAATCGACCAATATTGTGGTTATTGGTATCTCTTTTTTTTTATTATTTTGTAAATTTGTTTATGTTAGGATTCAACACGACTATGAAAATAGAGATGACAATGTAGCAGGTTGGGTTCAATTTTACAATCTCGTGTTCTCTCTATGTTCCTTATTGGGCTAAGGTTGGAGCGGAACAAATGAGAGAGATGTCGGGATTGGGAATAATCGGGTCCCCATTCACTGTTATAATTTTCACTAGAGATAAACTTCTTCACGGATCAACCGTGAACAAGCTTATTGTAGCCAACCAATAAGCTTTGGACACATAAGCAATTTTGGGAAAACGTGGGACGAAACCTAATGTCATTTTTTCTTTTACATCACCAAACCAACAGTCATAACAAGTACAGTTACAAATGAGCTCGCACATTTAACCATGGTTGAAATGGACCGGATAGCAAATCAGTTTTAGGCTTTCAAGAAAAAAAAATGAGAAGAAAATTTTGGATTTGTATAGGATATCGGTGACGTGGTGCCCAACATCACATCTCGGTTGTACAGAACTACAGTATTTTGGAATGTCACCATTTTAAACAAATTCTTCCGTGAAAGGGTTTATTTAAAATTCGGACTGTGTGTACCATCGCATAGTACCAGACTAGCACATGAGTTTTTCTCAAGATTTTGGGTGCAAATAGGGTATGGGTGGAGTGGTATCCATATGGCACATCTAGGCTTTCCAAAAATGCAACCGATAGTCCGGATTGAAACACACTTTTTCATTTTTTTTAAAATCTGCTCAGAAACACATTTTTTCTTTTCTATTTTTTTAAAAAAATCAGCTTCTTTTCTTTCTTTCTTTTTTAAAGATTCGCCCAACATTTTAATCCGGACTGTTGGTTGCATTTTTTATCGGTCCGAATATACAGCAAGTGGACCACGTGGTACCTTCCCCGTACTCAAAATATTATCAGCTTTTAGCTACACCAAAAGGGTATGGACTATGGACGAAGAAAAAGAATGGCGAAGATATACTGATCATCTTCTATGTTTTGATGACGGTTCAAATTTTGTGAGTTTACCTTGCGTTAATTAATTTTTTTAAATTTTTTTTTGGAAATATGATTTGGGTATATATACTTCTAAATGATGGTCCGATATGAACATTCATGCTATTTTCTGAATAAAAAAATCACGTCCTTAGATGTATGATATTTTAATTCCGTGAACAATTTTTTATTACCATATGGATAAGCCTTTTCTTAATTGTGTATTTACGAATTTCTGATGACTATAATTTTTTGTATCTATATAAAGTGCTCAACATTCTTAGAAAAATGAACAGTTTCAATCCCAATTAAATATTTCAGATAATTCACAATTGAGGTCACAATGAAAATGTAGTGACTTTGATTAGTAAGACAACTCCAAGTCCAAGTGGGAGTGAACATTTTAATTTTACAAACAACAACATGAAGAAAACAAAAGATGGAAATTCGGGTGGGTTTTTAGGAGGTATAAATTGTAAATGATGAAAGTGGCATTGTTGTAATTGTTGTTTTTATACTGTCTAAACTATCTAAATATGGGACTCATGCTAACAGAGTGAACTGCAGTTAAACACGATGGGTTTGATTTTGGCAGGTGAGGTGATATTTCTGCCAAATTTGCTTATGTGTCCAAAGCTTGTTGGCTGGCTGCAATAAACTTGTTCACGGCTGATCCGTGAAGAAGTTTATCTCTTTTAACTAACTTTATTCTCTAGGGAAGGTTTTGGTAATGAAACAAAATATTGATGAGTGAAAACCAAGAAATGAAACACTAATCTATTGTATTACTTCCGTTCCAAAGTGTTTCTTCAGTCTGTAAAATGAAAACCTAAAAATAATGCATTTTTCTCAACAAAAAAAAAAAAATCAAATTTGATTCATAAATCAAAAGAACTTGTTAATATCTAAGAAATTATCAACAAAATTTCAGTTTCTTTTTGAAAAAATTAGAGTATTTATAAATTTTCGTTCGTGGACCAGAGAAATATTTTGGGGTGGCATTGTATTTAACTATTCTTATATCCTCCCTCCGTCCCAAAACTTTTGACCTTTTTGGGATTGCGTGCCATTTTCAAATGTCTATATCTTTCAATGTAAATGTCAAAAAATATGCAATATGGATCTTGTTTGATAGATTTTAATTAGTTCTATTAAACAAAGTTTTCAAAATCACATAAAACTTTATAAATAAAAAGATATAAGCAATTTCAAATGGCACGCAATCCCAAAAAGGTCAAAAATTTTGGGACGGATAGAGTATTATCGGTGTCATGTCGGGTTAGGGCGAAATAAGCAAATTACCACCCATCCCATTTCTTTTTTTATTGAGGAGTATCCGCTCAGATCGGGGGAGATAACAAAATGTACGTATGTATTAAGAAATGTAATTTCACTTTATAATTGAACCCAAAGATTTTTCATAGTTTAGAAATGATGAAAAATAGGCTTCTTTGTGATGCTATCAACTTGTGATAAGAATAAACAACCCCTTTATCTCTCTAAAACTGAAAAGCTCTGCCCTTTCTCTACAATCCCCCAAATCACTTAGAGCCCGTTTGGATGAAGTAATAGACCCTTGACTAAATCATCCTTGTTCTCCTCATCCCTCTTCTATGCCATATCCCTTGTTTGGGAGCCGTTTTCCTTCCCCGGATGAGACATCTGCCTTCTCCGATAGTCAAGGGGAACCCTGACTAAATATAAGTAGGGGGAGGGGTGCTTATATTTAGTCAGGGGAGTTGAGTGTGACTGAATTACTTGGGTACCCCTTCTTCTTTGTTTCAGATCCCAATTGGTATCATAGATCTTCAAAACTTCGGCAAAAAAAATCACACCAAAAATCAAACCAAACTTGGACCCAAAAATCAGTCCAAACTTGGACCTAAATCAGTCTAAACTTGGACCTAAATCAGATCACAAAAATTAGATCTTGAACAAAAAAAAGGAGAGATTACCATGTTAATCTTGCTAATTTGTCGCCGTCGGACCCAATCTTCATCTCGAACATCTCCTCTTACCATCTTCATCGTCATTGTCATTGTGACTTGGTGGTGATGGGCTTGAGGTCGAGGCACAAAAGAGAGAGAGAGAGAGAGAGAGAGAGAGAGAGAGAGAGAGAGAGAGAGAGAGAGATGGTGAACTGGGGGTGGTCGGTTCGGTGGTGATGGCATAATCAGAGAGAGAGACGGAAGAATTACTTCAGTGGGTTTTGTAATTTGCAGAAAAGGAATTGGTTCAGTGGGTTTCATTGTTTACAATGTCATACTAAAGGAGAGGAAATTTTATATGGTGTGGCACATTGTTGTGTATTAAGCACAAATACAATTTTTGTTCCCGTTTTTTGAACAAAAACAATTAACAATGATAATTAAAATAAATTATTATGACTTAATTGTCACACATATAAAAAATAATTAATTTTTTATTTATATAATTATTTTTGAATTTATATAATTATTTAAATGTATAATTTAATATGGGCATTCACAAGGACAAAATAGTCATTTGACTGATTTTTACATCATTCACCCTCTTTATCCCTTTTTTTTTATCCCTCATCCAAACCATGGACTATTTAATCCTCCCTTCTTAACTATCACATCAATGTGGGTCCACCCTTCTTATTTAATCACCCATACTATTTTATTACTCCTTACTATTCAATCCCTCTCAAACTAGTACGTCATCCAAACGACCCGTTAAGTTTTTCTGTTAGAGGGGCAACACCACTGCCACCTGCCGACCCCCCATCCTCGATTCTTCTTCTTTTTTCTGTAAAATAACCCACAGCCAGCCTCCTTTTGCCTATTCTGCTCCGTCGCTGGGTCAATCGGCCTTTACCACCAAATACCCATTTGGCTCAGCCATTCTCCGACTATTGCCGCCTCTTTGTTGCATGATCGGACCTCTTGTTCAGGTGATCTTGTGAAGATCGGGTCACCCATCACCCAATCGTATGTCCTCCGGCCCACACCTTAGTTGTTTCTACGGAGTATTTTTTAGATCCTTGGAGTGTTCAGATCCAACATTTAACAACAAAGTCTTTGGCCTGTACCCATGTCGTTCTTGGGTTTTCTTTCCATTTTCTAGTTTGAGCATGCATCTGAGTGTTTTAATCTTTTTATCAAATGCGTTTTTTAAAAATGTTTTTCATGTAGTTTTCACAAAATCGGACTCGCTTTTCCGATCATCTTTGCAGGTTCAAGCATCGGACGGGACTAAGGTTATGGTTGTGCTTGGAGCTTTGATGGGAGTAAGGCAAATAATGGGGTGATGTTTGATCGGTGGTGGTAATGTTTCCTGTTTGGAGTTCGGGCGGTAGTGCTGATTGTTTGGCCGTGTTTTTTGTGTTTGTTGTTTGTTCTAGCACTTTGATTCACTGTGTTTTGTTTGTGTAGGATAGATGTGATTGCGATGCAGGTCTCTCTGAGTTCTGATCGATTGCTTCATCTAATTCTTACTTGTACAACATTGCACTGTGATTAATAATATTTTCTCTTTGTTCTAAAAAATAAAAAAAACTTATGATAAGAATAGAATACTTGGAGATTTGCAGAATGTCTGTTGTTAGAAGCAACTTTAGGTTCTGATAAAATAAAAAGAAGAAGAAGCAACTTTAGGTAATTTAAAAAAAAATTACACAAATTAATTTGCAAAGATTCAAAATATATAAGTGAGAATTGAAAATAAATGGAGTCAAGTGACCCCCCGACCCCACTAGTATCATGGTCGCTCTAATCTTAGATTTTTTTTATTTTTTATTTTTTTAACTGCAAAAAGATGAGAGGGGTCAACCAGCGTAACAACCGCTAACAATAAAAGAAAAAAAAAACTAGCATGCATCCCACATTGGACGTGACCAAAGGGGCTCCTGACCCGCTGTAGAATGTCCGATTCAAGCTATAACTACTTTCCAAAAGAACAGATCGTCACCATAATACCACTTAGGTACTGGATGGATAAAGAGCCCTTCATGCTAGTCTTGCAATTGGCGAGACAAGGCTCAGTCTTGCAATTGACGAGACTTAAGCCTTGTCAGACCATGCAGGAATGAGGAACACTTAAGCCCACTTACATTTGCTGTCACGCCCTCAAATTTAATAACTCAAAAGTAAATAAAATTCACATAGGACAAATCAAGATCTCAAAATTTTCCCTTTGAATAGTCAAAGTCAACATAATATAATCTCATCATTCTGAATAAACAAGTTCTATTCACTA
This sequence comes from Vaccinium macrocarpon, assembly GCA_022606695.1. Lineage (NCBI taxonomy): Eukaryota > Viridiplantae > Streptophyta > Magnoliopsida > Ericales > Ericaceae > Vaccinium > Vaccinium macrocarpon. Next base: position 25,957,146 of record CM040181.1, on the reverse strand, counting down.
ACGTCTGTAACCCAAATGCATAAGTACAAAGTTCAATGGTATTACATTGCCAAATAGTCAAAAGATTAATAAATTGAAGTTACAAAACCATCTTTCCAAAAATATAATACAAGATGGGAAAATAACTTCATGCATGTTTAAGCTCCATGTAGATGTCACTCGACAAGCATCCAACTTCATGCTCTATGCCGTGTACCTAAAAATTATAGGTTGAGCTCACTAGCCCAGTAGGAAAACTATTCTACCAACGCTAGGTGTATAAACATGATACATGCATAATGAATGAGTATGAAGGTGGACACGGCCAAAGTACAAGGCTAGGATGGACGGAAGGCTATAACTTGACCGTGAAGTAACCAACGTATATCCAAGTGTTCAAAAACATGTCCAAGTGTCCAAGATGTGTCCAAGTGTCCCCAAAATAAATTTAAGTATTCCAACAAGGTCCAAGTAGTTACCAAAATCCTCATTTTTGCACATCGAAAGTTAATTTTTGCCAAAAATGCCAAATTAATCCAAATTCATCACAACCGATATTTCATAAGAAAACAATCATCAATTTTAATAGGGAAGTATCTCTTTGCTGGATTTCGTGGGCTCCGTGCACCCCTGCCGGATTTCATGGGCTCCGAACACCCCTGCCAGATTTCATGGGCTTTGTACACCCCTATCGGATTTCGTGGGCTCCGTGCACCCAAAGCTAGGGACACCAAACGGGTGATCCCTAGAGTTCATTATGTCCAATAATATCAATTCAAAACCATTTGTCTTTCGAAAGCTTCCAAAAGTCCCATTTATTCCAAAAGTTCACCATTTGCCTAAAATGTGTCAACCGACGCGTGTCCGATACGTCAAACATAAAATTTGTTAATTCGCATGTCGAAGGGTCAATTTTATGAATTCGAAGTTGATTCGGTGTTCAAAATGGTGGTATGGGTAAAAAATACGATGAAATGGACGATCGGGGACCAAACGAGCATCAAAGGGTGGCCTAAAACCACCCCAAAAACAGGGGAGAGGCTCTGGAAAATAGGGGCAGCAGCTCTAAAACAGGGACATCAAGTAGATTTTCACCCTATTGGTGTGGAATTTCAACCCAAACATAAATGTAAAGCTTAGAGCCAAAAAATGGATATGTAGAGTGACTAATGGACCTCAAGGGAGTGTTAAACAACCATCAATTGCAACAAACAAGTGCTCAATTCATAGATCACAAAATTTTGCTAAAACAACACAACCATGGGAGCAAAGCATAAATTCAAAGGAATTGAGAATCAAGAGCAAGTTATATGTTATATATCACCTAAATAAAACTAGAGAGAGTAGAATTTGTCTTCCTACCTCAAGGTTTGAGCTTGAAACAAGTGGGTAAATGAAAACCCTAGCTTCCAATGTGCTCCAACCCGAAATGGGGTATTTTGGTGCGAAATGAGTGCAATCCAAGCTTCAAAATGCATAGAGGAGGTGATTTTAGGTGAGATTTATGAAGGAGACTTAAGGGTTTTGTGGATTTTTGGGCTTGGAGCAAGAAAGATGGAGGAGAGGAGTGAGAGAGAGGGCTATCGGCAGAGAGAGGGAGAGGGGGCTGTTTTTTTGTTCCAAAATGCAAGACAAAGAAGTCTTATATACTCTCACCCTTTAACACTCTCACCCTTAAACTTTCAAATGTATATTAAACACACCCAAATGCATTCTACCACTATCATATTGACCTCTCTTAATTAAAATTTAATTCCTCACATTTACCCAATATTTTTCCAGAAAAATTATGTAAAAATACGGGTCCTTACATTTGCCATCTAGACTTCCTCCTTTATTAGTGCTCAACCAGTAGATGCCTAGATGGGTTGAAGTAAATTGTTGTCACTATTAAGGAAGAGTTATCTTTGGTCAGGATGGGAGATTATGCGCTGCGTTAGCCTTCTTGGGATTTGAATATCGGCTCATTCGAGCCCAAAAGTGATCTGCTCTATTCATTTGCTCGGCTTGTTTGGTTTGCTGTATGTTTGAAAAGGTGCATTTTGGTCTAAAAAGATGTTTAACTTTTTTTTTTGTTTTTTTATTTGATTTTTCTTTTAATTTTTTTTTGTATTTTTTTAAGTTTTGCATCAATTTTTTTTCATATTATTGATTTGAATAAAGACAAAAACACAGTTTTTAAAACTTTTTTCGATTTTATTCAAAAAATTGAGAGTTCTAAACATAATCTTTTATCTTTTTGGATTCCTCTCGTAGAGACAAACAAATAATACACAAAAAATTGATGCAAAACTAATAAACGCAAAAAAAATTCAAATAAAGACAAAAAAAGAAGAAAGAAAGCCAAATTGACTTTTTAAGCCAAAACACACTAAAATACACTGGTTGGATGTTAGAAACGAACGAGTTTTCAATGCTGAGCGGGTTACACTTGGTACCCGCGCGCGTACATCCGGCAGTGTATTTTGGTTTTGCACAGTCTGGATTTGGAGAGAGAAAGGGGAGAGAGGGTTTCGATATGAGCCGTCTAATATACTTTTGGATGGACCGAATGCAGCTTTCGAATACCACGTAGGCTCGGCCATATGGTACCCATTCGGTACCCAAAATTTTTCATTAGAAACAACATGAATGCTTTATGTCTGCTAAGAGAAAAATGAATAAATAGTATGCATTTGAGACAGAAGCTAAGGACTAGAGTGAAATAAAACCAATGATACTTAGATGAATAATTTGGATCAATTTTGGACTCTAGATGAATTCCATATAAAGGGCATAGCGGGGCGTGGCCCAATCACAACATCCCCAATAAATAAGATGTCATAAGGTTCATCCCCAAATTAAGGTCTAGTTTTTCAAAAGATTTTGATATTTCAAATCACAAAATGAAGTGGTTTTGTGTATTGTTTTTCAATTTTTTTCGCACCAAATTGAAGTACACAAGGAGTACTTTAAGTTGGTGCGAAAAAAATCGAAAGACGATACACGAGATCACTTCATTTTTTGATTTGAAATATCGTGATTTTAACAACTGAGTGCTAAAATCTTTAGGAAAACTGTAAAACCAGCTGCCTGAACATTCATGGTCCACATTCAACTTGAAGAGACCACAGAAAATGTTTTAAGAGCCAGGATCACTTATCAAAAGGTGGGGTAGAAGAGAAGTGTTGAGTAGCATGATAAGCGCCGGAGTCGGAGAACTTGCCACTTGAATTAATTTCCCTAAGGTTTCCACTATATTTTTGGTATTTTTAGTTTCGGTTTGTTTTTCGTATTGTTTTTAAGTTTTTGGAAAATTAAAGTTTTATTTTCTTAAACTAATTGTCTCGACGAAAGAAGTGAAGTTTTAAAGTAAATACTTAAAAAATAAAAATAAAACAACAAATAGTATTTTTTTTTTTTGTCCTAAGTGTCGTTTAAATGATTTTTTTTCAACTTCAGTTCATATTATACAGTAATACTTTTCAGATTTACCACGCCACCGTCGCCGAGGCGAATGATTTATCCTAAATGCTCAATTTATCAATGCTCCGCAAAAATTTTTTAGAGGGAGCTGAACTCACTTTGGGGATTGTGTCCCAGGTTGCAAGGGACAAGGGTTAAAAAATACAGAACTCAAAAACTTTGGAGGATACATTATCCAATCTAAATCATGGTCTCCTCCGATACTTTTATTACTACTCTTACCTCCGTCCTGCCACCACCTCCGGCCACCACCGAAAACTTCCACTCCCACCCTTTCCCGCCATCCAAACTAGCCTACCTCATCGACTCCACCAAATCCCTCAAACACCTCCTCCAAATCCACGCCTCCCTCCTCCGCCACAACCTCCTCGACTCCAACCCAATTCTAACTTTTAAGCTCCAACGCTCTTACTCTTCCCTCAAGCGACTCGACTACTCCCTCTCCCTCTTCAACCATACCCAAACACCCCCTAATGTCTTCTCCTACTCCGCCATTATCTACGCCCACTCCGCAATGAAACTCCACCCACAAGCCTTATCGCTCTACGTTCAAATGCTCACAAATGACGTCGTTCCAAATGCCTTCACCTTCTCTGCCTTACTCAGAGGCTGCCCGTTAAAACCCGGAAAAGCCATTCATTCGCAAGCCGTGAAACTTGCCTGTATGTCAGATACTTATGTAATAACCGGTCTGATTGATGTTTATTCGAAAGGTGGCGATGCTAAGTCTGCACGCCAACTGTTTGATCAATTGCCCGAGAAAAATTTGGTCTCTTTGACTGCTATGATTAATTGTTGTGCAAAGAACGGGGATGTTGACGGGGCGAGGTTACTGTTTGATGGGATGGAGGAAGGGGAGAGGGATATTGTGTGTTGGAATGTGATGATTGACGGTTACACGCAGCAGGGGAAGCCGAATGAGGCTTTGGATTTGTTTAGGGAAATGTTGGAACTAAATGTTAAGCCTTTTGAAGTAACTCTATTGGCAGTGCTCTCTGCTTGTGGGCAGCTTGGGGCGTTGGAATTGGGTAGGTGGGTACATTCTTACGTTGTGAATAACGGGATGCAGGTTAATGTTCAACTGGGTACTGCTTTGGTAGATATGTATAGCAAATGTGGTAGTTTGGACGAGGCTCGAACCATTTTTGATATGATTGAGGACAAGGACGTTGTTGCTTGGAATTCCATGATTTATGGGTATGCAATTAATGGGTTCACCGAAGACTCTCTTCGTCTGTTCAGTACCATGTGCAGGAGAGGAGTTTACCCTACCGACATTACCTTCATTGGCTTATTGAGTGCTTGTGTTCATTCAGGGTTGGTCACTGAGGGATGGAGATATTTCCGTTCAATGAAGGACGAGTACCATATTGAACCAAAGATTGAGCACTACGGATGTATGGTTAATTTACTTGGCCGTGCTGGGCATTTAGACGAAGCATACAAACTTATCAAAAGCATGAAGATCAGCCCAGATCCTGTCTTGTGGGGAACATTGCTTGGTGCATGTAGGCTTCATGGAAACACTGTCCTAGGAGAGAGAATCGCAGAGCTGCTTTTAAGCCAGAATCTTGCGGATTCTGGGACGTATGTCCTTCTATCTGGTATGTACGCTGCAGCAGGGAATTGGGATGGAGCAGCAAAAGTAAGAGCTAGGATGAAAGGCAGTGGAGTACAGAAGGAGCCAGGTTGTAGCTCAATTGAAGTGAATAATATGGTACATGAATTCCTTGCTGGGGATATGAGGCATCCAAAATGCAAAGAAATCTATGCAATGCTTGAGGAGATGAATGGGTGGCTTGCGGCTCATGGTTATACCCCACAGACAGATATTGTCTTACATGATATCGGAGAAATAGAAAAGAAGCGGTTGCTTGAAGTTCATAGCGAGAAGCTTGCTATTGCTTTTGGACTTATTAGCACTCAACCAGGAGCTACAATCAGGATTTTCAACAACCTCCGAATGTGTTTGGATTGTCATAAAGCAACCATGCTAATTTCAAAGATCAAAGGGCGTAAAATTGTTGTGAGGGATCGGAACCGGTTCCATCATTTCGTTGATGGTTTGTGTTCCTGTGGGGAGTACTGGTGAACTGTACTTTCGATCTGGGTCGCTGAATAAAGCAACACGCAAATTGAAGAATGCATCCTCTGGCTCTCTGTGACATTTTCCAAATTATTCATAATCATGAGTTGTAACTACAGTTATTTACCGATTAAACTCTCACTCTGTCTCTCAAAGTCAATGTTGACAGAAATAGATTTAAGTGCTAACCTTCGGATCCATATCGTAGTAGACTGACTTTGAGTGTAGAGGCTGGAGAGGTAGACAATGTCGACGATCAGGTGGGTTGCCGTTGGTGAAGCACAACTGCACAAGGTTGATAGAGACAAGGGACATCAAAGTAGCAGTGGGCTCCAATGAGTTCTGATAAGTTTCCGCAGGTATGTTTGTTCATCCACCCAAAACATAATTGTAATACTCTGTATGTATTCTGATATTATTAGATACGCTATTCTTTCATGGTTAAATTTTACTATATGCTCTGAATTTGGAAGCTAGCTCAAGTTGTTGAATGCTGGTTCCATCATTATGTTGGTTCCGTTTGTTTAACAAGAGAGTGGTAGTAAAGATGGAACTAGAACAATTATACACGATATGTCTGTTTGAATAAGAAGGGAAAGAAGCTCTCGTAGTAGCTCAGTTGCTTAGAGCACGCGTTTAGTAAACGGGAGGTCTTGAATTCATCAATCCGTTAATTTCTTTCTTTTTAAAGACATGGTGGTGGGCTGAAGTTCGAGTCTATTGAGAGATGTGGAACCCCTTTAGTTATTAACCCACTAATTCTCCTCTAATCCCCTACTAATGTATACAATGTTGGCAAAAAAAAAAAAAAAAGAATAAGAAGAGAATGAGAGCAATTTTAAATAACCAAAAAATATCTTGTACAACCTGCTTATGCATATGAAGTTGCCCTTTTTTTCTTATTGCAAAAAAACTCAAGGATATTTTAACTTTCTCGTTAAAATAGTTAATCAGTAGTTGAATTTTTAATTTATTCTTCTTTTCCTATAACTTACTCCTAAAAAAGTTACCATATACCTAAATACGTAAGGTTAATTCACGTAATAATTTATATATACACCAAACACACGCTAGAAAATGAAATTTCTTTTCTCCTATTCTCTGTCTTTAAACTCCAGGTTCATTTTCATTTATTTTCTATGGTTCATCGTTTCGTATTATCTTTTTCTTCACAAGCATACAGACCAGGTTTAATACTCAATCAATCACCCTATCACCTTAACTAGGTATTTTTCATGATCTTCTGCTACAATAAAAAAAACAAATGAATATCCGGAGACTCATTGTTTCTCATACGCTAACCAAACCAACAGCTGCTTATCTACAATATTCTAATCTTCTGTATTATTTGCTTCTTGAGCTGTCTAATTAGTTGAGTTTTATTTTATTTTAATTTTTTTGGGTAAATTTTTTTATTTTAATTTGTTCTTTTCTATCGTTCTCTTTATTTAATTGCAGTTGTCGAAGCTGTCTTTAGTTATAAGTTTCTTTCCCTCTTCATAAGTAGTAATACGTAATTGATTGGTTAGTTCCAACTATCCTCCATAATGCAAACCTTTATTAAAATCTTAATATTGATGAGCTGGCATATATGACATGCATGTGGACAGATCTCCTGTCCAATTTTAATTAGTGTCCTGTTGGTGTTGGGTCTAGTTTTAAACTTTTGCGGTCCCCTTCCAGACCCAAAATAATGATCGGCATCGTTCATTTCGTAAAGATCGCCAAGTATGTTATCCATGTTAAAAATTAGCTTAATTGATTGGTTCTTTGGAAAAATAGAATACACACACACACAACCCTGGGTTTATTGCTTTCTACTATACACTTGAAACTCATAATCTTGACCGTTGGTTTTAGAAGCTCTTTATATGCATATTTCGATTCAAGGGAATCAAATTAAGTGACGAAATTTCATCGTGAAATATATCGTGCCTGTTTGCGAAAAATTCGGAGAGTATATATGAGATTTTGAATTCTAAAAATTTGCAATTGAGTATTTGGTAGAGGTTCTAGAAGCAACTTACAAAAATCATCGGCTTCTTTTAAGCTATTTAAAGCCTCACAAGTTATAATTTTGTACAAGCTACAATTTGGATGTTTCAACAATTTTCTGAGAAACTGTGACTAGCTTAAAAACAAAAATACCCCTAATTGTCCAAGGACAAACTAGACTAATTCACAATGAAATTAAAAATTATTTTGCAGCTTTTACAACCACACTACTATTCAGCTTCTGAAACATTTGATCACAATTAATTCAAAACAATGGCAGCACTCCATAGCTTCTCTAAAATTTTGTTTTCAATAATCAGATGTCTGGTCAGCTTGCGTGCATCTCGATTATTTTAGACCCTAAAGTACTATTTAATGACCACGTCACTCGAGGGGATGAACATGCATTCTGACGCAATGGCAAAGTTGGCCCATTCATCCGAGCTATGCATATAGAGTCTGAACGGGAAGCGAGACAATAACGCTATGTGAGACCATAGAACAAGACAGAATCTTCCCTACCTTTTCCTTATCAGTCCTTCGCGTGGACCTTGTTCACCTTCGGAAGGTGAGCTTACCGCCGGAGGTTACTTCCTAATACTCTTGACTTAGAATACTCCCTTCATCCGAATTTGTTTGTCTCTCATTCTATCGCAACCGAATAAAAGAATAGTTATATCTTTAAATTGATAAGTAATTATATAACTAATATGGATCTTGTTTGGCGAATCTCAATTAGTTCTATAAGACAATATTTTTAAAACTACATAAAACATTATAAATTATAAAATATAATCATTTGAAAAATGACACGAACTACCAAAATGGACTAACAAATATGGATAGAGGGAGCAAAGATATAAGAAAAAGTTATTGCAAACACCTCCTCATCTTGTTAGCTTACTTTTGTATTCTAGCATAACATTGATTTGGTGTCCCCATAGTGACCCAAGTCACTGTACCCCTATAGTAACCTCGATTGTGGGGCTCAGAAATCTTCATTTAGGAATCTTTTACTTTTTCAGGAACATGGGTACAAAGAGTTGTGATTATCGGAGATTGGTACACATAATTAAGACAAAGTTGTCTCACAATTTATTCTCTAAATGATATTGGCCATCCATTTTTGTAAAATAAATGGTATCCGACCATATGACTACCAATATCTAATTAATTTGATTTTTTTTCATGAATGATCTACTCAATATTTCTGACGAATGGAACGGTTTCGACCCCAAATACAAATTACAGAGGGCCAACAAGGCTAAGTTTTCCCAATGATAAAATCTAGATTTTATCATTTAGGAAACTTGGCCCAAGGTCACTACGGGGGTATAGTGACTTAAGTCATCACGGAGACCCCAAGTCTGATATTTGACCCAATGCATCAATAAACACGTGAAATTAACAAGTAATTAAAATACCAATGTATTTATTTTTTATATGAAAGTAGTTAAATGAAAATCTCTTCTGACCATTTAAAAGTTTTAAATTTAGACGGGATAAATCACAAGATTAATGACTCATATACTATTTGTATGAAAAATATTTAAGTTTGTTTTCGATGTTGGTTATATAATTTGAGTGGGTTAAGGGCCGCTGTCGGCCTCATTATAGTTTGCCCCACCCAAATTTCATTATCAAATTTCATGTCCATAATTTGAGTAATATATCGACAACTTAACCGAAATTTGCACTTGCGTGATCCGATCATTGACTACAAAAACTTTCTTTATCGCTTCCTTCCTCTGTGTTCTTAAAGGGTCCAAATCCTCTCCAGTTAAGGAAGAATTGGACTCGTCCAGTTTCTTTATTTTAGGGCCCATCATGAGTCTAAATGGATGATAGACAGCTGTCCATTTTGTAGAACTCATCGAATAATTCAACTTTAAAAAAATTATGTAGATCAGATACCAATGAATAACTGTTTGGATCACTTATATCTTAAAAAAATGGATGTTGTCCAGTGTGCACATGGAATTTTTAATATAAATGTGATCTGAACATGTATTGATCGGTATCTGATTGACATAAGCTTTTGCATGGTTGAAGTACTCGATGTGCTCTATAAAATAAACGGCTCCGATCCTTTTCAAGCCCTAAATACTTGACGATATGAAATACCCTTACTTAAAACCTTCACTTGGTTGATTTCAACTTTAGATCATCAATAAACCTCTCTCAATACTTGATGATATGACATTTTCATTGACGTTCACAAGAAGATGTCTAAATTATTTACATTCACAAGTTTACAAAGTTCAAATGAATAAGCTTCCTTTGTCGGAAGCATCGGGGGTGCTAGCGTGCATCTCTAGGAGTGCACCTTGGTGTGTGTCCAAAATGACGTCGTTTGGGGGCACACCGGGGTGCAAAAAAATTCACTCAAACTAAGTCGTTTTCAGTCCTAGGAGACTAAATAGAACACCTTTTTTATACCCTGAATTCCCAAAACACAGGGGCAACTAAATTCATTTTTTCAAAAGTTTCATCTCCTACCGATCACGTGTGAATCTCGAATTTTCAAAGAGTAACAATAATAAAAATCACGAGATTTAGTGGCAAAAAGCAAAATTCCTTTAATTTTTTGGTTACCAAAAATATGCATGGTTCTTCTTTCATTTTCATTTTCATTTTCCAGACAAATCAAATATCCAAACACAGTACTAGAGAATAACCAACAGCTGCGTCAAAACTAACAACTGATAAATAAGCATAATGGACCTGCAGCAGAATGATCACCAAACTATTAAAATGGGAAAAAAAAGATTGGAATTCCAATGACAAATGCAAGTTAATACATTAGTACTTAGGAGTTCAAATACCCTTTCTAATCCCACCATAACAGCCAAGGCTTTATAACTCCAAAAAAATTACAGTAAAGTCTCTCTATCTCCAAAAAATTACCATTATCCAAGTCTCAATCTACCAAAGTCTACAACACAAAAAAAATAATTACCATCATTTGATGACATTACGTACAACAAAGTTGATGACACCAAAAAATTACCATTATATTTTCAATTTTATTTCGAGATTCCCAGATAACGTAAGTTTTCAAGAAATGAATCTTCATTCAAAAATGAGTTTGTCTCCTTTGAAGAGTGACTTGTTAGATCAAATGGCATCTCTTAAAGCAAATTTTTTTTCCAAAGAATAAGTTGAAGCTATGAATTGTACGTTAGAATAAGTTAAAGGAAAAGAACAAAGAATAACAATGTAAAAACACCTTATCCAAGGAAAGCCCTTTAGCTCTCTTCTGTCGACAGGCTTAAACAAGGGTTTAGGGGTGAAAGCCCTATCTCTCTTGTTTTTCTAGGACTCAAAACGACATAGTTTCGAGTGAATTTTTTTTTTTGTTTGTATCTTTTGTGCCCAAAACGACATCATTCTGGGCGCACACGAGGGCGCGCTCCAGGAGATGCACCAACAAAGTCTACGACACCAAAAAATTACCATCATCAAAAACTACCAATTACACTTCAAATTTATTTCGGGTATCCCGGATAACGTAAAATTTCAAGAAATGAATCTTTATCCAAGAATGAGTTTGTCTCCTTTGAAGAATAACTTGTTAGATCAAATGGCATCTCCTAAAGCAAATATCATCTTGTTAAGTTTCCAAAGCACTAAAAAAAAAAAAAAAAAACTCCTAAATTAAAAAAAATTCCAAAGAATAATAAGTTGAAGTTAATGAATTGTACCTTAGAATAAGTTAAAGAAAAGGACAAAGAATGACAATCTAAATTAACACACCTTATCCAAGGAAAGCCCTCCCTCTTTGGTCGACAGGCTTACAAGGGTTTAGGCGTGAAAGCCCCGTTTCTCTTGTTTTCCAAAGACTCAAACACGACATAGTTTTGAGTGATTTTTTTTTAATGTCTTTTTGAGCGGCCAAAACAACGTCGTTTTGTGCGCTCAAAACAACATCGTTTTGTGCACACACTAGGATATGCACACTAGTACCTACGGATCCTTGTCAGAACATTAGATTTACGTCTGTCATTATACGAACCCACCAACTATGTGATAGACTGATAGCTGGCCAGCTAAACCAAACCAAATAACAAATAATTCCATACGACAAGTTGAATTTGCGTAAATAATGTTCATAAGTAAACAAGTTCCCTTTAGAAGTCCTTTCCTTTATTAGAAAACAAATCCAATTATAGTTCAAAATTTCAAGGGTAAATTACACTGACCTCCCCTAAGCTTACAACATTTTCACTGACCTCCCCTCTGGTTTTGAAAATTACGTTAACCTCCCTTACTTTACAAACTAATATACACATATCTCCCTTGCCGTTAAAATTGACTTAACGGTGTTAACTTTGAGTGCTAGAAGACTATTATACCCTTCATCACAAACAATTTATGTTTCATTATCATTACATATTTTATGTTAACACATATTGACAAAAAAGAGTAAGATATTGAATCGGAAAAACCTTAAATAATTTTCAGATATTTAAATAATTTTAATCCTTTTTTTAATATATAGTGTATTTTTTATTTTTAATTTATTTAAGTTATTTTCAGTCCTCTTTTTTAACATATAGTGTATTCTGTTTTAAGGTTTGTCCAATTTAATATTTTACTCTTTTTCGTCAATGTGTTAACATAAAATATGTAATGATAATGTAACATAAATTGTTTGTGATGAAGGGTATAATAGTCTTCTAGCACTCAAAGTTAACACCGTTAAGTTAATTTTAACGGCAAGGGAGGTATGTGTATATTAGTTTGTAAAGTAAGGGCGGTTAACGTAATTTTCGAAACCAGAGGAGAAGTCAGTGAAAATGTCAGTAAGCTTAGGGGAGGTCAGTGTAATTTACCCAAATTTCAAATCAGAAATAATTTACTCATGATTTCTCTCTTTCAAAATCATTATCAATAAAAGTAATGCTAGGGACATAAATGATATTATATACAAACATCTGTATCTTCAATCATTTTTTTTTTGATCACGTACTCGTATCTTCAATCATTCAATACATATAAATCCCACAAGCATCAAACAGTTACAAGCGAATCTGCTTTTAGATTTGTACGCATCTGTTGTGTCCGCAAAACTTTTGTGACAAACAATGCTGTCACATCCCCAAAATCATACTCCAGTTACTCCATCACATTTCTTCTACAGTACAATTTAATTTGTACTATGTATAATGTCCCAATTTGATTTTAATTAAGTAATATAAATGAACTATAAATCTAGAAATTATGAGTGACAACTTCTTGAAGCTAGGCCATAAGAGTTTTCATAATTTTGATGTCAATGACTTACTTCCAATCAGATCGAAGAAGTAATAAATTGAGATATGCGAAAGTTTGCCCGGATATTAGTAAGTGTGGAGAGAAAAAAATCAATTTAATGTACGTTCATCTCACTCCCCAATTCTTCATGAGTCCTGATACATACTCAAATTATGTACCCCTGAAATTATCCAGTCCACAAATACAAGTGTGTGAGTCTCGCACACACCATGTGGGACCCATACATTTGTGTGTATGGGTCAGGTAATTTCGGAATAAATGGGTTGGTTACTTATCTTTTTCGATTCTTCATATAACTAATTGAATCCCACAATTTGCCACCTGTCTCTCTCTCTCATCCATTTTGCCTCTGTGCTTCAGCTCTTCCACAAAATCTCAATCCCACTCTTTCCTTCCTAATGCTCCAACCATAGAAGACAAGACTTCTATAATGGCGACGAAGCTTCGCCTCTTCAGTTATTCCACCCGAAAACCCGAAACCCTGAACAACAAACCCAAATCAACCGACCCCCTCAATACCCACCCGCTAAAACCACTCCTGCGTCTCGCCTTAATCGCTACCGTCATTCTCCTCCTCATCCTCTTCATAAGCCGCCGCCGACTTGCCCCCGCCTCCAATTCGGATCCCCAGCTATGTCCATCCGGGTCGGTTTACGTGTACGACCTCCCGCCAATGTTCAACAGAGACTTGCTATCCGATTGCGACAAACTAGACCCGTGGACGTCAAAATGCGATGAGGTGACGAACAACGGGTACGGCCCGGGAGCGGCGACGGAGTTCTCCAGGGTCGTGCCCGAGAAACTCGCCCCGGCCTGGTACTGGACCAAACATTACATGGGGGAGATTATATACCATAACAGAATGCTGCACTACAAGTGCAGAACGATGGAGCCCGGATCGGCTACGGCGTTCTACATCCCGTTTTACGTTGGACTTGCGGTGGGTAAGTACTTGTGGCAGAATAATACCGCGAGGGACAGGGATTTGCTGTGTGAGAGGATGTTGAAGTGGGTCCAGGATCAGAAGTGGTGGAAAAGATCCAACGGTTCTGATCATTTCCTAATGATGGGACGGCTGACGTGGGACTTTCGATGGCTGACAGACTCTGATACGGAATGGGGGTCCCGCTTTATCCCCGTGGATGGTATGGAAAACATCGTCCGATTAACCGTGGAGAGAAGCCTGTGGGACCAGAAAGAAATCGCTGTGCCTTACCCCACCGTATTCCACCCCCGGTCCGTATCGGATGTAACAGAATGGCAGAGGTTCGTCCGCACACGGACCCGGTCCAGCCTCTTTACGTTCGTGAGAGCAACACGCGGCACTGTCACGAACGATTTTAGAGGGGTTTTACTGCGCCAGTGCCAGAACGAGTCCGACTCGTGCCGGTTCGTTGACTGTGCCGAAACTCACTGCGTCAACGGGACGACGTCGATTCTCGAGGCTTTTTTGGGCTCGGTGTTCTGTTTGCAGCCCGGAGGCGACGGTAACACGAGGCGGTCCGTGTTTGACTGCATGTTGGCCGGTTCGATTCCGGTCTTTTTCTGGAAACAGACAGCGTACAAGCAGTACGAGAAGGAGTGGTTCTTGCCGGGCGAACCGGAGAGTTACTCGGTTTTCATAGACCGTAACGAGGTTAGGAACGGAGTTTCGGTGCGGAGGGTTTTGGAACGGTACAATATAGAAGAGGTGTGGAGGATGAGAGAGAGAGTGGTTGAGAGTATACCAAAGTTTTTGTATGGAATTCCAAGTGATGGGTCGAGGAGTACGGGGTTTAGAGATGCTTTTGATATCGCCGTTGATGGGGTTTTGAGGAAGTTCAAGAATCGTAAGAGAGCAAGTAATTAAGAATTCGGAAATCCTACAGTGCCCCGAACAGTATACCGTGCAGTGTCCTCACTCGACCGGGGAAGGAAGGATGGTTAAGAGCCGGTTTGTTAAAATACCAAATATATTGACAAGGTACATATGATGTGAATAACGAACAGAGACATTGCACAGAGTGTAAACATAATATTTGAAATTGGATGGATTTAAAAATATGATATTTTTTCCACTACAAGATAGAAGTGGAAGTGCAGTGACAGATTTATTAGTAAAAGGTTTTATTTTAGAGGGTTCTTTAGGTTCAATTCTTTTACGTAATTTCGTCTTTTAAGTTTCCTCGTCAAGTGAATGCTCAACGATGTGTGGATACACCCGTCACGTTTGCTTGTGGTTTTTGTGTACTTATGTGTAGTGTACCGTTAAAGTTTTAATCCTAAAAAACTGAATGTATCTTTCAAATATCTATGTAGAGAGTGTACAATCTGAAAAATAACCTCCTAAATTATTTAGGTTAACCAAATGGCCACTTTATCTCTCTCTCATTTCGTCTCCAATCTCCAGGTTCAACCAACCATCCTCCCCTGTCAATGTAAATACCCAATAGCTCCATTAAAACTCTTCGAAATATTTGTTTCGTTCAAGGTACTACATTAGTGTAAGCGTATATGTGTATCGATATCTGAGCAAAATGTTATATAAATTCCACATATATTTATAGTATATGCATATCCATTGTGCGGTCTCATTTATGAACACGATCTAGTTATGTAAGCTCACACATATGGTTACTAACCACATTTTTTACTGTTCTAGAATACTTTAGATTATTCTTCAATCTTCGAGACGATTCTGCACTGTTCTAGAATAATCTAGAATAGTCTCATTCTTTTACGGGGGATGGTAGATCTATGGAGAGTCAAGTTTTAACTCTCACCGTGTTTTACATTTGAATCCTTGACAACAAAACTAGTATACTGGCACAAAGTCATAACTCAGGAAGATACAATAAATCCGTTTGGCGCCTCGATCGGTGGTGGCAGAGAGGATATAGTAGAAATTGTTTCAATATCATTTCGATCGAAGTGAGACATTTGCACATTGCATGTGTGACATTTTCAAGATAGAATTTTCTCTCTCATTTTCTGGTATCATGAATTACAAGGACGGGTCGAATTTTTTTGACTATGAGTGGATCATTGAAGTGAATAACATAAGAAAAAACGCTTCTCTATTTTTCGCAAAATGTCAATAATTTATACCGTAACGTAATCACTGCTCAGAATGAATCAATGGAGGCGAGCAACTAAAATATCCAATTGAGTATACTAGGGAGATCTTACCTAACTAACGTGTAGGAGAGCAAAATTAAGTGTTATATACATTAAGTGATGACTTCCCATTTTTAATTAACCTCAACTAGCGAACGGAACCGGGGGCCTTGTAGTGAGGGCACTCACTGTAGGATGTAGTGAGCAACAGTGACCGTTGGATTCAAGTTATCCAATTGTCCCTTCTCAAAGCCAAAACACAACCAACTGGGCTAGTTCACTTGTCAGGACTCCTGCGTTTCACTTAGTAGTCAGGAGTTTGAATCTCTTCACCTACGTGTGCTCTTGTATTTGTTGAGTTATTTGTCCCCTTAATTAGACTATTAGTTTGATTGGTCTTATAGTGATTGTGGATTTTGTTCTGAATCTCCCCACCTACATGTGAGCGTTCTTATATTTTCATTTACATGTATTTGCCTACCGTTTGGGAAATTTATTTTTATTTTTTGCCAAAACATGTTGTTTTGATTAGTTAATTACAAATATCTACATATTATTGGAAATTCTATTTTTGCATAATCACTTGAGTGAAAATGGAAAAGATCCAAAAAGATAATCATAGTCTCTAATTTTGGTGCGAGGTGCTTCTATAAGACACCAGAAACCATATAAATAACTTGGACATTAAAAGAAACTATTTTTACACAGTTTTTTTAAAAAATTTTTCTACAGTTTACTCAACCTATCCACCATACAAGCTACTACCAACCACACGAAAAGGGGTGTTCAAGAAAAGTGATATAACCTGATATAACCGCTAAATCGATTTGACCTGAACCGTTCTTTTTGGGTAGATTATGCGCGCAGATCATTGGTTTGATTATGGTTCTGAAACAATAAAAACCAGATCATGGTTCAGTAATTGGTTCTCAAACGGTTACAACCGGACCGAACCGTATATTATATATATAGAAAAAAACCGCAGATGCGCAGTTTTATTGAAAACTAGTCGGATGAAGCCACCTGATCATTTTTTTTTTACGATTCCTCATGTGGACTCTCCACATTGGACAGTTCAGATTATAAAAAGTTAAATTGAAAAGTTGAGGTGTAGATAGGGTTCAAACGGAAGGGGTGTGGATGAGAAGTTTGGTAGAGATACACACACACACCCCCACATTTTATCCACACCCTTAAAATGTGGGATCTGCTGCATCCTTCACTTTCCCGATCAAATTTTTTGGGGTGCACAAGAAAACTGACAAAACTGTTAAACCGGACCGAACCGATCTATTTGGTTAGGTTATGCGGTTTATAGTTTTGGTTATGGTTCTGAAAAACATAGGAACCAATAATTATTGTTCGGTTATCAGGGTGCGTGTGTGTATGCATAATTATAATTATGTATCTTGATTTAGTAAGTTAATATTTTTTCCTAATAAGGTATTCTTTCATTTTTATAGTAGAAATCTATTTTATTCGAAAGTCTTTAATTTTTTTTCCTAACTATTGTATTTATTAAGAGGTCTTGAAGCTACATTTTTTTTTTCCGATTTTAGGATTGATGGTAGACTTTGAAGTACTTTGTGCACAATATTTGGTTTTGAATTTTAGTAAAATTCTTATAATTATTTTATGAGTTGTTTGGTGTCCTAAATCCTAAATAATTTTTTTTTTTGAGTTCACACGTTGTAAGTGTTCCAACTATAAGCAAGTAGAACCGGAACCGGACCAAAACCGGTCCGGTCTTACAGTTTGGTTCTGGACAAGTTCTACACATTTATTAGTTAGGTTTTGGTTTGTATTTTTCTAGAACCGTTCGAAATGGTTTGGTTACAAGATTTCTAGAGAACCAGTCCAATCTGGATCATGTGCCCACCTACAAATTTTCATGATCCAAACCATCCAATGTATTTAAAAGATGTTTTTAAGGGGTCTTGGCGAGAAATTACCAAGAAAAAATGACCAGAAAGGGCTTGATTCAAATAGTTTTTCATAAAACTATACATATGCAGTTTTTATGAAAAACTGATCGGATGAATTTTCTAGTGGACCCTTAAAAATACGTTTTAAACATATTGGACAGTTCGGATCATGAAAATTTGATCGGGAAAGTAAGCGTGCGGACAGATCCCACATTTAAAGGGTGACAAAACTTGAAATAACATTTGACACAACGATAATTGGAGCCTCATACTAATAATTGAAGCCGTTCAATTTGTTTAAAACATGTTTGTAAGAGATCCTGCAAAAAAATCAGCTCATTTGAATAGCGATAAAGGTTTGATCGGCACAAATGTTGTGAATAATGAACAGAGATATTGCATATAGTGTGAACATGTGATATTTGAAATTGGTTGGATTTCAAAATTTGATAATTTTTTCCACTACTAGATAGAAGTGGAAGTGCAGTACTCACATATTTATTGGTAAAGTTGTTATGGGGAGGGGTTCTTTAGTTCAAATCTTTTACTTTCATCTTTAAGGGATGGTTTGGGTAAATTGAAAAAATTGATTTTTTGGTTTTGTCCTTATTCAAATTTTTTTTTTTTTTTTTGCATTTGTTAGTTTTTGGTTGATTTTTTCTGGTTTCTTGGCTTGTCTCGACGAGAAGAATCTAAAACGTACTCCTATAAAATTATTAGTCAAACTTAAAGTTTTGTGAATAAAGACAAAAAATAATCCAAAAAACCAGTGTTTTGAATCTCAACTTCGTCTTTATTCACAGAACTTTAAGTTTGGCTAATAATTTTATACTTTTTAGATTCCTCTTGTCGAGACAAGCCAAGAAATCACAAAAAATCTACCGAAAATTTACAAATGCAAAAAAAATTTGAATAAGGACAAAACCAAAAAAACCATTTTTTTCAATTTATCCAAACCAGACCTAAGTTTCCTTGTCAAGTGAATACTGGACGAAAAAGTGTCTATCTCCGTAGCCTTAACTTAGTTCATGTGGTGAGTTTTTAAATGGATTTTATCAAGATTTGATAAAATCAAGTCTTGATTTTATCAAATTTTGATAAAATCTATTCAAAAACTCACCCGCAATCCGATTACAGCGAGACTTTCGTTACATTCTTATGGTTTGCTCGATGTGCGGATACACCCGTCCGTCACGTTCGCTTGGGATTTTTGTGTACTTATGTTTTTTTTTTTTTCAATGCTTTTGTGTACTTATGTGCACCATTAAAGTTCATCGATCCTAACAAACTGAAGGTGTTTTCAGGGCCGGTCCTGAGTTTTTAAGGGCTTAAAACGACACTAAAAAAATAGATTCTTTACGAATTATTAAGATAGGCACAAAAGAAAAGAACTTTCCCAAAATAAAATAGCATCAATAAGAAAGAACACCAAATATAATAACCAACCATTTCATTATTTCAAAAGCATCATTTAGATATTACTAAGTCAAAAAAGTAATCAGTTCAAAGGCATCACTTGAATATCTCTTTTTTTTGCAATTTTAGTAGCAAAAGTACTAATAATATATGCACAATCAACCTTATTCGCAAAGGTGCTGCATGTATAATGGAAACCAAAAATGAGTTGTACGAATAATGGGTTGGGAATTTTGATGCCAAAAGTTATTCTTTCAAAATGAAAAAGGGCCCGATTGATTCCAAAACTATAATTTTACCATTGAGAGTTTTGGGTCTAATTCATTGGATAATAGTTTTTGAATTTAAATTAAGGTGGGTTGGGCTTGTTTTTTTTTAGGTATATATATGTAACACAAACTACCTATTGGGGGCCCTATAAATTTGTTAATTTTGGTGGGCCTAAAGCCCGAGCACCTTGGGCTTTAGCCCAGGGCCGGTGCTGGGTGTCTTTCACGTGTCTATGTGGAGAGCAGGGACGGAGTCAATATTTTACCTTTGTGGTAGCGAAAATATGTAATTAAAAAATAAAAAAGACAAATTGTATTATGAGGATAAAAGATTAAAAAAATCTACTGGTGACGAGTCTATATAATTCAGAGATAAAAATTTATTTTCTATATAATAATTGCATTTTCTGAAAACCTTGTAGTGACGGCTGCCACCACTTGTCCCCCTCTGACTTTATGCTTGGCGGAGAGTAGACAATCTATTGGCACAAAAAATAACCTCCTAAAATACCTAGATTAGTCAAATGGCAACTTTCTCTCTCTCTCATTTCGTGTCCAATCTTCAGCATCAACCATCCATCCTCCCCTGTAAATTAATTCAAATCCTCAATTAATACCTCCATTAACTCTCTGAAGTATCTGTTTTATTCAATATACTAGTACATTAGTTTAAACGTATATGGGTAGTATCGATATGCGAGCAAAGTGCAACTATATAAATGCGGACATATATTTATAGTGTATGCATTTGCATAAGTAGTTTAGATTATTCTCCGATCTTCGAGAGAATTCTGCACTGTTCCAGAATAATCTAGAATAGTCTCAACCTGTTAGGACTTTTCTAGAATTCTCTTGTTTGTTATGGAGGATTTCTATTGTTCGTCAAGTTTTAACTCTCAACATATTTTACATTTGAATCCTTAAACCAGAACTAGTATATTTAAAAGCACAAACTCATAACTCAACATTAGAATCATTAACAAAAAAAAAAACTAGTACATACAAGCACAAATTCATAACTCAGGATGATACAATATTTAATCCATTCGGTGATGGCTAAGGACATAGTAGGAATATTGTTTCGATCGAAGTGAGACATTTGCACATTGCATGTTTAACATTTTCAGGATAGAATTTTCTCTCATTTTCAAGAATCATTAATTCCGAGAATGGGTCAATTTTTTTTTTATTACTATGAGTGGATCAA
Organism: Vaccinium macrocarpon; assembly: GCA_022606695.1. Taxonomy (NCBI): domain Eukaryota; kingdom Viridiplantae; phylum Streptophyta; class Magnoliopsida; order Ericales; family Ericaceae; genus Vaccinium; species Vaccinium macrocarpon. The sequence continues at coordinate 25,936,431 of CM040181.1, read as the reverse complement.
TGAAGTGAATAACATAACAAAAAAAGTTTCGACAGAGAGAGAGAGAGAGTCAGTAATTTATTCCACATGAACAAATCGGGACACCTCGGTAACTAAAAAATAGAGTATAAGGGAGAAAGTGTGATTTTTCCTTTTGGGACGCAGTATTTTGAAAAAATATCAACGTAAATCATATACTCCTATATAATACATTTAGTAATTAACATTCTAGAATTCAATTGAGTATGCTAGGGAGATCTTACCTAACTAACGTGCAGGAGAGGAAATTTATAAGGTTTATTTTTCATTAATTTAGTAGTTAAATCATATGTATTAATTGGGTAATGCCTTCCATTTTTAAACCTCAACAACTAGCTAACCATGTTACTTCTAATTAATTTAAAAAATTATCCAATTATCCCTTCGCAATGTCAAAACACAACTAATTGGGGCTAATTTAGTTGTCAGGACTCCTGCATTTCACTGGGTAGTTAGGAGTTTGAATCTCTCCACCTGCATGTCAGTGTTATTACCCTTGGATTTGTTGAGTTATTTCACCGCTTAATGAGGCTAAAGTACACTAAGGGGGTGTTTCACTAACAATAAACTGTTTTTTTCAAATACCAAGACAAATCATTCTCTCACAATACATCACATAAAAAATCGTGAAAAACCAATTTTTTCAAAAAATCAACTCAGTAGAACACCCCCTGAGTCACAAATGTATGTGAGCATATAATTAAACTAGTAAAATTGTCGAACAAATCATTAGGCACTCATGGAACAAGACAGAATCAAGACCCTCACCCGACAACATCATACGTCACACATGCAAGAGTATCCCGAAATCACAAATAAACTCGTTTTAATTCCAAATTTGATCTTGAAACTCGTTTTAATCAAAAAATTACCCACAAATAAACTTCAAATGCATTTTGAGAGTTTGGGGTTAGATGTGTAAATTAGCATTCCAGTAACCAAACATCGCCATCTATAACGATCCGTTTCCCATTATTTTCTCTTTTAATTATTTTGATTAGCTACCCTACCTTATTTCGTGGTGTTTTTTGCTTCGTCCTTGCTTGCCCACTTTGATTCGGGGGTGTTAGGGATCACCCCTTGGAGATCACATTCAGATCATCCAAAAATGTTTTGGATGGTCCAGATTTTTCGTGAAAGAATTAACTCTTCTATAAAAAAATCCGGACCGTCGATCACCTAGGTAGACGGCTTGAATGCGCTCACCAGGAGTGCTCCCCGGATCCCACGTATGTGCCCCAGTCGCTAGTATTCTTGAAATGCAACCAGCACATCTTTTTATTTTTTCTGGTCAAACTCTTCATTCCAATGAAGATAAGTTAGATCCCGCCTAAAGATATTTACAAAGAGGCCCACTTAAACACTGATAGGTGCTCAAAAGCATCCATTTAATCCTCTAATTTAAATTTTAATAGTCCAATTATAGAGTTACTTGATGAATTATTATGGTTGAATTGTGTTTGTAGGCTTTGGAGAGTGCCAAATAATTAAAAGTGCTAATTGGAGTCAATACGATGCATGGAACACAAAGTAGACGTATAGAGCTTTGCAACAAGCCAAGAATTGCATCATTTCGAGTTTGGATGAAGCCGGGGCGAGTCCGCAAAATTTTGGGCTACAATCTAGATTTTCTGCCTGGGCGGGAATCAAAGCTACCCGAACGGTTTTACCTGAGTCAAAGGCGAATTAGGGCGCTGACCACTTTTTTTGGGGTTTGATTATAAATAGGTCATTGCTTTGTATGTTTTAGGGGTTCTAGAATATTTTTGAGGCAAGTTTAGAGAGAGAGAAACGTGAGCCGTTCCATGGGTTCTTAAAGTTCTTCATCAAATCAAGCATTTGTCTCCATTTCCATGGCCGGCTAAACAACTTCTAGGGGGAATATGAAGCCCCAATCCAAGTAACTTTGTTTATGTATAGGATTTAGGTTTATTCATTCGTATCAGTTGTTTAACTAAGAACCCTTTTCATTATGATCAGATGGATTGAATTTAATACTTTCAACTAATTGTGTATTTGTGTGCGCAATCTCAAATACCATGTTATTCAACAGTTTTCTTTGCTTGAGCTTGGGTAACTGAGATGTGTTATGCTCATAAGACAGATCGTACCACTGGACAGGCCGTGAAAGAGATGGTTTGTGCCAGTGAGACGGTTTGTGTTATGGGATAGCTCATGCCTGTTGACACCTCAACTATCTTCTTGACAATTGCGATTTGAATAATAACCCTAGTCTATAAATAGCCTGGTTACGTGGCCGGGGTGGATTCTAAACCCTAGATCGTCTCTCCATTAATTTCACCCAGTTTTATTATTTCTTGCTTTAATTTAGTTAATCACAAAATCACTCAACAATTTTCTTTTTCTAAATTAAATTAGAAATTAATCAAAATTAACGTAATTTAGTCAAATTGTCTCCACAAATCGACACATGGACTTAGTCACTATTCTTTTGAGTAAGGGTTAATTCCTTATTTTTATAAATATATTTTTGATATAGTACGACATGGTCAAAAAACCCCATTAAATTAGGCCCAGTATACAACTCTTTTTTCCTTTTTCGGTGAACAAAAGTACGCACCCATTTTAGTTAATTATTATTACCTCAGCCCCTTTTTAAGTAGTATCTACTTCGAAAATGTATATTTTCTTGAATGAAAAAAAAAGAGAGTATTTTCACAGAGTTTTTATTTTATTTTTTGCACCAGATACCGGCCGGCCATTTTTCCGGACACCGGCTGGTACAATTTTCTTTCCTTTTTTAAAAACATTAAATCGTTAATTCTGGTATAGTTGGGGTTGTTTTTAAGTCTGGTATGCTAGTATTTTGTTATGTTGATGTCTTCAAGTAGGACTGTAAACAAATCGAGCCGTTTGTGAGCCCGACTCGGTTCAGCTCGGTGATAACTCAACTTGGCTTGACTCGGTGATAACTCAACTTGGCTTGACTCGAAGGGTAAATAAACAAGCTCGAGCTTGATTATATGGCTCGTTTGACAAACTAGCCGAGCTTGAGGACATGGAGTCTCGGCTCGAACTAGCTCCCGAGCCGAGTATATATATGTATATGTATATGTATATGTTAGGGTTTTCCTTTCTAAGTTGTTTTGTTTCCACTTTCCAGTATCAGAAAAGAGAGAGAGCCAGAGGGAGGTGATATTACCCCAAAGCCGCCGTCTCAATCTTAAGCCGTTGCCCACCCCAAAGCCGCCGGCGCCGATCTCCAGTCGCAGTCTCCGGCAACCTTCCATCATCGTTCGCACTTCCTAAACCTCGTTTTCTACAGATCTGAGTTCTTGAGTGACCTCGTTTCAACAGATTGAGCTCATGCTTTTGATTTTCGTTTTCAATAGATGTGAGTTATTGATTTAGGTTCGATTGGGTATTGTATTTGCTTTGGTATGTGAGTTAATCAACGGTTGTTTTGGGTATCAAATTGATTGGGTATAAAATTTGCTGAGTTTTGGCTATTGAGTTGACTCGGTTTGAGAGTAAACTAGGTTTGTGCCTATAGTTAAAGTCTGTATATTTTTTCCCCATTTTTTTTTTTTGACAGGAATTCGTTTTCAATTTCTAAGCCTTTTGACGAATTCGAGCTCGAGCCTGAGCCGAGCTGGCTCGTTAATTAAAGATAAAGTTTTATTGAGTCGAGCTCGAGCTTTGTTCATACTTGGCGAGCCGAGCTCGAGCCTAGTTTTCTAAGCTCGATTCGAGCTCGAGCCATACCATTTTTTTACTGAGCCGAGATTGAAAATGCCAATGCTTGGCTCGACTCGGCTCGTATACACCCCTATCTTCAATTCTCTCTAGAGAATTTATATATATTCTTGTATTTTGGCATGCTTTGTCATGTTATGGAAACTTATTATTTTGCATGCTGGAATGAATGTTATTTTTTTATACGAAGTATTGGAATGGTTGCATTTCCGGATATGACCATATGCACTGTCTATGCAAAGTTATGGTACTTAATTTTTTATGTCAATTTTTTTTTTATTGAAATGTATAGTTTTAGAGAATTATATCGTAGTTTGTTGCGATCAATTTGAAACGGTACGCCGAAACGTTCCATCCCATAAAAAAAAAATGGGATGCTCGTGGGTCTGGCCCATTGGTTGAGGTATAGGTAGCCTTGAATTTATTGCTTTCCAACTGAAGCCTAATATTAGGCTCACAGCATATGCTTTTTGTTCGATATTTTTGGGTATTCTTTAATATGCCAGTCTGCCAATCAAACAAAAAGGTTATGCAAGTATTTTATGTTTCTGTCAATGATTGAGAAAAACGGGCAAAACAAAACTGCGACACAACACCAGCTAATGCTCTATATATGGACAAAGTTAACTGCGACACAACACCTGCTAATTAGTGCATGATACGTTCATGCATGTGCTACTAACAATTTATAGATGTTTTCTTTTTTTTTGGTAATGCTATATATATAGGGAGTATGGACAAAACTCAGTAGAGTAAATCTATAGTGGGTAGCCTCTATGGAATTGGAGATCGCAAAGTGCTCTATAGGTTTGTAGTGCGGCATTCGACTCGTTGATTGCATAATCAATGGTCTTGATTTCATCTCAGCAATTGCATGAGCCAAGCCGTCTATTATTGAAATGAAATCCGAGCCATTGATTACTAAGATCAATGGTTCAGATGCTGCACTACATGATCCCCGGATCCAGCTTCCATAAGTTGTTTTGAGTTTAAAATGTTTAATAGTGAAAAAAAAAGTTTATATTGTTTATCTTTTATATATAGACATTCATCTACGAGAAACAAGTTTTAGCCATATGATTGTACAAGAGAGTAAGGGTTTGGATTTGCGCTGGACTACTCACCACATAACAATCAGACTTATGCATGTCCAAACACATTCAATTAACAAATAGGCTCTGTTTTACATTCCCAAGCCCGGCTTATACAAATTATAGAAATATTCTTCGATACCAATATAAACTATAATGAACATTATCATTTAATTTTTCCCCGGGCCGAGTGAGGCAGGGCTTGATTCTGAGTGATGTTCTCAAACCCATTCCTAGGAGCATAAATATATGTCACAAACCCTTAGAAAAATGGGCTAGGTTTGGGTAAGCTGGGCGGACTAGTGGGTTGATGTCCACCTTCATAAGATAGTGACTAAATATTTTATATAATAATATAATACTCCACTTTAACTGATTTACGCGATACAAAGCTGAGCCCTAGTATGAAAATCCATGTGACTAAATATTTTGTAGGCCTTGTTTGTTATCACTTATATTGATTATTATTAAACATTTAGACTTGGAAATGTACGTATTTGCCTATTTGGTGCCACTTTTTGTAAGTCAAAATTAAAGTAGACTGTTTGTTATATAAAATGTAGAACAACTTATTGTCACATAATTTCCACATTAATATTTATCCTTCTATAGAAACGGATTAAGTGTTCTCGCTCTCTCTCTTTTTTTATTTTACAACTTTAAATAAATTAAAAAGCAACGAGCTCAAAATAACCTCATTTTTTTTTATTGGCAAACTAAGTTGGAAATGCTAATGAAGTAAGTATTCAATTTTTTTAAGCAAATAAATAAGATAATTTACGATGTGTAGCAAACAGAGTAGCGATCTTATAAGTTGGTGAAAGCTTACGAGGCGATGGGAGAATCTTCAACCAACGGATTGACAAAATATTTGTTAAACTTTTGAGTAATACTCACTTTTCTTTTCTTCTCTGTCACATAAGTTGAAGTTACCATACTGACCTCCTATAAACAGGAATATTGTATGAATACAAACATAAGCATTTTTATTTGGTAACACAGTTCAAAAGATAAAATATGATATCTACAGAGAAATAAGAGAAATACACTGTGTTCACTTTACATTTCCTAGAAATTTTTTAAAAAGATTCTTTCCACATCTCTCATCTCTCCAATCATTAATCATATTTCTCTTTCCACTCATATCCCTCTCTCTAATCATTATTCTCATTTCTCTTTCTATCTCTCTCTAATTATTGCACATCTCTCTAATTATTACTTTTTCCAAAAACTCATTCAAACACTATCTCAAAAATATTTTTAAAAAAATTCTTCTCAAAACTCTCAACCAAACAAAGCCATATGTGTAAAAATCACAATTCCTTTCTCATGTCTATTTTTTCACAATTATATCTCATCCGTGACTCCCACAATCTTAATCTGTCGTTGACTGTGCTCTCTGACCTCAGATTGAATAGACTTTGTATGAGTATATAGGTAGCAAGTCAATTATAGAGATATACATAATGGACGGTTGCATTGTACTCATACAATGTTTTGCCGGCCCGAAAAAATGAAAAATTTTAAATAATGTATTTTTCTAAGAGAACACATTTGTGGACGGTCAACCTCCACGCGCCAGTTGATTTGATTTGAAAATAGAGTCGCCACCCGGGTTTTTGGAAAATGGTTTGGGACCCGAGAAACCAATTTGAAGGTGATTGAGAAAATGATTTGGAAAACAACTTGAAAACCAGAGATTCGTTTTGGATCCGGGAGTCAGGTTACGAACGGGGAAGGGTTTTAATGCACCCTGTTCGCCCGATTAAAAATCGGTCTTTACTAAAAATTTGTGGAATTTTTAGAAAATATTTTGATGCCAAACTTTATTCAAATAAGCAATTAAATCATGAAAAATAAATAATTTAAATATTGAAATAAACAACAATTGATATGAGCAATCAAGTAACAATAACTAATTAAAAGGAAAAATCATGTTCTCAAACTGTTTATAAAGGAAACTGATTTAAAATTCAAATTTGAAAAAGTGTGTCATGCGGCACACAAAGTGTACCGTGCGGCACACAAAGTGTACCATGCGGTACAGAAAGTGTGCCGTGCGGCACTTTTGGCTAGATTTTCAAAAGTGTACCGTACAGCACTCCAACTGTGCCGTGCGACACATGGGGAGTGCCGTGCGACACTTTTTCCTTCGCAAACAGTTCAAACTTTGGTTTTTCGACATGATTGAATAGAGGCACATACAAGGTATGAAATATGATTGAAAATGGACTACTTTGAATGAGAAAACAGTATGTTCAAACGAGGAATGTTCCTCCTCATTGAATCGCTTTCATTTATGGGCGATGTTTTCACCGTAAAGGCATTGTAGGGAGGTATGAAATTGAACTGATCTTTGATGTAATTTGGGCATACCAAATCTTTGAAGTGATATAGAAGACCACTCCACACTTGGTACCCTCCCCTCAAGGTACCAAAGCTATGAACTTTGGCGAAAGCGGAATCATTACTAGCCGGTTGAAAACTCTCGGAATGAAACGCCTCTTGGACCTTTGATTGCGGCTTGGGCCTCCTTTGGACTCTAACTCCAATCTGGTATGATAGCAAAGATGGTTGATGGCTAGAACTTGTGCAAATTTGGAATGACTACCACACGGGTTTGGAGCCGAAAGCAGAGGGTTGGGTTTTTGATTGAATTTGCTTTGGAGATGATTATAGGATTGATTTATGGAGGTTATGGATAGCAATGGAGGTGATTTGCAGTAGATATGGTGTTTTGACAAGGGGTTTAGAGGTAAGGTTTCATGGTTTCCTCTTCAATTTTTCCCATTTTTTTTTCAATCCTCCTCCTCATCCGAAACCGGCCGGATTATATATGGGAGCGGTGAACTTGGCTTTCACGTAATCTTGGCGTTCACTCCAAAATACCATCATGGCTATCTGTAGCTTCTTCTGCCTGCACGAAACTGTTAGAGCAAAGGGACGCCATGGTCAACATTTTTTCAAGCATGGGAACTTGCAAAAATTTGGTGACAAGTGGCGGTGCAGACGGCACGATACACAAACCGCGGTCGATGCGGCACAACTTATCTTGTCTTGGCGCACAACCGCCACGAAATTCAAAGAAGCTGGCCAGACGAGATTCTCATTTTGCCGCGGCGTTGAGAGATGAGTATCGATGGTAATCGCTTGTTGATTGAGTTGACTTGGAGAATTTCAATCTGAGAGTTCCTCTGGGCGTTTCCTTTCATCATTGGGGATTAAAATGTACGCGAACATTTCATTTTGGGGTGTCTACAACATTAATATTTGCGAACATGACAAATATTTTCTGACGACATAGATTTTTTATTTATCAAAATATGGGAAACATAAATTAAAGGGAAAGAATTGGTACTTAGAGCAATGAATATCGAACCCGCTCCCCTTCACTCCGCTTAATAAGATCGAGACTCTAGTCTTTGGCTAGATTTTTTCGTTTTAGGCAATAGAAAAATATAAGTGTAAAAGAGTAAAATTACCACGGATGCGTGGCACTTGAGAAAATGAGACACGTGGAGAAAATTGTCGAATTTCAATTTGGAAATCAAAAGAACAAAATGTGTTCTAAGGCATGGGACTCATCCCCGAAATAGAAGCCAATGAAAAGAAATATTTCTAAGACATAAAACTCAACCCCAGGACCAGTTGGGGGAATGAACCTGCGGGGGAGCTCGGAGCCGTGAGGGGTGTTGACCCGCTGGCCTGGGGGTGACCGTGGGAGTTATCCGCTGGAGGGGTAACCCACAGGGAGGATGACCCCGCGGGGGAGGTCGGACCTGCTGGCCTAAGGGTCACCGCTCGGAGGAAAGGACCCACACATGGGGTCTCGACCCATTGGCCCAACACTTATTTTCATAAAGCAAAGTTAAGTTAAGATTTTTCTTTACTTTAATTATTTATGAAAATAAGGAAGCATCCCCCTTGGAAACGATGTCATTACTAGAATTTTAAAATTCCAATCATATCAAAATCTCATCTCCCCACTTTTAGTTCAAAGGCAAAAAACGACATGTTTTTTTCTGAAGAAAAGGGCCAAAAGCCAACCTTTGCATACTTGAAAAGATCATCCAATTATACCATTGTGCTTAGAAAAATCCAATCAATAAATACTGAGACTTTTTATCGGTCAAATCGAAACCTTTTGAAAAATGTTACTTTTCCATACTTTGACAAATTTTTGAGTGGCAAACAGGGCTGCCTTGATCAAGAGGTGACCTGATGACGATGCAACCTACATCATTCGAATGATGATGATGGCATCGATTATGATTCCTCAAGATTTTGGGACACGATGATAGGCGCGTGAAATCCATGCATTTAAGTGCCTAAGTAGGGTAGAGTTAGCGCGTTAGTTGTGCTTTTAATCCTCATTTTCCATTTTATGCGTGCATGTGGTTGGATTTGGTGTTTGTGCTGAATTTGCAGGAAATTGAGGTGTTTGGCGCTAATCGAAGTTGTTGGAAGGGCATGCACGAGGATCGAGAGTGAGCAAGGCTGAGGAGGCTAAGTGTTGAAGTTGATTTCACATGGAAGTGATCGTAACCCATCACGAGCGCTACAAGAATTTGATGGAGCCCTCAAAAGTGGCACAACAAAAGTCAAAAAGTGAACAGAAGGTCCACGAGCGCTACACCAAAAGTGGTCTAGCGCTACCGAGCACACATGGGTCAACGATCAATAGGAGGGGTCTACGGTCAAGGCGCGTCTAACTGATTTGGGGTTTAGCGCTACCGAGAGCTTAATTTGGCTACGCAACTATGGCGTTTTGGCCGCGTTGAGTGAATTTCGTTTTATTTTCGGTTTTTAATTATAGTTAACGGAGGATTTCATATATATACTCGTTTCTTAACTCGAATTAGGGTTTCACACATTGAACTAGGTTTTTATTCTCTAAAGTTTGGCTACAGTTTTCAATTCAATTCAACATTCAAGTTTGCTTCAGAATCTTCAGATTTCCAGCTGTTGGATTGGTGTTTTTGCGTGATATTCAAGTTCGTTTTTCTCTCAATCATTGGTATTGTTTTCTACTTTTATTTTCAGTCTTCGAGCATGTCTAGATCTAGGGTTAATAGTACTATTGTTATGATCTTTGGAATAATGAGCGAGTAGTCGTATAGAGTGCAGCTGTGGGGCAAAGGCGCTTCGTAGCTAGACTAATCAATGTTCTACCTCGGGACCGAATTAGCTTGATTTTTGAGCAATTTTAGGAGATGAAAACTCTCCTAACAAACAAAAGCCAGGCATTGCCGGAATTTGAATGCGCACGGAATCTGGTGACAAGTGGTGTGTATTTGTTAGGGATCTTTTCTCTTATTCTAAAATCAGTAAAATAAATAATTATGGCCTGAGTAAACATTGGTTAGGCTAGTCGCGGCTGCTTGGTTCTCTCGGCTGTACTCTTCCTTTTAATCCATATTTAGTTAAATTAGTTCGGTAACTTAGTTAATTATTCTCATCGAACAAGGGGTGGCTACCTAAGAGCCAGGTTAAACTAAAATTCCACACTTTTGAGTCAAAAACCGTTTGTCGTCTCTGTGGTTCAACTCCGGTACTTCCGGATATTGTGCTACGCCGGTCGAGAGTCCTACGCTTGGGACCTGTCTTTATTTTTACTCACTCGGTTGGTCAAGCATTATTGGCGCCGTTGCCGGGGACGGCAACGAGTGTTCAAAGGTGTAAGGTAGTACTTTATTTTTGTCTTTTAGTTGAGTCACCATAGGTAGAGGTAAGAAGGGTTCTCCTAAACAGGACCCTCTTTATTATTGTGACCCTACGCACGGTTAGTTCGAAAAGAACTGGGGTTGAGTCATCGTTTGCCTCCTAGTTTTTCATCTTCTAGCTCAGAGTAAGACTTAGCTGAACTTTAGTCAAAACCTATTCCCATTAGTGGTCTTTATATAGAATTACCTTTTGAGTCAGTTAGCGTCAGTAATCCACTTTTCCAGTCAGAGTCAGAGATGGGTGAGATAGCAGACCAGCGAGTAGCTCAACAGCCGTCCTTGAGGCAACGCCTTCATCCCGAGAGGACCACTCCTCTTGGACCCATTGTGTTCCCTTGAGAGACACAAGAGGTACGCAATGCCTTTATAGTTAAACCTGGTGTCCTTAATAGCCTCCCTAATTTTTATGGGAGGGAGTGCGATGACCCGTACGAGCATGTGCGGACATTCGAGGGATTGGTGCGCAACCTTGTGTCCAATACCCAATATGAGAATGCATGTCTCAAGCTGTTTGAGGCAACATTGAAGGATGGCGCACTCATGTGGTTTCAAATGTAGAAGTCTTAATCCTTCACTACCTGGGCGCAAGTGCGTGACGGCTTTTATAGAAAATACTTTTCTGAGGCTAAGACTAAGAGTTTTAGGCATCAAATCCAAGGCTTTAGACAGGAGAGGGGTGAGTCATTTCTCAAATCCTGGGAGCGTTTCAAGGAGTTGGTCCTAAAATTACCTCATCATGGCTTTGACAGAATTCAGTTAGTCGAATTCTTTCATTTGGGTCTCAACGCAGAGACAGTCTAGCACATAGAATATTCGTGCAAAAGGGAAGATTTCTTGTCTAAGACAGCAGATGAGGGGTGGAATTTCTTAGATGACCTAGCTGATAGGCAGAGGGTGTTAGAACCATCCGATTTTGAGCGAACTGGACCCTTTGGGTCCAATGTTGTCCCCGTCACCATTTGTGACCAGCGACTCCAGGCTCAAGTAGAAAAGATGACGTAGAAATTAGAAGAACTAGAGGTGAGACGGGTTCATCCAGTCAATGAGGTAGGTGTTGAAGAAGTTTGTGTGTGGTGTGAATGTAAAAGGCACACTGCGGCCACCTGCCCTGAATTTAGTGCCGCCAAGGGTGCGAGTTAGTTTAATCAGGAGGAGGTTAATGCAGTTAGGACTTGGGATCCTTATTCTAACACATATAATCCAGGATGGACCAGGATGGAGGGATCACCCTAATTTTGGGTGGTTGGATCCCAAACCCATATGTGGAGGTCAAGCTCAACCCTTTGTGCTACCTCCGCCGCAGTAGTTTCAACAGTCCCAATCATTCAGGCCCCCATAGGGCCAAGTCATTCCATTCCACTACCAACAACAGCCTAGTAAGGAGCAGGTCCATCCACTCGTGGTCCACCCCTTGGTAATTCACAGATAACGTCAATAATTTAAAGGATAATGTCAATTCCCCGATGCAGTCACAGATAACATTTCAGACTAAAATGAGAAAACAAATAGGAGCCCTTACAACCCAAATGTCACAACTCACTGCGGTTATTTGTCAACTGCAGTAGGAGAAGGGTAGGTTTCCAACCCAGGGTAGTACAGCGGGTGCCCATTATTTGGGAAATTCTTCTGGTCCTAATGTTCAGAGTCCGAATCAGGAGGAGGCTAAGTTGGTCACCATTCTCAGGAATGGGAAGGAGATCAACAAGTGCATCCCGCCAAAGCAGAAACGAGACCCACCCCCAGAGCCGATTGATGCACCGAGAGCAACTCCTGAGAGTGTTGATGTCCCTAGGAAGGACGTAAGGGATTATGAGGAGTCACCAGAGGTGGTGGTGCCTGCTGTTGTAGCCTCCACGACTCCAACGCCGCCAGCGATGCCATTAGCTCCATTTCCCCAAAGGTTGGCGGTGAAACCTAAGAAGAGTATGAACCTCAAAATGTTAGAACTGTTTAAGAGGGTGCAATTCCGTATCACTTTGATGGAAGCGATTGAGTCTTTTCCCCAGTGTGTGAAGGTTCTGAAGGACCTTTGCACGACAAAGCACAAGAATCAGAACAATATGATTCGGACATAGCAAGTGAGCTCTATTATTTAGACTAAGATTCCTGCCAAGTGCAAGGATCTAGGGTGTCCCACCATACCCATAGCTATCGCAGGTCAGATATTTGATAAAACATTGTTGGACTTGGGGGCGAGTGTTAATTTGCTCTTTTATTCCGCATTTTTGAGGCTGGGCCTTAGTGATCTTAGAGAGAATCTTGTCACGCTACAGTTGGCAGACCGGAGTGTTAGAGTGCCAAAGGAAGTGGTGGAAGATGTGTTGATTCAGGTAGGTGAGTTCCAATTTCCTGCTGATTTCATTGTCTTAGATATTAGTCCAGGTCCCGAGGTCTTGGAAAAGACTCCCATCATTCTAGGTCATCCTTTCTTGGCCACCTCCAATGCTGTCATGAACTGTAAAACTGGCAAGGTCCAGTTATCTGTTTGCGAGGAGAGAATGGATGTGGATGTCTATAGTGTTAGTACTCTGGGTGAGAAGTTAGAAGAGTTGTGTTTGATAGACACCCTCATTCAGGAGTACATCGATATAGTCTTTGTATAAGGATCCTCTGGAGGTTGCTCTTACCACTAAGGAGGTATCATTCTTAGATTCGACAAAGGTAGGAAATTTTTGAGATATGTTAGCGGTCGAGGATGTGTGCGAGGATTTGTGTGGGGTCGCTCATGACCTAATGTTCGAGCCTCTAGGCAACCCTCCGCCCAAGGTTCTTCCGTCATTGGTTCAGTTGCCAAAACCAGAGTTAAAGCCTTTCCTGGACACGCTCAAGTACGCCTTTTTGAAGGGCAATGATACTTATCCGGTTGTGATTTCCTCAACCCTTGAAGAGGATCAAGAGAGGAAGCTGCTTGACCTACTAAGAGAGCATATAGGCGCACTTGGTTGGACCATAGCTGATTTGCATGGTATAAGCCCAACGGTGTGTACACACTGAATGATTCTGGAGGATAGTGTGAGACCTTCTAGGCAGCCTCAGAGGCGCTTGAACCCCAACATGAAGGAGGTGGTTCGAGCTGAGGTTCTTAAGCTTTTAGATACGGGTATTATATATCCAATTACCCATAGTGAGTGGGTAAGTCCAATTCAGGTAGTGCCTAAGAGCATCCACAATGGTCTAACCAAAATTGGATAATCAAAAGTTGCCACATAAGCTTTTGGTTATCCATTTAGAGGTTGCTAAAGTTAGCAATGTCAAGTTTCACATTAGTGTTTTTTGTCCATAACCAAAAATAATGGACACCCTCCATCACTTATTCAAATGATAAACAAAACTTGCCACATTACTTTTTCAAACTACAAAAAATAGTTTTGAAATTTTTTTTAAAAAATATTTTGAATTTTCTTTAAGTACAAAACGGTTTAAAAAAAACAGTTTTTAAAAATAAATTTTGAAAAAAAACATTTTTTAAAAATAAACTTCTGAAAAAAACAGTTTTTAAAATGAACTTTTGAAAAAAAAACAGTTTTTTTTAAAAGAACTTTTGAAAAAAACAGTTTTTAATAGGAATTTTTGAAAAAAAAAACAGTTTTATAAAATGAACTTTTGAAAAAAACAGTTTTTTAAAATAAACTTTTGAAAAAAATCAGTTTTTTAAAATTAAACTTTTGAAAAAGAAAAAAAAAATTTAAATTAAACTTTTGAAAACATTGTTAAGAGAGGAGAGAGAAGGTTTTTGTCATTTTGTGTAATGGTGAGTGTACTTGATTGGGTAGATGTGGGGTCCATTAAATTTGGTTATTGGCAAAAGGTTGCTAGTTTTGGTTATCCAAGTGACAAAATTTGGTTAGTTGCTAAGAGGTTGCTAAGTTTGGTTATTCCAATGTGAACACTTTTTAAAACAAACATTGCTAACTTTAGCAACTTTTGGGTTTTGGTTATGCCAATGTGGATGCTCTAATAAGGTTGGGGTGACAGTGGTTACCAATGAGCAAGGTGAGTTAGTGCCGAATCGGATTCCTACAGGATGAAGAGTATGCATAGATTATCGAAAGCTCAATGTGAGCACCCGAAAAAACCATTTCCCTCTCCCTTTCATTGATCAAATTATGGAGAGTGTGGCTGGTCGGGCTTTTTATTGTTTCTTGGATGGGTATTCGAGATAAAATCAGATAGAGGTCACGTTAGAGGACCAGGAAAAGACCACTTTCACGTGTCTGTATGGTACATATGCCTACCGTCTCATGTCCTTTAGGTTGTGCAATGCACCTGGTACCTTTTCCAGGTGTATGATGGGAGTTTTTAACGACATGGTTGAGAGGATTGTAGAGGTCTTTATGGATAATTTTTCGGTCTTCGAGGACTCATTTGATGGGTGCCTCGAGAATTTAGGCAAGGTATTGCAGAGATGTGAAGAGAAGCACTTAGTGTTGAATTGGGAAAAATGACATTTTATGGTGATCCAAGGGATTGTGTTAGGACACATTGTGTTCTCCAAGGGTATTGAGGTGGACATGGCTAAGATAGACTTGATTCGTAATCATCCTACTCCTAAGTCTGTCAAAGATGTGCGTTCATTCCTTGGTCACGCTGGTTTCTACCGGTGGTTCATTAAAGATTTCAGTGCTATCTCCCATCCTTTGTGTCAGTTGTTGGCAAAGGACGCATCCTTTGTGTGGTCTGATGCATGTGAGGAGACATTTCTAAAGTTGAAACGAAGTCTCAATACTCCGCCTATTGTGCAATCTTCTAATTGGAGTCTTCCCTTTGAGTTGATGTGTAATGCTTCTGACTATGCAGTCGGAGCTGTTTTAGGACAAAAGAGAGGGAAAGACCTATTTGTGATTTACTATGCGAGCAAAACGCTCAATAAGGCACAAATGAATTATACCACTACTGAGAAAGAGTTGATGGCGGTGGTGTTTGCCTTAGATAAGTTTCGATCCTATCTGGTGGGCTCGCAGATCACGGTGTTTACCGATCATGCGGCCCTGAAATACTTGTTGATTAATTTTAAAAGATGCATTAATTTTTGTCTTTGAAAATGAAAAAGAAAAACGAAACAACTTTTGTCTCACTCTTTTTAAACATTCTCACATGAATGCAAGTGTGAAACAGACTTTTGATTTTTCAAAAGTTGTTGAATGATTAATACGTTTGACTAGGCAATAACATTTTTCACATGCCATTAATCACAAATTTAAACTTATGGTGCTTGCATAGTAAATCACAAATTTACTAAAAAAAATGAGCGTACCCAGTGCATGAAGCTCCCACATATGTGAGGTATAGGGAAGGGTTGATGTACGCAGCCTTACCCCTGCAAGCAGAAAGGCTGTTTTCGAGACTCGAACCTGCGACCTTCAAGCCACAATGGGGCAATTTTACTGCTGCGCCAGGTCTACCTTTTTTTTTTTTTTTTTGCTATGCATATAACAAATCAAATCACAGATAAGTTTCGATGGTATATGCCCTTGTTCCACTCACTTTGGCAAATTTGCCTTTTTGATTTTTTTTTTTATAACCTTTTTAGATTGATGTATGTGAGGAGAATGATTTGTATCGTGAAATTTTAAAAGTATAAAAAAAAAAGTGAAAAAAACCTCTTACTAGAACGAGGCCTAAGAAAGATTTTGTATGTGAGAGGATAACCAAAATCCAGAAAACTTATCTAGAGGCGATTTTGAAATTCTGCATTTTCCAGTTTTAATGTAGAGTAAAACTTTTCATAAATCCTTGGTAAAAAAAAAAAATTTCATAAATCAACTCCCAAACAGCTCAAGTTCGAAAATGCAAAATGGATTAATGGGCGGGCCAAACAGACTCTAACTGGACTGAGAGTTTTCCCTATTAACTAAATGATATTTTTGATATTTAGTTTAAAAAATTCCCACCATTTTAGGCAAGTCATATCTGTTAGGCTTTGTTTATTTCGACGTAAAATATTTTTGTCAAAAATGTTTTTCTCCATTTCAGATGTTTGGTTGGATATAAATCAGGTAATCAACTTTCAAAGCAAAATGTTTTATCCCATTCAGCGCAAAATGTTTCTCTCAAAGTCCCCTATAAGCAGGGGCGGAGCCAGAATTTTTGACAAAGGGGGTCAAAATTTGAACTCTTAATAAGTTTGGGTAAAAAAGGAGGTGTGAAGTAACTCGGGTCTTGACCCACGCGCTCTATTTTACCCGGTTCTTAACCTGCAAGCTCCCTTCTTTTGTTCCATCCAATGGCCTAAAATGGAAGTTCAGATTTTACAAAAAAATACAAGAGTCCTGACCTGATCCTTATTGTGTGTGTGTGTATAGTCATGTATATGAGATTGACATTTCTTGGAATTTAACTAATTCAAACTTTTGCTCTTAAAAATATTTTTTAAGCGTCAACCAAACACCAGAAAACAAAAAGAAACAAAAATAGTTTCCGTAAAATCATTTTACGTGGAAAACAATTTTTATTGTAAAACATTTTAAATCAAAACAAACGGAGCCTAAATGTACTAAATGCTATTTTTAGTAAAATTGAGTTGTCATTTGTTAATAGGTTGAAGTAAAAAAAATACAGCGTGAACTAATCTTGAATTTTTTTAAATCTTGAACTAATCTGTATGTGCAACCGTGAAAGCTCAACCCCCATGATAAACGTTTAATGAGTTTTAAATGTATAACCATACTGTTCACACACAAAAAATATCAATCTAACCATAATATTCCTTAAAGTCAAACTTGTAATTGACGTCCTGTTTAGCAGTCGTAGGCCTTGGCCAGCTCATCAATTATTGTCCAAGAATTTTTTTTTATATCTTGCAAAAGAAAGCCAAAGTAGACTTAAAAAGTTAAGGTTGACATTGTAAATTTCTATCGGAAGACTTAAAAAGTTCTTATGGTTTATTTCATGCTAAGACACACAATGCGTGAGCGGATGTGAATGTGGGAGCGCGAGTGCGAACGTAAAAGCGTTTTCTAAAAAACCTCAAAAACAATTAAAATCTATAAGTACAAGATTTGAGAGTGCAAACGAAACCTATTTTAAAAGATTATGCGACTAAAAATCCATGTTTGCAAGTGCGCCTATGAACCGCACAAAGATTATTCAGTGCTTCTGTAGCAATTCTTTTCATCACACGGTAATGTGTGATTCTGCATTGACATAATTATCGGAAATCCTAAGGGAACCTATAAGAATTGTACCAAATGGGTACAAACAGGGTTGTAATCTGAATGATAAATAGATATATTGGATCAACTAGTTGAACGTATTTTTTAAAAACTGATTTATCATAGGGCCACTTGAAAAAATATTTTAAAATTATTGAATGGTTCGGATCATTTACGTGATAAGTGGGCCCTGTGGCCTGTCTGTACCCCATCGGTACAATTCCTATCGGTACCTATGGTGGGGTGCATTCTTGGAGCCCTTAGATCACTGGATAAGTTTTCTAAGCGAAAAACGTCTTATTTACTATCTACTTATGAATTGTGAGTGTTGTTCGAGTGATTTCAGTCGTTAAAAGTATTTTTAATGAATTAGATTTGTTGAAAGAATGTTAAGAGTAGGATACTTTTGACGCCTATAATTATACAAAAGAGACTTCTCAGCAACCGGATCCTTTTTAAATTCACAATAATTTGAGAAATACAGCGACAACACAACCAACCATAAGTATAGTTTTATATTTTCTGACAATAATGGGAGAAATATATACAGCGGACAACATAACAAAAAAGAGCGTTAACGACGCGACAACACCATCAAAATCCAGACAATATTTTTGACTTTCTTAAATTATGTGCCTAGGAATAAAGAAAAACAAATCTTTACGATCTTTTTGGTAAGCTTTTTCA
Source organism: Vaccinium macrocarpon (assembly GCA_022606695.1). Taxonomy (NCBI): domain Eukaryota; kingdom Viridiplantae; phylum Streptophyta; class Magnoliopsida; order Ericales; family Ericaceae; genus Vaccinium; species Vaccinium macrocarpon. The sequence continues at coordinate 25,918,044 of CM040181.1, read as the reverse complement.
TTGTCTAATCTGTGGGGAAGAATTCGACCAGCCCATGCCCCCCTGGGCCTACGATGGGGTCCACTTTTCATACCAGTGTTCATATTTTTATGAGGGTATTTGGAATAAATTACTTGTTCATAAAATTAGTTGGTGTTTTTGATATATCACGAATAATATTCATCTTTGCGAAAGCATGAGCGATGTAGAAAAAAATTTCAAACAAGACAAGCAAAATCTTTGAACTGTCTTTCGGTGAACTTGTTATGATTATTCGAGCGTAATATTTTTACTTTTTTAATTTCCATCGTCAGACGAATAATAATCTCAAAATTTGCCGTGAAACTACCAAAAGAAAAAAAATAAGACAAAAAGAGTAAAATATTTTTCTTAATTTAGGTCAAATACATCCTACAAGTAATTTTTTTTAAAAAATATTACTCCAAGAATTGTTAATTTTTTCAACAAAATATGTTATTTAATGGCATGCGACATAAAATTAAAAAATAAACAGTTTAGATGATCAAGTCGATCCTGTGATGGGCCCAAAGTAGTATTTCAGGCCCGTCAAATACCGTAATTAACGTGGAGTCCCCTGATTAATGTAATCTGATGGTGAAAGGATTGGGATACCGCGGGGCCACTGATTAATCTCTCCAAAATCTAAACCAGACGCGTCTAATTTTTCACTACATGGGAGAAGAGCGTTGTTCCTTTGGGATTTAGGAAGGCCAATTGGTATGTGGGATTCACTTACGGGTCTCATACAAATGATCTGAGTTGTTTATTAGTTTCGAAAGAATTTTTCCGTGACCTTTGCAAAAATTTAACTCGATCGGATAGCTATAAGTGTTTGATCCAATCTTTCAATTTTTGTTCAAAATTCATTCAGAGTTTAGGTTCTTGGATTCCAATGAAAAATTGGAGGATTAGATCGAACACTTATAGTTAACCAATTGAGCTAGATTTTTTCATAGAAAACTATAAAAAATTATTTTAGAATTAATGAAGGGCTCGGATCATTGGTATCAAATCAGAAAGTGGTTCTCACACACCAAGTTGTGCACGATCTGTGCAGAGATGGTCTGTGCTTGTAGAATTTCTGATATACTAGTAGTATATAAATTAAAATTCATTTGGGTTGAAACCGTTTTCAAGAGAAACGGAGCAAGACCGGAAGCAGTTCTTCTCCAGGCCTCAGTGTTCTCCAGCTTTGATTTTTGTGGAGGCACTCCGAGCCCACACAATGATCGGAGCAGTTCACATTGTAGCTCTAGTCAAGTTCTTAGACACCCCAAAAATCATACAGATCGGATACCAATCAATGCATCATCTGTACACATTAATGTTGAAAAAATATATTAATTTGTTGTTTTTCATACCGATTCCAACCCATTTGTGTTATTTTTCAATATAAATGTGTGACGATGAGGCATTAAACTGTATCTGATCAACATGATTTTTTTGTGTGGTTGAAGCTCTTGATGGGAACTACAATATGGACGGTTTTGGTCCTTGTTTTGGGCTAGCAATGGAACCACAAAAATCAAAACTGGAGAACACTAGAGAGAGGGAGGAGTGGCTTCCGCGAATTAATGATCATTGATTGATGATTGATGAGCTATACTCATTGGAGTTGGAGAAAGAGATACAAAAATGCTACTTGTACAACCATTTCGGCTCCAACCATTTACAATCCTCTCACATATACGTGGGACCTACACTCATAATTGTGTGTGGGCTCCACTTATATATGAGTGAGTTGTAAATGGTTGGAGCCGAAATGGTTGTACATGTAGCATGATTCAAAGAGATAATATTGAGAAAAAAAAGGAGAAAATATAAAAAACTCACTCCCAGAACAAAATAATTCTACGGGCACCGATGGAAGGAGCATAGGTCGATGCGGGAGCCCACTTATAGGCCCCACACTAATGCGACGAGTGGTTATGACCATTTGTATTGGAATTAAGTGGCCCCACACGACGATTTGTGCACAATTAGGGGGTGTTCCACTAAGGTGGTTTTTTGAAAAAATTAGTTTTCACGGTTTTTTATGTGATGTATTGTGAGAGAATGACATGTCTCTGTTTTTGGAAAAAATAGTTTATTGTTAGTGGAACACCCCCTTAGTATATCTTGGTCAATTCCCATAGTGCAATTGCATTTAGAAAGCATTCTTGGCCAAAACCTACTCACAATTGTTTTTTATTATAACTTAGATGTTCAGACTAGTTTATGCACATAACTAATTTCAGAAGCTCAAACTACCCAAATTACACGCAATTTGTTTGTCTCTCTTCCAACATAGGAGTATAATTTTTTAGCTAACAACGAAACCAATCTTAATGTCAGTAGTGAAAATGTGTTTTTCCTTTCCGGTTCATTTCCCTACTTGGCTTGATTTAAAGAAAAATTTGAAGTTACTCAATACGCCCATGGTAATGTATCTGAATTTTGGCATAGTTGTAATTGAGAATTACTTATTGATAAATATGCGGGCAAAATTTCAATTTTATACACGAAAATGAAAATGAAGTTGATTAGGGCTGGTTTGAGTGAATTGGGAAAATTAGTTTTTTGGTTTTTTAAATTTTGTCCTTATTCAAAAAAAATTTGCATTTGTTAGTTTTCGGTCAATTTTTTGTGGTTTCTTGGTTTGTTTTTCGGATTATTTTTTGTCTTTATTCACAAAACTTTAAGTTTGGCTAATAATTTTATACTTTTTAGATTCCTCTCGTCGAGACAAGCCAAGAAACCACAAAAAATCGACAAAAAACCAACAAATGGAAAAAAAAAATTGAATAAAGACAAAACCAAAAAATAAAAAAACTAGTTTTTTCAATTCACCCAAACCTACCCAGCGATCTAAGCACATATTTATCGCAAAAATGCACTACAATCTCTATTTTTTATACACGTCTAGAATTACAAATCAAACGATTCGAAAAATGTTTGTGAGCTCGGGATGAAACCCATTTTTAGAAGTCAGGTGGAACGAATAACAAATTAGAACAAGAGGATGAATATATCTCTTTCCAAAGATTATCCCAATCACATTATTATATATATAATACCATAAAGTTTTTGGGTGCGTCATTTTCATTTATCTGTATTTTCCCAAATTTCTAATTATTTCGTTATCAGGACAGCCACAACTTGATACAACTGTATGGGTGAGTCGCCTCACTCGCCTACGCAACTCATATTCTCTTCTTCTTTTTCTTTTGTATCTCCTCCAATAGCATTTTATCAATGGAAAAATCACACAATTTATTAGGATTATTATTATTATTATTATTTTGTGTGGCAAACTTATCTCCTCGTGCACCAGAAGGTTCCCAAAAGTCTTGCCCCAAGACTAATTGAACTGGGTTCTTGTCCGGTTATTCTATTGATTATTGACTAATCAATTTCATTTTTATTTTTTTTTGAATTCGTTTTGAATAGTAAGGATTGGAACCGATCATTTTGTAGAATTCGGTGAGAAAAATATTGATACCAAACATTTGCTCGATTGAACTTTATTTCCTATATGCACAAATCGTATTTGTGCAAGGAAAAAAAATGTACCATAAAAGTTTCAAGCAATATTTGGCTTTCTTTTCTTTTCTTTTTTTTTTCAATTGAATGCGATTTGTTCGTACGACAAATGAAATTGGCATTGTTTGTTTTGGTTTTCAAGAACCGGTTTTCTCAATTATTATTTAATTATTACCCTTATTTTTAAATATTATTTTTATTTTTCTATATATCTCTCTCCAATCATTAATATCTATTTTTAATTATTAACCCTATTTTCCCTCTAATCATTACAAAATTAAAATCCAAACCAAACACAACCTTATTTTCGGTATTGATAATTTTATCGACGAGTTATACAATCGGAACGATTCTGATAATTTCCCAGTCCCTAGACTCTCTGCTAATTTCCCCTTTCAATACAGGGGCAATTTTGGGGACACAATATTAATCCACACACTAATAATTAGAGTCATTCAATATGTTTAAAACATGTTCTTAAGATTATCATTAAAAAATGAACTCATTCGGATATCGGTAGAGGCTTGATCGACTTCATCGATTGATTAAGTTTTTATCCCGTCGAATTTAGGGACAAATTCCAAATCAAACCCGTACCGATATTTGAATGGGGTGAATGTTTTTATGGATAATCTAAAATATATGTTTTAAACAAATTAAACAGTTCCGATCATTTCTGTGACACTCCAAGATGAGTAATTTACAGTTATTGTGTTAAATATTGTGTCTCTGCAATCGCCTTTCAATATATATGTATATAGCTACTTAAAACCGCGAGGTCAGATTACAATTTACAACTCAATCTCACGAGCCAAACACATCTCTCTCTCTCTCTCTCTCTCTCAATAACCAAACACGTCTCCTATAGCAACCAAAAAAAAAAAAAAACATTCTCCCTCTCTCTCTCTCTCTCTCCTCCCCAATTCTCTCTTCTCTCTCTATGATAAAATGTTCCATCGAATTTTCGGCCACCCGTCGGCCGACCACGAAACCCAAAAAAAGCAGCCAAAATCTCCAGACCTCAAATCCACAATAAAATCATTCCTATCCCACCCAATCCATCGGTCAATACTCTTCGTCGTTATCCTCTTCCAAGTATTCCTCCTTTTATACTTTACTCGTACCCCTAATTTCTCTCTATCATCCCAATCCCCTCCTCAACCTCCGCTTGAATCTGTACAACCTCCGCCTCAATTCCAACCCTCAGAATGCGATTCCCGTCGAATTTACGTCTACGACCTCCCCCCAATGTTCAATTACGACCTCCGGAACAATTGCCACCGGTTAGACCCATGGCACGACAAATGCGACAAGTATTTGAACGACGGGTTGGGGCCGGCGGCGAGGGAGCTGGCCGGGATCGTGCCGGAGACTATTCTCCCGGCCTGGTACTGGACCGATCATTATTGGGGGGAGGTGTTGTACCACAACCGGATGTTGAATTACAAGTGCCGAACCCTAGAGCCAGAATCCGCTACGGCGTTCTACATACCCTTTTACGCTGGGCTTTCGGTGGGCCAGTACTTGTTCGGCAATCACTCAACGAGCGAGCGCGATTGGCATTGCGACAGGATGATTGAGTGGGTCCAGCAGCAGAAGTGGTGGAAGAGATCCAACGGCTCCGATCACTTCATCATGCTTGGACGGTTGACGTGGGCTTTTCGACGGTTGAAACAGGATCCCGGTTGGGGGACCTTCTTAATCCACAGGCCGGAGATGAAGGACGTCGTCCGCTTAGCCGTTGAGAGAAACGTGTGGGACCCGATGGAAATCGCTGTGCCTTACCCCACCATATTCCACCCCAGGTCGCAATCGGATATCACCGAGTGGCAGAGATTCGTACGCAGCCAGCGAAGGAACCACCTCTTTGCCTTGGTTGGCGGCGCACGCGTCTCGATCAAGAACGATTTCCGAGGGGTTTTGCAGAACCAGTGCCTCAACGCGTCGGGCGTGTGCCGGCACGTCGACTGCAACCGGGAGAACTGCCTCGACGGGACGACGGCCATCATGGCGGCGTTTCTCGACTCCGATTTCTGTTTCCAGCCTAGAGGGGACGGGTTCACGCGGCGGTCGGTCTTTGACTGCATGCTGGCCGGTTCGATCCCGGTTTTCTTCTGGAGGAAGACGGCTTACTTGCAGTACGAGCGGTTCGTTCCGGATGAACCGGAGAGTTACTCGGTTTTTGTAGACCACAATGACGTGCGAAACGGGACGGATATACGGAGAGTGTTGGAAGGATACGGGAGAGAAGAAGTGGAAAGAATGAGAGAGAAAGTTATAGAAAATATACCGAATTTTTTGTATGCAGAATCGAATCGAGGGTTGAAGGATGGAAGAGATGCCTTTGATATCGCCATTGATGGGGTATTGAGCAAAATGCAAGGATCACATGGAGAAGGGGAGGATAGGGAATTCGATTGATAAAATTAAATGTACCACTACACCATTGTTTAATTTGTACCATATTGTTATGCATTTGTTACCTTTCTTTCTTTCTATACGAATTGGATTTGTTTCTACTTGCTACATTGGAGACTGGAGTATTATTTCTTTTTCATTATTGAGTATTTTTCCAGTTAATTTGGTAATTTAACTTGTTTTTACGAAAGTTACGTAGTTTTCCGTCGTAAGAAACTAGTAATTACACGCGCTTGAAAATGGCGTCGCATTACCTGAGTCTAGTGATATAATCGGTTCGATTCAGTTGGTTTTTTCGCGGACAATAAAGAAATCAGTTTTTAATTATTGGCACTGAAATTGACGGATATTAGCAACACATCGCAGCAAATTGCATTGTATTTAGGCGGTTTGGTTTGATGCGATTTGTCGGTTTGACTTTGTCAACCTAGTTTTCTAAATTTTTTTAGCAATCTAGTTGATTTTAGTAAATGAGTTCATAGTGAATTTTAGTTAATGAGTTCACTAGATGATTAAATCACAGTTGATTTTAGCAAATGAGTTCACCATGTGATTAAATTATGGATATTGTGAGATAATGACATGTCTCAGAGGGCGTGGAAATTCATTAAGAGAGTTTTTTTTTTTTTTTGAAATAACTCCTAAGTAACATTAAATTCAAAACTATCACGCCTTCGCTTTCCAAACCCTTTTTATCAGCAAAATTCAATATCTTCCATACAAATAGTTCCACCATCCTCTCACAACGTTCCAAGCTTTACAATAATAACAAAATCTCATTTGGGTACCCATACCCCACTAACAAAAAAACATAAAGTTGAAAGTACAAAAAAATTACATCTTTCCAACGTCAAAAGAGATAAATGATGAGTTACAAACTCATCTTAAAAAAAAAAGTTTCTATAAGATCATTACACCATCCTTATTTCTATACTTCCAAAATGTCATGTAATGCAAGCATTCTAACTCATGCTCCTTAGCTCGTTCCTGTAAATAAAATGGGTGAATATTCACTTCACCCAATAAAGGTTTCCTTATGCAGATTCTATATGTTCATGAAATGGCAATAATGTGGAAATTGCACAACAAAATTAAAGACATGTAAGTTATGTAGTTTTTGTTATCTGAAATCTCACGTAAGTTATGTAGTTTTCTGTCATATGAAACTAGTAATTGTACGTCCCTATAGACAGCGTCACATTGCTTGAGTCTAGGGATATAAGTGGTTCGGTTCAATTGATTTTTTCGTAGACAATAAACCGAACTGATTGAATTGGTATTAATTATTGGGTACCGAAATCAACCAATGATACCAACAAATCGCACCGAATCGCATTATATTTAGGCAGTTTGGTTTTGTGCAGTTTATCAGTTTGAATTTACATAATTGATCTAATTCATCATTGTAAACAAAACTAGTATCGTCTCTTTAAAACAAACACAAGTGAATGGTAGTAACAAAAAAAACAACCACATTTTGCTACTGGACAAATGTAAATCCGAATCGGCCAGATCCGGCCCATGTATAGACTGGCAAGTAGGGCTGTACAAAAAAACCGGTAAACCGTGAATCCGGTCCGGACCGAACCGATCCGTGCGTTTTGGATTTTAACCGTGGATTAATGGTCCAGACACGGATTGAAAAAATAGTAAACCGTGACTTGCAGTCCGGACACGGATTTCGATTTTGAAACCGTGGATTAACCGATCTGGACCGTGAGATTTTTATTATATATAATTTTTTTAAATATATACACACACACACACACACACATAATTTTACACAAACTTCTAATACACAGACTAGGGGGTAAACTGTGATCTCTTTCAAAACTTAGATGTGCATTTTTATTGATGACCCATTAGTGTGATTCCAACGAAGGCATCTTCTCTAATTAGTTACAGGAGCTCTTTACTTTGATTTCCTATGTTTCAAGTTGATATGTTGGTTTCAAAATAGGAATTAGTTGTTACAAACTTCTGTGTTTGTGAACTTGTGGTGTCCTTAGTATTTATAGAATTTGAATAATGTACTTTGGGATGCTTCTTGATTTATTTTTATCTTGGGATTTATTCTGAAGTAAATAATAATGTCTTTATATAACATGTAATCAGGTGGATAAAAGCTGGAGCGATCCGTATTTCATGGATCGGTTAGAACCGAACCGTGAGGCTTTTTGGTGGGGGGCGGATTGTATTTTTCAAAAAAACCGTATTTCATGAATTAAGATTGGATTAAATGCCCGTCCGTCCGTCGGGGCCGGTATGACACCTTTTTCTTGGCAAGGGCTAGAAGGCCATGAGGGGACCTCTAAGCACGATTCCTTTGGGGGCCAAATATGGTTAGAGCTGTAGGTCCTAACGCACGTTCCGTTTAGCCCAGTGATGATTCCGTGGCTTAGCGCCAAAGCGGAGATTATAGTGAGAAAATTGCTACATTCATATAAGCATCTTGGCAAAAGATATATGTGGGCGGACGTCCAATGAATAGAGATCATATCCGGATCAAGGCATTAACTACTCGGGTTAGGCGGTGTCGGGGCGGGCAACATAGCCCGATCCAAGAGCCGACCCACGAGGGCTGTTAGATAGTTAAGGGGGCATATGATAAAGGCTGCCGGCACATGAGGGCTGTTAGATGGTTACGAGGTAGTATACTAGCAACCGTGTCACGTATGACGTCACGAGACATGGAGAGCAAGTACATAGAGGCTTATAAATTTCAAGGGATAAACCCTACAGGTACATATACAATCTAAGATCTAAATACTCTTTAATTGCTACTTGATGGATTCAAAAGTCAAACAAAAATCACACGGAACAATTGGTTTTTACCATTAGACTACTCTTGGTTGAACTTGAAGTTGAGACGATTGCTAGTAAACCACTCATGCAAGGATTGATCTTTGAGGACAAGTAGTGGCTTTCACCACAAAGTTTTAAAAAAATACAATTATTATATAGAAGAAAGAAAATTTATCCCGTAATTATACAGACTTGACACTACTAGTATTTTTTTTCGCCAACACAAAAATAAAATCCTGACTTTGTCCGTGCACTCAATTGATTGTGTAGAGATTACACCTTGCAATTCGAGCATTTTGAAAAGGAAACAATATCCCAATTTTTTAATTTTATTTTATGTATGTACTCCTTTTATTGAAGCGCAAACCAAGAAAAACAAACAATAGCCCATTAACAAATCTTGGCTAGTTGGCTTTTCAACAAGTTCATACAACAAAGGAAAGAAACAGAACTTGTAAGGAGAACCACCAGCCCACCAACATACCAGACCACACTGACATCCTAACTGAGATAGCCCACAACTCTTCTCCCAGACAGAGGGACCAAAAAACACAGCACTATTTAAAAGTTTGGCAGATTGCATTTAAAGAGTATGCCCTACTGAGAGCCCCCAACCTTCACACAGTAGATTTCACCCTCTTCATTGAACACTAGTGAAGTGAGCTCTTACAGAATTGACAGCTAACTAGGAAACATATTCCGCGTTAGTATACCAAAATCCGATTGGGATGAGCCCACATTCAGGAAAACAACCAGTGCTACAAACCGATTTGCTATTTTACCATATAGAAACAATTAACAGTGAATAAATCACACTTCTCCATCTTCGGAATTGTATGATATAAACGGGGACTGTAAATTTTTTAACAAGATCATCCGTTCAATGTGTTTAAAAAGAATTTTTAAGGGTTCCCGTGAGAAATTATTAAAAAAAAATACCAGGAAGGGCTTGATCCGACCAGTTTTTCACAAAACTCTAAATATATAGATTTTGTGAAAAACTGCTTGGAAGGGCTTGATCCAAGTAATTTTTCACAAAATTGAAAAATTGCTTGGATCAAGCCCTTCTCGGTATTTTTTTTTGAAGATTTTTTGACGGTTCGGATTTCCCGAAAATAATTTTTAACATAAAAAATTAAATTTTTTCTTATTTACGGGAGGTCCTTACTAGAAAATTTGCCTATATATATACAAGAAGTTTTCCTCACAAAAAAAGTGAGGGAAAACAGTTGTGAGCCGTTGGATCATGTGAAAGGCATAGGATTCGTGGATCCAACAGTCCACAACTGTTTTCCCGTATTTTTTTTTGTGAGGGAGCCCTCACAGGATATGTTATATATATATAATCTGCACCTCCCGGAAATAAGAAAAAAATAGTTTTTTTTTTTTGTGTTGCAAATTATTTTTTGAAAATCCGATCCGTCCAATGTGTTTAGAAGGTGTTTTTAAGGGTTCATGCAAGAAATCTTCAAAAAAAAAAATAAATCAGGAAGGGCTTGATCCAAGTAGTTTTCGGAAAAAAATGTAAATATATATTTTTTGCGAAAACTACTTGGATCAAACCCTTTCTGGTATTTTTTTTGAAGATTTCCCACATGAACCCTCGAAAACACCTTCTAAACACAATGGACGGATCGGATTGTCAAAAAATTGTTTGGATCATGAGGTCCGAAAATGAAAAGTCCGGATAAGAAGTTTACCCTATATATAAACATTAAACTTCCCATTCAAACCCTTAAAATCCGGGCTTCTTCCATACCTCATTGATCCCGATCGAATTTCGACGATCCTAACCGTTAAATGTGTTATATATATATATATATATATATATATATATATATATATTTTTGATCGGCAACAAAAATTTATTGAAGGACCTTGACTAAGGATACATTGAGAAGGAGAAAACAGATCCAACCAAAAGTTGGAACATCCAAAGGGCAAAGCCTGTACACCCATGGGCTTGAAAGTCCTGATAAAAATTTATTTGTAATTTTTTTGGACCCTTTAGTTTAAGACATTATATTTTTCTTTTGTATGTGAAAATATTGAGGCCAAATTTTAATTTAATGGTGACCGTAGATAAAAAAATAAAAAACGACTGAGCCTGATAATCAAAAAGAAGAAAAAGTAAGAATACTTAAACATGAATCTGGTTTGTGAGATCCGACGGTAAGTACAGATGAAAAGTGAAGAGTTTCATATAAATATTAAAGACAATTAATAATGGAGAAAATTAGAGAAGCTAGAATATTTGTTAGGTTTATGGGTAAAAAAGAGTATAAAACATATAAAATCGAGGGAATTGACCTTAAAAAATAGGACAGAGTTGCGCAGCCCCGTGCTGTGTAGTGTGCTGTGCGGTACGTTTCGGTGCCGCGTCGGCATCTTTTCAACGATCAGAGACATCCATCACATAGAGCTCAACACAAAAAACATTAAAAAAGTGTGTTCAATAGTTTCCATCTAGTGTTTCAAGTTATTTGTGTTCTGATTTTTTTTCACGTAATATGTGTTCTGATGAGGCCCTCAACAATATCCGATTGAGTTGAATTATGGTATACTTATAGTGCTCGACGAGCTCTACGTGATACACGTCCCAGATTGTCGAAACAATGCTGGCACGGCACCAGAAAAGGCCGCACAACACCTCCCCTCTGTCCTAAAAAACACTTTACAAAGGTGTATAGGCATTGTCCCATTGGGTGTTGTAAAATAACTACTCATTTATGGATAAACTAGTGTCAGGCTACGTGCTTCGCACGTAACCGCGTGCTCATTGGTTAATTTGTCCTAAGCATGAGGTTTGAAAATGTAAAATGTATAATGGAAGAAGCTAGATAAGTTTGATTTTGAAAGTATACTCTAGCAACAGATGAAAGTGATTTAGTTTTCATTTTTCTACAAATGTCAATCATTACAGGTTTCTAACACGTTGACATGGTCACAGTTTGTGAAAGATCACATGGCTTGGATTGGTTTTGGTATATCTGCAAATTGGGCAATATCCACGTTTCTGGGAATAAAATTTGCAATATTGACGTTGGTCATGGTGTGCAATAGCAAAGGCTATTATATAGAGAATAGGCAAAAGCATTGTAACCTATAGGTAGAGAGTTACAATTCAGTAGCAAAATGTGATTAAAGATCAAATGTAAACAAAATATTGAGTGCATGGTGGGCTAATAGGATTACAACTTATATACTTGTCTTGTCAAAATGAAACACATGCCATGCAAATATTGTGAACTTGTACATTGAGATATTAGTACCATTCGTATAGATGCTCATGATCATTCCAACCAATGATTAAGCCATGTAAGTTAAGATGGGAATCAGGGCTAAGGATCAACACATAGCCAGTCGCCAATGCATGTGCATTTACGAATTCAGTCCATCCATAACCAGTCAGGTGGTCGTTTGCATAGTTAGCAATCCATGTTCGTTCTCTTGTCACCAAGTTAAATTCTTTACGCCATTGGACTTGGAAGGATGTTTGAAATTGTACAGGCATTTCCTGGATATATTGTATTCATTGTGTCAGTATGTGAATACAATGTTTGTTTTATTTCTAAGTTGAAATCAACAAATCTCACCATGCTTTCTAGATCAGCAAACTTCAGCACTATGGCGCACCTTAATGCATGCCAGCATGCTCTAAAACAAACTAGTGGACATGCAGTTAAAGTTGTGGCTGAGAGAAGTTATCACTTTATAATCAGTTGCAGTTTCCTCTCCATATTATTCTTGCAATGTAAAGTGTTAATAGCAAAATGGAAAATTGAGTAATTTCAATTATTAATTGAAGAAGAAGTTTGGGTAAATCTTACTTCTATTTGCAGTGGAGAATGCTACTTCAGCATTTCAACCAGATGGAGCATTTTGTTCTTGAATTGGCAGAGTAGTGGACCACTCATAATTCATTTCACATCCATTTTGATTGAAAACGAATAGATCGAATTGAAGGTGTCCCACAAATGCAATCAATAGACAGTAATTTTGGTGTAAATTATGAGCATGAGCAACCTGATCCCATCCTTCAGTTAAGTGGCCTTTTTTCAGTTTGACATACCAGTGTCGATTTCCACTATTAACAATTGCAACAACTTCCTTTGGTGCAAATAAGTACGAACGAGTGAAACGTGGAATCTCCTGTATCTTAGAAACGAGCTACATTGTGTTAGCATTGAGCATTTATGAAACTTATTTCTCGAATCGAATACATAGATAAAATCTTACCACTGTTGTCTTTCCTTGGACTCGGCCAACAATAGCCAAAAACCATGAAGGATGATGAGCTATATATGTGCAGAAATTGTTAATTAGTTATTTTTTCAGTTTTGAATAAGATACATAATTCTAGCAAGGTAATTGCTTTTGAATCAAAGAGCATACCAATTCCTTCGTGGAAGTTTTCAGCAATGGTAAATGTAAGTGATGAACGATAATATGGATCAACAAATGTTGGCTTTTGATTGACTATCATATTCATCCAAGCTTTGAAATGGTCATATTCATCCCATTGAAATATGTGACCAAGATGAAATAAACAACAGTATTTTTTGACAAAGGTCATGTCTGCAATATACTTCAAATCATGAACACCATTAGGTGTAGAGTAGGCAACTTTGATCAATCTATAATTTGTGTTGATGAGATAATATTCAGCCCCCATCTCAGGTGTGGTTCTCGAATATTGGACAGTAAGACTGCACATAAATCGTGGGCAAAAGGCAACTAACTGATCTTGAAAGCTCAAAGCCATGTTGAATTAAGCCTATATTCAAACTTCTAGTGAATAAAATGATACGGGTAATACTATCAAATGTAGATATGTTAAACAGATGAAGTTTGTTAATGTAAATGTATGGTGCTTATCTAAAACTTATTCAGTCTAAGAAAGACATGATAAACAATGGAGAAGATTTTGATAGCCAAGAGTGTAGCAGGTTCAATGTCTCTGAAGTCAATGAATTTGTTACTCGTTGTTTGAGAATTGTAATTTTTCATTTACATGTTGATTTTTTTAAATTATAGAAATCTCTCTCATATGTATAATGTCCACTTCTCTCTTACTATACAATTGACTTGTGTGAGAGAATATGAAAATAGAAAAGAATCTAATTGCTGATATCTACATCACATAGCTTTAGGCATTGTTATGCAAAACCCCCCAAAACATGAGCAACAAGGATGGAGATCACAAATATATGCAGCATTTGATCCATTCATACTGTTTTGTGATTATGTTGTAGTAATTTATCATTGTATTTTGTGTAAAATAAAATGGACAGAGCAGAAAATGAAGAAAAAGTGATACACAGGTGCAAGAATGGGGGATTGGCAGACCCAAAACAAACCAAATTAGGAATTTTATTAGCAGTTGCAAAACATGTATAGTGATGATGTAGGTATTTCGAAATATGAAATTAAACTTACAAGTTTGTAGCCAAATAAGGTGCCCCAGAATCAGCAGATTCTATTGTTAGAGGTGCCAATATAGAATTGAGGTAAACAAGGAAGAAGCTTCGCAAAGAACTTCTTCTCAATTCTTGAACAATGACTCCATTTTATGCCATCCATTGCTGCAGGAACAGTGTTTCAATCAGTAGAGTACAAGTCATTCGCAAGAATAGTGGAAGACTAAAGTATTTGTTGAGGAGTTAAAAGAAGGAGGGAGAGTGATATTTGGTACTAGTTTCCTTTTTCAATTTGTTTGAAAAAGAAGAAGAAAGTAGTGGATATGTTCATCATAGCTGCACCAACAATGTCATTATTAATGTTAAAGGTTTTGGAGAGTGAAGAAGACAGGTTGTTGGACTTGGGCACCAAGTAATTCTCAAACGTGGAACAATTAAGGAATAATCTTTTAATTTTGAGCAAAGTTTTAAGCCAAAAAGATATGCATGGTGTATGTGTGAACTGTTTAAAAGTGTTTTCGATTGTTTAAATCTTAAAAACAAATGAAAAAAATAAATTGAAATCAGAGTAATAATTGTAGTCCAAATGCCAAAAATTAGAGTGTTTAATTTGTTTTAAGTTTTTTTGAAAGAAAAGAGAGAGATATTTGGCCTAGGATAAAATTTTAACGGGGAATGTTGTTATCAAAATCGCTAAAGCTCTCTTCAATCTCTTGTTCTCTGCTTTAGCCCATTTGGTGATTCTGCTCTCTTGCATCAACGTAGTCAAATTCAATAAATACGAAAATGGAGTGAGAGTACCCATTACCCTTGCTTGTCTCAGGACTGAAATCGTTAGTAGACTTGTCAAATTTATATTGATTCAAGCGTTCAAAATAGTGTAGAAAAAGGAGTGAGGATTTATAATGGGTAAGAGGATTGAATTAAGAACCATTTACTGGAAAATCAGAATACACCTTTTCCTTTTTTATTTTTATTTTTATTTTTATTTTTATTTTTAAAGCAGTGTAAATTGAAGAACCTTGAAAGGATCCACCTTTGGAATTAAGAAATTCTGGGGAGAAGAAATGGGAAAAAGAAATATTCTTCTACTCACATATAACGGAAAAACTCACTCTAGTTCCAGGAAAATTTAATTAACTGAACTTCAAGAGACTAAAACAAAGAAATGTGATATAAAATTACATTTTTGCTGCAAAATCAATCTCAGATTCAACGCAATCGATCCAAAGCACAAAAAGATGTCCATCTAAAACAGGAAAATTTAGTTCCATGCTTTACAATCCAAAGCACAAAATAGGTGTTCTTGGAAACTTGACGAGGTTCCTGTATTGCACAGATTTGAAAAGAAAGAATATTGCTATTTAGATCAGAAAATTGTGCAGGACCGATGATATTGCTTAGATGGAGAGAAGCTACTACGATTTCTTTGCTGTAATTCAGCCCCCTCTCCAGATTACTACACTCAGACTTTGATCATTAGTCATTCTAGCAATATTCTTAAAAATATTCTACAGATTTCAAAATAGTTGCATAGCACTTGTAAGACAAAACATGGAACTGATTGGATTCTATCTAATGCAAAAAGCAGCAACTACTGCAGCCATTCCATATATATGTAGAGAGAAGTCAAAATATACATTTCCAGTAAGCCAAGACAGCCAACTAAGCTCTAAAAAATAATTCAGATGGGTTTTGGCATATACATCCCAAAATTACGTAGGCAAAAATTCTGAGGCAGTTACATGTCCAATAGGCAAGAGACAATGGATTCGCCAAAAATACTACTAACCAATCCATTATCTCAAGAGCCACAAAACTATAATGTCAATAGGTCTTCATAATCCTCGAAGTACCATGGACAGATATTCTCCCAGTCATTCATGTGAAGTACCATTGCATGAAGCACAAAGTTAATATCTGGAGAGATGATCAAAATATCAAATGGCTTGAGGTTGTGGACATGGACAAAATCCTTCTAGCTTGGACCTATTAAAAAGCCATCCACATAGTTGACTGTCCAATGTTGATGTTTCATCACAAGAGTAAGCTCTTGATGCCCTTTCATATTGCAATAATATCTAAACCTCTGTGTTGTACACTGAATATAAAAAAGACACAATGTTAGGAGCTGTAAATTGTAATATATATATATATATATATATATATATATATATATATATATATATATATATATATATATCCAGTGTTTTTGTAACATCTATTCTTACCAAGTCCTCTAGGTCGTTCATTGTCAATTAGAGAGCGCATCTCAGTGCATGTCTAGCACTTCTAAAACTTCTTGGTGGACAAGTAGTTAATGTTGCAGCTGGAACAATTATAAAAGGAAATGAATATTCATTTTAATTCTGATGAATGTATGCACTGAATTTTTGTAAAAGTATTAACATAGGGTTGGAGGCTTACAGCCCATGCTGTCACACAGTGCTAATTCTGAATCCCAACTGATCGGAGCACCGGTGTGTTGAATTGGTAGAGTGGTGGACCATGCATAACTCTTTTCACGTCCTTGTTCATCAAAGATGAAGAGATCGAATACCAAGTGGCCAACATAAGCAAAGAGTAGGAAGTCATCACGCTGTAAGTTATGAGCATGAACAACTTGATACCATCCATCTGTTAATTTGTAGTCTTCAATCTTGACATACCAAGATTGGTTGCCACTGCGAATGATAGCAACTGCAGCTGGTGGTGCCAATATGTATGGCTGGAATTTCTCTAGTATAGTCTATGTATAGACAACAACAAAATCAATTCATGTAAGCAAATTACATATTCAACTTGTACTGAATATAAATAATATTACATCTCACCAATTGCATGTTAGCATGAACGTCATCCACAACATGAAGGAACCAAGAAGGTTGATATGGTATATATATGAAAAAAAAAAGACAATTTAGAATTTTTCTACTTTTAGAATCTGCTACAGTTAGGTCTTTTGTGATGAATAGTTCAAATATTATAAATCAATTCTAGGGATCATAACATACCAACTCCTTCATGAAGGCTTCGGGGAACAAACAGAGCATTTGTAGAACGATTGTGTGGCTCGATGAATTGAGGTGTTGCTTGCAGAAGTTCTGCTGCCCAATCATCAAAGTTTGACATTTTTGTCCATTTGAATTGTTGGCCAAGATGAAAGAGTGCTGAATACTTTCTAACAAATGTAGTATTAGCAACATATAGGAGATTTCTAGTGCTACGCCACACTGAATCTCCAATCTTTACCAGTTTACCAGTTGAATCGAGCAAAAAGTACTTTGCGACATTTTCAGGTATAACAGCAGGACATTTTACATAGATACCATCAACAAAGTAAGGGCAAGTAGATGCCATAACATGTTGAATGCTCAATTCCATATTTGGTTTAGCCACGCTTTAAATACTAAAATTGTTAAGACATCAAGTTGATAGTGAGAGCCAATAATATGGGTATGATATTAACATTATAGGGGGCACGAAGATCTGAAGTGATTTGCAATGAGATTGCTAGTTAAATTTTGTTTTTTGAGAAATTTTTGGTTGAAAAGAATCGAGTTTGAAAAACATCTTTGATTGGATTATTAGTTTTAACAATTGGTTAAAATTGGCATGATTATCTCCGCTTGAAGTTGGTATGACTTTGCTTTGATTGATCTTGGAAAGAAGCTGAAAGAAAAATGCTAGTCATCTCAGAAACTAAGAAAAGTAATAGGGACGAAAAAGAGTGGAAAAAATACCACAAGCAAAGTAAAATTTGTGTATAAGAACCAGTAAGAGGAAAAGAAGTTAAGAAGAATAGATTTTTCATTGTTTCTTTGTTACTGTACTTAAGTGGTAAGAGGATGAAATTGAGTTCAGCGGGAACAGGATTGAATATTGGAATCCACATTACAAAAGAAACCAGTACTAAAACAATATGCTTGAAAGCTAGTCAATGTCTATAGTTAAAACACCAAGCCATTTGCATCTCCAATGGAGGAGACAGCTGTAGCTGCCTTTGGTGCCGATACAGTTATAACATTAAGCCATCTCAAGTGAAGGAGGCAACAGTCTGGCTTCGATGCCGATTCTTGTGAGCTCAAGTCACAAAATGCGCATGAATAAAAATGAAAAAATCGAAAAAGAGAGCTTAAATGTCCATTCCAAAAATATCTCAAGCTACTAATTTAGCTGGAAACTTCTATTTGGATCAGGTGTGGAAATGGGGTATTGGGCCGAGGTTCGCCAAGGTTGGAACCTCGATGGACTTTCGCCGTTTAAAAGAAAAAACCTTTGTGCACTTCTAAATAAATTCAACCTAATGGGAGCCAATGTTTGAGCTTGTCAATGTCAAGTTATTAGCCATACAACTCATCCTTAACAAATATGGAAGTCAATGGACTCTTTGTGGTCCATGTTAGAGTTTGATTAATGTTGGTTCAAGTGGTAGCCCATTGTTGCTGAGAACTAAAAGTAGAAGGAAAGTCTACAGGACTAACCAAGGTTTAGTTTCCACTGCGGTGTTTCGGTATTCTTGAAGCACTACAAGTTGCAGGTTGATAAGCTTAATGCTATACATGCTTGTTTATGGAATATAGCAAAGAGATTGGAGGTGACGAATTAAACTTAGTTGTTAATCATACATTAGCAATATATAACTAAACATTAGCCTAGGAATATGCAAATACAAAACAAATATTGGCTTTCTATTGAAGAGATTGGAAACCAAGAAATGCCTCCTCATTCATCAAAATGCATATTTTGATCATTTATTAAGCCTATGCCTCCGTTGTTTTTCAAGAGAATACATCTGGGAATCGAATTCATTTAAGCTTATAATCAAACACCTGGTGGGTTACTAGGTTAAAGAGAAAGAAATACCTACACAAGCAGGAGATTGCTTTGCTCTTCAACAATAACAGCCGATTTCTTTCTCCTTACAAAATATAATCAAGAACATCATTAATATAATTATCCAAACAACTTAATGAAGTCACAAATTATAGTCATAGCTAGTTATAAACTGATATTTAATTTGAAGGGAAGAAAACCCACCTAAGCAAGGCGTAAGAATCACAAGGCATGCTTCTGAAATCTTCAGCAATGGCTCTGTTTTATATAATTCGTAGAGGCAGGTGCAGTACATAATGATCAGAGAGTACAAATTAGGTGCAAGAATAGTGCATTACTGAACAAGTTGGTGAAGGATTAGAAAGTGATGGAAAAGGGAAATCCAGAATTTCACTTCTTACGTACACTGCCAAAGGCTCAATATTGGTTTTCCTGCTTAACTGGTTTTAAAAAATTGGAAGAGGGAAAGTCATCAATGTTTGTTCTCTTTAGTTTTTTTTATTGATGTACTTCTGTCCAAAAGAAATGATGATACAGAGGCATGAATTAAGGGGGCTAGTTAATGGTGAGAATATATATCATGTTGTTAGTACATTTTAAGCCATACCTCTATGTTATTTAGTCATTCTAGGTGTCCTTTTAGTACATTGCTTAAGTAACACTCCTCTCCTATAAGTCATGTTTAATCATGTCAATCTCTGACTAATAGTTTAAAGGGTGATAAGATAGTTTAAAGGGTGATAAGATAAGGGACCATTTAATGTTGAGAATATATAGCATGTAATTGGTGCATTGTAAGCCATATCTCTCTTTTATTTAACCATTTTAAGTGTCCTTTTTAGTACAGTATAAGCCATATATTTTTTAATTTTTTTTTGGGTAACATCCAAAATATATAGTAGAGATTTGTAATCTGTGTTTAGGTTTCATTTGTTTTTGGTTGAAAGGCTTGTGTGGGTAAAGAATGATGTCTATTTGTGGATTAATCTTGGTGGTTGTAGTGAATGTATAAGATGTACATACAATCGTTGATTATTTATACCAAGAAATATACGAATGGAGACATCAGTTATGCTTATGGGAATTTAATTTTTTGAACAATACTTGTTTGATTTTATTTGTCCAATTTGGGTCGATTCAACTCACAGTTCTTGCCAACTACACTTATGTGTGCCAGGGCACAGTTTTGCACTAACCCAACATGTGCGGTCTGACCCAAACTGGTAACAACCAAAGTTCTTCATCTGTGAAAACGATTGAACTAATCTCTGTTCTAAAAGTCAATAGTTTATTGGATGTAAAATTTAAAATAACTTTGACATTGTAGTGGAGCGATTATGGAGTTGTTCTTATTCCTAAGTTATTCTCAATATTGACTTATTGTGTTTATGGTATTTTGGGAAATGATCAATAAAATTATACCAATGGGCTAGTTCAAATGGGACTTGAGGATTGATTAAAAAGCATTTTCACATTAGTTATGTAGTAAATCTTTCTTCTTTTCCTTACGCCAAGAGAGTTGATACGGCTTGGTGAAATTGATGAAATATGTGAATGGAGACATCAGTTATTTAATTTTTTGAATAATACTTATTTGATATTATTTACTTTTGTAAAGTTTTTTTTCCCTACTTACTAATATTTGTTTGTATATTATCTATTTTTATTGTTCACTTAGGCTCCCAAGAAACTACTTTCACCCTAAGATTAGGGTTCGAATCCAATTTGGCTCAACCGAGTTTCACGGTTCTTGCCGATTACACTTATGTGTGCCAGGGCAAAATTTTGCATTGAGCCAACATGTACGGTGTGACCCAAAGTGGTAATGACCCAAGCTATTGATCTATGAAAACGACAGAACTAATCCTTGTTCTAAAACTCGATAGTTTATTTCGTGTAAAATTTAAAATAAATTTGACATTGTAGTGGAGCGATTACGGAGAATGTGTTTATGGTACAGATTTTTTTTTATAACACATTAAATAAAAAAAATAACTTAAGTCAAGAATTGAAACAACTCCTGCATCTTCTGTCCAAATTTTAGAAAATGATTAATAAAATTATACGAATGGGCTAGTTCAAATGGGACTTGAGGATTGATTAAAAAGCATTTTCACATTAGTTATGTAGTAAATCTTTCTTCTTTTCCTTATGCCAAGAGAGTTGATATGGCTTGGTGAAATTGATGAAATATGTGAATGAAGACATCAGTTATGCTTATGGGAATTTAATTTTTTGAATAATACTTATTTGATATTATTTGCTTTTGTAAAGTTTTTTTCCCCTACTGACTAATATTGGTTTGTATATTATCTATTTTGGTTGTTCACTTAGGCTCCCAAGAAACTACTTTCACCCTAAGGTTAGAGTTTGAATCCGATTTGGCTCGACCCAGCTTCACGGTTCTTGCTAATTACACTTATGTGTGCTAGGGCATAGTTTTGCACTGAGCAACATGTATGGTGTGAGCCAAAGTGGTAATGACCCAAGCGATTGATCTATGAAAACGATAGAACTAATCCTTATTCTAAAACTCAATAGTTTATTTCATGTAAAAGTTAAAATAAATTTGACATTGTAGTGGAGCAATTACGGATTTGTTCTTATTCCTAATTTATTATAAATATTGACTTATTGTGTTTATGGTACAGATTATTTTTTTTATAACACATTAAATAAAAAGAATAACTTAAGTCAAGAATTGAAACAACCCCTGCATCTTCTATCCAAATTTTAGAAAATGATTAATAAAATTATACGAATGGGCTAGTTCAAATGGGACTTGAGGATTGATTAAAAATCATTTTGACATTACTTATCTAGTAAATCTTTCTTCTTTTTCTTACGCCAAGAGAGTTGATATGGCTTGGTGAAATAGATGAAATATGGTAGTACTACCAATTTTTGGGATGGTTTTTTTACAATAGCTAACAATAATCATAATGGTCCTTTGTAGCATTGTCAACACTAATTTAAGCATGAGACCAAACATCTTGAGCAAACTTCAAAGCAGTAGATTTCATACTATAACGAGCACTATGTACAAAAACAAAAAATGGTGCTCCATAGGCATAGGTAGCAACGATTCAAGCATCATGTGAAATAATCTGCAGGATGTCGTCCCTAGTAAGATCCAAGCTGCATGGAAAAGCTAGCTTTGAATCTTGGAAATGAGATAGTGTTGTTTTATTTTTACTATATAGATAACATAATAGCTATTAAGGTTAAATAGCTATTTCCAAAAGATTTTAGGACTGATTCCAATTAGTCCTTTTTGGTCTTTTCATTGTGTGGCTTCTTTGTGTGATCTTCAATCTTCTTCAGATTGTTTGGCACAATAGGTGTGTGCTCTTCGCTCATCACAGTTGAATCGTCATTGGCAGCTGACGATGCCTCATCTTTGGATTCATTCTTGCGCTATTTTTTTGATGGTGTTTTTGGTTCTAGTGTAAGCTGAAGGATGTCTTCAATGATCTCATTTGTAGGAAAGAATGCATTGACGTTAAAGAGGCACAATGCGACCTCTGTTGCCTCATACTTGTACTCTCGCACTTGAACTTCATATTCAATTCCTATTCCAATTTTCTCTATAGCCACATCTGATAGCTGATCCTATTTTTTTTGAATAATGGTCAGTGTTAAATATTTTATGTTATATGCTATTTTAAACAATAAATTTATCCTATATATTTCAATTTTTTTTATACCTGTTGTATGTTTTCTCTCAGATATTCTCCATCGATTGAGAACATGGATTCAGCTTTTTCTCCAAACAAAGTAGCAACGATAATACCTGTGGAATCTGATAGTTCGATGTTGAATTTGCATCTGTGGATTGAAAAGAAAGATTAAGATGTTTAGTGCTTATTTTTTGCTTCCAATGTATGTATTTTTTTTGGGCAATTCAGAATTACTGACCTTGGCATTGGAAGCACCCTTTGTTTTCGATAGTAGTGTAAACTATGTATACTATACAATAATAATAGACGTGAATACATGCTAATAAGAATAAAGTATCATTGGTTTTGGTTTTGTCTTCCCGTGAGAATAGATGTCGTTCAACTTGTAACACCTTTGAAGGGAAGAACAATTATTTGGACTGATCCCTTATATTCATCTTGCATTCTTTGTTGCTTGGTTGCTAATCCCTGTCCATCCTTTGATTTTAGTGTAGTAAGAGCTACCTACTTTCTTCATTGTGAGTGCCTTAGGACAGTGCTATGAGTAAGGAAGTATGCACCTCTGCATACTTGTCACATTGAAAGTGATGGGTAAGATGAAATAGCATTTGATTTTTCTTTAGCAAGGTTGAGTGATAAATGTATTTTAATATTTGTTGATTTTGGGAAACTGATTCACCAACCTTTAGCTGTTTTTCGTTTGAATCCTCCAAGTAGCCTCCTCCAAATGCTGAATGAACATAATAGTCACAAAGTCGTGGTAAGGAGTCGCCAATCTATTTTTGTAGCTTAGAGTAACAATTGATTTGAATTCATTCCTGCACGAACACATCTATATGAAGCATTAATTTTTTAAAACAAGAAACTTGAGTGGTAAAATAGTTAGCAAAGAATTGGTAACATGCCTTGACTGTGCTCTCATTCTCTCTGTTGATAAAAACCAGCGATGATATCATGACTGTGTGTAGCTTTTATACTTTATCAAATTTCAGAGCAATAAGGATAACTCTAAATATCTCTCGTCATTTGAGTTCTCGGTTCAATCTACTGGTATTCCGTTCCACAGAATTGACGAATACTTTGAAATGATAGAAAAACATTCTTCTATCATTATTAAAATGTGGTGGTGAAACTTGGGACCAGCCAAGCGGGTTATTAAATCAACATAGGCTGAGTAGTGCTTGTGTGTATATGTATGCCCTGGAAAAAAGGAAATTTTTTGTATAAGCAAAAGCTCGTGTGAGGTATGGAATACCAAAGTTAAAAGTTTAACTATTGAAATGTTTTAATACCATATGATTCTTCAATTCTCAAGAGAGATAAGAACCTGGTGGAGTTATTGAGAAGTTGGACTTCAATCCATCTATTATATTACACAATTGCAAATATAGACATATTAAAAATGGCTGAGGTTGTAGAATACAATGTAGTAATGCTTGTATTTCACCTATAGTATAAATGAAAGGATGTTATACTACTAAAGAATATAAGAATGATCTTAACATACCATAGATATACTGCCATTATCATCAATTGTATCTAAATGTGCCTCGTTTAAGATTTCATGATAAACAATGTTTTTAGTATATGCAAACATGTCATTTATAATTTTAGGTGTATCCAGAACTATCCTTATTTTCGTAGCTGCGGTTGCTCTGGATAGAGATACTTATAATTGTCCATGAGTAAAAACTGATAGCATAAGGTTTTGCACCTACAACATCGAGCATTTGGCCTTGTGCCGTATTTATAGTCATTGCAAAGCATAATCTTATAGGAAATTTATGTCTTGTAAATTCAACTGGATACAATTTTGGATCAAGTGGTTTTAATGGGATGCGAGGTATAAATACAATTTCTCTTTTTCGTTCACCAACTGCTATTTCTGCAATGATTGTATGTTTTTCAAAACTTCGACAAATCAATCTTGTTCCGTTACACATGCCTTTTGATGGGTTAATGTTTCGAAGCAATAGTACTAGACAATTTTTTTAAGGAGCAATTTATGTGGTGGCAATCCTGGGGGAGATAGTGAATGTATAAAATCTACATACAGCCCCTGATTATTTATATTGACTGCTTCATCGATACTTAAGTACTGATATTCTTTTCTTGGGAATTTGGTAATCATTTCTTCATTGATCTCATCCCCTGAATCATTCCTTGGACACAATATGGCTGAATTGCTCATTGATATTGCATCTAATGAGTACTGTTGTAGATTTGGAAATACAAAATCCATTAATTGTTGAATGGGAGTTTTATCAAGAATTGGTCTGAGAACCATTGGCGGAGGAATAGCTATTTCACCTTTTGAGTTCTGCGGTTCTAGGCCATCTCCTATTCTTAGTAGGAAGCTACTAAAAGCTGGATCAGTTTTTGCACGCATATTTTCTTTAAGGGTATGTCTTTTTAGAGAAGGCCATATATATGATCTCACGAAATTGGCATCAATGCATTCATCCTTTGTTCTTTTAGGTATTACAGGCAGCACCTGCCTAAAATCAACTCCCAAAACGACAACCTTTCTACCAAATAAACAATCTATTTCAGTTAAGTCACATAACAAAGAATCCAAAGCTTCTACACTTTGTCTTTTTGCCATTGATGCCTCATCCCAAATAATAAGTGAAGCAGATTTTAAAAGTGTTGCTAAACCCGATTGTTTTGTAACAATTCAAGAGAGTTTACCAGCTTCACCATTTAATGGTATTTTGAACCGTGAATGAGCTGTTCGTCCATTAGGCAATATTGATGCAGCCACACCGGAAGTGGCAATTGCTAATGCAATCAAATCTCTTGATCTAATAGTTGCAAGCAAAGCATGGTATAAGAATGTTTTACCCATTCCTCCAGGACCATCAATGAAGAACGATGTACCTTCTCCTTCCATCACAGCTCTTGTCATATCATTATATGCAGCTAATTGTTGTTCATTTAGGTGTTTCACAGTTTCTAGATCTATTTCAGATATCTGCATGTTCTTTTCATCCAATATTTCTTTGCAAATTTCATTGGAGGTAGTTACTGAATCCATTAAATCAGCACGTCCAAATTGGGATAGTCTTTTGCCATTGGATTCAAGTTCAGAATTTAGAACTCTCAAAAGATGTTGTCTAGCTTCGATTCTCGACATATGATTTCTTTTCACAAAATCCTCTTTTAATGATTCTTCAAATTTAAGAAACAGCTCTTTGGGATTCAATGCATTGCAGTACATAAGTATTGTGCAAAATAATTGTCTTAGGGAACTTGGCATTTGATATAAACTTGCTTCTTTTAGGCATGTTTCATTGCTCATGTCACCTTTAAGTAGACCACAAGCAAGTGCAGCCTCTCTATATGTACTGTAAACTACCCCTTGTGTTGTTCTTAAGTGTTCAAACAATGTGGGGCAGCGTACGTGATTTAGCAATAATGTTAGAAAGTAACGTTCGCCTTCTGCAGGCTTACTAGTTACAATTCTTCCAACAACATCTTTAGACTTCCATTGTTTCCAAAATCGATAATTTTTAACCCAGACAAAAGCTGATGGGAATTCTTTATATAAGAACTTGTGTTCCTTTGCATATTTGTTATTGCTATTCATATAAAAGAATTGAGTTAACATTGTTCTGGAGAAGTAATCACAGTCTTTAATATAATTTAATGTGGATTCTTTTTTGGAGCTAACTATTTGGCAATGTTCCAAATGCAGCTGGAGACTTAGAACAAATGGTTTCATATCATATAATTGGAACCGATAAATTCTCTACATTGCTTCTAGAGGTGACACCCATATGGCTTATTGGAATCTTGTAATTTCATCATAATCTTCCCTTCCACTTTTAGGACCGCCCTTTAGTGAATAGACTTGAGTTTGGGTCATAACCCTCCGTTCAGAGTTGCATCCGTACATGAACTAGTGTAACCGATATGGATACACCTATATGGGGTATCGATACCCAACCTTCTGTTCGTGAAACAACCACTCACGAACCAACCGGTATCGATATACCTTAACAGGGGTATCGATACCGTTCCATCCCAAACGCCACATCAGCAACACCTTACCGCTAAGTGGCAATAAGAAAGGGCGCCTACAAGGCGCCTCGCGCTAAGTGCAAACTGCGCCACACAGTCCACTGCCATGCTCACACACGCGCGTGTGTGGGTGCGTATGAGTGTGTTCCATCATCGGCTACGCTGGTAATGCGAGTAGCACCATAGGTGTCTTGCCATTTAATACTATGTGAACATTATAGGAATGTTTCCACATATATACAGCTCAACTTTTCCAAAGCTTTCTAAAAGACACAAGGAATATTTTGATAAAACCCCAATGAATGCGGTTAATCGGGTTATGACATAAATCCAGGAGTAGACTATGTGGCGACACGGCTTGTAATCATACCATGGTTTCATATCATGTGGAATCAGATCCTTTGACCTTTGGGGAGGCTATGAAATCGCAAGATTGTGCTTTTTGGAAAGAAGCAATCCAAGATGAAATGGATTCTATCATGGGTAATGATACGTGGATTCTTATTGATTTGCCATCAGGTTCCAAGGCCATTGGTTGTAAATGGATTTTCAAGAAGAAAATGAAAGTTGATGGCACGATAGATAAATTTAAGGCACGGTTGCTTGCCAAGGGCTTTACACAAAAGGAAGGTATTGATTACTTCGATACCTATGCACCGGTAGCGAGAATCTCTACTATTAGAGTTCTTCTTGCGATAGCTTTGATACATAAACTTCATATTCACCAAATGGATATAAAGATTGCATTTTTAAATGGTGAATTGGATGAAGAAATTTATATGAAACAACGGAAGGGTTTGTTGTGCAAAGACAAGAACACAAAGTATGCAAACTTGTTAAGTCTCTATATGAACTTAAACAAGCACCTAAACAGTGGCATGAAAAGTTTGATAAAGTAATTGTATCAAAAGGGTTTAGGATACACCAATAAGATAAATGTGTTAATAACAAATTTACTGAAAATCGAGGTGTAATCGTGTGTATGTCGATGATATGCTTATCTTTGAGACTGATTTAGATAGCATACAAAGCACAAAGGAGATGCTTTCATCTAGTTTTAGCATGAAAGATATGGGTGTGGCTGATGTAATTCTAGGAATTAGGATTACAAGGCAAGGAGGAAACATAGTTCTTTCTCAATCTCGTTATATTGAGAAGCTACTAAAGAAGTTTAATCACTTTAACTATACTCCGATTTCTACACCTTATGATCCACATGTAAAGTTGTATCCTAATACGGGTAGAGCAGTGTCACAACTACATTATTCTAGAGTAATAGGAAGCTTGATGTATGCCATGACATCTACTCGGCCTGACATTGCTTATGCGGTCGGTAAACTGAGTAGGTATACGCATAACCCGAGTGATATTCATTGGAATGCGGTTAATCGGGTTTTGAGGTATTTAAAGAAAACTATAGACTATGGGATAGTCTATAGTGGGTATCCATCGGTTCTAGAAGGATACACGGATGCTAGCTGGATAGTCGAGAATGAAGATCACTTGTCAACAAGTGGTTGGGTCTTTACTTTTGGTGGTGGAGCAGTTTCTTGGGGATCAAAGAAACAAAGCATAATTACAGACTCAACTATGGCAGCTGAGTTTGTAGCACTAGCATCGGGTAGCAAAGAGGCTGAGTGGCTAAGGAGTATGTTATGGGAGTTACCCATGTGGCCAAAACCTATGCCATCGATATCTTTGCATTGTGATAGTCAGTCAGCACTTTCACGAGCTTACAACCAGGTTTATAATGGAAAGTCCAGGCATATAGGACTTCGACATAGCTATGTGAGGAATTTGATAACTGATGGGGTGATAACCATTGATTATGTCAAGTCAGGTCAAAACCTGGCGGATCCTTTAACAAAAGGTCTTGCAAGAGATTTGGTGTGAAAAACATCACAGGGGATGGGACTTAAGCCCACTACAATATAATCACTCCTGGTGGAAACTCGACCCAACGCTTGTTTAGCTTCAAGTCCTTGGGTTCAATGAGCAAACTACACCATAAGTCGTGATGGCAAACACTTTCCGGTTATACCCATCCTATGGTAAAGCGTTTGGTACCTGTAATTTAAAGAAGGGGGTGAGCCACTTAGCTTTTAATAGACTTCTAACGGTTTAGTTAGGTGGATGCTGTCATTATAGGGGCATTCTTAAAAGTCTACCTATATGAGTGTGAGGGAGGGGTCGCCTTCTATAGGTTCACGGGCTAGAACTTTAGAGCACTCACGAAATAGGATATAGACACACGGCCAATCCACGTGTCAGCAATTTGAATACTTGAGTCAGGTAAGATGCGTGTGTGAAACGTGTCTGGTTGGTCATTATAGGATCGCCGGTTAAAAGACAAGTGTACCATGCTTTCCGACTAACTTTGATGCTTTTCACTAGGTGATGGTTAAAATCGTGAGATACCTTCATTGATGCACAAGTCTTTTCAAAGGAACCAAGGCTTCATCTTTATTTTGAAAATGGTGGGGGATTGTTGGAAATTATCAAAATAAATGGGTTTTTATTTGGGGTTTTATCAAAATATTCCTTGTGCCTTTTTTGAAAGCTTTTATTGTTGTGTTTTGGTTTTGTCCCACATTGGCTAATGAGGAAAAGGTTGAGTGGTTTATATATGGGAACATTTCTATAATGTTCACAGTATTAAGTGGCATGACACCTATGGTGCTACGCACATTACTGGCGTAGCCGGTGATGGAACACACTCATACGCACCCGCGCGCACGTGATAGTGGGCTGTGTGGTGCTTTGATGGCACACTTTGCATGTCGGCGCCCTTTGTTATTGCCACTTGGCAGTAAGGTGTTGTTGACGTGGCGTTCGGGATGGAACGGTATCGATACTCCTGTTAAGGTGTATTGATACCGGTTGCTTCGTGAGCGGTTGTTTCACGAACAGAACGTTGGGTAGTGATACCCCATATAGGTGTATCGATACCGGTTACACTAGTTCGTGTATGGATGAAACTCTGAACAGAGGGTTATGATCCAAACTCAAGTCTATCCACTAAAGGGCGTGTCCTAAAGTAGAATGGTACTTTTGGGCCTATAAATTACAATCATAGGATGATGAGATAGACTGGAATTTTTAGCCTTTTTACTCTGCCAAAATTACTACAGATTGCTTTCTAGTTTTGCTGTACCGTTACTCTGCAGAAACGGTGCCAGCAATTCCTTGGATCTTTCGATTCTTTTTCAACTTGGTATTTTGTTTGTCCTTCGTTTGTGTGGACGCAGGCTGAAGATCATTGAATTGATCGGGCTTCGTTGTATCCTCGGACAGATTCGCTATCAACCCGGTGCACACCAAACGGTGGGGGCGAATACTGTTTTCGAAAAGCGACATAGTAACGTGCCTTGAAGCAAGTTCCATCATCAACAAGTTCAGTTTCCCAAAGACTCCCGGATTTTTGCACCAACAAAATATTCATTGGAATGCGAATAAGTATTCCGGATTACAAAATTATCAGTGTGTTTTCGAATTTTTGAGCAGTTTTGCCCCTCAGGGTAAGGAAATTTATAGTTATTATGTTTTTTGCTGCTATTTAGATTGGTCCCAAGTGTTACTAATGTTGTTTCTCCAGTGCTTCACGATATTTATATAAAAGAGAGAGGAGAGATGTAGATGTAGAGGGAGGGAGATTATCTGTGACAGGGATTTTATCATTTGAAAGGAGAACAAGCACAAGCATTACTTTCGAAGGAGTAATTTATTAATGTTGGTAACACTAACAAAAGTATTTTTATGCTGTCCTGTATTTTAGTACTGTATTTCTTTTATCAGTGTGTTCCTATTAAAATTTGTGAATTTTATTGTTTCTTGCCTGAGCAGAAAGAAATACCTAGTGCTGGTCGTTGACCACGGCACTTGACTTCCCCTTTTCCCCAAACCCATGCTTAATCAAGTCCAGAATTTCGCCTTGGGTTCTCAGTATACAACTAGTTTTGATGTCCAAGTGAAGGAGTAAACTAAAGCAAAGAGAAATGTGCCCAAATGTCTGTCAAGGGAGAACCTTGCACGTGTTGCAATGTTTCTCAAGAGAGGTGTAAGAGGCTATCGACCCTTGTAGGTGCTGTCTTTGAGGTATCATTGATCACTTTGTTTTAAGAGTTATTGTTTTCTTCACTGTAGCTTTTTTTTAAGACTTCATTAGCGTCAAAATATGTGATTGCCATGGATACACATAACCTGTGCTTTTGGCATCGACAGAAATGTGGTCAATGTTAGGGGGGTGCTGGAACAACACTGTTATGAGCTAAACTGCTGACATTGTTATTTTCTTTGTTCTATATTTGATCCTCCTAACCAAGTACTACTCCCTCATTCTCCTATTTCCAATCTTGACTGAAAAAGAGCTTGAAGAGTAATCGTAGTTTTATACTTTGACAATTGATGCTAGATTGGAATTTGGCATCCTTCGTTGATTGCGAAACAATTTGACTATGCCGTTGTGGACCTCTACATTGCTAACCTTAGTAATCCCTTGAATGGATAACCAAAAGGTGACGCAACAACTTTTGGTTATCCAATTTTAGTTAGGCCATTGTGGATGCCATTGGTTAGGCCATTATGCTTATCCACTTTTATGTTTTTATTAGGGCTGCACAAAAAAACCGGTGAACCGTGAGTCCGGTCCGGACCGAACCGATCCGTGTGTTTTGGATTTTAACCGTGGATTAATGGTCCGGACACGGATTGAAAAAATAGTAAACCGTGACTCGCGGTCCGGACACAGATTTTGATTTCGAAACCGTGGATTAACCGATCCGGACCGTGAGATTTTTATTATATATAATTTTTTTAAATATATATCTATATACACACATAATTTTACACAAACTTATACTACACAGACTAGGGGGTAAACTGTGATCTCTTTCAAAACTTGGATGTGTATTTTTATTGATGACCCATTAGTGTGAGATTCCAACGAAGACATCTTCTCTAATTAGTTACGGGAGCTCTTTACTTTGATTTCCTATTGTTTCAAGTTGATGTGTTAGTTTCAAAATATGAATTAGCTGTAACGAACTACTGTGTTTGTGAACTTGTGGTGTTCTTAGTATTTATAGAATTTGAATAATGTACTTTGGGATGCTTCTTGATTTATTTTTATGCCAGATTACGACTACCGTAATAATAATGTCTTATATAACATGTAATCCGTGGATAAAACCGGAACCGATCCGTGACTCGTGGATCGGATTGGAACCGAACCGTGAGACTTTTGGTCCGGACACGGATTGTATTTTCTAAAAACCGTGACTCGTGGATTAGGATTGGATTCATGCCAATCTGATCCGATCCGGACCGTGTACACCCCTAGTTTTTATAAAGGGACATAGATGCACTCTTTCAGCTAGGCACAAAAGTAACACAAACAAGTTTTATGAAAACACTTGGCTATTTTAAAGCCAACTGTAAAACCAATACAATTCTAACTCAAACAACAAATGCATTGGTGAACATACTTCTTTACACGAGTTTAATGTGACTCAAATCACATGCACAAGTAGGGAGAAACTCGCACCTTAACAGGACACCACCAACCCTATCCAACTAAAACAAAAACAAAAAATCCTTGCACAACCGGGAGGCTAGATAAAGGTTATATGTTGTGCCAATTGACACACTATTGCAAGAGCATCACTGCCTCATTCTTTTATCCTTCCATGCCCCAAAGTTTCCAACACCTTCCAAACGATCTTGCAATAGTATGACTCTAGTATCCAAAAGTGGCACCCACTTGCACTTAATCTGTTATTTTTTTGACCTAAGCCAAGAAAAAAAAGAGAAAGATAACCTAAAAATCAGAACACATAAATGATAAATCATTGTCAAAGATTTATCAATCATAGCCTTGTCATTCTTCTTCTAGAGCCATTATCTTCTCCTTGGTTAACTGCAGCCAGACAGCAACCACATTTAGAGATGGCTTTGAGAGGACGAAGATATATGGAGTGCACATTTTTCCTAAAAGAATATGGTCTTTTGTTTGCATTTCGCATCAGTTCCAAATCTTATTCTTCTTCTAGAGCCAATATTTTTTTTAAATTTTTTTTTTATAAAAGTACATTCGTGAGGCACTTGGTATTTGGTAACTAAAATGATTCTGTAGAATTCTTTGTGGCAATCTGGGCAGTTTTGTGTGCCATCTAGGCAGTTTGTGTGCAATCTGGACATTTGTGTGAAATCTGGGCAATTTGTTAATTGTTATGCTTTGTAGTTTATGAATTTTAGCTTGCTGTTATCATTAATGCTTGGCCATGATGATGCTGTTACTTAAAGTCTACAAACTTTGGCGGGACAATCACCATTGCAGCCAGTGAGTAGCAAGTAGCAAAACCTGAGCCAATATCTTTGAACCCGTTCAATTGATTCGTGTCAATTTTGCAGGTTAACAGGTCACTTGCAAGGAAGGCCACATAAGACATCTGATGGGTCAGGGTCTGATTAGCATAGTATCGTAAAACAACCATATTATTTGTAAATTTGTACTTTGGACCATCTAAATTTGTGCTTTGGACCATATTGTGTAAATTTGTACTTTGGACCATACTATATGTAAATTTGTAATTTGTACTTTGGTATCGTAAAATGACCATATTATGTGTAAACTTAGATGTTGCTTTCATTTGTACTTTGGATCGTAAATTTATAATAGTTTTTTGAAGGAGTGAAAACCATCTTATGTGTCCTGAATCTCTTGATCACAAACTTGTAGTTTGGTAGATGGATTGAGAAAAGAAAAACATGTAAAATTGAAAATAACAAGATAAGTGAACAAAACTAGCCTTTACTTCTGTAAATTTTCTCTTAATCAGGCGAAACCTACTAATGTTCCTACACCTTAAGTATGTGGCAAAATAAGAATTAGCATCTTGAAATTTTGTAAAACCTTATCCATTGAGATCGATCGATGAACAACCACAAGCATCCAAGAAAGAGCATTTGTCACGGTAGAATTAATGATTTGAATTTTGGCATCATTGCTTGGTCAAATACGGGCAAGGTGGGTGGAGTAAATTATAGCTCAATGCCATTATGCTAATTGCTAAAGCAAAAATAGACCAAAATTCTTATTTTAGTCATGACATGGCACAACACGAGTGAAACGATTAAACGACACGACACGATTAAGTAAGAGGGTAAAAAACGGCACGACAAGACACAACACGATTAAGTAAATGGGCAAGACACGAGTCAAACGATTAAGTGGGCCGGCACGACACGATTAAGTAAGCGGGTTGGCATGGCACGACACGATTAAAAAACAGAACGGCACGACATGATTAAGTAAAGGGCACGGCACGACACGACACGAGTCAAACGATTAAGCAGGTAGGCACGGCACGACACGACACAATTAAGTAAGCGGGCCGGCACGACATGATTAAGTAAGTAGGCCGGCACGGCACAGTTACAAAATGGCACGACACGACACGAATGAAGAAAAATGACACGGTACGGCAAAACTAAAAATGGGCATGACACGATTAAGCACAACACAACATGACACAATTAACCAAACGGGCACGGGCACGGTTGGCAAGGAAGAAAAGCGGCACGGCAAGGTACGACGGACCTGTTTGACACCTCTACGGGGCACTGGTAAGCATAAAACCATCTTTCTGGCTTTCTTTATGTTTCTTTCCCGGGGATTTAGAGGACCGACCCATCATTTCCCAGCATGAACTTTGGACATCTACTTGTACATAGTTTACATACTCGGATCTTAACCGTTTAATATACCTGACCTATTTGAATAACTGATACTTTTTTTTTTTAATCTGGATCTGTAATTACTGATAACTGTTTTTTTTTTTCGGCACAATTACTGGTTAACTAATTGCCCTAAATTCTCGTAATCCCCTTTAACGAGAACTACTATCAAGGTTTTTTTTTTTTTTTTTTTTTTTTCCCTTTCTTGTATAAAAATTCCAATTTTAGGGAATGACACTCTGCACCAACAGCTATGATAAGCCAACAATCTTAGAAAAACTGCGAGGCTCACGTTTTTCTGATATCATGCTGGAAAATACTATCTCAATTTAGTCACGCAATGTAAATTCAACTTTTTAAGTGGACATCATTAAATTTGTTATCAATGAGATGGTTAATTTGCAAATTCATAAACGCTTTGATCTTATATTTCTGCCTATGAATATAATTGTCAAGAGACCAAGCTCTCCTTGATGTACCCTGTAAAAGAGAACAAAAATCTTAGAGAAAGAAAGGTAAGGAAGAGGTACTTTAGGTAAGGAAGAGGTGCATCATTAAATTTGTTATTAATAGGTCCGATAGAACAAGATCTTAATAAGTCCGAAAGACCAATCTCATTTTTCGGTAGTTCTTGAAGTAGCTATCCTCTTTCAATTTTTCTCATACATTTTGTGTTCAACATTTATTTTACTTCCCGCAATATCTTTAACGCGGTATCTTCACGAACATCTACCCCTTTCTACCCCATTAGTGAAGGGTGATTGATCACAAAAGTTACTTGTTTCTACCCTTCAAATTCTATGAAATGATATTTTGTTCCTTTAGACTTACGATTGCATGGCATTTATCTAGTTTATTATATGAAGTTTAATCTCTTCATTATTTAAATATTTATCTAAATAAGATTATCTTTTGATTGGCAAGGCTGCGGCTGCCACTCTGGAGGCCACAGCAAATTCTCTTGCCGATACCACTACTTGACTGGAGGCCACAGTATTGATAACCGGGTTACTGGAGACAACGTAGTAGTTTTACGCAATCCTCAGTCTCCGACAAACAGTTCGGTATGCATTTCATTGATGTTTGCTCTCAATTCTTGTTAAAAAAACTACACTGATCCCTGGGAAGTTTTATGTAATACTTATATTTTGTTCCTTGAGACTTAGTACTGCCTAACATTAATATCAGTTAGTCATAATAATGACAGTTTATTGTCTTGTTGAAACGTTTATCTGAATAACAATTTCTTTTGATTGTCAAGGCTGTTGCTGCCACTTCTTCTGCTGCTACTCAAGAGGCCATAGCCACTCCGGTTGACACCACCTCTGCTACTGTACTGGAGACCACAGCCACTGTGCGTAATGAGGTTGTTACACAAGAGCAGCCGTGGGAGGACCCTGCAATTGCTATACAAGTTGAGGGGGCTTTGGCTTTGGTCCCTAGTCATGCTACGACTTCTTCCGACACCGCCCTTGTGGTTGAGAGCACCAACCATTTACAATCTGCCATCACTGAGGAGGCTGAGCTTGTTAGGCTCTCGACGGGTGAGCGACTAATTGTTGCCCTTCCACAGGCGGAGGGAATGGCCCCAGCTCCTTCCAACCTTGCCCACATACACTTCTTCGACACACGTCCTCGGCCACAGTCAGTTGCGTCGCTGCAAGCCATCAGACAACATCCGCAATCCTCAGTCACCTTTTCATTTGACAAACCGTCTGGTATGCATTTTACAAATTGATTGTTTTCAATTCGAAACAGGAGTAAAGAAACTTAAAATGTGTTCAAACCATGAACCTGGACTAGAACATAGATGTTGTGATGACTTCTACTGCTACCCATGTGGTTGACATGTGAGCCACCGGTTGTTGCCCTGACAAAGCCTTAGAGGCAGCTGGCTCTTGACGGGTGCACCACTGTTCAATGTATCTAGATATGGTTTTATCTGCACAATAATATGTGATCGTGTTAGAAATAGGTACCATAATAACCTCTGGTGATCGATATTCAAGCTAAGAGCGTTAAGTCTATTTCATTTTTTGTGAACAAATTGGTCTACTACTGCTCTCACTCTCCGATAATTCTCCCACTTGGTATGAATTAGATTTTACCCACAATTTCTCCAGATTTCATACTTCAAGCAGTTTAAATGAAGAACCACCCTAATGTGTATGCTTGTCAATGATAAAGACATGTAAGGAGATGGAAATCCTATATATCTCGAGATCTCTCACATGTAAGTTCTTTGGAAGTCCTATATTTGGTGTGTAACTGTGCAAATACATGCATACTAAGGCATCTGCTTACATATACATTGCAGAATCAGTCAAGGAGTCGTAAGTTGAGATTGTTGCTTGCTGTTGGTGTCTTCTTGTTGCTTTTTGTTCACCCTAGAACGACTAGCTTAAAGGTGTTCGTACTAACTATCCTCAGGCAGTGGGACCGTTTTTTACTTTGTACTTCTTTTAGGCGGTGGGACTGTTTTATGTCTGATAGAGGTTGAATGTTATGTCAACTTGGAATTGAAATTATACCTAGTAGTGCATTCTTAGATTGTATAACTTGTTTATGTTATGTTTTAACTTGTTTAAGACTTTAAGTTGTATTGGAACTGAACTAGAAGTGAAAATTGAAATGGTGCATGAACTGATGAAAATGAAAATGAAAATGGTGTTGGGCCAGTTCTAGAACGTGCCAAGGCAAACTGCAAAGGTTGATGCTGGTACAAGAGGAGAGCCAGAGGTGGCCACCCTTTCCGTTGGCTTACCAGCAGCTCGTACGTCACTTCACTTCAAGGCAGTTGACGGGAGAGGGGTAGTTTTACCGTTTCAACCCCTCGGCGGGGATCTCTTTCAGCCCCCAGGAGGGAAGTGTTCTACCTCTAGGCAGGAGCGCTGTTCAGCCAACGACTAGGCAAGAACATTGCTCCATTGCTAAGAGGAACTAACTTCAATGCCTCGGTGGGGATCTTCAATGACAACTTGGTTCGACCCCTTGGCAGGAACTTTGTTCAGCCAAAACTAGGCGGGAACATCGTTCAGCCCCGAGGGGGAACAATCTTCAGCCCCTAGGAGGGGACTTCCTTCAGCACCCAGGAGGGGACTGTTCTGCCCCTAGGCGGGAGCGCTGTTCGGCCAACAGCTAGGCAAGAACATTGCTCAACCCCTAGGGGGAGCTATCTTCAACCCCTCGGCGGGGATCTTCTGGTTTTTGTCCGATCACCAGACCTTGAGGTAGTAGGTTGCTTTTTGACTTGCTTCAGAGCTAACACTTCTCTCCTTAGTAAGGCCATTTTGGCCTCTACAGAAAGAGGATGGTGGAAGAACTTCAGTACGTGTTGTCATGAGGTTGTCAAGGGAGACAACGTTTCCGTCCATGCTGAACAAAACGTTCCCCGTCCTGGCGTTACTGGGGCCGGCGGCATTGGACGCCACCGTAATAGTCCCATCCCTGTTAAGAATTGGGGAGAGAGTAAGCCCCAAGTCACTCCTGACTTGGTGGTATCTGTGGTGGTCAACGTTGTTGATGTGCTCTCTGGCGGTGTCGAAGGCATCCATGCCAAGAGTAAAGATAGTCATTCTTTTGGTAACTTTAGGAAATGGGGTTTAAGCAAAGGTGAAGGACCACCCCTAATGAGTGTAAAGAGGCTGGGAAAGGTAACTCCTCCCCAGCAGAGTCGCCAATTGTGGGAGGTGCTTCATCGGAATGGCCTCTTTGGCCATCTGGTTTTGTACAGAGAGGGAGGAGGATTGGCTGAACCTCATCAGAGGTCTAAGAGCACGTCAGAGAAGGCTTAGGGGCACGTTGACCGGAGCCTTGGGAGCACTCCGAAGAAAGAGGCTGGGGTCCTAGGAGCACGGTTGTGAAGGACATAGGAGCCGTGGGGGCACTCCTGAGAATAAGGCTGCGGTCCTAGGGGCACGCCTGAGAAGGAGGTCAGAGCCCTAGGGGAATGCCTAAGAAGGGGGTTGGGGTCCCAGGGGCACGCCTTAAAAGGAGGCGGGAGCCTTGGGGCACACCTAAAAAGGAGGTGGGAGCCTTGGGTGCACACCTAAGAAGGAGGCCGGGGTCCTAGGGGCACACCTAAGAAGGAGGTTGGGGTCCCAAAGGGCATGCCTTAGAAGGAGGCCAGAGCCCTGGGGGCACGCCTGAGAAGGAGGCTTGAGGACCCGCCGGAAGAGAGGGCTGGAGCTGCTGGTGCATGTCGGAGGGGGACCTGCACAGGGGAATAACCACATTAGTGCTTAGCCTGGACGGTGGTGGTCCGGGAAGACACTTCGATGTTAAAGTTAGGGAATGAGGGAGGCATATAGTGGAGAACTTAGAGAGAGAAAGTGAGTAAAGAATGTCCCGCCATCGCCCTGAGTGAGGTAGGTGAGGGCCTTATTTATAGGCGGGGAGAAGCGTGTCCCCCATGCTCCTCGGGGATCTCACGCGCTCCGTCTTTAATCGTCACATTAAATGCATGGATTGGCGTCTGTCCCTCAAGGGGCGCCTTGGCTACTGTTCTCCCATTGAAGTCACCTGTCACATTGACATTCTCGTCCATCAGGTACGCCTGCAAGGTAGGTGGCTGTCACCATAAATGCACTACATGCGGGGTGGTTGAGCTCATTAATGAGCCGCTCAAACTGTCAAGCGTGCCTCGATCGAGCCCCTAACATCTGATGTGACCCTCCGATACCGAGGTCGATCGATTCGGTAAAGATGGTGCTCGGGGACAAGGCCCCATGGACTATCAAGGCCTATACAGACCTCCATCTGGGCACAGCTTCCCGAGGGGGAGGAGTCCATCCGAGGCCCCAAGGCGGCCGAGGCCTATATAGACCTCCATCCGGGCACAACTTCGCAGGGGGAGGAGTCCATCCGAGGCCCCAAGGCGGCCGAGGCCTGTATGGACCTTTATCTGGGCATAGCTCGGGCGGAGGAGTCCACCTGAGGCCCCAAGGCTGCCGAGGCAAATATGGACCTCCATCCGGGCACAGCTTCCTGAGGGGGGAGGAGTCCATCCAAGGCCCCAAGGCTGCCGAGGCAAATACAGACCTCTATCCGAGCACAGCTTCCCGAGGGGGAAGTGTCCATCCGAGGCCCCAAGGTTGCCGAGGTCTAGATTGCGCCTCCGGTAACCTGGCCCCTATTACTTCGTCATTCCTACAGACCCTCCCAGGGAGACTGTTGGGCAAGTCCAAGGGGATTCAACCTCTTGTGAACCTCTTGAGTTGCTTGAGGGCTTTGCCTAGGCCTTTTTGTCTAGTGCTCCATCCGAGTGCACTTCAGATAGCGCTCCATCCGAGCACACTTTTCCTAGCGCTCCATCCGATCAATCTTGCC
This sequence comes from Vaccinium macrocarpon, assembly GCA_022606695.1. Lineage (NCBI taxonomy): Eukaryota > Viridiplantae > Streptophyta > Magnoliopsida > Ericales > Ericaceae > Vaccinium > Vaccinium macrocarpon. The sequence goes on along the minus strand of CM040181.1, from coordinate 25,878,278 downwards.
CAGCAGAGGGGCTAGGACGAACCTTGCTTAGGACCCTCGCCTGGCGGATGTGTCAACCTAGCAGCTGAGGCTAGTATGGATGTTGGTTTGTTAGGACCTTTGTGGGAAAAGGGCCCCTACACCATCCAATGATTGAAATAAGAATTTTGGTCTATTTTTGCTTTAACAATTAACATAATGGCATTGAGCTATAGTTTGCTCCATCCACCTTGCCCGTATTTGACCAAGCGATGATGCCGAAATCCAAATCCTTAATTCTACCTTGACAAATGCTCTTTCTTGGATGCTCATGATTGTTCATCGATCGATCTCAATGGATAAGCTTTTACAAAATTTCAAGATGCTAATTCCTATTTTGCCACATACTCAAGGTGTAGGAACATTAGAAGGTTTCGCCTGATTAAGAGGAAATTTGTGGAAGTAAAGGCTAGTTTTGTTCACTTATCTTGTTATTTTCAATTTTACATGTTTTTCCTTTCTTAATCCATCTACCAAACTACAAGTTTGTGATCAAGAGATTCAGGACACATAAGATGGTTTTCACTCCAAAAAACTATTACAAATTTACAATCCAAAGTACAAATGAAAGCAACATCTGAGTTTACACATAATATGGTCATTTTACGATACCAAAGTACAAATTACAAATTTACACATAGTATGGTCCAAAGTACAAATTTACACATAATATGGTCGTTTTGCGATACCATCCTAATCAGACCCTTACCCATCAGATCTCTTATGTGGCCTTCCTTGCAAGTGACCCGTTAACCTCCGAAATTGACACGAATCAATTGAAAGGGTTCAAACATATCGGCTCAGGTTTTGCTACTTGCTACTCATTGGCTGGAATGGTGATTGCCCCGCCAAGGTTAGTAGACTTCAAGTAACAGCATCATCATAGCCAAGAATTAATGATAACACCAATCTAAAATTCATAAACTACAAAGCATAACAATTAGCAAACTACCCGATTGCACACAAATGTCCAGATTGCACACAAACTACCCATATTGCACACAAAATTGCCCAGATACAACACAAACTTCCCCGATTGCACAAAAAATTTCCTAGATTGCACAGATCTCACAGGGCTCAGGCTTCTCAATTCATCATTGCCCCAAACAACATTTGGTTCATTAAAAAGTAATGCACAAGTGCAATGAAAACAGTATTGAGTAACCTAGGCTCAACAAAATCATCATTGCCCAATACACAAATGCAATCTCGACAGTTTTTGTGTGCAATCTGGGTAGACTCAGTACTTTGAACAAGGGAATACATGGGCTCAATCATTATCAAGGAATCATAAGTGAATAAACTGGTTGCACCTTAGTTGCCCTGCCAGGGTTTTTTTCAACATTAATACTTTAATAGGTAATCATCATGGTTAGAAAAACAAAGAAACATCACATCCTAGAAAATCACAAGTAAATAAGTATTGGGCTCAATTCATGTCACGCCCTCAATTTCAATAAGCGAAAATACAAATAAAATCCACGTATGATTGATCAAAGTCAAACAATTTTCCATAGAAAGTCAAGTCAAGTACAATAAGCTTCTGGTCAAGGGTACCCGTACCCATACAAAATAACAAAGGTTTTAAAGTTATTACATAAGTTGAAATAGTCAAAACCTTAGAGAAATTAAAGTTACAGGATTATGTTTCAAAAATGTACTTAGTATTAAGATGAGAAAATAACTTCATGATCATAAGATCTTCATGGCATGCATTCACACTCCAAGCATCCGATCTCATGCTCTATGTCGTGTACCTGGGAAAGATAGGATAAGCTCACTAGCTCGTAGGAAACATTTCTACCAACACTAAGGGTATAGAGAATGAAATATGCACACGAATGAATAAGCTAAGATGGACCAAGATAAATTAACTCGATGACAAAGTGTCTAGGAGATGCCTCAAAGGTCAAATGAAACCAGAATACCCATAAGTTTCCTCATAACCATTACATTTCGTGTCGTGGGTTCATTCCCCTCAAAACACAGTCATTTACACGAACATTTCATTCACAATACTTCACAAATACCCAAAACATCTCAAAATAACCCAAGTATCCTTTACATTTATCATATGTATCTTATTCTTTTTAATCATTCGTTTATTCTCCGGGCATGCCATATAGGCCCCGTGTCACTCGAAGAAAGCACATAATCAATTAGATTTCATTTACTCCCGTCATTCGTGTCTGACACTCACACAACATGACTCATATATTTTGCACAATATCCATATCCATCTCATTCATTTCCAAACATTTGATCATTTTTCGGGCATGCCATATAGGCCCCGTGTCACTCCGGGCATACCATAAAGGCCCCGTGTCACTCCGGGCATACCTTTTGGGCCCCGTGTCACATATTTCACATTTATATTACCATTTATCAACTCATAAGTTCAACAAAATGCCCAAAGCCAATTCACGTATCATAATACCCTTTCACAAGTATCCAAAATATTCACACAATCATCTTTGTTCAGAAAATACAGAATGTGTCGGTAATGACTAAGTTGGCACGTGTCAAAGTGTATGAGAAACCAAGACAACCAAGACAAAGCATAAAATGTACCAAGATAGGTTACCAAAGCTTAAAGGTCAATTAGAGAAGCTTTGAAAGGACCAATGAGGGCCCGGAGTAATGGAACATGAAAACGGAGTTATAAACCTCGAGAAAAATACGACACGCTGATAGTAAAAAGGACATTTCTCTCAAAATACAAAGGATATGAATATGAAATCAATTGGCTTTGAAAGTAGACTCATAGAGCTTTTCAACGGTTCAAGAATCACCTCAATCGGAGTTCGGACGAAGCCGGCACGTGCCCGCAAAGTTGGAAAAAAAGTCTGCCTGAACAAAGGAATCTGGATCGATCCATGCAAGGAGTGGATCGATCCACTCTAGTGAAATCCATGAACAGACCATTCTGGATCGATCCAAGCAAGGAGTGGATCGATCCACTATGTACCAAAAGTGAAACAGAGGGTTTTGGATCGATCCACTGTTAAGAGTGGATTAATCCACCTGGGTTCGGGTGAAAAATCACAACCTTGCTCAAATGGATGGGGGCTTCATTCCAAGTCCAATTTGGGGTTCCAAAACATAACTAAGCAAAGGAGATAGACATGTTCACAACCTATTCATAGAGCTATCAACCAAATATGCAAACCCAAACTTATTTAATAATCAAATCCAATTCCATGGTGATAATCAAGTTCAACAAGGGAATTAGGAACAAGGAGAAGAACAATGCACTCATTCAATCAATATACACTTAGATGAGGTAGAAAATTGTTCCCTACCTTAAGCAAACCAAGAAGAAGATGAGACCTTAGCCCTTGCTTCCAACCCCAACTGAAATATGCTAGCTCCAAACAAAATCATAGAGTCTCGGACTCCAAAACACGCGTAGATGATGAATCTATGGTTGGATGGTGAAGGATTTAAGTGTGGAGGGTGAATTTGGGGTGGGGTTTGTAGAGAACTTGAGAGGAGAATAAGAGGGAGAGAGGGCTGGTGATTTAGAGAGGGAGAGATGGCTGATTTTTGCCCAAAAATCAGCCACACACACATATTTATACACACCACCAATTGCACTAGCACCCCTTGTGTTTCTAGGGTGTTCTAAAGATGCCCCAATGCACATACTCCCATCACCTTGACCCCACATCACTCTATTTTCATTTTCTCATATTTACCCAACATTATTTCCGAAAACTTATTTTAAAACGCGGGTCTTTACAATTCATCATTGCCCCTAAGAAACCAGTCACACCACTACACCACCAGTCACTACAACCCCAATTGATAACCCTAAATGACCATTCACCAGCGACACACACACACACACACACGTATGCACACACATCCACAATCCAGTAACCAAATGCCCAGAAAACTGTAACCATATCTTTCAATAGATAGAACACCAACAACTATACAACATGTCACTATGAGACACAACACAATTGGGCTTAGATCTATATAGAAATGCACATGAATGCAACATTAAGTTGCTATTAAGACCTTCATAAATTGCCACACAATCACTTAAGTTTGTTTTAACTTTTTATCCTCATAGCCCATAAATAATAGCACAATGCAAGTATGCAAGTGTAACTTTATGTTGCCATTAAGGCCTTCATAAGTTGCATACTTGCACACCAACAACTTTACACACACACACCACTTAGTTACAGTTTCTGTGCATTTGGTTACACAGCAAAAGTAAGATAGCACCTGGAATGCAACATAAAGTTGCAGCAATATTAGCATCCTGAAAATCTTTTGAGAAGTCAGTTATAAACAGTCCGTAAGGACTATCTACATCAGAGTTCTCAAAATAATCTCCAAACTCTTCTTTAGCCTCACACTTCTTAATTCCTAGACGTATATCCTCTCGATCTTTCGAGCATATCAAAAAATCCAAAATGTCTGCAGCCAGTCTGCTTCTCCTCTCATCCAACACTTTATTACCTGCACTAAAAGCAGATTTGAAAGCAACTGAAGAGATAAGAGGTGTTAGTACATTACGTGCCATGATTGAAAGAATGGGAAATGTCCTTTCATTTTTCTTCCACCAAGCTAAGATATCCAAATTATTTGGGGTGTCTAGAGTTGTAAGACAATCCATATCTGAATACATAGAAAGTTCGGTGCGTGAAACTACATTTCTTCATATACTTGAAAGCAGAGACCAAGATGGGTCATTGCTACTTGTAGAAGACGGTGAAGGAGCAACATTAGTCATAGAAGATGCAACTTTAAACTCATATGAAACATATATAGATCTCACAAGTAATGTCACATCAGAAGTAAAAGTAGAAGGTAATGTAATATCTAAATTAGTAACAATCCTATCTAAGAGCATGACAACACCTTCTATTTTAATCCTTAGGTCCATTATTGCAACTACAATAAATATTTTAGGATAAATATTTTAGGCATGTCATCAAAATATTTTTTGAATTTCGTTTCCATATTTAAAATTGCATCTACAAAATTTGCTCTATATCTATATTGAAAAAAATTGAGACTGATATTATACAAGTTATTGAGAACAAGACAAGAAGTAGGATAATAAGAACCACAACAAGCAGAGGTTGTAGCATAAAAAATCTTTAAAAATTGCATATACTCGAAAGAAATGTTCCAATTAGCTTGAGTTAAAGAACAATCACCATACTTGGCATTGACAAAAGAAGTAATAACATCAACATGTTTCACACAAGATTTTATCATAAGATATGTCAAATTCCAATGAGTTTTCACATCAGTTTTCATTTTCCTTGGTTTCACATTGAAACTAGCACACAACCCTTCAAACTCTTGGCTCTTAGCTAGGGAAGTAGATATAAAAAGAATTGCATCTCTAATTTTATCTATATGTGGTCCTATATGTTTCAAATCATCTTACACAACTAAATTAATGATATGGCATACACATCGCATATGAGAAAAATGTACTAGCATGAGGAGTAGTCAAATTTCGTTGGAATAAATCAACAACAGCAATATTAGCGGTATGATTATCAAATTTAATACTAAAAACTTTATCAACAATATCAAACTCCATAAAACACCATTTATACGCTAAAAAATGTGATTAGCATTTTGAGGATACTCCATCAAATGAAAAGTAATATTTTTTTTATACAAAACCTAATTAGCATCTATATAATGAGCAGTCACAACTATATAACAAAAATTATTGTTACCACTCCACAAATTAGAAGTACAAGAGATTGTTCTACCAATTTGACTAATTTCAGTAATAAAATTTTTATGAACTTCAATAAAAGCTTTCAAACAATTAGCTCTAGTAGTATTTCTAGAAACTTTAGTAAAAGCAGGATTTAGACAATTTTGCATGAAATGTTCAAATCTAATATCACCAAAAGTGAATGGATGCTCTGCTGCAGCTACATAAAGGGTCAATCCATGTCTCATTTTAGGTTTTGTGTATACGAAATTACAAACACCAGTTACACTACTATCACCACTAACTACGCCAATTTTCTCTTTATGTTTCTTCCTAAGATGCCTCTCAATATGCCTTGTGCCACCTCTACTACTCAAGAATAATGATTTGAACAGTAATTACACACACCTCTCATTCCTTTATCAACCCCTTCTTTGTTTATGTAATGTTCCTCAATTTTGGCATGATTCCATACCCATGAAGTGCGACCCCTTTTTGCACTTGTATGTGGCATAGATGTTGAACCTGAACTTAGTGGTCCAGGTTCAATAGTGTTTAAAGCGGCTTCACCTATAGAGCCAAGTCCATGAGGTGGTGAAAATAGAAGAATTCGTTGTTGTTGATCTTGTGACTCATTAGAGTCTGAATTAGGGTTGTTTAGGCCATTTGTAAAGTCTATATGAATTTGTGTCATAATAAACATAGTAGTAAACACAAAAATGCAAATCACAAAACACATAATCACAGAATACTGATAAACACAAAACCACAAAATATTGATAAACACAGAATCTCAGAATCACAAAACATAGAAATAGAGAGAGAGAGAGAGAGAGAGAGAGAGAGAGAGAGAGAGAGAGAGAGAACTCCTATTCACCAAGCACTGGACCAACAACATAGAAGCACTGGACCAACATATAACATAGAAGCACTGAACCAACATATAACCAACAACAATGAGCCAACAACACAAAGATGGTCGTGGTGATTTAGGGTTTTGATTTGGGTTTGTGTTGGTGTTGATTTAGGGTTGTGGTGGTGATTGGTGATTTAGGATTTAAATTTGGAGTTGTGGTGGTGATTTATGGTTTCGATTTGGGGTTGTGGTGGTATGGTGGTGACTGGTCATTTAGGGTTTTGATTTGGAGTTGTGGTGGTGGTGATTTGGGGTTGTGGTGGTGTGGTGGTGACTGGTGATTTAAGGTTTTGATTTAGAGTTGTGGTGGTGGTGGTGGTGATTTAGGGTTTCGATTTGGGGTTATGGTGGTGGCAATTTAGGGTTTCGATTTGTGCTTGTGGTGGTGTGGTGGTGAATGGTGATTTAGGGTTTCGATTTTGGATTATGTTGGTGGTGATTTAGGGTTTCGATTTGGGGTTGTGGTGGTGGCTATTTAGGGTTTCGATTTTGGGTTGTGGTGGTGGTGTGGTGGACCGACTCAAGCTTTGATTTAAGGATATGTCAATATGCAACTTCCAAAAAAATTTTTTTTTTTTTTAGTGCCACGAATCAGGTAGTGCATTTGTATGGACAGTTTTTGGGTGTTTGTTTCAGCAATGCAGTGCCACAAGACCATTGTCTTCACATTCAAGCCAAGCATTTGTTGGTTCTTCGGTTGTATATGCATGCTCAAAATCATAGGAACAATATCGAGAGAATTTTCAAGATTTAGACTTCAAATTGTTAGGTTCAACAAACAAATGGCCTTTTAGTTATGTAAAAAATTATACTTCTACCCATAGGTCAGTGCACACCCTATAAAGAAATTTTGTTTCGCTTTTAAGGATTAATTATGCATGGTATTGTTTATCAGGTCAAGTTTTTATTTGATTTTTTTTTCTTTGAACCTAACCGGATTGATTATTTTCTTATGTCTCGTTATAGGGGTAGTTGAAAAATCTAGAAATTTTTGGTGATTGGAACATAACGTCTTGGATGAAGTTTCGTATTTGTGATGACAAATCAATGAAGCTTACAACACCAACGAAAGACCCTTGATCATGTGTGGATTTGTCATGGAAAATGAAGGCACTTCCCTAATAATGATGCACTTCCCATCACGCATAGTTTGCATGAAACTTTTCTGTTTTCTTTTGCAAAACTCAAAAATGACACTACTGAAACTAAGAATTGGATGAACCGTTTGAGAGTTGATTCTTGGGTTGCATTTTGTTAAAATGGTCAATTAATAAATTTGTTTCTTTTTTGGGATAAATATGAATTTGTTTCTTGCTAAATTTATTGATGAAAGTTTAAAACTTCTGTATGCTCTTCTCATTTCTTTTTACATATATTGCTTTGATCTGGTTGATCAACTAGATTTCATGAATGAGGCTATCTTTTATATTTGCAGATACTCAAATTGCATAGACCCTTTGGTCTTTAATATGTTCCATTCGCATACTCAAATTGGTTAGATCCTTTTATGAAGCTTATTCCAAAAGGCATATTTTGCAATTGGTTAGGTTGGTTAGAAAGAGTGATCAGTTGTGTGGCAGTGTAAGCTTGGGTTGTGGTCAAATTGAGTTGCAAAGTGTCCTTAGGCACGGGCAATTTGCTTTGCTCTAAAATTATACTAAATGATATTTGATCTACATGATTTTTAATGTGGTTGATGGTCTCAACAAGATTTAAGTGAACGATTTTAATTAGAGGTGATAAATGGGTGAGTTGGGTTGGGATGGGTTGAGTTAAATATGGGTGGGTTGAATATGGGCTAATAGTATGCGGGATGAATTTGGGTTGGTTGAATATGGGTTAAAATAAAATAAACTAGGTAGCTAAATAAGAATCATGTATTCGAAATTCTGCAATATTTTACTAAAATTTAGATATATTCAAATAGTTATGCTACAAAACATTATTCTTTACGCTTTAAAATGCTGACATTTAACCTTCAATTCAAACAATTTTATCTTGTTCTTTGAAAATTTCTTCTAATCTGTTCATAAAACAACTAAATATAGATACGTACGGAATAATTTTTACACGCTAATTGCATATGAAATGAAAGAATACATAATGTATGTGCGCATTTTATGTCACTTAAAATTCACTAAGTCACTTCGGCCCCTCATGATTAAGAATTCTAGAGATTTCTAGCTCTGTTCCACTTCGCATCAACAACTGCAACACCCAATTCCCTTTACATATCATTCAAAACTTTCTCTACGATGTTTGAAACCTTTTTAGAATACATTGGAGTGTTATTTTGTAATTCAAAATGGATAAGAAGATTTAATTAAACTTTGGAAAGCTCATATTTGGATTTCAATTTTTTAGTATCTTTCCATAACATAAAAGTCCAATGACGGGGAAATCGCCTTTGTCTACGCAAATAAACGGAAATGATAATGCCAAAACCATTTTTGTTTGTGCCAAAACAACAGTGTATAAAAGGCTTGTACCTTGCACATGGTACAAGGTTTTTAAGCACTGCAATTTTGGCACAAACAAAAGCAGTTTTGGCATTAGCACCACCCCAAATAAATTAGACGAGTCCCAGATCGAATTGGAGAGGGTTTGGTGGTCGAATGCGTGTATGAAATAAATTGGGGACAAAGTGATAAACCAAGGATTCAACCCATGTTGAACCCATTTTCAACCCAACTCAACCCATATTACCATATGGGTGGGTTGGGTTGGGTTGGGTTCATGGATTGGGTTGCCAATTGCCACCTCTAATTTTAATCATTGAAATGGGCCTAAAATGGGGTCAACAGGACAATCTAGTCCTGGAGAGGAGTTGTTTCCGTGCAGGAGATTGACAGTATCTCAGATTATGTGAAAGCAATCCCAATCGTCGAAGAAAAACTTGACAAGTGGAAACTACTAAGAAAGAAGGGAACCCTACATTGCCTTTGGATTAAAATTGGAAGGACGTGGAACGGTGGGATTTATGTATCAAATTCAAAGATTGAGCTCACTTATTAGAAAGTCTACAAGATGTTGAAAAAACAAAAAATATATGAAGGGTTGAAAAAGCTCGTGCCTAAAGAAGCTTCCTTACTTGTGAAAGCCTAATTAAATCCGAGAGTAAACTTTTTCTTCATTCGCTCCTCACCGCTTAAACAAACTATCAAGCCAACACTTCATTCCTACTGCACTTAAATAAGAATAAACTTGAAATATTGAATTAACCAGTGCCTATCGACAAATATAAATATTATTCAAAACCGTAGGTAATAATAGTGGTAAAATGATATAAATATTATCAATTTCAAAAAAAAAAATTGAATTACTTTTGGTAGTTGGGTGGTGTAGACACCCCTATTTTGACCCGGGATACTTGTCAAGCATTCCCGATGATGAGGAAACCACCCGTGAGTACCTTGAAGTTGCGAATGAGGCTTGAACTTGCCCCAAACCCCCCACAAACCATTTCTAAACAACCTAAGCCAACCCAAATGACCAAAAGACCCCTAAAAACACCAAAATTAACCATAACCAACCATTGAGCTCAAGGGGGTTTGAGCGCTCAAACCCCCTGTTTGAGCACTCAAGCCCTGTCCAGTTTGTTGCTACCAGAGCATTTAGTGATGAGATTCTGATTGCATGATAGCCACTCAGCTATTTTTCTATTGCTTGCATGGACGTAATAAGCCCCAGGGTGAGTCTATATTGTCTCATTAGGGCCCCTATTTCAAACTAATCCACTTTCTCCCCAATTTCTTTCTATAAAACCACCTATCTACAACATTTACGAGGTTACACACTCTACCACATTCTCATCCTAAGCCCACACTCTCTCTAAAACTCCATTTCCAGACATCCTACATCAGTTCCATCTCTCAATCCAAGCTTAAACACACTCAATCAACTAAACAAATTTCATTCTCTCTCTAGAAACCACAACACTCCATAATCTTTACAAACTCCATCTAATCAGACTCACATTGCCCACTCTACTATTTAAAATCACCCACATTGCACCCATAGCTCAAGTTTAGCTCATCCACCCACTAAACTACAAAGTTCAAGCTTTAATCAAAGCTGAAAAGGTAGGAAAACCATATAATCAGTTACAGGTTGGTGCTCATGAGGGAGCCCCCCCTCCCTTATGTTTTTTTGGTTTTTAATCATATCTTATGTTGGTGTTATCATTGTTATGGTTGTTTGTTGGTTCATCTTCTTTCAAGCCAGTTTATTTCATTATGGTCATTGATCAATGAACTCAAAAGTCATAAAAGTTATGTTTCACCATCATCAAGTCATGGATGATCCTATTTTATGAAGCTAACGGTTAGTCTCACTCTTTTTAACAATGATCAAAAGCTTGAGGTTCATTCAAACATCAATAAATGAGTTGAAAACCACAAAAGTTTACAAAGTTAGAATGGAGTTTGAGTGCTCAAACCATACCCTTCGAGCACTCAAACTCTGTCATGTTTTACCCTTGTTTCTTGTATATTTCAGTACCATATCATGCTATATGTTCATTACAGTGTGTGTGTGTGTTGTTGTTTGGCTAAGCCAACTTGATCCTCTCTCTCCCTCTCACTTTAATCATGCTTATGCATGACCCAATACACATTTCCCACTTGTGTGGACACCTCAAGTTTACTTTATCCATGTTCGTGAAGTTTCAAGCACAAATGCATCATAATACATCATTTTGAACTTGTTCATGGTCCAAATGAGAGCAGAACAGTAATGAAACACTCAAGTCTAGTAAATGCTACCTACCTTCTGGTCCATTAAATGTTATTCTCCAGCAAGCTTGGTTTTTGAACATTGAATACTCTGAAGTACTGTCTTTTAATGTTGGATCTTCATTTCTTTTGTGTTATTCACCCCATTTGGATTATAAGTGGTTTTTAAATCATGCATACATGGCTATGTAATTGTAGACACCCCAATTTTAATCCCTGTGTATCCCCAATGATGAAAGAGATACTCAGCAGTACCTTGAACAACCATTCCAGACTTCAAAATTTTTGGACTAAAATACCCTAGCCTCACGGTTCACCGAGCTAGCCGCACGGTTCATCCTTCCCCATCTCAGCCGTACGGTTAACTCATGTTAGCCGCACGGTCAACTAGTTTAGCCGTATGGCTATGTGTCAGAATATCCCCGAAAATCTTCTAGCAGAAGCATCTCATCATTCTGGAAATCTTTCGCAAGATTTTATTCCTTTCTTTCATCTATAAATAGTCCCTCATCCCCTCCATTTCAAACACATAGTAACTCCACTACTCCGACAACACACTGGAAAATTTTACGATCATTTTCCCATTCAAATTCCATCCAAACATCCATAAAAACTTCAAATTCATTCCGTTTTCTTCACTCAAAACTACCAGTGACCCACCAATACGCATCAAATCCGTTCCCAAGGAGTTCAAACCCAGAATTTCTGAAGTTTTCAGGCTGTTCAAAGTTCTTGCAAAGGTACAACTGTACTTCTAAAACCGGATTCAAAACCTTGGTTCTTTGAGGGGATCCTCCCTGGTCGAGGATGACTCTAATAGTCATCTTTAGGCTCGGGTGGTTGAATCTTTCACAAAAATCAAGTTTTACAAGCAAAAACAAGTTTATGTTCGAAACCAATATTTTGAAAAATCTTTCAAAATGTCAACCGTACGGCTAACCTAAGTGAACTGTACGGCCAACTTAGGTTAACCATGCGGCTAACCTGTGCAACATAAAAATTTCCCTTGTTTTCCTCTGTTCGTGCTCTGTTTTTTGACTTTCTGCAACTTGTTTATTGCACTTTCACCCCTTTACTCTTCCATTATTGTTATTAAGTCCTTTCATTTAATTTTATTTCTGTTATGATTTTATTTAATTTCATTATTTGCTTTTTTGTTTAATCAGAGTTTTCAATAAAACATTTTACAAAATCCCACAAAAATTTAGTAGAGACCAGGAATTTCCCCGGCGACCGGGGGGTGCTTTCAATAAAACCTTCCCCATTCGTAACCTGGCTTCCGAATCCAAGAATCTTTTCCGCAGACCAAATCCTTTTCCAAAAGAGGCACAAGAGTCATTATTTATTTTCCAAAACGGTTTCTCAGGTACTGAAAATCATTTTCTAAATAAATCCCGGGTGGTGACTCACATTTTTCGTATTTTCCAAATTAAAAAGAGCCAAGCTGTGTGGCGCTGTCCACAGTAATTCTGTTTGACCATTTTAGTACTGTTTCTGAGTAAACAACAGAGATCAAATCATGCTTTCATCAAATTAGAATCATCAAGGGCATCATAAACATGTGTGAGTGAGCATGGGTTTGAGCGCTCAAACCCTCCCTTTGAGCGCTCAAGCCTCCATTAATGGATCAGATTGGGTTTAGTTTGTTTTGTATATTGCTCATGCTATTTCCAATTTTCAATCTCTGTTTAATATATATTGATGTTGTTCTCCTGTTGATTATTATTGCTTATAGTTCGTGTTCATCCACCATCATCATCATTCACGTTGTTCATAATGCACATGCATACACTATAGTTTATTTTCGTGCTAGCATTGATACATGGTTCCCATCCCCCTCTCCCAGTACTTGTTCAAAGTTAAGTTGCATACATTTCTTGTATAATCCCACAAAAGTCAAGTAGAGACCGGTCTTTGAATCGGGCGAGAGGGGTGCCGTCCACTAAAACCCGGGTGGCGACTTCGAATCAAATTCCTCGGAGGGGCGTCCACAGGTGGTTAAGCGTCGATATAACATACAAAAGGTCACGGGTTCAAATCACTAGACCAAAATTTTTTTCTGAAAAAACTTTTACTGGCATTAATAAAATCGTGGGTAATTGTATGAAACTTTTAGCGGCATCTATAAGACTATTGGTAATAGTTTCTTTTTATTCCTGAAGGCCGTGTAGACGGTGGTTACGAAAATCGCCGGTAAAAGTATTACCGGCGGGCTATGTGTTGATATTAAGGAGGATGCTTTAGACCTAGTGTTTTGGCATTGATATTAAGGAGGGTGCAGATGCATCAGGCGACACAATAAGATGTAGAGAGTTCTAGAGAGAGAGTGAGAAAGTGTGAGAGCTTTTAGGGTTTCATTTTTCCCCCTTTTCTTCTCCCATTTGCCCCTTTTTCCCCTGTTTCCTCCCTTCCCCCCTTCTTCTTCCCTTCCTTCCTCCTTTCCCCCCAGTCATAGCTCCAAACACTCTCACTTCTCTCCTCTCTCCTTCTCTTATGCTTTTAGGTTGAGATCCATTCTCTCCCCTTATTTTTGTGATGCACATCACCATTCTCGAGGCTTGACTTCCAATGGAGGTGGCAACAGATAGGTTTTGAAAGCAACGGAGCAACGTGCGGCGGTGACAAAGGGTAAGACCCTAACGGCGGTGGAAGTTGGATGCAGATCTTGCTTCTCTGGAACCCGGTCTTGAATGGATTGGGGTTTATTTTTTTAAAGAAAAAACAACAAAAGATGTATAGAAAACATCTTCTTCTTCTTCGACGCTGTCTTCTTCCTCTCCTAATAAATTGAAAAAACCTTACTCCTCCATAGCCACTCTTCTCAACCTCTCAATCCCTCAGAACTCTATCTCCCACCTTCCAACCCACTCAAATTTGAGGTCTACAAACCCTAATCCTTCACAAAATCCAATTTATAAACCTACAATCCCAATTTTGAACTGTAGATCACCAAACCTAGAAAACCCAATTTCAGTTTCCTTTGTCATCACAATACTTCAAATAAAAGCTAGAACATAATCTCAGTGCTTCTTCAACATTCAATTTCAGACTCCTAAACTCCAATTTCAAAGTAATATCAAAGACCCTAACCAATAATCTCCCAAATTTGAAACCCTAAGTTGTAAACTAAAACTTCAGTTTTGACTTTGTCTCTCTTGATTTCTCACATAAATTAGTCCAAAACCCTTTGGGTTACCTATTTTTGAGCATGTTATAAAACTCCCTTGAAGTAGTTTAAGACAAAGATCCACTCATTCAACCTATTATATCGATTTTTTGTTTGTTTGAAAGATTTTAATAAACTGTTCACCAAGTAGGTTATGGCTTGCAAGTGGTTAGACTTATTTCATTTTGTTACTAATTGTGTGATCTTTTACAAGCTGGTTGCCATTTAGGTTATTGGATTGAATAAGCTACAAATAATTGGAAATAGATTAAAGACATGTTTGTGCATTTTGTTTCTACTAACTAATTTCATGAGCAACCTCTTATTGTCCTTTTCTTATGTGAATGACCACAATTTTTTTAGTGGGCTTTTTTGAAATTTCAGGTGTAAAAGGTTTATATGGAATGACAACAATTTTCTTCAACAATGCGATTTTAAGGATTTAAGGATAATTGCAAGAATGTCAATGATTTGAGTTTGAAAGAAGAAGTGTTGGAAGAGGTAAAGGTTGAAGACGTTTTATTGGATGTAAAAGAAGAAGTGTTAGAGGTAAAAGCCAAAGTGCAAGAAGAGGAGGTGTTGAATTCTCAAGTGGAATATAGCTTTGCTTTACTTAAAGAGGCTGATGTGTTTCGACAGACATTTGACTTTGAGGCCGATGCACATGCCTTTTACATTGCATATGCTAGGGCTACTAAGTTTAGCATAAGGAAAGATAGAATTAAAAGAATGAATATGATGTGGTATTGAGAAGGAAATGGGTATGTTCAAGGCAAGGCCTAAGTGATAGTCGACACTTTATGTGCAAAGATCAGAGGAGACAGGCTCAGGCAGAAACAAGGGTGGGTTGCGTAGCTGTTTTTCTTGTACGGCTAGTAGGCCATTGGGGAAATATGTTGTGACACACTTTGTTATTAAGCACAATCATGAGGTGGCAGACTCGTTATGTGTTCCTTTTCTATGGTTGCACAGGGCTTTAAGTAGTGCCGACAAAGCTGAAATCAGTGCTATGTGCGATGTAGGCATGAAGCCAATCGACTTGATGGACCTCATGTATAAGCAATCCAGTGGTCTACACAAAGTATGATTCATTGACAAAGATATGCATAACTACATTCAATCGTAGCGAATAGTAGGAATGAAGGACGATGATACCGAGAGTGCTTTGCGGTACATGCACTCTAAAACCATTTGCCAATCCTTTTTTTTAAGTATGGTGTTGATTCAGAGAACCAGTTGGACAGGTTATTCTCGGCGGATTTGAGGTCAAGATTGGATTATGCAGTGTTTGGTGATGTATTGGCTTTTGACTTGACTTATTGGACGAATGCAGACAATAAGCTGTTAGTCATCTTGGCTGGTGTTAGTAACCATTTTAAGATGATAATTTTTGGTTGCACTTTGTTGGGAGATGAGACAGCTAAAACATACACCTGGGTGCTGGAAAGCTTGATGGAGGCCATGGATGGCAAAAAGCCTGTCTCGATTTTGACAGATGGTGACAAGGTGATGCATCAAACAATTAGGAATGTGTTCCCTAGGTGTAGTTATCGGCTTTGCATGTGGCATTTAATGTGCAATGCTGCTTCGAACATTCATAAACCCAAGTTCCAAGATGATTTCAAGCGGGTAGCATTTAAGGATTGTGAGATTAAGGAGTTTGAGAAAGAATGGGTTGAGGTTGTCAAGAAGTATGGTATTGAGAACCATTGTTGGGTGTTGGAGACTTATCGCAAATGACACATGTGGGCTGACTCGTATCTTAGGGGCAAATTTTTTGCTGGGATAAGGAGCAGGCATCGTTGCGAGAGTATGAATGCATATTTCAATATGTTTCTAACACATGGTATGAGGTTGTATAAATTTGTTTCACACTTTGATAGAGGTGTAAATAGGTTACACTTTAAGGATGTGGAGGCGAAGGTAGTAACTAATAACAGTTTCCCAATTATGAAAACCACCTTGAAGAGCCTAGAGCTACATGGAGCCGAGGTATTTAGTCGTGCCATTTTTGTAAAGTTCTGAGAAGAAATAGTGGCTGAGAGTTGTTTATTCTTGTTGGGAAAACATGATACAAAGGATCACTGCATGTACAAGGTGGGGAAGTATGGAGCACCTAATTCTATTTGGACAGTGGATTATAAGCCATGCAACAACAAAATGAAATGCATAGGCTAAAAATGGAGTCAGTTGGATTTCCTTACTTCCACATGATTTCTATTATTAAATGCGAGCATTTACGACAAATTCCACCTGGTTGTGTCCTTCTGAGGTGGATGTGCTGCACAATGGAGGATAGTCATCAAGGTCAATTTGTATGCAAAGATTCGACAACAGTAACACAAATAGTGCGATATGGCATGTTGAGCTCAACTCTCAATTTAGACATGGAGTTTGATGAGGCTAGAAAAGTAGCACTTGAGATGATGTGTTGATTCAAGAAAAAGTTGGAAACGAAGGAATCGGTTTATAACATGGCGACAAGGGGAATGACGAGGGCGATGATGAGGGTCGAGATGGAAAAGGTCACATGGACTTATTAGGTGTCGGTGATCCAACTATTGTTAGGATAAAAGGAAACCCAAGGGGACCGTGTTCAGGAGCCGCACCTTGCAAACCAAGGTGGTGTCAAAGATGAATGTACAAAGGAGGAGATCATGAATCAAAGCCAGATGAGGAGAAGTAGATATGGTGGTAGTGGTATGACCATAGTTTGTTAGTGTTAAACTATGGATACTTCAACTAAGATAATGGTATGCCAAATGTCAAAATTTTCATATGCATATGTTAGGATCATGCAAATAACGATCTCGTACTACTATTTTGTCATTTGGACATATTTCCTCTATATAATATTTTGTCACTCATGGGTAGTAAAATGAAACTCATGTTAAGGGAGATCCACTCGAACGCTCAATCCAATGATGTTTGATTTCTATGTCTTAGGTGAAGCATGTTCCATTTATTGTAATTGAAGACTATATGCAATTTATTTTAATACTATGTTGAAATGGTGACTTTGTGCTTATTTTTTTAGCATTAACTAGCCCTAGTAGGTGTATTTGGTGTTCCAGAATTGAAGATGATGAATATGATTAATTGGAGGAGGGAAGTGAAAATGAGGAGGAGGCGGAGATTGGAGATGAGAATTTGGATGACAATACCGAGAATGATGAGGAAGAAGATAATGAGGAAGGGGAGGAGGAGAACATGGACACAGGGCATCCATCTGAGAAGGCCAAGATGTGGTGTTGGACACTTTATGCTTTTCTTATTTTGCTTTTGCATAGAAGGAGGATGCTTTAATTTGAGCCGGTTTTGTAAAATACTATGGATTTATGTTGATTGGAATAGTGGATGCCATAGTCATGCTGTTTTTGCTCTTTTCTGTAGAACAAAGTCTTGGACTTGGTTAGTGTGTACCATATTTTTTAGACTTGTGTTCCAATTGCGAATGACATATAGATGAGTATAATTCCGACATGGAGTTTAGTTTATGTATGGATAAGTAGGATGGGAATGAGATTGCGTGAGTATAAATATGCATGTTGTTGCTGTTTTTTTGTTGTTGTTGTTGATTGCTGTAATGAGACGCCATGACGTCGGGCTGGACCAAAAGGAGTAGGACCAGGTCAAAATTTTCCCGAAACAGGTGTATCAACACACAAAAATAGGTGTATCAATATACAAGCAATCTGCCATCCAGTAGCTAGGTGTATAGATACACCAAAACAAGTGTATCAATACCCTATCTTGTCTGAAGACAAGCTAGGAAGCTAGGAAACATAGTTTTGACAGTCTATATGATCTTTTTGTGCCCAATTGTTATTTTCTTGTCTATATGATCTCTTTGCAAATATATTATCATGTGGAGAGCACCCAACTGTTATTTCCTTATATTTGTACATAAGTAATGTTGGATGAAGAATAATTGTCCCACTAGTTTTTGAGGAGCAATTTTTTTGGTGATTAATGGAAAGTTGTGATAAAAATGTACTTCCCATATAATGTTTGTGCACTCACTTCTTAGGTCTAACCAACGATAGACATCATACCGCATTCAAATTGTAAACCATGATCTCTCAATTTCAATCCTACTATTATGCAAATTTCACCAACCTCCTTATCTCTCTGATGATTACTAAGACTTTGTTATGTATTTTCAAAATTGACCTCTAGGATAGGGCTCTCCATCATCCTCACATGAGAAAAGCAAAACTTAAATTTTGTAGATAAATTTTTGCATGACCTTGTTGTTTTGGTCCTAGCCTGACATCATAGTGTCTCAGTCAACAATCAATCTTGTAGTTATATTATAATGAATGCTATTTACCATGAGCCTCTTAAGATAGGATTTTTCCATGAGAAGAAATTACACAGGTAAATCTTTCAGTTATAACTTATTATCATGGCAAAAATTTCTCCACAATCATACACAAGTCATATCAAGTTAAAATTTTAAAATTTTCTCTCCTAAAGTTTGTCGAATTAAAGCTTGTATATGTACAGGACTTGTCAACATGGTTGATGATGTAACTGGTGGAGTAAAGCTTTTGTAGTGAATGCCATCATCGATGTGGTTGGGAGAATTATGGTATCTACTTGATTTGAGAACATCACTTTACCTTCTTTGCTATCGTTTGTGAAAGTAATAAAAATTCTGTAAGGATTTCATTCATTGATGGAAACATGTTTTGTCCTTGTCAATTGACAAAAAGAGGCAAGTATATGGTACTTGTCAAACGAAGCCACATGCAACCCACACATAACATGCCATGAATAATGATGAAAAAAATTAAGCGATGATAGTGTGCATGAGCCAAAATTCACCACATGGAGTTTCAATTCCAAATTCTCAGAAGTAATCACTTAAAATTGAAATTCAACAAACACCACAAAATCCCACAAAAAGCGCTAGCGAGTAAAGCAGTAACTAGAAACAAAAAGTTACGCATGCTCTTCAAATGAGCGCTTAAAATGAAATGACATGAAATTTAAGCTCAGCATAGAAAGACTTTATAACTACGGAATTCCATAACATAAGCAACGGTAATATCCAAAATGCATAATAAAGAGTTCATGGCGACAAAAAGATCAGCAGGGACTTAGCCAAGCAATAATGACTGGTGTTAAAAGAAGGGATACAAAAAGCATAGTGACCTACCTTAGCTCGAGTCAACTACCCCCAAGGCCACTACATCCTTATACTACCCAGTCATGGCTTTTGGCCCATAAACACACGAAGCTACAAATAAAGAAAAGAAAAATCTAACTAGTAAGTAGTCATACTAATATCAAGACTCCACCACTACTCATCGTCCTCGTCACCCTCCTCCTCGTACTCTTCCTCCTTGGTATCCTCTTGCTTGAAGTCATGTAATCCCTCACCTTCTTCATAGGTATTCTTCTCTTTATCCTCCTTTGTCTACACATAGTGCCCTCGGACCTCTTCGCCTCATTTTTCTATCCATTTCAAAATCCTCCTCATTTTTCCATTCCTCCTCCTTGCGCGCCTTTGCTCTGTTTCCAACTTTCATTGGCGGGCATGGTTAATCAAGTCCCATTGTTCGCTTCGATCATGAGGTTTTGAGGTGGCAGTTATTTCGAGCCAAGGGGTTTGAACGTAGCTTCACTTTTTTTCAACTACCCCACAATGATTGGCCTCGGCCTCCCTTTTTCTAACACATCTTCTAGCTAGGGTCGCCTTGGACCTCGCTTTCTCACAAAGAGTCGTGACCATGATCGGGAACTAGATGTTTGCACTAAGCCCCTCAAAATCTTGGAAATCCTTCATCATACACCAAATCCACCGAGCCCAATCCACCTTATCCTTCTCCGAGCCAAAGACAACCAACAACTCACTGTCTTTATCTGCGGGAGCCTTCTCTAAACTGAAAGGGGAGATGTTATGGTGCACGAATTTGTTCAGTGTTCAGCACGTGCGCTTCAAACTCCCATCAATATATCTTCCTTTCCCTTTGGCCTCATCAAAGGAGGTAGGTTCATCAGTGAGAATTTCCAATTGTTTCTCGTGGACCATGACCCACTCCTTTTTAGGATAGTTGGTGGTTTTGTAAGAAGGGCTTTGGTAGTTAAATACTTAGCAATCGAGTCCGGGGTCATAGTAACAGTTTTACCTCCAACTTGGGAGGTGATTTGGCGCTCGCATAACTTCATTACCATATTCGTGTAAAATGTCTTTACCATTGCCTTCCTATATTTCCCAAGGGGGTTGACGAAGAATGTCAAACCTTGGCGTTCAATGGCGATCCATTTTGTGCAAATTGACATTCACATAAAAAATCCCTTTCCTGCATTTTGTTCACCCAGTTTTCCCTTTCAACCCCCTCATCATCCTCATCCTCCTTTCTCTTTTTTCTTTGCTCCTCCTCCCCTTGATTATCAGTAGCTTGTTTCCCTTTTTCCTTAACTGGTTGTTGGCTCAGCCTTTCCCTGAGGCCCGTGTGCCCGGATGCTTTCCAAACCCCTGACTTTTTACCCATGATTTTTGAAAAACACAGATTGAGGCACAACCAGACAGAGAAATCTCAAAATTAGGTGTAAATGGTGTGCTCACAACAACAATAGAAGCAAACATAGGAAACACAGACAGAGCCAAAACAGACAATACCCGGATTTCAAGCCCTAATTCTGAAGCAACCTTCAATAGAGCATCACATACCAAATAAGCACCATAATCACAAATTTTTCAACAAAGTGCACCGAAATTTAACCCAAGAACAGCCCAAATTCGACTGAATATGCACAATGAGCATAGTGGCGGTAACAAATCAAACCCAAAATCGTGACTGGAGGGGTGGATCTGAGATTTTCGGTGTTTGGGTGATGAACCGAGTGGGTGAGGGGAAAGGGAGAGAGAGAGAGTTACCTTGATTTTTGATGAGGGAATCCCAAAATTGGTCGAAACCCTTGAAAATCCAGATGAAACCCCCCAACTTATTATGCGACCACAAGATTTGGGTGTGAAATCAACAGTTCTTTGAAATTGTGGATATGGGTCCAGAGTACCTACGGTTTTGTCCTCCCTGGTAGTGGCGGTGGAAAGAAAAGATGCGGCGGAAGTCGATTTGGGAGAGGATGGGGGTGTGGTGGCGGTGGACGGTGATAAGTCGGAAAGAGAGATCGTGAGAGCTTTAGGCGTGAATTGTGAGAGTTTGAGGAATTTGGGTCACAATAATTAGCACTTTACTTTTGGTGACAAGCAAAACCCATGAAACTACGTAGTTTTGCTCACATAACTTGGGGCTTTTTTTTGGTGCCTCAATGAAATGACGTTGTTTTGCTCTTCAATAAATTTTTTGAAACGCGCCTAAATGGCTCCACATTGAATATTCAAAAAGTAGTTCCACACTTTTCCAGTATTTTAATTTAAAATATTCTATGAATATTTTATGGGCCCTCACACTCCCTCTCTCGTTTCGTTTTTAGATCTAGAAAGTAAAAGAACAAGTAAACCCCAGCTTTCACATTTTCAAAATTTTGAATTTTGATATATATATATATATATAGTGAGCTTCCAATCAGGGAGCCCGGGTTTTAAAAATATCCGGACCTCCACTTTCCCGATTGAATTTCGACAATCCAAACCGTCCAATGTGTTTAAAAGGTGTTTTTTAGGGTTCCCGCGAGAAATCAACAAAAAAAAATACAGGGAAGGGCTTGATCCGAGCCACTTTTCACAAAACTGTACATTCGGATCAAGCCGTTCCTGGTAATTTTTTTTTTTTGCTGATTTCTTGCGAGGGCCCTCAAAAACACATTTTAAACACATTGGACGGTTCGGATCATCGAAATTTGATCGGAATAAATGAGGTCCGAATTTTTCTTAAGTCCGGGAGTTTGGACCGGAAGTGTGGTGTATATATATATATATATATATATATATATATATATATATAGAGAGAGAGAGAGAGAGAGAGTAGTGTTCTAGTCCGGGAGTCCCGGATCCGGGACTCCATGTTCCCGATATTTTTTTGACGATCCGAGCCGTCCAATGTGTTCAAAAGGTGTTTTCCAAGGCCCCCATGAGAAATCTTCAAAAAAAAATACCGGGAAGGGCTTGATCCAAGCAGTTTTCGCAAAAACTTTATATTTACAGTTTTTGCGAAAAACTACTTGGATCAAGCCCTTCCCGGTATTTTTTTTTGAAGATTTCTCGCGAAGGCCTTGGAAAACATCTTTTGAACACATTGGACGGCTCGGATTTCCCAAAAACAATGTTTAAAAGCATTAAAACACCGAAAAATGCTCCAGTTCCGCTTCTTACCCGGATTTTTGATTTCCGGACTTTTTATCCAAATTTTTTTCAAAGATCTGATCCGTCCAATGTGTTCAGAAGGTGTTTTCAAGTTTTTGTGAAAACTACTTGGATCAAGCCCTTCTCAATTTTTTTTTTTTGAAGATTTTCTATGTGGACCTTTGAAAACACCTTTTGAACACATTGGACAGATCGGATTTTCCAAAAAAAATTTGCTACACAAAAAAAAAACCATTTTTTTCTTATTTCCAGGAGGTGTGGATAAGAAAATTTCTATATATATATATCAAAATATCAATTTTTTTTCAGTTAAGTGGGCCGTGCGATTTCAAAATATCAAATATTGTTTTTTATTTTTATTTTTGGTTAAGTGGGCCATATGATTTCAAAATTTCAAATTTTGTACACACTATATATATTATATTTTGGGTTAAGTGGGCGGGGCGGTTTAAAAATTTTGAATTTAGTTTTTTTATTTTTTTATTTTTGGTTAAGTGGGCTGTGCGGTGGCAACCTGTATCAAATTTTTCTTGTTTGTTTTTTTGCTAAAGTGGGCGGGGCAGTTTCAAAATTTCAAATTTTGTTTTCTATTTTTTTGGGTTAAGTGGGGCCCACATGCCACATAGGCTGTGAGAGGGTGTGACCAAAAGGGTGTGTACCAGTTTCACATCAAAAGGGAACAAGTCTATTGATACACATTACACAACGTATCAATACAGGTTGCCTCTGGAACCAAATTACATGTGTATTGATACATATTTTGAGCCGTATCGATACAGGTTGCCTCGAAGATTATGGGCTGTGTTGATACACATTATGGGCCGTATCGATAAAGTTTGCCTTTGGAACCAAATTACATGGGTATTGATACAGATTATGGGCCGTATCGATACAGTCTGCCTTTAGAACCAAATTACATGGGTATTGATACCCAAATGTTGTGGATATTAATTAGTAATTTTTTTATATTTCATTTATTACTTTTACATTTCTCTTGTTGGAACAATAAATATTTCATTGTACTCTAAAGTGCCTATTGGATATATCACAATTTGAAAAAACATTGATAGGGTCATGTTGTATCTTGGCGTAGCCCGGTGTCACCACGTCTCAATTCAACATTCAACAACAAAAAGGAACTTTAAATGTATATTAAGATTCCTAATTATCCATTCACCCCCACATTGGAGTCGTATTCATCCTGGTTATGAAATACATTGAAATCAAACTCTTGAAATCCAAACCAAAGTTGAAAAAGTTCATCTTTTTAAAAGCAAGACAAGCAAACTATGGCATCCACTATTTTCTAAAAAATGCCACGAACAAGGCAATATTACATCACATCAATCATGTAATCTAGTCTATTTACAAGCAAAAAGAAGGAAAATGTCTAATCACTCCTAGCAGCTTTTGCTAGGCTTTTTGGATGCCATATTATGTTAATCTCCAGCGTCCTCATTTATCAAGGATGCCATATCATCTTCATCTTTGGCTTTTGCTAGGCTTCTTGGATGCCATATCATGTTCATCTCGGGCATCTTTTTGGATACTGACCAAAAACTTCTCCAAAATCATTTGGATGAACAAAAGCTATGGCCAAGGAATGTTTTTCATTAGCTGAGTTTCCCATCAAAAACAAAATCTTCAGCCATTGCTCCCCATTTGCAAGCAAGCAAGCAAAAGCAAAAATCCGCTCCCTACAAGAATAATTGTGTGAATCGCATCAACAATATTCATATTTGTAAATAAACTTGAAAGCCATAAGTAGTCAATATTGATAGAAATGAGAAAGTTCCAACTCTTTTGAAAGGAACATGCTTTAACCCCTCAAAACATCTGTAATTTCTCTCGCGCTAAACAATCCACATTAACCAATTACTGCTTCCACAAAAGAGTGCTTCCCAAAAGGAGTACTTTCCAAAAATGCATGGCCACTTTTGCACTACTATGGCCACATATCAAGTAGCCTATAGACACAAATTTCCATAAACATGGGTAAGCTATGTACAAATGTTGAACTGATGGAGAGAAATTCTCAATCCTGTTCTACCTTGCTGTGTATTCACCAAAGTCATCTTGTACCAATGGATAATCATTATTGTGCCGATCTCGAACAAGTTTCACCACGAGTCTTTGCCTATCAATATCACTAAACTACAAATGACACAACAATTAGAGGACCATAGATTGGGAAATTGATACATAACATCACGAATGGTACGTAGACCACCTCTAACTCATGGCAGGGTAGAGTTGCACCCTGCATGTACTTTATGACAAATAAACCGCAGTTGTACCTGCATGTCATATGACAACTCCATCATTGAAGTGCATGTTTGCCCTTCTTAAAGAACGATAATGGAAGGGTGCAAAGGGATGTACATGTCATGCTCTTTTTGGCGTGGTGCATCCTTCAACTCTATCAAGTCAAATTCATGGAGACTTCCCTCATAATCAACTACATGCTAAGTGATAAGTAGTTCGTGCTAAGTGATAAGTAGTTCGTGCAATGTCTTCATCTATTGCAATCACATCATTTCATTAATAAAATGCCGCTAAATCACACATTTAGTATGCCACTTTGTGGAACACAAAGACATTACCAACAACCGAGTGAATTTTATCCTTTCCTCCTCACGATATAGTTTGGGTTTTGAATCGTACAAGTAAACAGTATTGTGCACCATGGCAACATTCAAGCACAACCAATGAGATTCATTATCATTAAATGGTACATAGATTTGTATAGGAAAACATTACAGACTCAATTTATGATAGACTTTTTTTTAGCTTAAATTTATGTTTTTAACGGAATGATAATTTCAAATATGAAACTATGAAAAAATTTCAACCAAAATAAGTGTTGACACACCTCTTTCCATGAAAGTAGCTTTCATGTATATCGATCAAGACAGAACCACTTATCCGCAATGTTTTGAATTTCATCATTGCACTGCTTTTCACTTGTACAAGCAAGTCGCTTCAGCTGTGAAAAACCCAATAACATTTTGTATGATGAATAATTGCTTAATTGGAACTCAAAAGAAATTCAATTTACATTAAGTACGCACCACAACGTATGTTAGTAAGTACCAAGCTATGTGACACTGGTTTGAATGATCAGCCATTTGTTGATTTGTTAGTTGAACCATGACCAAGTTAATAATCTAGACAAGTATACCATACAATTACATTACACGCATTCAAGTTTCGGATCTAAATCTTTTCAACAATGTTGAAATAAATATAAATTGGCTACAAATTTGATATAGTAAACAACTTACTGTATCCTTAATCCATTCTTGTGGTTTCAAAGAGTAGATATCACCGCGATTGGCATGGTTTGAGGAGTTGCCATGAAGATCGAAGTTGACAAGTATTTTTCTGCATGCTATGCTTGATAAGTCCAAAATTGAAGGTCAATTAATGGACTTAACACACTAAAATATACAATCATAAGAAACAATACTCAATTGGTTCATCAACATCGAGACAAAATTGAACAAGCAGTTGATCGAGTTCTAATAAAGGTTGTTGTTCAACGTACCGAATTTCTACCTTTGTCTAGTACATATGTTAAGAAATCAACAGTTAGTCAGATATTGGAAACATAAAAATGATATTGAAGTACATGAATTCTTTTGCTAACATTTAAGTCAAAGAAACAACAAATAACCTTAGTCCTCTATAAAACCAGTTATCCTTCACGTTGACAAGATGAACTCCTTGCTACAAGAATTTTTTTAGCAAACATGAAATCTAGAAATCCTAAATACTATAGTGGGACTAACAAACTTAGCATCCAATGGAGCACATCAAGTAGACATTGTCAATAGTTTGCCGGTTCTTTTCCTTTTCCATTGCAATCAACCAATTGCTTCTTGTTTCCATGCAATGGTAGTGGGACATAAGGTGAATGCATTAGGGGTCCTGGAACGCACTCTGCTGTACGTCTTGTTTGGCGAGGGTTGGCATTGATCCCCGTTTTTTAGTCGATCACAATGGCCCTTCTTGGACCTTAGGTGTAGCCTCTTTGGCTTTTCACCCCCAACGCTTGGGTCCATCAACTAGTTCCTTCGTTGAAACATGTGGTTTTGTATTGATTGGTGAGTTTTCATGGTTCGAAGGAATCTTCTTCACCCATTTTTGTTTTTGCAGGACATTTGTTGTCACATGCTTCCCAATTTTACTTCCTGTCTCACTCGATAGGTCCACAACATCGGAAAAAAATTCACGTTTGGCATTTTGCCTTGTTTTTAGCATGGTGCATGCTCCTAGTGTTTGCATGTTTACTTCCACTTGTGCCCCCTTTATTTTCAACTCAGTCATTAAGGGGGTTACAAAAGTATGGCTGACATGTTGGTGTTGCGCACCTTTGTGCATATTAATTTGTACCATCTTCCCCACACTTTTTCCATCTTCGACCCGCATGTCAAGGTCCTCATTACGGGGCCAACTTACCCCCTGTAACTTACTGATGGCTTCCAGTAGTACTCCCAATTGTCCCTTAACGATTTCCATGTCATTGTCCTTTTTTTTCTTCTTCTCTCCCAACGACGACAACCCCTTTGTAGTTTGTGATGTTTTGTTTCCTTAAACTCCCTAAAGTTTACATGCACTTGAATGGCACAAACAATTAGTTAAGAAATACACTAACAAATAAAAACACAAACATAAAAAAGGGATATTTCTTTTTGAAATAGTAATAATGAATTCACTACCTCATCCATTTCGATCTAGCCAACTCCATTTTTCAAGAGTCTTACAATATTGCCATTTTTTTTAAACCCCCAGTAAGCCAGGGGACTCATAGACGGGTCTCTCACTATTAGACACGTAGCTGGAATGACGTGTTCCACGTAAAATAACTGCCCAACAACTTTGATTTAGTACATGAATTCCATTGAGAGATGATTGTAGAAGACGTAGCAAGAATAGGAGTTCCATACCTCCAAAAGAAACATGCAACCGTTTGTTTATCGACATTCCAACCTCTTTGATTCGCTGATACTGCTGGCAAGGCACTAAAGTGTTAACTTTGCTCAGTTGCATCCGTTGAGAGTGTCAACATCCCGAACAACATGGACATAGTTTTGGGGTACGTATGGTTGCGATGCTGGACACAAGAAGGAGCCCAACATGTATAACAAAAATTTCCTCTTGAACTCCAGAGTTACATCGTTGCACTCACCCAAAGACACACCCAAATCCTTTAACATTAGACTCCCTTTGTTCACTTTGAGGTCATCACACAATTTCTTGAACCCTTCATCAGAGAATCCTGCCAACATTATATCTAGGCCGCATTCATGTATTCCAAGTAATTGCTGCACTTCTGTAACTGTGAGAACAAGTTCACGTCCGTTAACACGTAACAAACAATGTGAGGGATCAAACTTGTGAACCAACCATTCAAGCAAATCATGATGTAGCCTTGAGCAATGAAGATAAAGTAGTCCACCCAACCCCATTCTCTTAACATCGTCATATTGTTCTTCGGTTAACTTTTGCAGTAGGTTGATTATCCACCCAACCCCATTCTCTAATATATACCTGCATGAAGCAACATATCAAATCTTAGTACCCATTCATGAAAAATTGTTGTGTGAAAATGTTTTAAGTTGCATGACCATATAAGTTTTAAATTACATTTCTAGGCTTCTGCGACTGAGGGGCTTTCTCCTTTGCCAATTGATGGGCATCCAACTTTTCCATATCTATGTATGGTTGTTTCTCATGCTCCGGGAGGCTTTTCCATTTCTCCCCTATACTTTGCTGAGTTAGCGCATGTTTGCCCTTCATGATTTGAAACAATTTGTCAATAAGTAAGGTTTTTTTTTCAAGATCTGTTGTTTGTTGTTTGGCATGTATAACAATATATACTTACCAGGTCATCTATATTCTATTGTGATTGGAGGTTTTACGTTCTGCGGCACTACATGCTCAAATTTGGGCCACCACTAGTACTTTTGAATTTAGCCACTTACAAGGGATTGAAGTTTAGTAAAATAAAGTCTACAACTGAAAAAAATGAAAGGACCTCAAGGCTTTTTTCTCTTACCATGCCCCTTGCTTTGATCTTGGGGCATGAATGATGCAAAATTTTGAGGTAGCCTCTTTCCTTTACTCCTACATTGGAAACCATCAATCGTCAACCCAAAGAGCGATAAATGGCCCAACTATCCTTTTTAGTGGCAAGAAATGTAATAAATATTGAAGAGTAAACTCCAAATATAAGTATATAGTGAAAACACATTTCGCTTGATTCTTCCAATGTAACTTTTGGTGCTTCCACTACGTTTTGGCAAGCATATTCTTCCTCTTCCTCTTCCTCATACCCACCATCAACAATAAATTATTTACATTCTTTGAACCACCAATAGTGAATACGTTACCTAGTTCTCCATCATTAGTTAAGGCAACCAATGTACTCTTCATTCCAATGTTAGGCTGCATATAGTAAATGCTAGATGTGCCCTTAAGTCCAAATCCCCTAATACTGTCTACCAAGTCATAGTAAGTATATGACTTAGGTGAAACCTTAACAAAAGTTGTTCGTCCACCATCATATTTTATTTCTCCCCCACGTACGATTCTCTCACCAAAACTAATATTCAATGTGAACGTAGGATCTAGATACTCCATCATTGTACCTGTCATTTTGGGAAAATAAAACTTCTAAACAATATTAGGTTAACATCTATAATTGTTAGTGCTTGACCAATCGGGTGACTTAAAATAAAGACGCATCCTAAGCGTAGGACTCTTGATCGATGTAGCATAATATCCGAAAGTACCGGAGTCGAACCACAGAGACGGACGAACGTGTGTAGGACTAAAAAATGACTGGTTCACAGTTGATCTTGGCTCTTAGGTAGCCACCCCTTGTTTAATGAGGTTGATTTACTAACTCGATTACCAAACTAAATTAACAAAATATGGATTTGAAAAGGAGAGTACAACCGTGGGAACTCAGCGTCCGCAACTAGCCTAATCAATGTTTACTCGGGCCACGATTATTCATTTTATTGATTTTAGAATAAGAAAAAGGATCCTTAACAAATGCGCACCACCTATCACCAGATTTTGTGCGCATTCGAATTCCGGCGATGCATGGGTTTTGTTTGTTAGACGAGTTTTCGTCTTCTAAAATTGCTCAAAAATTAAATTAATTCGATCCTGAGGTAAGAACATTAATCAAACTAGCCACAGGACGCCTTCGCCCCGTAGCCGCACTCTACAAAATTACTCACTCATGACTTTAATAAATGCAGCAAACATATTAAACCTATATCTAACCATGATTCTAATAACTGAAATAGAAATAAAACACGATACCTCAAATTTGCAGGGTCGAACAAATTCAAACACCAAGAATTGAAATGCTGAAAAGCTTGAGAACTTGAATTAAGTTTAAATCTGAAAAGATAATCCTGAGAGCATCCGCAAAAGTTAAAGAAGAAATAAAAAACGTAAACTATGAAGTGTGTAACCCTAATCTCAAGTGTTAAGAGGGTTTTTATATTAATCCCCTTAATTTACAATTAAAATCCTAAAACAAATCGAAATTTCCTCCCACAAATACCCAAAGCGCCACCGTTTCAAGGCCAAATTAAGCTCTCGGTAGCGCTACACCTATTTTGGTGTAGCGCTACCTAACCCTTTATGGCTCGTTTGACCGTTGACCTCCCTATTGACCGTTGACTTTGAAACCCTCTGGTAACGCTACACCCTTTTTGGTTTAGCGCTCGCGAACTCTTTGTTCTAATTTTGTACCATTTTCGAGCGCTCCACCAAAATCCTTGTAGCGCTCACGACGATCCAAAGTGCTTCCCTCGAGAAATTAACTTCACCACTTGGTCTCCAACAGCCTTCCATGCCCTCAAGCTCTATCACGGCCTTCAAGTCTCTGCAATCCAATCTTGGTGCTAAAACAGCCTTATTTCCCTGAAAATTAACAAAAACACAAAAACATACCAAAGCAACGCATCAAGTGGAAAATAGGGAATAAATTATATAACAACGTATTAAAATAACCCTATTTAGGCACTTATATCTACGATATTGTGTGCCTATCAGTTAGTTATAGGGCAGTAGTTCAATGTAATCAACTCTTATGGTTAGTCTATACAAGTATAGCGTTTGTTGTAATTAAGCCATGTCCTTGTGTTATCATCATAATCTCATTAACATGGTGTTGGAGAAAACCTTTCTGATCATTATACTAATGGTTACCTATAACCACAAGCCATATGTAGGCCCACTAATCTTAATACTTGAATAATGAATTTGTACTGGTCATGCTTCCATAGCCAACTCAGTGCATGATAGCTCAGGCAATGGGTGCCTTGTTAGGCGAGGACGATCAAGTCCCCCACTCCACTCTCCTTTCCCCAGAAGGTAGAATAGTTTAGGAATTTCATAGGTTAAAAAACTACTTAATTAGTTTGGACCAATGACAAATCTAGAAATTCGTTATAGATTGAACAATTGTTACTCATAAACTAAAAAATATTTCTTCACAACCAAGTCCAAGGTTTTTGGACCCGTTTGATCATATGATTTGAAGATGAATTTTTTTTTTAACATGGAAATCGATGGAACCAAATAGAGATTGAAGTCCCCCTCTTAGGAGTATCTACGACATAAAGAAGAAAAAAAAAACCTCATTTTTGTCTTCAACCCTTTACATAATGAACATCACATTTGAATATTATGACTTTTATCTTGATGTTATGAATATTTAAATAAATGTCACGAATTTCTTTGTAATGTTATGAATCTTTATGTAAATGTTAAGAATTTCGTATAAAATGTTATGAACTTCTCTGCAAAAAATTGTTATGAATTTGATTTTAGGAGGTGCAAACCATACGCATCAAAATAGGAGTGCGTTTTGCATCAATTTTCAAAGAAAATCCAACACCTGCATAAACTTGTCAGCTTAATAATAATAGAAAAAAAAAACCCAATGCGTTGGCTATGAAGACCTAAGACTTAGGGGTTTGCTCCCCTTAAAAGAGAGAGGGTGTGGAAGTTACCTTTCTCTATTGAAACCCCTAAAATCCACGTTATCCCCTTCAAAAACTTGCTCAAATCCTTGCAAATTTCCAGTTCCCTTGATGATTAGATGATATTTGTGGTTTGGAAGGTTGATTTGGTGAGTTTTTGGGTGAGATTTGGTGAGGGATTTAAAAGAGGTGGAAGAGGGTTAGGGTTTGGAGTTCGGAAGAGAAGATGGCAAGAGAGAGAGAGAGAGGGGAAGGGGGAGTTGTACAATGTACAATTTTTGGCGGTACAAATTAGAAAATTTGGGGAAAATTTAACTGTCCACGTATCACATAATCGTTACGAAAAAATTCTAAATTTAATCACCAAAGATATTTTTGGATTGATCGATCTAAACCATTAGAATTTAACATGCTCAAAATTTCATTCGTGGCACAAAAATCAGTGATCATCTGATAGTGAGAACTATGTGATCACACGACATTTAACACATCAGCTTAAGGCGTCCCGATGCATTGAATTCTTACGATATGCCGATTGGGCCCCGCCCGAGATATTTTCCGCAATTAGGAATCATCAATATTTTTATATTAGATGCATTACGTATTTCGTAAAAAGAATGAAGGAAATAGAGTATCGCAACACACTTAATCAGACGTAGAAACTCATTTACTTAATCAAATTGCATCCCAATCAACGACCTTTCGAAACCCGAACATGCCAAAATTTTAAGATAGTGGCTTAATCAATATGGAGAACGTAATAAACGGTCCCGATCGACATGATTGTATCGTGCCACTATGGCTACTTAACATTCAACAACACAAGACTTAGTTGGCTAACTATTACATGGAACATATAGATTCCAAAGCTCAATACCAAGTCAATTTTCACAATGATCGATTTGAAGCATTACGATGAAATGTCTAGCTAGTTTCGTCCTCCACACAAAAATTGGAGATCATCGGATATCGGCAACCGTGTCATCAGATGGATCCTGAATCATTACAGACTTATATTGGACAACCTGAGCACCACCTAAGTTTTTTTGGGCAATCGAAACTGTCCATCCTTTACATATCACAAAGAACATCATTCCGACCAAAATTAAAGTTGATCGCATATAGATAGACATTTAATCAGGCAAAAAACATCATCCGAATTCAGGGTTTTTTTCTCGATTGGAGACCATCCTAACAATTTGGGGCCTTCATGGAAGACTAATTATTTACGAGTATGATTTAAATAATAAGAACAACAAAATCAACGGCCTTGATTATTCAAATAATTTCGTATTACTTCGATCCCGTACATAGTTGCATCTAATAATATTCTTTTCAATATTTTAGAATATAAATTTCCGATATTTAAAAAAGACTTATGTTGCCTTGGTTGTTATATAACATTGTATGGCTTTGGTTATGAGTTTTTCTGACTCAAAATATGAATTATTGTTACCAAAAATTGATATGAGACTTTATGGGTTGAGAAATGAGTGTTTGTGAAAAAATATATGAGTGTTTTGTGGTGCAGTACAGTCCAAAATTCATTACAATAATTGTGACTTTCAAAATGAGTGTTTGTGATAGAATATAGTGTGAGATTTTTGAGGTCCATTATAGTCCAAAAATATTAAATAGATTTTTTGGATTTCTATATGAGATTGTGTGGCTGAATATATGAGATTTTATGGACCGATATATGAAATTTGGAAATATGACTAAATATGGGTTCCTATATTTATTTGTGTGGCTATTTATATGAGACATGTCACATCAATACATATGAACAAAGAGACATGTCACATCAATTTTTCTGGACTATAGTAGTCCACAAAACACACATATATTTTCCCACAAATACTCATTTTTTAAACCACAATGTCTCATATTAAATGACTTTCTAAATGAGTGTTTTTGGAATAATATATGAGATCTTTTGGTCAAATTTCGTAGTGATTCAATATGGGTTCAAATATTTATTTATGTGATATTTTATATGAGACATGCCACGCCAATATATATAGGAAGATGTTCTACTGGAGGACTCCTCAAAGATCTCCTCCGTGAGGACCACCCCTTTTTTGATTTTCCGGACCAAATTTCGACGATCCGAACCGCTCAATGTGTTTAAAACATGTTTTCCATGGCCAACAAGTGGAATCATAAAAAAAATACCCGAAAGGGCTTCATCCGAGCGGTTTTTCATAATAACCGTACATATATAATTTATCGAAAAATGCTCGAATGAAGCTCTTCCGAGTAGTTTTTTGGACGAATCCTCGCGGTGACCCTTAAAATCACATTTTAAACACATTGAGCGGTTCAGATCGTCAAGATTCAACCCCGATCCATGAGGTCCACAAATTACGAGTTTAAGGAAGTCTTTAGTAGAACGGGATCCTATATATAATTGGCTCATAAGTGATCTTCATTAATATGGGAGAAAGTGTACAATAATGATCCACTAAAATCATACTAATTCTCAGCTACAGCATACCACATTCCGTGACAGAAATGGCATAGTTTCAAATTCGAAGGCAAGACATTAGGGTTATTCTTGAAGTACTACTGGAGGGGGATGTGCATATGGGAGCCTGCATTTATTTTTCGAACCAAATCAAAAAACATCAACTTAGAATAGGTTATGTGAGCCTTCGAGCATTTGAAAATGTAATTTTTGGTTTGTAACAGGGTTTTCAAGTTGGGTGGTGTATTAATTTATTTCATTTTTTAAATCGTATCGTGATATGTGTATGACATATCGTAAGATACATTGACCGTTGTATTAGACAATTACATATTATTTATACCTCATAACACAACAAATAGTGATTGAGAAGGAATTTCAGGAAACTCTTACCACTGGAAATTGTCTAGGGGTATTTCACTCGGATAGTGATGCTTTGAGGATAAAGGAAATGATAGTGAGCGATTTCAATAGGTTTGCTGCTCTTCAAAGGAAACCAACTTCCTGCTAATGGGCTTCTATAAGTTTCGAGGGTTGTTTTGGCCTGCTTTGGTTTTGGATCTTTGAGCGCTTTAGGTGTTTGAGTCTCCTCTATTAGGTGTTTCGGTTTTGTTGTTTTTTCAGGTGCTTTTTTCTTTATCCAACCCTGGTTGGATTCCCCTCCCTCTCCCCCTGGCTTGATGTACCCTTTGTCAACTCTTCTTTAATAATTTTTTTTTGCCAATCAAAAAAAAAAAAAAACACAACAAATTATGCATATATTATAATAAAGATAATTAAGATGCAAAATTTATAGTCTCTCTCTCAACAGGGGCAACAAATTATGCATATATTAATAAAGAAAATTAAGATGCAAAATTTGTAGTCTATCTCTCAACTGGGGCCTCAGATTGAGGCTTCCTGTTACCTTAGTCATGGAAAAAAAGAAAAACAAAAGCTCTTCTATGATTCAGGCAAAACGCAATTCAAGTGTGTTATTTTGAAATTGTTTGAATGTCACTATAATAAGGTCAAACGGCTTAGATTAATGCATTTAAGGTTTTTCTCTTTTCAAAAGAAGATTTGTATTTTCCCAATAAGTAATCATAAGATGCATTTAAAACATGGATATGCACAAATATCGAGGGGCACACCATAGTAGATATCGTAGGATCTCTAAATAAAAAGGCTATGACATGGTATTGGTATAAGTATAATTTTTCAAAGAAGACAATATGGATTGTAGGATACGTATCTTGCATATTAAGATTTTAAAATTATGGTTTTATTTGTTGTGAGATGAAGGTTTTGATTATAGGAAGATGTATGCTTCTTTTTTTATTTAAAAAAATAAAAAATCAAGCATTGGTTGTTTGTAAGGACCCGTATTTTTATATAATTTTTTCGAAATAATGTTGGGTAAATGTGAGGAATTAAATTTTGATTAAGAGAGGTCAATGTGATAGTGGGAGAGTGCATTTGGGTGTGTTTAATATGCATTTGAAAGTTTAGGGGTGAAAGTGTAAGAGGGTGAGACTATATAAGACATTTTATACTTGCATTTTTACCAAAAATCAGTCATATCTCTTCTTCATCAGCCATAGCCCTCTCTCTCACTCCTCTCCTCCATTGTTGCTTGCTCCAAGCTCAAGAATTCACCAAAACCTCAAGTCCCCTTCATAAACCCCACCTAAAATCACCTCCTCTACGTGTTTTAAGGCTTGTATTGCACTCATTTCGCACCAAAGGCTCACATTTCGGGTTGGAGCTCCTTGGAGGCTAGGGCTCTCATTTCCTCACTCATTTGAAGCTAAAATCTTGAGGTAGGAAGACAAATTCTACTCCCTCTAGTTGTATCTATGTGATGTATGGCATATATCTTGTTCTTGTTGCTTAAATTCATCATTTGCTCTCAAATGGGTTTGTTTGAGCTTGATTTTGTGATTTATGATTTGAGTAGTTGTTTGATGCAGTTGATTGTTGATTTACCTTTCCTTGATGTCTATTAGTTGCTCCACATATCCACTTTTGGCCTAAAACTTCATATATGCTATTGGGTTGAAGTTTCATGTTTTGAGATAAAACCCGCGAAGTGGGGTTTCCCCAACCGGTCGTGCAAAAACTTCCAACCGGTTGGGCAGTTCTAAAGTGTTCACTTGAATCTGTCCTTGCCCAACCAGTTGGTCAAAAACCACCAACCAGTTGGTCAAAAACCACCAACCGGTTGGGAACTTCTGAAATTTTCACACGAATCTGTCTCTGCCCAACCAGTTGGGCAAAAACCACCAACCAGTTGGCTTTTCTGAAAACTTGTATTCGTCTCTGTTTTAGTCCAACCAGTTGGGCAAAAACCTCCAACCGGTTGGTAAACGCTAAAATATCATATTTTCATCTTTGTCCTTCCCTTGAATATTGGACACATCGTACATCCCTCCAACCATATTTTGGCATCGTTTGGATAATGTAAAAAGTTGGTTTGACTTTTCGATGCAAATGATAAATTTTGGGACAAATTGTAAAGTTTTGAGATGAGTTTTAAATCGAAAATATTTTATGGATAAATGTGAACTCTAGGGATCACCCGTTTGGTGTCCCTGGCCATGGGTGCACGGAGCCCGCGAAATCCCAAGAGGGTGTGGAGCCCCTTAAAACCGGAGGGGTGTCACGAGCCCATGAAATCCGGGCAGGTGCACCTGAGCCCATGAAATCCGGCAGAGGGATACTTTCCTATTAAAATTGAAGATTTGTTTTCTTATGAAATATCGGTTGTGGTGAATTTGGATTAATTTGTCGTTTTTTGACAAAAAAATTGACTTTCGATATGCGAAATGAGAATTTTGGGAACTACTTGGACTTGGTTGGATATTTGCAACGTTTTGGATACACTTTGGTTATTTTGTGGTCGAATTATAGCCTTCTGTCCATCTTAACCTTGTACTTTGGCCGTGTCCACCTTCACTCTCATTCATTATGCATGTATCATGTTTATACACCTAGCGTTGGTAGAATAGTTTTCCTACGGGGCTAGTGAGCTCAACCTATCAATTTTTCAGGTACACGGCATGGAGCATGAAGTTGGATGCTTGTTGAGTGACATCTACATGGAGCATAAACATCCATGAAGTTATTTTTCCCATCTTGTATTACACTTTTGAAAGATGGTTTTATAACTTCGATAGTTCATCTTTTTGATTATTTGACAATGTAATAACTTTTAAACCTTGTACTTATGCATTCGGGCTATGGACGCTAGTGGATAGAACTTGTTTATTCGAAACGGTGAGATTGTATTTTGTTGATTTGACTATTCCAAGGGAATTTATGAGATCTTGACTTGTCTTACGTGGATTTTATTTATTTTTGAGTTATTAAATTTGAGGGGCGTGACATTGTTTGTTATGGAATCATCTATTTTATCAAGTCAGCCATTGAGTAATTTCGTGGTAGTTGTTGTAGTTGTATAGATTCTTCTTTTCTTATTTCTCCGGTGTTGATAGCTGTATAAATTAAAATCGGTGATTCCATTTGCCTATTCTTCCAATTATTGGAAAGAGGGTTTTTCTTTTGATCTTGTTCTCATGCTATCATCATAGTTAAACGATAAACATATACGTATCGAAGGCCAAGCTACAGAAATAGTAGTAATAGGAGTGCAGGGTCCACTTTTGGGTCTCACACGAATAATCTGAATTGTTCAATAATTTTAAAATAACAAAAAAATGAGTCCCGCAATCCGATTAGTACAATTTTGGTACCTTTGCCTTGGGTACTCGTAGCAGCGTCTAGTTAAAGACAAATTTTCTAGGTTGAGGTTTCTGCCAAACTTAACTCTAAAGTAATACTGGTTTCAATTTTATTTGCTTTCTATGATTATGCGTGTCTTTTTTGGAATTCTCTAGTTTTCAATTTAAAATGTATTTTATATACACGTATCTTATTTGATAGATCTCAATTAGTTTCATTAGACAATTTTTTTTAAAAAAAATCTAAAAAAATTACTATAAATAAAAAAAATATAAATGTTTGAAAATGATACAGATATTTGCAACAGGAGTAATAAACTATAGGTTGCCCTATTGAATTTTTTCTTTTATTGTTCTTCATTTGCCTCGTTATTTTGGACGTCGAAATTAGACGTGTTTTTGCTTTTGGGTTTCAGGTTAGGTAAGATAGCAAAATGGACAAGTTTTTTTCATTTTTGGTAAGTAAAATGGACAAGTTTGTACACAAGTTTAATAAAGGGCCCAGGTTGTGCACTTGCGTGCAAACCATAGCCACTAATTAACTTGTTAAAATCCCATTAGAGATCTGGTCTCTCTGTATATACATCCAAACTTGTAGCTTTCAACACATTTTAAATCACCGGAAATTTCTGATACGTGGGCTGGCATGCTCCACAGCAAATAAATAAATAAATTACTCATGTTTTCCTCAATAAAAGCTTATTTGAAATTCTAACTTTGGTTTAGCTTAGCATCTCTAATGGAGAGCCATTCTAGAAGCCAAAGCCAGATTTTGGCTTCAAGAACGAAACTCTTCATCTAACGAGGAGCCACTTACGGAGCCAAAAAATGTCTTGGTTATTTCTTTTTGAGTAAATTTAGGTCTCCTTTGGCTAAACACAAAAAACTAGTTTTTTGGTTTTGTCCTTATTCAATTTTTTTTGCATTTGTTAGTTTTTGGTCGATTTTTTTGTGGTTTTTTGGTTTATCTCGACGAGAGGAATCTAAAAAGTATAAAATTATTAACCAAACTTAAAGTTTTGTGAATAAAGGCGAAACAAGCCAAGAAACCACAAAAAATTCACCAAAAACTAAGAAATGTGAAAAAAAAAATTGAATTGAATAAGGACAAAACCAAAAAAACCAAAAAACTAGTTTTTTGTATTAGCCAAACCACCCCTTAATTGGACCATTTTTTTGTAAGGGTTATGATCTAATGACTCTTGGGAGTGGTCGTTTAAGTGTGATGTGTGTGATTCAATGGTACGTTGCAAATGGTAGCTACCAAACAAAGTTCTTAGACAAGGTTCGAATCCCGCCAATTGTATGACTAGTGTTGAGGTTCATTTGTCCATCTAGTACTCGGGTGGTGTTGTGGTGCGGATAGTTACTATGGGTCGAACCGAACATTCTATAGTGGGTCGGGAACCCCTATTGTCA
This sequence comes from Vaccinium macrocarpon, assembly GCA_022606695.1. Classification (NCBI taxonomy): domain Eukaryota; kingdom Viridiplantae; phylum Streptophyta; class Magnoliopsida; order Ericales; family Ericaceae; genus Vaccinium; species Vaccinium macrocarpon. Next base: position 25,838,847 of record CM040181.1, on the reverse strand, counting down.
CGACCAAGGGGTAGCTACGCTAGTTACCCCTCCCATCTTTTTCCAGTAAAAAAAAAAAAAAAGTCCTTATCAGGGCACTCAAGTCAAATTTTGACCCAAAAAAAATGACTAGTAAAAAAAATTACTTTAGCTCTTAATTAAAAAATGGCTAGAAATACTGAAATAGTAGAAAGGAAACATATTTTTATCCTCATACCAAACGGGAAAAAAATAACGTGAAAAACAAGATTACACTGTTCAAAATGTTGACCACTAGCGTTTCCCCACTGGCACCACCCTTTTTTTAAATTGTATATTTCTTCACCACCGGCCGCTACACCCACCAAAACCGGCGAAATATATGATCTGCTAAGTACGATGGGTGGTCCTAATTAATAAGTTCCTAACATGTGGCCTTCTTCGTGAAAGCTGTAATTAGACTTAATCATTACTCCCTCTGTCCTAATTTATTGTGTCTGTTTTCTTTTTTGAATGTCTCAAAAAATCATTTATATTTTTTAATCTATAATATTTTTTTATAGTCAATATGAATCTTGTTTGATATATCTCAATTAATCTTTTAAACAAAGATTTCGAAATCGTAAAAAATATTATAAATTATGAAATATAGACAATTTTTTTAAAAGTTTAAAAAAGGATACATGTGCAACAAATTGAGAAGAAAGGAGTAATAAATTTATAAATTAGGCACGCAATGTGAGATTGATGACTCACTTTCTAGCTATAGTGTTATTTAATGCTGAGGGATTTGGCCAAGTGACACGAGACAGCAATCACGTGTGTTCTAGCTTTACAAGACGTCAGAAGCTAGATTAATTGAGTTTAACAAAGAATAATGATAGGTATACACCCTTTCAATTACTCCCTACCACACCCTCTCTCACATGTGTGGTGGGGTCTACTGGGACTTACCGTGTGAGTCCCACCACACATGTGAGAGAGTGTGTGGTTGAGAGTGTGTGTATCTATCATTTTTGAAACGTAGATTTTTATACTCTAACATACTTACAAGTTTGGAATGTATATCGAAGAGTGAATATGTTCGTTGAGCTTCGGAGTTGAAGGTCAACTGATGTCGGTGAATCGTAAAATATGTTTGAATTCGGGAATTTTATGGTGGTTTTAGAGATAGATAAAATGACGACCATATGCAATTAATCAAGTAATTAAATGTTATAAGAAATGTCACCATTCGTATTGAACATGAAAATATGGCGTGATTGCCTAGAAATGGCATCAATCATATCAATTTATCACCATTGTTCAAAGCTGGATCTAGACTTCAATTATTTCTGTTCAAGCACTTTTTTATGCTAAATTAAATTAAAGTCCTTTAATCCATTTGGTTCTAGCCGTAAAATGCAAAAAGAATTCCTTTTTCCGATCAATGTAAACAAAATTTGCAATGCATGATCAACCTCCCCTGTCAATTTGTGAAGTATTAGTTTTTTATTTTTATTTTTTCTCTCCCTCTTAAAGCTCGTATCCTCAAGCAAAAAAAATTAGTCCAATGAGAATACAAAATTTTATTCATCATAAGAATAAATATAAAAACAAAAAATCGTTGAGAGAGACTTAGAGAATGTGCGGCAATACCCTCCTACTATTGCTACTCTCAAACTCTCTCCCTAACTCTCTGCCTCTCAAAGTTTTTTTTTTTTCTTTTGAAATAAAATAAAATAAAAACAACAAAAAGTAGGTGAAGAAAAGAAAGAGTGCATTTAACTAATCTCTCTGCAAGATTCACTTAAGGTTGGGACAAAACCTAGAAATTTGTCTTACAAGAGTTAATATAATATGATAAATTTCAAACTTTAGATCTAAAAGGGAGCAATCTCTAAAACCACCACTTGACATTACTTGTTAGTTGTTGAGTTGCAAATTATTGGTAATCTTTTGGACAAGACAAGGGAAATCAGTTGAGCTAACTTGGTTTTAGCCATTCAGGTTATAGTAATCAAGAAAGAGAATTCATGAAGTTCCTTTGCAAATTATTGGTTATCTTTTAAACAAGCATTAACCAATACACAATAAGGTAGATATTTCAAGATATCTTTTATATTCTCTCGCCAATCATTTCTCACCCATATCAAGTTAAATTTTCAAGAAAGAAAAACTGATAAATCAATGAAGAAGCAAACACAAAATCAAAACCAAAATCATGGCTGTGTTGGTTTAGTAGTTTAGCTCAGTTTTGATGATGTAAAAATGTGTTATGAGTAGAAAGAAATAGAGAGAGAAATGAGGGTAATAATGATGTCATCAAAATTAAAAGTAAACTAAAACTGGGAAACGAACACAGCCGTATTTCTTAGAAACTCTTATTCCATGTTAGAAAACTAAATTGTTTGCTAACCTAACCCTAGCATATATATACATATATATATTTTATATGAAACAGAACTTGGTGACCGAAAAACCTAATCTAAACATGAGACATTAAATAAAACTGGCAAAATATGATCAGATCGATAATATTTATCATAACGATTATGAAATAAATAAAGACAACAAATGCATTTATCAAAAAAAAAAAAAGAGAACAAATGCACAAAATTTTGATGAAGAGAAAAAAAATGTGTAAATTTCACTATCATTTTCATTTCATTCTAATTCCAATTTACCCCTCTGCATGTGATTCTTGTATTTGCGCAGTACCCCATCGATAGCAATATCGAATGCATCTCTGGTTTTCTCCAGCCCCTGTCTCGGTTTCGCATACACAAATCTCGGTATGCATTCGATTACCTTTTCTCGCATCCTTTCCACTTCATCTCGGCTGTAGCCTTCTAACACTCTCTTGATATCCGTTCCGTTACGCACATCGTTTCGGTGGATAAAAACCGAGTAACTTTCCGGTTCAGCCGGCAGGAAGAACTCGTACTGCAAGTAAGCCGTCCGTTTCCAGAAGAAAACCGGGATCGAACCGGCCACCATGCAGTCGAAAACCGACCGCCTCGTGAACGCGTCCCCCCTCGGCTGGAGACAGAAGTCGGAGTCGAGGAACGCTTCCATGATCGACGTCGTCCCGTCGACGCAATTTTTCCGGGCGCAGTCGACGTGGCGGCAAGCGGTTGGCTCGTTCACGCACTGGTTCTGTAGAATCCCTCGGAAGTCGTTCTTGATTGACGCCCGAGCGCCGCCGACGAAGGTGAGGAGGTAGTTCCGGCGGCGGCTACGAACGAAGCTCTGCCACTCGGTGATATCAGATTCTGACCTGGGGTGGAATGAGGTGGGGTAGGGTACAGCGATTTCTAGGTCGTCCCACTGGTCTCGCTCGACCGATAACCGGATGACGTTCTTCATCTCCGGCATATGGATGAAACTGGACCCCCAATCGGAATCAGCCTCTCTCGACCGTCGGAAATCCCACGTCATCCGTCCAAGCATGATGATGTGATCGGAGCCGTTGGATCTCCTCCACCATTTCTGTTCCTGGACCCACTTAATCAACATCTCACAATGCCAATCTCGTTCTCTCCCGGTATGATTCCACAAGTATTTTGTCACAGCAAGTCCAGCGTAAAAAGGTATGTAGAACGCCGTAGCGGATTCGGGCTCTAGCGTTCGGCACTTGTAATCCAGCATCCGGTTGTGGAACACCACCTCCCCCCAAAAAAGATCGGTCCAGTACCACGCCGGGAGTACGCTCTCCGGTACGATCCCTGCGAGCTCTTTCGCCGCCACCCCAAAACCGTCGTTCAAACTCGTTTTGCATTTGTTATGCCAGGGGTCTAACTCGCTGCAATTGTTCATGAGCTCGTAGTTGAACATCGGCGGGAGATCATAGACGTAAATCAGTCCAGAATCGCAGCTTTTGTTTTCCAAGCTGCCATAAGTTTCAGATGAGATGTTTGATATGACTTTATATGGCAAGCTGCCGTAAGTTTCCGATGAGATATTTGATGCGTCTTCGTTTGGCAAGCTGCCGTAAGTTTCCGATGAGATACTTGATACCCCTTGGTTTGGCAAGCTACGGGAAGTTCTCGATGAGACATTCGATGCGCCTTTTTTTAGCAAGCTATTGTATGTTTCCGATGAGATACTTGTTACGCCTTTTTTTGGCAAGCTGCTGCGGGAAGTTCTCGACGAGACATTCGGTACACGTTGTTCCGATGAGAAACTTGATGCGCCTTTGTTTGGCAAGCTGCGGGAAGTTTTCGATGGGACATTCGACACAGTCCTAGATTCTACGGCTTGAAATTCCGGTGACGGTCGAGGGGATTCGGATACTGAGAGATTTGGGGTACGAGTAACGTATAAAACGAGGACTAATTGGAACAGGATTACGACGAAGAGTATAGTGCGATGGATTGGAGTAAGGTGAGAAAGGAAAGATTTGATCGTGAACTTAAGGTGTGAGGATTTGTTGGGCTGCTTTTTTAGGCCATCGAGTTCGGCCGACGGGTGGCCGAACACCGGAAGCATCATCGTGTAAGATGTGAAGAAGAAGGCTTGGAGGATATGTTATGTGTTTGGTTTTCGAGGGTTGAGGACATGGGATTTTAAGCAGCTAAAACTGTACTATAGAAAGGGGAGTGTCTGATACACGATGAGATATAGATTATCTAACTAATGTGTTTTTGTATTTGTCGAAAGGAAATAAATAGTGTTACTTTATTGGCAGATCTGATCGGACTAACATGCAATAACGGGGTTGGATTCATGCCAAGATTCCAACCTAGAAGTCCACACGGATACGAAATTAAATTTACAGTTCACTTTATTTGAAGTTTATTTGAAGGGCCTGAGTAATTTTTGAATAAATAGTTAAAAATAGTTGGGGCTGACAGTGCTCCATTCCACCTCTAACGGGGTGTCTACTAGTGCTGTTTTTTGGCATTTTAGTTTTTCACGATTTTTTATGTGTAGTATTATGAAGGAATGATTCGCCTCAAAAACGGTAATAAATTGGTATTTTGGTTTTTAGAATTAGTGGAATAGGGCCTGCTACAGTTTAATTTGGTGAAAGTAAAGATAAAATGTCAAATACTGATTTCTTTAATGTGGTGTAAATAAATCGCAAAACTAATGTACGGAAGTATTTTTGTTTTTGTCTGAAATTGCGACTCTTTTCGAAAGGAATACTTAAAAAACGAATGGATGAAGTATTTAATGTATAATCCTTTGTACACGTCCATCACCTCTCTAAGTTTGTTTTGTGAACAATAATTAGGATTTTCTCGCAGGCTCGGCCCTTAGATTATCGGGCCCTAAGCGTGATTTAAAAATGGGGTCTCTTTAGTAATTTTATATATATTATTTGTTTGACATATTATTAACAGATGCCCTATAGTACAGTGATTCTATCCGGAATATAGAAGTCTTTACCTTGAGCTCGTGTTCCAGTCTTGACACTTGCAGTATGAGGTGTTTTTTTTATACATTTTCGTTTTATAGTGGTTTAAAAAATGTAGTCATGAAGGATTGAATGCGCGACCTAACATGTAAAATTCACGAACCACAGTAGCACTATTTGTATGCATATTGGCATACTTAATATATAACATATCATAGAATTTGGGGCCCTATTATTGGCCCAAAATGAGGCCCTAAGCGGCGGCCTGGTGGGCTTATGCCCAGGGTTGACCCTATTTTCTCGAATTTTTGTACTCCTATAGTGCTTGATGTTGTTTGAGTAAGTTAAATTTTGGGCCACTTAGCCAAAAATTCAAAACATTTGTCATTTTTAAAGTGAAAGACAAGCAACTTTTGCAATTGAACATAAAAACAAAAAATATTTGACATTTTTAAAGTGAAAGACAATGGACTTTTACAATTGAACATAAAGATAAAAAAAAATTAGAAAAATGTCACTAATTTTTAAAAGTTCTAATTTTCGTACAGAAAATTTAAAAAATCAACTTTTGCCTCTTGGCCAACCATTACCCCACCTCTAGCCAACCAATTCCGGTGAACCAAAAAATTAGTGACAAGTTATTAATTTTTAAAATTTCTAATTTTGTACAGAAAATTAAAAAAGATCAACTTCTGCCTCCTGACCTACCACCACCCCACCTCCAGCCGACCACTTCCGGCGACCCAAGAATTTAGTGACATGTCACTAATTTTAAAGTTATGACTTCGTACAAAACATTAAAAAAAATCAACTCCGAACTCTTGACCAACCATCACCCCACCTCCGGCCAATCACTTAAAAGTTCTAATTTCATACAGAAAATTCAAAAAACTCAACTTCTGCCTCTTAGCCGACCACCACCCCACCTTCAGCAAACAACTTTCGGCTACCCAAAAATTAGTAATTAAAAGTTATGATTTCGTATAAAAAAATTCAAAAAATCAACCCCTGCCTCTTGGCCAATCACCACCTCTGACCGACCACTTCCGGCGACCCAATTTTTTTTTTAAAATTTTAATCTTTTTACAAAAATTTCAAAAAATTGACAAACTAGTCCACTACCAACTTGTGAAACTAGTAAAGTATCACTAATTTTTTGAAAAACATTTTGTGCCCAAATCTAGTGGATCGATGTTCCTAGTTTTTAAAAAATAGTGTCGTTTCTAAAATCAAGTGAATGCTCACAAGACTATATTTAATAAAGTATCACTAGTTTCTGGAAGTTGTTCGGTGTCCAAATCTAGTGGAAGTTCACTACTTCCTCCGTCCCAATTTCTTAGTCCTTCTTTCCATTTTTGGATGTCCCAAAATATTTGTCCCACTTCTAAAAATATCCATCAAAACAGGGTCACTTTTCTATTTAACCCTTAAAAAAGTACTTTTCCCATCTTAATTGGCTAGTCTATTATCTTTTATTTTATAACAGTTTTTATGATTTTGAAAGTTTTGTATAATAAAACTAATTGATATCTATCAAACAAGATACATATTGAATATGTTTTGGTTTTCATATAATAAATTAGCTTTACAAATTTGGTCACAGTAATATTGATTGGATTTAGAGGCAAAATAAAAAATTCAATACAAAGTTTTCACACCCCTTAAAATCTCACTTTCCCAAAAAGGGCAAACAAGTTGGGACGGAGGGAGTAGTTTTTAAAACACCGTTAATGAGGTTATATCTAGTGAAATGTTACTAATTTCTCTACAATAGACACCATTAAGAAGAAAAGAAGTTTGACTCGGCCATCGTGGTAACAGTGGTGATATCTTCTTGAAATTCCATCAATCACGATCAAACGAAACAAGGAATTAACAGATTTGACAAAGATCAATTGATAGCAGTGACGATCACATACACGCGAGAAGTAGCAAACCTGAGATCGATCGAAGGACTTATGGCTAAAATGTTGAAAAGAACATGTCCTTCTAACATATGTAAATATACCTGTGTCCTTTTCTTATAAGAGGCAAAAAATGTTGTATTTTTTTACTAATTATTCCTTAAATTTTTACTCACGCCACATAATTTTTTAGTTAAACGTGTCCTATAACTATTTATTCTCTCCTTCCCTTTTAGAGAATTAATTCAATATTCCATTTTTTATTAATAAGTGTCCATTCTATAAAGATAGTGAGTAAAAGTTATTACTATATTTTCCATTTTCCCCTTAAAAATAGTTTTTATTTGAAAAGTTAGTGGGTAAAATTGTAACGCTAGTTGATGTCTTCATAGAGAATATATGCGAAAAGTAATAAATTTTGAATTGTAAAGATAATGTCTCTACAAAAGGTTATATTTACAAAGTGGGAGACTTAAAAAAGGACGAAAGGATTATATGACAACAATATTTTTAGGACTGCATTTCTCTACATGTGATTAGTTTTTTCACAATTTGTACAAAAATTTTATTCATAACAATGAAAAAAAATAAAATTACTATTATAAAATCCTACAACTATAGTACTGCTACTCCCGCATTCTCAAGCTACCTCTCTGCCCCCTGAATTCTTATTTTAAAGCTTAAAACAAAAAAAAAAAAGAAAAAAATACAGATAGCAAAGAGCCAACTTTACCCAAAAAAAAAAAAAAAAAAAAAAAGCTTGATCCACAGCCAAAATAACATCCAAAAGCTTTAAAGAAACCCTTGGCCTCATTTACCGCAGCCCAACAACAACAAAACACCTAATTGTTGCCATGCCGCCCCAATGGCCCTATATGAATCGTAAAATAGCTCGCCTTTAATCTTCTCCGGAGAAGCTCCTAAACCATCCTAAGAAAACAGCCCCCACAAATCCCCTGAATCAGGCCAAATCAAGCCTAATTAGCCCCCAAATTAGCATAAAAAAAAACCCCGTAAAACAGCTCCCAAATCAGCCCTTAAGTTGACCCTAAAAATTCCCCAAATCACCCCAAAATCAGCACCATAACCCTCCCCTTAAAATTTTCCCAAACCTAATAAAGTATTTCCAAAGCTGATCCAAATCATCACCTTTCCATGGCAGATCTCCTCATCGTCCTCTCTGTCGCGCTTCGATTTCTCCATGTCACTGTTCCCTTTATCATCGCCAATGCCCTCTCCACCATCACAATAAGGACATTGGCCACTTGGCGTCATCGACCACCTCAAACAAAAGCCTTATAGATGAAATATTTTCAAAATAAAAGGAAAAAAAAAATAGACAAAAGAGAAAAGAAAAGAGAGAGGGAGGAGAGAAATATTAGGAGGCTCAACCTCCCCCAAAGCAAAACTCTAGAAATTAAAAGAATATTCTTATTATTATAGAATAAAGTGGGTAAATCCCGAACATACATGGATTGGCACAGCACATACAAATCATGTGTCTAGTTCGTTGCATCGCATAAGGGTGAATGGAGACATTGCTGAGCATGTGTAATGAAGCACAATGGTTGTTGTGCCCCATAGCCTACAAGGGGCAAACCCTAGGTTAACCGCCTCAAGAGGTGCGGCGATAGAATGTTTTAGGGCGGCCTGGAACTCACATACTATGTGATAGGAGGGTATCTCATGAAATAAAGGATGGAGATGGTTTTTCCATAATGAGAAGACATTCCATTAATTATGGCAAGGATTCCTATTGTGAACGAATTCCTTGCACAGTAAGTTTACTTGAGGCACTAGTAGGTAGCCCTTGTCTATAAACAAGAACCAAGACCCAAGAATTAAGGTACACTGTAATTCATTATTACATGCTTTAATTTGGAGTAATTTAGGATTTCCTTTAGTATGTGACACTAACTTAAGCATAGGAGGGCTTTTGCTGACAAGAGACAAATGTGTCTAACGTTTAGTTTGTTTTCCCGTGCTAGGATTTCAGATTTGGTGAGGTAATATCATGGTGATCTCTGAAACAAGGCATACACAGATTTATTCCCAATAAAATTGGCGTTGTCTTTGGGAAAAGAAATTTGAACGACATCAACGACATCACACCAGAGCACGCAGACACCCACCACATGATGGTAGTGGTGGGAGAGAGAAAACAACATCAGTGCCTAGCGCTCCTGTAATGACCTGTGTTTTTATATGATTTTTCTAAAATAATGTTAGGAAAATGTGAGAAATTGAAAATGAGTTACTGTGGGACCAACGTGAGTGTGACAATTGCATTTGGGTTCATTTGTAACACATTAGAAACTTAGGGGGTGTAAGTGCATAAAAGAGGGTGTATATTGATTTTGTTATCAAAATATACGCTCATTCCTCTCTCTAAAATCAGCCCTCTCTCCCTCTTTTCTCCTCCTCTCAAAGTTTCTCCAATATCTTCACCAAAATCCACCCCTCTCCCTCCCCAAACTCAAGATTCAACCTCATATCCGTCATCTATGCATGTTTTGGAGTCTGGGACTCTGTGGTTTTGGTTGGAGCTAGCACATCTCGGTTGGGTTTGCAAGAACAACTTTGGGTTTTCATTTCCTTCTCATTTGGAGCTCAATCCTTGAGATAGGGGAATAAATTCTACTCCCTCCAGTTGTATACTTGTGATTTGTTGCACATACTTGATTCTTGGCCTCAATCTCCATGAAAATCATGTTTTCTCCTAGAAGTGGGTTTTGTTGAGTTTGAGTTTTTGATCTAATGATTTGGTAGTTGATTGATACAATTGATTGTTGTTTTACCCTCCTTCCATGCCCATTAGTTGTTTGACATTTCCAATTTTTAGCCTAAAACATCAAAAAATGACTTGGGATGAAGTTTCATGTTTTGGAAAAAATTCGTAGGAAATCTAGGTTTCCCCAACCAGTCATGCAAAAACCTCCAACTGGTTGGGAAATGCTGAAATATTATATTTTCATCCTTTATCCTCCCCTTGAATATTTGACATATCGTACATCCCTCCATTTTATTTTGGCTACATTTGGGCAATGTAAGAGTTGATTTGACATTTCGATGCAAATGATAACTGTCACGCCCTAGCCCTAGATTTTCAACATATTTAAACATACTTTTCTCAAAATAATAAATCTAATTTCAGTTATACATATTCGAATTCAACATAATTGAATCCCCTTTTCCCATATGAAAACAAGTACCTAATACATGAAGTTATTACATTTTACAAAATCAAAAGATGATAGAAAAGAATAAAACTACAACTTTATCTTCCAAAAATAAAATTCATGAGATAAAATGATAACTCTTTCAATGTATGTCTTCAAAAAATTTCATGCATTCCCAATGCACTTCATGTCATGCTCCTCATTGAATACTTGAAGATTGATAGATTTAGCTACACTAGCCTAGTAGAAAAATCTCTAACACAAACTCTACATATGATTGCGGTGCACTATGCTTGTTAGTGAACCTACAATGTATAAACCCAATTTTAAAAGTCTTTCCTTCACAACCACGTCTCAAGACACACACACGCACGCACGCACGCACCCGACACCCCGTATGCACACAAATACACTATAAAAGTTTCATGTTCATCGGAAGTACTCTTATCATTTGATTTCCATCTTAACATCACCCTTGGGATCACACTAGGCCTTTCATAGTCATTCTCAAACAATTTACTCTTTCGCCATCATAGTACAGTACATCTCAATGACACCATTTCAACACCCCCAAGTACACTATTCTTTCACATAACTACTCATTTTAATTTCTTTGAGGGATATTTCCTCGACATCGAGATACCTCTCATAAGATGTACAACTAATACCACCTAATTTTCATTTCCACAACCATACTCAAAATAATTAAGGAATGTAAAGAACAACACACAACAAACAACACACCACAGACAGCACACAACAAGTAACACACCACAAACAACATACAGCAAACAACACACCACAATCAACATAATATGTCCAACTCCACGAACCGACAACCTAATTACGGAATGAGAGGGAGAGAGTAAAACATTAGACACTCATAACATTCTACCAACAGTCTCATTTACCAAGAACTCAACTTGTCAAGCCTTCCCACACTCATTCGATCAAGGGAATTTTTGTAATTTTATCACGGGTCAAACCCATATGTATTTCCATTAATCCATACCTCAAGTATAATTAGAAATATCCCAATTTCATTAGTAGGAAAGCAATTTGACATATAAACATAAATATCGCAAAAACCCCAATTCTTACTTAAGACATAAACCCTAACCTCAATCAAATCATGATTTTCTTCTACCAATCAACAAGATTCAAGATTTATATGGTGAAACATTTTAGAGCAATCAAACATTTAACCCTTACTTAGAAATTTTACCAAAAATCCCGAATTTATCAGCCAAAGGCCAGAAACTTCACAATCCATCACATATATGATAAATCATGTGTAGAAATCAAGGGTTTATGATCTAAACACATAGATATATAGAGAGAGGAGAGAAATCCCTACCAAAATGGGTTTTCAGCAAAACCCTAGAGCACCCAACTGATTTTGACCCCAAACTCCAAGAGCAACTGTCACCCAAGCTCCACTATGCATTCATGAGACAAGATCAAGCCCAAAACGAGTTATAAGAGTGACGTTACACTCATAATCAAAGAGAGAGAGAGGGAAAAAATGTGGGTGGAGAAAGAACAATACCCAAATCAATAGTTCTTACCTCCTTGAGTGCAAAACCCGAAATTGAAGTGAGATTGACGAACCCAATGTGTAGATGTTGAAGTTTTGAGGTTAAAATCACAAGATTTAAGGTAGGGGTGAAGAGAGAAGGTAGAGGGGTAATTTTAGGGTTTGTTTCGTGGTTTTTGGAGCAAAGAAATGAGTCCAAGACCCTATTTATAGAGGGTTGCGATGAGCTCAAAATTCACAGAAAATGTAGCTGGATACCGGTATCAAGAAAAAGCCATACCAGTATCTAGAATTTATGATGGTTCAAAATCTGCATAAAATATAACTGGATACCCGTATCAAGAAAAAGCCATAACAGTATATAGTATGAAAATTCTAAATTTTTACTAGCTTCACCAATTCAAATCTCGATCATTTCTAACACATTTTTAACATCTCCAAATACTCACACAACATCGCAACACGCATTCCTACCATTTATTTAACCCCTAATACACCAAGACGTACACACTCATACAATACTTAGAAAGAAAACACATTTTAAAACATTGATCAACTCATTTATATTATTTAAAATGAATAAAAGATAAAAAGAATTTCATGAAATTCCAAGTCTTTACAATCACGATGGGACAAAATGTGAAGTTTTGGCATGGGTTTTAATCAAAAGTGTTTTATGGATAAATGTGAATACTAGGGCCACCATTCGGTGTGTCCCTGACCATGGGTGAATGGAGTCCACAAAATCCGGCAAAAGGATTAATTCCCTTTTAAAAATAAATAGATGTTTTGAGAAGTGTTTGGAAATAAAATATTTCATGAACGATATGACATTTTGGTATAATTAGGTATTTGGATACATTTTTTGAATATTTGGGTATTAAATTTGACACTTGGATATGTTCTTGACCACATGAATATTCCTTGGGATACTTTAACACATTTTTGGACTAATCTTGATGTTCTTAGCGAAAATTGACTTTTGGTACACGCTATTGAGAATTTGGTGAGGACTTGGATTTTTTAAGGATATTTAGGCTATTTTCAAACATATCAGCATTTCCTTGGACACATGGATCCTTGTTGGAGGAAGTGGAGCATTGTGCTATGGTTTGTGAAAATGAGAGAAGGCAGGATGGTAAAGAATAGATGAGACGTCACAAATTTAGGATAAGTGTGTGTGGTTGATGATCAAATATGTTTTAAGATAGAAAGAGTCATGTGGTAATAACGTTGGTCTATTATTACCAGCATAGCTGGGCATGGTGAACGTGACCTATGAAACACAGAATATATTATTATTACCAGCATAGCTGGGCATGATGAACGTTGCATGTGAAACACAGAATATATTGTTATTACTAGCGTAGCTGGGCATGGTGAACGTGACCTGTGAAACACATAATATACTATTATTACCAGCGTAACTGGGCATGGGGAATGTGGCCTATGAAACACGAAATATGCTATTCTTACAAGATGAATAAGAGTTAGGGATGACAATGGGGAAGGTACGGGGTGGATACCACTACTTCCATTCCTGATCCCCAAACCTATATCAATCCCCATCCCTCCCTTAATCCCCACCGGAGATTTTATTTTAATCTCCATCCCCGCCCCGATGCGGGGAACGGGGATCCCCATGAGGAATTGGGAATCCAAAAATGGTTGTTCTTTACAAGTTTTTCTTTACCCAAACCTATATCAATCCCCATTCCCTCCCTAATCCCCACCGGAGATTTTATTTTAATCTCCATCCCCGCCCCGATGCGAGGAACGGGGATCCCCATGAGGAATTGGGAATCCAAAAATGGTTGTTCTTTACAAGTTTTTCTTTAATATTCTTACACTTTAAAGTGAATCAACTTGCTACTGTCCTACAAGCTCGAGTTGTTTGGAACTTTGCCTAATAATATACATCCAACACTTCCATCACGTGCTACTGAAGAGTTAACACTTTCATCACATCACATGCAATCTAGTAGAAAAGTTTACCATGTGAGATCACAAATTAATAGGAACAAATGGAGTGCACAATCAAATATCAAAACAAACTTTGCTGTAAATTCGAAACAGATAAGTTATGACTTATGAGTTATGACCAGTCCAGTAGTCCACTAACCAGGGTTATAGACAGACAAGCCGGGCGGCNTCAAGCAATTTGTGGTGGAAAATAAATTTTAAAAACTTCTAATATAATATATATACATATATGTGTGTGTGTGTGTGTGTCTGTGTGTGTGTGTGTGAACGGGGATGTGGGGAGGGGCTGGGAACAGGGATCGGGTAGGGGACTAACAATACCATCCCCTACCTGATCTCCAAAATTTTTTAAAAAATAATCCCCATCTCCTACCCAATCCTCGAAAAAATCCTCAAATCCCCTCCCCGAATGGGTAGGGGACGGGTTAGATAGGGGCGGGTCGGCTGAGATTGTCATCCCTAATTTGGGACATATACACCCTAGTAGGGGTTACCGGACCTGAAACTTCCCGATATATGTATAGATAGAGTTCATAGAGGAGTTGAAGTGAAAAAAAGAGTTTAAGTACTTAGCACATATGAAACTCAAGATTTTAATAAAAGAAGTTTTCATGAACGAAGATGACAAGTTTATAAATGTTAATACATGGACTTTTAACTTGATTTATATATCATTCATGATTCATCACTTTTCAACATGAAACATCGTATTTGTCAAACCACCGTGTTTGTCTCATGCTCATTTCACGTACACTAATCATCTTTATACACCTATAGGACTAGTGTAGTTCAACCTATCAATTTTCACGTACCATCAAGGAGCATGACATGGAGTGCATACATACATTGGTTTGAAAGCTAAATAGAGGAGTTACTTAGTCATCTTAGAACTAATATTTTGTTAAGGTGATTTTGTAACTTAATCAAGTTTTCTCTTTTGACATCGGATTGTAAACATAATTAAAAATTATGTATTTGCATATTGGGGTTGCGGGTACCTTTAGATTACTATAACCTATTGATTATTATATATCTATGTCTTACGTTGAATTTGACATGTCTCGTGGACTTGTTGGCTTTCCACGTGAATTTTTCTTTATGAATTATCCTTTAAATTTTTGAGGGCGTGATAGCTCTCAAGAAAAAGATGACTTAGAAGGGAGCAACTAGCAAGTAGTCCATCATAGGAGAACATGGCTCAAAGGATCAAAGAAAATGATCAAAGACTCCCCCATGGGAGAGCAAGGGAAGATCAAGAACTCCTTGTTGTGATCGAGGAAGGAGAGAGCAAGAGAAGCGTAAACGTTAACAAATGATCAATTGTCACTTCTAGGTCACTTCCAGGATCATAGTAACTCTAACACCAATTTGTTGGAAATCCGTTATGAACCAAATAATAAGTTGGAGAGAGCTATAAGGGAGTAGATAACACACAATATGTGATAAAATGCTTCAATAATCTTTATCACAACTGACTACATACTACTCTATTTTAGTTCATCCCACTCTTTCTCTCTTTTTCTCTTCACTTTCAATCACACTTTTATCACTAGCTCCTAGTAACATGAACCTAGCCAAATGCATGAATGTCTACATTCGTGACCTTTCGTACATAAATACTTCAAGAGACTATTAAATTGCGCACATGAACCACAACATGGTATCATATGTTTACACAACCCTCTAGAATTCACAATTTCTTAAAATTAATTAAGTTTACTTTCCAACATTAGCTATTTATTTTTTCCTCGATCTTTAAACTCTGGTCTTCGAGTATCTCAACTAATGTCTGCAAGACTCCCTAAGCGTTGGGACAAAATCCTATATAAATTGGTCTCAAAATATTCAATGGGACATGATAATTTCAATGTGAAATTAACCTAGGAGTAAGCAAATCAGAACAACCCTGGCTTTCACGGCTTCACCTAGCCAACCTTTTGACATTCTTGTAGTTGCTAAAAATTGCTATCAATTACAACACTCTTAACTGTAGTCTCTAAGGATCTCTTACCCAAAAAAAAAAAACTGTAAGAATCATTTGGTCATTCTCTACCCTGATACTTCTAAAATATTACGTTGTTCCATCATAAAACCTGATCATGTTTTAAGAAATAAGCAAATAATTTGTATATTCTTAACTATAAGTACACAACCAGAGAATTCATCAAGTTCCTTTGCAAATGGTAATCTGTTAGACAAGCATTACATCAATGTACAGTAACATATATAGTGAATGTTTTGAAGATATCTTTTATCTTCTCCTGTTTATGGTTTTTTTTGTTTGGTTGCCAATCATTTCTCACACATATCATCGCTTCTAATATCGAAAAACTACATCATATAAGATTTTAGATAATTTAGCCAATGCAATTATCAAGTTAACTCGAGAAATCTTCAACAATGAAAAAAGAAATAAAGAAACAAAAACAAACTCAAATTTTATTTCTTAGAAACTTCTATACCATGTTACAAAGTAAATTGTCAAGCAAAAACGAATATAACTTTCGTTCATTTCATCAAAACAATACTCCGTATCCTTAATTTGTATAAGTTACAAAATTTGAGGATCAAGAAACTTACCCTAAGTATGAAATAAATAAAGACAACAAATGCAAAAAGTCATGATAGAAATGAAAAATAAATGTGCACGTACTCCAATTTTACGATTAGGTTTCATTCCAATTCTCGATTGATCTTACCTCTCTCCATGTGATCTTTGTACTTGCTGAATATCCCATCAATAGCAATATCAAAAGCATCTCTTGTTTTCTCTAACCCTTGGCTTGGTTTTGCATACACAAATCTTGGTATGGATTCTATAACTTTCTCTCGCATCCTTTCTACTTCCTCTCGGCTGTACCCTTCTAATACTCTCCTTATATCCGTTCCGTTTCGCACATTGTCACGGTGTATAAAAACCGAGTAACTCTCCGGTTCACTCGGCATGAATAACTCATACTGCAAGTACGCAGTCCGTCTCCAGAAAAAAACTGGTATGGAACCAGCCAACATGCAGTCGAAAACAGACCGTCTTGTGAACGCATCCCCCCTCGGCTGGAGGCAGAAATCTGAGTCGAGAAACGCCTCCATAATCGCTGTCTTCCCGTCAAGACAGTTACCCAGGTCGCAGCTCACGTGCCGGCACACCGTCGGCTCGTTGAGGCACCTATTCTTTAAAAGTTCTCGGAAATCGTTCTTGAATGCTGCGCGACCGCCGCCTACGAAGGTAAAGAGGTGGTTCCGGTGTCGGCTTTTGACGAAACTCTGCCACTCGAGGATATCGGATTCTGACCTGGGGTGGAATATGGTGGGGTAAGGTACAGCGATTTCTCGGTCGTCCCACATGCTTCGCTCGACCGATACACGGATGACGTTCTGCATGGCCGGCATATTGAGGAAGCTGGTCCCCCAATCCGTATCAATGTCTCTCCACCGTCGGAAATCCCATGTCATCCGTCCAAGCATGATGAAGTGATCAGAGCCGTTGGATCTCTTCCACCATTTCTGGTTATGGAGCCACTTAATCAACATCTCAGAATGCCAATCGCGCTCTTTCCATGAGTGATTTCCCCATAAATATTTCGTCACTGCGAAGCTAACATAAAACGGTATGTAGAAAGCCGTAGCGGATTCGGGGTCTAGTGTTCGGCACTTGTAATGAAGCATCCGATGGTGGTACAACAACTCGCCCCAGAAAAGATCGGTCCAGTACAACGCCGGGAGAACACTCTCGGGTAATATACCGGCGAACTCTTTCACTTCCGGTCCAAGACCGTCGTTCAAATTTTTGTCGCATTTGTTGTGCAGCGGTTGTATATGGGTGCAATTGTTCTTTACATCGAAATTGAACATCGGCGGGAGGTCATAGACGTAAATACTACGGGAATCGCAGCCACTTTTTGGCAAGTTACCATATCTTTCCGATGAGATATTTGACACACCTTTGTTTGGCAAGCTGCCGTAAGTTACTTCCGCTGAGACATTTGACACACCTTCGCTTGAGAAGCTGCCGTAAGTTTCCGATGAGATATTCAATACGTCTTTGTTTGGGAAGCTGCCGTGAGTTTCCGATGAGATATTTGAGAAGCCGTTGTTTGGGAAGCTGGCGTAAGTTTCCGATGAGATATCTGACACGGCTATCCGGGATTCTCCGGCTGGTAATTCCGGAGATGGTTGAGGTGTGCGAGTGAAGTATAAAACGAGGAATACTTGGAATACGATTAGGACGAAGAGGAATGTGCGATGGATTGGGGAAAGGTGGGATAGGAATGATTTTATTGAGGGTTTAAGGTTTGGGGTTTTAGGTTGGTCTTTTAGGCCTTCGAGTTCTGTTGACGGGTGGCTAAAAATTGGAAGCCACATTATGTGTGTAGAGAGAATAGGGAGAGAGAGAGAGAGAGAGAGAGAGAGAGAGAGGGTTAATAGTTTTGTCTCGAGGTTTTAAGCAGCTAATTAGGTCTAAATGGGTTGAAAGGGGACAATTAGTACACGTAAACGTCTGACACTCGAGAATCAGGGAGGAACTAATGGGTGTGGCACGTGCTCGAGACACCTGGGTCCCCAAGAAAAAAAAAAAATTGTCTTTGCAAAAATAGTGTTATTATATTGGTTTTAGGTATTTGAGAATGTTGACGAGTGATTAATAGATGAAAATGTGTAATTTTTTTATATTAAATAATATTTTTAAGTGGTTAACATATAAAAATGTGCATTTTTTGGGGTATGATAAAGTAATTAATTTTGGTGTAATTTTTTGATATCAAGAATATTTTTGAGCGGTTAACATATAAATTTGTGTCCTTTCGGGTATTATAAATAAATAATTTTAGAATTCTTATAGTCTTTTTTTTACAGTAATCATTTGCTCTGCCGCAAAGATAATCCACTATCGAAAAATGTCATATTTTTGTGATAAAAACATAAATTACCTGTATATATAATTTCTTATATTTATTGACACCAAATTAAAGAAGCAATTTGATATTTTATCCAAAAATTGCACGTTATTTTGTACTCCTATTTTTATGGAACAGAGGAAGGGAGAACAGTAATTTGGGTGCCACCTCTGAAATAGAATTCTGATTCGACCACCCGAGGAGATTAATTAAGGTTGCCACAAAAAACAATACAACAATAATAGAGGCACATACTTTGTGTCACACCCAACCACACTCCCACTTACATAGAGTTTGGGACTCACACGGGGTCAACATGTGGGACCCACACCCCATATGAGTGGGGGTATGGTTGGGTGTGACAGAAAATATGTGTCTCTAGCATTTTTGAAAACAATAACTAGTCTTCTTTTTATTGATATAGTAATGTGCGAAATAAATATTAATTTTACCTCAAAATAATAAATAGTATTTCTTTCAGGTCAGATCCGGAAAATATGCAAGAGAAGGGTGCGATTCATCCAACGAAGAATTGGAAATCTAACTTGGCCGGTGGCTCCATATGAAATTAGCATTGACTTGGCCTATTGCGGTGGCAATAGTCGAAAGTGTTTTTATGTACTCCTAACAAAATACGGAATTGCACGACAAGGATTGCAAATTAGTAAATTTGATCATAATTTTGGTTATACACATTGAAGAAGTTATATTTAATGCTACCATATATTTTCGGTGTGCAATTTTGTTCTCTCTTATTGGTTGAATTGGTGTGAATCTCACTACAAAGTGATATAATGTTTACATCTGCAATACACCTTTTAGTAAGCGTGACATTACTTTGTGATGAAACCCACAAGTTTTAACCAGTACGAGAGAGGGTTTTGTTCACCATTTTTTAAGGAGAGTGAACAAAATTACTCTCATATTTTCCTCCCTATCATTCTGAACAATTTTGGGCCCGGCCTAAAGAAGAGGAAAGGAATGAGATTTGTATGCAACTATTTAAAAAATGTTTGGTTGTACAGTTAATAGCATAATTTAATAGTTTGTATATATATCGATTTTTTTTTTCACTAAGCAAAAAAATTATAAATCTTTAAATACAGAAAACAAAGATTAAAAGGACAAGAACACACTTGCGAAAAACGCAACTCGACAAAAAATAAAATAAAATAGAGTCCATCCATCTTGAATCCGGGGAAGGTGTTGCGCGGTATATGTTGTGCGACAAAACAACGTAGTTTTGTTTATTTTCTTGGTACACTTCAATAGGTCTTGTTTGGAGAGTTAATTTTGATGTTCAATTTTAGGGGATTTAAGCTTTTTAGGGTAGGATATAGTGGTTTTACGCACTTGAATTTAGGCATTTTGGGTTTAGGCGCTTTGAGTTTAGGCACCTTGGGTTTAGGGTTTAGTCACTTTGTAGTGGCTTTTTCCTTCTTCCAAATAAGGTCTTTGAAAGTTTCAGAGGTGTGCCAAAAATTACTTTATTCTACTGCACAACATGACACACAACACCTCCTGCACAACACCCACCCCGGATCCCCAAATTTTAAGTCCAAAAACCACCAACACATAGGGTCCAAACCTCAACACCTAAAAAGTAAAAAACCACCAAATACAGAGCCTCCAAAACAAAAGCGCGCACAAAAGAGGAAAAATAATAACAATGAACTGCAACCTAAACCTACAAAGCCACAGTTAGGACTGAACAAAAAAAAAGTTAAGAACCGAACCGATTCGTTTTTTTAGTTTTTTTACTTTCCCAATACGGTTCGGTTCTGAGAAGGTAAATTTTTTTGAAACCAGTTCTTTTCCCGGTTTTCGAAATTTTTGAGGTGACACGAACCGAAATATACATATAACTACTAAAAAACGGAATATACATTTAACTACTAGAAAACGTCCGAAGTGGGAATTGAACTGATTACCAAACACAAGGAAGGCAAAGCACTTAGCCACTTGGCTGGCCAGCCGTTCTGTAGATACGCAGAAAATAAAACTATTTATTGTAGGATTCTTTTACTATATATATTCGTTAAGTCTGTTTCACCCAAGGTTCTGAATACTGTATCGGCACGAGTACCGGTTTTTCTATTGGTACGGTACAGTACCGGTACCGGTCAATACCGGGTACTGTATCGGATTTTCCGCAACTATATATATATATTGAGAGATAGGGTTCAAGAGACACAAAATTTGTCACAGAATATGACATTTTCAATCTCATTTTCTTAAATCCACTTAATCTATGTAAATTTAGTACATACTTGTTGTATTTGACGTTTGGTAGTGATAGAAGTTGAACCCATGCATCACAAACCCTTTTTAAAAAACATACCCTATTTTTTTATAATCTTCCTATTCAGAAATCATAGTTTTTGGGTCACATCGATACCAAATTAGAAAAAATGTGTAACTACAATGTTGTAGATCTTGAAATTCTCTTAAATTTTGATATATAACTTGCCTTGATCGGAGTTTGGAGTAAAAGTTATGGCGAAATCACGGTGGCGGTTTTGTTCTCTGTCGATTATTTGCCGGTATTTTCGGTCCGGCCCGGTATTCCCGGTATTTTCGGTGCGGCGATTATCCGGCGGTACCGACCGGTATTGAACACGATGCGGTATTGAGGGTCATTGGTGCGCATTTTTGTAGAAAGCCAGAGTGCGACGGCCGGCGATGCGGTGCGGTATTGATAACCTTGGTTTCACCCCTAAAACGTCTGTCTGTTTCACCCCTAAAACGTCTGACACTTTTCAAACCCCCCCCCCCCTCTCTCTCCCTCCCTCCCACTCTCACACCTCACCCCAACGGCGGCGACATCTCTCTCTCTCTCTCTCTCTCTCTCTCTATCTTGCTTGTCACCGTTGAGGCCTACCGTCGTCGCGTTGCAGTGTGCTATGTCATTTTGGATCTTGATCGGACAATGAAGAAGAAGATGGACGATGATGGATTCAATGAAAAAGAAGTAGAAGATGGATCGGACAAGAGATCGACTTCCTCCTCTTGTTTCTATGTATATGTACGTATATTAAGTTAGATCTGTTCTTTTTTTTTTTTGGTAATTAGGTTTGTTCATTTGTTGGTGTTTATGTATGTATATTAAGTCAGATATGTTCATGTATATGTAAAACTTGTAGATTCATTGTGTATGATTTTCATTTCCAATCTCCTCTCTCTCTCTCTCTCTCTTAGGGATGGGCATGAGGAGGGTACGGGGTGGATACCACTACCTCCATCTCCAATCCCCAAACTCATATCAATCCCCTTCTCCTCCCTAATCTCCATTGAGAATTTTTTTTAAACCTCCATCCTCGCCCCAATGAGGGGAATCAGGGATCCAAAAGTTCACTCAAACTATTAAAGTGAATACCAAAGAATTTGTATTAAAATCCAAATCTAATGACAAAAGTGGTTCCTAAAGATAATTAAATCATATCAAGTCACTCATAAGTGTTACTGTTGTTCTTGTTCTTGTTCTTTTTTTTCCGATAGATTAAAATTTCACTTCGAAGTGCCACATAAAACAAAAGTAAAGAAAAAAATCTTCATTATACAACCAGCCAATAAGTTATAAACTTATCCAGAAAAAAAAATTATAAACTTATAATATAATATAATATACCTATATATGTGAACGGAGATGAGGGGAGGGGAAGGGCGGGGCAAGGAGGGGATTGTGCCAATCCCCGAATGTTTTTTAAAAAAATCTCCACCCCCTACCCGATCCCAAAAAAATCCCCTATACAGTGAAAACAACCCTAAGAACCTCTAACAATACCGAAAAGCAAGCGTAAAATTCCAAAGAAACAGAGACACCGCCATCCCTATCATCAATCTTACCCTATTCCAACCCATTAATATTCTTCAAAGCATTCCCCCTCTCAACTATTTCCTCTTCTTCCATTTCAACAAATTTGTTAAGATAAAAGCTACTAAAGTTTAATTAATTTCTGGATACACAATTTAAAATTGCTCCATTCAACTTCCATCTCTAAACCCCTTTGAGCTCCCAGCCGCACCCACCTTTACCAGTCTGCCCTCCTTAACGCTCAGATCTAAGAGTAATTACCCTTTCCGCCACCACCACAAACCCTCTTCCCTCGACCAGGGCTTGGCTATATCCTGCGAATAAGTCACCATATCCACAGCTTTAGTTCAGGCGACACTTCCGGTGACCGGAGTTTTCTATTGTCGTCTTTATTTTTAGTTTGTTTTTTAGTTTTATGTTATTGGTTCGTGTTTTATCTCTATTTAAGGAGTTTGTCGTTTATTGCGTGGTACATTTTCTACCCTCTCTGGGTAAGTTTCAAATTGTGGGTTTAGCTCAGATGCACCCAGTGGATTCCTTCCTTATCCACGTGGATAATACCATAGTTGTGGATTATTTTTTCTAATTTAGGGCTCCGATTTGGGGTTAATTTGTAGCCCTTTGGACAGATAATGAGTTATCAGGGAAAAAAAGAAAAATCTTCATCTATGGGTATGTCTCAAATTGGGCGTTTGGCTCGGATGCACCCAGTTGATTCCTTCCCTATCCATATGGCTAACTCGATAGTTGTGGATTGTTTTTTTCTAAGGTAAGGCTCCAGTTTGGAATTTGTAGACCTTCGGGTAGATTTTGAGTTGTCAGGGAAAAAAAAATCTTCCTATATGGGTATGTTTCAAATTGTGGGTTTGGCTTAGATGCACCCATTGGATTCCTTCCCTATCCATATGGATAACCCGATAGATGTGGACTGTTTTTTCCATTTAGGGCTCCAGTTTGGGCTTTCTATTCCTTTAGGTAGATTTTGAGTTATTAGGGGGAAAAAAATCTTCTATGCCTATAAGTGTAGGTTCATATCAACTCATTTGGGGTTAATATTACAGACCTTTGGTATCGCTTTAATTGGTTCCCTTGCTAGTTAAATGGGATTGATCTGTCAAAATTATTCGAGGTACATATAAATTGGCCCGAGTACCTAAGCCTCAATTTTATAGAAGAGAAAAATCGATGTTTGTTAAAATCATCTAGTTTAAATACAATGAGCCCTATGTTTCGATTTTGATAGAATGGTTGCAAATAATCTGTAGAGTACTGAGTAAGTTCTCAATTACAAAATTACAGATATATCGATTCAAAATTTGGATATAGAAACTGATGCGGGAGTAGCCAAATTACTCTTGAAAAAGAACTGAAACAATAAACAAAAAAGAAATGGTAACCAGCATATTCATGAATGATTAAATGTAAAAAATCAGTATTTTCTAGGATTATTAATATAATTAATTTAGACTAAGTGTACTTTTTTTAAAAATATTTTTAGATTTCTTGGAAGGTTCAGCCTAAAACAAATTTATTATAGGTGGAGTAGTTTATAGGCATGTAAAATTTTCGGCATATCACAATTGTAAGTGGTGTAGTTTGTAGGCATGCAAAATTTTTGGCCTATCACAAATTGCCACGTATTGCAAGACATAGCAAATAGGGCATGAGAAATAGCCAATCAGATGTATACCAAGAGTCCTTAGGTCAAAAGTCCAAGCACAATAAGTTGTCAATCAATCAAATATTCGCCATGTGTCTACAAGTCAAAAGCAAAGATATGAGAAGAGACCAATCAAATGGTTCCACATGTCAAAATGACGTAGTAATTTATTTATCAAGCCCGACCAATTAAATTAAGCCACTTGGTGAAATAAATTATATATCTCTTTGTATAGATTTATTTTTCTTAAAATAAATAAAAAGAATGATGATTATTAAATTATATTTTTTCCCTTTAAATCGAATAAGGGAATAACTACGGAGATAAATATGGAAGGAAGAGCTAGGAGTTTGCCGTAATTCACTATCTCACATCTCTATAAATAGTGGTGCACTCTCCCATAATTCAAAAGCATTCAAGCAAATTAAACACATAAGTTATCAGAGCTCTGAAGGTTAAAGCCTCCAAAGACCTTCAGAATCTTTCAAGCCTACATCAAGCAAAGACAGTTTCTTCAAATCAAAGCATTAAAGCTCTAAAGAACATTAAGCAAAATTATTGATCATCTTCTTCATAAATCTCGAATAAGATTCCGCCATTTGATTCTAGATCAAGTTGTCAAGCCCTCGTTTCTATATTCGAAGAGAAGAATTAAGGGATTTATTTTCTTTGACTAGACATTCATCGAAAATTGTAACCTAAGTTTAACAAATCAATATAATTGACTTCTTGTTCAACATCTTTCTATCTTTTGCACAGACTTGAAATTTTTTGATATATGTTAGAGATTTTCAAAATAAATAAGATTTTATTTTGAGTGTTTTTTAAAATATTCCTATTCCTTTAGAAAGTCTTTTCTTTTCTTTTTTTTTTTGTGGAGAGGAGTGACTTTTAGTTTATTATAATAAAAGTTGTTGCTATTAGTTTTACATTAATTAGATGTAGGTACTGGATTGAAACAAAAGAATGGGCCTTAGAATATTACGATAATGGAATTGAACATGCCCATTAATTTGGTTGAAAAGATGCTTTAGTTAATTGTTCAATCGAATGGCTACTTTTGGATGGCAACCAATTGTAGCCATTAATTGTCTCGAAGCACCTATTAGTGGTTGCTCATAATGAACGTAAACAATACGTTATATCCAGTGTGATGGACATGTTCATTTCGAACAGGGGTCTGAAACCCTTTACAAAGGCCTTAGTTGCAAGGCCTTTATGAAGGGCTTCAGAAATCCTTAGGTGCAATGGCGAGAGATGAGAGAGAGTGGGCGGCGGTCTATTAGGGGATTTAGGGTGGCTAGAATCCTAGTCCAATCTCCACCTGCCGACATTGGTAAGTTTGCAGATAAGGGCTAGGGGGAACGCTATTTGAGCATCCCATCGCTCGTTCTTGCTGGTGTGGGACGCTTTGGGAGCCCAAAGGGCCACTTTGGGTGACTAAGCTAAACCTTCTTTTGCCAACTGATTTGTTTCCTTCTCTACATAAAATAATTGAAAAGCCATGGTTTCATTGATATTAGCTCAAAAATCCCTTTCTAAGAGATTGATTAAGCTTATTAACATATGTATGCCCCCTTCAAAGATGAAGGGAAACCTGTAGAGATTTGTGAACAGAAATGGTGTTGACCCCATCCGAACTGTCCAAGATTCATGCGGGAAATTTGCAAAAAAAATACTGGGAAGGGCTTGATCCAAGCAGTTTTTTGCAAAAAATATATGTATATTTATAGTTTTGCAAAAAATTGTTAGGATCAAGTTCTTCCTAGTATTATTTTTTAATGATTTCCCGCGGGGACCTTTAAAACACCTTTTGAATATATTGGACAGTTCGGATCATGAATATTTGATCTGAAACTATGAGTTCCAGACTTAGAGATCCCAGACTAGATCGGGACTATATATATACTCCCTCTGTCCCAATTTGTTTGCTTACTACGAAACTACGTGCAATTTCCAAACTAAAAAATAATGTATTTATCAAAATAATTTTTAATTTTTTTTTGCACCGTATTAAAGTTCTCAACGAGATCCATTAAACAAGATCCATATTCATTAGAAAATTATTTTTGTAAGTACATTACTCCCTCCGTCCCAATTTGTTTGCCCCTTTGGGAAAGTGGGTTTTTAAGGAGTGTGAAAATTTTGTATTGATTTTTCTATTTTGCCCTTAAATCCAGTCAATATTACAGTGACCAAATTTGTGAGGCTAATTTATTATATGAAAGTCAAAACATATTCAATATGGATCTTGTTTGATAGATATCAATTAGTTTTATTATAAAAAAAATTTAAAATCATAAAAACCGTTATAAATAAAAGATAATAGACTAGCCAATTAAGATGGGAAAAATACTTTTTAAGGGTAAAACTGAAAAGTGACCTTGTTTTTATGGATGTTTTTAGAAGTAAGAAAAATATTTTGGAACATCCCAAAATAGAAAGAATGACCAAGAAATTGGGATGGAGGGAGTATTTTTTAGTTTAAAAATTACACGTAGTTTCGTATTGAGCAAACAAATTGGGGCGAAGAGAGTATATATATATTATGGACCCTCTTCTACTAAGGGACCCTTATTTAAGTTTGCATGCGGACCTAGGGGTATTTTTGACTTTTTGGACCAAATTTCGACGATCCAAACCACTCAATGTTTTTAAAAAAATTTTGTTAACGCCCCCCCGGCGAGGAATCATAAAAAAAAATAACTGGCAAGGTCTTGATCTAAACAGTTTTCGATAAAAATTACATATATATAACTTTTTATCAAAACCTGTTTGGATTAAACCCTTCTCGCTTACTTTTTTCGATGACACGTCGCGGAGGTCGTGAAAAACACGTTTTAAAAACATTGAGCGGTTCGGATAGTCGAAATTTTGTCCGAAAAGTCTAAATAACCTAGGTCTGCATGGAAACTTAAATAAGGGTTCTTTATTAGAAGTTTATTGTGTGTGTGTGTAGAAGAGAGAAACAGAGAGAGAGGTGTGAGAACTCTATATCTATCTCAAAACTAATTGACAATGAGTGAAGATCCTAACATATAATATGTGACCACCTTTTCTACTCCTAAGTACGTAATATTTCTTAACATTCTCCCTCGCGTGCAGCTGCATATGAGGTTTGTCGCGTGTGACAACTTTTTGGGTCCTATCACTGTGTAGTTGTTTTGCTGGTTTGTCATTGTGGGGTGTGGATTGTGAGTTTTTTTTCCTAATGTAGAGTGGAATGAGCTTCGCCTTGATTCCATGTTAAAATTCTATATATATCTCAAAATCAATTGACAATGAAGTAGAGATCTCGGCATATATTAAATGATCACTCATTCTACTCCTAAGCAATGTGGAACAATATTTCGTAACGAGGGAGAGAGAGAGAGAGAGAGGGGTGTTATTCTACGCTTTAGTGATAGAAATCTGGTTCTGAACAAATAAAAATAGATAATTTTGGTAAGGTTATTAATTCTCAACTTTAAAACCATGTCTAAAACGAACTAATTAACCGTGTAAAATCAGTATATATGTACCTCTAGGCTCTATATTTTTTTTTTCTTTTGTACTTTTATTCAACGTTATGGAATTCATGACCAACTTATTCACGTCAGTTGGAAAAATTAAAGAACAAAAACTTCTTCACGCAATCATGAACCTTTGAACAATTAAACTGAGTTTTCGGAGAAGAAGTCTTCTTTAAAATAAATAAGGCCAACAAATGATACAAAATTAAAGATATACATTTTACCATTTATATTTCACTGAAATTCCCAATCCTGCCCCTTTGCATGTGATCCTTGTATTTCCTCAATATCCCATCAATGGCAATATCAAAAGCATCTCGGGTTTTCTCCAACCCCTGACTCGGTTTCGCGTACACAAACCTCGGTATATAATCGGTTACTTTCTCTCTCATCATTTCCACTTCCTCTCTCCCATACCCTTCCAAAACTTTCCTTATATCCGTTCCGTTACGCACGTCATCACGGTGTATAAAAACCGAGTACGTCTCCGGTTCACCCGGCAGGAAAAACTCGTACTGCAAGTAAGCCGTCCGTCTCCAGAAGAAAACCGGTATTGACCCGGCCAACATGCAGTCGAAAACCGACCGCCGCGTGAACGCGTCCCCCCTTGGCTGCAGACAGAAATCGGAGTCAAGAAAAGCCGACATGACGGCCGTCTTCCCGTCGCGGCAGTTCTCCCATGCACAGTCCACGTGGCGGCACACGGTTGGCTCGTTTAGGCACCGTTCCTTTAAAAGCTCTCGGAAATCGTTCTTGATCGATTGGCGACCGCCGCCGACGAAGCTAAAGAGGTGGTTCCGGCGGCGTGTCCGGACGAATTTCTGCCAAACCATGATATCTGATTCTGACCTGGGGTGGAATACGGTGGGGTAGGGTACAGCGATTTCTAGGCTGTCCCAAATACTTCGCTCGACGGACAAACGGATGACGTTCTTCATCTCCGGCATATAGATGAAGCTCGTTCCCCAATCGGCGTCGGAGTCTGTCAGTCGTCGGAAATCCCACGTCATCCGTCCAAACATAATGAAATGATCAGAACCGTTAGATCTGTTCCACCATTTCTGGTTCTGGAGCCACTTAATCAACATCACAGCATGCCAATCGCGTTCTCTAGCAGTGTGATTGCCCCACAAGTATTTCCTCACCGCCAGCCCAACGTGAAAAGGTATGTAGAACGCCGTAGCAGATTCGGGCTCTAGCGTTCGGCACTTGTAATTCAGCATCCGGTTGTGGAACAACACCTCCCCCCAAAAAAGATCAGTCCAGTACAACGCCGGGATAATACTCTCCGGTAGGACTCCGGCGAACTCTTTCGCCCCCGGTCCCAAACCGTCGTTCAAATATTTTTCGCATTTGTTGTGCCTCGGGTCTAATTCGTCGCAGTTTTTCTGCATGTCGTAGTTGAACATCGGGGGGAGTTCGTAGACGTAAATCCGACGGGAATCGCATTCTGCGCTTTGAGAGGAATTGGATAGAGAGTGATTGGGATTACGAGTGAAGTAAAAAAACAGGAATACTTGGAAAAGGATTACGAGGAATATTAAAGTGCGATGGAATGGGTTAAGGTGGGATGGGAGTGATTTTATTGTGATTTTGAGGTTTCGGGTTTTACGATGATCTTTCAGGCCTTCGAGGTCGGAAGATGGGTGTCTGAAAATTGGAAGCCACCTCATTTCATATACCATATCTGGAGAGAGAGAGAGAGAGAGAGAGAGAGAGAGAGAGAGAGAGATTTAACGAGATTGAGTTGTGAGTTAGTCCAGGGGTATAATACTATAATACTGTTAAACATATACAAAGGTACATAGCTTAAAGGGTAGCTCAATTAGCAATGGAGATCCGGACATTCTGAATTTAAACCTTGGTAACCTCTTGGGGTAAGACAGCAAAAGAAAAATTTCTTAGAAATGTCTAGTCCCGGTGTGAATACATAGCCTTACCTTTGACGGGACCGAAAAAATGGATGAGTGAATTTCAAATAAGTTGGTTCAGACATGCTTCAATGTCGAAAAGAGATATTGAAATGGAGATGTAGCAGTAATTAGTTAGAACTTAGAACTTTAACAGAGAAGCGTCTGATGGCTAGACTATTATTCAACGTTTAGCCACACAAATTGATACTTTTGTAATGTTTTATTATTGTTTTTATTATTACTGTCACCAAAGCATACAGGCATATCAAACATAAATAGCCCAGAAAAGAAAAATCAATGGTCTAGATTTCGTCATGTATTATGTTCTTAAGTAGTTAATATAACAATATGCAGTAACAAATTTTCATATTATTGAATTGCGTTTAAATAATAATTTATAATTTTCTTTTGCAAAGAAAGATACCATTGCTATACTTTTCGGTGTTTAAGTTACTAAGGGGGAGTTTTCTAATGCATTTTATGAGATAAAATGAGAAATTTGATTTTAGTTGGTGTTTTATGGAGTGATAAAATAACCTTGTTTTTCTAATAGATAAAATCTAGTGTGATAATAATCGTGGATAATATAGTGTGATAAAATTACATTTCTTTTATCTATTTGTAAAAGATGATGATAAAATCAAAAATGATAAAATTAAATAATCTATTGGAAAACTCCCCCTAAAAAAATTTAAAAGTTTCAAAAGTTAAGAGATACTTATTGCATCCGTTGCTCTTTTCAAGAAAAGTTATTTTGTGTTAATATATACTCCATCAGTCCCATTTTAAATATCTCTTACGTAAAGTCGTTCCATTTTGACTTTAAAAGAAAACATATTTCTAGATATTTTCTTTCAAAAATTTTTACACCATTCAAAAGTACTCGTTGAAATCTTTTAAACAGTACAAAAAAAATGAAAAAAATAGTATCGAAAGTATTTTATTTTTTAAAGTCAAACTTTGCACGGTTTTTCGTAGGAGACATTTAAATTGGTACGGTGGGAATTGTAAGCTCCATAGGCCGAGCTCTCTCGTGGTTGGCAATTTCATGTCAAAACACACATTTATGTGTATCCCTTTGTTTATCGAGTTGTCTTTTCTTTTTTTTATTATTTTAGTGTGTTTGTTTAGGATGTGGAATGAAATCAATGTGTCAATATAATTTAGAGGTAGATTGATAGGTTTAGTCAAGTTTTAGATGTTAATTGTTGGAGAAAAGAAGTTTCAACGAAGTGCTCAAGCATTTTCAAGCCACGGGTCCAGCATATGGGCTGTTAGGAAAGTGCTCAAGCAACTTTTAATGTGCTCGAGCAGTCGGCAAAGCTTATTAAAGGGCAGCAGCTAGGGTTTCGAAGAACACAACTTCGGCTGCCATATTTTTGACGTCTAAGAAGAGAGAGAAAGCGGCCTTGCCATTGGTTTCTTCATTTGAGTCTTGGAGTTCAAGTTATGATCGTTCTTTGAGCAACACAATCAACTCCAAGAACTTTCTTACAACCTAGATTCTTTTCTTGCATCAAACTTCGATGGATTTCTAAATATTTTTCGGAAAGCTTGAGAGATTCAAGTTGGTGGCAATCAAGCACGGGGTACGATGAACGAGGATTTGGCTATCGTTCTTGAGTCAATTGCGAGGATTCTCAATTGTGTAATAAGTTCGATTGTAACCGTACAATGTTTTTCTATAGTGCTTGATTCATTCCCGTGGTTTTTTACCCATCTAGGGTTTTCCCACGTATATCGCGCGTTCATCGTTTCTTCGTTTATTTTTAATTCCTATTATTGCTTGATTATTCGATTGCTAGCAAAATAGGATTTTTCAGAAATAGTACAAATGCAAGTTTGGGCATATATGTCCTTAATTTCTCTAAATCAAGCCAAATTGGAACATGAACAAGAAAGTAATCACACATGTATTCAAGAATGTTAAGCTAGACTTTTTTATCGTTGAAAAGTTGCATATTGGAAGAGAGGCGAACAATTGCGCCAATGTTTTTTGCCAAGGATGGTTTGATGAATATTCTGGATTC
Organism: Vaccinium macrocarpon; assembly: GCA_022606695.1. NCBI lineage: Eukaryota > Viridiplantae > Streptophyta > Magnoliopsida > Ericales > Ericaceae > Vaccinium > Vaccinium macrocarpon. The sequence goes on along the minus strand of CM040181.1, from coordinate 25,807,121 downwards.
ACCAGCGATGACCCGTTCATGGCACGGGATTATAAAAATATTTAGTGATGACAATAGGATTAACCCGCATATTTTTTGATTAATTTTTCGTCTTTATTTACAAAATTTTAAGTTTAACTAATAATTTTATACTTTTTAGATTCTTTTAATCAAAACAAGTTAAGAAATTACAAAAAATCAACTAAAAACTAACAAATGCAATTTTTTGAATTTAGCCAAAGGAGGTCTAGACTCAGTTTTTCGTGTACCTCATGCAAAATGTCAACCTAGAGAAGAATGCATCTATCAATTAAGAAAAGAATAGAAAAAGTTTTTGTTGTATTGCTGAAGTTACATAGGAATTCGTGAGCTGTCAGAAGAATTTTGAAGAAGTCTCGATTCTTTGTACTTTTAATTCTTCTAAGAGATGATAAAGACAAATTTCATAAAATTTATTGAAACTATTCGTTTTATACAGGCCAAACTCTCTTGTGGTTGACAATTTTTATGTCCTCTTGTGGTTGACAATTTTATGTCAGATGCATGCACATTTGTATTCTCGTTTACTGAATTGTAATTTATTTTTCATTATTTTGTTTAGATAGTGTTTGTTTAGCTATGAGAAATGAAATCATTATGTCATGTATTAAATAGTAGTACGATCAATAGGTTTTGGTCAAGCGTCCGGTGCTCTTAGACGAAGGGACAAAACATTCAGAAGTTGCTCGCGATCAATTCAAAGTCAAGCGATTTCCCTAAAAGAATAGCTTGAGCGGCTTTCAAAATTCTCGATCGACTTTAGCGATCCATGATTCACTGAGGTCAATTGGTGAGGAGTCACAATTGTTTTTAGATAGGTCAGTTTAATTACAATCACACATTGATTTAATAGTATTTAATTCATTCCCGTAATTTTTACCCACTTAGAATTTTTCCACCTATATCACTTGTTCATCATCTTTTTTTAAATTCCGTTTATTTCGTGTCCACTGGTTTAATTAGTTCCAAAGTAGCAATTTCAGAAAACCATGCTTTCTATAACTTCAATTTGCAGACCAACTAAAGCAGAAGAGGTGGAAAAGTCAGAGAAGAAACAAGTGGGTGGGTGAGTTGCCGGACAGTCCAAACACGCAGGGAGGGAGAGCCTGGAGTTTTGGAATTATTCTTAGTTTGTTTTTTTCGCCGATCACAGCCGTCCATAATTAGTCATGGATGACTTAGATCACATCTTACCCAAATAAATTTGAACCGTTCGCTGCCGAATAGATCTATGCCGTTCAAAACTGGCCACAGACAGCCCTGATCGGCCCTGTATCCGGGAAAAACACCATCCCCGTTCCATTTTTTGGTATGAAGAACAAAATTGGATAAGTACAAGTCAACTATTACAAAGCTAGACACATACACAAACATGTACTCTCTCAATTTCATTATAAATGCTCATCATAAAAAGTCGTACAGTATGATATAAAAAATTAAGTCATAACTTTTTAAAAAATTTCACACCAAATTAAAGAGTTAATTATCTTAATTCGATAGTCATCTCAGTCGTTGTGGTGGTTTTGATTTAGTTATCTTTGGTTGAATTTCATAAACCTTAGGGCAACTTGTTTTTTGGTTGTGGTAGTTTCAAAACGGGGTAGTGAAATTTTCAATCAATATTTTTTTGAAAGTCTTACATTTATTTCTAGTTTTTAATTTTGGGAGTTTGGTATATATTTGCTAGGTTTTGCTTATAAAATGACATGTAATTTCTTTATTTCGGCAGCTTATAATCAATGAATAATATTTCTTAGATTCTCTCTCTATTCTTGTGGATTCAAGAACTCTCATGAATTTAAGAACCTATCTTTGTTCGGACTAATACGCTAATTAGTCTCTTGTCAATTCTGCTGCGTCAGATAGAGGTGGTACATACAAGATAGGCTGGGTGGTAATTTTCTGTGGATTTTAATTACTATAAACGTTGGGAAGGGCGGCTTTGGCTGGGATGTTGGTAGTTCGGCAATGTTGACTGTCCTCTATGGAGGATTTATAGAGATGAGATTTTCGACAGGATGAGAATGAACTGGGTGATGAAAGTTCTAGTTTCTCAATTATGACTTGATACCATGATTACTTATTTGATTACATATTTTGAATTCAAATGCATTTAGTCACTTTAGATAATAGATTTGACAAAGTCCACATCAGGGAAGGGCTATAAAAAGTTTACTAGGATGAAAACAAGTTGAAAAGCAAAAAAAAAAATTATTAGGTTGGCTTCAAATTTTTTTTTTGGATTATCATTCGTTTTCATGATAGAAACTTTATATGTAAAAATTATGGTTGAAGCTATAATAAGTTCACTAAAAACAAAAAAGAAAAAATAAAAAGAGGGTTTGTTTATTTTGCCCGAACTTTTTTTTAACCTCGGTCCATACTTTCATATATTTCTAAAAACAAATCTCTCTAAACTTTTTTCAACTTCAGTCAATACTGTTAACAATTCCCTAGATTTTCTTCTCGAAAAATGTTTGATCCTAAATATTCTCCTCTTAGAATATGAACAATAGTGGTTATCAAAGTCAACCAAGAAAATTTTCAGTGTCGAGCGGATGCCACGTGAGGGTACCTATCCCGCATCTCGACCGTCCAAAACGTTTTTGGACGGCTGTGACGGAGCGTTCCACATATCACATAAGGATATCACATAAGACGCTACGTGGTACCCTCCCGTACCGGAAAATTTCTTTCAAGTGGACCACATCATAGACCCGGGAGGCTGTGGTGGTCCAATTCTTTTCCGGACGTTAGCCAATGGAATCGCTTACCAAGAATATTGTGTATGCGTCCGTAGCGTTGGTTATGCTGTCGCTGTTTTTATTTATCTAATAATTATTGTGAGCCATAAAAATTAGTAGTTGGAATTACAACATTAATTATATGTTGTTGGTATATATATATATCATTCGTTGCGCTGTCGCTGTATTTTTCTCCAATTAATTAAGTCACTTTTCCTTATCACTTGCCGTACTCCAAAATTAGCTTGACTTCCCTTTTTATCTATACTTTATTTCAATTTTCGCATTCCACAAAATAGAAACGTGCAAATCAGAAATTCGTGCAATGAATGGCTATGTATTATTAGGCCTTGTTCAATTAGCTAGCATTTTTGGATTTTTGAGTTGTTTTAGTTTATGTGTGTAAGAAAACCGATATGTCTTGAAAAGCATAAAATGTCAAAAAGCCAAGTTAATAAAATAAGGACTAGTTTGGATTAACAAAAATTCGTGATGGAGATAACAGAAATTATACTTAAATTAAACTAATAATTGATCGGAAAGAAGTAATTTCAACCACATAAAAAATGTTGTAATATGTTTGTTACAAATAACTGATTTATATATATAAGAGGAGAATAAAATGTTTATCATAAATAATTGAATTTTTGTTAAAACTAGTACGTTTGTTGTAAATAATACTAATCATATGATAATGCCAAAAATTGTTTTGTTATTGTCAAAAGTGTAGTGTACATTAAAGTCTTACACTCTACTCAAGATGCAAATCATTTGTGCAATTAGATTTTGACATTATTATTTTTCTGTTTTTAAAAGAGGAGAGTCATGTCACAGAAATAAACAGTTAAAGTGTGAAACAATTGCGTATTATATCGTTCATTTTATTATTTTAGTGAATACGACAACCTAAGAGATTGGAGATAGCAAGTGGTGTCTACATCATACGGTAGAACTTTTAGATGTCTGACACTGTATTTCGAAATCAAGTCTCATTTTCCACTCTCCTTGTACAGTAATAGATTAGGAATATAGCGACACTCATTGCTTCCTCTGTAGATGTGGGATACTATTAAGCAAATTTATGAATCACGGTTATCAAGTTTTTATTGGTGGAAAAATATGGCAAGAGATGTAAATTAAATTTTAGGTTGAGAATATCTTATTTACATATGCGGTAAAGCGGGGGTTTCATCGTCCTTGATCTCAGCCGTCCATCCAAAGATCCAACCAATTTCGAAGCGCGTGCATGTTTTTTTTTTTGAATTTGCAGTGCATTTAAGGAAGAGAGAGAGACTGCATGGCTTGGAGCCATTGGATCTCAGGATGGACGGCCAAGATCCGAGTGGCACAAACTCCCCGTTTGCCCACATCCGTAAATAAGATTCTCTCTTTTAGGTTACATAGTTGAAAGTAATTTATTAAATTTTCAAATGTATAGATAAAGTAGCATGAAAGATGAAAATTTGAGTCAGATGTAGAAGGATAATTAAGTCCTTATTAGATGGAGTAGTTATACTTATCTTTCATTGAAAAAAGTTTTGTTAATACATTTATGGATTCTCAAATTATCCTACAAAAACTTGACGAATAGGGTGTTTCCACTTGTTCTCATGTTAAGCTAGTATTCTCACTAATCCACCCTATTTTTTTGATAATTACGTACTCCAGTATAGATTACTGAGCAGTCCTACAGGGTTCCAAGAATCTTTCAACAACACATTTTAGTGGTTCTCTTCACAGAATATGTGGATCCAATATCTCAGCTGGTCATATTGGTGGGGTGAAGCCGTGAAGGGATGACGATAATGGGGTGGTCAAACTAGAATGGTGGTGGAGGTTCGGTGGTGAAATGACGACGATGGACGATCATGTGGTGGAGCTAGAGTACTGGTTGTGAAGTGATGGTTGCGAAGCGATTGAGAAATTTTGATTAAAAACATTATTGAGAAAATTCACATTTTTCTAAATTTAAAATATTTTATACTACGTGTTTGGCGATGGAGATAGTGATTTTTTAAGTGGTGGTGAATTTTAACCTTGAGAATTTGAGAATATCCAAAAAGATTAAAATTCTTTTAAATTTTCTAGATTAAGAATATTCTCAAAGTTTTTTTAGTGGTGGTGAAACTGGTGGTTTTTCAAGTGGTGGCGACAAATGAATATTCTCAATCTACTAATTTTCTAGTTGTAGAATATTTTCAACGTGTTATGTTGGTGCTTGAGATCGTGGTCCTGAGATGATGGCGGTGGAGGTCGTGGCCTTGAAACTGTGAGATGGTGGTGGTAGATTAGAAAAAAAAAAATTAAATATTCTTAGTTTTTTTGTGGCGTGTGAGATGTGCGGTGGTAATGATGGTGGTGGGTTCGGTAAGGTGGCAGCGGCGGTGGTTAAGTGAGATTGGTGCAGGTTGGGTAATGGTGGTATTAGTACAAAAAAGATAATGTTAAAATCATTGTATTTGAATCACTATGAAAAAACAATCTTCTGAATACCAGAGCCCCTAAACCAAATTCTTGGCTTCATTCTTGCGCTGCAGAGTTGCAAGGATTGCAAAAATTGAAGTTAGAAGGCATATGGTATTGTGCGGACATTGTTTAGGGTTCAACATAATCTAGATTTGAAAAAAAAAAAAAACCATTATCTCTCTTAAGGTAATCTTGACTTCAATGTTGCAAGTATTTTGCTGAAGGGTCGGGTAATCTCGATGTACTTGAGGGCAATATGGTTGCGGGTGTTGCATTAGAAGTTTCATCATCAAAGAATTATGAATTCAATTTTGACTCAGTTGGCTTTGGCAGATGCGGTTTTTGCATATTAGTCCTATTGTCAAGTTTAAGCATAGCTTGGACTTAATTGATGTTTAGAAGTTTTGATCACCCTTGGGGGTTTGAAAAAGAGTGTATTGCGATAGTATTGCTTTATGGTGTTGAGTGCAAGAATTCAAGTAAATTTGGAGATTAGTTGAGATTTTCCTGAATTCCGGTGACTAGCGTTTGTAATTAATTTTTTTTTTGGATGGCCCTGTCCTAGCATACTAGTATGCTTTGACAATTGCGCTAAGTATAACTAAAAATCATAAACATTTTAATGTGCATATATGACAAAGTAGAGTATGATTGTATGAAAATTAATTTTCCATTATTTGTTGTATTTGGCCTATTTAATAGTAATTTTAAGCCAATAAAGGCAATTAGTATAAACGTAGTTGCAGGTGAAGCATTAATCCAATGTAACAATCTCATTGGGGTGCATTATCCATACTAAATGAAGTGTGACTTTTCTAATTACTGCTTTCACGAGGAAGCCACGTGTTAGGACCACCACACGTATCGGAGCTTCGATTTCGCCAGTTAAAGAGTGCCATTGGTCTAATTATTCAGTTCTCCTGTGGCCGCCGTAGCACTGCCACGTGTCAATGCTCTAGGAACGAAAATAATGAACAATTAGACAAATGGGCTAAAAAGAAATCGGTGGCACTGGTGAAAGACAGAGCTAGAACAGTGGAAAGAACCCTTGATAGGATACCCCCTTGAAAGATCTTATAAAGGCCCCAAAAGTCGTCCAAAATTATTACAAATTTGTCACTAGATATTTCTTGATCGGGCTCAAAAGTTACAGAAAAGTGCAGCTTCAATCGGTAAAACAAAAGTGTTCTACCTGTTGAAGAACTCACAGGTTCTCTTCTACTGGTTGAGCGAAAGTGCTCTACCAGTTGAACATGTAACAACTGAGAATCTTCTATGTCTTGATCCCTTGACCTTCCGGCTTGTCATCATGACCTCTAGGTTTCCTGAGGAAAAAAAAATAGCACACCAACAATAACGTCAAAAATTGTGGAAAGTTGGGGTAAAGGACAAAAGTTAATGATTGGTTAAGGGTATAATGAACCGATTTTGTTTTAATTTCCATCCAAATAAGATCTCAAGTGCCAGTCATTCAGAAAATGGCACCGTAAAAAGACACTAGCTGCCCATCCCATATTACCTGTGTGATGTTTCACTAACAAAAAAATATTTTATTCAAAAATTAGGACAAGTCATTCTCTCACAATAGATCATATAAAAAATCATGAAAATTTAGTTTATTTTTAAAAAATCATTAGTGGAAAGTGATAGGTGGATACCATCAAGCATCAATAATTCCATGATCTTTGGCACTATCATGTAGTGTTCTAATGTCCTTAGATACTATACATTAAATTGAGTTACACAATAATAAGAAGTGAATAACGGTGTCGTGATGCTATTTGGCAGTACTGCTCCTAACCATATAATAATTACTTGTCATCTGCACAAGTCTAATCAAGAGGTCAGTGGTGGAGGTGTGTTGGGCCAGGATACACCTAAAAAAATTCTATTAATATCATAGGCGGCTCCACATTCATTTATGAGTGTTCACAAACGGGGTTTCGTTGTCAGACAAGATGACCTTCTGTACTCCAAACCTGCAGATGATGTTATCTTTGATGAACTTTTCTATGTTCTCCCCCATGACACTCTTCAAGGGGACTGCCTCCACCTACTTAGTGTTAACTTCTATCACAGCCAAGGTCCATTGATGCATGTACGAAGTCAGTGATAAGCCCCAAATGTTGTATATAATCTGGGCTTATCTAGCTCATTTTTTGTTCACACACGTGATTTCGTGCTTTATATGTTTGATATGCGCGTAGTGTTGTTTTTGTTAGTTATACGTAAAACACGTGAATAAGCACGTTTTGGAGCGCATTGGAAGCCGTCCCAAGTTACCGAGTGCCAAGTTGCCCCATGACATGCCACCACCGGGCCTCAAGAGCCAAGAACTAAAGACTTGGCTAAGGCCCGGGAAGTCGAAAAGCCGCAAAGCCAAGCCGGTGCGTTAAAAGCCGTGTCTCATGCTCTCAAAGACTCCCGGTGGTGTCCAGGAGTGAACAAACACTCATGAGACCAAGTGCCCCTCTTCCCGAGGCTCACACGATGTTTGGAAGTGTTTTGGAAGATGCTTAGTAGCACACAAGGCCAATGGATGGCGAAGAAAGAAGTGGCAAGCTCAAATGCCTAAGTATTAATAGAGGTATTGATACCAGTGAAGCTAGGTATCAATACCTCTGAAGAACAAAGTTGGACAGAACTGTGGGTATCGATACCCCCAACCTTGGAATCGATACCCAGGCCTTACGGGTAGCATTTTGAAGCTAGGTATCTATACCCCCAAATTTGGTATTGATACCCAGCAACCTGAAAAAGTGTTTAATCCATTTGTTAAACTTTCGACTTATGGAAACTTACTACTTTTAGTTGCATTTAGGATATTTTTGTGTGAGAGTAGGGTTATGTGTATATCTCTCCCTCTCTCTATCTCTCTCATATCTCCTACACTTTCATTTTATTTTCTTTTTAGTCTAAATTAGCTCCACCTTCTCTCTAGTTTTTAGGTTTCAATCTTCAAGAACCAAGGTTTTCTCCTTCATTAATGTTGTAAGCACTTTTCTAATCGTTATAAATCCGTAGTTTATTTTCATTTTCGTCATGTTTTGTATTTCCTTTAATGTTTAGCTTGATCATGTTTGAGTAGTAGTTTAGGCTTGGTCATGGGGTGAAGATCACTCCATGACTTCGGTGTTTCAATGGTTTCTCATGTTTATATGCTTATTGTGGGTTTGTGAATGGATTAATCACTCTATTTTCGGTCTAAACTTAGAGTTGTTAACCTCTTTGATTGGGTGTAGACAACTCCTTTGGCACACACAATGCTTTGAGCTATGTCACTTTGGGTGTTCGACAAAATGTCTAAGAGGGTGTCTTTCCATTTACAAACCTCATTCTTGTGATTAAGATTTGGTTTTTATTGGGTAAGTTCAATTTTATGTATCAAAACTTAGTCTTGTTAACCTATTTGATCTTGTGTAGGAAAGGGCTTGACTACTTGCCACACATGATGCTTAGAGTTATGGCATTCAAAGTGTTTGTCAAAGTGCCTCAAAGAACTTATCCCATTGTTAAACCCATTTTCTAGAGTCAAAATGATCTTCATTGTTAAATCTTCTGAGTGAGAACAAATGACTTTGTCTCTCACTTGAGTTATAGTTGAGAGCCATTGAATATCCTTAGTCATGGGTGGTATGAACCTCTAGACCTTGCCACCTTTAATTTATAGTTTATATCTTCATTTTCAATCCCGTTAGAGGTAGAGAGAGAATTCCACCAATCAAACTCCAAAAGCCAAGTTTGCCGCTTTAAGGCTAAAACCTACACTTGCAAGACAACTCTCACACCGGGTGCGTTCGGTCCCTGTGGATTCGACCCGGTCTTACCGGTTATTATGGTACCGCCGACCTAGCCCTACGCTTGGGCAACACCATCTACGATACAATCTAAGGTTGCAAGCAGTCAGGTGTATCGGTTCAATCAGATCCATCACCCAAGTGTCGAATGGCCAAGGCGCCCGGAAGGACTGTAGGTCCACTACCGGGGCGTGGACTGAATTTCCATGTTTCTAGCATGCTTGGCATCATTTCACGTGCATTCAAGCATCTTCTTCCATAGTCAGCGAGTAGTACCCAGCACTCAGTATTTGATCGTGCAACTGCGAGCCTCCTTGATGTTCCATTTCATGGACTTTCTGTAAAGCCTTGGTCCCTTCCCGACTATCCAAACATTTCAATTGTATTCCCTCGAGTGTTCGCATGTACAGTTGGTCTTGATCCATAAAGAAACGCATGGCCAAATATTTAAGTCTTTTGACGTCCCGACAGCTTGCAAAGAGAGCACCTTCCTTGAGATAGTCCACATATATTAGCCTCCAATCCTCAGGGCTTCATACTTTGTCTCATTATTGGAGCACTCAAAGTCTAGCTTATACGCTACTTACTGAATTTTTCCGTTGTTACTCCTCAGCAGGATCTTGGCCCTGTCATGCCCATCTACTGTAGCATGGTCAAAACTGAGGGTTCACCAAACTTTGTGGGCAGCGGCGGTGATGGTCGTTATACCTTCCTCTCTCAAATTGTCCTCGATGGGCTCACATCGCCCACTTGGAATTTGTGCTAACAAATCTGCTAAGGCATGAGACTTAATTGCTTTCGAGGTGATACACGCTTATCTTAAATTGGCGAGGCCAAGCAACCATCTTGCAACTCTCCATGTGATCATGGGTCTCGAGAGTAAGTATCTGATTGGGTCACTCCAGGTCACAATTTGGACCAAGAATGCCAAAAAGTAGTGTCTTAGTTTCTGAGTTGCAAAGACCAAGGCTAAACAATGTTGCTCTACCAGGGTGTACCTCTCCTCCAATCCTTGTACTTTTTGGCTTATGTAATAAATCTGCTTTTTTTACCCGTCAACCTCTTGTACCAGTAGAGCATCGATCGACTTGTCTGTTGAAGTGAGATACAATACTAATGGCTTTTCGGGCTGCGGAGCCATCATAGTTAGTGGTGAGGTCAAGGCGGCCTTTATGTTCTCAAAAGCCCATTGGTGGTCCTCCTTCCATGCAAAGGCTCTTTTCCCCTTCAAAAGATCATTAAAGAGTGCGGTTATCTCCACGAGTGCAGATATGAATCTTTGCAATTATGAAACCTTGCCTAAGAACCTTTTCAGAGACCGCTGGAGTGCGGAGGTGGCATGTCTATGAAGGACTTGATCTTTACTTTGTCGGCCTCCACCTCGTGCCTATGCACCAAGAACCCGAGAAACTTCCCTGCGGTGACACTGAAGGCGCATTTTAGCTGGTTCATTCTATGTTTGAATTTTTAGCAACGCTAAAAAATGGCTCTTAGGTTCGTGAGGTGGTTCCCTCGTTCCCTTGATTTTACAACATAAGATGGTGAAGGCTTTTGATGGAACTTGCTTCCGATATAAGGGGGATAGATAGACCACGAATCTCACGACTCGACACGCTAAGTGGCAAAACCAATTGTATGGATGACTAACTAGTCTCCAGTTTGAAGAATTTTACTGAGAAGAATGAGGACTACCGCCTATAGTCTATGAGTAAACTGAAATTTTTCTTGACGAACCTTTTGGTTTACCACCACGACGAGAGTTAGATTTTGCCATAAAACTTCAACCGGAAACCGCACCAATTTTGATATCCCTTTACCACATGGCGCCTGGGCTGGTAGAAGAAGGAAGGAACCCTCCGGCTATGTATTGATTATAGACAACTGAACTGGGTCACGATTAAAAATCGTTATCCGCTGTCTAGAATCGATGACCTGTTTGATCAATTGATAAGAACAACTTGTTTCTCAAAAATCTATCTGTGGACGTCGCTCCACGCAGCTCTTCGACTTGAAAATAGAAAGTTGATGGAAAATAGTCGCCACCCGGGATTTACTTAGAAAGTGATTTTGGTACCCGAGAAACCGTTGAAAATAATTGATGACTCTTGTGCCACTTGGGAAAAGTTTTAGTCTGTGAAAAAGATTCTTTTGGATTCAAAAGCCAAGTTATGATTGGAGAAGGTTTTCTTAAAAAGTACCCCGCTTGCCGGACAATTTTCGGTCTCTACTAAATATTTATGGGATTTTTAGAAAATATTTTACTGCAAAACTTTAATAAAAATATACAAACATGAACAATAACAATAAACAAGTACTTCACAGAACCATAACAGAAATAAAATGAAATACACAAACTTAATGATAAATAAAAGAAAACTGGGGGAGAACGGCGTAATAATTAGCAGCTTAAGACCAGAGAATACCCAAAACAGAGCATGATTCTATCGAAACCGGGGAAGGGATCTGCCCTTTTCAAAAACTTAGCCGCCCGGCCAATCTTTTTTTGTTTTCTTGAAAGTTTTTTAGATCCATAGAGTGACTTGAAACCGGCTTTTTTGAGTTGAAAATAACCTTAAGAGATAGATTTTGAGAAAAATGTACCCCGGGTAAGGTCGTACCATGTGATAACAAAGAATATCGCTTGATACAGACCCGTAGGGGTGGGTTTTGTTTAAAACAAGGTTATTTGAACCCAGGAATGATCACAGGGACCATTCCGAATTCGAATAACTTCCCTTAGAATACTGAAAGTTTGACTAAACGAACAAAGTTGTACTTTTTTGGAATGAAACAATCGAGTTGCGAAAGCTTTCGATTTCTTTCTTCGAAAAAAAAGCTTCAGATGATATAGTTTTTTATGGCTACTGGATGTTTTGAGGGAGAGAAAGAATAGAGGGAGAGGTTTTGGTGGTGATTGGGGGTTTAAGAAGTGGTCGTTTGGCAGCGTTTCACGGTGCCGGTCAATGGATTTCTTGATGTTTTCGAGGAGGATAAGGGTTTGTATAAGCATGAAGGAAGGAGGGGAATGCTGAGAAAAATCTTCCGAAAGATTTTCGCGATGATCATATTCCCTGAGTTGGCGAATATATTCTCTCTGCCAGAAATCTCTGCAACCCGAATTTTTCGATTTGACAACACAAAATTGGCTGCCCGACTGATTATGATAGCCGTCTGGTTAACCTGAAGAAGACTTGGCCATTCGGCTATCAAAATAAACCGCACAACTAATTTTATTATTATTTTTGTTAAGCTCTGATCGATCGTTCCAAGGTAACCATGCACATTCCTTTCATCATAGAGGATGCACTTGAACTAAAATTGGGGTGTCTACACTATCTAAGACAACTTTTGAAATAAGATACAGACACTACGAGTTGTAATAATGACTTTTGGACTGGTGAACACTTTGGTGGTATACATGTGTCTCATGAACAAGATGAATCAACCTATCTAAATAGATTTAAGGTGATGTTCATTGACGACACTCTGATATACTTTGCCAATAAGGAGGTGCATTCTGAACACCCAAGATTCGTGCTACAAGTACTAAGGAACAACCAACTCTATGCCAAGGCAAGTAAATGCGAATTTTGGCTAGAGGAAGTTAAGTTCTTAGGGAACGGGGTGTCAAGAGAAGGTATATCGGTGGATGACAGTAAAGTAGAAGTTGTGCTGAATTGGAATCTGCCCACTCTAGTATTCAAAGTACAGAGTTTTCTGGGCTCAGCCTAATATTACCGACAATTGATTCAAGATTCTCCATCCCTGCCAATTCAATGGCAAGAAGGAGGTCAAAGAACGATGATGTGAAAGAAGCATACAAGGAGCTAAAAAGGAGACTGACCCGTGCGCTAATACTTAACAAGGAGTAGGCTACATGTTCCATTGTGAAAGTAGGACAAGGCCGCGTTTGTATGCGATTTGGTAAAGTTGTGGAGTACGAATCGAGGTTGCATAGACCAAACAAGAAAAAATACCCTATGCACGACCTAGAGCTAGTAGTAGTAGTCTTTGTTCTCGAGTCATGGCATTATTATACTGCAAGTAATACAAGGTTTTCATTAACCACAAAAAGTCTCAACTACTTATTTACTCAGAAGGAGTTGAATATGAGATAGAGAAGTGGATGGAGTACCTCGGAGACTACAAGTCTACCCTGTCATACTACACTGACAAAGCGTAATGTCGTAGCCAATGCTTTAAGTCAGAGGGATAGAGCGTAGAAGGCTAGAGTGGCTGTAAAGGAATGGGAGATGACTTATGCCTTTAACAAATTTGATCTACGACCCTCGACTGACAAAGGACAAACGCAAATATATGCCCTAGTTACGCATCCAACACTTCCCCAAGAGACCTTGATTAGCGCACACTTCCGAACAAGACTATGAGTATATACAGTCTCAACTTGGAGATGGGAACATAACTCGATGGACTTCGTGACGGGACTGTTGAGGTTAGGAAAGTCAAGCACCATTGATAGAGTGATAGCTAACCGCTTCACCAAGTCAACGCATGGAGACTTTAAGGGCACTCTACATCCAGAGAGCGTACAGTTACGTGGAGTGCCAGTGCCTCTCATACCGAACCAAGACCTGAGGATTGAATCGTAGTTCTCGAAAGGACGGCCAAAGCTTTGGAAGCAAATATTCGTCCCAGTACAGGTTTTCACCAGAAGACCGACGGCCAAACAAAGAAGACAGTAAAAGCACTAGAAGACATACTAAGCTGAGAGCTAACTATCCGTAATTGTCTCCATCTATGAGCATCCTGACTTTCGAGGAAGAAATTTGGTAGGGGAATAGGTTGTAACGACCCTGATTTTTGCTAAATAAAAATTTTGTTTATTAAATTGATTTTTCTTTTCTTTAATAAATTACTTAAAGTAATTTTTGTTAATAATTATTTTGGGTCAATAATTATTTTGGTATTAGTATATTTATATGTGTACTAGTATATTATACTATTATTTATAGAATAGTACTACTAAATTTCATCCCATTAATTCCTAGATTTTCCTAGGAGATATTAGCCATGTGTTTACACATGAAGGAAGGAGGAAGAAATTTCTTGCTTACTTAGTCACCAAGTATAAGTGAATAAGTAAGAATCCCTTAAAGTGAAACCAATAGATTTTCTCTAGGACTCTCCCCATTAATAGAGAGATTGTGAGGATCAGAAGCTTCCCAATTTGGCACATGTTATATACAATGTGTGTATACATACATGTACCAAGAATCCCAGGGGATTCTCCACTAGATTTTCCCTAGATTTATTAGCCCATTAGGCTTATGTCTATTTTGTGTACACTTGCTTGTATAACTAGCACCAAAAACTCTAGTTAATAGGGTTTTTCTCTCTTAATTATTGGACAGAATATAGTCCTTCATTAATAAGAGAATAAGAATATATTAGCTATCAAAACCCTAGATTGCCTAAGATTTAGTAGCCCTTATTAAGAATGTGACTTAGTAGGAAATAACCAGTACCCAAAACTCCCTAAAACAATGGTGGTCATGCGAAATTCTACACTACTTGGAACCCTAGGAAATTTCCTAGAAAGTGACCCAAGATCTTACCAATTAAAACCCTAGATTTTACCTAGGATTTACTTGTACCAAGCCTAGGATTTTATTTTCCAAAATGCTACAAAATCATGGATTATATTCTAGCATTAACATTAGGAAATTTCCCCTGGGACATTTTGCCTATAAATAGAGAGCTTCACTCTCATTGTTTCCTCAAACCAAAATCTTCTCAACCTTTGTAGTCTTGTAGTCTTTTTCTAGAGTGAGAAACTCTCACTTTCTTTTGAGTTTTCTCTTGAAAACTCAAGTGTTATTCCATATTCAAAGTAGCACCACCTTTAAAGTAGTAGTCAAGTTAGTAGAAAGTTGTTTGTGCTTACGGTAGTTCGGAGTCCAACCTAGCTTTTTGGCTTCTAATTAACAACCGGAAATCAAGGTAGATTTTTATACCTAATTTTAGTTAGTAAATTTTCATATCGTTATAATGCTTGTGTTTATTTTAATTTTTCCTTAAAGTTACTTGCTTAGCATTTTTCCGGAAGGTTAGTTCTTTGTTCTAAAAGCTTACGGTAAAAGTTTGTGGTAATTAAAGTAACAATTTTCATAATCACACGTAGTTGTTATAATCCTCGAATGAAGATTGACTTTTTCAAAATAAGTATGTAGTTATAATGCCCGAATGAATATTGATTTTTCGAAATTATGCCGTTATAATGCCCAACTAAATTTTGGAAAAAAGTAACCAACTCATCTTTTTCTTAAAGTAAATTCAAAATGTTTTGACTGTATTCTGACTGTGAGATAACACAAGGGTAACACCCTTAAATGTTTGTCAAAAAGACAAGCTTCACGGTGTCTAAGAAAGGAATGGTGTTTCTAGCTAAACTCGTCGGGCCATCCGATAGGGACTCTCCTGGTTATTTCATTTGTCTAGAGAAGGTCACAAAATAAAAATAGATTTTATAAATGACTTCATAATCAATCAGTATTGTTTTCTGTTAACCTTGGACTAGTTTGAAAAGGATAGCGCGTAGGAAAGTTGTTCTTTTATGTGACACATTTTCTGAGAAAAGATGCGTTGACACGAAATGAGTTTTATAAATCATGTTGCATACTCACGAGAAGATACGGTATTGACACGACACAATTTTCAAGAAAATAAATGATTGAGGAGAAGCGAGATGAGAATGAAAATGGATTGATTAATAGAATTGAATACGGTAGTGATGTTGTAGCGCTGCCCTTCATGATGTTGCGTCCATGATGTGGTTAGGGCTAAACTTAAATCGAATTGATATGGTAGTATAGCTTAAGCATTGTCCTAACCTTTGTGGAGAGAATTTGGTTGTCTTTGGTGCTAAGTGTGTACAAAACATAGTGGACGAACCTTAAAACGTACAGTGGGGTTCAATAAGACAAGACAACCAGGACTATGTTGCGTGTGTGCGAGGGGTGGATGGACTTTGTATCTTGTAAGTGTTCCCCTTGATACAAGACAGTTGGGACCCTCGAGGGAAAGGTTGGTGACCCTTAGTTAAAAGGAGACAGAAACGGCCCATTAACTTTCGAGTGGTGGACTATATGCCAGGTGGTTGGAAGTAGTACCATAAAGGAGTGGAGTGTATTGATTGTTGACTTGGGAAGACATAACCGGTACTGAACTTTGATAAATTTGAAGAAGAATGCCAACACTAAAAAGATAATACAAGACACTATTATTTGCACACGATATACTCTGATCAGCATTGACACTGACATATCTGCATTCATGAGATACATTGTTTTCAATAAGCTAATGTTTTACTTTACCAATTATATATATTGTTCTAGAATTGCTAGATATCCAGTTCAAAAAAAAAGAATTGCTAGATAAGGTTTGGGTAGAATTGTCTACTGGGCATTATCGTTCACGGTGTTGCACTTGTGTAACCCTAGCATAATACCACGATGTTGCTCCGCAACTCTAATGTATTATGCTAGACAATAGAGATGAACAAGGGGAGAACCATAGCTTGAAGGCCTATGGAGCAGAGCAGGATATTGACAAGATGGACAGTCGTGCAATGGAGTAGAGAAACCCTAGTTATTCCTCTAGTAAATAAATATATTAGTAAGGAGATCTATGTAATTTCCTTTCAGGATACTGTTGTAAGACCATGTGTATTATTAATGTAATAATTATAAAGTACCCGAAAATTAGGGGCATTACAATTTTCATGTTGATACAAGGATAGAAAAGTATTAGTTTCCTTTTTCCTTGTACTTGCAATCATTTTTACTCTAATCAAAAGGATTTCAAGTAATTGGGCTGCAAAATTATTGAGTTTGTAAAAGAAGCAAAAGCATAGAAATATAACTTTATTACTTAAATCATTCAAAAAAAATTACTCTAATTTTTCTACCAAAAATTAGATCGTACTTCTAATTTTTATTAGGGTATAATGCTGAAAATTGAATTTATCCCGCAATTGGTCCTGCCAAAGGAAAAAAGTTATAATCCTTTGTAGTATTATGTTTTAGGGTTCATTTTTGGAAAGGACATAGTAAAAGGGTCTTTACTTCAATAAGGACATCAAATTTTTCATTAATGCCAAAAGGAAAAATCACCTACACATTCAAAAAAATGGCCCCACTAGCCAATGAAAGTGCCTAAACCCCCAAACCCAATGAAAATGTCTAAACCTAAACCCTAAGTTACCCTATGAAAGTGCCTAAAACCCTATGGTACCCTATGAAAGTGCCTAAAACACTAGGGTACCCTATGAAAGTGCTTAAACAACTAAAACTCTATAATTGAAAAGTGCACTCTAAGTGTCTAAACCCTATGGTATCCTATGAAAGTGCCTAAAATCTTAGGGTAACCTAAGAAAGTGTCTAAACCACTAAAACTCTATAATTGGAAAGTGCACCTTAAGTGCCTAAACCGAAAATGCTTAAACCGACTATACCCTGCCCCAAAGAGCTTAAACCCTCTAAAATTGAACCCCAAGATTGAACCCACCCCCCAAACTTGAAGAGAGAGAAATTGATTTGGTCCCATCCATTAATCACATGCATGGGTGGGTTGGCACAATTCGTGTGGTGTGACCATGCACATATACACGTGGAACCGCCAGTGACACCTCCTAGGCTTCCATGTTATTAACATATTATCTCATTATATGAGATTACGGATTTGATGGACGTTTTAAGACTAGTTAGAGAATATTAACTCAACACCTTATATTGTTCATTAAGGGTATTTTTGTCTAATTTTGTCCTTGAGCCATTAAAAATTTGCCATCAATTTATTGGAAGCATTAAAATAAGTTAAACTGGACTAAACAACATTTAAAGCCCCAAACTTGTTCTTTCCACCAATTTTCTGTATGTTGGGGTCTAAGGGTGTACACGATCCGGATCGGATCGGATTGGCATGAATCCAATCCTAATCTGCGAGTCACAGTTTTTAGAAAATCCAATCTGTGTTCGAAGCAAAAGTCTCACGGTCCAGTTTCAATCCGATCCGCGAGTCATGGATCGGTTCCGATTTTATCCACGGATTACATGTCATATGTAAATAGATAACAAACAGTTTGATTAAAATAAAATCCTAAAAAATCCAAAGTAGAAAATAAAGAGAACTTAGATGGAACACGTGATGGAGCCACAATTAGGGCCTAAACAAGCCCTAGTAAAAGCATATAAATTAGTTCAGTCACATAGTGGAATAGAAACAAAAGCAGTTTAATACAAAAAAAAATAGTGAATTGCTAAATTCATCAAAATCCAATACAAATGCAAGGCATTGGAATACATGGAAGTCCAATACAAATTGACAAAATTTATAGCAGATAACAGTATTACTTTATATCAAATTGACAATATTTATAAAAGTGATAAAAATATTTATATGTCCATACATATATATTTTGTTTAAAATTATATATAATAAAAATCTCACAGTCCGGATCGGTTAATCCACGGTTTCAAAATCAAAATCCATGTCCGGACTGCAAGTCACAGTTTATTATTTTTTGAATTTGTGTCCATACCATTAATCCACAATTAAAATCCAAAACGTACAAATCAGTTCGGTCTGGACTGGATTCACGGTTCACTGGGTTTTTTGTGCAGCCCTATTATGTTTACGCCCAACATAAAATGGAAAAGAGGAGTGTAACTATTGGTGTTGATGATGTTTTTCTTTTTTAATTTTAATAACCAGATGTCCAGGTGAGCTTATATGCATCTCGATTAATTCCGATGCCTAACAACAGAGCATACCCCCAGTGGATCCAAGAGATTGCTGGTAAGGAAAATTGAGCTTGAGACTTTAGATAAGAGCAAACCCCTAAGTCGAAAACCACTTTGTTGTTGATGATGTTATTAGGAATTAATCCATTTGCTGAGGTTACTGGGAAGACAGCAAGTGATACAAGAGTTGCTTTTTTGTTCACCCAACTTGATTAAAATACAAATCAGCATGAAGACTACAACGGGTAACATTGGGAATTCAGGGTCGGCCCTAACTCAAGCCTGACAAGACTTTGAGCTAGGGCAACTCCTGGGCCAAGCGACTCAAAAAGCAAAAAATCACAAGTTATCTATAAATATAAAAAAAGTTTCCAATTTGTTACCAATGTGATACCTTGGCATGTTGGTCTCCTGAATGTTTCTAACTCCCACATGATTGTGATGGAATCTCACCCCAAGTGTTCGTCCCATTTGTTTTCCCCTTTTTGTTAGGCAAAAAAATAAAAACTTTTTTATAGTGCTTGCCCAGCCAACAAAAGTGATTGAACTATTTAAGCCCATATAATTTAAAATATAAAAGGCCCACGTTGCCATTACCAGAGTTCAAAATGACAAAACCCATTAAACCGTTCTCTCTTTTATAGAGAATTAAACAACGATGCAGATATTAAAAAGATTTCAAGGGTTTCGAAATTCCAGCTCTCTAGAAATCCCCAGTTCAAAATCAAGGGTCTCTCTCACTGAATATTGATTTCCCCACAATTTGGTGGGCTTTGAAGGCACCAGCCAATAGAAGCAATTGACATGGTGACATGGTGATATTTTGGGCTTTGGTGGGCTTTGAGGGTTTCGAAATCCCAAATGGAAAATTTCTTGCAACACAACCAACATGGTGATATTATTGGGGATGAGCAATTCCAAGAACTTAGACAATTAAAAACAACATTGCTAAGGTAAGTGACAAAAGAAATTGACATCCTTAATTTCATAAGGCCTTATTGGAAAGAGGATGGTTTCAAAATGGCATAGGTTGCTTTGTTTGGATTTTTGGAGGCTATGGGCTTTATTGTTTTATCCGGGCATGTTTGGACCACAGGTGTTTGCTAGCACTTTAATATTTTAATCGGGCACTTTTAGGTGCTCAGGTGTTTATGGTTTTGTCTCTTTTGGCTGTATTTTTCTACTTTTAGTTGGAATCATTTCCCCTTTTTCTCTAATAATATGTTACTTTTGCCGTTTAAAAAAAAAAAATACTTCATTTTTATTTCATTTGGCTGGTAGCAAAACTCTCTCTGCGTATGGTTTTTCACACTCCTATATAGAGGCCAATGGTCAATACTCCATCTAATACAGGGCATAATTAAAAACACATGAATATATTGAAAGGGAGTTATAAATTATTTATATCCCATTATAAGGGTCTATGTAACCTCAAATTTAATGAGTAAAAAAATCATTTTTACTGAGTCTTTAAAAGCTTTTTCCTAACATTATTTTTTTCCGGCAATTGGTAAGTTACATATTTTGAAACTGTATCATCACCTTTTTTCCAACCTAATTCAATAGCTACGTAACTCACAAAGCATTTTCTCGGATTAAAGATTTTGGGATAAACAAGAATGCTAAATATCCTAGCCTTAATTTTGACAATATGGAGTAACAATTTGATACTCCCTCCGTTCTAAAATAATGTTCCGCTACGAAAAGTCGGNAAATGCCATTTTTCAAATCAAAAAATGAACTACTTCCGTAAACCATTTTTTGAATTTTTTCGCACTAAATGAAAGTATTTGACGAGTACTATAAGGACTCGTTATTTCATATAATTTTTCCAGAAATAATGTTGGGAAAGTGTGAAAAATATTTTAAAACACAATTTGGGGTCAATGTGAGTTGGTGATTGTATTTGGGGTGTCTTTTAAACACATTAGAGACACTAGGGGTGTAAGTGCAATTAGTGGGGTTATACATTTATTTGTATGGCTGGGTTTTGGGAGCAAAATTCACACACTCCACCCTCCCAAAAACTAACGACACTTCCTCTCTACTCATTTCCCAATTTTCCTCCATCTCTCCACAAATTCACACCTCCACACCTCATTTTCCTCAAGATTCAACCTCAAATTCGTCATCTACGTGTGTCTTGGAGTCCGAGACTCCGTGATTTTGCTTGGAGCAAGCACATTTCGGTTGGGTTTGCAAGGAAAAGCTAGGGCTTTCACTCTCCCATACTTCGAGCTAAACCATTGAGGTAGGGAACCCATTTCTACCTCCTCTAAGTGTATATGGTTTGAATTATTGCATAATGTTCATATCTCTCCTTGATTTTTCTACCTAATTTTTATACCTCCATGGAAATTGGGTTTGAGATTGTGTAATCTTGATTCTTCATACTTTGTTGGATTGGTCCTTGATTGGATATTTAGACATGTTACAATGATGCTTTATTGTGCTTTGGAACCTAAATTTTGCCTTTGATTGAAACCTCATCCGTTTGGAGCAAAGTTTGTCAAAATTTCATTTGAAACCCATTTGGATCGATCCAAACGTAAGTTGGATCGATCCAAAACTGTCTAATGTTGTTTTGAACCATTATGGATCGATCCAAAGTTGTTCGGATCGATCCAAAACCTTCTGCTTACACTCGGCACATTTTGGATCGATCCACACCTTTCTTGGATCGATCTAGACCTTTTGGATCGATCCAAATACCTTTTGGATTGATCCAGACTCCTCTTGTTCTAATAGATTATTGACACAACTTTACGGGCATGCCCTGGCTTCGTCCAAACTCCGATTGAGGCGATTCTTGGACCATTGGAAAGCTCTATGAGTCTACTTTCAAACTCAATTGGTCTCATGTCCATATCCTTTTTATTTTGAGAGAAATATGTTTTTTCCTATTGGTATGTCAGATTTTTCTCAAGATTCATAGTTCCATTCTCATGTTTCTTTGCTTCGGGCCTTCATTGAGCCTCCAATTGACCTTTAAACTTTGGTAACATATCGTGGTACATTTTTTTATGATTTTTCTTGGTTTCTTTCATTCTTAGACACTTGTTAACTTTGCTACAACCGATGCACTATGAGTTTTTTATCTAAGCAAATTACATGGATGTTTTCGACACTTTATGGTTTGATGAACTTTTGAAAATGATGATTACTTATACTAGGGCCACCATTTGGTGTGTCCCTAGCCATGGGTGTTCGAGCCGACGAAATCCAACAGGGGTGTTCGGAGCCCGTGAAATCAGGCAGGAGTGTTCGGAACCCACGAAATCCGGTAGGGATGTATGAAGCCCACGAAATCTAGCAGAGGGATTTATTCCCTATTTAAAACAAGTGATTATTTGTGAAAATTATGAATTGACATGTTTTTATGAAAATGGCTGTGTTTTGAAATGATTGAATCCACGACACGAAATGTAACGTTTATGAGGAAACTCATGGACACTTGGGTTTGGTTACATCTTTGGGACATCTCCTAGACATTCTATCATCTAGTCGATCTATCTCGGTCCATTTTAGCTTACTAATTCATGTATCTTATATCTTCATGTGCATCTTTCATTCTCTATACCCTTAGCGCTAGTAGAAAAATTTTCTTGGGGCTAGTGAGTTCAACCTAACATTTTCAGGTACTCGGTAAGGCACGTGATTAGAATGTTTGGCGTGTGATGCATATCATGAAGCTCATTTGACATGGAGTTATTTTATCCTCTCCATCGATTATATATATTTTTTGGGAGATGATCTTGTAACTTTAATTCCTTCAATATTTTGACAAGACTTGATTTATGTAATAACTCTTAACTCTTCATTATTTATGCATGGGTAATGGTACCCCTTGTAGAAACTCTGTATACTTTGACTTTGACCTTGACCTTGACCTTGACCTTTCAATGATGGAATGTATGATTTTTGACTTATCCTACGTGGATTTTATTTGTACTTGTTTTTATTAAATTTGAGGGCATAACAAGTACTTTAATTCGGTGCGAAAAATTCAAAAATGATGCACGAAAGTACTTCATTTTTTAATTTGAAAAATGACAAGAGAGAGAAAGTGGGGTTCTTATTTAGTAACAGAGGGAGTATAAATCACGTAACACATTTACTCATTTGTGCTTCTAGAGGTCATGTAAGTACTTGGGATAAGGAGGTGTTGTGCAGCTTGGTACTACACAGCGTGCTGTGCACATGTGGTGGCGGTGCTCCAACAAAATTCCGATGATTGGAAACATTCACTACTCAAAAGTAGCCATAAAAAATGGAGAGTTGACATGCTCAAAGAGAGTTGGCAGCTCATTCTTTATAGCACGTATAACACGGGTGGTGAAGAAGAAAAATGTTGGCTAAGGATGGTATCCTAAGAGCTTACTTAATTCAGAGCTAATTAAGTCCTAGCCTGTGATCTCTAGACAACTTTCACTTAACCATGGTCCTCAAATATTTTCTGGCATTGATGCAAAGCATGAAGAATTGTAGTGTCGAGATTAAGTTATTTCCATGATCAATGGAAACAAAAGTTTCCTCCAAATCAATTACATTGTGCCACATGTCCAAGTTCTACTATTTGAGACCACTATTTGGATATATAACGAAATTTAATTGATTTGGAGGAAACTTTTGTTTCCACCGGCAATGAAAATAATTTAAACTCTATAGTGTCGATGCAACCTCTATTGGAAAAAAAAAAATGAAAGATTCATTTTTTGAGGAGCTGTCATTAATTGAAATATAATGTTCTCTTATACGGGAGCGAGGACCTGTAATGTCCCAAATCACTACAGACCCTGTGATTGGAAGACTACAACCCGTACCGTTGATTACCAAACGGACGGATGTGATCGAGAGATTACAACCCCGTAGTGCTTTGGGGCACTACAGGATCCCTGGATCCCTCTTATATAGATATCTTTACATAGAAATATATAGAGTAATTCTTAACTAAAATCTATGCTCATATCTAAGTAATGTGAAATAACACCTATTTGTGAATGTGTTTCCCATTAAATATCGTACAAAATTTTCGTGAGGTATCAAAAGACAAAAACTTCAATTAACATCAAATGAAAGCATGGTGAAATAACACTAGTTGAAATAGATAAAGAGAACAAATGCATAACATTATGGTGAAAATGAAAATGAAAATTGTGCACATTTTGTATCATTCAAATGTCATTCCAGTTCCCAACCCTACCTCTCTCCATGTGAGCTTTGTATTTGGTCAATACTCCATCAATAGCAATATCAAAGGCATCTCTTGTTTTCTCCAACCCTTGACTCGGTTTCGCATACACAAATCTCGGTATGTATTCTATTACTTTCTCTCTCATCCTTTCCACTTCCTCTCTCCCATACCCTTCTAACACTCTCCTTATATCCGTTCCATTACGCACGTCGTTATGGTCGATAAAAACCGAGTAACTCTCCGGTTCATTCGGCGTGAAATACAACTCATATTGCAAGTAAGCCGTCCCTCTCCAGAAAAAAACCGGGACTGAACCGGCCAACATGCAATCGAAAACCGACCTCCTCGTAAACCCGTCCCCCTTCGGCTGGAGACAGAAATCGGAGTCGAGAAACGCCGCCATGACCGCCGTCTTCCCGTCGAGGCAGTTGTTCCCGGAGCAGTCCACGTGGTGGCACGCGGTTGACTCGTTGAGGCACTTGTTCTTTAGGACCGCTCGGAAATCGTTCTTGATTTTAGAGCGACCGCCGCCGACGAAGGTGAAGAGGTGGTTCCGGCGGCGGCTCCTGAGGAAGTTCTGCCACTGGATGATATCGGATTCTGATCTGGGGTGGAATATGGTGGGGTAGGGTACAGCGACTTCTAGGTTGTCCCACACGTTTCGCTCGACGGTTACACGGATGACATTCTGCATCGCGGCCATATTGAGGAATCTGGTACCCCAATCGGCGTCAGTGTCTGCCAACCGTCGGAAATCCCACGTCATCCTTCCAAGCATGATGATGTGATCGGAGCCGTTAGATCTCTTCCACCATTTCTGCTCCTGGACCCACTTAGTCAGGATCTCAGGATTCCTATCGCGCTCTCTTGCAGTGTGATTGTTCAAGTATTTTCTAACATCGAGCCCAGCATAAAAAGGTATGTAGAACGCCGTAGCGGATTCGGGCTCTAGTGTTCGGCACCTGTGATTAAGCATCCGATTGTGAAACAACACCTCGCCCCAATAAAGATCGGTCCAGTAGAACGCAGGGAGAATACTCTCCGGAAACATTCCAGCGTACTCTTTCGCCACCGGTCCAAGACCGTCGTTCAAAAGTTTGTCACATTTGTCGTCCGGCGGCTCTAGTTGGGTGCAATTATTCTTGATATCGTAATTCAATATCGGAGGGAGATCATAGACGTAAATCCGACCGGAATCGCAGCTTTTGTTCGGCAAGCCACCGAAAGTTTCCGATGAGATATTCAATCCGTCTTTGTTTGCCAAGCCGCCGTAAGGTCCCGATGAGATATTCTCTACGCCTTTGTTCGCTTCCGATGAGATATTCAATACTTCTTTGTTCGCCAAGCTGCCATAACTTTCCGATGAGATATTCACTATGCCTTTGTTCGCTTCCGATGAGATATTCAATACTTCTTTGTTCGCCAAGCTGCCGTAAGTTTCCGATGAGATATTCACTACGCCTTTATTCGCCAAGCTGCCGTGATTTTGCGATTCGATATCCACTACCCCTTTGTTTCGCAATCTGCCATAAGTTTGGGATGAGATATCCGGTGCGTCATAGTCCGGCGAGCTGTCGTGTAACTCGTAAGCTTGCGATGAGATATTCAATACGCCTTTGTTTTGCAAGCTGCCGGAACCACTGTACGTTTGCGATGAGATATTTCGTACTATCCTAGATTCTCCGGGTAGGAATTCGGGAGATGCTAGAGGGGATTCGGATGGAGAGAGAATGTGGGTACGAGTAAGGTATAAAACGAGGAATACATTGAAAAGGATGACGATGATGACTAACGTTCGACGGGTTGGAGTAAGGGAGTGTAGGAATGATTTTAGTGTGGAATTAAGGGGTGGGGATTTATTCGGCTGCTTTTTTAGGCCTTGGAGATTTGTCGACGGGTGGCCAAATGTTGGAAGGAACGAGGTATTCGCCATTGGTATGAAGAGAGAGAGAGAGAGAGAGAGAGAGAGAGAGAGAGAGAGAGAGAGAGAGAGAGAGGTTATAAGCAGCTAAAGAGTAATTAGGTTAAACTTCGACAGGACACCATGGTTAAGAGGAGCTGTTTTTTTTTTTTTTTTTGATATGAATGTTGTTAGTTTAGTATTTCAGATCACATCGATCAGATCGGAGAAATTTAGCGCAACCGGATATGAAAATTAGTTTATTTGCTTACGGAATTAGGGTTGACTTTGCATTAATGCTCTTGCCATAGTTTAAGGAAACTTGTCAGTTATGAGCACGTATATTATGGTGGCTTTCTACTAGGGATAGCATTTAAAAAAAATGGGAAAATGACACGGGGGAGGACACACCGCGTGTATAATTATTTATTTATTTGTATATATAAATATATGATTTTTAAGAAAATACAAACTTTTGAGTAATTATGATTTTACTCCAAAAAAATTTAAAAAATTTCATTTTACCAGTGTCCCCTCCAAAAAATTAAATTTAGCCAGTGTCCTCCACAATCCGGACACGTGTCCCGCCGTGTTCTCGTGTTCGAACAATGCAATACAACTACTCTTAGAGGTGTCGGTGCTTCGTAGGTCATAGTTTTTAGTGGAACAAATAAAAGGAAACTTGCATAACCGAAATCGCAAATTTGTAGATAAATCATTGTTTTGGTTAAGTACTCCAGCCTTCGACCTACTTTCGTGGGTGGGACGATTGAAGGGAAGGATTGAGAGTTTTTTGATCGGGAAAAAAACTAATTATACATTAGGAGAATAAAATATAAAATCAATAAAATAGCAAACAAATGCATTGAAATACCTTGAGAGAGTAAACAATAACTCTTCCAATGTTATAACTCATGAAATCTCTATAAACTCTTGAGCCTTTTTCGAATATTTTGGATAAATAACAATAAAAACAACACAGATGTCAAAAAAAAATCTCAAATTATAGTTGTCAAGATGCCAACTTTACAATACTAGTAAACCCCAAAACACAGCTCGCTATTCCCAAACCAATTGATTGCATATATTTAGAGGGTGTTTGGGAACTAACTTTTCAACTTTTTATTTTTGGTTTTTTGGCTTTTTGACTTTTTAGATTATGGCCATAATGAGTTTTCGATGTGGGAAGAGTGTTTGGAAGAAATATACAGAATGCATTTTTCAAAAGTAATAGTGTTTGGGAAGAAAATGATGAAAACGATTTATGGATTTTTTTACCATTTTGCCCTGTTTATAAGTATGTTACAAAATATATTTTTATCTTCCTTTTTTTTAAAAAAAAATAAAGAGTATTCTCATGCTAATATTTCACCACTCCAGACAAAATTTCTCTCTCAAGCTCTAAATCATTAACAATTAAAAAAAGAAAACTCATTAGATTGTGTTCCAATTAAAAAAAAAAAAAAAGAAAACCCATAGATTTGTTCCACCAGCCCACAAAAACAAAAACAAAAAAAAACTCTTCACTTTTCCAAACCCACACACAATCCACAAAGCTCTCTCTCTCTCTCTCTCTCTCTCTCTCTCTCTCCCCTGAACTCTTCACCAAACCCACACAAAGAAGCCATCACCGACTTGCCCACCATCACCATCACCGCCTAGCTTCAAAGCATCATGGTGTCATTGATTTTCACGCCGGCACCAGAGATGAACAAGAGCTTCGGATCAAGATTGAAGAACTTGTAAGTTTTAGTGTAATATCCCAAATTTTCAAAAATAAAATTTGTGATATTTGTAAATACTAATTTTCCTAATTTAATTTTTTACCCAATTTTGACTTTAGTTGACCATTTGCGGGTCTCTTATTTATTTATTTATTTATTTTTACTTTAGACGAGTTAGTGCTCAAGTTGCACAGAATGATTTCAACCGGCTTGTCACTAGTAGGCCCGGACGAACGACCAGAATAATGTGCGTAATGCGGAGGATGATTTTGAGCTACACAGATGACACTAGCACAACTATTACAGTTGTGGGATCCGAGTCAACCAGATACGGTCACCTGGCGAGAGCATCATAATGTGTGTTCTACTTTCAAGATTTTTCCAAACGATTCTGAGCACACGGTGACGTTGCCCACGATTTTCCAAGTTCGCATGAATATTTTGGTAATTTTCTGAGACCGAAACCCGGACAGTTTGAACACTGCTCGGAGTAAATTGTACTGCATTATGCTGCATCGCGTGCCGCGGGGGCCCCTCCAAATTACTTCCACACTCCACCAACCACACTTCCCTCCACCACTCATCCCACCTACTCCTACACTCCACATAACACTTCACCCCACCACTCATCCCACCTACCACCATCCCATTTCCCTACATAAACACATCACCATTTCCCCCTCGTAATTTTCGGCAGAGAAGAGAGAAAGGTTGAGAAATTCTGGAAAAAGAAGAAGAAAGGAGGAGAAGAAGAGAAAAAGAAGGAAGAAGACACCTAACCATTTTCATTTTCGTCCATATCACGTACCCATTTTTACAACCACTTTGCTCATAGTTACAGTCGTTTTTAGGATTAGGTTTCTTCATAGAAGTTGTAAAGAGCGTCTAGAACTTCGATTTCGACACAAGAATCATCCAAATCGGTTGAGTTTTGAGTGAGTTATAACCATCCAAAGTTCAGTAAAAATCTCGGGTACCTTTTCCAGACAGCTCTCTGCTCCTCTGTAAATCTCCATTTTTCTCCTCGTTAAAGTGGATTTCGGGTTTAGATTCCTTCACGAAGATTGTAGATCACTTCAAGTTCTTTGTTTTAGGTTCAAGAATCACTCAAAACCGTTGAGAAATGACCACGTTATTGTGGCCCAAAGTTTCTGGTCTAGTCAAATCGAGTAGCTCACTGAACCTTTACAAATCTTCATTTTTCTCATTGTTAGAGTGCGTTTTAGGCTTAGACTTCTTCATCAACGTTGTAGAGAAATTCGAGAGCTTCATTTTAGACACAAGAATCGCTGGAAACGGACGAGGTTTGAACCCGATATCGCAGCCCAAAGATTATGTTTGCCACTCGAAATACCGCCGGACTTTATCGTCGAGCTTTTCGTCCGGACCAAAGGTAGAAACTCGTACCCACCCCATTCCAAGCTTTTGAATGTGTTATAATAGTCTAGCAGTAATTTAGACTTGATGGGTTAAAGCCCCAATTCAAAGGTTTCACGAAACCCGAGCCAAAACGCAATGTACGCGAAACTTTATTTTCGTGCTTAGTAAACTCTAGATCCATCGTGGTTCATGTTGTTAATTATTCCAAGCATGTTTAATACTTTAATAACTATTTATATGAGTTTCTCCATAAAATTATTGTGCTTAACCTTGTTCTTGATCATTGTGTTAAAATTAGATGTTTAAAGTGTAATTTTGTGAAATTTGGCGTGCGTACTTGTGTGTCAATTACGAAACCTATTTTTATAACCTAAATGTCACTACTGGAATTTTAGGAGTTTAACGAAATGACCAGAATGCCCTTCAGTCGTAAAATGACCATTTTGCCCTTGTGTTTGTAAATTTCATAATGTGTAGTTTTGTACTTAGTAAGAAAATCAAATAATTGCGTTTTGCGGTAAGTTAGGACTTTATTAACTAAAATAAAGTATTTTTACGTATTTACCCTTGTTGGTGGAAAAATTACCTTTTTGCCCTTGTATTATGTTTATTTACAAAAAGGCCCCTAGAGTTTGTAAATTTCACTAAGGACCCTAGAGTTGTGAAATTATGTTGGGCACCCTTGTACTTACTTAAAATGACGTTGGTGACCCTTACTTTCTTTAAATTATGTTTTGACCCCAATAGTTTAGTAAATTATGTTTTGGCCCCTGTAGTTTGAGTTTATTACGTTTAGACCTTTAATTTTCGATTACTTGAATTTCGTGAACTTGTGAATTGAGATATTCGGTTGTGACCCTTGAGATGTTGTTATCGTTTTGATTCTGCGATTAAGTGTACTTTCCATGAACGTGTTGAATGTTAGAATGGACAACTAAGTTCCCGGGTTGGGTGATCGTGCGCAGATATCACATAGACGATAAGATTAATGGAAAAGTGAATTGGAATCGATTATTGGGGAGTCACCCCAAGATTTGTTGAATGGCAGTCAGCCAAGTGATGAATTGATTATGGGGAGTCACCCCGAGATTTGTTGAATGGCAGTCAGCCAAGTGATTTTGTTTTGGAGGAATATTTAGCAGACTGCCAGGATTTCGAAACCCTAAGGTATGACACTCTGTGATTTGCTTCATTTGAATTCTGAGGCGTTCAAAGGGTTGATGTATTATAGACCCAGTCACAGCTATATACCTACAGGAGCTGACAGTTGTCACTCGTAGCCCAATGGTACAGTCAGTCCCTGGGAAATTCATCCTTGTGAGGCGGCTAACGGTTGGATTAAGTAAGTAACTTATACCTTCCGTCGAGGCTCCCAGTCAGGGCAAGCAAGGGGGAGTATATCACAGTTTGGTCATATTCCTTAGTGGTTAACCGGGAGGAAAGTTCTCTAGGTTGAGAACTTAGATGAACATGTAAGTTAATGGCTAGTAATGAAATCAGCTACGTGTTTAATTTCAGCTTTACGATTTAATTCCTGTTTATTTCTTTAATTACTGTTTTTCATTCATATATGTTGCATGTGTATGTTAAACAAGGGTTGGGTGGGTTAGAATAGCTATTGAGTGATTTATCGCTCACGGTGTTACACTTCGTGTGACCCTGGTATAATACTATGATGTTTCTTTGTGACTCGGATGTATTATACTAGACTTTGGAGATGAACAGGAGAAGCACTACAGTTTGGAGGTCTACGGAGCTAAGGAGGACACCGCCAGAGTTGACGACCATACCACAGAGTAGAGATAACCCTAGCATACCTAGTAGTGAATAATTATACTTGGCAAGGAGATTAATGTATTTTTACCTGGTGACACATTGTTGTAAAACTTTATTATTTCTTTTAATAAATTTAACGTACCCAAAAAATCAGGGTCGTTACATTTAGGGCTTAAATTTCTGGAAAATTTACTAATTTCAATTTGTTTCTTGATTAAAATTGACTGATTTCTGATGAAGAATGGGAGCAATAGAAATAGTTTCAGTCACATGCATCTCCCTTCTCTGTGGTTCAGGTGTTGTGTGGAAGGGGATAATCAACAAGGGGCAAAAATGGGAGAGACAAATGCGGGGAAAACAAAAAAATGAGAAATAGAAAACGAGAATAAGAAAAGAAAGGCTGGACCTATTTTTGAGATTTTGCTTCTAAAGTTAAAATTAACAAATGAGTTTTAAAGAATGGATTCTGAGAATGTGGCGCCCAAACAGCGAGAAATCAATAATGAAAACGGGAAAATGCAAAAATCGGTCACCCAAACAAGTTCTTAACTACGTTGAGCCCAAGATCTGAAGTAACACCTGTTGCATTCCCCAGCACCTATTCAAACCTAGAGGAACACCCACATCAACTGCACTCCCAGCACACCCAAGCATAGTGTTTTGTTAGGTAACTATTTGAAAATTTAACAACTTGTCAAACCGGCTCCAATTGTAAAACCCTTTCAACTGCTAATGTTTCATACGATTGTACTATTACTAATAAAGTAATAGTAGTGTTTTGTTTATAAGTTTCTACTACTACAGTAATACAGTACAGTACTAGTAAAAATTAGGGGTGTACATGTTCTGGATTAGACCATTTTGTTGAAATTCAAAAACCGAACCAATATATCTAACAATTCCAAAGAATTGAAAACTATAATCAGACCATTACACATATAAAACCAAACTGGAATCAAAACATCAAACCAGTCAGATTTGATTTGGTTTCCGGTTCTAAACCATGTTATCATCTACAAATTGTCAAAAAACAAAAAATGAATTACATATACCATTGCTAACAAAATAAACTGCATAACAACTATTAAAATACTAGGATGAAAAAATCACAATACGAAATAGTAGCTATATATGGTTAAACGGTCCGATTCAGTTCGACCCACTGTTTGCAATTATGAAACCAAGGACCAAACTATAATATACGGTTCGTACTTTTTTAGAATGAGAACCAATATTCCATTAAACCGTAGAACCATCTAAATAGATTGGTTTGGTCCGCTTTACCGATTTTTTTCGGTTTTCTTGTACACCCCTAACAAAAATTGCGGGAGCCGACATTGCTCGATTCCACCTTCTATACGCAGCTTATTGGGCCGAACCATCAAGCTTAACTGGGCTGATTCTTGGTTCTAGGCATATAAATGTGATAATCTATTGGAATCTGTTTATCAGCTCCTCGACCCATACGCGTTGGGCCAACACGATGGTGCCGGTACAGCCTATCACACATGTGTAAGCCCAAGGGCTAAATTTTCGGAGCTGGGTCAGGCATGGTTGGGTCAAATACGATTTGATCCAAATGAAGACGGAAACTATTCCTCGACTTAACCGAAGTATTAGTTTGGTTAAGTGGTACTCAATGCTTCAGGCATGACGTAAATCCAAGAAAGGTTCAGGCATGTGCCTAGCATGAGCTTTACTTGGTACTAAGTTAAGTCACTCTATGTATAGTTAAATTTTAAACCCTAATGGGTACGCCATTACTATTCACTAAGAGCTTTGTACTTTCCACTCTTTCATCTGAGATTGATTTAGGTATCGTGGTGCCTACTGGCTAACACTAGCCAAATAGGCACTTACGGTGTTGTGTTGTAAATATATAGTGATCAGGGAAGACTAGGTTCACTTGGTGATAATGAAAATTTCTCTCCAATGGAGTAGGCATTAAAGCCGAACCATGTAAATCTCTTTGTGTATGCTTGCATGCTCAGTTTATTTTCAAGCGATCCCTGACAGTGGTATCAGAGCAGGTACGAGTCTTGAGATATAAAGGGTAAGTCATGTCGGGAAAAAGTACTTGGTGATCAATTCTTTCACTGACCACAATTATTTTACTCTTTGTAACAAAGGGTAAAAATATTTTGACGAGAGAGGGTTTGGTGAAGGCTCTTAAGAAGAAGTCCGAGAAATCAAAATAGATGGAGGATGACAAGTGGGAAGACATAAGGGAGCTTGCAAATAGCACTATTCAGTTGGATCTCAAGAATAGGACTCTTCAGGAAGTTATCAATGAAACAGATCCGCGGAACTTTGAGCAAAGTTGGAGAGTAGGTACAAGTCTAAATCTTTGAAGAATTGGTTTGTGTTAAACAAACAATTAATTGTATGCATTACATATGTCTGAATGAGCAAACTTTAATGAGCATTTAGAGTTTAATCCGCTATTAACGAAGTTGGAAGCCATTGGGGCAAAAATTGAGGACAACATTTTGTTGGTTTCATTGTCGTTGTCGTATGAGCATCTCCCAACTACATTGATGTACGGGAAAGACACAATCGGGCTTGATGAGGTTATTGCTACACTCTCATCCAACAAGTCGATGAGATGGAAGAAGAGTGAGAGGATATTGGAGGAATGTGTGATGGTTACACCATATGATAGTCATGCTAGAGGACAAAGGACAGAAAGGCACTCATACTCGTGAGTTGGTGAGTCTTAAGAGGTTGACAAAATAAAGCATTATTTTAGTGAAGAAGAGGGACATATATTGAAGTTTTACCCAAAACTCAAAGCGGAGAAGAAGAAATCTGAAGAGGCAGTTGTTGAGAGCTTCACCGAATATGCGGATTATGATTTGCTTACAGTGAGTTCTAAAAATACGGATCATTTTGGTTGGGTTATGTATTCCAATTGTTCTTTTCATGTGTTGAAATAGAAAATATTATTGTTTGCATAAGGCACTTGTGATGGAAGTACCGCTAGGATGGCAAACAACACCATAAATAAGGTTGTTGGATTGAGAATGGTACGATTTTGGATGGCCGATGGAAGGTTTGTGAGGTTGACCGGGAGTCCGACATGGGCGGGATTGAAGAAAAATCAAATTTCGTTGGGAATGTTAGATTCAAGTCATTGTAGCATTGCATCAATGAATGGAGTTTTTGAACTTTTCAAGAATGATAAAGTGATATGTTGCAAGGAAAAATGGTGGGAAATTTGTACAAGCTTCAAGGGCGTATTGAGATGAGGCATGCAAATATTGGACACCAAACAAGCAAAAAGGATAGGTATCAGGTTACACAAGTGCAGCGTGTAAAGATGCAAGCAAATGAATCTTTATGTATGGAGGGCAACATCAAAAAGAAAGTAGCTCAAGTGATGGATTTTGAAAACGTTGACAAAATGAAAATGTGGTTGCTGATGTTATTGAAGGCACTCGAGGGAAGGGGTGCAACAAAATGAAAATGTGGTTGCTGATGTTATTGAAGGCACTCGAGGGAAGGGGTGCAAGGAACCCTAGTGAGGGGATGCAAGACACCCCGAGTGAACGACACTATTGCAAATTAGGGAATTCCTGGCATTTATCAAACACTGGGAAAGGTACCAAAAACGCCAGAAAAATTCATTCCCGGCGTTTATCCCAGCGTTTTAACAAATGTCCTTGATACCGCTGTCGGGAATGCTTCCTAGCGTTTGCTAAAACCCCGGAATTGATTTTCCAACGAGCTAAAATTTGGTGCAGTGACCCCATTGCCGTCATTTAATAAACGCCAGAATATTACTGGCATTTTAAAAACCCCGAGAATGGTTGTAATAAATGCCAGAAAACCTTGCAATTTGACCCCATTTTCAAGGTTTAACAAATGCGAGGAATAGTTTTTTCCCACTATTTTTTTTTTTTTTTTTGCTTTTCAATTTCTCTCCTATTTAACCAACAACATCCAATACAATATCCATGGCATAAAAACATCTCAAAATACATTCACCATAAATTCACAAATAGCCAAATACATTCCAACATATTCAATCTCACCATAGAGTAACACATAAATCAAATTACATAATATCTCCAAAAATCTCCACTAAATCAACTCATAAGCATTTCTCAAAAGTCTTTACACAATGTCTATTTCTGCCAAAATGAAGCCAACAAACTATAACATAGGAACCCTACGTCAAGTACCAACTAGTTGAAAGTTGCTACCAGGATCTTCAATGGGGATAAACCTAAAATCAAACATCATAGCCAAATTTAGAGTACATCCCATGTGTTAAGAAGTTCAAAAGGACTAAATCGGACCATATCAAGACAAGTGAAGAAGAGAATTAGTGACTAATACTAGTATATGTGAGCTAGCATGGACATAAAAATGGGCAACTTTCTAAACAATTACGACTGAAAAGTTACTGTGACTGGCTGGTTAATGGGGAATCCTTTGAAAACAATCACAGAACATGCAAATAGAGTATTCTCCTTCTGTTTTTACTCAACACTAAATAGGACCTATCCAAGACCTGACATATATATTTCCCCATGATATTCCCAGCCATACGACAAAAAGGGTACATGAACAAATTATTTGTTTTATAGATGATGGCAAAGATGTAAACTAATTGACCAAAAGTACCTAATAAGACATTATATGGACCCCTAGAAATTTTAGAGCAGATATCAATAGTGAAAAGTACTTAACGAAAAAAGATCAACATACATGAGATGTTTTATGTGGCATGTACCCCCTTTACAGTTACATCATGAATACCAGTAGGTATAAGTGTATAACTCATGAGTTCGAGAGTCGACCGAGCAAGAAGTGCATTTTTCATGAGAAAGGAGGTGATTTGTTGGGTTAAAATAAACCCAATAAATTTTTGGCCCAAAAAGATTAATTTTGGGCTAATATTTTTTGGTGGGCTTTGTTGAGTAGAAGTTTCTATACTTATTTGGCGCCTGGCTAGCACATGTTTGCTGCCAACCATTAGCTTTCCCTTGAAGCTAATGAGTTTCGTCTCATTGGGTATAATTATCAGTAGATTTTGGAAGAGAAAAAACGAGAGTGCATTGTGTGTGTGGGTTTTGAGTTCAACGCGGTGGACTAAGGAGAAGAATCAAGAGCAGTCTTTTTGCCCCCAATCTTCACTAGCTTGTGCGTCATACTTGAAGCTGAAATTGTTCCTGTTTTGTACTCTGTTTCAGCTGCATTTTGAAGGATTTGGTTCATCTATATGGTAATATCTAGTCTCTATTCAGTTGTAAGTTGTTGGATACATATGCTACTAGCACGAAAGCCTTGCCAACTACGTCTACGTTAAATACTAGCTAGCCTAACGAGAGAAGTATTTATTTGAAAGGCAAAAAACTTTATTAATCTCTTAATTAAACAAAGATTACAAGGGAATGAGAAAAAACTCACACCCCATTGGCAAGATACCAACAACACCCAAAGGACCGAAGTCCACACCTGAAGGTCTAAGTCCGAACTCGGACCCCTACCCAAATCAAACAAATGAAACCCAAACACCAATGGCCCAAGCCTAAGAATAGACAAAACCCGATGAAATAGTGAAGCCCAAAAAAAGAGGCCCAAACTCAGCCAAGGAAACCCTAAACCTCAAACAACCGCTGCCCACACCACCACTGTCAAACAGAAATCTGCTACAGAGCGCAACCAACAACCCAACATCAGCCAACTCCTAGCCATTAAGAAAAACCGATCCTCCCAACTAAAAAACCAACAGAGAGACGACACCAAAACCGAGAAGATGGACGAGCACCACAGCAGATCAACACCCCAAGCCGCCATTGTTGTTAAGCCCAAAACTGGTTTCACTGTTGCGGAGACCAAGAGAGCAGGACGCGGACAACAAAGAGCGCGGGCCGGAGAGAGACCAAGGGAACCCAACACCTCCAATGAGCCACAAACCAAGAGAGTGACGACCCACGCCGTCGCGAAGCAGCTGAACACCGTAGCACAGGCCCACCGATAAACCAAAGCCCGCTGATATTCCTAATGTGTTTATATCTTTGCAAGGTGGTCCAAACAAAATTTCATGTGAATTGGAATTATTGGTGGTGAGTTCCCTCTGAAATTTTATGAGATTGTGACCCCTTTTGTTGAGTCCAAATCCACAGGCAACAGTCACATGATCAAATTTTACTAGGTTGGACTAAACCCCACGAAAAAAAAAATGAATAAAGCTAAGGGTTGGCCTTGGGCCTAAGCCCACCGGGGGTGGCATACGGCCCCCAAAAAAAGCACAAAATAAGGGGGGGCATCCTATTATGGGTTAGTATAGTGTAATAGGAGTCTTTTTAAGCCCAATAGACAATAAATAGGGCACCAACTAACTTGTAGAGACCCGTAGATTTTAATTAATTTATTTATTATATAAAAAAAGAAGAAGAGAGAGTTGAGGAAATGGGGGGACTTGAAATTAGATTAAAGTGGGCCAATTTGATGATAGGTTATGCTTGGGGGCGTTTTTTAAAATGCATTTGAAACTTAGGGGGGGTGTAGTGCATCTTGTGGGGTGTATAGACACCCATATGGCTGATTTTTTCTCCATAATACACACACCTCTCTCTCTCTCTCTTCCTTCCCCAAAATAATCAGCCGTCCCTCTCCCTCTCTCTCCTCCATGGCTTCTCCCACTTCTCTCTTCACAAATCTAACCGAAATTCGAGCTCCAAACTTAGTCCCTTCACAAAAGTTTCTCCAAATCTCGTGCTCTACGCGTTGATATGCTTATTTCCCACCGGTATTTGAAGAATTTTCGATTTGGATTTTTGAAGCAAGAGTTGGGGGTTTAGCTCATTGGTGGGTTTCAAGCTTCTAAACATTGAGGTAGGGAACAATAATCTACCTTCTCTAAGTGTATGTTGAATGAATTAATGCATCACTCTTGTTATTGCTCCTAAAATTTTCATTACACTTGTTTATCACCAAGGAAGTTGAGTTTGGAGTTGAATAGGTTTGGGTTTGCATATTTGGTTGATAACTCTATGAATTGGTTGTGAATATGTCTACCTCCTTTACTTAGTTGTGTTTTAAAATCCCAATTTAGACTTGGAATGAAGCCCCCATCAATTTGAACAAGGTTGTTGATTTTGCTCTCGAAAGCCAGGTGGATCGATCCACTCTTGAGAGTGGATCGATCCAAAATGCTCTGTTGCACTTTTGAGTGCGTAGTGGATCGATCCACTCCTTGGTTGGATCGATCCGAATAGCTTTGCTCTCGGTTTCACTAGAGTGGATCGATCCACTCCTTAGTTGGATCGATCCGTAATGGTCCGCTTTCGTGATTTCATTATTAGTGGATCGATCCACTCCTTGAGTGGATCGATCCAGTTTCCCTTGTCCAGACAGATTTTTTTTCCAACTTCGCGGGCACGCCCCGGCTTCGTCCGAACTCCGATTGAGGTGATTCGATCTTGAACCGTTGGAAAGCTCTACGAGTCTACTTTCAAACCCAATTGGTTTCATATTCATATCCTTTGTATTTTGAGAGAAATGTCCTTTTTACTATCAGCGTGTCGTACTTTTCTCGAGGTTTATAACTCCATTTGCATGTTCCATCGCTCCGGGCCCTCATTGGCCATTTCAAAACTTCTCGAATTGACCTCTAAGCTTCGGTAACCTATCATGGTGCATTTTATGCTTTGTCTTGGTTTCTCACGCACATTGGACACTTGTTAATTTGACTATCACCGACATATTTTGAGTTTTTGAACAAAGATGATTGTGTGAATGTTTTGGACACTCGTGAATGGGTATTGTGATATGTGAATTGGTTTTGGGCACTAAGTTGAACTTATGAGTTGATAAATGGTAATGTAAATGTGAAATAAGTGACACGGGGCCCGAAAGGGTATGCCCAGAGTGACACGGGGCCTTTATGGTATGCCCGGAGTGACACGGGGCCTATATGGCATGCCCAGAAAATGATCAAATGGTTGGAATTCAATGAGATGGATGTGAATATTGTGCAAAATATACGAGGCATGTTAAGTGAGTGTCAAACACGAATGACGGGAGTAAATGAAATCTAATTGATGATGTGCTTTCTTTGAGTGACACAGGGCCTTTGTGGCATGCCCGGAGAACAAGTGAATGATTAAAAGGAATAAGGTGTATTTGATAAATGTAAAGGATGTTTGGGTTAGTTTAGACGTTTTGGGTATTTGTGAAGTGTTGGGAAATATAATGCTTGTGTGAATAACTGTGTTTTTTATGGGAATGAACCTATGACACGTAATGTGATGATTATGAGAAAACTTATGGATATTCTGGTTTCATTAGATCTTTGAGGCATCTCCTAGACACTTTGTCATCGAGTTGGTTTATCTTGGTCCATCTAGGTTTACTCATTCATGTGTATTATACTTTCATGTGCATCTTTCATTCCATATACCCTTAGTGTTGGTAGAAATGTTTCCTACGAGCTAGTGAGCTCACCCTATCTTTCCCAGGTACACAGCATGGAGCATGATCTCGGGTGCGTGGAGTGTGATGCATGCCATGAAGACTTTATGAGCATGAAGTTATTTTCTCAACTTCATACTAAGTACATGTTTTGAAAGAAAATCCTGTAACTTTAGTTTCTCTAAACTTTTGACTATTTCAGTTTATGTAATAACTCTAAACCTTTGTTATTTTGTATGGGTACGAGTACCCTTGATCAGAAGTTTATTGTACTTGACTTGACTTTATATGGAAAATTATTTGACTTTGATCAATCATACGTGGATTTTTATTTGTAATTTTCGCTATTTAAAATTGAGGGCGTGACAACTAACTTAAATTAAGTATGGCTCATTCAAAAACTAAAGGCCCAAGTAAAGCATCTTAAAATGTCAAAAAATTAAAAATTAAAAACTAAAGGAAAACAAAACGTCAAAACCCAATTCTCATGTCTCCATTCAATATTCTTATTCATTCTCTGTTGTTGCTGCTTGTGTTGTGTGCTCTAACCCCCAAATCCAAAATCAAATTAAAATCTAAAAAGATTATTAGCACCAAGAAACTTTAAGGGTCAACACGTAATATTGGCAAATTAGCATATCATTTTCTAATTTCGGCCTAAGCTTCTTTTCACCATAGCACATTACACTTCTGATATTGATTGATCACCAAGGTATGCATTTTTTTATTGACTTGTACTCTGTCTTTTGCAAGTATAATATTGGGCATTTGTAATTTGTTTAATACTTTTGGAACAATTTGTTTAATAGTTCGCAAATGGAGTTAAAACTTTGTGGTTTGTGAAATGGTGCTCTTGTTTTGGCGTGCACACATTGTAAAGATCTGGAATTTCACCCAAAAAAAAAAAAAAATATATATATATATATATATATGGTGGATTTTCTAATCCACACTCCCGGATTTAAGGAAAAATGGGGTTTTTTTGTGTTGCAAATTTTTTTTGGAAAATCCGATCCGTCCAATGTGTTCAGATGGTGTTTTCTAGGGTCTACGCGAGAAATCTTCAAAAAAAAATACCGGGAAGGGCTTGATTCAAGCAGTTTTCGCAAAAACTGTATTTATATATTTTTGTGAAAACTGCTTGGATCAAGCCCTTCCCGGTGTTTTTTTTGAAAATTTTCCGCAAGGGCCCTTGAAAACACCTTCTGAACACATTGGACGGATCGGATCGTCAAAAAAAATTTTGTATAAAAAGTCCAGAAATTAAAAGTCCGGACTAGAAGTTTACCCTATATATATATATATATATATATATATATATATATATATATATATATATATATATATATATATATATATATACGCCCACGCTCTAGTCCGGGATTCCAGAAATCCCGGACTGAAGCATTTTGAAGCCCTTCCCGATATTTTTTTGACGATCTGAGCTGTCCAATGTGTTCAAAAGGTGTTTTCCAAGGCTCACGCGAGAAATCTTCAAAAAAAAATACCGGGAAGGGCTTGATCCATGCAATTTTTCGCAAAACTGCATATTTACAAAATTGCGTGGATCAAGCCCTTCCCGGTATTTTTTTTTGAATATTTCTCGCGTTGGCCTTGGAAAACACCTTTTGAACACATTGGACGGATCGGATCGTCAAAATTTGATCCAGAACTATGAGATCCGGACCCAAGGGTCCCGGACTAGAGAGTTCCTATATATATATATATTATTTAATTGGAAATTTTATAAAAATGGATTTGAAGTGTTGGACTTTGGGTCAATGTGAAATTTTGTTTGGCTTGGGTCTAATTGAAACACATGTGAAACTTGGACGAGTATAGTGGCACTATATAGGGCTTGTAGGAGAGAGACTTCATTTTTCTCCTTCATTTTCCCAAAATCAGATCTCCCTCTCTTTCTTTCTTCCCTTCATTCATCTCTCTCTCTCTCTCTCTCTCTCTCTCTCTCTCTCTCTCTCTCTCTCTCTCTCTCTAACACCAAAATCCATCACCACCATTGGAAATCTTCATGAACCCTCATCAAATCCTTCCCATCCTCGACATTTAAGCTCGGTAATCATAGGGTGGAGCTCAGGGAAGCCGTATCTTGGTGGATTTTTGTTTTGAAGCCAGGGTTTTGGCTTGGTACTTGTTTGGAGCTTAATCCTTGAGGTAGGGATCTCTCTTCTCCTATTTCTAAGTGCAAGGGGTTGGTTTATTGCACCTATTTGTAGATCTACCATGTTCTTCATGCTACATTTGGAAGCCCATCTTGTTCTTGATTTTTAGTTGAAATCCCTGATTGATCTTGATGAGAGTTGTTGAATCCTTTGTTTGATTTATGTTTCTATCATGTACCATGTATATTTGTTCATTGGTACCATAAAAATTGGAGATTGAACCTTATTGATGAGTTTTCGATTGGAAAAACCAAGTATGTGGTGTTGTTGCTCGTGTTTTAGCCAATCTGATTGGTCTCCTATCAAAAGAACTTGACCTCCTATCGATAGGAGCCACGTGCATTAGAAATGAAAAATCTTATGGCTCTCCTATCGATAGGACTTGATCTCCTATCAATAGGAGGCTCTGTTGTCTTATCGATAGGACCTGACCTCTTATCGATAAAAGTCTCATTATTTCCCGTAAAAAATAACTGAAATGGTATGTATGAATTTTATTTTTTTTTTGAAATTAGAATCTCTATCATTACCTTTTGCTGATGTCTTTCATGTTTGTCCTCTTGATCCTGCTTCTCGCTATCCTCTTGATCATGCTTCTCCTCTTGATTGTTTCTCCGCTTCCTCCAAAGCTTGTAAACATATCATATCATTCTTGATCTCCTTGAGCATAGCTTCTAATTCTCTCAAATCCGGGAACTTTTCTTTCAAGCTTAGGAAAACTTTTGACTTGGGCCATGTGGGTGGGAGGTTTTTAACTATAGCCTTAACCAAAATCACAATGTGTGGCTTGAAGCCTTTTTTCTTTAGATTATGGAATTGTTTTTCCTTGTCTAGAATGCGCTCCCTCACAGTTGAGTTTGGCATCATTTGCCCTTGCTCAAACTCTATCCACAAAGGGTGGACATTACGTTCCTCATACATCAAATTATTCATCAAACCTATAGCATTGTTTATAACACAATTTTCAAATATTGTCTCTTTGACATGATTCCAACTCGTTTATAGAAGTTCTACTATTTTTCTCATGAGGTATTGTCCAGCATAATTTTCTCCAAGTTTTTGCAAGGCTCAGCATACTGCTTTTTTTGCTGAACAAATTTTTCAACTGGGAAGCCCTCCTTATGATGTTTAGTTTCAAAATTGTGTATGTCATTCAAAATGTTTAAGTAATCACTATGATGCAAAAGTGGAGGACGCCTCGTGGAACCTGCATAAAATGTTAACAGTGATATATACTATTATAAAAATTTAATTTACGATCTCTGCTAGGAAAAAAAACACTAATGACACAACCAAAACTACAATACATGAAAACCTATATGAAATGACAAAGTTGATAGATAATATCCTTGGAACTTAAAAAGTACTTTAACAAACAATTTACAAATTTCGTTATACACATACTAGGTTTGTTACCAATCAAAATATTTAGGCCCGATGGAGAAGTTACATGTGATAAAGCCACATACAACTGGCCATAGTTCAAGTATACTGTGTTGGTGTTCAATCCAGTCGGCTAGTAACAAAATGCTACCAATGGCTGATCGCCCATATGGTGCCCATGAATTGCAAGCCTCCACAAATTTCACAATGGTTCACACATTTCATCAAACATTTGGAATACTTAAAAATATATGAGCAAAACGAAAGACAGAGGCAGAAGGGGGAGAGAGAGTGAAAGAGATAGAGAGAAAAGTGAGGACTGTTAGGCTTACCCTGCCTTCGAGAACAAAATACCGGTGGTGGCCGATTGCAATGTTGGTTTCACAAACTCAGTGTTGATGTTTGAAATGTGTAGACACCCCAATTTGAATTGAAGAAAATCCTTGGCATTCCCGATGATGAAAAAGACCTGATAAGGACACGTTGAGCTTGATTGATTTCTTGGAAACCCCTCCAAAACCTCTTCAAAATAAATCCAATCTTACACCACCTTCTAATACATTCAAAACCCTCTTTATTGATATATAATATGTCCCAATCCATTTTGAAATGAAGTAGATATGCACATTTTACCAAAACGACTTGTTTTTTTGATCTTCTGAGGGTAAAATAGTCATATATTTTGGTGTACAAATCATCTTGGGTTCAAACCACTTGGGATAGAAATTAGACTCAATTTCCTTTCCAACGCTTTAAACCATGAGCAAAATGGAGTTCGGTAGCACTCAGAGTGGCCTCGCGAAGTTTGGAATATTGTGCAGTCTCCAAGTCCGGGAAGTCCAAGCGCTTGGACTCCCGATTCCAGGCACTTGGATTCCCAATTCCAGGTGCCCAGATTTTAGATACTTGCATCCCAAGGTCAAATAGGCGGGACGGAGCGTCTTGAAGGATTTTTTAGGGATTTTCTGCAGAATTTTGTTCAGAGATAGTGTGGAGGGAGAATGATGATTCTATTAGACCCCTAATGTGCCCCATTAGGGTTCTAATAGCCCTTTTTTTACCCCTTTATGCCTATATATACCCCCATCTCTCTCACACACACACATTTGGGAGAGATTAACTCTCCACACCCTCTCTTTGTTGTTATTTGCTGAAAGACACCCAGAAATTCCATCTTAAACACCTCCCTCTCAATCCCTCTTTATTTCATTCATTCTCAACCGTCAAGCCCATTTTCTTATCATTATAGCTCCACACTTTCTCATCCTCAACAATCAAATCTCCACCAAGACACCTACAATCTGGTCTTCATGGTTCCAGAAACTAAATCTTAATCCACTCAATCATGAAAAACCACCCAAGTTAGCTTCCAAAGTTCATCAATCAAGCTCTAAAAGGTAGTTTGTCCACTAAGTATGTTCAAATAAGCCCTAAGAGGACCCTATCAGGTTCTTACTAGTCTTCTATACTAGTGGAGGACTTGGGAGAGGTTCGAATTTCACAAAAGGAGAAATTCAACATCTTCACCTATATCAAATCCAGGCGCCTAGATCTGCTTAATGCAAGAGTCTGGATTCGCTTCCCCCTTGTCATGTTTTCTGCTTTTCTTGTAT
This sequence comes from Vaccinium macrocarpon, assembly GCA_022606695.1. Lineage (NCBI taxonomy): Eukaryota > Viridiplantae > Streptophyta > Magnoliopsida > Ericales > Ericaceae > Vaccinium > Vaccinium macrocarpon. The sequence continues at coordinate 25,762,761 of CM040181.1, read as the reverse complement.
TTTAATCAGTCCATGGAAGATCATTTGCATGCATTAATGTTTGGTTAATCATACCTTATGTTTAAATCTTCATTACAATGAACATTTGGATTGTTATGAAGGCAAAAACCATGTTTAATAAAGGGATATATGAGAGAAGATGTAACGCCCCGATTTTTAGAAGCATTAATTAAGACAACTAATTAAGTTTAATTTAAATAAAAAAGTTTCCATCAGAGTACACATTGGAAAACGTGAAGTGCAGCCCATTACAAAATACCTAGAGTACAGTTTAAGAAATTAATATTACAAATCTAACATTAAAAATAAAGGGGTGGGTTTTACAGATTAAGGTTCAACTCTGGATTCCACGACTCCTCCTGAGCCTATTCTGTCAGAAAACCCTCGGTTTTGAAATAACCGTCTCCTTCGACACCAATAGTACTTGCTTAATCACAGTCTGGCATAAAGCGTCCGAGTTGTAAAGTAACATCATGGTATTATACCAGGGTCACACGAAGTGTAACACCATGAGCGATAAATCACTCAATAGCTACTTTAACCCTCCCAACCCTTGCTAAACATACAAGTACAACATATATGATTGAAAAGCAGTAATTAAAGGAATAAACAAGAAATAAATCGTAAAGCAAAAATTAAACACATAATTGATTTCATTACTAGCCATTAACTTATATGTTCATCTAAGTTCTCAACCTAGAGAACTTTCCTCCCAGTTAACTACTAAGGAATATGACCAAACTGTGATTTACTACCCCTTGTTTGCCCTTCACTCGGGGGACCTGACGAAAGGTATAAGTTATGTACTTAATCTAGCCGTCAACCGCCTCGCAAGGATGAGTTTCCCAAGGACGAAACTGTACCACTAGGCTATGTATGGCAACTGCCAAGTCCTGTAGGTATATACCCAAAACTGGTCTATAATACTTCCACCCTTATAACGCTTCAGAATTCAAATGAAGCAAATCACAGAGTGTCATATCCTAGGGTTTCGAAATCATAGCAGACTACCAAATAATCCTCGAAACAATCACTTGGCGGAACTGCCATTCAACAACAATCTCAAGGTAACTCCCTATCAATCAATTCCAATTCACCTTTCCATTAATCTCATCGTCTATGTGATATCGCGTATGATCACCCAACCCGGGAACCTAGTTGTCCATTCTAACATTCAACACGTTTATGGAAAGTGCACTTAATAGTAGAAGTAAAGTAATAACGATATTCTAAGGGTCACAAACGAATGTCTCGTTTCACAAGTTCACAAAATTCAAGTAATCGAAAACTAGGGATCTAAACGTAATAAATTCAAACTACAGGGGCCAAAATATAATTTATTAAACTATTGGGGTCAAAACATAATTTAAAAAATTAAGGGTCACCAACGTCATTTTAAGTAATTACAAGGGTGTCCAACATAATTTCACGACTCTAGGGTCCTTAGTGTAATTTACAAACTCTAGGGGCCTTTTTGTAAATAAACATAGTATAAGGGCAAAAATGTAATTTTGCCACTGACTAGGGTAAATACATAAAAATACTTTATTTTAGTTAATAAAATCCTAACTTGTCATAAAATACTATTCCTTGATTTTTTTTATTAAGTACAAAACTACACATTATATAATTTACACACATAAGGGCAAAATGGTCATTTTACACCTGAAGGGCATTCTGGTCATTTCATTACACTCATAAATTTCCATTAGTGACACTTAGTTGATAAAAATAGGTTTCGTAAATAATACACAAGTACACACGCCAAATTTCACAAAATTACACTTTAAACCCCTAACTTTAACACAACGATCAAGAACAAGGTTAAGCACAATAAATTCATGGAGAAACTCATATAAACAGTTATTAAATTATTAAACATGATTGGAATAGTTAAAAACATGAACCACAATGAATCTAAGGTTTATTAGGCACGAAAACACAGTTTGGAGTAAAAAGGGTCACATAATGTTTAGGCTCAGGTTTCATGAAACTCTTGACTTGGGGCTTTAACCCATCAACTATAAACTAATCCTAGACTATTATAACACATTCAAAATCTTGGAATAGGTTGGATACGAGTTTCTACCTTATTTTGCGAAGATTTGGCGAAAAACGAGTTTTTGTGAAAAAACCGGTGGAGAGAGCTCTTTGGATGGTCTTGTGTGGCTTTGAAGGTGAAATGTGGGTACCTTGGAGTGTGTTGGATGATCTTGAATCAGAAGATGAGAGGTGGGAGCTTGTGGTTGATGTTTTGAAGTGAAAATCCAATTTTCTTGACTTTTCTCACTTTAGAACTTGAAGGATGTTAATGGGGTTTTGTGTTCTTGATTTGGGAGTTCTTGGGAGAGTTTGGAGGAGGAAGAGAGTGAATGAGAGGGGCAGTACTGTTCTGGACAAAATTTGGGGTTTGGGGGAGTATAAAATGAGTTTTGGGTGGAGTTGAAGTGTAAGATTGGTGAAAGAAGTACTATAGTGGGTTAGGAAGTGATGGGGGAGGGTGGTGGAGTATATGGCAGTCAAGGGGACTGATTTTGGCTAATGGAAGGAGGTAGAGTGTGGTATTGGTGATGGTTGGTGGTGGTTAGTTAGTGTAGGATGATGTATAAAGTATATCTATATACATATGTGTGTATGTGTATAAAAGTGTATAATTATGTATGAAATGAATTTATCAAAAATGTAATGCTCGCGATAAAAAATAAACGTGCCTTAGGGTCGAAATTGTACCAATTAGGAAGTATTAAAGTATAAACCGTAGTAATTGCAAATTAAGGGTCCTAAGTGCAATTAGAAATTAAATAACAAAATTAAAGTAATTAAAACGAAATTAAATAATCCTTAATTTTATTAAAAATTTTGGATTATTACAAAAGAAAGTTAGTATGAGTCCATTAATCATTCAAGGGTCTGATCATTAAGGTTTGAATGTGTTTAGGGAAGTTCTCATGTCATCTAAACATTTCCACATTACTAGGGTCCATTATAAGAATTTTTATTGCATCATTAGTAAAGATTCATTTTATTTCACTTGGTCACAAGCACAAACTGCTAAAATAGCATATTATATGCATGAATGTAGTATATCAGATCTGGAATGTGTTTTGTGCATTGCATTTCATCATTGAATCATCTAAAATCATGATTTTCCAAGCTCATATCATGTTATGAAGCTGATTTTGAAGTTCATTTCATTCCTAGAATCATTAAACATCATTCTAAGCATGTGAGAGTAAGTTAGAAGCATTGCATTTGTTGTTTACTGTGAGACCTAGAATATTGAAATTTCTGCTTGATTAGCTTTCCAAGCATCTAGATTCATCTATTCCAGGTGCCTGCATTCAATCCAGGCGCCTAGATCTGCCTAATCTAGGTGCCCAGATTGCCATCCAGGTGTGGCAAGTATGATGTTTGTGATCAGTGTCTAGAGCATCCCAGGGCAATTTGAGGGTGATTTAGTAAAGTTTCAGTGTCTTATTCATATAGAACATCCCCACATGACACAAGCACGAGCATCCACATTCATTTCATTAATCATCTTAATGCATTTGTGTGTTCTCATATGAATTTGTGATTAAAGTCTATTGAAATGGTATTTTCTAAATCCCTTGAGCATGTAGTAGAGACCGGTGGTCACACTGGGTTTGAGGGGTTCTTTAAACTCCTTCATCTCATGTAATCTAGCTCCCAGACCCGAGAAATCTCATTTTGTGAGACCAGCAAAACATTTTCTAATCCAAAGGTAAAAGAGTCATTTTTCAAATGGTTTCTCTGGTGCAGTCCTCAAACCCGAGTAGCAACTCTATCTAATCAATCAAAACTATTTTCCAAACCACAACCGTTCTCATGGACCTCCGGCGAGGTGTTCACACAATGTGATGAGAGAGAGAGGGGGGAGAGAGAGAGAGGGAGAGAGAGAGAGAGAGAGAGAGAGAGAACGTAGGTTTGATAGTGAGAGGGAACTGGTGTACGTGGGCGTGGGAATTGGAGTACATAGGTGCAAGAGGAGTAAAACGTGGCATTGGTTTTGTGCAGTTAAAAGGGGAAGGCATCAACAGTGGGTATTGAGTCCCACAGGCAAAATCTCAGCCTTTAAGAAGTTACACTTGCAATCCGAATCCTTGAATTAAAATTCTACGGTGCAAAATATAAGGAATTCAAAAACTAAGCTTCCTTGTATATATATAGTGTCCGCTTCTCCTCCGGACTCCCTAAAATGGGAGAAATCCGGTTTTACCAATCTTAGTCATTGGATTTAATCCAACAGCCCAGACTCCCTCATTCATTAAACTTGACCCCCTTCATTAAACTAGACCCTTTAAGGGTCAAGGGGTCACATGGTGGGGGTAAATAAAACCCCAAGTTTTTCCATCCCCCTCATTTTCACGACTTCTTTTGGAGAGAAGAGAGAGGAGCGATCTAGGATTGAAGTGAGAGAAATACGATGAATGAAGAAGAAGAAGATCCGCAACCCACTACCGCGAAGAAGGAGGAGAAATCGAACGACCCACCACAAATCGAACCACCACCACCACAGATCGAACCACCACGAACACAAATCGAACCACCACCACCACAAATCCAACTACTGGTAAAGCTATCGCTCCTTTTCTCTTCGCAGTTTGTTTGACATTTGTGAACTAAGGCTTTTTGCTTTATTTCTAACATTTTGAACTAGGTTTCTAGAATTTGTGAAATTAGTGTTTGTATAAAGTTAATTCATCTTTGTTTCATTGTAACTGGGTTTGTATAAGGGGCAATGGAGCTCTTCACAACAAATTTACAACCCATTATCAAATATGGATGGGTTATTTTACCTATGCAAGTACCAAAACATACATGTAAAGCTACGTGACCTTTACAACACAAACATACAAACGAGGTACACCAATTCGTATTGATACTCTATATGCAGCACTACAAAGATAAACTTCTGGTTTTCCAGTCATTCCTCTACAATACTAACCGTGTATAAAAAGATAATGAATTTGACAAATGCTTTGAGGTTTTGTTGCTCAATTATGTTAACAATCTTCAATCAAAGCAGATTCTTTTCAGTTTACTAATTGAAGTTTTTGCCTAAGATTCCAGCGTTTATCTTTCCCTCAAGTGGCTAATTAACCTTCCAAAAACTTCTCATGATCTTTGTAAACCTTGAATCCTTATTTCTAGAGCAGGGCCATTTTTCTTGGTTATACCTTATTGTGTAAATGGATAGTTACCATTTTTCTCGGTTATACCTAATTGTGTAATCTCTCTCTAATCACATGAAATTGGAAGGAAGCTAATGCAGAGATGAGATTTAAAAATTGACGGCGGCCAATCCAGTGAAGCATCCTGCACAAGAGTCCCAAAATATGGGAACATCCAAGTGGAAAGTTTTGTTTTATGGTTTTATGGCATTTTAATTGAAATAGAAACCCTCTTTTGTAGTGATAAATCACTTCCACCTTCAACTTACTCTGTTATTTTGTGTATCTTGGAGCTGTGTTGGGATTTGATAAATGTTAGTTGCTACTTTAATCCCATTGTGGTCGGTATGAATTCTAATATATGGAATGTATTATTGCAGTGCCTCGAGTATGTGGTCTTGTACCCAATTTTTTTTATGAATTTTGTTCAGGTTATTTTGTGCTAAGTTGTTTTGTTTTGTTGAGAGAACAAGAGTGAGGCAACATATTGGTTGTTTGCCTGTTGTTGAAAAAGTGCTTAAGGCTATAGAGCATCTTCACTTTCTTGCTGCCTATTTTGGGTCAAATTGACTTGGCTAGAACTATGGTAGTGGTGTTTTAAGGAAAACCTGTCGTGCCAGCATCCCAAACTATTGTGCTCTAACACAGTTCCAAAGTTTTAGGCAACATATCCTGCTCTTCCAGAGAATAAGTGAGACAATCCACGGATGGGACCTTGAGGCTATCATCAAGAGTTGGCTCATCTTTCATTTCGAAGCCTTGACAAGAGCATTGATTGGATTTGCTACAAAACAAATTGAAATTCCCAGATGTTTTCCACTTGTACTACCTCCTCCAAAGTTATTGCTAAAACAACTCATTACTGAGCAAGCAAATGAAAATGCATCGGAATTGCAGTTATAAGAGATTTGCAATAGAAAACCATTCAAAGCAATTAGCTAATTTCATCAAACACTAACACATACCCCACTAATCGTTAACTCCTCAAGACACTAATCCTTCAAAAGTTACAATGCAAGATTGGTATAAGCCAACAAAGAACTCAAACCTCGACAAACACCTACCACAGGAAAAAGGAACAGTACATAAAACCAATACAACAGAGACAACCTAAAGTTCAATGGGCCAGCCAATGTTCCTGATAGAAACTCTCATCACATGAAATAGAGGAGTAATACATAAAACCAATACAACAGAGACAAGCTATAGTTGAAGGGACCAGCCAATGTTCCTCATATATTTCTTCAATGTGTAGTACCTGTGAATGGTAATGAATTGCCATCAGTATATGCCATTAGCAAAGGGAAAACAGGAACATAAACAAAAACATAGTCACATGCCATCAGTAAAGGGAAAAAAATGAACATAACAAAAAAAAGGGCCAAGCTACACATCATCCATTCCTATTAAAAATATGAATTGTTTCCAATGGGTATAATCGTAATGTGGGAAAGTGAACATCAAATCGAACGAATGCGACAAAAAAGAGATAAACAGAAGAGAAGGAGAGATACCTTTTGGTGGTGGGTTCCTTTATGATCGAAGTGAATATCAGTCATGTGGATCTTCGTCATCGTCATCATTGATCTCTCTCTCTCTCTGTCACGCCCTCGATTTTTAACATAAATAAACGAACATTTTTTTTTCTTTTTGATTTCTCAGTTAAAAGAAAATGTTACATCGACACCCAATGCCCCATCGGATTTTACAACAAGGATTACATTCCTCAAAAGTATAAATAAATAAATAAATAAAAATAGGTTACAACGTTTCAAATGATCCTTCATGTCATGATTTGACTATGCCATGCACGCCAAGCACTCCATCTAGCGCTTCAAACGAAACCTGAAACAGCAAAGGGGTGAGCATTCACTTCGCCCACTAGGTGTCCCCTTTGGGTTCCAGACTCAAAAAAAACATACAAACAAAATCACATATATCGAACAAAAGCATAAAGCAAAATCAACATTTACAAGTAGGTTTTTGCACTTACCATTTGAAGTAAAAACACTTCTCGTATCACCCAATAGATTTCCACAATCCAAACTCCCCATAACCAATTATTGGATATACCTCGGGCCACACAACAAACCATAATTTTTCTTCTCATTAAATGCTCATATATTTCCCTCACATTCTAATTGATAGAACCCAACCACTTTCACACGATGTAATCCACTTTTACCATTCCTCTATCACTTTTCATTTACACATGCAGCCAAGGGTTCTCTTACCATGATTACCCATTATAATCAACCACTCACACCAACCAATGTCGCACATACAACCACTAGTTATGACATACCATTCACCGTGTCCCAATACATTTCACACATACATCCATATACATATATATATCCACCCATCATATGCTAGTCTAAGTATTTCCGCGAGTCCATGCTCCCACCTTACCCACACGCTTATCAACATAGTCCACAATCACCAACATATCTCACTAATACTCACATACGTCCCCAATATGTCCCCTGCGTGCCAAAGCATACTATAAGTTCACGTAAGTACCACTATACTACACCGTGTCAATGATTTACCCCTGTGCCCACTCAGCACATCAATAATCAATCAATCTATCACATCTCATATGCATGTGTACATGTGTACGTATGCCTGACACCATACCAATGGTCAATTACTTCCCACGTGTCCTAGCGTGCTCCTCACGCGCCCATGTATCCCACGTGTCCAAGGCACTTTAGGTTCACCTTGTTCATCGATTCATCGCTTGGATTCTATAAATTTCAAAATCTCTCTCTCTCTGCATTTATTTGGATTTCATAGGGTTCTTCGCATGACTCACCGAGCATGGCTTGCGTGTCTAACGTGATACTCATGATGTTGATCTCCTAACTCTTCCGTCTAACCACATGTACATTTATTCCATAATTAATGATAGTTAACACGTGTTTCATACCTTAGGTTATTACTAGGCTTTACTCCAAACAATGCCGAAAAGTACAGATTTTTGCCCAAGGCATGGAATTTCAACCCAAAGTCTATTTTAATGGTCCAAACACAAATGTGATGTATGTAAACAACAAATAGGTATGGAGGGAGGATTAAACCTCAACAAATTTAAGGATTCAACAACCAACAACATAGATCAAGAGTCAATGAAGCTCAAAACCCACTTCCATGGTGATTTCTAAAAATTTCCAGAAATTTATGATCAACACAAGGGGTATAGCAACAAAATCAACATCATATCACATATCAATCAAGTAAAAACCCATACCTCAAGGGTTTGCTTGAAAATGGTGGAAGAGTGAAACCCTAGGTGGAGAAAACCCCCAAATCCCGAAAATCACCTCTACCGAAGCTCCGCTACGCGTTTAAGAAATAAGATCAAGTTAAAAACGAGTTATAAGGGTGAGGTTTCACTCACAATCAAAGAGAGAGAGGGAAAAACGTGGGTGAAGTAAAAACAAGACCCAAATCAAGAGTTCTTACCTCTTTGAGTGCAAAATCCGAAATACAAAGGAGATTGACGTTTTCAATGTGTGGATCTTGAAGATTTGTGGTGGAATGAGGTTAAAATCATAATATTTGAGGTGGGGGTGAAGAGAGAAGGTAGAGAGATGAAGTTAGGGTTTGTTTTCGTGGTTTTGGAGAGAATAAATGGGTATAGGACCCCTTTTATAGAAGTATGTGTCAGGCTCGAAATTCGCAAAAAAAAGAGGCTGGATACCGGTATCAAGAAAAACCCATACCGGTATCTAGGATTTCTGATGGCAAAAATGAAGCTGGATACCGGTATCAAGAAAAACCCATACCGGTATCTAGGATTGAAAATTTTTAAATTTTTACCAACTTCACCAAATCGAACCCCGATCATTTCTAACACATTTTTAACACCTCCAAACATCCACACAACATCGCAACACGTATTCATACCATTTACTAGACTCTTGGTACACCGAGATATACCTACCCATATAATACCTGGAACGAAACACAATTTAAAACATTAACCCACTCTTTCACATTACTTAAAAATGAGTAAAAGATATAAAGAATTTCATGAAAATTCCGGGTCTTTACACTCTCTCTCTCTCTCTCTCTCTCTCTCTAGTGGGGAACCCATTAGATGCATCTCTCTAGTTCAATTTTCCATTTTAGGACAACATTCTTCTTCTTTTTCTTCTTCTTCGTTGTATTTCTCTCACTTTGAACCCAGATCGCTCCTCTCTCTTCTCTCCAGGAGAAGTCGTGAAAACGAGGGGGATGGGAAAAGTTGTGCTTTTGTTTACCCCCACCGTGTGACCCCTTGACCCTTAAATGGTCCAGTTTAATGAAGGGGGTCAAGTTTAATGAATGAGGGAGTTTGGGCCGTTGAATTTAATCCAACGGCTGAGATTGGCAAGATTGGATTTCTCCCATTTTAGGGAGTCCGGAGGAGAAGCGGACACTATATACGAAAAACTTCTAATCCACACCTCCCGGAAATAAGAAAAAAAAGGTTTTTTGTGTTGCAAATTATTTTTTGAAAATCCGATCCGTCCAATGTGTTCAGAAGGTGTTTTCAAAGGTCCTAGCGGAAAATCTTCAAAAAAAAAAAATACTGAGAAGGGCTTGATGCAAGCAGTTTTGGCAAAAAATGTAAATATATATTTTTTGCAAAAACTACTTAGATCAAGCTCTTCCCGGTATTTTTTTTTAAGATTTCTAGCGTGGACTCTTGAGAACACCTTCAGAACACATTGGACTGATCGAATCGTCAAAAAAATGTTTGGATCATGAGGTCCAGAAATGAAAAGTCCGAATAACAAGTTTACCATATATATATATACACACACACACAGGAATTTTCTTATCCGGGACTCCCGGAAATAAGAAAAAATGTTTTTTCTTTTTTTGTTTTGCAAATTGTTTTTTGGAAAATTCGAGTCGTCCAATGTTTTTAGAATGTATTTTCAAGGGTCCACGCGAGAAATCTTCAAAAAAAAAACACCGGGATGGGCTTGATCCAAGCAATTTTTCGCAAAAACTATACATATATATTAGTCCACTTCCTATCAAAGATCCCACAAGCTTTTGAAATCCAAACCTCCACTTTTCGGACTAAATCTCGATGATCCGAACCGTTCAATGTGTTTAAAACGCGTTTTTAAGAGCCCTCGCGAGAAATCAGCAAAAAAATACTGGGGAGCACTTCATCCAAGCAGTTGTTCATAAAAACGAACATATACAATTTTTATGAAAAATGCTCGAATCACGCCCTTCCCAGTATTTTGTTTTTCTGATTTCTTGCAGGGACCCTTAAAAACACCTTTTAAACACATTGGACGGTTTTGAATCGTCAAAATTCGACGGTATCTATGAGGTGTGGAAGAAGTCGGATTCTACGGGTTTGGATAGGAAGTTTAGTGAGTGTACAAGTGAATATTTGCCTATGCCAAAAGGCACGTTACAACGTAATATGAAATCAATCATGATGGCTTGCGATTTGCTCCTATTAACCCTCTCCAATGAACCCAACCTCCTCCAAATTTTCGTTTCGAAAAATAGGGATTACCAAATCAAGTCTAAGAACTATTTACCAAAAAAAAAAATCAAGTCTAAGAACTAATATTTTCTATATATAAAAGGTAGGGCAATTCACAAAGTGAAACTGCAGCAATCTATAATTCAGTAAGCGCATTTGATAAACTAGTCATGAAACAAATAAAAAAAGTCTTTGGAAAAGAAAGACAACTGTTTTATGAGTCTTATTGTTTACCAATAAAAGAAAATGGGTGGACATTTTCTAAAATAATTTCTGTTTCATGGGTCTAAAGACAAAGATGAGTGAAAATATGCTATCAAAAATGAAAAACACCATAGAAGTATTGATTCAAAACATCAAAACATGGGTTTATCAGGCTTAAATAGTTACCTTTATGCTATCGCTGTTCTCCCTACGAAGTTTCTAGAATTGGAATCCCAATATGCAAAGATTCAGTAAACTTACCCGTAAAAAATAAAACCCAAAACGGAACAAATGAGTAGGCGAATAGGTTGTAATCAAATGTGAGCATTTTAAGACCATAAATTGTATTGAAACAAATAATGCTAAAAGATGTAAAATTTACTTTCAATTAAATGATAGTAGTTCAATTTTTTTGATTCTCCAATAATTAACCTATGATAAGCGAAAAATTGCTATCTCACAAAAAATTAATCAGCCCTAATACAACTAATCAAATCAAATAGCATTGTGTTTGTCACAATTAACACGCGTTGGTTTAGGGTCAAAATCAAACGATTATTGATGGAAAAAAAAAAAACAAAGAGATAGAGAGAGAGAGAGAGAGAGAGAGAGAGAGAGAGAGAGAGAGAAATGATTACTACTATCTTGAAGTCCTATACTTGCAACACGGAAAAGAGTGTAAAGTTGTAGTAACCTAACCTGTGAAAACAAAATCTCAATTGAATATTGATCCAATAAAAGTGCGTGGAATCAAAAATCGCAGTGACCTCCAGCCTCCCCAATAATGGGATGAGACTACCTTGTTCATAGAGGAGAAGGATGTTAAGAGAAGATTTGAATATTGAGATCTGTTTTGAAAGCTGACATATAAGGAAATTAGCAAGCCACGACAAAAGTTTGGTATCCAAAACTTAATTAGGTCAAAATCTTCTTAATTAGGTAAAAAACTTTAGACTCATAAGTGCTTGGTTTGAAAGAGGTTTGGAATTTTGAGCAGGAGGGATAAGAACCATTGGATCAACTAAATCATGAACTTAAAATTTCAATCATAGCCCTCCAATGTGTCACAAAGGACACATATGAGAGGGGAATTTTGCAAAACCTTGTGTAATGTAATGTAGATTAGCAATCCATGGGTAAAATTTGGCATCCAAAACTTAATTTGGTCAAAATCTTCTTAATTAGGTAGGAACTTAAAATTCATAAGCGCTTGATTGAAATAGGTTTTGAATTTTGAGCTGAAATGATAAGAACCCTTGGATGAACCGAATCACAAACTTAAAAATTTAATCACAGCCCTCGAATATGCCACGGAGGACACATGTGAGAAAGACATTTCGTAAAACCGTTTTGTAATGTAATATTGATTCTAACATACACAGTTATTCTTTAAATTGCAAAACCCAAGCCATAGGTTTTGTCACGACCCACCCGAGCTAACCTACTAACTCTTAGCCTGACCACGTGGTTTAAAAGGTTAATCTCAAGTTATACAGTAGCTTGGTCGGAATCATTTATATACTATTTTAACTTTTCATAACCCACCGATGTGGGATTCTTTTACTAGCCCAAAGTGGGTTGTCATAATCTCCCCACCTTAGGATGCAACGTCATTGCATTGGCCAACCAACCTTCCCCTAGTGGTCATGGTGTGGCACTTAGTTCTGTATCGCACTTTGCTCCAACTCCGGGATTCAAGAGGCTGCTAATATAGATTCTAGAGGTGGCCCCCGCCATGTAGATCAGGGTTATGCACTTTAGGCTAGTAAAATAATCCCACATCAGTGGGTTATGAAAAATTATAGTATATAAGCGATTCCGACCAAGTTACTATATAACTTGAGGTTAACATTTTGAATCATGTGGTCAAGATAAGAGTTAGCAGGTCATTTGGGGCGGGTTGTTACATGTGGTATCAGAGCATAACCCCAGTCTCCATGGTGGGGGCCACCTCTAGAATCTGTGTGAGTCACCTCTTGAATCCCAGAGTTGGAGAAAAGTGCTATACAGAACTAAGTGTCACACTATGGCCACCGGGAGAAGGTTGTTGGGCCAATGCAATGAAGACGTTGCATCCTAAGGTGGGGAGATTACGACAACCCACTTTGGCTAGAAAAAGAATCCCACATCGGTGGGTTATGAAAAGTTAAAGTAGTATATAAGCAATTCCGACCAAGCTACTGTATAACTTGAGATTAACTTTTTGAGCCACGTGGTCAGGCTAAGAACTAGCAGGTCAGGTAAGGCGGGTCGTGACAAGTTTACTTCCCATAGTATACGTATACAATTGAGTTGGTGATCCATTGGTGGTTTGCTCATTTTTTGGTATAATGTGTTTTGGCTCAACACTCCCAAATTCCCAAAAGTGAAAAAGTTGACAATGTAAATGCCAAAAAGAACCTTCCAAACAGCCTCTAAAATGATTATACGAGGTCCTAATTTAAACAGTATTTTCTTTTTCTTTTTTTTCTATGTTTGGTTTTGATCAAATGTGGTACAGTAGTTGGTGGGTTTTTTTTCCCCTTTACCTATTTGGGTGCCTTCTTTCCTCTTTTTCAATTTTTTTGCATTTGTTAATTTTTTGTCAATTTTTTGTCGATTATTTATTTGAAGGAAAGTCAAACCCACAAAGAAGTTCGAATATGAAGGAAAACAACTTTGTTATTCCAGCCAGAAAATCACAATCTATTATACTCTTCTTTAGCTTTAGATTCTTTGACTAGATCTCTTTCTTAAAACCAAAATTTGTGGCTCGCAGTCAAAAAAATTTGTCCCGTCATTGAGGAGGCAACATTGTTAGGGTTCTTTACTGCTCTCCTGGCATCAGACATATATGTGTGTGTGTGTGTGTGGCTCAGGATTTTAAGTTAAAGAGAGAAATTCATTTCCTATATTTCGTTGTACAAATCTTGATTTACTTTCTTAATGATTAATTCCATGGACTAACCAATAGCGTTCATTAAAACCTTATTTCAAGGTAAAAATATCTCAACCTAACTTAACTTAGTTCTATGGACTAACTTAATTATTTTTAAAAATATTCTATTGTGGAAATTTCTTTAAAATCACCATTAACAATTTTTTTATTTAAATTTTAACATAATTTTTTAGATTAAATGTTTCTCTAGATAGAAGAATAAAAAAAAGTATAAAAATGTTGACTGAAGTTAAAAAAAAAATCCAGATATGACAATACTAAAGATGAAAACTGGCATTTACAAACTTTTTCGTCTTTAGTATTTTTTGGTCGAGATTTTTACTTTTAAACTCCTCTCATCAAGATAAATAATTAATTTTAAAAAAAAGCGAGATTCAGGAAAAAAATGAAAAATAAATACCCAAATGGGAAGAAAGTTTTAGGGGAAATTGTTAGTATTTTTGCATTTTTGTGTCGACAAAACAAATTAGGGAGAATGGCCTCTGAATTTAAATTTTAATTATCTAAAGATGTCAATCGATTTTAGAAATTAAACCGCCGCATCAAAAATCAAATTCAATCACCACATTCTAACAAAAGCAATTCCAACCCAATCAGCTAATACAACGGGATTACCTGCGATTTCCCTTAGCTGACCTTAGAATTTATTGGGAACATCCCCTCCAATCTTTTGATCGGGGGTGGGGCTATTGCCCCAATCGACTCCACCTCCCCCCACCCCTCTCTCACTCCCTCGCTGACATCTCTCTCCCCTATTTTTCTTTCCTCTTTTAACCCTTCTAGCTCCAGCCTCCATCAATTGCACCCATCGTCACCTCAACTCCTCTCCACAAATCCAGACCACCTTTTGTTTCCTTCTCAGTCAAACTAGGGTCGTTTATATGGTTGAAAGACAATCAGGAGACTTGGGTTTCTCCTCTGGAAAATAAAGTCACCAAATTCGGTGCAATGGTTTTCCAGTGATCAATTAAACGACCGAGGTTTTTCATTTATTTCGTTTTGCTTTCCTTTTCTTCCCTGTGTGGCATCTGTTTTTCGGTTGTGGAGACTCCAATTTGTGGAGCTCTCTATTTCTTGTGCGGATCTTTTTATAACCTTCGTATTGGTATTTCTCTTCAAAACTCAGTGTTCCTTTTCGATCCATAGGGACACCTCAAAGTTGACGACTATATTATCCAACCAAGGGCTCCGTATTGTGATTTGTAGCCCTTTTTGTTATTCTAAGTAATAAATTTATCCCTTTTTAGGTATTTTTAATCGATATAACCTTTAGATGGTGAGACAACGGTAATTCTGTCCTAAAAACTTATCTATCATGTCCTATTCTGATCACATGGGAAGTTCCATCCAAAATCCTAACGCTTTTAAGCTGAATACTTCAATAGTTATCAGATGAATGTTTTAAGAGGGTTAAGTGTTAAGTTTCAAATATTATGGAAGATAAGCGATAGTCAGTCATAGTTCAGGGTGATTTAATGTGATTTTACCCAATTAGTACTACTCACCTACTGACAAATGAACTGAGGCACATCAATTGAGACAACAAACTTTCTTCCACCACACTGCAACAATTCTCTCTCTCTCTCTCTCTCTCTCTTTCTCTCTCATACGCATTTGTACACCATGGTGCTTCCGCATCTCTCTCCTACCCATCAAACCCCCCAAAAACCCCAAAACACCAACCTCCCTAAACCTCTCAACTCAATTCAATCCCACTGTTCCTTACACCCTCGTCTATGGCTCTTAATCACCATTCTCTCCGTCCAAATCCTCATCCTCTTCGTCACTCGCACTGTCCCCCTACCCACAGCCCTTTTCCCTTCCACCAAAACCAAAATCAAAACCCCCGTCGCCGCCACCTGCCCCTTGGGCCGAATCTACGTCTACGACCTTCCTCCGTCTTACAACAAAGGCTTAGTCGACACCTGCAACGACTCCGACCCCTGGCACTGGCGCTGCGGCGCCGTTTCCAACGACGGGTTTGGCCCCTCCGCAGCCACCGAGCTGAATGAGATCGTGCCGGAGAAACTAGCTCGGTCGTGGTACTCGACCAACCAATTCGCGTCCGAGATCCTGTTCCACAACCGGCTCTTGAACTACGAGTGCCGAACGCTCGACCCGGAGTCCGCCGCGGCGTTTTACATCCCGTTCTACGCTGGACTCGCGGTGGGGAAGTACTTGTGGGCGAATCATACCATGAGGGATCGTGATTGTGAGATGGTGACGAAGTGGGTCCAGAAACAGCCGTTTTGGTGGAGATCCAACGGTTCTGATCATTTCATTACGTTAGGTCGGATCGCATGGGATTTTCGACGATTAGACGATCCGACTTATGATTGGGGGTCGAGTCTGTTAAACATGCCGGCGATGAGACAGGTTACTCGTCTCATCGTCGAGCGGGCCCCACGGGACGACTACGACGTCGGTATACCTTACCCCACCGGATTCCATCCCAGCTCTATCTCCGACGTGGAGAACTGGCAGGGTTTTGTGAGGAACAGGAACCGCACGAGCCTGTTCTCCTTTGTCGGCGCCGCGCGCCGCGACGTAGACAACGATTTCAGGGGGGTTTTGCTGAGTCAGTGCAGGAACGAGTCGGGCTTGTGCCGGGCCGTGGACTGCGCCAAGACCGAGTGCACCACCAACGGGAAGACATCGAATCTCGCAACGTTTCTCGACTCGGACTTCTGCTTGCAGCCCAAGGGGGATTCGTACACGCGGCGGTCCGTGTTCGACTGCATGCTGGCCGGTTCGATTCCGGTCTTTTTCTGGTTCCGGACCGCGTACACGCAGTACGATTGGTTTCTGCCGAGCGAACCGGAGAGTTACTCGGTCTACATTGACCCGCGAGATGTGATGAATGGGCGGTCGATAAGGACGATTTTGGAAGGGTACAGCAGGGAAGACGTGAGAAAGATGAGAGAGAAGGTAATTGAAATTATACCCAATTTCGTGTATGCGAAACCGGGTAAGGGATTGGGGAGTGGCAACAGGGATGTTTTCAATATTGCGGTTGATGGGGTGCTGAACCGGTTCAAGAAGCAGAGAGAGAGAAGATCTGGAGATGCGCAAACCCACATGGAAAAAGCAAATTCCTAGCAGACCGAGTCAGCCATTGTGGATGGGTTTGTAGCTGAGTTGAGAACGAGTCTGGTTGAGTGACTTTTAGTCCACAAGAAGGAAAATCCGCCTCAATCATCGAGCGATTTTGGTTGCTTGCTTTAGTGGGGACGGCTTTTGCGGAGGATGTTGCGGGTCTGTTTCCCAGATATTCGCCAAAAGTAGTAAATCGTGTTGAATGGATAAATTCTGGTGTGATTAAGGAATTTAGCAATAATCAAATAATTTTGTCTGTCAAAAAGAATATATTTGTTCATGCGTAAGCCTCTGTTACAGTTTTTGTTCCCTATGTATCTTTACTAAGTATTTTTTTATGCAAGTGACATTGTAGCCAAAATAACCATAGAAAAATACTCCCTCCGTCCCACAAAGTTTGACATTTTCACTATTCTAGTCCTATGAAAAAATTGATTATTTTTTTTAATCTGTAATGTTTTATATAAGCACAATGAATCTCGTTTGATAGATTTCAATTAGTTCTTTTGAACAATATTTTGAAAATCACATAAAACGCTATGAATTGAAAGATATAGGAAATTTAAAAATGGCACACACTCTCGAAAGTGTCAAACTTTGCGGGACGGAGGGAGTATTATATTAGCAACCTACATGGAACTTGATGCGTGATAGAAATTAGTCTATGATAGAGATTAGTCTATATTATCGAAAAAACACTGCTAAGGAAGTTACAAAAAAAAAACTAGTACTATGTTGATGAACAATCAATTGTTTGTCTGTGTTTTATATCCTCAAATCTTGTTTGGAAAAAGAAATATTCCTCCTTCGGCCCGATTTTCTTGTATATTTTTTTCAAAATTTCAGACCGAAAGACAAACTGGCCCACAATGAGAAAGAAGCTCAATTGTTTTCACTTTAAATAAAGGGAAAAAAACAATGCACGAATCCTTGGTGTCGGTGTCAGTTATATAACCAATAATATTAGACAAGTGATTGCTTTTCCAAATAAACAGCTCAATTATGCGGTGGGCTCACCACATGAAATCACGAGATTCATGTCCCGAGTTTGAATAACGTCTCTACTCTATGTGTACTATATAATAACCGCCCATTTTGTAAACATAAGAGTTTTAACTTATTCACGGAGGACCCGTAAATACTTTTCCTTCCAGCCACCAATGAGATTCTGCCAAGTCAGCCAAATATCTTCCTTGCAGACACATCTGATCATTGCTCCCTCCCCAAACACCACCGCAATCCACCATTGCAAATCGATCATCTCAAACAGAAAATGTACTGTTGGAGTAAAAATTTGCAAATATCAACTGGGTTTCGGGGGTTGAAGTTGTAGGGACATGGGTGTCATGTCACTGTGGCCCTGTGGGGGTAGTGGTAAGGTTCCTGCAATTGCGATGTCGATATTGACTCCAGAGAAGAAGATAATGTGCCATGCCAGTACATGGTATTTGCATTTACTTTAAAAAAAAATGGCTGGGCAATTGGAAAGTGTGTGCTGTAAAGAAAGAAAGCAAGCAAAAAGAAACTACAAACGAATTTAAGACTCAGATTTTTCCATGTTCAGAAAAGTTGATGTTCCTTAGGTCTTTCTATGTTTCATGGCGCTTGCCAAGTACTATTTTGTTCAACAAGATCCAACCGCGATTTCTGTATCTATCTTACATCCTATTCTTTTTCTTTTTTAGTCCAAACAAAGTATTGCGGATAGGCTTCTGATGTCATTAGCCTCACTATTGTGTCCCTAATAGGAGTGCAAAAATTGAATGTCCAGGTTTAAAATGATATATGAGTATCTGAATTCGAGTCTTACCACTTCGAGCCTTATCACTGCAAATGTAACTTCCCATTCCACTATCATCTTCCTATCTATTGTCAAAAAACGGAAAAAAAAAAAAAAAAAAAAAAAGAAGGTATAACATGGAAAAGGAATCTGCACGGGCACAAGCATGCAAACCCAGTGAGTGTGGAAAAAAAATTGAAAGTAACCTCAATATAAAAATTACCTTTTCAAGGTTTCTTGAACAAATAAGTATTATACACCTCCTTCTCCCTGCCTTTGGTACAAGAGTAACCATAGTATTAGGAGAGTTTCCGTTCAGCAAAAAACCAAAACAAGCTATGGAGTTTCATAACTCATAGTATTGATTCCAATTGCTTCATTTCTGGGTCCAAATTTCCGGGAGCTATATCTTCTTCTGGGACTCTATACGCATCAGCTATAGCCTTACCTTTGTCCAGCACATCAGAAGGAACAGTTTCAAGGAGTCTGTGAATGAAAATGTAGTCAGATGTGGTTTTCTTTGACAAGATTATCTACTTCAGCTATGGTAAAAAAGTGAAGGAGATCAAGCGAATATTTGAAGAAAAACCACCTAATAGGTGGGGAAAAAAAATGATTCCCGGAGAGAGGTTTTTTACCTATTTTAAAACTAATTTGTAGATACAATTATTAAGCGTAGAGGACATAACTATCTTTTTTTTAACATGGCAGACGTAGCTATTGACGTAGATCCTTCTTCCTTACTGTCATTCTATCTGGTGCAGCGAAGGCCGGGCAATATCCAAATTTCGAGCAATTATTCAATGTAATTAATGAAAGATTGAATCACGACAATTTTTATGTGTAACAATTTCTCTTATGGGGTTTACAACTTTACATACACTGAAAATAGTTATAACTGAAAATTGACAAGGACATTTTGTTGAAAAGAATCCATATTGATGAGTTCTAAATCAATTTGTATTTTCTTATGTCAGTAGGAAAACAGAAGTTGATTTAAGGTGTACATTGCTATAATTGAAGCGTACAACATTACCTGTCCAATGCACCAACAGCAACACCAATCTGTGCCTTCATAGATTCAACTGAGGCTCTTGGATCATTCCTTGATGCATTCAGGAGCAAAGAATCAAGTTCTTCCAGGGCTCTGAAAAATAAATGTGGTGTGATGGTTTCACAACAATGTCGATAGGTCATAATACTACAAATATTTTGGAGGATTGGTTATGGGAGTTAGGTTGGTTGAAACCTAGGAGCAGCAACACGGACATTAGATACGACACTGGGGATAACTCAGAGTGACAAATGTTTTAGATCTTATCTTGGATGTTTAAACAAAAATAATGGAAGATACAAATACAATGAAAAATACCGTACTGCTTTCATTTGCATATGTCATTACGTTCTTCCAATACGTCATTGAATTCCATACAAAGGCGGTTAAACTATGGATATTAGAGTGCGAAGAGTACGGTCTTCCGTTAATAAGGCAAGCGCTACCATAGCTTGAAACCACCGGCTGTGGAGGAGGAGAGCAGTCAACCAGAGAGTGAAGCGAGCATACAATGAGTGTTGAATGCTTGTATTCAATGAGGCGTCAACTCTTCTTTATGTAGGAGCCTTGGAAAGTCGGAAGAAGGAATTCTACTTGGTTAGCTTCCTTCACATTGGTGCAACAAACTGCTGGCTAAAGTCATTCCTCCTTGAGTCTTATGATCACAACTTAGGTTCTTTATAAAAGGGAATCTCTAAGATTCTTTAGATGATACATGGAAACGCAAGGGCAGCCGCAGGATTTTAGCTTAGCGATGTCAAGAATTTTTTTTTTTAAAAAAAAAACTTCTATTCAAAAGAGTACATAAAATAAAGATATCTATTTTAATTGAAAACTTATCGGGCCTAGTTTATTTTGTTTTGTTGAGTTATATGGTCTACTTAATCCACAAATTTAAGTGAATTTTCATTTATTTTGGCTTGTTATGAATGATCGAGTGCAAACACTATTGAAGAAAAATCAAATTACACCTAAAAAATTGTAACTTATTAGTATATTTTTGTACCCAAGGGGTTTTCTTGAACCCTCTCAAAACCCACTGCAACCCATACTAGAGAAAATTTGGTAGGTATGATCCAAACTCCTAGGTGTTAGCCGCTTTTGCGAGGTGGTTGTGATATATCTTTCCAAGTGTCATATGCAGGGATGGATCCAGGAATTCTCCATGGGGAGCACCAATTTCTACTAAGCTTAAATACAAATTTTGAAGTCAAGTGCAACAATATAAAACTAGCTTAACTAGTCTTTACCATATCCAATAAGTCTTACGATATATAGGCTTCCAAAGGTTTTTTAACATAAGAACAAAAAACAGCCCTCACTAAGTACTTCTAGGTGCACTTACACAGTTGACATTGCCGAGGTTTCATATCTCGAAACTGTGGCATGATAGTCTCATTAGCAAGTCCATAAAAACACCTCTCTATGTAAACCACCAAGCTATCATTCAATCATTGATCACTCATCTTGTTCAGCAACCGATTCTTCACAATGTTCTTGGCTGAAAATACCCATTTGATAGTGGCAGTTGTAAACGTTAAGATTAATGCTAAAGTCAAAAGTAAGTAAACTAAAGGACACAATTTCTCTCTTCCCGTCTTCACCTTTGCAAAAAAATCAGTAAATCCATTCAACCTTGAGAACTCATCATTATAGCACACGTCAAAAATGTACCGATCAAGTTGACCGACAACGGCGACTGGTGACGGCAAAGAGCCATCAACGGAGTCAAAGACAATGGCGATATGGGCTATTCTTCCAGAACTGCTTTTGGTTTGAGTTTAGATATGTAGCTTTCCTTTTTGTTCTTATAAAAAAAATCCTGAATTTGAGTGGGGCCACGTGCCCCATACTAAATCCGTCCTTGGCCATCTGTTAGGTGACACCCTCTCTCTATGGCTAGTGGAGGTGAGCCTTGATAATCCTTTTGCTCTAGCCTCCAGGCCAGATACCACCTTAGGTCACAAGCAAGGTACCTAGGCACTGCTCCTGGCCTAGGTGATCTTGGAATCGCCATAGCTTATTATGAGCTCTTGGAGCTGTAAGAGTTTAGGGGTTAGGCAAGAAATAATAGAGAGTTATCATCGGCGAGCTCGCATGTTTAAGAGATTGTTAGAGTTTATTCCACATTGGTTAATTATAACCTCCAAAGCTATTATATGAGGCTGGCCAACCTTTCCTCTCCACTCATTACCAATTGGTTTTGAGTTGAATACTTTAACATGGTATGAAAGCTAGGCTTTCGGAGGATTTTGGACAAGACTCTTGGTTATTGCCCTGGTTTTTTGTGCCATAAGTGCACCATGTTTTGTTATGATCCCAATTTTGTGGATCCGTTGTTTACCTCTCCAGGTGCAGGTCAGGGGTCGCACGTGAGGAGGAGAGGAGTGCTAGAGTTTGTTCCAAATTAGTTAATTGTAACCTCCAAAGCTAGTATATGAGCCTGGGCAGCCTCTCCACTCATTGCCAATTGGTTTTGAGTTGGATGTTTTAACAGAGATGAACAAGCTCAACGGATGGAGCTCAATGGTTAACAGCCACACTTGCGACCTCGATTGGTAAGAGATGAAGGTTCCTCAGGCAGTATCTCAAGGCAGGAACTTCCAGATACCCACACAAACAAAAAGAGTTTAATCATTCATGTATCTCATCATAATCATAATCTGCAACCATTATCAATCACCCCCAATGGTGAGTGTCCATGGAGTGTCCTAGCTTGGCCCAAGCGTGTCTTAGAGTGCCCAGAGAGCGATGTATTGGAAAGTTTCCCGCATAGGTATGTTTCTGGCAAGGCGTGTGTGCTTCATTGGTAAAAGCCATATTGAAAACTAAAACTTTCAAGTAATTAAACTAGAAGATCTATTCTGAATCCATTAAGTGCACCTAACATAAGTGAATGTTTAAACTGGATAAAATAGTACCTTAAACATTTATCAACATTCTGGAAAGCAGTTTGTCCATTACCGCCATCAGATGCATATTGTGCTACCTGCAATCCGAAGCTAGAAGAATTATAGTGACAACAAATCTAAAGTTGCCAAAAGAAAATGGAGGTAAAGCTGGAACAATGACGATTAGGTAGTCTACTTTTATGTAAATTCTAATTTGACACCAAATATGAATAATACGGTTTGATATATAGTAAATCTTAAAGACATTAGCTGTATGTAGGCTTTGTAGCACTGAAACTCATCATAATCTACAAAAAAAAAAAATGACATCTGAAGCGTTAAATAGGAAATTCTCAGCTCAAATTCTAGAGAACAAAAAGACTCCTCACATCATGTGAAAAAGAACTATGCTCTGGTTTGTTTGTCCCTGACGCTCCTAGAGATCGCATATATGTGGCAGACACTTCAAGGACACGTGACAAGCCGTGAACACACAACTACACAAGACACAAATGTTACGCACCACACAGCATGTCCATTAAATTCGATATTTTCTATGGTGGGACACAGCCAGACACACATGGGGACACAGCGGGGTGATTTTTATAATTTTAAAAAAAATTCCGAGAAAAAATATTTATAACTTCAAAAGTATTGGGCCAAAAGTGTAATATAAAACATGTGTATCAAGATACATATACACCATCAGTCGATAAATGCATCCGATAAGAGTCCTAACCTAAATATTTAGTGGTTACAATGAAAGTTTGCATAACTAAAATTACATAAATAAAAGAATTTGTGTCCCCTGCCGTGTTAATGCCCTCATTCTTTTAAAATTGTTGTTTCCCGTATCCCTTTCCCCATTATTTTAGAATTGTCATGTCCATGTTCGTATCCGTGCTAAATTGCTCAAGAGCTTACCTAAACCAAGGGCGAGCACTCACATGCATTCAAAAAGTGCTCTCAGTAAGCATAGCAGTTTGTCTGCATTTCCTTTCTCGTCCTACTTAGATATCAATATATTAGAAAACAACAAGTATCTTTTCATACACGAAGGTTTTCCTTTTCAGAAAGACAATATTTCAACTTCTTAATGCAGCATTATAGTGGCTCACATACCAAGTTCCAGGTGATTTTCTGAGACTTATTGTGTCAACCCAAGTTCCCTGATCAAACCTCTTGGTAACATGATGAACTTTGAAATAACAAATAGTCCTCTACCCATATCTTGCATCAAGTGAAAAAAAAAAATCCTCAAAATGTTAACGTACTCTGCACAAGAATAAAAAGGTGTGTCTTCAGAAACCATAGGTTTTAAAGCCTCTCAAGATTTTTTTTTTTTTTTTTTTTTGCCTCTCAAGATTCCCAACTATTTAAAGTTGATGTACTTAATCAGCTGAAGTGAAAAGAGGTTTTGCCATAATAGTTGACTAAAGGAGATATGGGGCGATACATCATCAACGAAAAACATAACCAGATTCTAGTTTTTGAAAAACTGAGAACACATTCTTATGAAATGTCAACTTACTGCCCGAATATTAAGCCGAAGCGATGCTGCAGGGCCAGAACGCAATAAATTCCGACATGAAGTATATTGAGGTTTTTCAACTTCCAGAGTTTTTCCTGAATTAGAAAGCAAAAAGTCATGCATACACATCATTTCACCTCGTGTTATCTTCTAGAAATCTCAAGGACAGATGCACTTCCTGCACATAATGCCCTAAAGAGTAAACATAACAAGAGCAAGAAAATAAAAGCACAAGGCATCTCAATAATCCCTATCACATGTGGAAGTAATTATCGGTTCTCAGAATATCAATTAACTAAGGGATACCTGATTAGCTTAAATATAGGAGCAGAAAACATGCTAATATTGTCAAACATTTACGCCATTGTAGTAGGATGTCTACTTGATTAGGACTTCCTTTGACCTCATGACAGCTATTTTGTACAATAATCAGGATAGGATATGAGATGATTAATGATTAATGTTTTCACAGGCGATTTCACTGTATCTCGTATATGTATATGGATCACTGAAGCAAGTAACAAACCAAAAGCAGAACTTACTTCTAGAAAGATATGAATGGAATGATGAAAACATGACAATATCAAGCTACAGTTCCTTATTGGAAACTTCTTTGAGCAAGAAAATGGGTAAGCAAAGGAGTAAGAAGTACCTAAATCTTCGATCTGCAACTGGGTTAATATCACAGCGGGTACATAGGCCTCTAGAGGATCCAGCTTTTTTCTAGTCAATATATTTGAGAAGGATTAGCAACAGCATCAATTATCAAGAAAACCACATAAAACTTATCCAATTAACCTTTGGCACATGACACAATGGATTCCCCAAGCTCCATTCATATCGTCAAGAAACCCTTCCCCTTGAGTGGTGTGCATCCCATATTGCGAAAATAGAAAAAGGTATCTCCAACGCAAATTATGCGGGAATATTAAAGATACCACATTTCTACCTCTTGAATGATTGAGAACATCATTGTAATGGTCTGAAAAAGAATTCAAACCTATAGTTTGTGATCAGACGTGGTTATTGGAGCGATGACAAAATTATTGAAAATCAAAGTAAGGTGATTGAGGGCATTGGTTCACTGAAAGATAAACATAATTCATCCATTACAAGGTATGATGGGTGATCACATATGAGTAAAACACAGAAATGAGATACCAAGACACATTGCATAGTTAACTCTTAAGACTTTCTGTTAGTTTGAAAGTGATTGGGAGTATTTTAATTTTTTGGGTAGTGAGGGTATCCGAGGATTTGTGTCCAAGTAACACTATCACATACATAATGGACTCCGAGCTCTCTAGCGCTTATGAAAGCTCATCTTGGTTTACTACGGAATGAAAGTTGCAACATAATAAGCTGCACTTTCATGTTTGTGGACGTTGATCAACTATAAAATGTAAGAAGACATTATTTATTCATTACCTTTTCACATACTTGTCCAAAATGCTGCCAGCAACAGCATCTGTACACCAAGAACAAAAAGGAGTTACTTTGAGGCCAAGTCTAATTAGCCATTGGTTGATGGCTAAAGTTCATTATGGGCTTCAAAACATAAAGATCTAGTAGAAGTTTAGAGATGTGCTATGGTTAGTTTCATCACTATTTGTCCAGTAAGCTTAGTAATCTGGTGCTATATATCCCCTCACTTAACCACACAGGTTGGGGCCGGCTCAGGAAGGCTTCATCCGGGTTAGACTCTCACCCACATGCTACCAATTATTGTGTTCGGCCAGTCCATACCCCACTAGTGGATGGTGAGATCGTTATCCCTTATTAGACCGTGCCATTAAGCTGAATATTGTGCCCGATTAAAAAAAAAAATTAATATCATGCTGTCAAAAAATAGGTCATCTCACTCTTAATTGGAAAAATCACATAAGAGCAAGTCCACCCCTAGGAATAAACCAATCTCATTATTTTGGATTAAACTCGTTTCATTTTTCACATTGTTGTCTCGCATGAAATCAGTTGTGGCATTAATTTAGTGTCATTTTGGCACAATCTTAAATTCAGACCATTAGATTGAACTCATTTCATTTAATTCTTCGACGCAAAATTGCAAATCAGTTGTCTTGGGCAAGGTTAAATTTGGATACATATCGGCTTTGTTCGGTTTGGGTTTTGAGGGAGGTTTTTGGGGGTAATAAGTAGAGAGAGATAGGAAGAAAATTTTATTGGGGACCTGGGTTTTGAGACCCTAAACAAACAAGGTAATCGTCTATCGTTTTTTTTTATATAAATTGTATCAGGATACGTATCGCATATCGTAAAACACATTAACCACAATTAATATACAATTAACAAGTATTTACACCTAATAACACCAACAAACTACTCCCTCCGTTTCAATGTAAGTGTCCACTACGAAAAATCGTGCCATTCTTCAAATAAAAAAATTAAGCACTTCTGTGTAACAT
The DNA here is from genome assembly GCA_022606695.1 of Vaccinium macrocarpon. Taxonomy (NCBI): domain Eukaryota; kingdom Viridiplantae; phylum Streptophyta; class Magnoliopsida; order Ericales; family Ericaceae; genus Vaccinium; species Vaccinium macrocarpon. Next base: position 25,736,149 of record CM040181.1, on the reverse strand, counting down.
TTTTCAAACTTTTCACACCGAATTGAAGTACTCGGTACTTTACTTCAGTGTAAAAAAATTCAAAACACGATACACAGAAGTACTTAATTTTTTTTAATATGAAAAATGGTAGGAGAGAGTATGAGACACTTATTTTGGAATGGGCCAATTTTAGGGAGGTCCAGTATAGGAATTTACTAAAGTCTCAGGTCCACTGTATATTTTCATAAGGCCTACAGTCCACTTCCCGTTCCAAATTACAAAATTAACCCCAACTTGAAACACTCCTTGTAAACAAAATACACAGTATTCACAGAGAGAGAGAGATCTGGGATGCCATCACCACCTCCGAGAACCACCTTCTGCTATTGACAAGCACCGGTGATTTTTCGGCACCCACCCCAGGTGACTACCTTTAGAGGTCGGCGCCGGTGATTTCCAGCGCCACCTCCAACCGGTGGAATAACCCACCAGTTAGGCCTCAATCGACAATACGAAGACAAACAATAAGGTTAAACCAGATGAAGATCTAGATAAAAGATCAAATAACAGTCTACAACTAATTTAACCGGCGTCATCTTGTTATACGATATTCAGATCAACAAACCCCAAACTTTTTTTGCACATCCCAATGAACAACATTTAAAAAGTAAAACCTACCCCCACAACAACAGATTTGGATTTTGAAGGCTTGGATGCTTGAATCACAGAGAGTTTATTCTTGAGTTTGTCAACTTTTCCCATCGCCTTGAGCTTGGATCATCTTTGAAACCATGAAATTGTGGGGCGGGATTGTGATGAAGCGAGAGGGAGATAGAAGGCGAAGAAATGAGCAAGGTAATTATCCAGTGGGAGTAATTACTGTTCCTAAAAAACTTTGGGTACGGTTGTGTAGAGGTATAGCTATTTTTGGTGATAGATGGGTTGTGGCAGTTGTACAGCTGTATAGCAGAGTAGGTGATGGTCCCAAAGTCCATTTTTAGATGAAAAAGTGATTAGATAACCACGTTTTTTTAGTCCATTTTGAAATGTTGTTATCTAAAATAGAGTAATTACTAGCAAGAATTATCCATTTTGAAATGTTGTTATCTAAAATAGAGTCCAGATAATTACATCTTATGAGTTTAGATAACCACCTCTTTTGAGTCCAGATAACCACCTCCATTTTGAAAAAGTGATTTTTTGTTTTATTCAATTTTCAGTAAAATTTCTAGTAAAATTTTATGTTAAAAGCAGAGGGTTTGTGTTGCTACCTTGTAGTGCTTGGGTGGTTGAGGACTTGATCCCAAATAAGTTTTTTAAACAAAAATATACTCAGTTAATTACATCTTATGAGTACAGATAACCACCTCTTATGAATCAAGACAACCAAATCTTATAAGTACAGATAACCCCCTCTTGCAAGTCAAGATAACCACATCTGATCCTAAGTAGGTTTTTAAAAAAAATGACATAGATCAGATAACCACATCTGCGCCGGTCAATTTTCCGGCAACTTTTTTGGTGCCGGCCGGATTTCCGGCGAAGTCCAATTTCCCGGCGACTATCCGGTAGACTTCGGGCACCGGCGACTTTCCGGCAAATGTATATTATGTATTAAATTTAATGTAAGGGTACATTTGTCTAGTAAAAAAATAGATTGGACCTAAGAGAATAAAAAAAGTGGTTTGGTGGATTAGAGATGTTATGAAAATATTAGGTGGACTAGAGGTGTTATAAAAAGCTATAATGGACCCTATAACAATTCTTTATTTTGGAATGGAGGGAGTAAGTTTTTAAGTTGTAAAAGTTCAACTCTCTGAACTAGAATTTATCAAATTGAGGCTTCCTACTACCTTAGTCAAGGACAGAAAAGAAAATCCCTAATAATATTCTCCCAAAACACAATCAAAGCATCGTTTTTCTTCTATTCAAGCCCTACATTGAGGTCGAATATCTTTCAAATGGTTTGAATGTCACCCAAACGACTTAGATTAATGTGTTTGATGCTCCACTTCTTATTTGAATTTCTTCCCTTAAGTAATTATAGGACTTACTGAATCGGGATACACACATATCGTGGGATACGCCATCGTACCATAGGATTTCAATACAAAAAGGATAAGGGATGGGATACGTATCGTTTTCCTAAGGACGAATCGTAGGATCTCGTATCGTAGGATTTTAACCCAAATGTGGCAAATTTAGTAAAGCCAAATCAATGTTTGCATTACTTAAGCCAATTTGAAAACTCCTAGACCGTAAAAGATAAAGGGAAGGCCCAAACTCACCAGCCACCCAAGCCCACGACCCCGCTCACAGTCTACACGGGCCTAAAGCCCACAATGCGTTCGCGTTCCCTCCTTCAAAAAAATTGGGTACCTAAAAGGGTGCAACTTGGGTAAATATACCATCAAATTTCACAACTTTGAGCAATGTGGGATACGGTGCAATCATAAGTTTTCACCTTCAAAACACACCCACTTTGAGAGACAATTCCTCATTCATCCCTTGATAAATTTGTTCACTCTTTCACCGGCTTATACCCTTTACTTAGGAGTATCTAAATTCACTTAGACCCACCTAATGTGGTGAGGGGTCCCTCTTTAATTTTGGGTCAAACGTCACCAAATACTGTTTGGTCAAGTTCCAATTTTCCAACAAGTCCACCGCTGATTGCTTAGACCCGTAAGCACGCCAAGAATTGAACAGGCACTTTTTTCCCGAGTACGGGTTTTTCTGGTCTAAGTTGCCACCAAATATGATTTTCCCATATTCTGTCATGAATTTCTACTGAGGACATGGATTTTGCAAGAAAAAAAATCTACTATAGTGTGGCTTTGGCAGTCAATGTGTAGTTGCTAGGAGTCCATCTGTGTCCTTTTGAACTTTGCAATTGACTGGACAATGACCAAATACATTACGAACCATATATATGAACATATCTATATATACATATATGGCGGTTCTACTCACACATTTGAGACAAATCGGAGTTCCACACTAATAACTGGAGCCGTTCAATTGGTTTAAAACATGTTTCAAGAGTACCAGTAAAAAATCAACTCATTTCAATATCGGTATGCGCTTGATTGATTCATTCAGTTTCAGTTTTTATCAGGACAAATTTAGGGACAAATACTGAGCCCTTACCGATATCCAATATCCGAATGAGTTAATTATTTATCAAAATTTTTAAAAATATATTTTAAACAAAATGAACGCCCTGCCAGAGACCCCAAAATAGGTGATTTACAATTTTTTCCGTCAAATCTTGTTTGTGTGAGCATAACCGCCATGTATATGTACAAACACAGAGAGACACACACACAGGATAAAGAAGAGAGCGATACTTACTGCGAGGGAAAGAGAGGCAATGGAGGAAAACTAGGGAGATGGAGAACAACCTTCTACCGCTTCTCTCCCCATCTTTCTGGTATAATAAAGACGGTGCGCACCATCTCCCATTGATTGGATGATGCTTCTTCTTGCTTAGCGCCTGATAATTTTGAGTGTTTGGGTACAAGGCACAGTTGGCGATGGTCGCCATTGCCCGACCATACAGTTTTACCATCGTGTTTTAAGCTGCACTCAATCTATCATTTTCTGATGAGAAAGAGACCGAGGTTTTATATCCACTGGTTTCTCTGCCATGTCTTTCTTGGGAAAAAATATCACATGGTCTTGGCACGGCCACTTGCTGGTCTACTGCTCTTATTCATCACAACGAATTTTTATTAAAAAAAAACTCTTTAATTTTTATATAAAAAATATAAATAAAAAAAACTCTTTTTAATTATACATAATCGTACGGTCAATATGTATGAGGGGGTGAGTGAATTTGCAAATGAGGGCTATGTGAAGTCACACTCCAAAATTTATAGGGGTTTGTAAACTCAATCATTCTACAATAAAATCCATTTTACATGCACATACACACTCACATGAGTCTTGGGGGCCCAGAAACTTGAGGTGTAGTGTGTGTGAGTCCTAACACTTGTGTGAGTGTGTGTGCGTTTGTGTATGTAAAAAGGTGAGGTTTTGTTTACTAAAAAGTTCTGTTCTTATTGATAAGAACAAATTACACACACATACACACTCATATGAGTCTTGGGGCCCGAGAAAGTTGAGGTGTCGGGTGTGTGAGTCCCAATACTTATGTGAGTGTGTGAATTTGTGTATGTAAAAGGTGAAGGTTTTGTTTACTAAAAAGTTCTGTTCTTATTGATAAGAACAGAGATAGTTAGATGGACGCTAGAATGTGGTATATGAAGGTAGAGTTTGATTCCTCGCCGTGTTTCAGGACTTCTCTGGAAGCAAACAGAGAAGGAAGAATGAAAAGGCAAACTTTATTAAACTTCGAAGGTTGCAATCGATCAAACTCTGGGTTACAATTGATAAGGAAATTACGTTGCTTCTACTCCTAGAAAATGCTATATAAAGTACAAGAAAAGTAAAAACTGATAAAAGAAAAGCCTTTGGGCGATTGATCAAAGTTTCAAATTGTTGTAGATGACTTATATTTATAGACTTCCTCTTCTTCCTCTTTGAATTTGAATCTTGAATGATTTCCCTCTTGATTTGAATCAAGCAGTTATTTCCTTAAAACAAGGAATTAGTTGTATGAATATCTCTCTTCATTTGAACTTCAATTGCCTCTATCTTGATCTAAAAATTGAATCAGGCGGTTATTTCCTTAAAATAAGGAATTAGTTGTTTGAATGTCTCTCTTCATTCGAACTTTAACTGCTTTTGTCTTGATCTAAAATAAATTAAAACATGTCTTTTAATTACTGGATACCACTTATCGGTTTACTGATACCAAAAAAAATAAAAATAGTAACATATGGTGTAAATAATGCCCCTTTGTTAATTGAGTTTTGCCTTAACTCAAATAAATAATTCCCTGAAGCATCTGCAATGCACATGACCCTTAAGTATAAATAAGTAGCTAGGGCATGAAACATCATCACTCACATGGATGGTCTCTCATGAAGCAATTGTTCTTTTCTGCTCCATTAGATGATTGTTTGTCAAGACTTGACGTTGAACATGAACCTTCAAAAGGTACATTAAATTCAAATTTTGTTTTTTATTTCTGTTTTGATATAACCAATATTGATTAATTGATTTTCTTGTTAAAAATCTCAACTGCCATTATTCCAAGTGCTAGAGCAGCCATTCCTTTGTCAGCTGTTTCTACGGAGGATCCCAACATTGCCAGAAAAGGAAAAAGAGAGATGACAGTTGAACAAGAATGAGAGGCTAAGAAAAGAAAGAAGGCTCAAGGGGCAACAACTGTCATGACGCATGCAGAGAAAGGCCTGTAAGTACAAGCCAACAGTTCGAGGCGTGCAACCCCTGGTGCAAAACAAAAAAAAAAAAAAAAAAAACGAAAGTTATATATTAATTAATAATTGTTTCCCTAAGAAGTTTGTTGTGTCTTCATGGCTGCGTGGCAATAGCCGACGCTTAATTCCCTGGAAGAGGCAGGGTTCAAATCCATGTGCCCCGTTTCTCCTCCTACTTTTTGACTGTTGCCTTTTTCCTTTATTTCTCTTACTTTTTATTTGTCCTTTTTGTTCCATAATATTACAATATTCAGATTACTAAATTAGTTTTGCTCGTAATTTTGCATTTAACAAACACAACTTTAATGTAGAAGTGAAATGTTCTTGCATTTGATTTAAAAATTTATTAGTTTTTTCACATAAATCAAAGTTAAAATTTGAAGCAAACTTTCTTATTTTCTTTTTAAAAAAACTCCTCCAATCATATCTTTTTATGATTAGTACTACCATGTCAAAAGAGAGGTTAAGTGGATTTCCTATGATCTCAATAGAAAATGAGTTCTTGGATACGTAAAGTAGGGTGACTCAATTGAAAAATATACTTACAAAAAAAACAAGGAAAATTTGATTTCTTTGACCCGGATCGTGTCAATCATGAAGAACTATAGCCAGGGTTACCTAATGATATAATTTATGTTAAAAGCACAATGTAACCTTGATTAATATTTTTGTTTTTTTTACTTGTGCTCAAGGGCGGATCCAGGACACAAATCTACCCTGAGCTAACCAAATTTGTGCATAAATACGTAAACGTTCAAAATTACACAAAAGAAAAGTTCAACGAAAAGTACGAAAAGACTTACACTATTGAAGTTCGACTTTACGGTGTTTGAGAGAGTAGAATTCATCTATTATCGAATCCGAGTCAATATCTTCAACAAATTCTCTTTCATTGAAGATAATCATTGAATCCGCAAGAAAATCATCCCCCACTTTGTTGAGAAGATCAGTTTTCACATGCTTCATAGATGAAAATGCTTTTTCCGTAGTTGTTGTGGTAACAGGAAGAGTTGCAACAAGACGAATCAACCTTTCAACCAAATGATAGTTCTCGGACTTTTCTGTCTCAACTAATCTTCGGCATAATTCAGAAATGGTGGACATTTTCTAGAATTCCTTGTGACGAGGTACATCAAGTTGTAATGTTCCAATTGCAATTTTAGATAATGTCTCTCTTGTGTAGTGAAATCATCAGGATAAAATTTCTCCACAAGAGTGCAAATCTTATCAATCTCAAATGATTTAAAGCCATCCTTAGGATCTATGGCCGAGCTAAGGATAAGGAGTTCCACTACCCTTTCGTTGAATCTATTATTCAACTCCACCAACTGAAAATCTATTGCAGCGTTGAATATATCAATGCGGTAATGATGCTCATTTGCTCAACTGTTAGGACGTCTTTTTGCTAACAAGTACGACCCGAATTTGTTTTGTAACGAGCACTCATTTCAGGTATATCAATGTCGTACTGTGTGCAAATTGATTTCACATGCATCAAAAGAGTTCCAAAACCATCTTCTCTCAAGGTTTGAAGGAGTGCTTTCGTAGTTGAGACCAAGTCCATGGCATTTAAGATGTCCAAAGATTTGTTTTGCAAGGCTCGACAAAGCAAATCAGTGATTCCCATAATTCTATGCATCAAATGCAAAATAAATATGAATTCAAATGATTTAATCGCAATTAAAGCACCTTTACCTTCCCCACGAATAGAGTTATTAGTGCCCTCCTCAAACATTGTTTGAAAAACTTTAATAGTTGCACCAAACATATCAATCAAGCCACAAATAGAATCAAAATGAGAGCTCCAACGAGTTTTTCCAGGTCGATGCACAGTACCAATCTGATTAGCCCCTCTTCCTGTCTCATGTTCACCAGTATCTAACATACGTTCAATTTCAATAGCTTGGGCAGATTGTAACTCAGAATGTCGTTTTGGAGAAGCACCAACAAGATTGACAATGGAATTCAACTTTGAAAAGAATAACCAGATAGAGCTCTCAGTTTCAGTAGCTGCAACCAATGCTAGTTGTAGTCGGCGGGCAAAACAGTGTATATAATAAGCATATGGACAATCTTTAAGAAATAAGGCTTGTAATCCATTCCATGCACCGCGCATATTACTAGCACCATCATACCCTTGACCTCGCATATTGTGAATGTCTAGATTGTAACGAGTGAGGACATTGCATATCTCTTTCTTAAGAGTTAATGCAGTGGTGTCAGTAACGTGCCCAATATGAAAAAAGCGCTCCTGGACAAACCCTTGGACATCAACAAATCTCAAAACAATTGCCATTTGCTCTTTATTGGATGCATCCTTTGCTTCATCAACCAGAATACAAAATTTGGCATCCCCAACTTCCTCACGAATCTTGTTTCTCACTCTGTTAGCGAGAATATGCAAAATCTCCTTTTGAATCGATGGTGCAATATACTTTCCAAATTTTGGAGCTTTTTCTAACACAACATTAGCAATATCACCACTGAACTTTCCCACAAACTTTATCAACTCAATAAAATTACCTCGGTTTTTTCGAATCAACGGATTCATCATGAGCTCTAAGAGGACATGATTGCAAAGTAAGCCACCTAATACTCTCAATCGTTGTCATAAGCCACAACCTGTTTTTTGAACTTCTTCTGAAGTTTGTGCATTTATGACTTTGTCGATATGCCGACCAACATTCATTAAATCATCACAATATTTCACAGCCTTGGAATGTGGTGAAGTGGGGCCTCCTACATGCATCAAACAAGCTTCATTAATCCTCTTCCAACTTCTAAACCCCTCACCAGTTAATGAGGAACGGTTTGCTGTCTTCTTTTTAAAAATGAAGCATGGAAAACAAAATGTTGCATCTTTTTCAGGGGAATACTCCAACCAAGGATACTGTTTGAACCAAGAGGATTGAAATCGACGATATTGATTTCTTGACACAGACCGTGGATACTCAGCAAGATTTGGTTGGTATGGCCTTACTTTGATATAAGCTCGTCTAATCACATCAATTTGATTAACTGGATGTTCCCATATTGGAAGACATAACCCCGGCTCCCGTACTAGAGAAGTATCATCAAATTCGACTCTTTGAATTTGAGGAGGAGGTTGCTCATTGGTAATTGAAGCATCAACATTGGACTGAGTAGGAGTATCACTTTCAGATATATCCACTCTTGGTTTAAAGAACGACAAAAGAGTTTTTCTTCTTTTTTGTTGTTGTTCCATTTAACCCTAAAAGCATAAGAACCCACATTTTAAACCAAATAATGCACACCAGCCAATGCTCTACATTAACTAAATCAATAAAAATCTAAGCACACCAGCCACTGCTCTGCATTTAATAACATAACTACAAAATTTTAAGCACACCAGCCAGTGCTCTGCATAATAAATGAATAGTTACAGATTTGAAGCTTCGTGATTCGACGAATTTGATGGATGTGTGTAGATAAAAGCGACACCCAAATATTCAATATATTTTAATTTCCATATTCGTAAAGGTTGGAGCTCGAAAACCTAAACAATTGAGGAAAAGAATGCAATAAAAAAATGTTAAAAAGAGATACAATAGAACTAGATTGAGTTAATAAAATAACGTTAATAAGTAAGAAGATTCTAAGAATGCAATAGAATAAAGGAAATTGCAAGATCTGGTGGAGTTAATGGCCCACTAGGTGTTAAAATAACTTTTTTCGGGTGTCTTAGGGAGTTAGGGTGGGTGAAGTGAAGTTAGAAATAGTGGACCTTCACCTTTGTGGCTTTGTTGATGAAGCCAGCTAGCCCACCCCTCACCGACAACAAGGTACAATAGAAACTCCAAATATATGTTGCATAGTGGACCACAAAAATCAAAAGTGAGTAGATAAAAGAGAACCCAAATGCAGACCACAAATTTCGTGATTCAAATGAAGGAAGCAAACACCAAAATTTCGAAGAAGATTTAACCTGCTTGGAAGTCTGCACCTTCAAAGGCTGTGAAGGGACTGTGATGATCTGGAGTAATGGAACAAGTTGTGGGTTTCTTCTTCACCTCAGGTAAGAAAAAAGTTAAAACCCTAGGTTGATCAATGTCTGTTTTTTATCTTTCCCAGTTCATAGTCGTTCAAATGTTTTAGAGAAACCCCCAGTCTCCCAAATAATCGATTGAAAAAAAGCCCCAAATTGTTTCTCGATAATTTTTTTAAATTTTATTTTGGGTTTTATAATTGAACTGGCCCATCTAAAAATGCAGTGGGCTACACATAGAAATGAGGTGGGCTACACAAAATATGAGGTGGGCTAAAATTTGGTACGATAAAATTTTACATATAATTTTTTTTTCCAATTTTTTGGAACCCCACCTTGGCTATAGCCCACCACAACCCATTCTAAGATCCGCCCTTGCTTGGGCTTTATCTTTTCATTTTATACGATTTAATAATAAGTGGGCAACTAAGCCGGTGGTTGGGCTTGGGCAGCCCAAATGCCAGGGCCGGCCCTGGACGCATGATGCTATGAAAAGCCTTCCTTCCCCAAAAGTTTAGAAGAAAGAAGAAGTTTTCCTTTAGCAAAGGAAGAATCCATACAAGTTGAGTATTTTCTGTTGAAAGACTTAAAACCCCAAAAAGCCCAGGTTAGATAGATAATTTTTGTATCATTTATATATTTATTGATTATGGTAAAACTGATTTAGGATGTTCTTTTTTTACAGAACCCAAAAAAAGATTTTGATTGTAGGTGCCTTTGAAGATAGTGAGAAAACCAAGAATGCTAAAACCAAAAAGCCTCTCGCTCGTGTGAAAGGGATTACTAAAAGGATATTGTTTATAGATCCTCTTGAAGGAGAAGTGGAAGAAGATACTCCTTTTTCTCCTTTACATACCAATCCTAGTAATCAAACAATTTCTTCTACCCAAGGAATTGATCATGCTGCACCTTCGAAAGATTATGTGGCTCCTTTATCTGGCACTAAATCTATACAAACGCAGACTGAAGCATCTATTAAGGTGATTGAACAAGAAAGTCGGTATTGTCTCCTATGACTGAGGAATCTATAGAGAAAATGTGGAGCCCTCTTTCTTTGTTAGTTCTTCCAAATGGTGTCCAACGACGGAGATGAAGCCTTCACACTCGAGTTGTACCTAGGCCTGCACACTTAACGCACCGTTAGCACCGGACTGGACTGTTGAGCCTAGAACGGTGCTCTGACGGTCAAGTTAGTAAAGGAAGAAGGTTCAAGTTAGTAAAGGAAGAAGGTAAAGTGTAGATCTAGGGCTTTGAGAGGAGTGTTGTGCGTACCTTTGCTAGGTGGTGAGTTTTACCTTTTATAGGTGAGCCTTGGCTTGCTTTCCAAGCATGATCATGCCCATCACGTGAGACAACCGCTCGGTTGATGTCATGATGACGAGCCCGATCGAATATGCCACAAACACATGCTTCCAATGATATCACGACCCGTGTCATAACCGCTCGGCTGAAGTCATTCGTCATGATCATGGTTTGTTACGCACATTTGCAGCATGAACTGTATTGCTGAGTTAGCCCCTGAGATGGTTCTGGTGATAGTGATGGCTATTGTACCTCTCGGTCAAGTTGTTTCCAGGTCCACCCTGTTAGGGGCTGTAAGGAGGCCTTCATCATACAGCTGAGGACAAATGGCCGACACTTCCTTTTCTATAATTTCGGATCTAAAATGATCCCATGATCGAGGGGTCCCCAAACAGTATCCCTTTGGTCACTCTCTTTATTAGAACTGCCTGAGCGCTGGTCCGCAATGTGAAACACATGATGGTTCATGTAATCCAATGGGTCCCTAAAAGGTATCTCTTTGAAACATCGAGTCGAATCCTTGCTGGAAATCTTAAAACCTCTCGAAACCTCTCGATATATCTGAACCCCTACAATAGCCCTTCAATCCTTTCGGGGAATACTCCTGATGGGATTGATTTGTCGGTCCGTGATCCAAGTTCTAAGCCTTTGTGATAAGCTTCATTGGGATTGATCTGGGACTCGTTTAGATTGTGCCACGTGTCACACTCGGGCTGCAAACATCTGACTTGAAAAGACGCAAGGAGTCATGTCGAAGCAGCGAAGTAATGATGTAGGTTTAGGGTTTCTATGATAACCGCCCCTTACTTACCACGTGGCGTTCACCAAAGCCGTGCATTGGTGTCGCATGCAACCACGCACCCGTTGTTTGAATCTTTCCTGCTTCTTCCTTGCATCTATAAATATTGAGTGGAGAGAGAGAGAGGAACACTTTTCCTCAATTCATTCTCTCTCTTCCATTTGCTCTACTTTTCTCTCTAAAAACTGCAGAAGTTTTTCATGGTTTTGCAAGGATCGGGGTGCTCATATTTAGATTCTCAAGGATCCTCAAGTAAAAATCGATTCTTTGTTCTTCATTTTTTTCACTTTTTGTCGTGTTTTGAGATGGTTTTTGGGGCTATTTTTGTTTCATACATCCTTTGTTTCAACCTCCTGTAAATGAACAGTCGCTTCTAACCTATAGGTTGGAGATGAACAGTGGACCATAGGTTGATGATGATGAACAGTGTTTGTTTTAGGGATAGAATTGGCACGATAACCACTGTTCAAGAAATGAAGTATGCTTTGCGTCCTTAGGTAGATTACAATAATACCACTCGGTTTAGGTAGATTCCTTTTATACTCCGGAGGGTTCCATAAAAACATGAACCCTGAGATCTCGATTGCTCGGTGATGGGTAGTGGTAGGCTTCGGTTTGATATGCATCTTGACCTCTGCATACAGCTAATGGTCTTTACCCATGTATCGTGATAGGTTTGGCATCTCCAGTAATCGAGATCTCCTCCGGATCAGACAGTTGGATTCAAAGAATTTCCTCTTCGAGAGCTGTCTGTGCCAATTTGGACAGAATTCTTGCACATATTTTTGCTCGAAGAAATCCTTGTCGGACCCTTGTGACCATGGATCATCATTTTGAGGAGTCGGTGCATATGACTCCACTTTAGGCCATTCCCTTTTCTCGTGAAAATGTAGACAATTTTATCGATGACTCCGAGGCCACCCCATCTGATAATCACTTGGAATGGGAGCCCTCGGATGAATTTGAAGAGGAAATGCCTAATCCCAGCTCTAGTGCCGACGCAACATCTAATGTTGACACCGCGGCAGTTGTAGAGCATGCAATCATCACTGAGATCGACGTAGGTGATGCAAATCCAATCGGAGAGGTTCTGAACCCTGATGCTGCTGAGGTTCCAGTCCCTCTTGCCACTGAACATCCCAGTGAAAATGCCATGGAGAATCAAGAGGGGGCTACTTCGTCGAAGAAGAATAAGAAAGACATACCGTGTTCGTACCTTCCCTATTTTACCAAAGGGGCTAGCGGCCTAAGAGCCTTTATCAGGAAATATAGGATTCCAGAGGACGTGTCCATCGCTTTTCATCCGGAGGGAGAAGAGTTGGTGTATGGTCTAGATCATGTGAATGTGCTTCTCATGGCTGTCACAGAAGGTGGCTTTCGGTTTCCGATGAACGAATTCATTCGAGTCGTCCTCTTCTCCTATAAGATTGCTCCCGATCAACTGATGTCAAATAGCTATCGGATAATAAACTGTTCTTTAGAACTAAAAAGAAGGCATGGTCTAGCATTTTCCATGGGGGATTTGTTCACCATTTATTCAATGTCCCGGAACAAAGATTACGGCCGCTATTTCTTCACGACTCTTCCGAACGAGGCCCAAATCTTCAAGTCACTCCCAGATTCTGACAAGTGGGTAGATTTTTACATTGTTGTTACAGGAAATTATGCTTCGACTAAGAACACTGATCTTTGTCCGGTTCCAACCGAGAAGGGAAATTTAGGTTGGTGACTGTTATATGATAGCTTCTTGATTTTTCCCTTGATAAAGTAATGTATATTTCTTTTTTGCAGCTCCCAGTCCAATAACCCGTGGTCTCAGGAAGCTCTGGTCTAAGGAAAGGGAGGATGCGCTTCGGGCAATTCCTGACAGAAACGCACCAACTCTACTGAGCTACCGGCCCACATATCGCCACTTTTTAAAGAAAAAGACCAAGAAAAGAAAGGGAGAGAACCCCACCGATCCCTCGGCCAAACCATTAAAAAGGGTAAATCTACAATTATTTTTTAATTTGAAAGGATTAATATTGAAGAGCTTTCGGTCAAAGACCTAAGAAAGAAGGTGAGATATCCGGTCAATAGGACCAGCCTTGACCCCTTCGTCGTTGAATCGGATATGGGGCCGCCAAAAATTGACTTGCCCAAAATCTTAGAAGAGCAGGCAGCCAAGAAGAAAAAGGTTGTCAAGCCGAAGCCTGCGTCTACCAAAACAGTAATGACTGAAAAAGTTCTGAATGTCAATGATTCAAAATCTTCTGACACTCATCAGTCCATCCCTAAGCCAACACCTCCCGGTCCAAGCCGGCAACCAGTGAAAAAGGTTGGGCCCAAAAGAGGGCCCGAAAGGAAATGAGCTGGGAGGGAGTGGAGTTTGTTGATTCCCTCGGCACTGACATGCCGAAAGAAGATGATCCCCAGCCTTTCTCACCAATCTTAATAAATGAGGAGGGAGATCTGTTGAAAGACACCGACAGCATTGATTCTAACCCTCGGTTAGCAATGTCGTTGTTGCCTACTGTTACTCTAAAGAAGGATCTCAATAGCATGCCGAAGAAGTTAGGTGACAATCTATTCCACCTCCCATATCACCTTATGAAGGTATGTCTTTCTATCCGGAACATTTCTTTAAGTTTGTTGATAATGAAAACTTACCTTGTTATTTCCGACAAGCCTCTTAATCCATGTACGTGTTGTATCACCAGACATGGCGGTACAAATCTCGTGCCGATGTCACATAGCAGAAAATTGAACAAGTTGAACAAGATGCCAACTTTGCAATGGCTCGGGTCACTGAGGTTAAGAAGGTGCCGAAAAGTGAGAGGGCTCGGCATAAGGAGGAACTGGAGAGCCTTCAGAGGGACTTTTGAGGAAAAAATGTAGGCATTGGATACCGAAGCCTACAACAGAGGGTATCTTGCAACAGGGAATGACTATGCACAAGATATCTTCAAACTTGTTCAAAAAGGTAGATTCGAGGGCTAAGATGAAGGTTTTGAATCCCTCTACCTTACAGGTATGGAGGCTGCTAAGATTCCTGCTTAAGATCCGAGACGAAAGGTGGCGGCGAGGCTGCCCTTTGCTGATGAGTTGTCGGAAGATAGCCCCGAGGAGGAAGATCAGGGCGAAGATGGACAGACTAAGGAATGTTAGGAACTTCTGAACAATGTTTTAAACTTTTAATTTAATTTTTGGTAATGGACGGTTCCAAACAGTAGGAGTGCCATTCCACGTGATTTGTAATTTTAAACAGGTTTTATGAGGATGGCACCGAACAAGTATCACCATGCCATGCCTCAGATTCGCCGGAAGGGTGAAAATTTTGATTTGGCAATCTCCTTTGGCCTTTTCGGAATAAATGTTTTCTTTTGTATGAATGGATATTTTAATGTTGCATGAAATATGCTTGTTTGATTTTCAAATGTAATAGGAGGGTAGTTATTCGGTCTTTGCCAAAGTAATTGATTGGTATGAAAACTTTTTCGACACTTAGAAAAATTCTTACTGTTTATGAGAAATGCATCCAACCTAATAGCCCCTGCTTCGGAACAAGTCAGAGGAATAATCGCTCGAATTGGGACTGATGCAAAACGAATTGAAATGAAGGTTTTCCAACACTTGGAAAAATTTCCCACTGAGAGCCCCTGCTTAGGACAAGTCAGAGGAATAATTTCTCGGATTGGAATCGAAGCAAAACAAATTGAAATGAAAAATTTCCAACACTTGGAAAAATTGTCCATTGATAGCCCTTACTTGGGACAACTTCGAGGAATAATTGCTCAGATTGGAACCGAAGCAAAACGAAATGGAAAGAAAATTTTCCAACACTTGGAAAAAATTTCCACTGATAGCCCCTGCTCGGGACAAATCAGAGGAACCGTTGCTTGGATTTGAACCGAAGCAACACGAAATAAAATGAAATTCTTGGCGCCGAGCCTAAGTTATTTCCGAGGTGTTAGTAGGAATACCAAACCTTGATAGTTTTTTGACAAAGTAATCTAAATAGGCAACAGTTGTGAAATTTTTCTTCATTGAACACCGAAACGTCATAAAATTTAAGGAGCAAAGGGGCAAAACAGACAACCTAAATATATTTTCTTCTAACAAATTTTTCCTAAGCATAGAACTTCCTAAGCTTAGTGGCATTCCAGGGGTTGCCGATAGGGGTTCCATCCATCTCTGCTAGCTCGTAGGACCCATGTCTGGCCTTTGCAATCACACGAAAGGGGCCCTCGTAGTTCAGTTTAAACTTGGTCTTCTTCAACTTCTGGACTACCTCTTAGAGGACAAGATCATCTACACTGAAGGGCCTCATCCGAACATTTTTGTTATATCACCGAGCAACCTCTTGTTGATATGAGGCATGTTTAAGGTGTGCTTCTTCCCTAAGCTCTTCGGCTAGGTCGAGCTCCCTGTCCATGGCCTCATCGTTGGTCGGCACATCAAAGTTCTCTGTCCGACCGATTAGGATTAGGGTGGCTAGAGGGAGAACAACTTCCATGCCAAATGCCATTGAGAACGGCGTTTGGCCAGTTGAGTGTCGGGGTGTGGTTCAATAGCCCCAAATGCCTAAAGAATTTTTGGGAGCTCTTCCGCCCACTTACCCCTCTTTAAGGTTAGGCGTCTCTTGATTCTAGCTGAAATTATTTTGTTCGATGCTTTGTCTTGCCCGTTTCCTTGTGGGTATGACACCAAGGAGTGGAAGATCCGAACATTGTTTTTCTTACAGAGTTTCTCGATCGCTTTGGCGACAAATTGGGTCCCGTTATCTGAAATGATAGCATAAGGGACACTGAAGCGAGAGATAATATTCCTCCAAAGAAATTGTTCCACGTCAGCAACAGTTATAGTGATTAGGGGCTTGACCTCCACCCACTTGGTGTAGTAATCAGTCGCCGTTATCAAATGCTTGAAACTGCCTAAAGTTGTCGGCAATTTTCCCACTATATCCAATCCCCATTATGCGAAGGGCCAGGGGCTGGTCAGTTGTAGGACTTTGGTCGACTGCAGCAGGTGTGAGACGTGTTTTTGGCATTGCTCGCATTTCTTGGCGTACTCCTCGGATGTTTTCTTCATTTTTGGCAACCAATACCCTTGCGAAAGAGCTCAGTGGGAAAGGGATCGTCCGCCAGAGTGGCATCCATTGCTTTCTTCATGGAGCTCTTGGAGGACACTCTTAATTTGGGAATCATGGACAACCTTCAACTCAGGGCCTGTGAAAGACCTTCGGTACATTCTATTGTTCAGATCCAAATAGAAGTAGGAGGCCTTGCACCTGATCCTATAGGCTTCCTTTTTATCTATCGAAAGCTTCTCATGCTTGAGGTAGGCGTAGATTTCATCCATCTAGCTCCAGCCGAGGGATATAATTAGCATTTCCTTTATTTCATGCTCGATGCTTAGACTCTCTATTTCCCCTAATAGAATGGTTCGGTTGGGGGAAATTGCACAAGCCGTTGCTAGGGAGGCAAGAGTGTCCACGTGGACATTTCGCTCTCGGACCACCCATTCAATTTTCACAGTCCCAATCTTTTTTATCAGCTTTCACACTTTGTCATAGTATTTCACCATCCTTAAGTCTTTTAGGCTATATTGATCTTTTATTTGGTTCACAATCAATTGTGAATCGATGTAAACTCGCACTGTTCGACACCTAAGTGTTTATCCATCTTTAGTTCGAAGATTATAGCTTTATATTCAGCTTCGTTGTTTGACGCTGGAAATCCGATGGTTAGCGAATTTTCGTGCATGACGCCTTCCGGAGTGATGAGCACGATGCCAGCTCCAGCCCCTCGGCTATTTGACGCTCTGTCAACATGACCCCACACTTTTCCTTGGAAGATCCTCCATACCTTGCCTTGCCTTGCCTTTTCTTTCCTACGTAGGTTTCTCAGCATCCGCCAGAGTCCCTAATGCTGTTCCATTTGGTTCAGCTTCCACTGAGTATTTTGTGGTGGCTCCTTCAGGTAATTTCAAGCTGACTTCTGGGTTATCTTTCAGCTCAGGTGTCAATTCGGCAATGAAATTTGGCAGAGCCTGTCCTGTAATAGTTGTTCGGGGTTCATATCGAATATCAAAGTTTCCTAACTTTAAGCTCCATTTTGAAATTCGAGTTGAGGGGTCGGCCTTTTTAAACATGGTCCTTAAAGGGTACTCAGTGATCACAATGATGGTATGGGCTTTGAAGTAAGGCAGCAATTTCCTTTTCGCCATCACTAGAGCCAAAACCAACTTTTCCAGAGGGAGGTATCTTGTCTCGGAGGGGATCAAGGTTTTGCTGGAGTAGTAGATGGGCAGGAAATTAGCCCCTTCCTTCCTTATAAGGACCGAACTAACGGCGCAAGCAGACACCGAGAGGTAGAGGTAGAGGTCTTCTTGATCAACAAGCATCACGAGGAGGGGAGCTTTTGAGAGATACTCCTTCGGTTGGCCCAACGCTCAGTCACATTCCTTAGTCCACTATAAACTCCTTTTGCTTGTTTTCAAGGAAGAAAGGTTGGCACAGATCCGAAGACCGGCTAATAAACCTATTAAGCGTTGCGGCCATGCCTGTGAGCCTTTAGACTTCTTTGATGGTGCTTGGAGGTCTGAGGTTTTGGATCACATTTATCTATTTCGGATCTGCCTTAATGCCCTTTGGGTAACCATATATCTGAGGAATTTGCCAGAGCCGACGCCAAATGCACACTTCTCGACATTGAGGCACAGCTTGTGTTTCTTCATCACTGCAAAAATTTCGGCAAGATGCTCTAAGTGATCCAAAGCGTATTTGCTTTTTACTACCATGTGATCAATATATGCTTCCATCATGTCCCCGAGTTGCTTGTCGAACATTTTTGTTATCATACGCTGGTAAGTAGCCCTAGCGTTCATTAGTCCGAACGACATAACTTTGTAGCCGTAGGTCCCTTGGGGAGATATGAAAGCAGTCTTCTCCTGGTCCTCAACTGCCATTGTTATCTGGTGGTATCCGCTGTAGGCATCCATCATGCTGAGCCAAGCGTGTCCCACCGTAGCATCGACTAACTGGTCAATCCGTGGAAGTGGAAAGCAATATTTCGGGCAGGCATCATTAAGATTGGTATAGTCTACGTAGACACACAACTTCCCATTCTTCTTTGGCATTACTACTATATTTGCCAGTCACATTGGATATTGGACCTCTTGGATGGCCCTGGCATTGAGTAGTCTCCCAACTTCGGCTATAACAGCGTCTGAGTGGGCCAGAGACGATCGTCTCAGTTTTTGTACCACGGGCCTTCAGAGAGGGTCAACGTTGAAAGAGTGGGAGATAAATTGGGGGTCGATGCCCGGCATTTCATACGGTGTCCAGGCAAAGACCTCGATATTACCCTTAAGGAATGCTACCAGTTGTTCCCTCTCGGTTTCTGCTAAAGTGGACCCAAGGAGAAAAAACCAGGTTCCTTCTTCATTGATGGGTATCTTCACCAGGTCTTCGACTTCCTTTTCCTCGGCTAGCAACCCAACATCTTCCAAGACCAGACCCTTCGATTCTTTAATGGGTCTTGGTTTCAGTTCTTTCTTCTTCTTTACCTCAGTGGTTTTCTTCTTCATGTGTACCACGTTCACTTGGCATTTCTCTGCTGCCATTTGGTCACCTTTGATGTCTTCTTGCCATCCTTCGGCACCGATAAACCGGACAACTTGGTGATAGGTTAAGGTGATGGCCTTTATTTTGTGCAACCATGTTCTACTAAGGATGGTGTTATAGGGGCTCGATGCATCAATGACAACGAATTCCACTTAAAGGTTTCTTGATCCTACCTTCACCAGAAGAATAATCCATCCCATCGGCCAGATCGGAGTCTTGTTGAATTCGAAGAGGGGGGAATCGACTGGCATCAGATGGTCCGGGCTTAGGTTTAATGCCTTGAAGGTTGAATAGTATAGGATCTCAGTGGAACTCTCTTGATCTACGAGCACTCTCTTGACCTTAGGCATTCCCATGTAAATAGAAATCACCAGGGCATCGCTGTAAGGCAGCTATACATCCTTCAAGTCTTGCTCGGTAAATGTGATAGTCCATTTCTTCTCACGGTCTGAGAACTTCCGTTTGGCTTTTCCGCAAATGGTTAGAATTTGTGAGGATAAGCTCGGTATGACCTGAAGCGTTGCAGTTTTCTCTTTAGTTGCAGCCCCATGGATCACATGGACAACTACTTCTTTTGGAGGGTTGTTTTGTCGAGGCTGATGTGTTCGGTTCACAGTCCTCTATCGATCAATGTACTGGTCCAAATGCCCCTGCGTGACCTGCCTTTCTAAGAATGCATTGAAAGGCTAGGACGGAGTGGTGTAGTGTCCTAGTTCATTGTGGTAAGTGCATTTTACCTTATAGTCATCTGGCTTTCCCTCGACAGTACCTAGCGTATTGGTCGGCTGGTGAACCAAGGTTCTTGAGAGATAGCTCTGATCAATTTGTAAAGAGGTAGGTTGAACACCGTTGTTGTAGCGATGAACTCGTTAGCCTTCGGTTCCCGTTCCTTCCACGAGTCTCAGTCCTTCTTCCACCCCTTGTTGCTTCCTATTTTGACAGTGTTGACTTGCTTTTTTCCCGAGTAATCACGAATACTTGCCTTGTGATTTTTCGAGGTCTTTGAGAGCGTTCTCTCGGATTTGATCTCTTCCAGCTGAGCGAATTTTTCAATGGTCTCCATTAGCCGACTTATATTTGTCGAAGGGTGGAGCATCAGTTCATCAAAGATTGCCGAAGTTTCGTCCAGGCCATATTTGAAAGATGTGGCAACCATCGGCTGGTCACAATTTTCAATGGTGTTGTATATTTCCTAATAACGCTCGACGTAGACCCTCAATTTTTCTCTAGATTGTCGTTTGAGACCGACGAGTGCATCAATGGTCTTCGGCTGAGTGTTGTTTATGACGAACCGAGTGGTGAAGGCTTCCTCTAGGTGCTCAAATGAGTTGATGGAGTCAGGTTGCAGTTGGTTAAACTAGACTAAACCATGTCCCTAGAGGCTTGCAAGGAAGGCCTTACACATCATCGTCTCATCATAGTCGTAAAGTCCCATTAGCTGTCGGTAACGCACAAGGTGCATCACCAAGTCTGATTTGGCATTGTATTTTGTGAATTTTGGGACGGTGAAATTCTTTGGCAGGTGTGCCTCCTGGATTTCCTGCACGAATGGTAAGTCCTGAATTTCTCGAAGCCTTGAATCGACTAGTTTTTTGGACAAGCATGGGGCCTCATAGGCCTTGCCAATGTTGTACGCCATTTTAACGTTCAGCCAGTGCCGCTCATCGCTTGCTCCGAGCACCACAGTATACTCCTTCCTCTTTCTGGAGTTTCAGGCCTAAGAAGGATCTGTCTCCGCTCGGTATCATTTTGACTCTCCGATACATGGGACCCAAAAAATAATATAATCGTCGGTATCATCCACGTTGTACTCAGGAATCCATTGAGTTTCGTGATCTTGTTGTCTACGAGGACTCTGATCTTGGTGGTGAGTTTTCTTACTCGGTGCTCGATCTACATGCTCTTGGTGATGATCATCGCGCTCCTGGTGGTGACCCTCTCATCGGCCACTGTGATTTGTAGATCTACTATGGATGACTTCTAGACCATCTGCATCATATTGCATCGGAGCCTTTTTGCGGTTAACATCATCGCATTCGCCATTTCAGCATGAGGTCCGAGATCCCGAAAGCCCCGTTGTAGACTGAGAGCTTGAAATAGAATGTCCTCCCGTCCGAGTGGTGTGTTCTGTTCGCGCGATTTCTGAATGCCTTCTCGGAGAGGGGGTGTGCTGTTTTGGGGGGGATTATTCATCCCAAAGTGTCGGTAACTACGAATGGCGGCCCAAACAATCCCTTGGCCGCAGGGCATTGAGTATGGTGAGTGAACTGTGTTGCTTGAGCCGCCGCCTTGCACCATCGCCTTGACGCCCCTGAACGTGAGGCTGAGGCGGTGGGTTGCTTTTTCATTAGAGCTTCAATCTGAGCCTTCATAACAGCCATTTGCTCATGCATCTGCTTCACGGTATCCAAAGGATTTGGGCTTGGGGTGAAGCCTGAAATAGGGTGGGTAACAATCCCCACCCGAGAGCCACCCCTAGGGTTGGCTCATGCCGCCTGACCGGCGGTACCATCGTCTTCCACGATTGCCATAGGAGAACTAAGGAAAGGAGGAAGAGTACTCTCCAAAGGGTAGAGAAGAACGATGGGAAGGTGATAAAATCAATCGATCCCCAACAGAGTCGCCAATTGTGGAGCCTTCTTTCTCTGTTAGTTCTTCCAAATGGTGACCAACGACATAGATGATGTAACGCCCTGATTTTCGGAAGCATTAATTAAGACAACTAAATAGGTTTAATTTAAATAAAAAAGTTTCCATTAGAGTACACGTTGGAAAACGTAAGGTACAACCCATTACAAAATTCTTAGTAAGGTTTGAGAAATTAATATTACAGATCCAACATTAAAAATAAAAGGGTGGGTTCTACAGATTAAGGTTCAACTCTGGATTCCACGGCTCCTCCTGAGCCTGGTCTGCCAGAAAACCCTCAGTTCTGAAATAATCGTCTCCTTCGACACCAACAGTACCTGTTTGATTATAATCTAGCATAATACATCTGAGTCGCGAAGCAACATCATGGTATTATACCAGGGTCACACGAAGTGTAACATCGTGAGCGATAAATCACTCAATAGCTACTCTAACCCTCCCGAACCTTGCTTAACATACAAGTACAACATATATGATTGAAAAGCAGTAATTAAAGGAATAAGCAGGAAATAAATCATAATGCAGAAATTAAACACATAGCTGATTTCATTACTAGCCATTAACTTACATGTTCATCTAAATTCTCAACCTAGAGAACTTTCCTCCCGGTTAACCACTAAGGAATATGACCAAACTGTGATTTACTTCCCCCTTGCTTGCCCTTCACTCGGGGGCCTTAACGAAAGGTATAAGTTATGTACTTAATCTAGTCATTAGCCACCTCGCAAGGATGAATTTCCTAGGGACGAAACTGTACCACCGGGCTACGTATGGCAACTGCCAGGTCCTGTAGGTATATAGCCGAAACTGGTCTATAATACTTCCACCCTTATAACACTTCAGAATTCAAATGAAGCAAATCATAGAGTGTCATACCCTAAGGGTTTCAAATCATAGCAGACTGCCAAACAATCCTCCAAAACAAATCACTTGGCGAAACTGTCATTCAACAACAATCTCGGGGTAACTCCCCATCAATCAATTCCAATTCACTCTTCCGTTAACCTCATCGTCTATGTGATATCCGCGTACGATCACCCAACCCAGGAACCTAGTTGTCCATTCTAACATTCAACACATTTATGGAAAGTGCACTTAACAGTAGAAGCAACGCGATAACAATATTCTAAGGGTCATAAAATCAAATAACGCGATTCACAAATTCAGAAAATTCTAGTAATTGAAAACCAGGGGGCTAAACATAATAAATTCAACTATAGGGGCCAAAACATAATTTACTAAACTATTGGGGTCAAAATGTAATTTAAAGAAAGTAAGGATCACTAATGTCATTTTAATTAAGTGTACGGGTAATCAAAGTAATTTCACGGTTCTAAGTTCCTTGGCGAAATCTTACTAACTTTGGGGGCCTTTTTGTAAATAAACTTTATATAAGGGCAAAATGATAATTTTGCCACTGCCAAGGGTAAATACGTAAAATTACCTTATTTTTGGTTAGTTATGACATAACTTGACTCCAAAAGTAATTCCTTGAATTTTTGTAAGTCCAAAACTATTATAAGGGTGATAAAAATAACAAAGGGCAAAACGGTCATTCTAGTAAAAATAAATTTCACTAGTTAAAAAGTTTTTCTATTACAACAATATACAATATATTCTGATTTTTGCGAACTAACATATTGAGGCATAAAAGAAATTTATACTAGAAATTCTAAATTTTTTAAAAAAAGTCTTACTAATTATTTATAACTTGTAAGTTTACACTAAAAATTATAATCTAACACTATAATTTTTCACCCAATAAAACTATACAAATTTACATTGGGTAAATAATCAACTAGATAGATTTATACTTGTTTAAAAAAAATTTCAATACTTTCATTGCATGGTTTATAAATCTTTTCTTAGAGAAAATAATAATAATAAAAGAAGTCCTAAAAATAAATAAATAAATTAACATTTCAAATTTATCTTATTCATAGAAATATGCTAAATATTCTTTTGATATGAAAGAACCAATTTTTATACCATTTAATCTAAATTTCTACCAAAACAAATCCTATTTGTCTACCTTTTTTAAGCAATAAAACCAAACTGATATAAACTTCTCATTTAATACTAAACTGATATTTAACATAACTAAAATAATATCAATTTAGTGGTTTCCAGAATAATAATATCAAATACATATAAAAAATAATATTAGAAAGGTCATCTTTAACAAGAATAATATCAAATCAGTAGTTAGGCACAGAAATAATATCAATTTGATGAATTTGGCCGTGAATTCGAAAATGGGTTATGGTTTCTCCGGTCGGGCTCATTTCAAGCCCTAAAAACTACTCTAGACTACTCCAAGACTATTCTAACACATTCAAAAGCTTGGAATAGGTTGGGTATGAGTTTTCTACCTTGTTTTGCGAAAGATTTCGGTAAAACGAGTTTTGGTGAAAAACCGGTGGTGGGAGCTTCTTGGGCCGACTTTGCTGGATTTGAGAGTGTGTTTATGATCTTTGGGAGTACGTTGGTGTTTGTATAACTCAAATTTGGAAGGGGTGGTGAGTTCGGGTGAAACCCATTTGTTCTCTCTCTAAAACTCCATGGTTATGGAGCTCTTTCTTTTTCTCTAGAAATTCAGTGGTGAGGGAGGGATGAGTTTGATGATTATAAAGAGGAGTTGGAGTGTAGGAGTTGAGATGGGGTGAGGAGGTGGTGCAAACCACATAGGTGAGTAATGGGTTGACAATAGGGGTGATGGGGGTGGGTATTGGCAGAGACAAGAGGGAGAGATGGACTAATTTTTTGGGGTGATTGGTGGTGTGTGGCAGTGGTGTTAGTGGTTGGAGGCGTGGAGAGTGGGGAGGAGAGAGAGGGAGTGGTTGAATGTGTATATATACTAGGGCTATCCAGCGGATCGTCCGATCCGCCAATCCGACCAATCCGAACCGATCCGAACCATCCGTTGATCCATCCGTGAATGTTCGGTTCGGTTTCCGGATCGAGAATTTTCTATCTAACGGTTCCGGATCCGGATCGGATCCGCTCGATCCGATTAATCCACTCAATAATCCTTCTTTAATTTGTCAAATCCGCCGGATCCGACTCGATCCGATCCGATCCGTAACCGATCCGTGAATGTTCGGTTTGGTTCCGGATCTTGAAAACCATAATCCGCTCTGAGCGAATTGGATCGGATCCGATCCGTGGACACCCCTAATATATACTTATGTGTGTATATATGCACATAATATACATGTGTGTACATGTATGAGAATAATATTATATATATATATATATATATATATATATATAAACATATGTATATAGTATTCATATATGTGAGGTGCACAAGAGTTAGGGTCCGAATTAAGGTAATTAAAGAATACTAACATAATTATCCACATTTAAGAAAATAGATAATCCAAATTTT
Organism: Vaccinium macrocarpon; assembly: GCA_022606695.1. Classification (NCBI taxonomy): domain Eukaryota; kingdom Viridiplantae; phylum Streptophyta; class Magnoliopsida; order Ericales; family Ericaceae; genus Vaccinium; species Vaccinium macrocarpon. The sequence goes on along the minus strand of CM040181.1, from coordinate 25,711,087 downwards.
ATAATTAAAATTCAGATTATTACAGATGAAGCCTTCACACTCGAGTTGTACTTAGGCTTGCACACTCAACGCATCGTTAGCACCAGACTAGATCGTTGAGCCCAAAACGGTGCTCCGACGGTCAAGTTAGTAAAGGAAGAAGGTAAAGTGTACATCTAGGGTTCTGAAAGGAGTGTTGTGCGTACCTTTGCTAGGTGGTGAGTTTTACCTTTTATAGGTGAGCCTTGGCTTGCTTTCTAAGCACGATCGTGCCCATCACATGAGACAACCGCTCGACTGACGTCATGATGACGAGCCCAATTGAATATGCCACAAACACATGCTTCCAATGATATCATGACATGTGTCATAACCGCTCGGGTGACATCAGTCGTCATGATCACGGTTTGTTAAGCGCATTTGCAGCATGAACTGTGTTGCTGAGTCAGCCCCTGAGGTGGTTCTGGTGATAATGATGGCTGCTATACCTCTCGGTCAAGCCGTTTCTTGGTCTGCCCTACTGGGGGCCGTAAGGAGGCCTTCGTCATACAACTGAGGACAAAATGGCCAACACTTCATTTTCTATAATTTTGGATCTAAAATGATCCCACGACCGAGGGGTCCCCAAACGGTATCCCTTCGGTCTCTCTCTTTATTAGAACTGCCTGAGTGCTGGTCCGCAATGTGAAACACCAGATGGTTCATGTAATCCGAAGGGTCCCTAAAAGGTATCTCTTTGGAACATTGAATCGGATCCTTGTTGGAAATCTTAAAACCTCTCGAAACCTCTCGGTATATCCAGACTCCTACAGAGAACTTCTAAACTGCCTCATTCCAAAGGCACAGAACATAAAGTAATATCAACTACAGAAGTTGTTATTGTGAGCAATCTGGATATTGTTTCCCCACCTAATGTAACTAAAAAGGGAACAAATAATATTTTTGTAGAAGATCTGCCAATTTCAAAGGGCATTGATAAGGAAAATCTGATAGAGAAGGTTGCTGAGGATGTTACCAATTAGACGTGTCAAACAGGCCGTGCCGTGCTGGCATGGTTTGGTTAGCTTCGTGCCGACTGTGCTTTGTGCCTGCCCATTTTCTTAATTGTGCCGTGTCGTACCATGCCATTTCTTAGTCATGTCATATTGTGCCGACCCATTTACTTAATCGTGCTGCGTCGTGTTGTGCCATATTTTAATCGTGTCATGCCGTGCCATGCCATGCCTGTGCTGGCACATCTCTGAGTTTCTATTGATCATCATAGGATCCCTCAAAGGGTCTTGTTGTCTAGGAATATTTTGAAAAACATATATGCCAAAGGAGGCACACATTGATTCTTCCCAACACCATTTGTAATTGGTGTATATTATTTTTGACCCATACAATTTAGATTTTGACCTATACCATTTAGATTTGGTATCCCTTGGTTCTGTCAAATACCATTATAAATTGGTACATACTGATTCTGGCCTATACCATTATAATTTGATATATTAGCATTGATTTAGATTTGGTATCTGTTGGTTCTGTCAAATACCATTATAAATTGGTACATATTGATTTTGGCCTATACCATTATAATTTGATATATTAGCATTGATTCCAATCCCTTGATTTCAAAATGTTAGATTAGTTCCCAAAGGGACACATTTTGCCCCAGTAAAAACAGTATGAAATTAAAAGTAGGATTAGTATATAACTCTTGAGGCTGCTGCCGAGGTATTTCTGGCATATCCAAACCTTGCCTATCTTGAGGCATATCATCTGTTAAATTAACAATATTTTCTGCTAGTTGTTGTTGTGATGTCATTACCCTTTTTAGTAGGGCAATTAGTTCTTGTGTAGATTCTTTATGGGGATGGCCAATGCTTGGGCCAATTGCCTTGTTAAATTCTGTATGTCCACCCCTTGTGGGATTTCTTGGCCTTTATCATGGCCATTTGTTGGAATCCTTTGATCAGGATTCACTGCAGCGCTATGCTCTTGGTGAGGATTTCCATCATTTTCATGTGATGGTTCATTTTGTTGTCCTTCTGATCTCTTCATTGGTGTCATTACTTCCAAATTAGTAATGACGCCATCCTTCTAGTGCCAAAAATTGTTTACTAAATTTTTTTGTTCTTATCGATAAGAACTGAGATGGTTAGATGGATACTAGAATGTGGTATATGAAAGTGGAGTTTGGTTCCTTACTGTATTTTAGAACTTCTCTGTAAGCAAATAAAAGATGAAAAATAGCAAAACAAACTTTATTGAACTTTGAAGGTTCCTTACCGTATTTCAGGACTTCTTTGGAAGCAAACAAAGGATGAGGAATAACAAAACAAGCTTTATTGAACTTCGAAGGTTACAATTGATCAAACTATGGGTTATGCTCGATAAGGAAATTACTTTACTCCTACTACTAGAAAATGCAATAAAGTACAAGGAAAGTAAAAATTGATAAAAGAAAAGCCTTTTGGGTGATTGATCGGACTTTAAATTGTTGTAGATGACTGATATTTAGGCTTCCTCTTCTTCCTCTTTGAAATATTTATTCTACACGTGTCATGTACCTTTTGCAGATTATTATAATAATAAACTTAAATGTTAAAATGTACAATTTACAACTTGAAATCTAAACTATAATTAGCTCCAATACACCGTAAGGCTCCCTTCGTCCAATATATATATATATATATATATATATATATAGGTTTTCATATTTGTCTTTTTAAAATTTTTGTTAGATCCGCGTTAGTATTTTTTTTGGATTAATCATCCTTGACGAAAGGAGTAAAGAAGTTAAGAATTATTTCCTAAAGCAAAAAAAAAAAAAAAAGTTCACTAAAAAACAAAAAATACCAAAAAGTTGTCTTTGTTTTTTTACTCTAAAGATTTATCTTATATGAACTTTTTTCAACTTTGACCTATGTTTTTGTACTTTTTGATTTCTCTCGTCGTTACGAATGATTAATCTAAAAAAAATAAATAAATAATTACTAGAACTAAAAAATACCCAAAAAAAAAATCATCAGAGAAAAATTATGAAATGGAAAATGTGGAATTTTAAAGGAGGACAACTAAACAAAAAGAAAGGAGGTTGTGAAAAAGAAGAACAAGAGGAGGACTATCAAACACGACTTACTCGAATTTGGGGCTTCTAGTGCAATTTTATTCACCCTCACTTTGTTCATCATGGGCGAGGGTATGCTCATTCTGTGTCTCAATTTGCCGATTGAAACCATTTAATATTTATAGATTCGTTTTCTAGGAGACCCGGACAAAATTTAGCTCCATTGAATTTCAATAACTGCTTCATCTAGGAGTTTATTTATACGTTTACAAATATCCGATTAAGCGAAATTTTTGCCTAGTCTACTAACAAATAAATTTGAACAAAATGAACGGTATTGATTATCACAGTGAAATACACAATAAACATACTCTCATCAACATGAATAAATGATGGTGAACAAAATTGCTCTCCTAGGGCTCTAGGAATCACGTGGAATACTTTCAACTATTCGATTAATCGGAGTTTGTTCTTTTCCTCTTTTTTTCCCGACGTCAAGAATGTTCGGACTAATTTACATACATCTTAATCAATCTCTTTCCCAGTTTTAATCTCTTGACCATCTATGCTTGACACAATAAATTATTTTTTTGTTGTGCTAGCCACAATAAATTATTTTCTAAGGCCTAGTCTGTCACTTGATAAAATCAATATTTCATAAAAGCATGTATTGATTTTGTCAATAACAAAGAAGTTAAGTAAAATCTCAAATTTTTGAATGCAAAAATATTTAAAAAATTTAAGATTTTATCAATTTTCTTCTTCAATTGAGAAACTAGCCTAACCTTTAGTCTAATCTCAAAAGTAAAACCTCATCAAGTGGGTAAGCAAACCCTCTGGAAGGACTTTAAGCCGAAATTTGTTCTTTGGGATTCAACTTTGAACAGATGCGAAGACCAGCAAAGAAAAAAAAAACAACTTTGAACAAGACTCTCGTCACTTTGAACAAGACTCTCGTCTTTTCCTCTCTCTCTATTTCTCCCCCCCCGATCCATCTCAGCATTGGCAACCAGTCTTTCTCAGCATTTCCAACGCAGATCACTGTCTTTCTTTCTTCTGCTGGATCCTTCTCTCTCTCTGGTTTGCTCTCTCTCTCTCTCTCTCTCTCTCTCTCTCTCTCTCTCTCCATATTCGCACAACATGAAAAAACACTTACTGAAATACATCTAGGGTTTGGAAAGATAATTCATACATACGATGAATTTTGCAAGTGCAAATTACTTGTCTGAATTCAGCAAAATGTCGAAAAGGAAAAAAAAGGGTAATAGCAGATGCGTGGTGAATATCTTCGATTGCTTTTTTTTAAACATTTCTATCACGCTTTACTCGGATTTATGAGGGATTGTTGTTTAATTATGGAATCAGATGCTTTTCATATTCCATACAGTGTTGTTTGGTTGCTATGGGTATATGATGCAGCGCACTTACGTATGATATGCTCAAAACTTTTCAAGACACTATTCTTATTGTAGTATTCTTTGTAGATTGTGAAATTAATTTTCCTTGTAAATATCGTTGAAGGTATATAAGTCCGTCGCGACTATATTCATTGAAAATTTCATATATCAACTTCCCCAAAATAAATCTAAGACTTTATGGGGGTCAACATCTACTCTATACTCGAGGTGCCCTTGCTGGACGGGGCCAGTGTAGGGGGGACTAATTGCCTCCACTGGTCGTTGTTGTATGGGCAGCAATGCAAAGTGCCGCTAAGTCTAGGGCTTTGTGCTGCCCGTTTAAGATCAAGTTATGCCTTTCCCTAACAACAATTGCTTTTAGATGAGTTGGTTAGCATTTGATCCAACAAGTGATATCAGAGCAAGGTTACTGGCTTGAGTCCCAAGGTTCAACATCCACCCTATACTCAAGGTGCCCTTGCTGGCGTGGGGCAAGCGTAAAAAGGAATAATCGCCTCCACCCGTCGGTGCTGTATGGGCAGCATTGCGAAGCGCGTCATGTCCGCTTGCCACTTAGTGCAGGGCTTTGCACTGCCCTTTAAGATTAAGTTGCGCCTTCCCCTAATAGCATTTGCTTTTAGGTGGCTTGGTTAGCACCTAATCCAACATTGTTCAATATACATTCACCTATTTATTAATTAAAGTCAAGTCCGTCCATTTTCTAGAGGTTTTCTTGGGAGGCAGCTAGTGATGTTTCAACCATACTTGTACCATCATTTCTTGTAAGTTATTCTGTTTTTTTTTGTATTATTTCATGATGATGATTACGATTGGCTACTCTGTTAGACTGCTTGTTATGAAGTGATGGGGTTATTTATTCCCACAAGAACAGACGGGGCCTTGTGTTGTTGTTCTAATTGGACTGCAGCTCCCTTAGGCCGTGCTGTTTTTGAGCAAGCTCAAGATCAATTTTTGTTCTTACTGATTGATTGCAGTTCAGGTGAACATTAGTGACGTAATGCGGGGATAGTGTAGAAGGAAGCCGTCAACGATTTGAAGCTTTTTTTGAATGACAGATGCTGTATGACTAGGGTAATTTGCTGTAATCTGTGTAGAGCAGCAGAAAACATGGGCTTACTCTGTAGTAGGCACCAACAATTCAATCAAGCTGACGCCGAAGAAAATGCTCAGGTAAACATTTTGCTCGATAGGCATGATGTGTTTTTCCAAAGTTCAATCCTGTTAGGGCAGGAGGGTTTGCGTCTCTGACTATTCTTCTTCTTCTCATTTTATTTTCTCTGTAAAGCCATCAATCTGCTTCTCAATCAATATATTTTCAGACTGCAGACATAGAAAGGCGGATTGAGCAAGAAACAAGGGCTGAGAAACATATTCATAAACTTCTCCTCCTTGGTACACCTAACTCTAATCTTTGTCTGTCCATATCAATGGGTTAGGGCAGCTAAATTGCATGGTTTCAATTGTTTTGTTCTCTCCAGATTGAGAGATCATAAGTTATCCTTTGGCTACTATAGTGCCTGATTCATAGGGGAAGCTTGCATTCTTGAGAAAGGCCTGGATTACTTCAAAGACCTAGTCAATTTTTGGATGGCCGTCGGATTTTACTCTTATTGATCCTTTAGTCAATTGCTTATAATGTCCCAATTCTTTGACCACAATGAACAGTTTAAGTGGCAACTCAATTCGCCTTTTTTTATGTGACCTGTCCTTGTAATTTCCGTTGCCGGAGGTCAAATGATTTTAGAATAGTAGGACATGGGATCAAGGAGGAAACAATTGTATATTGAAATGTTGCTCTGCCTTGTTCGTCCTCATATATCATGAGGAAACATTGACATACAATTGTAGTTTACCTGTCCCTTGATCTTCCTCTAGCTGGAGGTCAACTGATTTTACGGATAATGTGTTTTCTATCCTTCAAATTTGTCATTTCTGTGCTTTACAAGTGGGGGTGTGAGGCCCTAGGAAAGGGAGCAGGGTTTCTAGAGCTTCGTTACACTATTTATAAATCTCATTTGGTGTTCTAAAAGTTGCTAGTCACTCCCAAGTCGGATGGCTGCCGACTAGCGACTAGGGGACTAGTCGGCTATATATATATATATATTCTCCTTCATCCTTCATAAGTTTTGAGTAAGTAGAACAACATAAGTAGCACATCATCAAATAAAAACAACTAAGCCATACAATTTGTTTGTCTTTTTAAACAACTAAGGCATACACAGACTAAAAAATGATACAACAATAAAACATGATACAGACAAACCCCACTAGCTTTCATGATCAACAATAAAAAGAAAAAAATACAAACTGTGTTACGTGTTACACAGTACTATGGTAGTGTGGCGTAGACGTGTATACTATAAACGCGGGGGGAGAGGATCCGGGGAGAAGATGTAAGAGCGAGAGAGAGAGAAAGAGAGAGCTTAGATAGAACTGAGAAGAAAAGAGAGAGCGAGAGAGAAGACGAGCTAGGTTACCTGAGATGTGATCGGAGAAGAAGAAGAGATGAGTAGTAGCAACAATCGTGTTTGAAGAGGTGAGAGGGGTTTTACTTGATTTAGGGTTAAAGTTAAAACATCCAAAGAAATTACACTACGGCTCCAAAATTTTTGCAAATTCTATTTTTTTACCCCAATTTTTGCTATTTCTTCCGATTTGCCCCGACTAGTCCTGACTTTTTCTGATTTGTCGACTTAACCCGACTGGGTGACTTGTGACTTTCCGACTTGTCCGATTAGTAGCCGACTTGATCTCGACTAAGTCGGTCAGCGACTAATTCAATCGACTAGGCCCTAGTCGACTTCGGTGAGGCCACGACCCGACTTAGTCGCCGACTAGTCCAGACTTTTAGAACACTGATCTCATTATAACCCCAAAAATATATATCCTTTTTTGCATTCTGTATCAATGATGGCTTGGGTGTGTAGTAGATACACATGTGTGGAACTAGTGCACTGGCACGGGAAGGATTAAACTTAGTTGCACGAAGAGGGAGCGGGGATGGGGGCAGGTGTCGGGAGCGGGGGTATGTAGAAGCTCCCTAGGTTGGGAGCAGCGATGGATATAATACTATGTGTATATATAGTCCCGATCTAATCCGGGAATCCCGGATCCGGGACTCCACTTTCCCGATATTTTTTTGAAAATCCGAGCCGTCCAATGTGTTCAAAAAGTGTTTTCAAGGGTTCACGCGGGAAACCTTTAAAAAAAAAATACCGAGAAGGGCTTGATCCAAGCAGTTTTTAGCAAAATTGTAAATATACAGTTTTTTTTTGCAAAAAATTGCTTGGATCAAGCCCTTCCCGGTATTTAAAAAAAAAAAATTCCCGCATGGACCCTAGAAAACACCTTTTGAACACATTGGACGGCTTGGATTTCCCAAAAACAATTTTTAAAAGCATCAAAACACCAAAAAACCTCCAAGCCGGGATCCCGGATTGGATAATTGCCGTGTATATATATATATATATATATATATATATATATATATATATATATATATATATATATATATATATATATATATATAGGGTCTCCTTCTAATCCGGGACTCCGGACCTCCATGATCCAATCATTTTTTTGACGATCCGAGCCGTCCAATGTTTTTAGAAGGTGTTTTCAAGAGTCCGCGCGAGAAATCTTCAAAAAAAAAAAAGATACTGGGAAGGGCTTGATCCAAGCAGTTTTTGCAAAACTGTAAAATATATAGTTTTTGCGAAAAACTACTTGGATCAAACCCTTCCCGGATTTTTTTTTGAAGATTTCCCCGCTTTGAGCTTGGAAAACACTTTCTGAACACATTGGACGGATCGCATTTTGCCAAAACAATTGGCAACACAAAAAAAACACCACAAATGCTTCAATCCGGGATCCCGGATTAGAAGCAAATGGTATTTGTATGTGTGTGTGTGTGTGTGTGTATATATATATATATGTTTTGTACATATGTTTTATAGTTGCAAAGGGAGCACGTACATAAGCATTTTATATGTACAGACATGAGTGAGAAATGGCATCCCAATAGATTCTTTTGTGCCAAATATATGGATTAAACACGTAGATAAGTTAGAATATGAGACGAGAAAGAGAGATCCCTAAATCTTTATTACTTCTTTTTTCTTTTCCTTTTTCCTTGCATATATTTGGAAATAGAAGTGAGAATTTCGTCCTAAAGATTAGTGTGGAAGCTCCCATCCTATTTAGGAGCGGGTTCCCATCTAGATGGGAGCGAGCTCCCTTCAAGCTCCCATCTCAGGAGCGCGGAATCGAGATCCCGTCTGGGGAGCACACCCATTTTAGAAGGATCTTGCTACTAAGGGATTAAATACTTTGGTTTAGTAACTTTAGTTATTTTGGCTAATAGCATGAGATGTTTTTTTCTGCACTTTCTCTTCTCGTTCTTTTTTTGCATGATTATGTCTATATTTTGTCAACACCCTGCTTTATTCCTATTTGGGTTGCTCTGATTTGCTTTGATAACACACTGGTCATTAAGGTGCTGGAGAGTCGGGGAAGTCAACCATTTTTAAACAGGCAAGACATATTTATCTTTTTCTGAAAAATTGAATTGTACCTTCTTGAGTAGTCTATTTATAGACTGCTCTATAACCTTAGAGGCGTGATTGATGTGCAGATAAAACTTCTATTTCAAACTGGATTTGACGAGGCGGAGCTGAAGAGCTACATCACAGTCATCCATGCCAATGTGTATCAGACAATAAAAGTACGCAATACTTGAAAGGGTGTGTTGGTTATGTCCCTTTTTGCCAAATATAAAAGAGTACTTAGTGTCAGGTGGTTAAGGAAATTCTTGTAACTCTGTCATGACATGAGTCGTAGAATTGTAGGCAATGCATTTATACATAACAGAGGTTGTTCTCTTATTACTGTATTTTGATGAGGATTCGACTTGCCTTGACAGCTGTTGTATGATGGCTCCAAGGAGTTTGCTCAAAACGAAATTGATTCCTCTAAATATGTTGTATCTGAAGAAAATAAGGTTCGATTTTACCATTTTGTTTTTCATTGCTGTGCATATTTTTTACCCTCTTATTGTTTTATTTTGAATATTAAGTTCTGTGGTTGGTGTATGAGCAAACTAGGCTGCTATTAGCCCCACTCCTCCCACATGGGGGTGCAATTTTTGTAATATAGTTATGGTTGCTGAATCAAGCAGTAGCTCTGGTGTTGAAGCATAATAATTGGGAATAGGGAGTGGAAAATAGGGGCAATAATTGGAAGAAAATAGGGATAATAATTGAGTAATAATTTAAAATCTGGGTCTTGAGACCCAAACCGAACAAGGCCAATGATTATATGATTGCAAAACAGGGAATTGGAGAGAAGCTATCTGAAATTGGTGGCGGGTTAGATTATCCCTGCCTGACAAAAGAGCTTGCACAGGAGATAGAAGCTCTATGGAAAGACACTGCCATTCAGGTAATTTCGACATCGTTTGAATGATTTGGTTGACTGCTATTTCGTAATCTGTTATACTCTAGCTTTTTTTTTTTGGATGATTTCTTTCTATACTCTTTTGTTTTTGTTGAGTTTTTAACTTCTTGTAAACGAAGCAGTCTAAATTTTAATTGTTTTTGTTCCGTTTAGGAAGTCTGCTCTCATGGTAATGAACTCCAGGTTCCAGACTCTGCACATTATTTCATGCAAAATTTGCAAAGATTGTCGGACATAAACTATGTTCCAACAAAGGTAACCTTGTAAAAGTTTGTGAAATACTGTCTTTCTATCCTTATCCAGTTTTAATTTCATACTGTGACAAACAGACAATATATTAGAAGGATGTTTTACACCATAAGTGAGAATTTGGTGAACAATTGGCTGAGCACTACATGATGTGGTTGAATCTGGTCCATGAATCCATGATAACATAGAGTCAAGCTGTGCACCACTTGCTGTGAAATACCAAGGTTACTGGTATTCTGTAGTCCCTGAAGATATATCGGCTAAAACTTAAATATCCTCAATTCTTTTTTTATCCTTGGACTCTCAAGTTGCCAGTCACACCTATTTAGGTTGAGGAAGATTAACCGGTAGAGGAGCGTGGTTTACAGATGGTCTTAGAATGTAATGCGATAAGGGTAGGCTTGCATAGATCACATTATTATGATTTATTAAGGTATTTCTTAACGAGAAATCAACTGCTTGTTCCAATTTACACATGGTACTCACATAGTCTATCATCTGTCTAATTGGTCATGTAAATCAACATTTCCAAGAGTGTTACGGCTTAATTTCTTTTCCAATTTTCTCTTGTGAAACTCTGCTCTGCATTTTGACTATTGTATGTGTTTTTTTGTTAATGAAATGGTTAAGAAAATTAAGTAGGAAAAAAGTTAGTACGAAATCATGTTTCTGAATGTGTTCTGGAAACTCATGTCACTATGATATTATTAGACGGGTAAAACTTGTTTGACTTGATGGAAAACTCAGTTGGCATATTGATAATAATCTTAGCAATCCTTTTGAGGCTGGCCACGGAAGTTGTTGGCATGTTGGTTTGTTGATGCGCTAATTTCTGAGGTTTTTGTCCGAGATAAATAAAACGAACTGAAGAAGCACAAATAGAGCACAACATACCACACAGCAATTTCGCATGTTAACCTGCTTGGGCTATATCCAGGAAGTATTTTGGGTATGGCACTATAACATCCAGTGGATGCAATTCAAAGACCTCAACTTGAAATGTTACTTTGCCACCTATCAAATCCTAGTTGTCTTGTCACTCTGCCAAAGCAATATAAGACCAATCCGATACCTTCTCTTGGACCTTTCCTCTCCCTCTATATGGCAAGTATTTTTGTTGTTTCGAAAATGTTTTGTGAGTAATCCGTAATGCTCAACTTCAACTCCAATCTGTGAAGAGAATGGATAGGGGCGTTTCATATTTTCTGTATATAGAGTTGGAAGTTAAGAAGTACGGACACAGACATGGACACGATACGAACGCACATACACGTCATTTCTTCAGAAGTTAGGACACGGACACGTTGTGGACACACCAAATAAAATGTATATTTTTGCATTATAGAGGTAGCTTATGAATTTATATGAAAAATAAAGACATCGTTTCTATCAAATGAAGATAAAATTCATGAAAAGTAAAACCATTATGAAGATAAGAAGAAAAGTTTACTGTGTAAATATTCATGAACTCTGTCAACCGAAATTTTGAACTTTGGACCAAGTTTTCAACACTGCATTTTGATCTCCTAATGTGTCCTTCACGTGTCCCAAGAGTGTCCCCTATTTGTTCTAGCATGTCAACAAAGGGTCCTCGTAAAGCAAAAGTAACAAAAATAGTAGACACATGCGTAGGTGTGTTTGACAGTGTCCATATCCGACACTTGTCGGCTACGGATACGTGAGGCCGATAGACGTGTCCGTGCTTCTTAGATTGGAAGTAATGTTATTGTTAATGACCAATGAAGCTCGGCTTTAATTCATTGATGCTATGTCATCTATGTTCTTTGTTACGTGTTCCGGCATTGTGAACTTACATTACAGATTGACATTAAATGAATCTTGGTAAGAAAATAATTTTTTACTCCCCCCATTCCTAATTGTTTGTCCATTATTCCATATGTTCCGAAAATGGTTGTCCCTCTTGGAAAGTCAAGAATCTAAAAATGGCTATTTTCCAAAACTATCCTCATAAATATCTATCAATGTTCTTGAATTGAGTTATAAATTTATAAGAAGGGAAATAAAGGAAATAACTGAAATTTGAATTAAATTGAAATGATTGCATGTACTCTTACACAGTTGAAATCCCCCAAAGGGACTAACAATTAGGATCTTAGGGAGTATTTTGTATAGCATGGGTATGTGGTACCATCTTTTGCCCTAATTTTCCAAATTCGTTATTTCTTAAGTTGGAACTTATGGCTTGGTTTGGTTGGTTATTTCTTTAGGTGTTTGACCATAACTTTTTCAACAAGCTTCTCAGTATCCTTTCTTATGCAGGAGGATGTTCTCTATGCCAGGGTTCGTACAACTGGGGTTGTTGAAATCCAGTTCAGGTGAGTACTGTTTCCATTTATGGCATTCTTTTTATTTGCATCACCTCTTGTAGTGAGTTGTTTTTTATTGAGCTACAATTTGGGTGCTGCCATGCTAGTTTGATGAGATACTTGTCTTCTAACAGAAAGATCGTTCCGAGTTGAAAAATACATTTTACTTACATGATCCTGTTTTGGGGTGAAAAATCATTCCTTGAAACTCGCTCTCCCGCTCTGCTAGTTCAAATCTCCTAGGGACCTTGCTCCCATTGGTAAGGCGTGCAATCCTATCTAAGATAGAACCTCTCAAGCATATCAATCCTAAAAGAGATGAAGGAAGAGCTACCACTTAAGAGAAAATATGAAGCAATGATAAGATACTAGAAATTCAATAACTCATATTTGCTCAAGTACTGAGTATAAACTTTAAACACAATGGTTACAAAAGAACATTTGCAGTTTGCACCAAATATTACTGTTAATATGTATGCTAGAACTAGCAAAAAATAATATTTGGTTTATTATCTAAGGTTTTAATTACACGTGCACATGTGCACACACATATATACACACTCCTATAGACGCTCCAACCTTGGATTCTTCTATAATCATCTGCTTCCTCCCTCTTGCTCTCACACTTGCTCCTCTTCATGCAACCAATAATTACATATCATTAGGAAAGGTGAGCTCTTTGCTGGTATCCACCTGAGATGTTCTAATCATAACTTCCAACTACTTGAGATCTGTGATACACGGATCCTCGTTTTCAGGCGAAGCACCCGTGTCGATACGACACGATACGGGTGCGGGTGCGGGATACGCACCCGGTGCGGCGGAAAATAATCGGACACGTCGGTGGGCTCCTGTGCACCATGGCTCCAGATCAGGTTCAAAGAAGAAGAAGAAGAAGAGAGACGAGCGAGAGCGAGAGAGAGAGAGACGAGCGAGAGAGAGACGAGCGAGAGAGAGAGGCACTGACCTTTCCGCTGCTGCTTCGTCGATCTGGATGCCAGATCTGAAATTTGAGAGAGAGGCGCTGAACTTCTTCTGCTGCTGCTGCTTCGTGAATGGCTGAATGCCAGATCTGAAATGTTTAGGGTTTTAATTTGAAGGCTCTTGTCCCTTTTTTTAATGTATTGGGCTTGTCTCTTTTATAATGTATTGAGCCTTTTAATGTATTGGGCTTGTCTCTTTTGTAATGTATTGGGCCTTTTAAGTGGCCTTGTTTCTTTTTAATGGTATTGGGCCTTTTAATTTGAAGGCTCTTGTCTCTTTTTACAACATTTGTGCTTGAAATAAAAAATAAATAAATAAATAATTAGTGATATTTTTAAAAATATTCATATATTTTTAATATATGATACTTAGAATTTTATAATAAAAAAATATGTATAAAAATATTAAACGTATCCCCGCACCCATATCCAAATTTGGGTACGTATCCCCGAATCCTCTATTTTCATGTTTGAAGTGTCCGACCCTTGGATATACACCCGTATCCGATTCACATACCCGTGTCCATGCAACATAGCTTGAGATGTGGGTATCCATTTCTTTTCCATGTAATTATCTGAGTTAAGCACCTTTTTCACACCTTTACCCTTGTTTATTTGTGCCCCTCTTCTTCATCCTTGTATTGTTTTTGACATGGAGCAAACTGAAAGGTGCAATGGTTAGTCTTAACCATGCGTCAACCCTCCAGCCTTTTGTTCTTCACTTGGTGTTTGCCTCTAGCTCTCATTTCTGCATCCACTTCTTTCTCTTTTCTCACTCGTTTTGTGGTGTGGAACAAGAAATATTTGGTATGGGGATATTATTACTTCCTTTGGCACATGATGTCTAGGGGCGTACTTAGGTATGGCTGTGGTTCTTTGTCTGCCTTGTTTTTGCTTTTCCTACATCATCTTGCTGCTCAGCTATTTCAACTTATTGGTTCTAGTGTCACTAAGAAACAGCTGATGAATGATGATACTTTTATGTTGCTAATGAATTAATTTCCCATGCATACTGTGTGTGTTAGGTTATAGCAATAAGTCAGCTACAGTCCATTCAGGCTCTCCTCATGATATGACCTACAATTTAGTTGGCTTAAATTGCAGCCCAGTTGGTGAGAACAAAAAAAGTGGTGAAGTATACCGCCTCTTTGATGTTGGAGGTCAGAGAAATGAGAGAAGGAAGTGGATACACTTGTTTGAAGGTGTAACAGCTGTCATCTTTTGTGCTGCTCTTAGCGAGTAAGTTTAATATTGTTTTCTTCCCTTTTTGGATTGGAATATAGCATCATATGCTTGTGTTTGCTTGTAAATACGAAGCTGAGTATCAGAGCATCTGTGAGCATGGAAATTTACTGCAGTCATCCAACTGACTATAAATGGTCAGAAAATGAGAGAGAAAAGGTTGTTAGTAGTTGGTATCTTCTCTTTTGAAGATGAACCAAGGTTGCTGTAGACTTTGTTTTATTTGGTAACGTATGAACCTCAACCAGTTCTACACATATTGAGGCATTCTTAAATGTCCAAATACACATAACAATGACCCTCATGTATGGATATAGACTGATTTATTCCCTCAAACAGTGGCCTTTAGGTCATTAAAAATAAAAATGTCGATGACATGAATGATGCTTAAAAAATGGGTGAGGGCAAATTGTCCTTGAATTTGTGTGTTATGTCTAGAATGTAGGAGGAAAGTAGTCCCGTGAGGTGATGTTTTCTCTAGTGATTTGGAGACCTGCTATGCCTTGATCATTCTCCGTTGGGACCTGACTCTACCGAAATAGAGTAGAGCAACATTAATGTTGCCTGACCAGAGTTGGAGTTTGACCGGAGAGTCATGGTTTTCAAAGTGAGCCACTACAACTACGTGACATATAGGTGGTGACCGCTGCCTGTTATGCTACGGCCAGTACTCCCCTCACTGGTTTGAAGAAGAAAATTCTTGCCTTAGGTTGTCATCTTTGTTACACGTTGGAACCACATGATCACCACTGTTTATATTACGGGGACCACAACCGCTGTTTATTCCCTATATGTAGTGCAGCATGCCTTACCCTCCAAGGCTGCCGATCACGTGAGCTAACCGCTTCTCTTGTTGGTCATGAAAATTTTTAGGATTCGCCCATGTCATTCTGTGAAACCATCCACAGTGAGATGGTTAAACTCATGACCCTCTCTGCAGGTGATCACCTCCTGAAAATGCTCGTCCTAGCATTGTATGCCTTGTTTTGCCAAGTGTCTTTAGTTATGGTGTTTGAGGAAGGCTTTCTCAAGCCAGGAAGGATTGTGGGTTGTCATCAATGGGCTTGGCCCAAGCACTGGAACAATCCATCTGAACCATACAGACGCAAGCCATTAGCTAGGCCACAGCCGAGGTTTGGTCCATTAGTTGTGTTTTCTTCTCAATAGTGATAATTGATTATTGAAGTGTACTGTGGACATGTGGTTATCAATGGAACAAACTATGTTTTTCTGTTTGGTGGATGTGGGGTGGTATACTTGAGTGGCATTAAGTTACTCATTATTGATTAGCGCGGCTTTTGTAACCTTGAGAACACTATTTCCTGATGAGATGAAGTAAGCTTTGGACTTCTAGGGTTTGAGTGGAGGAACTGTGAGCATTTGTTCAGGATTGTGGTGTCTTATGGGACAATGGTACTAATGTCTTCCTTTTGGGCTTCTGCGACCTTCTTTTACGGGGATTTAGATTAGTGAGTTGGTTGGGACTTGTCATCTGATATAATTTCAATGTTACTGTATTTCTACTAATAAAGTATTGTGTTATTTATCAAAATTCTTTTCTGCAAACTTGCGAGTATATTCTACTTGGGAAATTTTAATTTAGAAATCATCTGCAAAAGTTGATGCTATTGGTATGGAGCTGACAATGTCGAATTAAACTGTTAACAATTCTTGGAAGTTTTCTTCGCGGAGATGCTTTCTGTTGCTGCATTGTTCTCAACAGCTTGGAGATGCTTTCTGTTGCTGCATTTTTCTCAACAGTTTGAAAAAAAAGTTAACTTCCTTGTGTCAATAGTGCTGTCATTGTAGGTTTTGTCGCTTATCCCTAATTAGCAAAAGGCAATTTGAGCTTATCTGTCTATAATCTATGTTGTTGACTGGTAGATGGAAAGCTGCAAAACTTGCCACTAATGTCTAACAATCGGATTCAGGTATGATCAAACACTATTTGAGGATGAAACCAAGAATCGGATGATGGAGACGAAGGAACTCTTTGATTGGGTCCTCCAGCAACCATGTTTTGAGGTGGTTTTCTTCTGCCTAATCTGCCACAACCTTCCGTTTTTCTCCATTAAGAAGAATTCTATTGCAGCTCTTGCTCATTTTTAACATAGAATTCTTATTTAGTAGACGACTTGTCTTTTTGGTAGCAGAGACCTCAGACCTGGTTTGCTAATGCTCAGTGAGGGTCCAGGAATTTAGATTAGATGGGGCACAAAAATCAAACACAATGAGAATGTGAAATTGTGAACTTGAAATTTATTTCTCAGCAAAGAGGTGAATTAACTACATTTTCACAGAAGTATTGACAAAAAAGCACCAAAAAAATTAAAAATAATTGTGGTTCAACCTTAAACTTCTTCATGTATACTTATATAATTAATTATGACAGGTTATTTTCTGGAAGTGTTGCATTGTATCAACTTTATTGGCTTTTAAGCTCAAAAAATGACATTTTTGGAAAATTTTGACATAACAAGTCTTAAATTCTTGGTTGGTAATTCAAAGTTCTGGGCGCAACATTCGTGCTGTTTTTGTTATATCTGCCAGTGCTAATGCTCATTTCTTTTGTGCAGAAAACATCCTTCATGTTGTTTTTGAACAAGTTTGACATATTTGAGAAGAAGGTTCTAAATGTAAGAGCAATTAAAATTTGTGAAACATTTGGTCATAGGTGGATAATTAGCACTTATCTGGGATTGTGATGTGCGATTTGTGTAGGTGCCATTGAATGTATGCGAGTGGTTCAAAGATTACCAGCCAGTTTCGACAGGGAAACAAGAGATTGAGCACGCGTATGAGTAAGCAATTCAATATTGATTGAGTTATCATTCAAAGAAAGAAACAAATTACCTAAAGCTGATATTGGGGGAAATTGTGGAATTCCTGATTAGCCCTTTCTCCCTTCCTGTTCTCTTCCTATCCATGAAGAGAGAACAATAGATAGAAGGGTGTCTGGTAAACACCATAAAGTCCCAAACTTAAGGGCATGTCTCTACATTTTTGTCAGAAACCTCAGGGGAGGTCAGTGCAATTTACCCCTACTATAAACTCCCAAACTTGCTGAAAAATATTTCTGAAGTTTGGATAAGTTGGGGCTCTATGGCGCTGGATATGGGAACTAGGGGGCTAAAGTCTGGATATGTACCAAATCCAGATTTTCCAAGTAGAATGGTTTTTTCCCTTGTAACTTAGGCCATGTTCCACTAACAAAAAACTAGTTTTGTTTTAAATAAAAAACTACTTCATTCCATTAAACAAAATTCCACAAAAAACCAACAAAAAAACTATTTCATTCCACTAACTTAAAAAAACCCAAATCATTGCACAATCAAGTACATATACTTTAATCATGTAAAATTACGAATCTGCCCTCCTTTTAAAAAAAGAGAGAGCAATAGTTGTTTGGGTAGAAGGGTAGATTTGTAATTTCATAACACAACTAAAAAAATCAAAAAACCAAAAACTTGTTAGTGGAACTAGTTGGTTTTTTTGAAAAACTAAAAGATCAAAAAAAACTAAAAAACTAAAAAACCAATTAGTGGAACACCCCCTTAGCTTGCCTTGGTAAGTTCTGGTTCTCTGCACTTGGTGTTGACATCTAGGATGGGAAGTTAATATAATTTCTTCATATATAGCACATGTATGATATTGCTAAATATTCCTTCCGTTTGGTCCAGATTTGTAAAAAAGAAGTTTGAGGAGTTGTATTTTCAAAGCACTGCCCCTGATCGTGTAGATCGTGTTTTCAAGATCTATAGGACGACTGCCCTTGATCAGAAGCTTGTCAAGAAGACATTCAAACTTGTTGACGAGACTTTGAGGAGGAGAAACCTCTTTGAAGCTGGTTTATTGTGATTATTGATAAGCTATTTTCTCAACAAAGGAGTATCAACATATCGATTTTTTTTTGTGAGGTGGATATAACAGCATCGATAGACTACTAGCTACCACATCTAGTTCTACCAGTTTCTTGTTCTGTACTCCCATTGGTTCAAGTCCGCCAATCAAAGGAACTACATATTTTTACCCCAGATTTCCGTTTGGGAGCATTAGTTATATTTGAAAGAAGCCTCTCCAAGGAATTAGTTTTATTGCCTTTTTGTATCCTCAGAAATCAAGTACGGTTGAGAAAGACAATGCTTCAATTTTTTTTAATTTTTTTTTATTAAAGAGTTGATGTATATTCCTGCCAAGCTTTTATGTAAGACTTGTGGATATGAGACACAAGCAGCCTATATCTTCTTTTCATCTCCTATGGTGTCACAATGTACACAGAAATCATAAGAGAGATCAACACAGCATGTGAGCCTACTCTGGACTTTGTGTCCGGTGTCCATCTAGCTGTTTTTTTGTTTTTTTGAGGAAACGTATCATGCGAATTTCTATAGAACTCTTGTATAAATAATTTGCAAAATCATGATCCAAACACAGCCTGCAGGGTTCACATTTTCTGAAAAGAAAATGCAGAAGAAATTAGACGTTCCTTTTGTCAGTCTTTGAATGTGTTACAAATGAAATGGCATGAGAAAGAGAGCAGTTACAGTTTCTTATGTCCTCCTAGATGGGAGTAATTCATCTAGACAGACATAAGGGATACTGGGATAGTGCAGAGGAAGAAAATGTACACTGTTTGAGGACATGTTAATACGATCAATCGGTGCCGGATGATGTTTCGATATGATATCTTGACTATTTTCAAAATAAAAAATAAAAAAATTGCTATTAATGCTGAAGTAGATCTTCGCGGTGATAATATTCTACTCTTCTAACCTTTAGTGTCACATCGAAAACCCTTTTAGAAGTGAAGGCCTGCTTGCTAGAAAGTGATACCATTTTGATTTCTTTCAAAAGTATCACAAACCCTATGCATTTGCTGAACATCCTTGTTTACTGTTTTTTACGAGTAATGAACAAATTTTGCAGTGCAGCTATGTGCCGCCAACTCATGTTCATTCATTTCCAAGACTTGTTTTATCCTTCTGTTTCAACAGTGCTCAGTTGTTTTTTTTTTTTAGCATGCAGTTCTTTTCAACAATGCTCAGTACTTAAGCATTTAGCTCCGTAATAACCTAGATTTTTGCCTCAGAAAGCTGCTGGCCTCAGAATTGTCTCCTAAATTTTCAATCATACCGATGATTATTAAACCATGCAACCTTCAACATTTGTCTGTGTATCACACAAATTTCGAGTCTGCGAAAAAGACAGAAAATATGTGACCAAAATCGATGATTTTATTGATTTGAGAAATTAGGGTTACAATCTCTGTAGTTTCTGGTGAAAGAAAATAATCCTCTGATTCTTCTCTTCGAATGTTAAAACGAGGGCTTGAAGCTTGATCCCGAATCAAAAGGCAGAATCTTCTCTGTGATTTGTGGAAAAGATTGATGATGTAGTTTGAATGTTCTTCAGAGCTTTTAGGATTTGACTTGAAGAACCTCCTTGCTTGATGTAGACTTGAAGAGTTCTGAAGGGCTTTTGGATGCTTGAATTTTCAGAGCTCTGCTTGTTGATGAAAGCTTTAGTGTGTTGACGACTTCAAGGAATTCTGAAGGGCTTTGGAGCTTTGATCTTCAGAGCTTGGAGCTTGAATGTCTAAATGTTCTTCGGAGCTTTGAGGCTGTGATCTTCGGAGCTCTTGAGTTTGAATGCTTGAAGACTTGAAGAAATTCTGAAGGGCTTGGAAGCTTGATCTTCAATGCCTTGATGTCTCCAAGGAGTTCTGAAGGGCTTCCATGCTTGATCTTTAGAACTCTGGGGCTTGAATATGTCAATGTCTAGATCCCCCCAAAATATGAGAGAGAGCACCTCTATTTATAGGGATGTAAGATGGAGAGTTATGACAAGACTGCAATTCTTTCCATACCCTTCTCTCTAATTATTTTCTTATTTGATTTAAAGGAAAATAATTAAAACTTAATAAATATCTTTCTTCTTATTTATTTTAAGAAAGATAATTATATATGAAGAGATATGTAATTTATTTCACCAAGTGGCACAATTTGATTGACCAGACTTGATAAATTAATAACTGCATCATTCTGACACGTGGCTCCATTTAATTGGTCCTCACACATATCTCTGACTTTTGACTTGTAAACACATGGCATCATTTGATTAGCCATTTATCGTGCTTAGTCTTTTGACCTACGGACACTTGGCAGCATTTAATTGGCTCATCCGTAAAACTTTGACTTTGACTTGTGACACTTGGCAATATTTAATTAGCAAATTTATGTGCCCTAGCAACCCGTGGTAGCTTGTGATAGGCCAGAAATTTTACGTGTCTACAATCTGTTTTGCTAAAAATCAATGACAAAACATGTTTTATCTACCCGAGGGTGGAGAAATTTCAAGTCACCTCATTTTTTTGGTATCTCTTAAGCTTTCTTTCTAGCTTTGCAAAGGTAATAGTCATACCATACGATTTAAACTTAGATCCTAGCTTCTCCCAAGCTTTTAATTGCTTATTCATATATTGCCTCTATGTGGGCGGTGTATTCAGCGATGGATCCTCTTTGTGTGAGCCAACTTCTCCTCGGATGACCTGCACGCGTAGCAACCCGTTTTAGCCCCACCAGCAGGCACTCCGACGGTCAAGTCAGTCTCTAGAGAGAGAAAGCCAATACAGAGAGTAAATTAGATCTATATGAGTGTGTCCGTACCTCTTGGGTCTAACCCTCGTATTTATAGCCTTTCAGATGCTTGCTCTCCAAGATAAGCATTCTCACACACGTACGGTGACATCATCTCTTATTAAACTGGGCTCGTGGCCCTCAGTGAATCACACGACTCAGCCCACATAGCTCTCGGCCCAAGGCCACCATGTGGGCCTTCCGGTCTATCTTTCACATTGATATTGGACCATCAGCTCAATAATAAGCCCATGAGGGCTCAGCCCACTTTGAGTCTCCTCTCATCGATCCTACCCATAATCTTGTGCGGATTTATCCCACCACAATAGCCCCTCAAATTCTCGTTCGTCCCTTGTGGACACGAGGAGTTGATCTTCTAACTGTAGGACTAAATCCTTCTCAAAAAACTGGACTGTCAGGTCCTCATATCCTTTTGTTGTACCAGACCCTCCTCAAATCAAACTGGAGCGGTCCTCTTTTTACTAAATCTTTATCATAGACTCTTGCTTAGTCAAGGATCCGGCCTTGTCCATGGGCTCTTGCCCATCTGTTGGCCCTTCCTAGTTATATGTACAATATGCAAGGACTAAAACGTTGAGTTCAAATTGATTGATCGTATTAACATGCCTAATCATGCACCATAAAATCAGACCATCCTCTAATCAAACTGGAGTGACCCTCTCTGTTGTTTATTCATATTAAGCGGGATTCCATTGGTTGTTGATTAGAGAACATATTGGGACGCAAAGTCAAAAACCCATGCAACCCCTAGTACTATGGGGAG
This sequence comes from Vaccinium macrocarpon, assembly GCA_022606695.1. Classification (NCBI taxonomy): domain Eukaryota; kingdom Viridiplantae; phylum Streptophyta; class Magnoliopsida; order Ericales; family Ericaceae; genus Vaccinium; species Vaccinium macrocarpon. The sequence goes on along the minus strand of CM040181.1, from coordinate 25,688,961 downwards.
CTATGTGACAATCACTGGTTTGTCCCGTGCTATAAACGTTGTCTGTGCCGCTTTATTTCCCTCACTGAGAAACATTTCGAATTTCTTTTCCTTACCTTCTGATGAGAAGGATACAATAAGTCATAGTCGCAAACATTGGCCATGTGGTTATAACTCCTTCCGAGGCGAGCCCATGATATGAAACCAGATCGTCCTCTTTGTAACCCGAAGCGATCCTCTTCTGTCTAATCAACAATTATCCAAATTCGGTGAACAAATTACCTGAAGACCGTTGCAAATGACTTGCAATTCAACCTTTTCTTCTTTCGGACATTCCGTGCCTCATATTCGCCCGATACCTGATTCACCACTCGTTTGGAGTCACTGTAGACTACCAAATCCTCAATGTCCAAATCTTTTGCAATCTTCAAACTGGCTATAAGAGCCTCATATTCAGCTTCATTATTTCAAAGCGTGCTCATGCATCGTTTCACAGGGGGAGATCAGAATAATGCCAGCCCATAACCTTTTGTAATTCGAGGCTCCCTCTACAAATAGCTTCCATATATCACCATGGAGCATCTGACATGGCATTCCACCTTTCTCTATTCAGACGCCTTTTCCAGTCTTGTCTATCTCCTCTGTCGAGGAAAATTCAGCAACAAAGTCTGCCAATACTTAAGCCTTTATCGCCATACGAGGTTGATACTCAATGTGAAAGTTCCCAAGCTCTACGGCTCATTTGGATATCCGATTCGAGAGATTGGTCTTCCTAGTCTCAGCAGGGAGAAGAGTCTTGCCCTTGTAGTAGATGGGCATATGCTCCTTTCCCTCTTGCCGCACTAAAATTGAGCTGATGGAATGTGGAGAGTTGAGGTAAGTCTTCAACTTCTCAACAACAATGTTACATTCGGAGGTCTCAACGAACCTTTTGTTGATTATCTCTTTCACCAAGTAAGCCTTCGGCACTCAAAGGTTTACATTCAGCCAAAGTGCTGCGCCATCATTTGGCAAAAATACTGTCGGCTCAGCTGCCATAGCTGACTCCATGCAATGCTTTTGGGAAACCTCTAGCTTTTAACCAGCCATCTGATTCACTCATCTTTTTCTTTCATGAACTTTGTACTTTATCTTCGTAGATACTTTGTTGCCTTTCATGGACCGGCTCCTAACACTTAGAAATATGCTGCATCCAAGGTCTTTGATATTGTCTTCGTGGTAGCCGACCTCATACATACTAACCGGTCATTCCATTTTTCTGCTTATGCTTATTTTTCCAAGCATATTTAAGTTCTTCTTAGTACCACATACCATCCCCTACCCCCCACTCTGGGTTGGGCCGGGACTCGTTCTAGTGCAAGTCAGAGTTATAAACAATATATACTTCTGTAGAAAAACTGTCCACATAGAACTCAGTCTGGACCAAGCCAGAATCGATGGTTTCAAAAACCGTCCCCTTCCCCCCATTCTAGGTTGGTCTAGGACGTAGTCGCTTGAAAAATTTCACAATTTTTTATGAAGTCTGAGGGTCAGCCTCTCTCTAAAGCCGAAAGACACTTTCCAATTGTTGCTTCTTCCAATTAAACCGAAAGCCCCGCTCTCTCAATAGAATCAAGAGTCACACTCTTTTGATTATACAGAGAGCCCCGCTTTCTCAAAAAGTTGAGAATCTAAACTTCGTTCTTCAACCGATGAGCATTTCCTCTCACGGGAATTGAAAGTCACTTCTTTTCAATAAGCCGAGAGCTTACCACTCATGCTTAAATTGAGGATCACTTCCTCCTAGATATATCGAGAGCTACACTCTCTAATCAATACTGGGAGTCAAACTCCCTTAACAAGATAGAAGATACCGAGACTTACGCTCTCTTAATAAGATTGAGAGTCAAGCTCTCTCAATAAGACTAATGAAGGTAATGAGAGCTACGCTCTTTTAATCAAGACCGGGAGTCGTACTCCCTCAATAAAACTGAAGATCGTTTCTTTCCTGGACGTCTAAAAATACCTCGGAGTATATTCCGCTGCATAGCTTAATTAAACTAAGAGCCCCGCTCTCTCAACAAGACCGAAGGTTTCCCTTCTCAGATAAAAATTCAAGGTTACATATCATCAACCAAATTGTAAATTACCCTTTTCAAATTAAACTGGAGGTTAATCCTTCTAAAAAATTCTTCACTTTGATGAATTAAACCTGCCAAACACAGCATCATTGCTGCCTTGTTGGCCATACCAATCACACTAATTGCATGCTTTTCATTGTAAGTGGTGAGGTTTGATCCTGAGGTTTACCTCTTTATAAGCAATGAGGCCTGATCCTGAGGGTCTTTTCTCTTTTAAGCAGTGAGGTCTGATTAAAAGGATTTCTCCTCTTTTATCAGCAATGAGGCTTAATCACGTGGATCTTCCTCTTATAAGTAACGAGGTCTGATCACAAGGATCTCTCCTCTTATAAGCAATGAGGTTTGATCACAAGGATCTCTCCTTTATGAACAATGAGGTTTGATTTAAATGATCTATCCTCTTAATAAGCATCAAAGCCGATGGAGTGATCAAACCGAGAACCATGTTCTCTCATCACTTTCTCTCGAAGGTTGCCCTTCTCAATCGAACGTCACACCTTCTTAATTCCCACGGTCATTTAGCAAGACCCTGGGTTATACTCATTTGCTCATTTATTATCCTACAAATGAAACAAAACAAACAAGCAATTTTTGCAACAAATGGGCACGACCACAAATATTGGCTCAGCCAAACAAGTTGTCTACGTTTGGTTTAACCAGCCAATAACCATCCTTTTTAAGCCATCAAAATAATGAAAACTTGGCATTTAAATAGAACATTCGGCATGCAAACAGAACATTTGGCCGATACATGGTGAATACTTAGTTTTGCTTTAAAACTATCAAAACAATGAATACATAGCTTTCAAGCCGTCAATACGTGGTTTCAAACCCATCAAAACAATTAATATCCGACTTTTAAACAGTTAGCAGTGAATCACGTTTATCTTCTTGGCAAAACACCGAAGAAGCAATCACAAAACAAATAAATGCAATTGACACCGCATAGGGCCACGATATTCACCATAAAATAATTACGAAACTCATACTTATCTTCTAAACTGTCCCCTTCTTGGGTTTTTTCAAAACCATCAAAACGATGAAAACTCGGAGTTTAAACAATTAACACTCGGTTGGTATGCCGTGAATACTTGGTTTTGCTAACCATCAAAACAATTAACACTTACTTTTTAAACGGTTAACACTAGAATCTTTCAACTTTTCGTAGAGAACCGAAAAAACCACAAGCAAATAAATGAGTGCGACAAATGATACCGAGGCTCAACATAAGCCCCTCACTACCCCAGCAACACAAAGCAATTTCTAGCTTTATGGTCGTAGCAACCAAAATTTAAATGAATCACAAAATAAAGCCAAACCTCAATACAAGCCGTCGCTTTAAGGCTTTCAAAACGTGAGGTTTGTAGTAAAAAATAGAACCATAGTGTTCATGCACATATTCGGCATCTCAACAACAAGACAACTGCTAAAAAATTGTTCCAAGAACTCTGAAATATGCTTTGACACATTATCAACAAGATAATCGCAAAAAATAACCCAAGAAACTCTTAAATTATGCTCCAATACTTCAAATAATTTTTAAAAGCGGAGAAATTAAATGTACCGGTAATTTTGGTGTCTAATCACCTCAAACGGAGGCCACTGTTGAATCTAGAACGAAAAAATTAGTCAGGTACATGTCTTGAACCCTCCAAAAATGGTCTCAACCGGTCCAAAAACATTTTGAACCTCAAAATGGCCTCTAGACCCAACAATTTTTGTGTTGAATCATCTGAAACAGAGCTCGTGGTTGAATCCGGAACGCCAACAATTGGTAGGAGCAAGTCTCAAACCCTTCAAAAAATGATCCCAACCAGTCTAGAACTATTTTTTAACCTCAAAAAACACTTTGAATGGCCTTTTTGGTGTTAAAAAAAAAAAATCTTATTTGGCTCTTTTGACAGCCGCTAGACCTCATTGGACAGCCATTTGGTCCTTTTGACACACGGAATATTCCCTCTAACAGCTGTTGAATGGTCTGAACTCGCGCTTGACCTCTTTGACCAGGTTTGATCCCTTTTGACCATGCGTTTGACCGTTTTGTCTCGCGTATTGGACCCTCTGACCTTCTTCTCAAACCATCTGGCGCATGTCGTGCGTGACCACTACCCGCACTGAGAGGCCATCACGCGTCGTCCTTTGACCGGCGTGTGAGCCTCACCGGAGAACTTTCCGGCAACTTTCTTTATAGATCCGTGTTCGTCGCATCAAGAATAACAAAGCCCAATGGTTAAAAGTTCCTCTAGATCAAATTTTACAAGTATAAAACCCAACTGAGATTGATCACTCTAACTGAGATCGATCTTTATCAAAGCCCCTGCCTGTGTTCCGCCGCTGTTCAAATTGACCGTGAGGATTATTCTGGCCACCAAAACTGACGTGCTACACACCGTAGCGATTGTCTCTTCGAGAGGAATAAAACCTTGTGGTCAAACGTTGTTTTTGATCACTCTCACAGAGATCGATTTTCAACAAAACCTCCGCCTAGCTTCCGCCGGTCTTTAAACTACCCCTATGCACTGTTCCGGTCACTAAACTTGACCGTGTTGCCACCAACAGAATCGTTTAAGCGAGATCTACAACCCTTACTCATCGGATCCTGTCCTTGAATGACATTGATCTCAACTCCTTCAAACCGTCCCCGCGTTCTTCCAAAACTGACAGGAAACCACCAAGAACCATCTAAGACTACTCTAAACAGCCTGAAAAACAAACAGACAACCACCCGAAATCCACCAGAAAACACCATAGACTATATCCCAGCAACCACACCAATTGTGGGGGGTGTATTCAGCGATGGATCCTCTTCGGGTGAGCTAGTTTCCTCCTCGGATGACCTACATGCGTAGCAACCCGTTAGAGCCCCACCGGCCTCTTGCCGACGGGCACTCCGACGGTCAAGTTAGCCTCTAGAGAGAGAAAGCCAATACAGAGAGTAAATTAGATCTTTATGAGTGTGTGTCCGTACCTCTTGGGTCTAACCCTTGTATTTATAGCCTCTCATATGCTTGCTCTCCAAGATAAGCATGCTCACACATGTGGATATGCTCACACACGTGCGGTGACATCATCTCTTATTAAACTGGGGCCGTGACCCTCAGTGACTCATACGACTCAACCCACATAGCACTCGGCCCAAGGCCACCATGTGGGCCTTCCGATCCATCTTTCACACTAATATTGGACCATCAGCCCAATAATAAGCCCATGAGGGCTCAGCCCACTTTGGGTCTCCTCTCATCGATCCTACCCATAATCTTGTGCGGATTTATCCCACCACACTCTATCAGGCCGAGACATAGTATTTTGCGCATCTTTTTACGTTCATGCACTAAAAAAAATTCAAGAAAAGGGGGAACCAAAAGGAAACCTTTGTCCAAAATGGTATGAGTTGCGTGAAATGGAATCCTAGAAAAGACATCAGTTCTAGGGAACATCCTCCATGTTTTTCTCCATTGAATCATGGTTACCACATGTCGTGCACACCTCCTTCACCAAGGGCCTTGACATGGACCTTTCAATCTCCTTTATTATTGACTCAAAAGGCAAAAGGACGCTGGCTTTGGTTGTTCGAGCCCTCTTCCTTAAAGCTGTAAGCGCTTCCCTATTCCCATTCCCATCTCTATCATTTTCTGCATTCAGAGTTAATGCCACAACTTAGTACTCTTTTTAAACAGAAACTGAATTCATATTGTTGTAATCTGCACTTCGTTACCTGGTGTCTGGTGAGTAGAAGATTTTCAGCTTCAATTTCAATCTCAATTAAAATTTCTTGGAATTGCTTCATAAAATCATCCATTTGATTCATTCAAGTTACAACTGCACTTTTAAAGAAATAAGGCACTACATATCATGTTGAACCAATTCTGAGTCTCACATGTAGTAAGTAATTACTACTAGTTGTCTAGTACTGGCTCTTAGTTTTGTCTAACAAAGTTTGACAAATTGCATATGTATTCTCCTACAATAAAAATTGTTGGAAATTCGGTGTGAATGAAACAGGGCATTCGGAGGGTCTTACAAGGCAATCGAAGGGACCTCATGAAGTGCAAGATATGTGTGGTCAAATATGTTGGTTAATACACAAGTTACGCCCCTCCATGATGAGGTTTGAAGGCATTCATTCCCGTGGCAATTTTCTTCCTCAAATTAAATTGCAGTATTTGTGAGAGGAGTTTCAAATCTGCACAATTCAACTGGGAATTTGAATTTCGTATTGAATGGGGAGGCTCCCCCATGAATCTCGTAATCAAGCCTTCAGCTCATTTTCCAGCTATAAGAAGGGAAGCTCTGTATTGGTTTCACCACCAGAAATTCATGCATCATATTGTACTCTAGAAATCATGTTTTTGAGAGAGAGAGGCAGACTTTGTTTTAGTTCACCAAGGCTTCCAGCGGTGGTGTTTTGATGCCCGTGGTTTAGCCGTTGTATCCTGGGATGAAGACGTCAGTTCAACCTCCAACACCCACGATAGGTAGCACATCTTTGTTAAGGAGAGTGTGTTACACACGACTCGGCAGTTTGTATCTCTGTTTTTCATATTTTCTCAATTCTGTTATTGTAAATTTTCGTTGTATTCTGTTCATGTAATATATCAGAGGAAATTGTTCTTTGGAATTTCAGATTGCCACTGTAATTTTTCCAACAAAAATATTACAATGACCCCTGGACGACTTAATTCACTAATATGTACATAAAGTTGTTCATAAGCCACACCCACACCTTTTTTTTTTTCTTTCCCTTTTTTCTGCGGAATGTTCCCTTAATGATGTGCCTCTATTTTGCCCCATATGTCCTCTATATTCACATGTTTCATCAGTATGTAAGTTTATTGCTATGCCAACTTTGTTCATAGTGTCATATCTTTTGAGTATCTTCATATATATCACCTGAAAATTACAACCAAAAGATTCATAAATTGTCTACGTGTTCGATATATTGCCCCAAAGACCTCTATGTACATTATATATAGACTGTAGTTGTCTGTTTGTACTTGGGTATGAATTCATGTGTGCATATATCAAAGTCTTGATCCTTATTTCCAAATGTGCATATATCAAAGTCTTCCATGTGGCCCGAGGGGTGCTTGGGTAATATGGATGGTTGAATTCGAATAATTTTTTGGATGACTAGCTATCCGGCTAGCATACACGTCCCTTAGATTAATCTTAGAGTCCTAAGCTAACGACCAGGCAGGTGAAAATTGAACATGCAAACTTGGAATATTTTTATTTTGTCAGCCCCCAAATTACTATTACTACTTGATCAAAATCATAACCACCCCATAATAAAGCACAGTCTCTCTCTGTTCGTCTGCCTGTCTCCTTTTGGTCATCTAACTCCCTTTTTGTTTGTTTTTTTAATAGGTAATTTAGATGCATAAATATATAATTTTTTGGGGTCTAGGAAGGGCTACATATAGGGTAAGCCTCTAATCCGGATCTCTCGTTTCCGGACCTTCATGATCCAAACATTTTTTGACGATCCGATCCGTCTAACGTGTTTAGAAGGTGTTTTCAAGGTTCTATGTGGGAAATCTTTAAAAAAATACCGAGAAGGGCTTGATCCAAGCAGTTTTCGCAAAAACTTTATATTTACAATTTTTTTGCGAAAACTGCTTCGATCAAGCCCTTCCCGGTAATTTTTTTTGAAGATTTCTCGCGTTGACCCTTGAAAATACCTTCTAAACACATTAGACGGCTCGGATTTTCTTATACAGTCTACCTGATTGGAAGTGGGCTATATATACACTTCCAATACAACCCACTTCCAATCAGGTATACCTAATTGGAAGTGGGCACCTGATGGGCTTCCCATCAGAGACTCCAATTTTTTGATCAAATTTTCATGATCCGAACCGTTCAATGTGTTTAAAATGTGTTTTCAAGGGTCCTACGAGAAATCAATGAAAAAAAATATCGGAAAGGGCTTGATCCGATCAGGTTTTGATAAAAACTATACATATACATCTAATGATCCAAACCATTAGATGTGTCTAAAATGCATTTTTAAGATCTAACACGAGGATTCATCAAAAACTGATCGGTGTGAAATGCATTATATATGTATATGTAAGTAGGTGTGAAATGTTTGGGGATACGATGAGTGGTATGTTATAACTAGTACTTGTATGTACGGTTGTTGTGTGGTTAGAAGGATATCCATTGGTTAATTATTTGAAATTTGGATTATGGAAGTGTCCTCGGGTGATATGAGAAGTACTTTTGCTCCAAATGGTAAGTGTAGAAACCTATTTGTAAATGTTGGTTTTGCTTTATGCTCTTATTCGATACATGTTATTTATGCATATTATTCAAAGTCTGAAACCTAAAAGGGATACCTACTGGGCGAAGTGAATGCTCACCCCTTTGCTGTTTCAGGTCTTGCTGGAAGTGCAAGATGGAGTGCATGGTGTGCATAGCATAGTCAAATCATGGCATGAAGGATTAGTTGAATCATTGTAACCCTTTTTCTTGGTAAAAGAATGTACAATCCGATGGGGCATTGGGTGTCGAGATTGAGGTTATTACTAAAATATAAGGAAATGTTGTAAGGTGATGTTGCATTAGTCTATGAGTTCTTTTATTAGAAATTTCTTAAGAAAATGTTCATTTATTTATGTTAAAAATCGAGGGCGTGACATATACTCCCTCCATCCCTTTTTAAATGATCCATATGGGAATACGTGTAATTTGAAACCTCTAAAAACATATTTCTCTATATAACTTTTTAATTTGTTATATACCATATTAAAGTGTTCATTGAGTACTTTAATTTGGTACAAAAAAAATTTAAAAATGTTATACGAAAGTACATTTTTAAACGTCCACAAAAATACACATTTCCCAAGTGGACCACTTAAAAAAGGGACTATTATTTTTTTTCAAAATAACACTAGAACCATTTTTACGTAATAAAAGTCAAACAATTTTATAAGCGAAATGAAAACATGGACATTAAAATAGGGGTGTTACAATCTCCCCACCTTAGCAAATTTCGTCCTCGAAATTTGACCACAAATTGTAGTGGCAAGTTCGTTGTCACGCCCTCAATTTTAATAAGCCAAAATACACATAAAATCCACATAGGATCGATTAAAGTCAAACAATTTCCCATAGAAAGCCAAAGTCAAATACAATAAGCTCTTGCTCAAGGGTACCCATACCCATACAAAATAACAAAGCTTTTAAAGTTATAACATAAGTAGAAATAGCCAAAGCTTGAAGAAATTAAAGTTACAAGATTATCTTCCAAAAATGTACTTAGTATGAAGATAGGAAATAACTTCATGATCATAAAATCTTCATGACATGCATTCACACTCCAAGCATCCGATCTCATGCTCCATGTCGTGTACCTGGGAAAGATAGGGTGAGCTCACTAGCTCGTAGGAAACTTTTCTACCAACACTATGGGTATAGAGAATGAAAGATGCACATAAAGGTATGATACACATAAATGAGTAGGCTAAGATGGACCAAGATAAATCAACTCAATGACAAAGTGTCTAGGAGATACCTCGAAGATATAATGAAACTAGAATATCCATAAGCTTCTTTATAACCATTACATTTCGTGTCGTGGGTTCATTTTCCTCAAAACACAGTCATTTATACAGACATTTCATTTCACAAATACCCAAAAACATCTAAAATAACCCAAGCATCCTTTACATTTATCAAATACATCTTATTCCTTTTTAATCATTCACTTGTTTTCCGGGCATGCCACAAAGGCCTCGTGTCACTCGAGGAAAGCACATAATCAATTAGATTTCATTTATTCCCGTCATTCGTGTCTGACACTCACACAAAATGCCTCATATATTTTGCACAATATCCATATCCATCTCTGTCATTTCCAAACATTTAATCATTTTCCAGGCATGCCATATAGGCCTCGTGTCACTCCGGGCATACCATAAAGGCCCCGTGTCACTCCGGGCATACCCTTTTGGGCCCCGGGTCACATATTTCACATTTATATTACCATTTATCAACTCATAAGTTCAACTTAGTGCCCAAAATATTCACACAATCATCTTTGTCCAAAAACTCAAAATGTGTCGGTGATGGTCAAATTAACACGTGTCCAATGTGTGTGAGAAACCAAGACAACCAAGACAAAACATAAAATGCACCATGATAGGTTACCAAAGCTTAGAGGTCAATTCGAGAAGTTTTGAAATGGCCAATGAGGGCCCGGAGCGATGGAACATAAAAATGGAGTTATAAATCTCAAGAAAATGAGACACGCTGATAGTAAAAAGCACATTTCTCTCAAAATACAAAGGCTATGAATATGAGACCAATTGGTTTTGAAAGTAGACTCATAGAGCTTTCCAACGGTTCAAGAATCGCCTCAATCGGAGTTCGGACGAAGACGGGACGTGCCCGCGAAGTTGGAAAAAAAATCTGCCTGAACAAAGGAATCTGGATCGATCCATGCAAGGAGTGGATCGATCCACTCTAGTGAAATCCGAGAACAGACCATTCTGGATCGATCCAAGTGAGGAGTGGATCGATCCACTATGTACAAAAAGTGCAACAGAGCATTTTGGATCGATCCACTCTTGAGAGTGGATCAATCCACCTGGGTTTCGAGAGGAAAATCAACAACCTTGTTCAAATTGATGAGGGCTTCATTCCAAGTCCAAATTGGGATTTCAAAACACAACTAAGCAAAGGAGGTAGACATATTCACAACCAATTCATAGAGTTATCAACCAAATATGCAAAACCAAACTTATTCAACTCCAAACTCAACTTCCATGGTGACAAACAAGTGTAATGAAAATTTTAGGAGCAATAACAAGAGTGGTGCATTAATTCATTCAACATACACTTAGAGAAGGTAGATTATTGTTCCCTCCCTCAATGATTTAGCTTGAAAAACCTCCAAGAAGAAAAACCCACACTCAAGCTTCAAGATCCAAGAAAATTTCTTCAAACACCGGGGTGAAATAGGTATATCAACGCGTAGAGCACGAAATTTGGAGAAGCTTTTGTGAAGGGACAAAGTTTGGAGCTCGAATTTCGGTTAGATTTGTGTAGAGAGAAGTGGGAGAAGCCATGGAGGAGAGAGAGGGAGAGGGACGGCTGATTTTTTTTGGGGGAGGAAGATGATTTTTTTTTCTCTCCTCTCCCACCACACACACACATATATTTCAAGTAATTACACTCCAAGCCCAAATGTGGTTTGTGTAATGCAAATAGGTCCAATCTCACTCACAACACTTAATAATCCAACACATTAGTTTCTCATATTTCTCAAACTTTATTTCCGAAAAATAATATGAAAATACGGGTCTTTACATTCGTCTTCCCTTGGGTCCTAAAGTTAGTGTTGCAGCTGAGGCAATGGCTAAATAGTCGCAAAAGGTGCTTGAATATGTAAGGCAAAAATTAACTGAGACCAGTGCAAAGAACAAAGCAGTTGTGGACAAGGGTAGGTGTGTCAAGTTGGTCAGGGAAGGTGATGATGTAGTGATTTTTCTGAAGAAGAAAAAGTTTCCCGAAAACTACAACATGCTGAAGTCTAGGAAGCATGGTCCATAAAAGATTTTGCAAAAAATTGGGGATAATGCGTATGTGATTGATTTTCTTGAGTCTATGAAGATCTCCAAGGTCTTTCAATGTTGCTGACATAGTTGAGTATCATGAAGAGGAGTCGCTCTATCTAGACTTGAACTTGTGGTCGAGTTATTTCGAAGAAGAGGGGATTGATGTAGAACAAGTAGTGGCCCAATTATATAATCAATCGGACCGGTCGAAGCCTCGGAGGCCCAAATAGCTTTTAATTGAAAATTGCCAAATTCGGCAATTTATTGATGAGTCCAAAATCGGCCTAAACTTGGCAGGTTATGCAGTGCGGTCATGACTCACTGATTGTGACTGATGGTGGATTTCGTCCCGATTCCTTTGTTTAGGCCGTCAATTTAGTAATTTTGCTATTTTAAGAAATATTTAAATTACGAACTACTCTTAGTGTATAATTCTGTTTTCATTATTCTAGTTGGGAAAGTCTTAGATTTGTTTCTAGTTTTCAATTTTGGGAGTTTCCCTAATTTTCGAGATTCTTTATTTTTTAGTTGTATTTGCTAGGGTTTCCCGATAAAATAACATGTAATCTCTTTATTTCAGCAGCTTTTAATCAAATATAATTTTGAGTTTAATCTCTCTCTTGTTGATTCAAGAACTCTTGTGGATACGAAAACCTATCTGTTTGGAATAGTACGCTAACTATTCTCTCATGAATCTTGTTTCTTAAGAGTATGAATCGCTTCACTGTGAGTCTATAACTGTTGTGTTTCTTCTGGTAAGGCTAAAAATGGTTTTCAGTACTCAATTAGGTGTTGAGCATTGATTTTACTTCCTAGTTTCTCTGATTGCAAAATCTTCCGGGGTCATTTTGATTTGCGTATGCTTGGATATGATGCTTCTGTTGTTTTGGTGAGTACTGTTGTGTTTTTCTAATTGCAAAAACTTCCGATTTCTTGATTTGTCATACTGAAAAGAGCTACTATTAATGCTTAATTTGTATATTTGATTGGAGTACGCTAACTATTCTCTCGTGAATTCCATTGCGTCAATATCCTACGATTACTTAATAGAAGAAATTCAAACATAATTGTAAGAAGTTAGAACCTCGAACACATAATCTAATTTTTTTGAGCTACATTCAAAGTTCAAATCATTTGAAAGATATCCAACCCAAATGTAGGGTTTGAATAGAAGAAAAACCATAATTCGATCTTGTTTTGGGAGAATATTATTAGGATTTTCTTTTTTGTCAATGACTAAGATAGCAGGAAACCTCAATCTGAAAAATCCCAGTTGACAAACTTAAAATTTTGCAACTTAAAAACTTAGTTTGTTGGTGTTGTTAGGTATAAATACTTGTTAATTGTATATTGATTATGGTTAATGCATCTTACTATATGTTCACGATAAGTATCTAGATACGATTTATTGATCACACACTGATCCAAAACAATCAACACTGCGAGCTCACTCTTGATTGATAAATGAATAGGCAAATGATTTCTCTTCAATGAGCTCTTGTGCTGTGGCATCCATCTTCACCTGTGAAAACTCATCAATCTCGAGCCCTGCCATTTTCACCAATACTGTAGAAGTTACCAAACAATAACCCCGGAAGAAAACTATTTATTTAACATTGGCCCTGAGTTTTAATTATAGTTATCTCTTGCTTGATTTTGGTTATGTGACAAACCAAGGATTGAAGAGTAGCAGCCTAGCTGGAGAAACTTGCTTGATTTTGGTTATGTGACAAACCAAAGATTGAAGAGTAGCAGCCTAGCTAGATTCTCCTCCAAAGTTGGTTTACCTTCCTTCATTGACGCGCCTTTTCTCCCGCTTGGTTGATCTGATGTAGAAAGTCTCTTGGATCCTCCACACTACGGAATGGTTCCGCCCAACAAGGTCATGTAGTTCGATAGTCTTGCCAAGTCTCCATCAATTGTGTACAAGCCCAGATCGAATATGTGTCTACCATATTTTTAAGGTTCACATTGCGCTATCATTGAGTTTGAACGGAAAAATGGAGTTTTCGATGAAAACCAGTTTACGGCCACATATTCCAAACTTGCGTCCACATAATCCAACATTGCAGCCACTTAATACGATGTTGCGGCCATAGAGTCAGACCTTGCAGTGAAGGAATCCAACCTCGCGGCCACCAAGTTACTCAGGCTGTGTTTGGATCTAGGATTATTTGTGAAATCACTCCTTTTATCTTTTACCTAGGACTTTTTGTTTCCTCCTGAAGTTCCTCAACTTAAAACGAAGTTGTCGGGTGTGGACTACAATTTCAAGTGGAATCAATGAAGACTGCGAGCATTTCAGCTACATTTGTAATTTTTTTCAAGAATTTTAGCTACATCCAAGATCCAAAAACAGCCCCACAGAGTAAAGAATTCGGATTGGGAAAGGAAATTACCTTGCACAATTGACCATTCTTCATTCTCGCAGGTAACGGGAAAGGAGTAGAAAAGACCAGGTTGGATACCATAAGATCCATCAGAGCACACTCCCATGGAAACCCATGTTCCCTAAAGGAAAATCAATGCAAGAGCCAAAAGAAAAACAAATGAATCCAATCAATGGATATAGAAAGGCAAAATAAAACTCTGCTTTATCAAATGGAGATTAAAAATTTTGTTAGGAAGTTAACCTTGGGAGTGCCATGGAGCCAATCACGAATATGATCGCAAGCTGAACTGGCTGCAGATAAGGCACTTGACAGCTTCCTTACTTTGAGGATGACATCGCCGCGTTGTTGAACCGTGGTGATGAACTCATTATGTAACCTAGCAGGATAATCCAAAAATGAAGATGGACAATTTCTGTAGGGAAAATTAAAAGGAAAAATGTTAATAATTTAGTTCTTTCCTAGGAAAATATTGTTACGTCCAGCAGTACCAATTTGCATACTTGCCCTACAACGGAATTTGTTATGGAAAATTCTACATTCAACACGTCCAGTTTTCTATATTTTTGCATATGAAATATGGGTACATTTTCTCATTATTACTCGGTACGTCAGAAATTATTAGACAATGAGTTCTCCTACCAATGCTGATCTGTGATTAGTTCTCTGGCAGACTTTTCTCCACTGGTGGTGGTAATAGTTGCATGACTTGCATCTGGGTATTGGGTAGAGGAGTGGTTTCCCCATACGATAACATTCTTCACATCACTATTGTGAACATTTAACCGCTCCGCAATTTGGCTCAAAGTTCTATTATGATCAAGCCGCGTAAGGCATGTGATGTTTTTCTCGGGGATTGAACGAGCAAATTCTTTGAAAATGACTGCATTGGTGTTTGCTGGGTTGGTGACTACAAGGACCTATAACGACAACAGCATACGGATCAAATTAATATCTATATTTCAAGTCAGAAGTGAAGAACATGGAAAAAATTTGAAGATCATGAGATTAGTTGAACACAAAGAACTATCTTCTAATGTCATCACTTAGAAGCTGGAAGAAAGAAGTTATATACTAACAGCAGTTGTCAGATTGCCAATCCAAAGTCAGATCAACTGACAACATGCACAAATGCACACACAAGCAGACACTGGAAAACATTTACAAGCGCTTTTAAAGACAGCCTCTAAGGTAAGAGTACTTCTAATGCTGGAGAAAGCGATACAATGGATTTCTCTTAGAGTCCCACTTGTGAAGAAGAAAACGCAGTAAGGTGCTAGAAAAACAAAATTAAGGCACTCTCTTAAAGAAAATTGAAGCAAAATACAATCCATTTGTTCTTACAAGAAACTCCTTTCCATTCAGGAAGGTGAAATATAGGAAGATTCCCCTTCCAGTAAAAAAGCAACATCAATCACATGGACAAAAACTATGTCTTACAAGAGGTATACTTCTAAGAGCATATCTCCAATGTCTGGTGAATCGCTTTCCAAAACCATCTCCAACAGCTTGCCAAATCTTTAACCGCAAAATGGCTTTGCCAAATTTTGAGTCAAACCTGGCATAGACCATTTTGCGGTAGTTGTGCCATAAACAAAAAACCAAAAAAACAAAAAAAGGCTGGGGAACATTGGAACATAATTACTAAAAAAATGGGCAAAATGGCACTCCATCTGGTAGAATTTTTTTTTGGCCAAAACCATTGGAGATGCTCGAACATAAAGTTGGATATGGAAGTAATTGGTAGCCTAGGTCCTTGAATATGTCACTAGTTTTCATTGTTTGTAATCCAAGCATTGAATCTCCTGTCTCAAAAAGTCTCCCAGATGTATAGTATGCCACTAAATAGACATGTTTCTCCAATTAGATTATTCTCGACTCACAAGCCTCAAAGAAGCAACAAAATCTCTTGCATCTGTGGCTAAATAGACATTTATGGATGATTCATCCATGGATGCAATGAAGAAACTCTTTAATACTCAAGTCTCACCTTGCAATTAGGAGCAGCATGCTCTGCCAAGGCTGAAGCATGAGCCCTGTAAATAGGTAAATTTTTGGGCAACACATCTTTTCTCATCATCCCTTCTTTGCAAGGGAATCCACCGACCATAACCGCAACGTTGACACACTTACAAGCCTCAACGACATCCGTTGTGGCAACAACACCTGTTGTGCATAGTTTCCAACAAAATCCATAAAAAGTTTTACCAATAACACTAGTTTAATTTGTACCCCGATATCATTAGAAATCAAAAGCGTGTGCACACCTCTGAGAAGTGGAAAAGCAGCATCAATTAGCTCCATTTTCACCCCTTTTAAAGCCTCGGCAGCAGGTTCAACGTCGAGCATGTGCAGAATTATAGGTTGATCTGGGCCTAACATGATTCCTCTAGCAATCATCGGCACAAGAGCATAGCCTATTTGGCCTGGCGGAATGAATATCAATTAGACAAAGTAAACGTTCAGCAAATAGAATAAGGTCGTTTCAATATTGATTATTCACGATTATATGGCAACATAATTGTTTTCGTACATTTAGTCACCAAAGGTAATCCTCCTTGTATTGACTGATTTATGAACCCCAAAGGGTTCCCCATTCAAAGGCTCTAAAATTTGGATTTGCTTCTTCCAAGGTTTTCTCAACTTTTGTGGGTCGGTACGTACAGAAATTTTTGTTCCGAATTTAGATGCCTCACTAGGTGTGATTAGTTGAGTTGAGTGTAAGTTGACACAACTTTAAGTGCCTTGACAGTGGACAATGTGATTGATCATGGATGAGTCGAGTTGTGCATAAGCTCGCTTGGACCTGATCGAATTATCAAAAAACAATGTGACAGGTTTGTGGAATCCGATCATTGGGACTTTGTGAACCAACTTTTACAAGATCAATTTTCAAGTGGATCAGATCCGTTCGAGTGTGCAATTGGAGATCGAATTGCAAGTGTTTTATAATTAGGATGAAATTCAAAGTTGAAACACTTGCATGACAAGTCCTTCAAATCGGAAAATACATAACCCGATTCAGAACTTACAAAATCTTCGTTGGAAATAGTAGATGGTTATGGAAATGCATGCTTCTACGAACAGACACAGAGAGAGGGAGAGAGTACCAGCGGCGCCAGTGACGAGGACCCTAACCGGAGCTCTAGCCATTGTCAGAGCTGATAACGGTTAACGTGAAATTGACAAATTGTGCCAGATGGGTGACGCCGTGATGATATAGCCAATGAAGCCGCGGCTTTTGGCTCCAAAAATTGTTAAAAGCCCAAAAATATAAGAGAATAAGTTATTTTCACTGTTAGTAATATAAACAAAAGTTTCTTCTAAATTGATTACATTGTGTCATGTGTTTATGTTCTATTAAGACACATAGTGCAATGCAATCGATCTGGAGGAAACTTTTGTTTCCACCGGTGGTGGAAATAATTTAATCTCAAAATGTAAAGCCCCCATATCTATATAAAAGTTCTAATTATTTATTGGTTAAGCTTTGATACACATGAAAATGGGCTAATTTAAGCTTCTAAGGGAAAAAAAAAAAGGGCGACTAAATCGAAATTACTAGTACCTTTGGGCGATTTTTGAGTAATCAAAAATTCTGAGATTGATAAAATAAATATCGAAATTACTAGTAGCTTGAGAGGGAGAGGAATCCCTATAGTGCCCCTTAGGAATTGGGCACTACACCATATAGAGCTCAATCTGAGCCGTCTAATAGTGTTTTCAATGATGCAAATTTCAAATGTTATTTTGCATGTAAGATACATTAAATATAATAATGTTGACATTAATTCTCGAAAAAATGATTCAGATTGGACACTACACCGGCACTACGTGGTGTAGTGCCCAAAGGGCCGCTTTGTTTCAGCTTGAGGCCAAATTTTGGAACATGAGTAAAATAGTTGCTCCAGCCTTATGTCTCGTGAGGTTCAATAAATTTCGAAGTATTATAAGGGTTATTTATTTGTGGCCAACTATACAATTAAATTTTTGTAACTGTACATCTTTTTAATGTTTTTTTTTTTTTGAAAACTTCATGGTGCTCAAGTTTTGTACACAAAATACATATAGTGCCTTATTTAAATTTTTTGCTTCGGGCCCATAAACGTTGGAGCCGGCAATAGTTTTATCACTTGGGAGTTTGATTTTTTTATTATAGGCTTTTGGTAATTTACTCAAAAGATTTAGTATGAATTATAAAAACGTTTGAAATAGGCTTTTATAAGCTTGAATAAGGTTTAAACAGTTTTAAATCTTTACACAAATCCATGATAATTTATTCTATATTAAATCTGATTGTATCTGAAGTCTAAATTTTGGTTTTCATCTTTGACAACTTGGGTCTGTCTAATGCCTTAACGAAGTGATAATTCGAGTTTGACTGATGCCCTGACCTTCTGGTTTCAACACTAATATGTGATTGGGCATTTGGTACAGTTTGTCAAGCCTAAATTTCTGTTGTTATTAATGAAGAAGTTGGGTTAAAATTGATGACCCATTTTAGAAGTGGCTAGTGACTGTTGTTATTAATGAAGAAGTTGGGTTAAAATTGATGACCCATTTTAGAAGTGGCTAGTGAGTTGAGTTTTTCAATAGGTATAATGGAATCTTCAAGTCATTACCACCAACCTCTTTTATATCACACATTGTGATAGGATCTATACAGGTCCATCACAAAGTGTGGTGAAAAAAATAGTCTGTGGTACCACGTGACAATGCCCTAGGAACATTGAATAATTTCCCAATCTTTGATAGTTTCCCTTCCTCTCATTTCTCTCGTAAATTGTAATTTTTGAACTGAATTGTAATTGACTTGGCAAAATAATAATAAAACACTTATGTGAGTTAAATTGTAATTTTTGAACTGAATTGTAATTGACTTGGCAAAATAATAATAAAACACTTATGTGGATTTGTGGATGACAAAAGGCATCCTTTGTTCCTTTCTTTGCTATGAAACCTAGCTCCCTACAAAAAAAAAAAAACAATTAGCTGAAAATCAAATTCAGGACTGACATGATGAATTTCCACTAAAAATTAAAAATACCCTTGGTCAAAAATTGATGTAGTTTCTGCCAAGTGATATTTTTGTTATGTAAGAAGAGCTACTTATCTTCACACTGTAGACAATTAAATAAAAAATATCAAAAATACCATTTAGACAATAGTTGAAACTCAGCATAAATCAAGTTTTAACCAGCTCAAACTCTGAGTGCTGGGGGTTAGCTCAGGCATCTTCAACCCACCCTCCATAACTCCAAATTTGCATCTATTCCTCCATTTTGGAGGAAAACCTCACTCCTACCCATCCTCCATTTTCTCCTCCATTTTGGAGGAATGTTTTTCACCCTCCAAATATGGAGGGTCAAAAAATTTATGGAGGATCACCTCCATTTTACTATTCATACTTGTTAAATTCCTCTCATGTCCTCACCTCCACTCATACAAGTTCTGCCTATTTTCTTTTGCTTTGGTTTGGTTAGTTCTGCCTATTTCCCACCAAGTAGTCTTATTTTACTAGATTAGCTCCGTCATTTCCTTTTCTTTTTTTTATTTCTTTTGTTTCCAGATAACTCAATGGTATTATATTGTGTTGTTTTCCAGTAGCAACTACAAATACTAATCAACATTAATTAACCAGCTAAAAAAACCATGTATATGCAGATCGCATGACAATCTACCAGCAAGGTAAATAACAACCTTATGGTTTAACAGGCAGTTTAAGCTTCTGGTGGTGGTAAATTGGAGGTTAATTTTGGGGGAAAATTTTTAGAGATAAAATAGAGGTGTGTGGGTTGGAACTCACATGAATAGTGAAGTCCTCCAAATTCACTTTTTCTATATAAAACTATATTTTGATCCTCCAAAATGGAGGAATGAGGTGTATGGGTTGAAGATGCCCTGAATTGGCCAAAATTTTGGCATCTCACTAGGAAGTCAAGAGTTCGAATCTCCTCACTTGCATGTGAGTTATTTCCTTATATTTGTTGAATTATTTCTCCCCTTAAAATACCATTTAGTTTGTCTTTTTGATTTTAATAATTCATTCTTGCATTCTCCCACTGTTGGGCAAAAGAAAAAAAAAGGTGGTGGTTATATCACCACCATTCCGTACTCCCAAATACTACAATACGGGAAATCAAAAAACCCTAGCACAAATGGTTTGTTTGGAACACGTGAAAGGGAAAGGAAAGAAAGAGAATAAAATGAGAGGAAAGTAAGAAGAAAGTGGAAGAAAATTTTTACTATTCACAATACTTTGATTTTTTATTCTCTCCTCTCTCTCCAAACCAAATAAGAGGAGAGAATTTTTTTAACTTTCCTTCATTTTCCCTCACTTTCCTCAAGTTCCAAACTCACCCAAACACAATCTTGAACCAAAAGAAAAGAAGATGGCCATATAGCTTTCCATGAATAAGGTGAGCGAAATCCTGAAAGTTCAATAGAATTTCAGAATGAAAAGAGACGAGATGATTTCAAAGACAACTCCAAATGATTCGAACAGGATACACGCGTTTTGGGGATAGATAAAAAGAGTGCACATGAAGCTTTCCCTAATTCTACTTTCTCCCTACTGTATTTCGGGCTAGTGATCTTCAATCTTCTTCAAACCTTTCATGTCTGTTGTTTCCACCCTGCATTAAGGCGAAAGAAGAATGAGGAAAAAGAAACAGCAACAGAAACCGCGTAAATTATATGCGAAGCACATCGTGATAGACTACAAAATCTATTAAATGATAAATCGATCCACAAGGAAATGCTAGCACACAACCCAGATACAGCGAACAGCTGTGGGGAAGAAATTATAATTTTCATAACAGACAACTGTCCAAAAGGACAAATTTGGAGCACTAAAGAGTGTTTAGCCCAGCTTAATATATTTTAAGGCTTATTGACAGAATTTTTTTGAGAACTCAAGGACAGTACTAAACAAAAATACCCTTAATGAACCCCACCACTCACGCACACTATGTGGAGTAGTCTTTGCAGACAGAAGCAATTGGGTATTGTTCCAATGGACAATTTACTGTTTACTGTTGTTGAAAGCGAAAGGTGAGTGTCCCCACATTTTATGACCAACCCTCCCTGTACATTTCTGACCCATCCCGTCCAGTCTCTCTCTATCTCTCATGCATCATTGACTCATTAATTGATGGCGTTGGACAAAATTAATTTCTCTCTCTTCAATTTCGGGGTTCAATTTCAGGGGGTTTAGGCTTTTGGGGTAGGATATAGTAAGTTTAGGCACTTAGGGTGCACTTTCCAATTATAGGGTTTTAGTAGTTTAGGCATTTTCATAGGGTACCCTATGGTTTAAACATTTTTATAGGGTACTCTAAGGTTTGGTTTTAGGCACTCTCATATGGTGCCTTAGGATTTAAGTTTAGGCACTTGCATAGGGTTTGAGGGGTTTAGACACTTTCATGGGCTAGCGGGAGCAATGCTATATGCAAGGAAAGTCTTGTAGGGAATCATGCAGGGAAGGCCCCACGGGGCCTAGTATAGATTCCGAACGACTAATCTGAACCGCTCAAGAATTTTAGAAACATATTTCGAGGGGGCCCGCTAAAAATCAGCTCCATCTGATATGTTTAGATGCCCGATCCAAACTTTCATTTTTTCTTTTTCATCTGAGCCATTCAAAAATGAAAGTTTGGATCAAGCATCCACACATCCGATGGAGTTGGTTTTTGGCGGGCTCACTCAAAATGTGTTTTTAAGATTTTTGAGTGGCTCGGATTAGTTGTTTGGAATCCGTATTGGGCCCCGCAGGGCCTTTTCTGCGTGATTCTCTGCAAATCTTTCCTTGCACATATCATTTTTGTTTCATAATTGACTCTTATACTATGTCCTTGTTGAAGGAAGACCCTTTTCCTAAATCTTAAAATGACTATAGCTTAAATAGTCCATAGTATCCAAGTACCCGCATAATTTCCACAAAATAACAAACTAAAAAATCCCATACTCCCACCTAACTTCAAAACCTAGCACGATCACTAGCATCCATAAAAAGAGCACTATCAACGAGATTTGAGGGAGGCCATTACTAAAGGTAGTAATTGAAATTTATCAATTAGAATGAAAGCTCTTTACAAACTTACGTTGTTCCATAAAGGACAATCTTTTGAATTTTCGTAACTTCAGAGCCAGATTGATTGTCCTCGACAAAAATAGTCAAGCTGAGATGGAGCCATTAGTAAGATCAAGTCGTATCCTCACAAGATCAAGTTAAATGTAAAATGTTAGTTATATGAACATTCAAATACCTGCGAACATTCTGAAACTTCACATATTTCAAGACTACAGGTTTACCCTACAAAATCACACATAGAACATTAAATGTAACTTTGAAGTATTGTAAGTCCTGCTTTTGAAAATTCCAGCATGAACTAGAGACATGCTTGCACTAGAAATAACTATAATCACTAAAAGTTACCTTCAGATTATCCGGAGATAAAACAACTGCGTCACTTGGAGGAAAGTCGTTGACATTGCTGTAAAGATATTACAATATTTAGAAAAATTCACAGTGAATAGCAGGCACTACTATAAAACTGAATGTCCAATGACAAACACTTCAGTCGTCAACAAAATCATGGCTCAAACTCTACCTAAATCCCATGTGCTCCCTGTTTGCGAAAAGTTTCACAGTTTTAGGACCTGGAAAACGAAGTCTGCATTAATATTGGAAATATTATAAGTAGCAGCACTCGGATCACTTAACGTGGATCCAGTTCAATTCATTATGAACAAGGCAAAATACTTGCACAAGGTGCATGCCGAAAAGAATCTGAACATTTGGCCAGTATAATACACAGAAAACCAGAAAGCAGGTAAACTTGGAGCTGCAAGATTCTTCTTTCTTCCATTATTTGCAATTAGTTACCTTCTTGTTATTAATTTATAGCAAAAAGTACAAGCATAGAGAGTGAGAAAGACTTTAGGATGTGCAAAAGCGCAGGATTGCAGGAAGTCCAACATCGGCTTGCTAAGATTGTGTTCCTCCATCAGAGTGTCACAGCCGCTTCGTAATCCACCGATTGGTTCTTGTTTTGCTCCAGGGAACTTCCTGTGACTCTTGCTGTCCTTGTCCGCATTTTAGAGTTGGACTAGGAGGCTTGGGTTCTTGGGACTGACCTAAAATCTTTAACAGTTAATTGTCCCTGGAATATCCTCATATACACTAGGTTTTTTTATAACTGGATTAGATACTGATGGCAAGACTATAAAATGAAATCAAATTACAGAAAGAAAGGCCCAGAGGCTAGAGCCCATATTTGGAGATTTTATGGAGACTTCAACCCAAGCACAAGACCACCAGCCAGTCCAGCCCCGACCCCAAGAGTTCTATACAATGGCTCTGAACGTGAAGTTTTCATAAGTTTTAGAAACCTAGAGGAGCAAGCATATAAATCTCTCCCCCTCCCATTCTCATGAGTCAAGCATCGTTCCCTCTTTTACTAGTTTCCTGTTAACAAAAGGAAAATGCAAACAATTGCCTTGAGGGTGGTGGTTGATGTGCACAAAGTGCATTTTGATATCCATGGAAGTGTACAATAATCTGCAAATGTGTAATGAAATCTGTGAAATTTAACTTTTCTGTCATTAAGCAGGTATAAACCACCATCGACAGCGGTCAGGAAGACCATCTAGAAAAGATGGGTGGGTGGGTGGGGGGGCTTATTTTCTTGCTGCCATGGGTCACAGCGATTAGCACTTTGACTTGGTTGACTCCTTGTCCTTTCCTTCTACAAAACACGGGAACCAATCATAGACACAGTGGCCGGTGAGTGGTGGCCCGAGCACCCTCTAATGGCTTAGTTAGCACCAGGGCTAAGAGCCTCGGCTACTCAGCTGCAACCAAGCGAGCAAGTAGATAAAAATAGACTTAGACTTTGAAGAGAGAGAGTTTCTATCCCACAGTGGGTCCTAAGAGTTCAGCTGTGGCGAGTCAATTCTTCCATGTTACCTCTAGTAATAGGCCGCTGGTGAGGCTTTAACCCAGGTTGGTAACCATTTGGCGAATAAGCCAAGTTGGTTGCTACAATAATTTGGTTTAGGAGGTATGCTTTGTCCCGGCTGACAGCTTGTCCGCCTCCTGTGCTGATCAGATTATTTGTTTCGACTGTGTGCTTGGAAATTCACAATGCCATGTGAGTCCATTCTTGTTCAATTGTGTCGAGCTCTTTTTCTTTGGACAATGTTAATGCACAATGCTTCGCCAGTCGGCTTCCATCATGGGATTTGAAGTCCAAGGAGATTTCTGGTTGGAGTCATTCTTGATGTTGTTGAATGATTGGCTCCACGTATCGTCATGCAACTTATTACTTTGTCGTTACCTTCTTGGTTAGCCTTGATCTCAAGTTCATAATTGGCAATTCTAATTTCACCTCTCACAATAAGCATTGATCCCTTTGAGAATGTGTAAATCCATTTTCTTGAAGGCATCAAGAACCCCTTTTTTATTTGGTTATGTCAAAACAGAAAAATGTATTTCCAACCAAACAAGAATGGTATCCCTTGATATGAATGCAGAGTAACAAGGCTAGTGTCTGCCTCTGTACCCATTGGCATTCTACATTTGACACAAACTTGAGCAACTAAATATTCCTTATGCTTCATGGGGTCACTTTGACAAAAGACCATTAAACTCACTCAGCCAAGCTGAAGAAGATGGCACACTCTTACCGCTTTCCTAAACCATGACCTTGTCCCAGACATCAAAGACATGCATAATGGGGTGCAATGGGTAACAGTGGACCTGAGTTGGTCGTCCGGAAATAGGGAGGCACTATGCTCGAGACTATTGGAGATGGGACGAGGAGAGCGCTCCAGCCACCCTTAGAAACAGAGGAATGATAGTAAAGAGTGATCACCAGAAATTCAGGTATTCTCATGTGCATTGAATTTTGTCTCTTAGGTATCAACCCTCACTTATCTATGAGCTTTAGGAGAGGAGAAGGCCAGCTGGTGAGCTCATCCTCATTGATGGGTAGAATAAAAGTTAATGGCTTCTTCTATAAGTCCCAAGTTCAGATCTTGGGGCGTGTATATGAGGAATAATAAAAGGCTATATAGGCGTATGTGGAGGGCCGGAGGCTTGCATCATTTGAATAATTCAGCTGGTAATTATGATACTGGCTCGGAAGTTCAAGGTAGTAGGTGTGATACATATTTCAGCATTTTAGATGTCAGTCAAAGCTCCCTCACTTTCCATGAATCCACGACTGGTCAAGTTAGAGCTCGTGCTCATTCCCCTTTGGTCCTGAGTGAGGTACTTACGCCTGCATTTGGCCTAGCGTGGTGTTGGAGGTGCCTTTGATATTTTGTTGTGAGCTCATAGAGCTCAGACCATATCATAGGAGGTGGCTCTCTAGGAGATAAGCAAGGCATATTAGAGAAGATATCCTCGGTGACAAGAAACGGCGAGTACTCTATGACACACGAGTTATTCATATATGATCTGAGAGCGTATTAATTTATATGTTCTTATCACCCTTTAGAAGTCAGTACTCACTAATCTTAATGTAGTTTTAGATGTTGTTTTAAGAGTGGTACTATCTAGAAATCTAGATTATATTTATGCTTTTAATAGTGGTGTGGTGTTGACTCTCTTAGGACGTGCAATGTGACGGAGGCCTATCACATCCACACACATAAAGATCAACAAAAGTATTAGGGTGCCGAAACCAGCAAAAATATACTCCCAACGTCCCATAAAGTTGGCCCCCTACGAAACTACGTGTAATTTTCAAACTTAAAAATAATATAGTTGCTACGAAACTACGAGCAATTTTCAACCTACATAAATTCACAGGGGTCTAACTTTACGGGACGGCGGGAGTATGCTATTGCTATAGCTGTTTAACCTAGTTTCTACTTTCATTTGTCACCACAACACTTAAACACCTCACCTTTGTAACCATAATGTCCTGCCACATGGAACCTTTGCAAATCCCCTCTTTGTACTGAAATGCTTTTGCAAGACACCACCACATGCTATAATGAAAATCTCTTCTAATTTCAGAAGCAATTTCATGAGAGTAAAACTTGATTCTCGCCACAAGGGAAGGAGCCTAAGCCACTGAGTGTCTGCCGGGTGACTCCAATGTTTTAACAAGTTATAATTATCTTATGCCTCATCCTCCCTTCATCTATGATCTTGAACAAGACGAAACCTTTCTACTGTGTTGCCATGGATTTCCAACTTCCAACCAAAGATTTTGCTCGTGTTTTGTGTATTCTTAGAAGAAAAAGACAGCATGGGATTTCATGAGCACAAATGCAGGAAAAGCAAAAGACCATGGTACTCCTACCAATTACAGAGTTATAGAAACCTTCAGTAACAACCTAAGAAACATGGACATAGATATGAGATACGGACACGACACGATACAGACACGCGGACACGCTATTTCTTCAAAAATTAGGACAAGGACACGTCGAATATAAAATTTATTTGTATTATAGAGGTATGTGATGAATCCATATAAATGATGAAATCTTTATTTCTATCTAATTTAAGAACAATACAACGAAGATAAATTAGAAGTCTGCATATAAGTATACATAAACTACACATCAGTGGAAATTTTCACCTATGGCCGAGTTTTAAAAATTAGATTTTAACCTTTTATGTGACTGTAGCACGTTCTAAGAGTTTTACCCAACGTGTCCTAGAGCATCTACCATGTGGTTGAATAAAAGAAAAATTAGACAAGTTTTTAAGCATGTCCTACATGTGTCCAGAGAGTATCGTGTCGTGTCTGTCACCGACACGTGTCGGACATGGATACGTGAGGCCTATAGACATGCCCGTGCTTTTTAGGTAGTAACACTTTAATCTATAGCCAACGTTAAAATTATATTCAACCAATTGTTGAAAATATAGATCAGAACCACAACATGGTGAAAAGTTCTACCACATGACTCATTAAAAAACCGGGCCAAAACAAATGACAAAGGGAGAGGAAGAAAATACGACCAAAGCTAATTAAAGGACTGTGGTTCGATTGTCAATGACAGTAAGCAGCTTTCAAAAGAGAAAGAAAAGGTAAAAATTACCTTCTTCTTCAGTTCCATTGATGGCAATAGAATGCAGTTTAATCACTTGGGTAAAAGGTAAATAAATCAGAAGTTGCTCATCTGCATCACTTTCGAGATTCAAACCTTCATCTTCTCTATAGCCCTGATAATTCATGAGCAAAAGAATAACTTCAAGCATAACAATAGCAGTCGTCACAAACTACATATATATACTAAAAGACCAAGGAAGCAAGGACAACAAAATGCATACATGCTAATGCAGCCATTCGGTTTATGAGAAAATTTAGGATAAACAAACAAACAAACGTCACTTCCCTTGCTACGATTATTTCTTAAAAGTAGGAATAAGTTATATTTGAAGGACATCCGTAAGCAATCGTGCCAAAGACTTGACACTTGGCCAAGGATGTGCAATGCGCGTAATCTCTATTCTTTCCTTAACTTCATTTGTTTCAGGTACATTTGGAAATAATCAACACGTGAGATCTGACACTATAACATGACACTAAGTAGATATAAGTGTCCATGACCTGTCCTGCATCCATTCCGAACTTTTGGAAACATATGCCAATATCCTAACTTAAGCTTAACACTTGGACACGCACTAATACTCGATACTCACACCGTGACCATGTGACATGAGAAATAATAAGTTCATCTTAATCTTGGCACCCAAAACTCCATTTCCTGAAACTAAGATCTCACCTTCAGAATTTTCCTCCGCCACAATCTTTAATAAACATTTATAAACACATCTGTTTTCAATATGAAATCTGAATTCAACGTCCAATAATAAAACCCACAATCATATAAGAAACCCTCCCATGCGGAATATGAACCTCAGGAATGGCAACAAATCTAGCTCGGGTTTCTCATTAGAAGCTACATTACCAACAACCAATGCAGCCACCCCATCTACTAAAGCCCTGTTGAGCCTACCTCTCTATAATTCCTTCCTGTGAGACTGACACTCGAGCAGAAAGCGCCTTGCCCTTGCTTAAAATCAGCACCCACGGCCACAACACCTTGACTTCAAGAAGTAGAAAAAGAATCAGAGGAAGAAGTGTAGAAGACCAGGGAAACGAAACTGACCTGCTATATTTTACAGTTTCCAGCATACTGGGCTTCATTCACAACTTTGAAGAGGGCCCATCCTTCTTGACCAATCTCAAGTCCAAGACCACTTCCCCTGCTGGCCAATGTTGACATCAGCATCTGTTTCCCCTTCCTCCACACCAAACTAATCAAGGGGTTGGTTCCCAAATGATAAAATCAACTCATTTGCTAAAATCAACCTATTCCCAAATGATAATTTGGACAGTCTGAATTCTACATCCAACTCCACAGCCCACCCCAACGTGAAATACTAAACCTTTAAATACTCGAGAAAAATCACTGTATGTAATGGAATTAAGAAGTTCAGATAAAAAAAAATGACAAAAAAGTGATTTAATGGAACTTTAGATTGTGTCCAAGTAACTTTGCTTAACCTTGCAAGCGTTATGTCTTTTAGATTCTGCTCTTTCTCAATATCAACCAAGTTAACATGGCCATCACACAGCTCAGTGTCCCCAAACAAAACCTTTTAACTCCCCAAAACCATCACATCTCAGGTCCATATTCCTAAAATCTTATCCCTTTGCATAACTCTTGGCCTTCATTACACTTGCAGCCTACTTCAGTGATCATCAATTCTTCCAACAACAAATTTTGTAAAATAGAGTAATCAATCACCTTAACCACCATGCACTTCTCAACATTTTTTCACCACATACCATAACAATCTGCTTCAAACCTACAAACCCTATTGATGGAGGAGGATCAATAAAGAAGACAAAAACCTTAAGAGTCCACTCTAAGGATCCCTAAAAAACTCTATGCAAATGGGTAAAATAGCTTGTGCGTTGTATAATTATCAATTAGATGCCAAACGATTTTAGATATCAATCCTTGCATCTCCTACTACTCGTGGAGTGACAACTAGTTTTGATATGTTGGGGAAGGTCATTATTGCCGAACCCGAGGCCACCATTGCATTTGCCAGGGGTAAAAGAGTAATATAGAAGTCCCTAAAGGTGTCCAATAGACCGAATTATTATTCACACAGGGCGCATCCGATCTAATACCTCGAGGCTTGCCTTGAGGCAAGGCTTTGATAAAATACCTCGAGGCTTTCAAATTAAGGCTTCACCCTTCAAAGGCTTATGCTTTTTCCCAGAGGCGTTTGCATAAGGTGCACCTTTTTACGCATTTCATCTGAGGCATACTATTTCCTCAACATGGTTTATAGATCTTCACTCTCTCTCAACCTATCGATCCCTTACTCAAAATGAGAAAGAGTACCTATTTGATGCCTTATAGAAATATAATACACGAGAGAGAGAAAGAGGTGGAAACCAACGTCATCCATGCACAATGGCTAGAAAAAGTCCTAAAATATAGCATGGATATGCTATTTTTACATAGAAATTGTTGGACAAAATAGAGGTGACATGTACTTTAGCTTGTCAGAGCGAGTGAACTTTAATTACATACGTGTATTAAGTTATCTGTATTGCTAGGTTAATTAGTTTTTATAATTTTTATTAGCATTGTTGTTATTATTATTATCATCATCATCAATTCATCATCATCATCATCACTCTCTTTTTTATTAAGTATTTATTAAACTGAAAATTAAAAATCAAAAAGCTTCCGCCTTGCCCCATGAGAAGGTGAAATGCCTCGCCTTGCACTTTTGCCTCTGAAAACTTTGAGGAGCTGTATAGGCATAACACCACTTCTATAGACAAATCAATCCATTTCATAAACTATCACAAACAATAGTCCTTTATATAGGGTATACTAAAGACAAAGGTAAGATAACATAACAATACTTCCTAAGGTTTGAAAACAAGGCAAAATATAAAACAACTAAATAAAATTTTTCGCTGAACAACAATTACATAGATAAAATATATGCTAGGATCAGCTACAAAAGCCTATGGCCCCATAGGGTGATCCTTCCAATTCACTATCACCAACTCTCCACAAAACCAATGCTACCAACAACCATTGATAGCATTGTTCCAAGTTCGGTCATGTGGTGCATTTCAATGAAAGGCAAAGATGGTGCAAGAATAGAATTTCGCATTGGGCAAAGCATGACCCTTGATAAATCAATTTGCGACAAAAAATAGTACCAGCAATATTGGGAATATCATCTTCCAAACTTGGCAGTCTGCAACAGTAACAGTGTATATGTCATTTTTTTTTTTCAACTTCTAGGTTTCTTTTCCACTCTTCTATTTTTTTGATAATCAATAAGGTTTCTTTTCCACTTTTAAAACTTGGATTGGGGTCTCTACTACACTTTTTTTTTTTTTCTCTTTTTCATGTCTCCTCTCTTGGTTTCTTTTCTTTCCTATCTATTCCCCCCTTCTATGAAGTGGACAGGTCATTTGAACCATCGCCATCAACAGCAAGTGTAAATCAAAATAGACTTAAATGAGCAAGTTGTGCTCTGAAAAAAAGCAAGCAAGTTACCGAAATAGAAAACAAGTTGAGAGTCCCTATTTTATTAATGCCTACTCGCCTAGCATCACTCATACCAAATCTTATTTTGCAGGGAGTCCCAGTATAGTTGAAACTGAAGCAACTACTTCCCCACAACTTTCTACCCACATTACGTAGGACAACTCAAATCCATCAGTAGGAAAATTCTGGGCCATAATATTTCATACATACACATGCATATACTAGCGGCCGGAACCCACATGATTCATATACTCTCAAGTTAGGGAAAAGTATGTAAACGTGAATTTGGGTAATTTCACAAAAACACCAAATTAAAATGGAGCGATCTAACGGAAACCCAAGTAACTGTCTACACATCTATTTCAGCCAATCAATACCCGACATTTTGGGTTGAGGTTATCATGGCATGTGCAATAGCTACCTGTTTAAGGGCATTGGCAAGAGAGTGACTAGTGCTTTGGTTGAGGCATTCGACCCCTGACCAGTCTACGAAGTCAAGAAGATCCGCCTGATAAAAAAAGGTTAACGATTGGTAACAAAAGCATATGCTACGTAAAAATCCTCAGTTATTTATCGATTACAAATCGAAAAAGATTGGAAAGAGAAAGATGATTGGATGGAAGAGTAGTACTAGGGTTTTCTGAGTTGCAGAGGCGGATTCAGCAGACATGGCGTGCTAATTATTCTCGCAGACAACGGAGATCGTAAAGAACGTAAAGAAGACGAAATTTGTGTATGAATTTTAGATTAGAAAGCAAGCGCTAGATTTAAGGGAAATCCTCAGAGTTTAGACAAGTATATTTGAATCCTTAAAGTTCTAGAAATTGCATAACACCCCTTAACGGTTTCTGATCGCACCATAAATTCTCCATTTAATCAATTTGAAAAGGGCAAAAAATGAGAAGAAGTTAAAAAAACCTTGAGCTTTGTTCAGTTTGGGTTTTGAGAGAGATTTTTGAGGGTAATGAATAGAGAGGGATAGAAAATTTTATTGGACATTATACAAGGTGGGTCTTGAAACCCAAATCAAACAAGGTACAACACAGTTTTATTCTCTCTTTTTTTTTTCCTTTTCTCTTTTGAGGAAACTAGAAAGGCATTAACACTTGAAAAAGTGAAATTACAAGGGTGCTTTTAGAGCATCTGTAGTGAACTAACTAAAAAATATTTGCTAAAGTATATACTTAACATTCGGCAAATCCTTGATTAGTTTTATCCCCTGCCTTGCTGTGTCTGATTTATTTTGGAGGTGTTTAGTTATGTGGATGAACCTTATGATGTATCCTGACTCTATTCTCTAAGTTTTATTCCAATTCCAATTAACCAAAAAAAAATGTTCCATTATGGGACCCTATTTTGTGTGCTAAGGAGAAATGCACTTTACTAGGACTCTAAAAAAATGTTCATTATCTTTTAAAGTGAGACCCATTTAGGTGGTGAGTAGTGTCAAATGGTCCCAAAATTCTCCTATCCTTCCCTTCTCTTTCTCTCTCTCCTCTTTCTCTCTCCTTAAGTCTCTCCCCAAATTTCGGCAGTCACTTAAGGCACTTTAGGTAGTGAGGGGTGCCACCTAGAATTTTAAGGAGTCAATTTTTGTCCACTAGAGACCATTTTTTTTTTAATAGTTTTTCTTAGCTAATTAGTTAGGACACTTTAAGGAAGTTTTTTAGGTAGTGCACTAGAGATGCCCTTAGCCTGACAATGGGCAACCAGAACTATAGCGTTAAATGCTCGGAGTCCGTGTTTGTTGTTCCACTTTTGGCATTTGTGTCATGTTTTAAATTGTCTACATATTTCAATTTATAATGGGTTTCACGATTTTGAAAATTCGTATAATACGACTAATTGAGATCAGTCAAATAAAATCTATGTTGCATATTCTTAGATATTCATATTGAAAAATATGTACAATTTTTCAAGGGATTTGGAATAGTGAAAGTGGGCAAACAAACACGGATGTAGATAGAACTTTCAACAGACCCAAGATTTTAACAAAATGCACCCCTGATAATACTAACTTTATACTTCTATTACTAACCACAAAAAGTTTATAATGCGTATTTTTGACAAAAGTAATCTAAAAGTAAGGAAAAAAAACTTAGACTTTTATAATTGAATTTTTTTTAAGAGATATTCTATAGAGGTCCAAAAATTAAGACAAAAGAACTCATAGACTAATTTGAGAAGTACAAATTGGTTTCCACATTAGCCCTCCTGAAACACTAGACATCCATTCAAAGCAGATTCCATAATCTTCTCACATCCCCTCCTCATCTCCATTCAAAGAGAAACGAATTCAACTTCCCTAATTTACCCCCCAAAAAAAAAAAAAAAAAAAAATTAACTTCCTTCCTCATGTGTTCCCTTCAAAACATGTTCCATTCATTTTTTTTTTAATTTGACCCAAAAAATAGTGACATGTATTTTTTTTCACACTTTTTAAAAAATTACGATTCTTGAAAAAATTAGGAGGGCCAATAAAGGGTGGACCAAATTCTAACTACAATTGGTATAAAATCAAGAGGGCAAATAAAAGGTGGACCAAATCATAATTTCAATTGTTATAAAGTATGGGCCATAGTAATAAAAGAGTGAAACAGATCTACCTATTTGCCCCAAAAACAGACGATCTGGTTAGGAATTAAGATACTTGGTGAACCAAAAACATCCTAGCTTTGCATACCCAAGAGCCCACAAAATTTCCTGATCGATGGAGGATTAAACCTTTGATTCTCCTTCAATCCTTGAGAAGATTTATTGTTCTTTGAGTTTTGAAGTCTACGATGTCAGGCCAAAGTTGAAGACAAAAGAGCCAAAGTTAAAGATAGAAGAGCCGAGTTAAAGGGGCATTTTCACTCTTTGTTTGTGAGACGTAGATTTCAAGGCTTCAAGCTGTTCCACTTCCTCGGTAAGTGAATGATTTTTCCTTTTCTTTATTGGGTTAGTTGATTGGAGCAGTGGAGCATAAATGAGCATAATTAATTGATTCATAGACCATATTGGAGTTTGATCCCTTCCACTACTGGTATACCATACAAAAGTAGGATTACTAAATTTATTGCTCTTATACTACAAAATTAATTTAATGCTCTTGAACTCCTAAATTAATTTATTGCTCTTAGACTACGAAATTAATTCCTCTCATACGCTGCTATGCATATTCACTAACTAGTTTATTAATTCCTCTTATACACTTCTAGGGTTTTTGATTAATGAGATATACTTGTTTAGGTCATATGACGAAGAATAAGAATGACAAGGACAAAGTGAGGTTTTGCAAACAAAAATTGAATCTCAAAATAAAAAAGTTAGGCAACGAAAAGATGCAATGGAAAAATCACTGGTGGGTTCTAACCTATTTAATGCAAGAAAATAAAAATCTCTTCTTTTAAGTCAAGTTGAAGAAGCTAAGTAATGAAGAAATTGGGGAGGATGATG
The DNA here is from genome assembly GCA_022606695.1 of Vaccinium macrocarpon. Classification (NCBI taxonomy): domain Eukaryota; kingdom Viridiplantae; phylum Streptophyta; class Magnoliopsida; order Ericales; family Ericaceae; genus Vaccinium; species Vaccinium macrocarpon. Next base: position 25,654,908 of record CM040181.1, on the reverse strand, counting down.
TGAATGATAATCTTAGAGATGAAGGCGTTAATAAAGAAGCTAGTGGTGCAAATATGAGGAATGTTCACGAGCAACCTATGAGTAAAGATGTTGATGTAGCAAATGAAGAATCTAATGAAGGGCATAATGAAGGCCATATTCCTATGTTTGACCTTGAAAAAGATGTCGATATGAACTATGATCCGGGATTGTGGGGGAATATTAATGACCCTAAGAGGCTAATGTTACTTTAATGAGGTCTTATTAAGATCCTAAGAGAAAATGATGCATTTCCAAAAGAAGGTACTTGTGTGACACAATTTTCTTGTAATTTTTGCATTTGTGATCTTCCAAATGGTGAAGCAAGAAAGCAAGTGGCTTGTGTACTCTAATGAGTTGAATATGGTCATTTTATTTTGTTGCATGTTATTCAAGCAGAAAAAATGACAGCTAGTTTGGCCGGAGATCACGAAAGCTTAGAGATCACGAAAGGAATGTGGAACACGTCGCCAATGTTGTAAGGTGGGTGGACTTGCAAAAGAGACTTCAACATAAAACAACAATTGACAAAAATTGGAAGATCAAATTGACAAGGAGAGAATTCATTGGAAGAAAATACAAGTTTGAATAAGGTTGCGGAAACTCTTTCTTGAAATAGTTTGTTGTTCTGTGGAACTAATGATAAGATTTATGAGAAGAATAATGTGCTTTTTTGTCACTTTATTCAATTTGTTGCGAAATTTGATCATATTATGCAAGTGCACCTTCGGCGGGTGGTAGATGAAGAGATTTAAAATCATTATCTTAGCCATAAAATTCAAAATGAATTGATAAGCTTGTTGGAGAAAGAGATTAAAGATAAAATCTTGAAGAAGATTTTAAAGGCAAAGTACTTCTCAGTGATCTTTGATTGTACTACGGATCTTAGTCATGATGAACAAATGTCGATTGTCATAAGATGTGTGGATGTTGATGATGAAAGTAAACTCAAGGTGGAGGAATTATTTCAAGGGTTATGAAGGTTGACGACATGTCAGGGCTTGGACTATTCGAATGACTTGAAGATGCTTTGGTTGATATCAAACTCAACATTGATGATGTAAGAGCACAAATTTATGATAATGACTCAAATATGAAAGGTAAACATCAAAGTGTACAAAAAAAGGCTACTTGATGTAAATCTTAGAGCATTTTATATTCCATGTGGTTGTCATAGCTTAAACCTTGCACTATGTGATATGGAAAAATCTTGTGAGAAAGCAAGAAACTTTTTTGCATATGTGCAAAAAGTTTATACTTTTTTTTTTTGGTTGAACACAACAGTGGGATATTCTTAGAACATATGTGCAGGGCTTGACACCAAAGGCATTGTCGGTTACTCGTTTAGAAAGTCATGTTGTGAGTGATAGAGCAATAATAAATCAAGCACCGGACTTGAGAGATGCATTGATCGTAATTGCAAGTACTTCTAAAGAGGATGTTGTGATGTCCGAAGCTAAAGACTTGTGCACGAATTGTCATGCCCTCGAAAAATATAAGGGGCATTTCATTAAGAAATTCTGCATGGATGGTCAGCAAGTCCACGAGCCACGTCAAAGTCCAAATGAAGTATAGAAAAGTCAAAGTCAACAAATTTCAATGATCTAAGGGTATTCGAAAACTCGAATCCAAATACATAATTTTTAAGTAAACTTACAACCCAATGTTAAAAGAGAGAAAACTTGTTCAAATTACAAAAATCATCTTAACAAAATACGAGTTCTAAGATGATAACTCCTCCATGTAGCTTTCAAACAATGCATGCATACACTCCAAGCACTCCATGATCATGCTCTTTGGTGGGTACATGAAAATTGATAGGTTGAACTACACAAGCCCAGTAGAGAAAAATCTAACAATCCTAAATGCAATGAAGTGCATGTGACTGATAGACATGGTAGACATAAATCACGTAACAAGAAATTTGAAATTTTTTAAAAGGTAAAGGACTTAAAGCCAACACATAAGTTATTAAATTCTGTTTTCCATCATCTCTTGTACCCAACACACACATGACACGTCAAAAGTGTCCAAAACGTTCACCACATACATCACATTCCTTTATAACATGTAGTTATTTTCCATCCATGCCATATAGGCCCCATGTCACTTCGGGTATACCATAAAGGCCCTGTGCCACTCCGGGCATACCTTTTTTGGGCCCCGTGTCACTCCAGGCATACCCTTTCGGGTCCCGTGTCATCATTACAACATTCATACTTTATTTCACTCTTATTATTATCAGCACGGTGTCCACATGTCTCATCACCTTACTTTCATGTGTCAATTTCACGCAAAACTCAAGGTTCATGTTACCCAAACATGTCCAGAAGGAAATCTTAATGCGAGTGTCAATGGTAATCTTTATGACCCATCCGAATGATGTTATGCAACCAATAACTTTAAATAAACAAGACTATATAGGTGAAATAAGGTTCAGACCCGTTTTCATGAATTAAAGGGGTCCTATGGATAGGAGGTCAGATCCTATGGATAGGACTCAGGTCAAATTGGTCACCTTTTGAAACAACACAGACTCCTATGGATAGGAGTGTTGGCCCAAATAGCAACACAAGAGGCGGGTGAATTGTGTATCTCAAAATATAATGCAGGATTAAATAATTAAATGCAACACCCAATAAAATTAAATAAGTTCAAGCACACAAACAATAATTGTATGACAGAAAATAAAGAGCAAGGGAAGAGAGAAATCAAACACAGAGATTTATAGTGGTTCGGTCCGCAACTTCACAACCTAGTCCACTCCTCAAGTGTCCAACTTGGGATTTGCTGCACTATCTCCAATAGTAACACTTTCTAGCTTCGCGGGTGCTAGAGAAACCTTTACAACGAGCAATGTCCCCCAATCACTCTTACTAATTTTTACTCCGGTGCTAGTCACACCTAACCAACTAGTTTTGACTCCGATGCTAGTCACACCTACCCGAGTAATTTTTTCTCACACAAAAATCACTCACGAAACATAAATTCTCACAAAGGTGTACAATCCCTTTTACAATAATATCTCACAAAACACTCTCAAAAGTGTAGATAAAAATAATATGTAGCTCTAAATTTTTCTCTCAATAAACAAGGAACTTTGAGCTCAATATGAATGCCCTCTTTTTTTCTCCAATTCTCTTCACCTTTTTGCTGCAACAACAACTCCTTTATATTCTTCAAAAATCAGAATGTTGCATGTAGACGTTGATGGAGATCTTCAATTTTGGAAATGATTAAGCAAGAATTGTGGCCTAAATTGCACCAAAGGTTTGCCATTTCAAATCCTTCCATTTGTACATTAATCCCCACCTCAGATTGGGAATATGGTCAATCTTATATTCCTTTGATCTTTTATTGAAACCAATCCATTCTAGAATCAAGGCAATGATCAACGCATGTATTTTTCCTTTAGCCGTTGAGCCATGATTAAAGCACATCCAAGACAATTCCATGAATTAGCCGTTTGAACCAACTAAATCCATTACACAAATATCAATCCCTTTTTGCATTAGTTGTTGAATCAATAGGCATAGAATTAAGGTAGTGAATGCCTTTTAATATGCCGGCTTTCCTTGTGCTTTGTAGACATATGAATTGCTTCCTTATTTCAATAGGAAATCAATTTCCACTTTCTTAATTAACCAAGTAGCCGTTGGAAATTATTTGGTTCCATTCCATGATTCCATGAACTTCGAATTTCCATGAACTTTGCTTTCCAAAATATAGAAAAGATTGTCCTTAATCTTTTTCTTTTAAATTTAAATCTTGGCTATTTGAGTAGTGATTTGGTGTAGAATCTCTTTATATGTGTACCTCAACCAAATCCTACAAAATGCACAATTATTCAAGTGAGTATCAAACATCACAATTTAATTATATTTCCCATTTAATAAAATATGTTTGTTATCATCAAAATCAATAATATATTACTCAGAAAATATTTGGGTTAACAAGGAGAAAATTCCTATGGGTAGGGCATCAGAAGCTCCTATGGAAAGGAGGGCCATCAAATTGGCCAGAATGCAAGGGGACAGGCTCCTATGGATAGGACGTGAAGTCCTTTGGATAGGACAGTAGCAGATCCAAAATTTTACAACTCAATGGATGATCAATGGGGCTTCTCTTTGAGCATTTCTTGGTTCTAAATGGGCATGTTAAGATGTAAAAAAGATTCAACAACATAGCAACACAACACATCATCAATTTAAAAGATTTTTCTAGTTTCCCCAAATTCAAGCAATGGATTAAAAATGGGCTTCATACAAATCACAAGCTTCACCATGAAATTAAGCAACAATGGGATGATTTACCTATCAAATCAAAAGGAGAACAACATAGGAGCTAAGAGATGATAAGTTTCAACACAAATTTGACAAGAAAATGGGTTTTGCTCAAGAAATTAACAAGCCAAAGGGAAACCTTGCAATCAAATGCCTACACAAACACAAACACCATATTTACACTTAGGAGAGTTAGAAATTTCCCTACCTCAAGTGAAAGAAAGCTTGTAACCCAAATAAGAGCAAAACCCAAGCTTCAAACCTTTAGAATCCACCAAATTTGAGCTTCCCCAAGGCCAAAGCAAGTTAATACCAAGCTTCAATGGTTGAGAGTTGAAGAATTTGTGCAAGGATTGAGTAAGATTTGTGAGATTTTGGGAGAATTTGAGAGAGAAAAAGAAGAACAATGGAGGGTTAGAGAGAGAAGGGGTGGCTGGCTATTTTGGGAGGAAGAGAGATGAGTTTTTCTTCAAAAAAAATCAGCCACACATGTATAAAAGCACACCCCACAATTGCACTTTCACCCCTCATGTTTCTAATGCATTGTAAGGACACTCGAGTGCAAATACCAACTTCACATTGACCTCATTTCACATTTTAAAACATTCCTCACATTTTCCAAACATTGTTTTTGAAAAATTATTTTAAGACGTGGGTCCTTACACGAATCCTTTGGAGGATTTTGAGTTCTTGATTAGCTTATGTATTTGGTACAAAATCTTAGACAAAATTAATCAAGTTAGCAAAATTCTTCAACGAGAATTGATGGATATTGAAGATGCAAATACAACAATAAATGAGTTAATTTTATCCTTTCAAGAGATTAAAGAAAATGGTTTTGAAGATTTGATAGAGGAAGCCAAAGAACTTGTTCATAATGTTGGTATTGAACCAATATTTGAAAAAAAAAAAGAGTTGTTCAAAGAAAGAAGCAATTTGATAAGAATGTGGAAAATGATACCAATGGAAGCCAATCACCGATAGATCATTTAGAGTTACCTATTTCCTCTACGTCATAGATCTAGCTCTTACATCACTTGAGGATTAGTTTAAGCAATTTGAATTTTATGAAACAATCCTTGGATATTTACTTTACGCGAAATTCAAGAATGTTAGTGAGGAGCAATTCATGTATCATTGCACTAAACTAGAAAGTTTCTTGGAATACAAACAACATGGTGATATTTAACAATCGGAAAAGGGGGTGGTTTATTCCAAGAACTTAGACATTTGAAAATAATATTACCGAGAGAAGTAACAAAATCAATTGACGTCCTTGATTTTATACGATCTTATTGGAAAGATGGTGGCTCCAAATGATTTAGGTTGCTTATCGAATTTTGTTGACTATTCCTATCATAGTTTCTTCGGCGGAGAGGAGCTTTTCGAAGTTGAAACTGATAAAAACTTACCTTTGGACTACCATGTCCCAAGAGAGATTAAGTGGATTGGCTATGATTTCAATTAAAAATGAATATTTGGAGAAGTTAAACTACGATGATTTAATTGAAGAAATTGATTCAAAAAAATGCAAGAAATTGTTTTCTTTAAATCGGATCATGCAAATCATGAAGCACTATTACCAGGATTGCATTTTGATTTTGAATTTAATTCAAGCTAAAAGTGTAATATGTAACCTTTGTTTTTGTTCTTGTTTTATTGTTTGATTATAGGTCTTTTAATTTTTTTTATGACTTAATACTAAGCAACCAAGCTGAGGTTGGGCTTGGGCAACCCAAATATGGGGGCCAACACTACATGGAGGAAAGTAGTTTTCACATGAAATTAGTCTAACTTCACGTCATGCATAGCGACCCTAACCAATGTTTTTCTGATTGAAGCATGGTTGATGAACATATTTCATTTTAGTCCAATCCTTATTTTAGTGAGTAACTCTTAACAACTAATTGCAGGGTCTTGCACTTTTCAGCCTCATTTTTTTTATAATGCTTCTTTCTTTTGGTACATCCAATTGCACCTAACAACCTTCTTACCCTTGGCAATTTCACCAATTTCCATTCATGTCCTTATGGAGTGACTCCATCTTTTTTGACGTTGCTACTAGCTACTTCTTGTTGTCTTAACTACTTGCAGCAACCTTATAATGGATCTTCACACCTAGCCACGAATGCAAAGCTAACCATGTAATTGAATTCATATGCAGGTTCATGGACCCATTGTTTTAATATTCTTTTGTGATTTCACAAGGCTCTTCTTCAAGGATGGAGCTAGAGGGGAGCCAGTAGGGGCGGTCGCCCCTTCAAGGGGAAAAAAAACCTATATTGTTACATAGGGAAAATAAGAATTTTCCTATGAATTACATAGCCTTGCCCCTGCAAAGTATTTCAGAAAAAATATTTGCCCTTGCGTAGTGACATTTCTAGCTCCATCCCTGCTCTTCTTCCTTTATAAGCCCTTCAAGCTCTAACTTAACTTTGGATTTCTCTCTTAGACCACCATATTCTTTGTCATCAATCCCATTTAGCATAAACATCTCCTCAAAATAACATCTCTTCTAATCACCCTCTTCCTTGCCACAAGATTGCAAATCCAGCATTCTTTAACACATTTGTCATCAAACTACAACATTTTTCCATCCTGCACATGCACACCGAGCAACCAAAGATTTTCAAATCTAACAAATCAACTAGTTTACCTAACCAAACCTTTTGTGAAATCTTGAAATCAATCCCTGATGATGGAGGCTTATTATGAGGAAACATGTTATATTAATTGCCTATGCATGAAGTACCTACGTCAATTCTGAATCCAAATACATCTAGCCTCTCTATCAAGGTTCTGATCATTTCTTCTAGTACTTCATTCTGCTTTGGATTCTTTTTAACTATAAAGTGGTGAGTAATCGCCACTTATTTGCAGAAGGCGAACAACTCATTTTCACTATACTATGAAAATTATAAATTCTTAGATATTTTATCTTCTTTTTTTTTTTAAAGCAAAAGAGAAATATATTAATCTTTGGAAGGAATTCAAAGATTAAAGGGAACCATGGCTTTGTTTGGTTGAGTTTTGAGAGGGATTTTTTGAAAAATATTTTTGAAATAGTGTTTGGATGAGTTTTTGGAAAAAGTAATAATTATAGAGAGAGAGAGATAGAGAGAGAAATGAGAATAATAATTGGAGAGAGGCGTATGAGTAGAGAGAGAAATGTGATTAGTGATTGGAGAAATGAGAGATGGGGAAAGAATCTTTTTGGAAATTTTTTAGGAAATGTGAAGTGAACACAGTGCATATATTTGATCTTCTTCCCCGTCGAAGTTTCAACATATGTTTGTCACTTCTTAGGAACGCAAAAACACACCGAACATATAATTCAACAAATAAATACATACCTTTCTGGAATAGTCATCAATGAAGTTGACAAAGTAATGGGCACAACCCTCACAACTCTATCCAACATTCTGATTTTCATGTTACCAATTATAATGGCTTCATAAACTGCATCATTGACCCTTAGAATCATACCTCTGTAGAAAGGTTTATGTCGAACCAATACAGCAGTACCCATTATTACTGTACCTGCATCACAAGGTTTATCCATGTCAAACTAATCCTGATTAGGGCACATAGGATAAGAAAATTAGAAACAAATGTCCATGATTCTAAAAGAAAATTACCAGCGAAAGACATTGAGAGTATCACTTCCTGCGACAATAGGACACTCGTTACCAAAAAGGTTTCCTTTCTATACATAAGGTCATCACCAAATGATCACAGGATGAACGCATAGATGATAACAATAGATATTCTTATCCTCTTGCTCGAGCTTTACCTTCAAACCTGCACGTTGCGAATTAAGATGTTCCAATAGACCTGGACTTTCTTTCATCTACAACCCTCACAAAGGTTATATTGTCATACAACTTTTTTGTGATACTTTTACTCATATACTATTCTCACTTCATCCATATCATTTTTTTCCATTTTTGAGTCTACCATGTTGCGAATAACCTCTCACCTTTTCAGGCTTCTTCGCCTTCCTGAGTAAGCCTTTGTGACCCCTTTACAGGATTAACATATCCTTCATCCACTGTGGCTAAAGAAGAAAGTTATTTTTTGTGGTAAACTGTTCCATCTCATACTCGGTATTTGTCATCTTTAACAATAACCTAGAATAAAACTCTAACCTAGGGCCATATTGATGTGAATATGCGGAAGACACAACTCAATCTATCTACAACAATATGGATAAAGATGAATGAAAAGCAAAGCAACCAAAAACCTCACCAGAACACAAGACTTAAGTGGTTCGACACACTAGCTATGTCCTATCCCCATAGGGTGAATGGGAAGATAAATATCCACTATAATCAATAAGGATTACAACGCAATCCAATTTCCTCTCTCTATTTTTTAGGGTTTCTCTTACCAAAATAAGCTTAGTAAACCCTAAAACGAATGATATACAAATTTATAAGGTTGTAAAGCGTCCGAACATATTTGACCACCTTCAGGACATAATTCTTGTGCTCCTGATCGTTTGTTTGAGAAATTCAGTATGTTTTAACTTCCCGAGGTGCAAATGCTTGTCCAGATAGCTCTTAGATCCATCTGGACTCTTTTTATCCCTAATTGAAGCCACAAAAAACACACCTAGGAGAGAGAGAGAGAGAGAGACCTATATTTATCATTTTAATAAATGCTATGTGTTAGTATTAATATATAGAGTTCCAAACGAACCGAGCTACTCACGAGCAACTTGACTGCTTGAGGCTCGGCTCATTGGGAATTGAGCTGAGCTCGAGTTTTGGGCTCGTTCAGTGTAAAGCTCTGCTCATATGTATAGGCTTGGCTCGTTTCGTAAATGAACCTGGCTTGGTACGTTAAGAGCTCGACTCATTTGCAGCCAGATTGAGTTCGAGCTTGAGTTACTAAACAAGCCAAGCTCAAGCACCACAAACTCAGCTTAACTCATTTGTAGCCCTATGTAAAATTATTGTGAATCAACAGCCATAATTTGCTACTCCCTCCATCCTAAATTTTTTGTTCCTTTTTATAATTCTAGACACCTTAAAAAAAATGTTTATATTTTCAAATGTATATGGTTTTAAACATGCAATATGGCTCTTATTTGCCAGATTGATTGATTCTATTAAACAAAATTTTCAAAACTATAAAAACATTATAGATCGAAAGATATACAATACTTAAAAAAGTCATGCATGCTAAAAAATAAACAACAAATTTGGGATGGACGGAGTATTATATACTGGTTCTTTGCATATCCACGCAAGCTATATGCATTTTAATTTCCATTTATGAAAAAGGGAGTTACATTTAGTTATTTTTATGGGGAACTTATTTCTCAATCCTGTTTGGGGACCTTATTCATGTTTTCCATCCTAGTGGATTTGAATACTTAAGTTGACGTCCTCAAATTTAAATGAACCCCAAATGACCATTTCTCTATCCTAATTTTTAAAATATTTATCTCTCCAAATCTTTCCTATTTTATTTAAATCTCTCTCTCCTATCTTTTTGTGGACGGTGCCACCTAGAAATTTTATTAATTTGAAAAAGGGTTCTAGAGTCGCCACCCGGGTTTTTACTTTAGAAAAGGATTTAATACCCGAGAAATCATTTGAAATGAGTTTGAAAATAATGACTCTCGTGCTGCTGATTTGGAAAAGGATTTGATCTGCAAAAGATAGAGAATTCTGAGTTCAGGAGCGAGTGGGGAAGGTTTTTAAGGCACCCCACTCGCCTGATTGAAAATCAATTTTTACTAAATACTTGTGGGATTTTGAGAAAACATTTTTATTGTCAAACTTTATTCACATAAGCACATAAACGGATTAAACTAACAAGAATTGACATGGAAAATAACTCATAAGTTAAACGCTGCTTCCGATAAACATTTTGAAATTTTAATTTTGAAAGTGTGTCGTGTGGCACAGTTAGAGCAGTGTAGAAAATTTTTAACAGTCTTCAAACAAGAATGAGGATGGCTTTCAAAATAAAGATCCTTTTAGTGAAATCTTATTCCTTCAAGGCATAGAATGAACCAAAAGAAGTTATAAAAAAACGTGTCTCTTTTAAAATCAACGGTACTGCACAGCAAAGGAAAGTACCCTATAGCAGTGTTGTGGAGACCTTACTATGTTATTTTGATCGAAATAATGGGCGACTTAGCCCAAGGCCAATATGAGGAACTGGCTTGAGCCTAGTGGCTCCCCTCAGAGTGTTGAAAACAAAACTTTGAACGAGTATTGACCTTGATTTAAGGTTTAGAACGATGCTCCTTGATTTTGACTTGAAAAACTTCGGCTTTTGAACGTAGAAACCCATATTGGTGAAGGGTTTTGAAGTGTTTGAGGAAGGTTAGGAGTTGATTTTGGCAGAGTATGGCTACATACTGTATTTTGAAGTGGTTGAAGTGGAGAGGGAGAGTTTCATGTGATTGAAAATGGAGGAGAAAGCTTCTAGTGGTTGAAAAATGAAGGAGACTGACTTGTTCTCTATTGAAAATGGACGAGCAGTACCCTATTTATAGGAAAAATACACTTGGGGAGCAAGTAGACGTGGTTAGAAAGGGAAGAAGTCGATTATACCAGTCAATTTGCTTTGGGCTGAAGAAAACTTGGTGACCAAGGCTGCTTTGGGAGTCGCGTGCGGCATTGTGGTGAGTTCTACGTCGCACTGTGCAACAAACCAAACTTTGCGAGGCCGCCGCAGGTGCTACATAACTCTGTTTCATGTGTGGTTGGTACCCTCTAATAGCTTGTTGAGTCTACTTTCTAACCAAGTGGTTTGGACCAAAAATATTTTTTACATCAAAATGTGTGACCATTTTTCCCTCAAGTTGTTGGAAAATAAATTGTTTTTGGTAAAATCGTCACATCTCCCTCATTTTAAAATGGATTGAGACATTACATATCAATAAAGAGGGTTTTTATGGTTTTGGAGAGGTTTTTCTTTGGGTGTTTGAAACAGAAGGAGCATCGTTCAAGCTTCGAAGAATGTTTCAATTCATTTCATCATTGGGGAACTTAAAGATGCCCGATTATTTCCAAATTGGGGTGTCTACATTTTCAAATCTTCTTCTTTCCCTTTTATTTTAATTATTTCTCTCTCCTAAAATCTTGGACCAGAGCAAAACAATAACCCATGGCAAAAACATTAGAAACTGCCTTTGAGTGTGGTAAATTAAGTGAATATCGAGCTGACAGAAAAAAAAAATCAAAATCTAACAATAAACACAATAAATTTATAAGGGTCAATCGACCAACATGATAATTCTTTTTTGATAGGCACCAATATGATAAATTAATTACAACTAATAAGATTATGGTAAGTTAATTGGAAAATTTCTAATGAACATGGTACAATAGTTTAATATACCATGAACAATCACGATAAAGTATTTTTTCTTAATTTATTTGGACAAACAACTCAGACAAACAACCAAAATACTTGTTAGAATAGCTTATATTAGTTTGTCCCACATTGACTAATTAAGTCTTGTACTGAGATCACTCATAATATAAATAAGAATATTACGTGTTGGTGTTAATTAACACCCTTGCACTTATTTCTCTCTCTCTCTCTCTTAAACATCATGGTATCAGAGCCCCTTCAATTCAAACCCAAAACCTAATTCTGTCAATTACCATCACCTAACCCTAACAATAGCTGACGTCACCAAACTAGTTCTTCGAAAACCCTAACCGTCATCACCTACAGTAGTTGTCACCCATCATCTTCTTCAATCGTCAACACCTAAACCCTACTACTGTATAATCTCCAAACCCAAACTCTCTAAATCGATCTCTGAAAAAAAAAGGAACCATACGAAGCCTATACAAACCATATGAACCCTACACGAACCCTATTTGAACCTCAATTGAACCATACGAACCTAGAACTATACTGTTCTGATCTCGAAACCCAAGCTTGACTTCTCTTATACTGTTCAGATCTCGAAACCCAAGCTTGACTTCTCGCTGGTAATTGTTCGCCCCCAGCAATCTCTTGTCGACCGTCATTTGACTCCGACGACCTTCCATCTGACATAGACACTATATAATCTACCCAACTTCTACTTGGGGTGGTCGATTTCTCTTAGACAACTTTTGCTTTAGAGGTGCTCAGTCAATTCAGGTGATTTCAAAACTTACCCCGTGGATTTTAGACTTTGACATAGTTAGTTTTCACATCTCCAGTTATGAACTCTTTGTTTAGTCGATTTCTCCTCATTTGATGTGTTACATTCTCATGGCTGATTACTATTTGGTTGCTGTTGAGGTACTCTACTTTGAATACAGACTTTGATCACATTTATATATGGATTAATGTTTGATATTGGGCATTGAAGTTTATGTTAGTCGATTATTATTCTTGGTATTGATGTTGGTCGTTATTGGTTGGATGGTCTCGATTGGTCATGTTACTGGTTATTGACAAGGGGTTATTGCAGTTTGTGATAGTGGGTGGATATTTGTGCTGTTGCCACACCCTTATTTGGAAAATGTTTGATGAAAAGTCTAGTTCTAGTTCTGTTATTATTGGTGGCTCTTCTAGCTCTTCTCAGCGTCATGAGAAGGATTTCATTACCTCCATTATTTTGAATGGCAACAATTATGCAATTTGGTCTCACGCAGTCAAAGTTTATTATATGGGTGAGTGAAAGTTTCGTTATTTTATAAAAGATCCTCCCAAGAAAGAGGATACGACGTATAGTGACTAGGAAGCTGAGGATTGTCATATTTGTGTTGAGTTATGGAATGGTATGGAACCTCGTATTAGTGGCCTTCTGTTTTACCTTAATACTGCCAAACAAGTATGGAATCGGGTTACGAAGATGTATTCTGGCATCAATAATCTTCGGCATACATATGATTTCCATCATCAATTCTTCTCTTTGTCATTAGGTACTGGATCCTTGGAGGACTACTATTCTAAGTTTCATGGCATTTGTGAGGAGCTCCATGTTTATGAGGCTATCTCAAGTGATCCTTAGGTTATGGAGCATCAATGTGAGAGTTTGGAGGTCGCTCGATTTCTATTTGGTTTGCCTTCATCCTATGATCCAGTTTGGTCTCAGATACTGGGAGAGTGGGAGTTGCCCTCTTTTGATGAGGTGTTCAGTCATCTTCGCTAGGCTTTTATCTCTGATGTTAGTTCTGTTTCTCAGCCACCATCTGATCGTTATGCTTTAGCTATTTCTGGTGGTTTTGAGTCGAGTAGTGGTTGTGGTGGCGGCCGTGATTCTAGGTTTAACAGTCGTAGTTCTGGTAATCAGAGTTCTAGTGGCTACGATTCAAGTAAGAGTTTTGGTGGTCGTGGTGATTTTGGGTCCAGTAGTTGTGGTTTTGGTCATGGTGGAAATAGTCATGGCTACATGTCAGGGGAAGGTAGTTCTGGTCGCGATGGTTCTGGTAGTGGCCATGGTACCCGAGTATGCACTCATTGTGGGGGTACAAGTCATACAATGGATTATTGTTATAAGCTTCATGGTTATCCCCAAGCTCATCAGGTTGCTCATTTTGAGGATGCTGGACAATTTACTTAGTCTTTTGCCGACAGTAAGGTGACTATCTCATCAAAAGAGTACCAGCAGTACCAACACCCTATGTCAATTTAGCCTTCCATTGAGACTTCTTTCTCCACTGCTACATTTGCTCAGACAAGTCACTCCGTTGCTTGTGTTGCATCTTCTTTTTCTTCTCCTTGGGTTATCGATTTTGGTGCTACTAATCATATGACTGGTACTCCTAAATTCTTTTCTACTTGTCAGTCTATGGATAAAACATTTAATGTTACCTTAGCAGATGGTTCCACCATTAAGGTTATTGGTTTGGGTTCGATTCCTGTCTCTTTATCACTTACTTTAAACTCTGTGTTGCATGTTTCTAGTTTACCCTTCGATCTTGTGTCTATTAGTCAACTTACAAAATACTTAAATTGTTTTGTCACATTTCGTCCTCGTGATTGTGTATTTCAGGATCTCAAGACGGGGAGGAAGATTGGAGGCGGTGTTGAGCGTGGTGGTCTATATTACCTAACCCATTCGTCTGCCCAACCAGTTTCTCTACAATCATCAAAATCCTCATATCAACAACATTTTTGGCTTGGTCATCCATCTCTTTGGAGTTTGAAGCATCTAGTGTTTTCTTGTGGTTTTCTTAAAGAATTACATTGTGAAGTCTGTGAGTTTAGTAAACATCATAGAGTGCCATTTTATCCTAGGGTTGAACGTCGTGTGTCGCATCCTTTCCAGTTAGTTCATTTAGACATTTGGGGGCCTATTTTTGTGCCCAATGTTTTAGGTTTTCAGTACTATGTTATTTTTGTTGATGATTTCTCTCGTATTGTATATCTTTATCTTATGAAAGAACGATCTGAGTTGGAAGTCCATTTTTAAGTCATTTTACATGGAAATAAAGACTCAGTTTAACACTTGCATCCGTATGTTTCATTCTGATAATGTAGGTGAATTTTTTCATAGTACTCTATCTCAATTTTTTGATGATCATGGGATTATTCATCAGTCCTCTTGCGCTCAGACTCCATAGCAAAATGGAGTTGCTGAATGCAAGATTCAACATTTATCAGAAGTTATGCGTGTCATGTTATTTCAAATGAAAGTTCCTAAGTCTTGTTGGAGTGATGCGGTTCTTCCTGTGTGCTATTTGATTAAACATATGCCCTCTACTGTCCTTGGGGGTTAGATACCCCATGCGGTCCTATTTCCTGGTCATTCTCTCCACTCATTACCCCCTCGGGTTTTTGGGTGTACGTGTTATGTTCATGTTCTTGATTTTGACTAGAGTAAACTGGATCCACGATCCATTAAGTGCATTTTTCTTGGTTACTCTCGGAATCAGAAGGAGTATAAATGTTATTTTTCGTCTTTACGTCGTCATTTTGTGTGTGCGGATGTCACATTTAATGAGTCACTCCCTTTTTATTTGGAGCCTATCACTACCAATGATCCGCTTGCATCTGAGTTTGTGTTTCATATAGTTGTCCCATATGGTATTGTCTCTCCACCAAAACCTTTGCAGGTACATGTTCACCATCCTAAAAATTCATCAGTGTCATCTGAGCTCAAACCATCTCAGTCAGAGCCTCCATTAGAGCAACCTCAGCCAGTAGATCCACCTTCACCCACCGCTCCATCTTTTCCTCCGTTGCGGGATCCTGGACTCCTTGATGACCATCCTATTGCTCATCGTAAAGGTATTCAGTCATGTACTCTCCATCCTATTGCTAAGTTTGCTTCCTATAATCATCTGCCACCATCTTTTCATGCCTTTACCACTTTGGTCTCTTCTATTCTTGTTCCTAACACTGTTCAGGAGGCCCTGTCTGTATCTAAGTGGCAGACAGCTATGGAGGATGAGATGGCTGCTCTTCATCATAATGACACTTGGGAGTTGGTTCCTCTTCTTGCTGGTAAAACTCTTGTTGGCTGTCATTGGGTATTTACTGTCAAGTATCTTCTTGATGGCACTGTTAAATGCTATAAAGCTTGCCTTGTTGCCAAAGGCTACACTCAGACTTATCGTGTTGATTATTCGGAGACATTTTCTCCTATTGCCATACTTGGTTCTATTTGGATTCTTATTTCTCTAGCTACAAATCTTGGTTGGCCATTATTTCAGGTGGATGTCAAAAATGCCTTTCTTCATGGGGATCTTCAAGAGGAAGTTTACATGGAGCAACCACCTGGGTTTGTTGCTCAAGGGGAGTGTAATCAGATATGTCGGCTTCACAAAGCTCTTTATGGCCTCAAGCAGTCTCCTAAGGCATTAGTGATGCAGTTTTGAGATTTGGCATGCGTCGTAGTCAGACTGACCATTTTGTGTTTTCCATAACCTTTGATCCAGGGAAAATATTGTTAATTGTATATGTGGATGACATTATCATTACCCGTGATGACTAGCAAGGTATTGATGAGCAAAAGGCCTTCTTACATCAACAATTTCATACTAAAGATTTGGGAAAACTTCGGTACCGTTTAGGTATTGAAGTGGCCCAGTCCAAAGAAGGTATTAGCTTATCATAAAGGAAGTATGTACTATATATCCTCGAGGATACAAGTTTGTTGAGCTAGGCCTGTTGAGATGCCTATGGATCCCAATGTCAAATTATGTGTGGACTAGGGGGAGCTGTTTCACAATCCTAATCAGTATCGCTGGTTGGTTGGTAAGTTAAGCTATCTTACGATTACACGATCGGATATCTCATTTGCAGTTAGCTTGGTGAGTCAATTTATGTTTGCTCCTCGTCATCCACATTGGGAGGCTATCCTTAGAATTGTGAAGTATCTTAAGCTACATCCAGGGCAGGGTTTGTTGTATCGAGCTAGTGGACACTTACGCGTTAAGGCGTTCACTGATTCTGATTGGGCAGGGGGACCGTCTGATAGGAAGTCCGCTACTGGATATTGTGTTTTTCTTGGTGGAAATCTTGTCAATTGGAATAGTAAGAAGCAAATAGTAGTGGCTCAATCTAGTGCAGAAGCAGAGTATAGAGCAATGGCACACACGACATGTGAGATTGTATGGTTGCAATCATTTCTTGAGGAGATAGAGTTCAGTGTACAGTTACCCATACCACTGTATTGTGATAATTAAGCTACTATTCACATTGCTTCCAATCCTATATTTCACGAAAGGACTAAGCATATTGAAGTTGATTGTCATCTAGTGCATGAGAAGTTGACTAGTGGTGTGATAGCTACTCCGTATGTGTTTATGGGTGCTCAGTTGGCAGATATGTGTGGACGACCCACGGAGATCATGCGGCGTCGTGCATATAAAAGATTGTGATTGTTAGAGTTGCCACCCGGATTTGAGGTCCGAACTCGAGAAACCAATAAAATATGACTCGTTTGCCCATTTGAAAAAGATTTCACTAATCATGGCGGAACCAAAAATTTCTCGGATTCGGGGGTTTGACTACGAGAGGGAAAGGGTTTTACGGCATCCCTCTCACCCGGTCCGTGAACCGGCCTCTACTCAATGTTTTGTGGGATTTTGGAAATATTTGAAACTTGATTTATTCACAAAAATAGGGAATCGAGATGGGAAAACACATAAACAAGTGCTCAAATACGAACCAAGTGATGGTGGATGCTTGTGCAATGTACAATGCGATGGTGGAATGATATAAATAAAGAAAATGACAATGAAAGAGAGAAATAGGACTTAGAACACCATATTGAGCAAAATTATTTGACTTTCCGACACTATTTGCATGTTTTGGAGGGTTTTGATATAGAATTGAGAAAAACATAAAACAAAAAAGTTGTAGCCTTTCAAATTATCTACGTTTTGATATATAATACGCCCAAAATGGAGTTCGGAGTAAAAAGTTATGGCTGAAACAGTGTGACTGACTTTCTGTTGGGGTTTGAGCGCTCAAAGTGGTTTGAGCGCTCAAGCATGACCTTGAGTGCTCAAGCCCTTCCCAGATTGCCAAATTCTGCCCTTTTATGACTTTTTCAAGTATGAGGAACTTGAATAACCCTACTGGTCTCTCTCAGCAAGACCAAAACAATGATTTTTACATGGTTTTAACTTACCTTTTGGCTTGATCAAGGCTTGAACTTGTGGTTTGATGAATGGATGGGTAGTGGCTGTGTTTATGGGCTATAGATGAAGTATTTTGGACAGAGGAGTGTGAGTGTAGGGCTGATTGAATGATTGATTGAGTGGATGATGGAGTATTTGAGCTTAAAATGGTGATTTTGGCTTGGATGAGGTGGGTTTTGATGGAAGAGCTAGGTTTGGACGAAATTGATGGAGTGTATGGGCTGTAAATGGCTTATTGAAGTGAGAGAAGGGGCTGTTGCAGTTGGTTTTTCAAAGACCCATGTGTTGTAGGCCTTTTTTAAGAAGGTTTTTGGGTGTTTTGGAGGTTGAAGATGATGGAGGATGGTGGCTATGGAGGAGAGAGAGTGGGTTTGATCTGATGGGGGGAGAAAATGGCAGTAGTGCAGCCAAGAGGGTGAGTGAGGGAGTGGGGGAGGTTTATATAAAGAGAGAAATGGGAGGGAAATGGGTTTAATTTTTGAATTGGGCTTGGGGGGTGATTGAGGAGATGTTCAAGGGTCTAGGAAGTGTATTTAGGCAGTAGAAAACATAGGTAGATGCTCCTCTTGCAGTAGAATATCATGATTAGATGCTCTGTAGAAAACTGATCTGGCTCAGAGTTGAGCGCTCAATGGGGTTTGAGCGCTCAAGGCTGTTGCTCAAAAAATGATAAAACTTTGCGGGGCCGCCCCGGGTGCTACCGAACTCCGTTTCATGCGTGGTTTGAAGCGTTAGAAATCTTGAAAGGTCTACTTTCTAACACAAGTGGTTTGAACCCAAGATGATTTGTACATCAAAATGTGTGACCATTTTACCCTCAGATGGTCGGAAGAATGAATCATTTCGGTAAAATTGGCATATCTCCCTCATTTCAAAATGGATTGGGACATGTTATATATCAATAAAGAGGGTTTTGAATGTACTACAAGATGGTATAGGCTTAGGTTTGGTTTGAAGAGGTTTATGGGTGGTTGGAAGGGTATTTTGGTCATTTTGGTTGGTTAAGTTTGTTCTAGGAGGGTTTAGAATGGTTTAGGGTGGTTTGGTGAGTTCAAGCCTTGTTCTTAGCCTCAAGGTATGCATGATTGGTCTATTTCATCATCGGGAATGCTCGAGCGCATCCCGGGTTCAAAATCGGGGTGTCTACAATATGTTTACTAAATCATTGTTCAAGCCACGGTTAAAGTTGTTATTTGACAAGCTGAGACTTTTTTAATATTTATTATCCACCTTGAAGGAGAGTGTTAGAATAGCTTATCTTAGTTTGTCCCACATTGACTAATTAAGTCTTGTACTAAGATCACTCATAATATAAATAAGAATATTACAAGTTGGGGGTTAATTAACACTTTTACACTTCTTTCCCTCTCTCTTAAACATCAATACTAATAATATCCTTCACCACGTTACCAAACTAAGAAAAAATAAAAACATTCACCACGTGTCCGCCTCATTCAAAAAAAGAATATTAGAACATGCAGCCCGATCATCTGACCCGACCCGACCCCAAGGGGTTTCAGGCAGTTCCAAACCGACCCGACCCGACTATATATAATATATGAATAAAAAAATAAAAATTATATATACCCCCGTAACGCCCCACCCACCCCAAAACGTGAAAACCATATTTTCTTTCTTCTCTGATTATCCAAACAACCTTACCCATTCCCCCCGCATCCCCTGGTCTCTCTCTCCTCTCACGACACCTAATCACCGATGATGTTCTCTCTAACGGCGACGGCCAATCGCCAACCATCGTAGACACTGCATCTCTCACGCTCTCTCCCCTGTTTCTCCACTAGACGCATTCTATATCCAAGAAAACAAGAAAGTCTAGTTGAAAAATGAAAACCCACAAATATTTTGTGTTGGATTCGATAATCTATAGATCTATCTGTAGTTCTGCGCTATTTAAGTATTTTTTACTTTTTTCCGAATTGCATTGTCTCTCTCTCTCTCTCTCTCTCTCTCACACACACACACACACACAGTGTAACAAATCAGTGATCTGCCATTGTTGCTATCTTCATGATTCGGTTTTACAAGTTACGACCGTTGTTGCTTTCTTCATTACTGGGTTTTACAAGTTACTGTTGTAGCATGTAGGGTTGTTGATGACTGTCTTTTTTTTTCTTCAAAAATCTGTGTTTTTCTACAAGTTACCGGTGTAGAGTGTAGACTTTTTATGGTTGATTTTCGTATTTAAGTTCCTTTTTATTTCAATCTGTGCTTTAACTAATACCGTTTTTTGTTTGGTATATTTTTTTCCACTTTGGATCAGGTTATGGAGTCCTCTGATGAAGTTGAAGCTGTTATCCATGGTGGTGATCCTGTTGAAACTCCTCCTGTGCCCAGAGGTAGAAAGTCTTTGAAGAGAAAAGGTCCAACTAAGAAAAGGGTTGGTAAAAACAAGGGCGGCAGACAACCAGCCGAAGCATGGGACCACTACCATAAAATTGAGGCAAAAGACACCTTCGATGGAATTCAACGGGCTGTATGTAAGTATTGTGCTAAGAAAATATAGGGCTGATCCTAAAATGCATGGGGTAACTAATTTGACTAGTCATGTTGCAATTTGAAATAAATACCCTTATAGAGAACTTGATGATGGTCAGCAAAGTTAGAATTTTCGATTGAAAAAAATGGAAATGAGGTTTTCGACCTTGTTGCAACTACTTTTTCTGTTGATGCTGCTAGAAATTCTCTTGTTGAGATGATAGTGATCGATGAACTTCCCTTTAGTTTTGTAGAGGGAATTGGATGTAAAAAGTTTTGCAATATCTTGCAACCTAAGTTTAGTCCTATTCCTTCTTGTTTTACCATTGCTAGAGATGTTGTTAGAGTCTATAATAGAGAGAGGGATGTGTTGATGAAAGTCCTTAAAAGTCGTAGGGTTTCTCTCACAACAAACACGTGGATGTCAATTCAAAATCTGAATTATGTGTGTCTAACTGCTCACTTCATTGATCACAATTGGAAACTTCATAAGAGGATTTTGAACTTTTGTCTTGTCAAAGATCATAAGGGAGATACTATTGGTAAAAAGGTTGAGACATGCTTGCTTGAGTGGAACATTGGAGGTGTCTTTACTTTAACGGTAGACAATGCTAGTTCAAATAGCACAACTATCAAGTATTTAGTATAGAAAACAAAGGATTGGGAGGGAACCATATTAGAGCATGAATTTGTACACGTTCGTTGTTGTGCACATATTCTAAACCTTATTGTTAGTGATGGTTTGAAAGAGCTTGATACATCTATTGCTTGCATACATGAGGTTGCGAGGTATATAAGGGGTTCTCCTCAAAGGCTAGAGACATTTAAGCAATGTGCCAAGAAAGAGAAAATTGATTCAAAAAATTATTTGTGCTTTGATGTTCCAACTAGGTGGAACTCCACTTATTTAATGCTTGACGCGGCTCAAAAATATGAAAAGGCTTTTAACCGGTTACATGAAGATGACTCAAATTTTAAGGCACTTTTTAAGGACGAGGATGTTAGTGAAGGAGAAGAAAAAACCAGGATTAATGAAGCAAGTATGGCGAATAGAGGGAGTGGGCAAAAGAGGATGCCAAGTAAGAGGGATTAGGCTAATTGTAGAACCTTTGCTCACTTCTTTAGGCTTTTTTATGTGGCAACTAAAAGGTTTTCCGGTACTCTTTATGTCACCTCAAATGTTTTCTTCAATGGCAATAAGTATGAAAACAAAACTTAAGAAGTATTGGGGGAAAGGGGATAAAATCAACTTGTTATTATATGTTGTCGTGGTGCTTGATCCTAGGAAGAAATTGGAATTTGTGAATTTTTGCTTCAACCAATTGTTTGGTAAAGTTGTGGGGTGATGAAATGGAGGCAACGATGAAGGCTTGTTTGACTCGTTTGTATGATGACTATGCTAAACGTGATTCAGTTTTGAATAGTGTGGAAGTGCCTAGTGTTGTTGAAGGCCTTGAGGGCTCGACTATGTGTGTTGACGATGTTTTGAGGATCCCATCCTATTCCTAGCTAGTTGGTTTAACACTTCCATGGAGGAGCGACATTCAGTTTCAAGGAAGACTGATTTGGATAAATACTTGGTTGATTGTTGTCAAGGAGATAGTAAGGATCCTACAGCATTTGACATTCTTAAATGGTGGAAGGACAATTCTGGAAGATATAGAGTTTTATCACAAGTGGCACAAGATGTGTTGGCGTTTCCCGTTTCTACAATTGCATCGGAGTCAGCATTTAGCACAGGGGGCAAATACTTGACCCTTTTCGTAGCACTCTTTCTCCCAAGATGGTAGAGATGCTTGTATGAGGACAAAATTGGCTTCTAAACAATGCTCCCATATCTCTTCACAAGTCAATGGATGCCGTTGAGGAATATGAATCATATGATATGGGTAATTTTCAATTTTTTAGATTAAGAGCATGGTTTCTCATTTAGTTTTTTCAGCTATTTTGACTTTTGATAACTTTGATTTGATTTTGTTGTTAGCTTTACTGGTTGAAAATGAATCTGAAATTCCAACTCTGGTTTAAGTTGATTAGTTATCATCATCAATGATCATGGTACCCTTAATTTTTTTTCCCTAACTTCTTTTTTTCATCTCCGTTAGTTACTTAGTTCAGTAAATTAGCATACCTTTTTAATATTTGACTCAAACTTCGTGTTTTTTTTTTGCAGGTCCCACAGCCATAGGGCATAGGCTACCGTTGATGTTTTTTGTGGATACTTGACTAGTGGTACATCCATATATGGGTATTTTTTGTGGATACTTGACTAGTGGTACAAGGTATTTTTTGTGGATACTTGTGTGGTGTACTTTTGGAGGTCACAGCTCACAGGATTTTTGAAGTGGGACTGGTGATATTAGGTTATTAACTATTAAGTCTATTTGTTTTTTTGTTGCTTAGGCTTACTACCTGGGTAAGGTTTGGTGTAATGTTTGAACTTTGAAAGTTGAACTTGAAACTGTCTTAAGACTCTAAGTATTGGGTGTTAAGTAGTAAAGATTGGGCATTGGTTGTCTACTGTTGGGATTTTTATTCTTTACTGTCCAGTTGTTTCCTTACAAGTTTTAATGTTGCTTGGTTGTTGCAATTATAACTGTTAAGACATTGTTGCTTTTGTAACATCTCATGGAAGGTGATTTGGCTACTATTGGACTTGGTTCAATTATAAATGTTAGTATGTTACTGTTGCTAATGGACTTTTCTAAGAAAATCACGTGTTGCCTTGAATCTGCTTCAATTTACTGATGTTGCTGCCTTGAATTTGCTGCTAATTATTATAAGATGATCCACTTCTACTGTGTTTTTTGGGATGAGTAATGATGTTGCTATCTAGTGTCTAATGTCAATATATATTGAACTTCTTCTGCTGTCATATGGAAAGACTTTTGCTAATTATCGTATTATTGAATATTCTAAGTTCTAACTGCTCTTTGGGTGTGATGCATGATTACATATCTATTGCAGCAATTCATTTGGAAAGCCCAAGTGAAATAATTATAGCATTGGCCATTTTTGGAAAGCCCAATTGAAATAACAATAGCATTGGCCAATTGAAAGCCCAATTTTTTGGAAAGCCCAGTAAATATAGCATTGGCCATTTGGCCCAATAGAAATAATGGAAAGCACAGTAAAAAAACAATGGGCTCAAACATTGAAAAAAAATTTATAACATTGGCCCAATTTAAATGGAAGGCCCAGTAAAATAAGCCCATTCTAGAAAGCCCAACCTAACTCACCCGGCTGACCTGAATCGCCAACCCGACTCACTCAACCCGACCAGTTTGAGGACATGTTCAGTTCGGTTCTGGGTGTAGTTTTTAGTGACCCGATCGAATTGACCCGACCAAAAACTGACCCGTGCTCACCCCTACCTATGACTAAGGGAATTGAATGTAAATCACAAAGTAGAGGCTAAACTCAAAATAAGTGTGGCAAGGTGTTTGAGTTGGTTCTCCTTTGGATCTTTGCCTTCGATCTAGATGGAGCAACTCCTTACTCAACCTAGGCTTGCAATAGAGAACACATTTAGTGCCTACAGTTGCAGTCATTCGGAGGGCACTCTGATGCCTTAGTTAACCTCAATGGGAGAAAAGGGAAAATACAAAGTTCAAGAGTGAGTAGTAGCGGCATACCTCTCTAGGGTTTAGAACCATCCTTTATATAGAGTGACTTGACTTAGGCCCTAAGTAAGCTCGTGCTAGGTACATGCCTTAACCGCTTCTTGAAGTGATGTCATGGATGACGCATTTAGTGCCATGTGACCGAACTAAACCTCCAATTTGTGCATGGACAATCCTTATCTACTCAGGTCAAACCTCATTTGACCTAGCTCGGCTCCGCCAACAACTATGTTCAACCAATAACTAGGTTCAACTCCAAATTTTGTCAAAATGTACATTCGTCCTCAGAGTTTCTACATTTAACCCTTGGTCGGCCAACATGTACGTTCAGCCCTACAGTTACTACATTCGGCCTTTGGTCGGCAAACACGTACGTTAAGCCCCAGAGTTACAACATTCAACCTTTGGTCGGTTAACATGTATGTTTGACCCTTGGATAGCCAACATGTAAGTTCGACCTCATGTTTGGCCAACATGTACGTTTGGCTCCCAGCTTGGCCAACATATACATTAGGCCTCATGCTCAACCAACATGTTAGATTTAGCCCACTATAACAGGAGACATGGAAAAACCATTCGACCTTACAACTAATGTAATCATGGTAAAATACTTGCAAAAAGTGCCGACAAACATCAGTGAACATGGTAAACTAACACCTCACAAACCATAACACAAAAATCTTCCGACTCTGTAGCCAAGCAAAACCCAAACTCCAATAATAGATATGGAACCCGAGCAAAGAAAATAGTGACTGCAGTAATTTGATTATGAGAATGAAATACTAAACGAGTAAAAATAAATCCTTTGTAATGCACTTTTGTAAGAAAGCTACACTTAGTGTGTTTGTAGCAACATTTTTCGATCTGTACCACTCTTGCACTTTTCCGATTAATAATCTCACTATGCTTGCAAAGCAGATCGTGGTCTCGCCGTTGGGTTTGTATGGTTCAACATCTTTGCTATAGAAGTTGACAACCTGCTTCTGATCGATGGCATCCAAAGGGAACTAAAGCTACTCGTGGATGTGTTTTAGGATGGGCGATGGCATTCATGGCTTTTGGCCGAGGAGATTTGATTGCTTGTCTATGATAAGATCCTATTTGTATCCGACGGTTAGAGCGGCAGTCAGAGTCGTTATCAAAAAAGTGATGGTGGAAGGGATGGTGTGGTGTGTTAGTGCGGTGGTGGATGGCATTGACAAGAGTTGTAGCCGCCCATGTTGAGAGACAGAATGAGTGATTTTAGGGGAATTTGGTGAAAATGAATTACATCCCACATAAATAGGGATGTGATCAATGGAGATAAAGTAATCCTTGAAATTTTGCATTGTAAACTAAACACAAGTACACATCAACTGATCCTATTTCTCGAGATAGAAAAAGTTTCAGATCTAGGGTTCCTTAGGGGGAAGGAGGCCGTCGCCTCTCCCCCCTCTTTCACACTCCTTGGTCCTCCTCCCTCCTTCCCATCCTCCTCTCCTTCCTTCCTCTGGTTTGTTCTCACATCTTCTCCCCACTCTTTCTTCATTGCTTTCGGCCCTAGTTCGGTAGTTCGTTCCTCTTGGCAGTGTCTGCAATTGGTGTTGATTCGACATTTCGAGCTCTAGTCGGCAGGTCCGAGGTGACGTGTGGTGGTGATCAAGAGGTTGCTGGTGGATAGGTAATAATGGTGTTTGGTTGGAAGAAAGGGTTTTGTTACCGATGTTTTCATTAGGTCTTTGAACGGTTAGGTTTTCCCAGATTCAGTGGGCAATGAGTGACTCGTCTTTAACTCGTGCAACTTAGTCTGACTCAACTCGACTCAGTAATGGCCGCTCTAGGTGGTTATGTTTAATTGGGTTTATGATTTGTTGCTTTCAATTGTGTCAATTTGATTTGATTTTGTTTCTTAATGTTTGTTTTTTAGATCTAGATTTACTTAGTCTGGTTGTTTGTGTGGTGGCGCTTTCTTTTGATTGCAGTGGTTGCGCGGGATGTTGACTTTGTTGTCACTGCTACCAATGCACAGAGTCTTGTGTGTCAACGGGAACTCACGTTGGGGTAAGCACCCATTGCCTATGAAGGCTTGCTGGTTATCTAGTTTGTTTTCATAATCGGCCGATGATTGGATATTGTATTGTACTACCCACCGAGGTTTCATCCTGTGCCTAGCGTTAGGGTTTGAGCAGTTTTCCATCGGAATCTCTACTACTTGATCAATGACTGGCTCTTAGCCCAACAACTGAGTTGTTGTTTGCCTTTGGCAGGGGTGCCACTGAGCCTACTAGTGTATGTGCTCGCATCTAAATTTTGATAGTTTTTGGTTCAATTTTGTATCCTGTGATGAAATCTATACTGCTCTCAGGCTTTTATATGAATAAAATTGACTCCTTTTCGGAAAAAAAAGGTGTATATGTAAATTAATATTAATGTAGATATTTTATCCTATAATAAATTGATAATGAATCAATTAATAAACGCACTTTTGGCCGTAAATCAAAATTGAACATGAAAATATAAGTTTTCAAACCCACTAGGACGAATTACTGAACCAATTCCCCAAACAGAATGGTGATTTCATTTTCTTTTATTTGCAATCAATTTTAAATAAAATTTTACTTCATGATATTGCAAGTTCTTATGATGTGTAACCGTTGGACAATGCAATTTCAATGGCATTCCTTTTAGGATGAGTTTTCGAATGGATTTTATCAAAATTCGATAAAATCAAGCATTTGATTTTATCCATTCGTAAATCTAAGATTTTATCAACTCTCTGCACGAATGGATAAAATCTATTCGGAAACTCACCCTTATATATTTTGCTTGATGGATATGACTACCGTCACTTATGAGAATAAAATGTGGGGTCATATGATTATTTTAGATTATTCATCTGGAGTTTTATTTGTAATACATAATTTGGTTAGTCGGATGTTTTAATTCTTGCACGTATTTATTTTGAGGAAGATGACAATATTGTGGGGTTATTTTCTTCACAAGAATAACGATGAAATAATTTATTGATCCATATTAATCAAGGAGGCCTACACCTATTTACTTGTTGGACCATTATGCTTGATAATTTACTGAACACTTTTTACAGTCAGCGAAACAAAATTTGACATGAGATTTTTTTAGAGAGTACTTATTTTAATTTGAGAGCATGAAAGACAGCGTGTTTAAGTACTCTTTGAATTCAATGGAGGATAGGGCTTGAGAAGCCAAATATGCATGCAAAGTAAAATGAAATTGAGACAGAGAATTCAAAATTAACTTTGTCCCATCGTTTTAATCATTTTTTTTTTCAAAGGAATTATCGTTTTTGGATCAATAAACAAAAGTATTTTTGTACATAATTTGTAGATTTTTAATACCAATTTATACTTGGGCGAGGAAAAAAAAACTTTTTCTAATTTTTATTAAAACTGCCAATCACAAATACAAAAATACAACAAAGAGACAGATGATATCCCTGCTATAACTACCTTATTTATTGTCAACCAATAAATAAGAGTATATATTTATTATACATGACACACGAGCCTTATCTACCTTTATTGATTCATACAAGCACAATTTAAATTTCTATTTTAGGGACAAGTCTGCAAAATTATAGACAGTAGCGATAGCTACAATGAACAATATAAGCTACTTAAGTAAAATTTAAATTCTGTGGATGAAATATAATCCATGGGCATGAACATTCTACTTCCAAAGAAACATGGCAGCAGACATGAGAGATACAAATAGCCAATGAAAATTTCCTGGCAGAAATAAGGTAGCTGCAAAAACCAAGGATTAGAGAGAACTATCAGATTTTCGAATTATCTCTTCAAATAATTTTTTTTGTAATTTCTTATGCTTTATTCAATGGTAAAAACAAGAAAAGGAAAATGAATTCGATGAGAGTGAAATTAAAGAAGTTATTTTGATCCAGATATATTTTGTTGTGCGAATGGAGGAAGCAACCATCACCAAGTGACCAAGGATGGTTGATGGTTACAGTAAAAAAAAAAACATCAAACATGAGCAGAAGTCATACGAAAAATAAATTGCTCTGAATAATATGATAAGAGAGCAAGGCATGAATAACAGTGTATCTAGACCATGATGAAAATTTTTGAAAAGAAACTTTTGATAAGAATTTTTGAGATAGTGAGAATGGTTGGGTTTTTGAAAATAAAAATAATGAAATAATCATTAGAGAGAGATAGAAAGAGAAATAAAATAATGAGGTAATGAGTAGAAATAGATTCTTTTTGAAAAGAAGGAATCTAATTGAAAAGACTTTTTGAAAATGAGGAAAAAGGAAAGAGAACAAGGATGTATATATTCTAGCATTTCTTCGACACTTGGCTATATTAAAACTAGCATGGTACTAATGTTACATATGACATTAAGGAGAAAATGTTAAGTTATTTTCATCGCCGGTGGAAACAAATGTTATAATGCAATCCCTAAGGAGAAAATGAAGTTATGCTTACTATAATTTACCCTCAACGTCAACGTTTCGCCGTAATATCAAATTATGGACCCTCTTATCGGACTCTCCCAAATAATTCAAACTATACCGTTTCAATATTTATGTCGATTTAATTTTTTTTTATTAATTTGGAAGATCCACACAGAAAATAATGTTCTGAGAAAAGAGGGTGGCTGTTATTAAATCATTTATTTTCTTCTTCTTTTATGTCCTTTTACAAGTATAATGAAGCTTATTTTCCTCAAATTTGGTTCGTAAACATAAAGAGCTTTAATAATATATATTCGAGCTTTGTTTATTTACGAGACAACTTTCACAAACGAGCTTTAATCGAGTTGATCACAAACCGATCACAAGCAATTTGAATTTTGTAGATGTCATAAACCGAACGAGCTAAGAATAATGTGTTCGAACTTGCTTCAAAAGTTTAACGAGCTTCAAAAAGATGTTGAAGCTTAATTTTATTATATAATAAACCGATTGCAAATGAAGTTTTAACGAGTGAACAAGAACTCGAACTCAAATGATTTGGTTCGTTTATCAGCCCTAATATAGATTTACCACCCCTTTGATAATTTAGAGGTTTTCGATTTTATTATTTCGGTTAATTTGTCTGTACATTTTTTTTGTGAACATTTGTCTTGATACTGGGTAGAGATTCGAGTAAATAGTTCTCTGTCAGAACTGGACCCAATTGTCATGTGGCAATTGTGGGCTCCAATTGTCAATGCTAGGCCCTTCATTTTAATTAGGATCCAATTGAAGCCTTGATCAGGGCCGTGTTTAGAAGAGTTTTGAAAAAAAAAATTGAGATGGTGAGAATGGTTGAATTTTTAAAAATGAGAATAATGAGATAAAGATTAGAGAAATAGAAAGAGAGATAAAATAATGAGGTCATGAGTAGAGAGAGATTCTTTTTGAAAAATGAGGAAAAAAGGAAAGAGATCGAACAAGGCAAAATTTCAGTGAGAGAGATGTTGAAAATCTGTCATACATGTAGGAGAGAGCTGCTTCTTTATACTCCCTCCGTTCCTTTTTAAGTGAGTGCTTTGGGAAACGTTTATTTTTGTGGACATTAAAAAATGTACTTTCGTATAATATTTTTAAATTTTTTTCACCAAATTAAAGTGTTCAATGAGCACTTTAATTTGGTATAAAGAAAATTAAAAAATTATATAGGGAAATATGTTTTTTAGGGATTTGAAATTGCATGTATTCTCAAGGTACGCACTTAAAAATGGACAGAGGCAGTATCTAGTAAGCACACGGATACCATACTTTAGGAATACTCTTCAAGGCATGTGGTTTAATTTCCCGCTAGGAGGATGAGTACCTTGATTTAAGTGATGGGCCATGAGCCAGTGACGGTATGTTGTTGGGCTAGTTCTCCTCGGTGTTTGGGTTGCTCAATCGGGTTCTTAGAGTCTGACTGTAAAACTGTTTCTCCGTTGTTAAAATAAAATGGAGCGAGTGTGCTGATAATTCTTTTCATTTTTTTCTACAAGCTGGTCAATTTTAGGTGTTGATAATTCTTTTCATTTTTTTCTACAAGCCGGTCAATTTTGACTCCTCAAATTTCAATGGAGAGAAGGTAACATAACAACACGTCCACGTCAGAACACATTAATTTCCTTTGACTTATCTTCAAAATCAATCAACTAATCAAAAACCTGCTCCTGGGCACAGATGTACCGAAAGTCTTTGATTTTGACCAAGGGGCATGGCCGACTTTCAGATTTTTGGTTTTGCAAAAAGAAAAAAATGTCAAAGAACTGTATTTGCCACGACACAAATTTTCTCGTCCTAGGTTAAGATGTGAATATCACTTCAATAAAGAAGACCCAAATGTATATCACAGAGAAACTAATGTCTAAGTTTTTAGTGCTTCTTGAACACAGTCACGTGATGTTCCAAAATATTGTAAAACATCACACATTCTTGCAGAATACATGATTAACAATATTAATTTTACATAAATATGTGGTGTCCAAATGACTCTAAGGCCTCCTTTGGCTAAATACAAAATACTAGTTTTTTGAGTTTTATCCTTATTCAATTTTTTTTTGCATTTGTTAGTTTTTTGTCGATTTTTTGTGGTTTCTTAGTTTGTCTCGATGAGAGAAATCTAAAAAGTATAAAATTATTAACTAAACTTAAAGTTTTGTGAATAAAGATAAAAAATTATGGCAAAAAATTGATTTTTTGGTTTATTTCTCGTCTTTATTTACAAAACTTTAAGTTTGGCTAATAATTTTATATTTTTTAGATTCTTCTAGTTGAGACAAGTTAAGAAACCAAACCACAAAAAATTGACCGAAAACTAACAAATACAAAAAAAATTAAATAAAAACAAAAAATTTGTTTTGACAAAACAAAAAAAAAAAATAAAAAACTAGTATTTTGTATTTAGCTAAACTACCCCTGAATATCACGTAAGTCTGATATGAGACTATTGAATAGTTAACTGAAATTGACTAATCGATCAAGGACTGGCCCACAATTTTTGTTATGGCACAACCTGACGCACTACAGTTTATATAACGTGTAGTTTATGGTCGATGCACATTGTTTTTACGAGTACTTTACTATGGTCGCATGCATTGAATGTCATAAAATACATTTATGTCCCAAGTTTAACAACATTTGTCTGGATTAGATACAATTGTCTTTTTATTTTTTTAAGTTTAAATTATTTCAATTGCCAGCGGAAATGAAAGTTTCCTCCAAATCGATTGCATTGTGTCATATGTCCATGTTTTATTATTTAAAACCAATGTTTGGACACATAGTATAATGCAATCGATTTGGAGGAAACCTTTATTTTCACCGGCGGTGAAAATAAATTAATATTTTTTTTAAAATTAATTATGTAATTTGTTTATCTTTCGCTTCGTGGATTCCCAGCCTCCTTTTTAAGATAAAAATCTTTCATTAAAGCAACCATTTGCTTCCGGTGATGGAAAAAAAAAAAAAAAGAAGAAGAATGAAGTATCTAACACTATTTACATAGTTAATTAGTCGAGATGTATGTACCATTGAGATTTAAAGAAATGTATTTGTGTGTGAGCACGTGTGCGCACTTATCATATGTAGTATGAATGAATCGATAGATGGTGAAAAAGTTTAATAACATATAGCTATGGAAGATAGGGCATATTATGGGAAACGAAGAACACAGAGAATCATTAGAATGGTTTCTCACCTCGATTACTATTGTCTGAAGGTGTTGAAGATGTTGCATTTGAAACCTTATTAACTCCGAGCTTTGCACAATCGGATCCAATGGCGCCTAAAAGATTTCGAAATATAGGAAGCCATGTCAGACTGTCAATAAATTTTATTCAGAAAAATAAAAGCGAATCAGAGATAATTTATGCAAAATTTAGCCACTATTGTTTTTTTCAGTCGTCCTTTCTGCATTTTTTTTTTTATAGATTAGCCTCAATTATTTTGAATTAATCATTCGCTTTGATGAATGAAATCTGAAAAGTAAAAAACAATATGATCAAAAGAAAAAAAAAAAAAATCCTGCAAAATACCAATAGTCCAAACAATCTTTTAAGTGGAAGTTTTTCCTAATTATTCTTAAAGACAATTGGGAGTTTGATGCTTAGTGAACTTTTGACCTTTTCTTGCAAAATTTTGGGATTGATTGTCCGTCTTGAAAAGAGCAATCAAAAAATTAAAATAATTCAAACCGAAGTTTAAAATTCAAAAAATCAAACAAAAAGAAATTAAAATTGCATTTTTCAAACTTTTTTTTGTCTTTAGAGAACTTTTACAATTTTTTTTTTTGTAATATTATAATTTTTAGATTTCTCTTTCTGGCTATCTACCAAAAGTTTAAACAAATTTTTTTTTTCACTTAATATAAGTTTATTGACTCTTACAGTCGCTGTAGCAGGGGAATGCTGAGACGTTGAGCAGATTATAATAACCAGTTTTGCATTGGCAGGTATGAGTATATGTCAAATTCTTTGTGCATGTCCCTTCTCCACAGTACATCCAGTAACAAGCTACAAAAAAAGAAAAAAAAAACCCATAAAATCATATTACTGAGGAATATTATAATACATCATATATAACCAAAAAAAAAATTGTTTCTTTTTTTCAAATTTTGTATGCTTTAAATAATTTTAAAAGGCAAAAGTAAATTTGAAAACTTATGTCATGTAGTTCCTTTTCTTTTGACTGTCTTTCTTAGTTTTTTTTGCTGAGAAAATGATAGCTTTTGAATAATAGTGTGGCACATAGAGTTTATTTGGGTTTTCGCCATCAAAAAGTAAACAGAAAATTTTGAAAAAAGAGAGGAAAAAGAGATGTCATTACAGATATAGAGGATAGACGATACTGATCCCTTCATTCTAATATTTTAATTCGCTACAAATAGTTGTACCAAAATTTCTTGAATAAAAAAGTATTACTTCTATGTGTAATTTTTAAAATTTTGCACCAATTTACAAAACTGATTGAGATTTCTATTATACTGTGCACGAATTAATTTGAAAAGTAATACACGAAAGTTTGTATTTTTAATACAAAATTTACACGATTTTTCAGAAGGGAATAAAATTTTGGGATGGAAGACGTAATTAAAATAGTGTGAGGATATGCGAGTGATTACGATCAAAGAAAGACAGATTAAATGGGATGGGCGGAGCTGGTGGAGCTGGAGGAGTGGCGGGCATGCAGGAGTAGTCGAGAGAACCTGCAGCAAATTAAGACAATAAATAACTGAATTAAGAAAAGTTGTCAACTGTAAGCATTCACGTGTATGATAATGAAGTTTTAAGTTTCGTCGAGAGAATTTTTGCACTTTCCGAAGCTCTCTCAATGTTTTTTTTTTATAATTTTTTTTTAATTTCTTGATTTCAGTATTTTTTAAATCTTTATGATGATGAAATACTTTTTGCCGGTAAAAAATAAAAAAGCATTTGTACATATTTTCTAGAAAGCACGATACAAATTATTCCTCATGTTCCATAATGATCATATAACAGTAGCAATCTATTGAGAGATTCTTCATTTCAGTTTGGTGCGGATCTCATAGATTCCTATCGAATTTCGATAATCTAAACCTTTCAATGCGTTTAAAAAGTGTTTTTAAAGGTTCATGTGAGGAATCACAAAAAAAAAATCACCGAGAGGGGTTTGATCTGAGCATTTTTTCGTGAATGTGTGTATATAAAGTTTTATATGAAAAATCGGATCAAGTCCTTCCTAGTCATTTTTTCAGTGATTCCTCACTTAGACAATTAAAAACACGTTTGAAATATACTGAACTATTCAGATCATCAAAATTCTATCGGGATCTATGAGGTCCGCATTAATGCAAGGTGAGGAGATCCGTCAATGGATCACTACTGTATAAATGATGATCATAATTCATAACGAAAGTTGGCTATTATTCAACTTAAATATAAAAATAAAGCAGATTTTCGCCAGGTTTTTCGAATTTAAAATCTTCAGTTACGTTTTTAACTTGTTGCAATAATTTTCTGAAAATTATGAAAGAGCATTATTATTTTCTACGTCTTTTAATAATGAAGTATCATCATACGGAAGATTGAATGGAAAAAGACATAAACGAAAGGGAAAAGAAAAGAAAATTTTACAATCTGGGATGACGCAAGGAAGAAACTCTAAATTAGTTTCGTCGTCAAGGGTGGTGCGCCTCCAATTTTCATCGCATTCACATTTGAAGTTGAATGGGGACCCAAGTGCTGTTTGGCATGTTCCTCTTCCACACTCCACTTCCTTGCATATGTTGTCTGTCCATCGATTAATCACCACACAAATGATTCATAAAAAACAGCACAAGTGCAACACGGCATCACAATACAATGCAATACGACCGTTCCAACGAGGATTGCACCCTAACATTTGATAATCATATTCGTATACCACACAAGATCGAGAAGGTTGATAAGGTATCAACCAAAAATCAAGTTTTATGGTGGTCTATGAAAGTGATATACATAATACATGAGAGAGAGAGAGAGAGAGAGAGAGAGAGAGAGAGTACCAACGTAAGGAGAAAGAATAGGGGGGATATTATTGTCTCCTTTAACAACACTGCCAGGAACCAGTACCAACAGAACGATAGCTAGAAAAGTCATTAAAAAAGCTGAGGCCATCGAGAGAGAGAGAGAGAGAGAGAGAGAGAGAGAGAGAGAGAGGGAATACTGTTTTATTGGTATCAGTGGGCGGGTGCATATATATGAACTTTTGGATTGAAATTTTCAGCATAGAAGCTTCTCTTCCACCTAAAAACAGAAGCTTCTCCAATAGTCCATTAGATTATGGTCTCGTAGGTACGTTTTTTCCTATTGGTAAAGCCGGACTGGGTACGTTAGTTTGATAGGGTCAATTATTTTACTTTTACAACCGAATATTTCGGTCAGCTTTCGGTATCTTGCCTAATTCCAAGAATTGCTGTTAATAATCAGACAAACTTTCAATGACCCTAAAGTTTAAAATATTTGGTCTATTTAGGAATAAGACATGTGACACCAAGGAGGAACACTTTGGTTTAGGGATGGCAAAATGCCCCGCCCCGCCCCTAACCCGTCCAACCCCACCCCGATTAGGGCGGGGTTTTTTATTGTATTTTCGGGTACCGGGGCGGGTACGGGGTAAAATTACAAAAACCCGGCCGGGTTCGGGTTGGGGTCGGGTTTATATTACCCCACTCCGTTACCTGCCCCGAAATATATTTATATATAAAATTATACTTTTATTTTAATCTAATTATCATTATATTTGAGATATTATATTTTTTTCATAATTTTATTATCATTCTTCTAAAAAACTTTCATTCTTACCTTAATATTTTAACAATTACACTAAAATATAACTTTATTTACATATATTTACTTTTATTTTGCTTTTAGATTATTTTTTTTAAAATTACCTTATGAATCGGGGCAGGATGGGTAAACCCGTCCCCCGATTGGGGCGGGGACGGGGGTACCCAAAAAATACCCAGTCGGATTCGGGTTTATGTAGTAATTTTCGGGTCGGGGTCGGGTATGCCAAAAACCCACCCCGCCCCATTGCCATCCTTACTTTGGTTTCACATAGCTATGCAGCCAAACTCGAACCTTGGGCAATTTTTCTACAATAATCGTCAGATTATTCTTCCCGAAGCTGTACTGTAAAACTCCAGTTAGCAAAACTAAAATTTCATCAAAGGGTGAACTTATATAATTTATAGAAAAATTATTGCAAATTTTTTTTCCCTATGTAAAACTAGAAGTGTTTTTTTTTTTTTTTAATTTTATTTTTTTGCAGGGGGACCGATCTACTGGCACCCCAACTCTATGATCCTAGTCCCACCTTCATTATTCACCAAGTCAGATCATCAATTAATGTTTGAACCGTTCATATATATGGTTCTAGTATAGTTTATATATGCAAAAAAGTCAAAAAAAAATTTGTTGACTTTTGATTTGGTTTCATATGGCCGGGATAACCAATAGTACACACTTCAATCAATGCTAGTTGCCCGAGATAACCCTCCCGAAAGTGAAAGGAAACAGTAGAAAACGGCAATCAATGGCTGACATTCATAATAGTGCGCCGAGTGAATTAAACTTGTTTACCTTATTTATTACTCCCTTCGTCCCAATTTGTTACGTCTGTTTTTTTTTTTAAATTTCTCAAAAAATTATCTATATTTCATAATCTACAATATTTTTTACTATTTCGAAATCTTTCTTTTAAAAAATTAATTGAGATCTATCAAACAAGATTCATATTGACTATAAAAAAAATTATAAATTGAAAGATATTGGCAATTTTTTGAGACGTCCAATAAAAAAAATAGACATAACAAATTGGGACGGACAGAGAATTATTATTTTTGTTGTACCATACTAGGGCTCATAATCCTTCCTCATTCTGAGAAGAACTTATAGTTGTCAGACGGTAGCACATGACTATACTCGTCACTTTTGAATGGCCTAAATGTGTGACAAGCACCACCACTTAGCACCCGTCTGGCTGGTCAAATATTTCATTATGTTAGCTATGGCATTAGCGTGGTGTGTTGTCTTTTTAGCTTTAAATCTGGATGAATCCAGACCCATTCGAAACAAATCTATATTGTGCTCCCTCTCTGTCCCATTTTATTTTCTCCCCTGAATATTTTCATATCATTTTCAAACGTTTATGTTTCTTATTTATAAAGTTTTACAAATTTACAATTTTTTGTTTAATAGAGCTAATTGAGATCTATTAAATAAGATTCATATTGTAGTGTATATAAAATATATAATATACTAAAAATTACAAGACTTCAAAAAAGGGTCTCATAATCATATGGAGCAAATAAAATGGGACGAAAGGAGTATAAAATAAAACAATTTTTAACAAAATGTTTAGGAAAATGGTTACAATACACACCTATTAAAGATGTGAACCATATGCACCTATTATAATGCTAGGTCATTGACAATTGTAACATGTTTTAGTTTTTCGCAACTGTCAGCAATATGATTTGTAACATATTGGTTTGTCTGGTAACTTTTATACAAAAAAATCGTAATTTTTATAAAGGTGCGTATGATACACACTCAAATAACGGGTGTGTATTGTAGCTTTACAAAAACAACAAACTTTATAGCCGTTAGGACCGTTACGATCGCCTATCTATTAAATTTGTGACCGTTCGATCGATCAACAAAATTCACAAAAGGAAAAACTCATTAGAGAAAATACCCTACCAATTAATTAATGATCTTCTCCCTCTCTCTATTTTCATTTTTGGCCATATCCTTTGTTTATTCTTTTGCTAATAATATCACTAACCAAAATTTTTGTCCGCACGTTTAAAATATCTATGTCCTCAATTTTTGTGATGGAAAATGGTACAAACAACTCATTGCGTTGTTATTTAGGTTTAAAAGGTGTGTTGAAAGTGTATTGAAGTGTGTGAAAGTAATTTCTTTTTTTGTTACAAACAACTCATCTCCATAAGGGTCTTGCAGTTCTTGATTAGTACAAGAAGAGGGGAATGCTACATACCGGAAATCACTAGCGATCATATCGATTGCAGCAGTAGAGTTAGATTCGATCTCCATAGGGTTCATATATTCCTCTATTTGGAATTAGCTCGAGGCCTCTAAATAAGCCCCAGAGATCCGCTTCCAAACTTGTACAATCTTCGAGCTTTCCTAAATAACCCAGAATCCAATGACCTTGCTCTTCACGAAAGACTCAACCATAGCCAACTTGTCCTTGGTTTCCTCTGCTACAACCATCAATGTTCAACTTGAGTACTTTCCATGTTCCTGGAAAAATCCACGAAACAAGTCTCACAGGTCTAGAACGAGTATTAACCAAGGAAGGAAAACTCTTAAAAATATCATTACCAAAGAACACGTTAGCGTCAACATTATCAAAGATTTTCCTATTCCGAGCTAACCAAATGTTCCAAAGAGTACTCGCAAAGACACTGGAAAGATAACCCCACGAGTTCGTGTCAGACTTGTTTTTTTTTTTTTTTGGTAAACCACGATATTATAAAGAACTAAACATAAAAAGTCTTGGGGTATTGAACCCCTACAGAATCATCGGCGATTTGTCGCAATAGAAATAAAGGAGGTTCCTCTAACACAACATAATTAAAATGACATAAATTAAAAGCATTCTTGGCTAGCATGTCTGCACTTCGATTCGCCTCGCATCGCACATGTAGGAGACTAGCTTGACACTGGATAGCCAACTGCTTGCAATCAGAGATAATTGCACTTAAAGGATGAGTTGGAAACCGTGAGTTAGCATTGAAAAGGTCAACTGCATCCTTAGCATCAGATTCCACAACAATATTGTGAAAGTGAAGATCAGTAGCTAACTTCAAGCCATCTCGGATGGCCCAAACTTCCGCTCCTAAAGCTGAGATGTTACCAATTAATTCTACGCTGAAAACCATGCACCCAAAGGCCACAATCATTTCTAAGAATACCACCTGTTGTTGCAAGCCCACCCGCCGAACGAGCCCCATCGACATTTAACTTAAAATTACCAGGCATTGGAGGATCCCATCCTACCAACACTGTCGTGGCCAGACCTTTCCAGGCATGATTAGAGTCGACGAACATGACCCATTCCGTGATATGAGCTAAACAATCAGATACGGAAAACTACGGAGTATTGGTCGCATTGATAGAGTTGAAGTGTCGCTTGTTCCTGTTTAGCCATAAGCACCAACAAACCAAGGGAAACACGATACTCCAATGGTGAACAGAGATATGGGGATGTTTACTGTGGCAGTGACGATAGACCCATTCAACAAAGGACATATTAGTGTCAAAAAATGTGGGAGTATGGACTCCTATGCTTAACCAAAAATCACGAGCTATAGGACAAAAACGGAGAACATGCATGGTATCCTCGACAAAGGACGGATAGTAAGGACAATAATTATCCGGAGCAATGTGACGCAAATGCAAATTTTTTTTTGTGGCAATACGGTCTTGTAGAGCAAGCCAAAGAAAGTGAATGATGTGCGGGTTAGCATTTAACTTCCAAACCCAAGACCAATTAGAGAGAGGTTCTGAAGGGGACGGATGAGTAGCAAGGCCATAAGCAATTTTTGGGTAGAAAACTCCGGAATTAGAGTTCCAAGTATAGAAATCACTTTCCTCACTAGACCAAGAAATGGGCATACCACGAATAAGGAACACTAAAGGAGAAGGCAAATCAAAAGACAGCACGCTAAAATCCCATTGGTTATTCATCCAAACATCACTAACTTTCAAATTAAGGTCAGTCTCTGAAAGAGGGCCATTCACAAGTTCACACAAAGCCCCTTCCCCTAGCCAATTCTCAGTCCAAAACATCGTGTCCCTGCCGTTCCTCACCACTTTCCTAGACCGAGCAACCAGTAATGGATAACCCTTACAAAGGCTACGCCAAAGATAAGATGGGCTATAATGGTTAGCAGTGGGGCTACCATACTTGCAACGCAACACTCTTGCCCATAAAGAGTCTTCTTCTTTAAGAAAACGCCAATTAAGTTTAGCCATCGAAACTAAATTGGAGTTAACAGCATCCCTCAGGCCTAAGCCCCCTAACTTTTTATCCTTGGTAACATTGGACCATTTCACCGCATGAGTTTTCTTAATATCAGCAGTTGAACCCCAAATAAAATCACAGTTTAGCTTGTCCAGACTTTTAGCTACCAAACTCGGTAAAAGATTGCATTGCATGACATAAGCAGGAATGGCCTCATTAACCGATTTGACAAGGGTAACTCTGCCTGCAAAAGACAAACACTTACTTTTCCAACTAGCAAACTTTGCACGGACTTTATCAATGAGGAATTGAAAGTTATGCCTATTAGGACGCGAATGGTGAATAGGGTAGCCTAAGTACATCCCCAAATTACTTGTGGGAGCAATGTTGAGAATACCTGTTAACTCCAATTTAGTTTCCTCCGACACATTACTGGAATAGAAAACCTTGGACTTACTAAAATTCACTTTCTGCCCAAACGCCTCACAAAACTCCTTGAGGACTTCCGCAATAGTCACACAAGTAGTGACCTCTGCTCGACCAAACAACATTAAATCATCAGCAAAAAAGAGGTGAGTGAGAGGAATCCCCCTACGCGAGCTAAAGACAGGTTTCCAGCTACCTCCTCTACATTTTCCTTGGATGACCACTGAGAGAAATTCCATACACAAGATGAAAATATAGGGGGACAAGGGATCACCCTGACGAATACCACGAGAAGCGCAGAAAAAATCCGTGGTGTTCCCATTAATTAGGACAGCCGAAGAGGTAGTGGAAACACATGATAGAATTATGTCAATCCAAAGTTTAGGGAAGTTAAACCAGTGCAGCACTTTGCGCACAAAACTCCATTCAATACGGTCATACGCTTTTTCAAGGTCTATTTTTATTAAGAGATTTCCCACCACACCCTTTCTTTTTTCCAAAACTATGAACCATTTCTTGCACAATCATCACATGATCAGTGCCCTGACGCCCTGGGATAAAACTAGCTTGATAAGGACTAATGATGGAATCCAAAAGGGGGCAGAGACACAACACAAGGATTTTGGTGAAAAATTTGAAAACAGTATTACAAAGACTAATGGGTCTGAGTTGATGGACCGTCTCCGGATGATGGGATTTTGGAATAAGACAAATAAGAGCCCGGTTGAAACTCGGCGGGACAGCGCCACCCTCAAACCAATCCTTAAAAAGATCCAATACAGATTGAGACACCGTATCCCAACATTTCTGGAAGAAAACAGGGTGAAGGCCATCCGGGCCCGGGGCTTTCCAAGGTTTATATGATCTGACAACGGCCCATAACTCCTGCATCGTAGGAGTAACACAAAGATTTGCATGGCTATCTGCGTGGAGAGAGGGGAACTCCAAGTCAATCAAATGCTCCGAATGGACATTGATGCTATCCCAAACAAAATCCGAAGAAAACAAAGATTGGAAATGATTTCTAATGTGGTCTGAGAGGAGGCAAGGATCATCAATCCAAATACCCCCAGAATCCCTTAACGCTACAATTTTATTAGAGCTGCGGCGATTAATGGTGGACAAGTGATAAAAACGTTGTTACGGTTCCCATCATTTAACCAGTTAATCCTAGACTTAACTGCCCAAAATTCCTCTTCAAGAGCCAAAATTTGGTTAAACTCAGGGGTAAGAGACACTTCAAGATTCGACAAAAACACACTTGGCCGAGCAGCCAAGGACGCTTGAGTACCCTTGAGCCTAGCCAAAATAGTTTTTTTGCGAAAAAACAGATTGCGAAACTTATCCTTGTTCCACATTTGGACCCTCTCGGTGAACAAATTAAGTTTAGAACTAAAAGAGTTCACAGAGTCATGCCAACACTCATCAATCAGAGGGAAAATGGAAGGATCACTAAACCAAATGGGTTCAAAACGAAAAGGACGCCGCAACGGGGCAAGGGACGGTTCAGTATCAAGGAGTACAGGACAATGGTCGGAGTGGGTGCGCGGTAAATGACGAACAGAAGTGTTGGGGAATAGCAACTTCCACGAAGGATTATTCCAACATCTATCAATGCGTTCTTGAATAAGACCTCCTGTCGAGCGAAGATTTGACCAAGTGTAACGAGGTCCAGAAAAGCCAAGATCCAACATATCACAAGTATCCAAAGATTCTTTAAATAAGGAGGCACGGGAATAATTAATGGGATTCCCTCCAAACTTGTCCTCAGAGGATAAAACTTGATTGCAATCCCCCAATAAGAGCCAAGGAAGCGAGTGAGTGTTTGAAAAAGATTTTAGATGTTCCCATAAAGTTTTTCTCTGCTCAAATTGCGGGCGAGCATAGATAGCAGAAATTAACCAAGGGGGAGTATGCGAACTAACCTGAACACAAGCGTGAAGCACCTGCTCGGAGGATGAAAACACGTCGCAGCTAAGGTTATCCTCATTCCACAACAACCATATACCACCCGCAAAGCCAACAGAGTCGACAATCCGGTAGTTCGGGAATCCCAAAGTTTGACAAACGGAATCAGCTCTAGACCCACCAATGCGTGTTTCGGTAAGAATCACCATAAGAGGCTTATGATCACGAACAAGTTCTGCAAAGTTACGACGAAAATGGGGGTTACAAACTCCCCTACAGTTCCACATTAAAATCTTAGGCATTTGATCAGTAACAGAGTTATTGTCCACTACGATCCACTCATCCCCTAGAATTGGCCACACGAGCTCGTCCTCCGGTATGATTTTGATCTTGTGGAGGTAACCCCACTGCTCTTGTTGATCTAAGAACTTTGCCGTGAGGAAGAGGGGTATGTTGGCTCGCGGGATTGGGATCAAGTCTATTGATGGTAACGAACCCTGGATTTGCACATTTGTCTCCTGCCATATCGGAGGATGGATGTGGGCAGTGGGTAGAAGTGGTCTGGGTAATAGAGTCTCCACCATTGCCGTGTCCCTCACAATCTCCATGTTGGACAGAAAGGAGGACAATGGCATTGCTATTTGGTTCAGCTGAATGGCCTCCATCGGCATGTTCGAGAGGTGGTTGTAGGGTGTCTGCAGATAAGTCACTACCACAGTTGGATGATCCATATGAGTCCAAAAGGTTGGATAGTATGGGGATATGTTCTCCCAAGCTGCAGCAAGGTTGTTCTCGTACCAACCCCAAACATGGGTTGGGTTCCTCTGAATGTCCGGTATGAAATATTCTGTTATTGAGAACTGATTTCCCCTGTACTGAAGGTACCAATCCGGAGTGTCGAGCTCTTTGTGGTCTAAGCGAAATGGAATCGCCGACTCTGGAATGGGTGGAAAGAGAGGAGGGCGGGGAGAGAAGTTTCTTGGCTGGTGAGGGCGGTGGCGACGGGTGCGAGGCATTTTGCTGGTAATGGTTAAAGAAACTTTGTGGGGGGAGATAATAAACACAGGTTCTAAAATGAGGGAAGAGGAAAAAGGTAAAAGAGTAGTTTGACTAGGAAAAGGTGTTGGATTATGGGGAGAAGACATGAGAAGTTCAGACGATGGGACAGGGATGGGAATTTCAATAGAAGAGATTAAGGTTAGGTCAACATCCAGAGGTTGTAGGGGTTTGTCTGAAGGGTTGCCTTTAGCAGAGGTTGAGGAAGGATTCACAAAAGTAGGTAAAGAGCCATTTGTGGCAGAGGGTTGCAGCACTAAAGTAGAAGATTGACCTACCTCTAAGTTGGTTGAAAGGATCTCGAAAGAGTTTTTCAACGGGGCAGTGTTCTGAGATGAAATAGGAACGGGTGGAGAACCCTGTGATACACCGATCGAGGTAAAGGCGCGTGTACCCACAGGTTTATGAAAAGGGCAATTGGGTTTTTGTTTATGGAAGGGAGGGCGAGTGTTGTTATGGCCCCCCACCATGTTTTCCGGCACAACTTTAGCCGGAGGAGGTTTTCTTCTCGGAACTACTATCCAAGAGTCACCATTGTCGGTTATAGGGATTTCACTGGTAGAAATAGTTTTTGGGCTTGGTTTGAGAGGGTAAACACCAATTCTATGCCCCACTGTACCACATGAAAAACAAATCAGATGAAGTCCTTCATATGCCACTCGATGAATATGGCCGCCCATTTTAAACTTGGAGATGAGAGGTGTATTGAGGTCCACTTGCACACAAACCCGAGCAAAACGTCATTTACCTCCATTATCAATATTCACATCAACCTTCAAAAGCTTACCCAGCTTATTACCAATACGCTCCAACACCACTTTGTCATATAGCTCAATGGGGAGTTCCAATAGTCTGGCCCAGATGGCTGTTGTTGAGATATTTGCCGTTGACGGTTTGAAACCTGGTTCCCATCGCCTAAGCGAAATGAAGTGTGGTCCAAAGAACCAAGGCCCTCCATTCAAAGTTCTAGCAAAATCTGTTGGGTCGGAGAATTTGATAATAAAGTAATACTCCCCAATATCAAATCCGTAAATTGGATTTGTTAGTTTCCATAAACTTTTGAGTCTAGGGATCATCACCCCACAGCCCACATTTTTACCTACCACTCGAGCAATGAGCGATTGGTTCCATGGTTGATATAGAAAAGTATAGAAAGTGTATTGGATTATGTATTGCTTTTGTTATTTTTTGAGCTTATTGACAGCCCAATGGACTACCAATAAAATAACCCTATACAAGCAAGGGTAGAGCCAGTGTCAAGTAGGAGTTAGGATATGTACTTTTAACGCGCTCTACCTCTCCCCCTTGGGTTTGGCCTGGGGGCCTGGGAGGTGGGGGGAGGCACCGCCTCTCTCCATCTTCACCCCATGCATTTTCTTCCCCCCCTCCTCCCCATCTCTCTCCCCATTCCCTCTTTCCTTCCTCTCTATTTTTGCAGGTTTGGCGATGGTTGTTTCGGTGGTTCGGTGGGCAACTTCGGCGGTGGTTATGCTCCTAGGCTTGCTTTTTCTGGGAGCCGGCTTGACGGTTTCACTGCAGCGCAGTGGCGTAGTCACTCA
The DNA here is from genome assembly GCA_022606695.1 of Vaccinium macrocarpon. Taxonomy (NCBI): domain Eukaryota; kingdom Viridiplantae; phylum Streptophyta; class Magnoliopsida; order Ericales; family Ericaceae; genus Vaccinium; species Vaccinium macrocarpon. The sequence continues at coordinate 25,610,493 of CM040181.1, read as the reverse complement.
TCCTAGGTTGGGCGTGGCAGCTTTACACGTTGCAGCTTATGCCCCCTATACCCATCACCTCGCTTCAACTCTTTTAGCCTCATCATCGCGTGAGTTGCGGCGGGCTTCATGGTCTCTGTTTTTTGTGGTGCTGCTGTAGAGATCCTTATTTATATATATATATATATATATATATATATATATATATATATATATATATATATATATATATATATATATATATATATATATATATTATGACTTGGATCGTGGACTTGTTGACCGTTTATGGAGAATTATTACATGTATTATCTTTTAAATTTTGAGGGCGTGATAGCTGCGGTGCGGATTTGGTTTTACAGCTCCTGTCGATTTCGCTACTAGGCAATATTGGTTTTTGGTCTAATGATGTGTGGATCTCCTTCAGATGGTGGTGTAACTGGTGTGGTGGTTTCTCGACGGGTACGACTCTTGGGTGTATCTCATTTTTGCTTAACGGCGATGTGGATTCTGTGGTTGTGGAGCGACGGTGGTACTGGTACTTGGAATGGTTGTTGATACTTGGAATGGTTTTTAGGCTTTTGTGCTTATCATAAAGTTTGGGTTTTTGACCCATGGGTGTTTGGGCTTCGGCCCTCTTTGCCAGGCTTTGTCCCAATGGGGTCCTCGATTGGTTCGTTGCCAATCGTTTGGTTTGAGTTTGGGTCTCGAATTGGGCGACTTGTGCCTGTTGTTCTTCCTTGTCCCTATTAGTATTGTATCACTTTTAAGATTAATGAAGTTTTTGCATTTCAAAAAAAAAAAACCCTTTAACACACCCAATCCTTATAAATTTAATAATTTATGCATTGAGATTTCTAGAAAAAATTAATCATGTGTATTAAGAAAAACGAGTAGATGATTAGGGAATTTTTTTTTCTGCAAGTGCACACTAAATACCCAGGTTAATAGAAGATATGAGATTTCTATAGGGAGTGTCTTTAGGCACGAGCATTCTATTAATAAGATGACACACCAAACGAGCCCTCAATATCCCACAAGCCAAGAAGTTATAAGTGAATTTTTTTCAGTTTTGATCAATATATTTGACTTAGTGAACTCGATCGGAGAAATTAAAAATAAGAAAATCATATGCCAAAGTTGAAGACCTCGGAGACACAAAAAAAGATTCGAAGGAAGTTGTTGATATCAGATTATTTTTATTAGTAAGTTGTTTTTAGCTTTTAATAGTATTTTGATGGAGGTTTTGATCAATATATTTTTATTATTAGTGTAACTTTTTTGAGTTTTTGATCAGGACAGTTGACTTTTTGAACTTGTCTCATTTAGGGAAATAAAAAAATAATAAAAACATATGCCAAAGTTGAAGAGCTCGGAGAGTTCAAAAATAAGAATTCAAGTTCTGTCGGTATTAGATTATTTTTATGCGTAGTAATTGTTTTTAGCTTTTAATAGTATTAAATTAGGTTTCAATTGTCAACAGGATTAAAACAAAATAAAATTTGACGACAAACTAACAAAAAAAATTTGAAAAATTAAATACGGAAGTCCAAAGGAGACCAAATTTATACCTTTCTATTTGTACCAATTTTAGACCCACCGAAGATGAGGTGCACGCGTGCCTTAGTTAATTAATTGGGCAAATATATTATTCTCTCCATTTGAATTTGTTAGTCCATTTTAAGAGTTTGTAAATGCCATTTTTCAAATGATTATATCTTATAATTTATAATATTTTATGTAATTTTAATAATATTGTCTTATAAAACTAATCAAGATCTATCAAATAAGATCTATATTGAAGATATAATTACTTACCAATTTGAAGATATCACTATTTTTTGTCCGATTACAATAGAACAAAAGACAAAAATCCTGACAGAGGGAGTATTTCGATTTAGTTAAAAGGTAATAACCAATTAATCAATCAATCAATCAATATCCTATAGAAACGTATTTTGCGTACAAAATCTTCCAAACCCCTTATTCTAATTTCCTACAATTTCCAAATGTTTAATAAGATTTCTCTCATCAACAACAATTTGAAAAGCAAAGAAAATTCGATGCAAGCTAACAAAATTCAACAAAGACAAATTAAATATGGAAGTCCAAAGACAAATTCAACAAAATTCAACAAAGACATATTGAACAAAGCAAAAATAAATTTGATGGGCTCCGGATTAGCAGTCTCCAAAAGGTTGTCCCGGTTCCGTGTCCCAACCCCCAAACGACGTTGTCCTGGCTACAAAAATAAATTTGATGGGCTTCGGATCAGCCGTCTCCAAAAGGTTGTCTTGGTTCCCTGTCCCAACCCCCAAACGACGCCATCTTGACTACAAGACAAGTGCTTTGCCAAATGCAATCTTGTGGGACCTATTTTCGGATCTCACACAAGTGATCCGAACCGTTAAGTAGTTTTAAAATAATTTTTAAAATGGTTTCAGAGAAAATCAGGTCCATTGGATATGTTTACATTATTGATCTAATATGTTCGATTTTCATTCAGAATTCAGGACCCTATAGTTAGAAAGAATATTCAAGGAAAGTTACAAAATTGTGCGCTCGTAAACCCATTAATCTGAACCATAGGTCTCATTGGGCTCGTTTTTAAGAGTATTCAATAAAAAATTACTCCCTCCGTCCCAATTTCTTGGTCCTTCTTTCCATTTTGGGATGTCCCAAAATATTTGTCTCACTTCTAAAAACATCCATCAAAATTGGGTCACTTTCCAATTTTACCCTTAAAAGGTACTTTCCCCATCTTAATTAGCTAACCTATTATCTTTTATTTTTTAACGGTTTTTATGATTTTGAAAATTTTGTATAATAAAACTAATTGATATCTATCAAACAAGATCCATATTGAATATGTTTTGACTTTCACATAATAAATAAGCCTCACAAATTTGGTCACAGTAATATTGACTGGATTTAGGGGCAAAATAGAAAAATTCATACAAAGTTTTCACACCCCTTAAAAACCCGTTTTCCCAAAAGGTGCCAAGAAATTGGGACGGAGGGAGAATCTTATTCGGACATCGATAGGTATCAAAACACTAAAAATATAAGTTTTTTTTATACCTATCGATGTCCAAGCAAGATAATTTTTTTACTAAATGCTCTTATCAACGAGGTTGATGACTCCTATGGTTCAAATCAATGGGTTTCTGAGCGCACAATTTTATAACTTTTCTTGAAGTTCCTTTCTAACTAAGGGTCTTGAATTCTGAATGAAAATCGAACATATTATATCAATAACGTAAAACTATCCAATGGGCCTGATTTACTCCAAAACCTCTTTAATAATTGTTTTAAAACTATTTAACGATTCAAATCGTTTGCATAGGACCCGAAAGTATGCCCCACAAGATTGGATTTGGCAAAACACTTGTCTTGTAGTCGAAACAGCGTTGTTTGGGGGTTGGGACAGGGAACTGGAACAGCCTTTTGGGGACAGCTTATCTGGAGCTAATTTGATGCATAGCGAATATGAGACATCTTTTTTCTTTCATCTTGAGTCTTAGGACACATATTTTGGCACAAAGCTTCGCCTTTACCAATAGGAGTGTCAATGGGCTTACAATTATGCATGTGAAATTGTTAAACTTTCTTGATATAAGTATTTTGGGATAAACCACAAATTTTTTTGAACGATCTCTTAAAATTTTAACCCAAAGAATGTAAACTTCCTCACCCATGTTCTTCTTCTCAAAAGTAGAGGACAACCATCCTTTGGTGGCGATAATCATCTCTTCATAGTTTCCACCCAATAATATATCATCAACATACAATGACAATGGTCTTCCTCAACTATCGTCAACCCATTTTATAGAATAGCTTGATGAAATCTAAGATACCATTGCTTTGATGACTACTTTAAGCCATAAATGGACCGATTGAGCTTGAAAATTTTGCTATCTTGTCCTTTGACCACATATCTAGCAAGTTGATCCATATAGATCTCTTTATCTAGATCCCCATTCTGGAATGTTGTTTTAACGCCCATTTGGTATAATTCCAATTTGCTACATGGATTGAGACAAACCTCACTACAGGTGAGAAATTCTCCTCAAAGCCTATTCTTATAGTCTATTCCCTTTGTTGAGTACAACCTTTCGATTGAAGCATGTGCCTTGCGCTTCACTTTGAAGAACTATTTATGTCCAATGGCTTTGCGCCCTGGCAAAAGGCTCACTATAGCGGCCGGTTTCGCAGGGGCCTGCAGAGGCCCCACTCTGCATGATAAAAGAGTGAAAGGAACCACCATCTTAGAATCTGCAAAACTAAATGCAGATCGACGTGGTCTCGCCTCGCCAAATGAATGATTCACTTGGCATTCAATGCAGACATCCAGGATTAGACGAATATGGATTTGTTGATATTCACCGACCCTAGTGGTACCGAGGCCACAGTGTCCTATGTTTAGCTCTCGGATCACACTCGGGGGGCTCTGCAGATTGGCATGTTGAATGCCCAAGAGTCTGGGTAGCTTGCATGTTGAGTCAGTCGACTTCAGTCATGCAAGGGCTTGGTCGTACTCGATTTGGTAGTGGCGTATTAGGCACACTACACATCTTACGATGAAGCATTAAATGCGGCAGTCATCTACCCTACCACCGCTGCCTGTAGAATCACGTGGGTGATAGGGAATGTCTTGAGGTGATATGACCCCTTAGGCTCACGTGCCATGACGTCAACCGGAACGCAGTGTCTGTAGCAGAGATGGGAGTCACACCAGCTATCACTCCAAACACGAATGACTAGCGAAGGGGCACTGAGCGCGTGGGATGCACACCCCTTCTACCTATAAATACCCAACTATAACTACCACAATGGGTATTCCTCTTTCCTCATTTACTACTCTCATAACTTCACTTCTCTCTCTAAGTTTTCGACACTTTTCCTCCCTTCGGTGACTGATTTAGCCATCGGAGTGCCTCCCCGGACCACCACCGTCCGGGCGAGGCACTAACGTGGTTGTCTATGTGTGCAAGTCACCCTCTCCGACGGATAGCTAGGGTGCAAGTGTGCTCCATCCATCCCATCACTACTTGCCCCACTCTAGAAGGTTCAAAGAGCTCACTCCGATGAGGACACTCCCACAAATGGCAAATCCACTGGGGAGGAAAAGAACAACTCCTCCCAGCCTCTCTGAACACTTGGGTGGTGCTTCCTTCCTAAAGCTCTTCTCTCACAAACTCTCCCAAAGCCTGCCTAAATGGCTGACCTCACGTTAGGATTGGCTGCATTCAATGACGCTAGAGAATTTCTCAACTCTGCTGACCATCCCCGATACCACTAGGTCAGGAGTGACCTAGGGCACACCATTTCTCCCGTCATCAACAGAGACGGGACGGTCACCATGACCACTAACAGAGCTGGTCCCAGCAACACTGGAGCCCACAACATTCTCTTCAGCATGGACAGAAATGTTCTTTCCCTCGATAACCTCACGACTCCAGCATGCACGGAAGTTCTTACTCCCCCTCCTCCTCTCACCATAGAGGCCGAACTGACCTTGCTAAGAAAAGAAGTACTGGCTATGAAATATGCTAGGAACCATCCAACAACGTCGAGGTCTGGGGGTGGACGAGGACTCAGAAGCTCCAATCTTTTCCCGCCTCGGACAGGTCATGGAGTTAGACCGCCGAGGCAACACACTTATTGTGCTGTCAGAGACAGCGCGTTCTCACGGGCGACAAACACATGGTAGGCAGTCTCAACGGACTGACCACATTGAGGATAGTGCCATGGCATCTAACACTTGGACACCAAACGTCCGAGGAGACGTGGAATACACTCGAGAGCTAGAAAGGCAATATAACAAAGGGAAGGGCCTGGCAGACGTCCCATAGGTACGCCGAGATTGTGACAGCCAAGGCCGAGGGCACGAAGAGCGAAGTGATGGCCATGACCATAATCGATCGGATGATCGGGGAGGTAATCAGCGCCATCGCCAATCGATGGACAGGCATGGCGCTCAAAGTGGCGCACCCAACACTCGGGGTGATGGCTCGCCCAGGAACTTGGTTGATGACCCAATTGATGTCTCGGTAGGGCTGGGCTATAACGAAAACAATGTTCTTAAGCCCGAGGACAGGTACATGCTACGAAATGACGGCGGCAGCATCGTACTCATCAACACGCACACGGGTGAAACTAAGGTTTACCATGCCGAGCCCGATACCAAACGCCATCGCCCTTAGGAAGAGTTGGCAAGGGGCCATGACAAGCACAACAAAAGATTGTCCTCTGAGAGGAGCAACGTACACGTGGATGGGACCAAAATGAGACGTTTGTATACATTTTAATCCTCGATGATGAAAAGAAACTCCCAAAAAGCCTCTCGGATTCAAATTCTCCAAGTCAACTCAGTCAACAGTACTGTACGGTACTCATCTTTCATGCACGGCATAGCCTCAGTCACGTACATCTGCCTTTTAGATTTTGGCGGTGGAAGAGTGCCGCACGACACAATTAGTGTGCCACACAACACAGTTTGTGTGCCGTATGGCATTGGCAATTGTCACATAACTTTTGCAGAACTCCTAGCAACTCAAAATGTTGACGATAGTTCCCATTCTTCATCATGGTTTCTTGCAAGAACAAAAGCCTATAATCCTTAGCCTCTCATCATTTTACTTGGCCAACACGTTTGCTTGGAAATCACGTTGAAGCCGAGATGATCTGGACGAACAGATGATGGGAAAAATTGTGAAGAAGAACCATGAAACCTCACCCTTGAGCTTTGTTAAAACACTCCATAGCTACCTATAATCTCCAGAAATTAATCCTTAAATCCCTTCCAAATAAAAACCCAACCAAAAACCCAATCCTTTGTTTTTCGATTTCAACCCGTGAGCCCATTCCACCAAATTCACTTCCTTTTATCAAACTATCACCTTTGTTGATGCACCAAGGAGAATTTAGAAGCCAAAGGAATTCCAAATCAAGTTCAGAAGGTTTCAAAAGAGTTTTAATCCGAAGAGTTGCAAACCGAGGTACAATCCCATTTCGTCAAATTTCTTAGCTTTGGTACCCTGAGGGGAGGGGTACAAGTGTGGAATGATCTCCTATATCATCTCTATACTTGGTATGCCTATGTTACATCAAAATCAGTTTGATTTCATATCTCCCGGTTGCGTTGTACTGTGAAAATATCACCTCATACGAGGTGATTCGGTGAGGAGGAACATTCCCCATTTGAACACATCAATTTCCTATCTGAAGTAATATGTTTTCAATTAAGTTTCATACCTTGTATGTGCCTTTACTTCATTCTCTTCAAAAATCAAAGTTTTGAACTGTTTGTAAAAGAAACAGTGCCACACGACACACTTCCTGTGCCGAACGTTACACTTGGAGTGTTGTACAACACTATTTTGAAATTTTGACCATTGGAATGACGAACAGTGCCGCATGACACACTTTTTGTACCGCATGGCACGCCTAGTGTGCCACACGACACACATTTTTGTAAGATTTGAAATTTTAATCAGTGCCTTGCATGAACAATTTGAACCCTTGATTTTTGTATAATTCACATGTTAGTTGCTTGTTTTTCATTATTATTGTCTGCTCTCCTTGATTTAAAATGCTTATTTGTTAAAATTTGGCATTAAAACATTTTTTAAAAATCCTACAAATGTTTAGTAAAGACTGATTTTTAATCGGGCAAGCGGGGTGCATTAAAACCCTTCCCCGCTCGTAACCTGGCTCTCGAATCCAAAACGAATCTCTGGTTTCCAAATCATTTTTTTTAAAATCATTTTCCAAACCATTTTTCAAAACGGTTTCTCGGGTCCTAAATCACTTTCCAAAAACCTAAGTGGCAACTCTATTTAAACACTTTTTCAACAAAAACCAGCGTGGAGGTCAACCGTCCACATGATGCTTTGGTGATCGAGATAAGTGTTGACCAAGTGGAGGTTAGGCAGATATTGGAGGACCAGGGGAGCTCCACTGACGTCCATTACTACTTAGCTTACAAAGCCATTGGGCGGATGTGTGATGAGCTTACCCCTTCTGATACGTCTCTTGTCGGGTTCTCCGGTTTCTAGCATATCCACTCAACAGCATCACCCTCTTTGTTTGGGCGGGGTCAATGTGCTTGGAGATTGAATTCACCGTGGTGGATTCCCCGAGCCCCTACAACGCCACCCTAGGGCGAGGTTGGCTCCACGCGATGGGAGCGATCGCCTCAACCCTCCACCAATGTGTCCGGTTCAATGGCACATCTGGGCACCAAGAAACCATCCGAGGCAATCAGATGGCCTAAAAAAGGTGTTTTGTTAACTCCATTTGCTAGAAGGACAAAAGGGAGGGCAGGCCGCCTAAGCAGGTGCAATGGATCGAAGTGTCCGAGTGCACTCTAGTCCTCGATGACGTTGGCTCTAGGGCAGAGGACAAATCTATCAAAGAATTAGTCAAGGTGCCGAGCAATGAAGAGGCACCAAATACTTCATGTTTGGTTCAAATCTCTTTAATCTCTAGCAAAACGACTTGGTCTCTTTTCTCAAGGAAAATGTTCGGGTGTTCACGTGGACTCCATACGAGATGCTAGGCGTGAACCTGGATCTTATAACGCACGCCTTCAATGTTGATCTGACTAGGAGGCCAGTGGTGCAGAAACCCAGAAGATCTTTGGCTATCCACTTCGATGCTGTCTTGGAAGAAGTTGACCGCCTGATCGAGGCTGAGACTATCCGAGAGGTGATGTACCCCATATGGCTAGTGAACACTGTGGTGGTTAAGAAGAAGAATTGGGAAGTGAAGGGTATGTGTAGACTACACGAACCTTAATAATGCTTGTCCTAAAGATTATTTTCCCTTCCTTCGAATAGATCAGCTCGTGGATGCCACGGCTAGACATGCAAGGCTCAACTTCATGGACGCCTACATAGGATACCATCAGATCACAATGAATGTCATGGACGTGGAGAAGACAGCGTTCATTACGCCGAGGGGAACCTATTGCTACCAGGTCATGCCCTTCGGCTTGAAGAATGCGGAGGCTACCTGCCAGCGAATGGTCTCCAAGATGTTCACAGAAGACCATCTCACACACCTCGACAAGGTCTTCTCCATCCTGAAGAGGCATAATCTGAAGCTCAACACTGAGAAGTCTGCGTTTAGGGTCGGCTCAAGAAATTTTTTAGGCTACCTCATCACCCGCTGAGGGATCGAAGCCGACCCTAGTCAACTAACGGCTATCCAGAATCTCCGAGCCCCCACGACAATCAAAGAGGTACAACGGCTGACGAAGATGGCGACGACCCTCAATTGTTTTATAAGCAAGTCGTTCGACACCTGCCGCCCGTTCATTCAGTCCATCAAAACTAATAAGAGGGCTTTCCTTTGGACTGCCAAGTGCGACGCCACACTTGCCGAGCTTAAATGCTATATGTCCCGAGCGCCAATGCTAGTCATGCCAAAGGAAGACGAAAGTCTCTACCTCTACCTGTCGGTATTCGACCACGCCTTCGAGCAAAACAATGCTCCCCGCCAAGACAAGATACTTGCCAATTGAGAAGTTGGCACTTTCGCTACTCACAGCTAAGAGGAAGCTCTTACCCTACTTCCAGAGCCACACAATTGTAGTAATCACTGCGTATCCACTAAAGACTGTCATCTGAAAGGCGGACCTCTAAGATCTGATCTCCAAATGGTCCCTAGAGCTAGCTAACTTTGACATCTGGTATGAGCCCCGAACGGCGATCAAGGGTCAAGTGCTGGCCAACTTCGTCGCTGAGCTCACTCCAAGGTTGGAAACCGAGCTTCAAGAAAGTCCTGTCACAGGAATGGTTGAGGACGAGCCCACTTAACTCCAGGAACACCCAGGGTTTGTCTTGAAGCGTTCCCTTCCCCGAACGGCCACAATTTACACAGGGGGAGTCTTGGCGCATGCACATAGACAGCACTTCGAGTAGCCAAGGGGTCAGGGCTGGAATTGTGTTAATCTCCCCCGAGGGCACACTTCACGAATGCACCATGAGCATTGGCCTCCCGGCAACGAACAACAAGGCAGAGTATGAGGCTTTAATTGCCGGTCTCCGCTTGGCTATTGCTCTCGGAGTGGAAAAACTTTAAGTTTACAACTACTCCATTCTGGTGGTAAGCCAGCTGAACAGGGATTGTTGCTCTGGTGATGCTCGAATGTTGAAGTACATAAGCCATGTCCTGAAGTTGCAGAACGACTTCAAGAAGGTGCACTTCTCCCACATTGTCTGGGCGTGTAATGCACACGTCGATGCCCTCGCAGCTCTCGGTTCAACTTGCAACGAGCTTGGGGGTACCCGCACGATTACGCTTGGCAAGATCGTCGTTCCAAGCTTCGATCATGACAACGAAGATGTCATGACCATCTCTACGCCTGGTCCCAATTGGATGGACCCTCTGGTCTCATTCCTCTGAGACCAAACCCTAAGTTCGGACAAAAAGGAAGCTCACCGAATTCGCTGCCAGTCTGGGTCCTACTTTCTCTCTCCATCAAGTCAGCTTTATCGGCCCACATATATTAGCCCTGACCTCTGCGTGCTACACGATTCTGAGGTACCTTGCGTCCTTCAGGAGTTTCACGAGGGAGGTTACAGTTGCCACTCGGGCAGTCGCACTCTCTTCGAGCGAGCCGTCACCCAAGGCTATTAGCGGCCAAAAATAAGTAAAAACCCCAAAGACTACATCAGAAAATGTGAGCCATGCCAGAGGCATGCCCCCCTTCTTCACCAGCCCACCTTGTCACTACAGCCGGTTACCAGCCCATGGCCATTCACACAGTGGGGTCTAGATATTGTTGGCATCCTTCCTACAACCCCAGAGGATTTCCTCACCTGATTACGGCTACAGACTACTTCACTAAGTGGGTTGAAGCCAAACCCCTAATCCATACTACGGCGTTCGAGGTCGACCAGTTCATCTAGAAAAACATCATTTCCAGGTCCGACGTGCCCTACGCTATTATCTTCGACAATGGCACCCATTTCATCGCCGAGGCCATAAAGACGCTTTGCAAAAAGAGGAATATCCGCGTCTACAATTCCACCGTGGCTTACCTACAAGGGAATGACCAAGCCAAGGCCTCGAACAAATCAATCTCGGCCAACCTCAACCGCAGGTTGACCAACAAGCGGGGAAAATGGGTGGAGGAACTCCCCAAAGTGCTCTGGGGATACCAAACCACCCCTCAGCGAGGTACTAGCCGAACGCAGTTCTCAATGGCTTATGGGATGGAGACCATCCTTCCACTTTGCTGCCATCACTCCTCCGACCAAATGGAAGTCTTCCATCCCACCACCAATGACGAGCACCTTCCATCCTAGCTCAACCACGTTAAGGACCTCTGGGACGAAGCTCATATCAAGTACGCTAAATACCAACAGGAGGTTGCTCGGGGTTATAACAAACACGTCTGTATCCGCCCTTTCAGCATCGATGACCTCGTCTTCCGAGAGGTTGTCCAAAAGAAAAACAAGAAGAAGTTCATGCCTAACTAGGAAGGTCCCTTTCGCATCATGGCCAAAGCTGGCTATGGGGTTACAAGCTTGCCAAGATGGATGGCACGACTGTGAGCAACCCATGGAACGCTTCCAAGTTAAGGAAATTCTATGGTTAGGATCTTATTGGAGTGGGTAAAACCTGACCACCACAATAAAGGGCATAGCACATGCTTTTATCACTCACCATGAGAGGGTAAGTAGCTCAGCACTACATAGGGAAGCCCTAGCCCTATGCCGATCTGTACTGGTCATGAATAAAGTCAGTATGGTAAAATAAATTAAACACACTAGGATGTACTAGCTCGGTATAAGCCAGAAGGGGATACCCCTAAACCTGCAGAGCTAGGTAGGCTACGAATATAGTTAGAACGACATTTTGGAATACATAGACTCGACTCGGCGTGAGTAGTTGAGCTATGTGCGGGTTATTCCGAGCTACGTGGAAGCACGCCACTGCCACGAGTAAGGCGGTGAGACATTCCAGAATATTCTACAGCGACTCCTTATGAGATAAGGAGCAATCCCATAAAGTAAGGAATTGATATGGGAAGTCCTAATGTGATTAGGAGTAGGCCCCATATAGGGAAGAATCCTATATGGAAAGGAAGACCTATGCTAGACGAGATCTAGTAGGATATGGAAACTCGTCCCTAATAGGAAAGTCCTATTAGGAGATGGATTCATGAAGCTAATAGGAAACCAAGGCACGAGATGCCTAAATCAAGCCTTCTTCACCTATAAATATGACATCAAACCCATGAAGAAAGGTACGCTGTGAAACCCATTCATACACATTGTCATTTGAGAGTTTATAGTACGAGATACTAACTTAGGCATCACAGGGCCTTTGTCGATGAGAGGTGAAGGTGCTTTAACCCTTTCTCTGTCTTGTAGATTTGGGGTTGAATCAAGGGAGCACATGATCTAAGCCTACGTGGATTTATTCCCCGTACAATTGGCGTCGTCTGTGGAAAACACTTATGAATAGCTCTCTTCTTTTCAAACAAAGATCAACAATGGTGGCTTCAGAGTCTATTTTGGGCACTCCATGAAAGGGTAGACATGGAGGACGATGGTGGAACCACCCTTGTGTACGCTACGAGAAAGAGTGCAAGGGTGGACAAAACTCCTACATTTCTAAAAGCACCGCAAAAAGCCAGTTGTCAGGAGGTTTAATATAGAGCATATCCATGAGATTCCAAAGTTCAGGGATACGCGCCTGATAAACTATGATTCTCCAAGATTAGGCGAGCAGTGAGGACACTCAAAGACACCACCAAGAGGTGGGGAAGCCTCCACCCAACATGAACGGAGAAGAAGCCCCCCAAGGAGAGAGGATCATAGGCGAATAAGGAATCAGGAGAAAGAGGATAGCCTCGACAGAAAAGAACAGGAGGGAGAAGAACTGGCCCGTGAAGTCACTCGATGAGAACGAGAGATTTAAGACCTAAAGAAACAACTCCAAGAGAAGTTTAAAGATTTACGCTCATAGACGAGATTCGTACAATACGAGAAAGACAAAAGGATCCATCACCGTGACAATGTCTCTGCTGACCGAACAGCCTCCCCACAAAAACGGAGAGAAATGAGCGTTTCCGTTGTAAAAAAGAAAAGAAGGAAGCACACTAGGGACAGGTATGAGAGATCTGGTTCCAATGAGCACATTCCTCAATGATATGCGAGAAGAAGGGAGACTAGCCGGGAAGAGGGAGGCCCTAAAACTGCATGAGAAGCAGCTAAGGAAGCCGTAGGCTAGATCTCAAAGTCATCACTGGCCCATTGGATCCAAATGAAGAAGACACCGAGCAGGGTGAAGCTTTTAGCATTCATCCCTTATGAAACTAGCACAGATCCAGTGGCCCACATTCAACACTATCAACAGGCCATGTTTATGAATGAGCAAGATGATGCCTTGCTATGCAAGATGTTCCCATCCAGCTTGGAAAAAGTGGCCCTAAGTTGGTACCACAAGCTCCCGGAGGGGTCAATCCTATGATGTGCTCAACTAGCCGAGGAGTTTACTGCTCAGTTCCTAACAAGCAGAGCGGCCCCAAAACTTTTTATGCTTTGACCTCTATGAGACAGAGGGATGATGAGACTCTGTAGCAATATTCCAAACGTTATTGGGAAACTTTCAACGAGATTGAAAACTGCAATGAAGAATATGCTTTAGCAACGTTCAAGACGAGCTTGCCTATGCATAGCAAGCTACCAAAATCGCTTACCATGCATCCAGTAAAAATTGTGGCCAAACTTATGGAGAGAATCCAGGAGCATGCACGGGTAAAGGATGACATCCTGCAGGCTGGGGGGAAGATTGTGGCTGGGCAACCTCAGCTTTCAGAGAAGAAAGCGGTAGAGTCAAGGGTGTACAAGAAAGAGTACACAACAGGACGGAAGGATTATTCTAGACACCCTGATTTTGACCCGAGATACTTATCTAGCATTCCTGATGATGAAATAGACCAACCGTGCATACCTTGAGGCTAAGAATGAGGCTTGAACCTACCTAACCACCCTAAACCATTCTAAACCCTCCTAGAACAACCTTAAACCAACTAAAACAACCAAAATACGCTTCATACCATCCAAAATTCTCTTCAAAATAAACCCAATCCTACACCATCTTCTAGTACATTCAAAACCCTCTTTATTGATAAATAATACGCCTCAATTCATTTTGAAATGAGGGAGATGTGCCCGTTTTACCAAAATAACTTATTTTTTTGACCTTCTGAGGGTAAAATGGTCACACACTTGGATGTACAAATTATCTTGGGTTCAAAGCAATTGGGTTAGAAACTACACTCCATAAGCTTTCCAACACTTCAAGCCACGCACAAAATGGAATTGGGTAGCACTAGAAGCAGCACTTTGAAGTTTGGTCTGCTGTGTAGGCCTTTGAGCGCTCAAAGCCCTCTTTGAGCGCTCAAACCCTTCGCGCACTAGAAATTTCAAGACATTTTTCAGCTGGTTTTCCACCTAAACTATGGGCTCCCCCTGGTTTCTACAGCTTCATTTTCACACCAAAATCCCTCTAGTAACATTCCCTCTCCAACTTGAATTGCAAATTGCGAATTCCCCCCCCATTACCTCAATATAAACCACCCTCCACCCATTGTTTAAGGACCCTTGGCTGATCTCTTACACTCTCACACGCTTCATCAGATCAAAGCCACTCTCTTTCATCCTTCAACCGTGTTTTACACCCTCTCTCATCCATTTCCATCATCTTCAACCTCCAAAACACCCAAAAACCTTCTTTAAAAGGCCTAAACTCCATGGGTCTTTGAAGAAATCATCTCCCACCAAGCCTATTGCCTTCAAACCTTCCTCAAATCCATAAGCCCACTTCAATCAATCCTTGTTCTTCACTGATCATCTCACTCTAAGCACTCAAACACTCAAAAATCACCATTTTAAGCCCAAATACAACCCATCCACTCAATCAATAATCCAATCAGCCCCTACACTCACACTCCTCCATCCAAAATACTTCATCTATAGCCCATAAACACAGCCACTACCCATCCATTCATCAAACCACAAGTTTAAGCCTTGATCATAGCCGAAAAGGTAGAAAATCATGTGAAAAATCACATTTTGGTCATCCTAAGAGAGATCGGTGAGTTCATAGAGGTTCCACATACCTTCCATGAGCTCACAAGGTCTTAGATATCAAGAAAAATTGATTTTAACAATCTGAACTCGAAATGGTTCGAGCGCTCAAACTGTGCTGATGTCACAGCTTGAGCGCTCAAACTATGATGATGTCACAGTTCAAGCTCTCAAACTATTTTGCCCCTTTTCATGTTTTTTTGGTTTCTAATCATATCTTATGTTGGTAACATCATTATTATGGCTTTTTGGTGGTTCAACAACTCTCAAATCGGTTTATTTTGCCTTTGATCATTGATCAATGAACCCAAAAGCCATAAAAGTGACGTTTCATTATTATTATTTTTTTTTGGTACTTCAGAAATGAATTAAGACTAGGCTAGGAGAACAAACAAGTCATGCCACACAGAATGGCTACGATAGTTACAACAACACAACAAGAATCCCGTAAACACATGGGGGAGAAAAACACAACAAAGGGGAGGCAAACTAGTCTAGAAATAGCCTGAGATTATGGCTATCCCTCCTGAGAAATTCTCTCAGAGAAAGGGGGGAAGTCTCAAGAACTATAAGATCTTTGTCCTGATCCGCACCAAAACGAGCTAGGTGATCCGCACACTCATTTGCAGCCCGATACACATGCCCTAACGTTGAGTTTGTTCCAGCGAGTATGGTCTTCGCGTCATGAATAATCGTGCTCCGGGGATGATTCTTATTGACTCCTTCATTGATGAGATTCATAGCGACTAAAGTATCCGATTCAATCTTCACATTAACCATTCCTTTTTCCAGAATAATGGTTAATCCTTTGTAGATTCCCCACAGCTTTGCTTCAAAACTTGATGGGCATGTGAGCTTTTCGTAGAAACCCAAACACCAACTTCCTTGATCATCCTGAAACAGACCTCCAAATCCAGCAGCTTTATCAGAGTCATACCAGCAGCCGTCTGTATTAAGCTTCAAATTACCTGAAATAGGAGGTACCCATCGTATTAGACTCGGTTTCATACTGACATTTGATAAGAGGGATTTAAAAGCCTTGTCAATCTCAAGAGCATGGGTAAAAATTGTTTTGGAACTCACTGCCAGAGGAACAACTATGTTATCAAAACTTTTTTTATTACTATCCTTCCAAATTTTCCATAGAGATCCAACAAACAGAGGATTCCATTGCAAATCTTTATCTCTACTAGAAAAGTTGTTTTTTTTCTTCAAAAGAGTGGTAATCCAAGTTTTGACAGGCTATTAAAATCCGGACTTATCAAATGTCTGAACTTCAAGTAATTCCAGAGCTCAAGTGATTTAAAACATCCTCGGAAGAGATGATTTAAATCCTGAGGAGAGTTATTACACCATGGACATACATCCACGGGATAATTCCTCTTCTAGCTCTCAATTGATTTGTAGGGAGCTTGTTGTGGAACACAAGCCAGAGAAAGGAAATCAGTTTAGCTAGAAGTTTGAGTCTTTAGATCCATTTCCATCCTGAGGAATCTAACTCCTCTTTGTTAACAATGTCATAGGCAACAGCGGAAGAGAAGCTTCCATTGATAGAACTCACCCAAGAGGGGTGATCACTGACTTGAGAGTATTGGGGAATTCGAACTCCACAAATTAAATCCCTTGTGGTATCATCCACAGCAGGGTTTTAAGGCATGGAGATCCCACTCACCATTAACAATCAAATCGAACACCTTCTGACCCTAGTTGGAGTGAATCCAGGGTATAAAACTTCCAAGGGGCAGTCTCCAACCCACCAATCTTTCCAAACATCAACATCCTTACCATTTCCTATAACCCATTTTAAACCTTTATGTAGAAGAGGAAGGGTCTTTAACGTACTTTTCCAGGTGAAAGACGCATTTCTCGTGTTAGGCCAGTTGGAAATGGTATTGTTATTGAGGTATTTCTTTCTAAGAATGTTAGTCCACAGACTATCCTCATTAGTAACCATTTTCCAACACAATTTGGTAAGGAGGGCCAGATTTTGGCAGTGAGATTTTTTAATCCCAAGCCCTCCAAAATCTTTTTTCTTGCAAATTTGGTTCCAATTAACAAGGTGTGATCTTTTCTTGTTCTCTATGTCTCCCCATAAGAAGTTTCTATTAATCCGATCAAGCTTATTACAGACACTAATGGGGAGATGCATGTTTTGCACGAAGTAACTAGGTATAGTGGAGGTAACGGACTGGATAAGAGTTGCTCTTCCAGCAAGCATTAAAGTGTTGGATTTCCATCCAGCCAATTTGTTTTGCGCTTTTTCAATGATGTAGTTAAAGTGGTGCCTACTAGGTCTATTAAGGAAAAGGGGGACTCCAAGGTATTTTCCAAGATTAGAGGATAGAGGGATGTTGCATATAGCACTGAGTCTCCTAGCTTTTCTTCTAGGGATGTTAGGAGAGATGAATAGCTTAGACTTGGTAAAATTAACACTTTGACCAGAAGTAGAACAGAATTCATTAAGGACTTCCAACATGGTTTTACAAGTAGTAATATTATCAAGTCCAAGAAGCATGAGATCATCAACAAACAAAAGATGCGTAAGGTCAAGATTATTCCTAGAGGCTTTAATACCATTCCCTTTCCCTTCCTCAACCTTGATGTTGATCATAGCAGAAAGCCTTTCCATGCAAAGCACAAAAACATAGGGAGATAGAGGATCTCCTTGTCTAAGCTCACGACCCAGAGAGAATTCCTCCATAACACTACCATTCCAAATAATAGAAGATTTAACTTTAGTAACACAAGACATTATGATACTAATCCAATCAGAATTGAAATTAAAGTACATGAGAGTATCAAATAAGAATTTCCAAGAAATTTTATCGTAAGCTTTTTCCAAATCTACTTTAAGAACTATCCCTCCTTTTTTCCCTTTCTTTTTTCTTAGGGTATGAAGAATCTCCTGGGTAATAATGATGTTGTCATTTGTGGTTCTTCTAGGAATAAAACTACTTTGAAAGGGACTAATGATATCACTGAGTAAAGGTCTGATCCGAGCTACTAAGATTTTAGTAATGACCTTATAGATCACATTACAAAGTCTGATAGGTCTAAACATAGTGATGCTCTCGGGATTATCATTCTTAGGAATTAAAGAAATGAGAGTCTTGTTGATCTCTTCAGGCACACAATGATTAGCAAAACACAGTTTAACAAATAGGCACACTTCATCACCAACAATGTTCCAGAACTTTTGACAGAAGATGGCTTGCAAACCATCAGGTCCAGGGGCTTTGTAGGGTTTAATACCCTTCATAGTTTCCCAGATTTTAGAATTAGTCACAGGATCACAAAGCCTAGCATTTTGTTCAATGTTAATGACAGGATGTGGGTGAATAACGTGATGACCACCAGGTGAACTATGGTTTTCCTTAAAGAGATTCGAAAAATAGTCCTGAACCATAATTTTGATTACACCAGGATCTTCAACCCAATTATTAGAGTTATCTCTAAGCATGGTGATTTTGGCTTCCCTTCTGTGAATAATAGTATTGAGATGGAAATATCTAGTATTCCTTTCTCCACGAGTAATCCAATTAGATCTCGATTTTTGGAACCATAACATTTCCTCTTGAGCTAAAATATTATTGAATTCCAAAATAAGGTCTTTTCCAAAAATTGCACATTGTGAGAGAACTTTCTCTCCTAACTTTTTTGGACCCCACCTAATCTAGCAAGGATCCATCTTTTCTTTCTAAAAATGTTACGAAAAACGTTTTTGTTCCATCGAATAGCAGTTTTAGTGAAATTAGAAACATGATCAGTAAAGGAGTTACCAATCCAACCTTTTTGAACAATTTCAACAAAGGAGGGATCTAATAACAAAGCAGTTTCAAAACGAAAAGGTTTATTAATGAATTGGGAGCAAGGTTTTCCAAACACATGAACATCCAATGGGGCATGGTCAGAGTAAGTATGGAGGAGGGTTTGAATCATACCTTCAGGGAAAAGGGCCCTCCACTCTTCATTGTAGAGAGCTCTGTCCAGTCTTTTTTGAACATTTGCTAGCCCTTGTCTGCCATTATTCCAAGTAAACTTATTACCAGAGAACCCCATGTCAACTAAATTGCAATTGTTGATGTAGTCACAGAACTTCCTCCTCTGAGCAGCATTTGAGTCGGTAGCTAAGCTTTTGGTTTCATCATAAGAGACTATATCATTCAAGTCTCCTACGACACACCAAGGCTTATTGATAGAGGCAGCAGTAGCCGATAGATCTTCCCAGAGGATGTCTCTGTTTCTAGGATTGGGGCTAGCATAAACAGTGGATAAGACCAAGTCTTCGAAGTTGTTCTTCTTCACACTCACATGGATAGCTTGAGATTCCACTTTGATAGTGGTAACATTTACTTTTTTAGGGTCCCATAACACCCAAACTCAACCAGCTCTTCCAGTTGGGTCAACAAAGGCAGATTCAGTTATACCGAAGTTATTAAAAAACAATCCCATGGAGGATAGACAAACTTTAGTTTCCAATAAGCCAACAATTTCAGGCTAGTGCATATTAAACATATCACGGAAACTTCTCTTGAATCTATCATTTCCTGCCCCTCTACAATTCCAGACAATGATGTTGAATGCAGACATAGTAAAGTTAAAAAACAAGAGGGGGGGGGGGGAGGTTAGGGTTACCCAAGATTTGAGTCACTTATTTGTAAATCTGCTCCTTCGAGTGCTTTGGTTGGAAAATCACCACATGATTGTCCCCTTCCAAGAGGAGGATGATCCTTTCGCATAGCTTTAGTTTCACATTTAGCTCCTTTAGCCACCATATTGCGTTCACTAGGTGAATTGCTTCGCTTCCCTGGTTTGATCCACGTCTCTCCTTGTGATTGTGGATGGTTGCTTTCTGAATTTCTGGCATATTCATGATAGGTTGTCATGGGTAAAAAGTCCAGGTCAGGAGGATTTTTGGTGGTTGTGACAATGGCTAAAGAATTATCAGAGGTAGGGAGTGAGACTTGGAGAAGGGCTGGTCCTGGAGGGTTACTAAGATTCACAAGTGGGATAGGGTTTGCAAGACATTGGTTAATATCAATGGTAGTGATTGGGCTAAAGATGGGCTGGGGTTGTTTACATGGGCCAAATTGAAAAATAGGTTCCTTCTCTTTTGGGTTAAGAGTATTGGGCTTAAGAACAGGGATGAGCATAGGTTGTGGGCTATTATTGGACTCTATCTCATTGAGGAGAGAAAATCTAGACCCAAATTGGGTGGGCTTAGAGGTGTTTTTTGGCTGAAAACATTTACTAGTGCTTGGGCTTGAGGAGGGTTGAGCTTTGGATTGACCTGTTCTTTTGTATGAGAAACCATTATTTTGGGCCTTGTTGTATGAGCTATTGGGGACCTCATTATGTGTTTGATCCCCTTTGGAATGGGCTTCAGTGGTTTGGGCTTTAGGGTGTGGGTTGTTTTGAGGTTCATTACAGTTTGGATCCAATTTGTTTGGGCCTCTTCTGGGTTTTCTTGTGACTACTATCCATTCACCATAACCAATCTCCTGGGGCCCATCTTCAAGAATCTGCCCATTAAATTTCACCTGCTTCTTGTTAGAAAATGCAGCGCCATCAACGTTCGATTCTTGTCCTCCGGGAGGTTTTCTGTTTAGGGGAAAGTTAGCACAATATTCCATCCGATGTCCCACTCTTTCGTAGGAGAAGCAAATTTGATGAACATGTTCATATTCAAGGAGATAATCAAATTTTTCAACAACAATTGATGGAGGTAAAGGTTTGCTAAGATCCATCTCCACGCAAATGTGAGCGTAGCTTCCTCTAATAGACCCTTTAGTTTTACGATCGATTTTGAGAGGTTTACCCAATTTCTTGGCTATATCTTGAAGAGTTTCTTCCTCATAATATTCAGCAGGTAACAGGGGTATGCAAACCCAAACTACCATTTTAATGGCTACAACCATATCGGCTTTGAAGTCTCCATGCCATTTATGGATTGTAAGGTAATGATCTTGCACAATCCACGGACCCCCCGTATAAACCCTAAAATAGTCTGCTTTCGATTCAAAGTGGATGAGGTAAAATCCCATGCCGACGTCCATGGGTCTGATTAACCCTTCCAAGTTCCACAGTCTATGAATCTTTTCCATTAAAACCTTGAAACCAATATTTCTTCCCAATAATTTAATAATTAAGCAACCTTTCCATTGTGCTCTTATGCATTTCAAGCGATCTTTGGGGAAGGAAATTTTGATTTTGGACTTTTGGGGAGGTCGGGGTTCCTCTCCATCCATGTTCTCGTCATCACTATCAGAGAATTCCGCCAAACGTTTTTCAATTTCCTCCGCCGATAATCTTTTTTGATTCAATAAAGCACAATGGAAAGATTTAGGGATACCTGCTGGGGGACTTGAGTCTTTGGGGGGTTCAGGGCTTTGAGACTCCATAACAAAGTCTGGTGTGGGCGTCACATTCACAGGAGGGATTTAGGGTTTTGTTTCCATGATGATTTCTGAAGTGGAGGCTGAATCTGGAGATGAAATCTGGAGATCCATAGTAGTCTTAGAGGAATCGTTTTTCACTTTTTTAGTACTTCGCTCCAGGTGATCAATCTCTTCCGGAGATTGCAGGTGAGGAGAGGGGACAATCTTAGAAGAAAGGGAAGAGAGCATAGTTTTCTAGAGAGAGGATAGGACTTCTGCGCCATGTATAAACTTTTCATTATTATCAAACCATGGATGATCCTATTCTATGAAACAAGCAGTGTGTTTTGCTCCTTTTAACCATGATCAGAAGGTTTCAAGTTCATGCCAACATCAAAGAATGGTCAGAAATCATAGTAACTCTCAGCCCCTAGATGAAGGTTGAGCGCTCAAAGCAAAGGCTATGAGAGCTCAAGCCTTGCTCAGTTTTGGCATTCCAATCTTGTTCATTTCAGTTCTGCCTTTTGTTTTCAGTTAAAGAGAAGTGTGTGTGTGTTGATGTTTGGCTAAGCCAACCAAATCTCGATGTGTGCGTGTGTTGATATTTGGCTAAGCCAACCTAATCTCGATGAGTGTGTGTGTTGATGTTTGGCTAGGCCAACCTGATCTTAGTGTGTGTGTGTGTGTGTGTGTTGATGTTTGGCTAGGCCAACCTAATCTTCTCTCTCTCTCCCTCTAATCATGCTTATGTGAGGTCCAATGCTTACTCTCCACTCATGTGGGCACCTCAAATCTATTTTATTCATGTTGTTGAAATTTCAATACATTATGCATCATCACATGTCATGTTGAACTAGTTTATGGTCTAGATGAGGGCAGAATACTGCAGAAATACTCAAGTCCAGAAGATGGCTTGAGCGCTCAATGCGCTCAATGTACACCTTTGAGCGCTCAAGCACTCCCCTGGTTCAATCAAGACTTCTTCTCATTTCAACTTGTTCTTGGCACTTTGAGTATTTTGCGAAGTTTTAAACCTTTGAGTCTTCATTCCTTCTATACTGTTTGCCTCATTTTGGTCCCCAGACAAGCCTTAAACCTATGATTATGTGATTATGTCATTTTGTCTATTGAGTTAAATGTTGTTTTTGAGTAAACAATGGTGATTAAAACATGTTTTCCATCAAACCAGAATTATTAGGAACAACAGAAGCATGTTTGGATTGAGGAGGGTTGAGCACTCAAACCCTCTTTTTGAGCACTCAAGTCCCTGACATGGAATCAGATTGGTTTAGTCCTGTGGTGGTTTGTGTTGTCATTTATGATTACTTTGTTGTCATTTTGTATATTCTAACATTGTTACTTGCTGTTTGATGTTCTTGTTTGTTCGTACTTTCATATCATCACCATTCATGTAGATTCACAGAGCACAAGCATACACTGTAGCTTATTGTTATGTTTATCAGCGTTACATGGTTCCCATCCCCTATTTCCCGTACTTTGTTCAAAGTTGATTTATAAGCATTTCCCATGATCCCACAAAAGTCAAGTAGAGACCGGTTTTCAAACCGGGGGAGGGGGTGCCGTAAAACCCTTCCCCTCTCGTAACTAAGCTCCCGAACCTAAGATAGTATGATGATGACGAGCAAGTAACCCTTATCCATTGAATGAGGCATGAGTCAATCGAGTTCGGTTCCTCGGGGACAATCCGCAAAAACCCAGGTGGCGACTCCAAATCGATTCACAGGATCCCTCCAGAGGTGTGTCCACAATTATACGCAGCAGAGGAAGGACAAAGCTAGTCAGACCCCAAATCGTACTTTAGCATCATGACAACCTTCAACGTCCCAATCTACAAGATGTTGTACAGAATCAAGAATGAACCCTGGTTCAGAAAGCCCCCAAAGATGATGGGGAATCCAAAAAAAAAGAAGAGCCATAACCAGCATTGCAGTTACCATAGGGATTGGGGTCACATGACCGAAAATTGTGTGGAGTACAAAAAGTTTATGGATGAAAAAGTGGCGGAAGGCCATCTTAAGGAATTTTTGGCTGATAACAAGAATGATGCCAAGCTGATAGAAGAGATGGACTATGAGAAAGGTCCGAAGGGAATAATCCATATGATACACGGATTGGTGGCCCCATATACCAACAATGAGATAAGGCATATTCAAAGGATCAACGAGCAGGGTAACGCAGTCATGAAGCTCGGCATGAAGAGGCGAGGACTGAGGGAGTAACGGAGACCCCCATCACCTTCACGAATGACGATCTAGATGGAGTAACAGTACCCCATAACGATGCATTGGTGATCACCCTATGAATAGGGGAGTATGGCATAGAAAAGATACTTGTTGATCAAGGAGCAAGCACAGAAATCATGTACTACGACACCTTTAAAAAGATGGAACTCCCGACGAGCTCATTACAAAAGTGTCTTGTCCTTTTGGTCGGCTTCAGTACATAGACGGTATGGCCTATGGGAAAGGTCACATTACTCATCCAAGCTGGATCAGTAGTCCTGAGGACTGATTTCCTTGTGGTAGATATCCCTTTCTCCTATAACATGATTATAGGAAGAATCTAGATGCATAAAATGAGGGCGGTTTCCAACTTACCACCAAAAGATCAAATACCCTAGAGCGAATGGCATAGAGTGCATTAGGGGTAACCAGAAAGTAGCCGATCAATGTTTCAACATGGTCTTGAAAAAGTCCCCGAAGGCCGAGCAAGTCCGGGCAGTTGAAGTTCCAGATCAACCGACCTTAGAGGACGTTGGAGGTGATCCCACCAAGAAGATGGTGGAAGGGTTGAAGAAGATACAAATTCAAGAAGATGATGCAGAAAGATATTTCTTGGTCGACGAGACCCTTGCCGAACAGGAGGAAAAGGATTTGGTTGCCTTTCTGAAGGACCATATTGACGTTTTTGCATGGACTCCCCAGGAGATGCCTGGGATAGACCACGAGGTAATCTACCACCATTTAAATGTGGATTCTCGGCATAAACCAGTTGTGCAAAAGGCGAGAAGGTCGGCACCACAGCACGCAGACGCTGTGATTAAAGAAGTAGGTCAGCTACTCGAAGTGGATGCCATACGAGAGGTGAGCTATCCAGAATGGCTGGCCAACACTGTCGTGGTCAAAAAGAAAAATAGGAAGTGGAGAGTCTGTGTGGATTTCACTAGCCTTAACAAAGCATGTCCCAAGGACAGTTTTCCACTTCCCAGGATTAATCAACTAGTAGACGCCACATCAGGCTATGAGAGGATGAGTTTCCTTGACGCATATCGAGGATATCATATGAGCTCGACCAAGAAAAGACGTCCTTCATCTCGCCAAGAGGCCTCTACTGCTACAAGGTCATGCCGTTCGGGTTAAGGAATGCTGGAGCGACTTATCAGAGGTTAGTCACTAAGATGTTCAAAGATTAGCTCGGTGAAACCATGGAAGTCTACATAGATGATATGGTGGTAAAAAGCAAGGTGAAACCTGACCATCTTGCCGACCTAAAAGTCACTTTCAACATTCTGAGAGAATACAAGTTGAAGCTAAATGCCTCAAAATGTGCCTTTGGGGTCAGCTTGGGAAAGTTCCTAGGACACTTGGTGACAGAAAGAGGGATTGAGGCTAATCCAGACCAAATCACGGCTTTGCTAAACCTTTAAAGCCCAAGGACCACGAAGGAGGTCCAAAGGCTAACAAGAATGGTAGCAGCCCTTAACCATTTTATTAGTAAGTCCTCATATCGTTGCAGGACATTCTTTCAACTTCTGAAGAAGAAAGAGGGATATAAGTGGGGAGCCGAGCAGGAGCAGGCATTCCAAGAGTTTAAAGTTTATTTATCATCACCACCCTTCCTATCTACTCCAGAAGCTGGGGAGCAATTGATACTATATCTAGCGGTATCCGAGCATGCAATTCGTTCGGTTCTCTTACAAATAAAGGGGATAGAGCAGGCTCCGGTCTATTTTATAAGAAAGACCTTATTAGATGCAAAAACACGGTATTTACCATTGGAAAAATTGGTATATGCTCGTCACTACTTCAAGAAAGCTACCACATTACTTCTTGTAGCACCCCATTACTATGTTTACTGAATATCCACTAAGGGCTTTGCTTAGGAAGGCAGGTTGTTCCGCCAGAATATCCAAGTGGTCGATAGAACTGAGCCAATTTGACCTAGATTATCAGCCCAGGATGGCAATCAAAGGGCAAATTTTGGATGATTTTGTAGCTGAGTTCACTCCAACCGTAGCTCCACCTACACCTATTGTCCACGAAAAGGAGCAAAGAATCAATCATCCCAAGCAGCCAACGAGAATGACCAATCTAGATCCAGAGGAGTGGAGGCTTTATGTTGATGGGTCAGCTTGCAATAAAGGTTCTGGAGCAAGAGTAGTGTTGTTCTCTGCAGAAGGATTGGAACTAGAGCAAGCGCTACTGCTGGGGTTTAGTGCCACCAACAATGTGATAGAATATAAAGCCTTGCTCGCAAGATTAAGAAGTGTCCTGAAACTCAAGGTAAATAAGTTAAGAATATTTTATGACTCACAATTAGTTGTTAACTAGCTTTCAAGAGAATATGCTACAAAAAGCGAGAAGATGGCTGAGTACTCAAAGGTAGCCAAAGATTTGCTTGACAAATTTGAACGAGGCCACATCCAACAAATCAGCTAGGGACAGAATGCATACACAAACTCACTAGCTTGCTAGAGGTTAGCAATCGAAACAGAGTACTGCCGCACGGTAGCTGTGGACTATTTGAGCAAACCAAGCATCGGCTAAGCAGTGGAAATTTTGATGGAAACAAAGTTTGGACCGAGTTGGATGGACTCAATAGTGGCATACCTACGAGATGGGGCTTTACCAAAAGACAAGAGGGAAGCTCACAAAATCAAAACCAAGTTAGTACGCTTCTGGCTCTCTCCAAAAGGTAAGCTTTATAGAAAGTCTTTTCTTGGCCCGTATTTATTATGTGTACACCCAGCTCTAGTCTAAAAATTCCTCCACGAGATCCACACTAGAACATGTGGAGGACACACGGGTGGAAGGTCAGTAGCCCACTGAGCAATATCCCAGGGGTATTGGTGGCCTTACATGCAAGAAGATGCAAAGGCCTTTGTCAAGACTTGTGAGAAGTGTCAGAGGTTCTCTCCTCTAATCCAAGTGTCGGCTGAGGATCTATTACCTCTGACCAGCCCGTGGCCATTTGCCCAGTGGGGACTGGACATCGTGGGTCCTCTCCCGATGGCAACAGGGAAACAAAAATTCCTACTCATTGGCACGGATTACTTCACTAAATGGATAGAGGGAGAAGCTCTGGCCAAGATTATAGAAGCTATGGTGGAGAAGTTCATGTGGAATAAGATCATTACATGATTTGGGGTACTTTACTCCATCATCTCAGACAATGGGTCCCAGTTCAGCAGAAAGTTCAAAGCGTTTTGTGCTCAGTACGACATTAGAAACTACTATTCAACCCCAGCTTACCCATAGAGTAATGGGTAAGTAGAAGCTTCAAATAAGACCATCCTTAAGAGTCTTAAGAAAAGGTTGGAAAGTAAAAAGGGAAAATGGCCAAATGAGTTGCCAGCCGTGCTCTGGGCATATAGGAGCACCCCAAGGCGATCTATGGGAGAGACGCTGTACTCCCTTGCTTATGGGACAGAGGCAGTGATTCCATTGGAGATAGTCTTGCCGACCATTCACACTACTCTTGTGGAGTCCGGTGGCAACGACAAAGCCTTGGCCGAGCAGCTCAATCTTGCTGAGGAAAAGAGAGAATGTGCACTTATTACTTTAGCAGCATACCAGGAACAACTACAATAAGAAAGTGCAACCAAAGGAATTCAAGGTGGGAGACCTGGTTCTGAGGAAAGTCTTGGCCAACACCAAAGTATCCACTGATGGGAAGCTTGGGCCGGACTGGGAAGGACCATATAAGATTGTGGGGATTGCTGGAATTGGGGCCTACCATTTGGCCGACCTGGATGGAAACCCAGTACCATGGCCATGGAATGTCCAGAACCTACAAAAATTCTACCAGTAATTTGTCTATGAGATTACGAATACAACCACATTTTTTTTAGTGAATACGAAGAAATCCACATTTGTTTTTTAGTACTTAGTTGGGATTACAAATAAAATCACCAACATCAGTCATTCAGATCTTTTGTCTTTTTTAAGCATTAATCAGATTTTACCTTTTTTGATTAACACGAACCACATTTTGCCTCAAATTTGGATTCCTATTAGGGAGTAAGAAGTATATATATGTTTATTCTAATCATGTTAATAAATCCAAGTACGAAGACACTTGGAATTTCTAGGTATGAAAAAATTTAGCTTTGCAACGAATATTGCAACAAATTTCTTAGTATGAAAAAACTTAGATTTGCAACGAATATTGCAATAAATTTCTAAGTATGAAAAAACTTAACTTTGCAACGAATATTGCAATAAAATTCTAAGTATGAAAAAACTTAGATTTGCAACGAATATTGCAATGAATTTCTAAGTATGAAAAAACTTAGCTTTGCAACGAGTATTGCAACAAAAGTCTAGGTATGTGTACAATTAGGTTATAAAAGTTCAAGTATGAAAACACTTGAACGCTCATCATGTAGACAAATATAGCACACAAAGAAGCTTACAAATGGCAACGGACCTTGCATGAGGATGCTTGTTGAAAAGCATGACCACACTTGTAAAGAACGAAGATGCTTGTTCAAAACAAAATTTTTAAGTATGGAAATACTTAAACAAAGTACCAAAACCAAGTAAAGACATAGTATCGAACAGACCACATCCGATCGAGCAAAGCCTCGCAGGGCTGAAAATCATAGAATAAACAAAGGCATTAAGCCTCTTCACTGAGCCTTACAGCATCAAAGGCAAGAGTGGAGCTAAGACTTTCACCTCCAGCAACAACGTTAGTACCCTCAGCAGCAGCATCTCTGAGAATAGTGAGGTCAATAATGGCTTCCTCGGTATGGGCCTGTTCAGAGTGGAGATCCGACTAAGAAGAGGAATCAATCTAGGCTTGAGTGTCAGGATGACCATCAGTCTGTGTGGAGACATCTAGATAAGCATTGGGAGGTTGGGCCTCAAATTGCTGTTGGGCTGCTAAAACATCCTTAGCACTAGGGAGCTCCATGTCAGTCCACAAGGGCGAATTAGCAGGGAGTCCCATTTTCATACAGCAACGCTTCCAGCTTGCCTCCCAAACAGAATCTTTGACTGCCAGCATTTGAGCTTGGTGGTGTGCGGTGATTTCGATCATGGCTTGATAATACTCAGCCTCAACTTTGGACTGAGTGGTAGCTAGTTCTTGATGAAGACTTTGCTCTATCTCCTCCGCTAGTCTTTTCTACTCAGCAAGATCAGCCCTTAGTTTCTCAATTTCCCCCCGAGCTTCTTCCAGTAGTTGAGTCTTTGCAACAACCTCCTTCTTAGCATTCTTTGCTTTTTTGGAAATAGAGCTTACCTCCTTTCGGTGTTCTTTCTCAGTCTCTTCGGCTTTTTCAAAGCCAACTGAGGCTTTTTGCATTATCTACAAGGAAAAGATGTGAGCAAATAGGTGGAATTCAAGGAAACGAATAATTAAGATAAAAATGTTAAAGCGACTTCCATACCTTAACTCTTAGATTGGAAGATTGATTTCATCAGAGCGTCATAAGAACAGATCTTTTCTCTCTCCATGTCCAAAGGAAGGAGAGCAGCCCTAGAGATGCCAAAAGCAACATCTACGGAAGAGACCTTGTCAATGACATTTAGTGAGGTCCCGTCTGGGCGAGCCAGCACGGGTGCCCACATCTGCACAAGTGGCAGAGAGTCATTTGTGGCGTGGCTGGAACTTGCCTCTCTAGTTCGTCGCCTCTGGAAGGGAGGTTAGAGTTCTTGTGGGCTCTTAGAAGGTCTATTTTCCCTTTGATTAGTGACTGGAGCAAAGGGACTGGTTGGAGGAACAACAGTGGATGCACAAAGGGGGAGCCCGCCAAGGTTCAACTCATCAAGAAGGTTGATTGGTTGGCGAGGTATGACTCGATCGGGAGAGGGAGAATAGCCTAGTGAGTTGTCTAAATCTGTGAGAAGGGCGGCTTGCTCGGTCAAGGATTGGACAATAGCGTGGTGATCGAATACTTGTTCTTCTTCTTCTTCTTCCTCTTCTTCAATTAACACCCTTCCAGATGTGCTCAACTCCTGATCAGCACGGACAAGGACCAGAATAGTTGTTGGAATTTCAGGGACATGGGCGAATGTCACTAGCTGCTGCAGGTCTCTAGGGGCACGAGAGCGTGTTAATCCCCTTTTGGGCTAACCTCTTTGGGATTTTCTACTTCTCTGCTCAGTAGATGGATGTGGGGCAACCAATGGAGCTGTAGGGGCCACGGGTGTCTCGAGCGTAGTTCGCCTACTCTCCGTATCCCACCCTAGAAGGAAGGTGTATAATCTAGGAGAAGATGGGTAACTCGGACTAACCCCATGGGTGTGGGCTCGAATCCATCGAAGTAAAAAGCCCGAGCAATATCTTCACGGTGAAGATTGTCGTGGATTAAGCGGCCGCCTTGGTTGAGATTGCTCGCTGCAAAATAACAGGAAACAATGCAGGAATAAATAAATAGAAGATAAAGCAGGATAATAAACACAAAAGCAACAAAAGGTTGGGTACCAACATGGTTGGCCTGGAGCAGTAGGGCAGGCAAAGCCGATGTTGTTCCCCTTGGCATCTCTAGGCTCCTAGTTGCCCGTGACTACGAGATAGTCATCTGCCTCCCCTTTTGAAGAGTTGGGCAGATCCGTAATAAGCTTCTGCTTAGGGTCTTTAGCCTTGAAATAATAGTTGTTATATGCTGTAGGGACTACACTGTAGAGATAGTGCAAGTCCCACCAGTCAAGATGAAGACCGAGGAGCCTATTCAAGGCAACTGTGCCCATGACCACCTTAACGAAATTAGGGCACAATTGCATTGGGTTTAATTTGCACCTACTACAGATCTCCCTAAAGAACGGGTGCAGAGGAAACCTCAGGCCACCCTCAACTATGAAGATCAAGGGGATGTGAATCCTGTTTTCATCCTGACTTTCCTCTCTCATGTCATCGTGGTTGTCTAGCCAGAATTGAACATCGGCAGGGATACTATATTTACGATGGAAATCAATTATTTTTTGGGCATTACTAAGGAGAGCCCTGTGCCTGCCCATGACCGAGTTGGTTAGGGTTTCAACTTTGAAACCCGAGGAAGGGAAAACGAGAAGACGATGAATAGGAAATGTAAGGGTAGGGCACTTACGTGATAAGACGGACCTAAAATGGGGCTCTTCGACGGGATTGGAGGGTATTTTCTGGCGAGAAACTGAGACGATGAGGGAGATCGAACGCAGAAACCTTGGAACGTCAGCAATGGCGAAGATGGTTTCTCCTTCTTCTTCCCTACTTTTCTTTCTTCTTTTCATCTTAAGAAGTGGAAGTGAGGATAGAGTGGAGAGGAAGGGTTTAGGGGTGGGATAATGATTATCCCGCCCAAAGTCCTAGAAAGTTGGGCATGACACATTTGAACATGTCAGCAAAAAAATGTCCTTTGGGCTTATCCAGCCCCCAACGGATCATATCGCATTTAATGCGAAAGGAACTTTGTTCTCCACGTGAGGGGGAGGCGTGTAGGAGATGCATCAAGGGCCGTTGAAGCTCTGTGCACTACAGATGAATGACAGTAGTGACAGAGCTGGGGAGCAATTGGAGTGGGTAAAACCTGACCACCCCAGTAAAGGGCATAGCATGTGCCTTTATCACTCACCACAAGAGGGTAAGTAGTTCAGCACCACATAGGGAAGCCCTAGCCCTGTGCCAATCTGTACTACCCATGAATAAGGTTAGTACGGTAAAATAGATTAAACACACCAGGATGTACTAGCTCGATATAAGTCACAAGCGGATACCCCTAAACCTGTTGAGCTAGGTAGGCTACGAATATAGTTAGAACGACATTTTGGAATACATAGACTCAACGCGGCGTGAGTAGTTGAGCTATGTACGAGTTATTCCGAGCTACGTGGAAGCACAACACCGCCACGAGTAAGAAGGTGAGATATTCCAGAATATTCTACAGTGACTCCTTATGAGATAAGGAGCAATCCCGTAAAGTAAGGGATTGATATGGGAAGTCCTAATGTGATTAGGAGTATGCCCCATATAGGGAAGAATCCTATATGGAAAGGAAGACCTCTGCTAGACGAGATCTAGCAAGATATGGAAACTCGTCCCTAATAGGAAAGTCCTAGTAGGAGATGGATTCCTGAAGCTAATAGGAAACTAAGGCACGAGATGCCTAAATCAAGCCTTCTTCACCTATAAATATGACATCAAACCCATGAAGAAAGGTATGCTGTGAAACCCATTCATATGCATTGTGATTTGAGAGTTTATAGTACGAGATACTAACTTAGGCATCGGAGGGCCTGTGCCGACGAGAGGCAAAGGTGCTCTAACCCTTTCTCTATCTTGCAATTTGGGGTTGAATCAAGGGAGCATGTGATCCAGGTCTACGTGGATTTATTCCCCGTACACTTATGTTTATCATTCACTTTTTGTGCCCATGGTAAATTTTTGTAATGCCCAGGGGTTAAGATGTTAACGATAAGATCCTTTCTCCAGCTGCGGTCATTTTTTTATTCTCACTTTTTCGCAAGTGTTTGCCCTCAACTCAAAGGCTTTAACTAATTACGACCATTCGGTGCAACATCCACCTCTGTATGATGAACAATCGGTGGAATGGCTCGACCCTGTTCGAAAGAACAGTTGTTTACGTTTAGTTGAACAACCACTTCCACTCGGTTAAAATTATTATAAGCGTTCAGTTGAACGCCTAAGGTGTCCGATGGAGCAGCGCTGATACGTACAAGCGTTCAGAGAAATGCCCCTGGTCTTAGGACCCACCAGTCGTACTAGCCGGGGGATATTGTGTCAATTATTTGCTCGGCGCACATCTACTCTCCTTGGGCTCAGCTCCGAAATCATGGGCTATTCTTCCTTGATTTCCAAGCTAAGCCAAGAAAATTGAAAAAGTTTAGAAAAATTTTCAACTTTATGCTTCGGCAGGGTGTCGGCATGATGCCTTGCGTCTCTTGGCTCCTCGCCAAAGTGAGGCTGCCTTCTATTACCACTCTCGGTGGTTATAATTTTTATTACACACGAGAACCACTACTTGTGAAAAATTCAGATACCAAATCAAAAATAAAAGGAAGAAGGCATTCATTCATTCATAGCAAGATGTTCTTAATTACAAGTACTCAGATCTGGCCTACACATAATCGTTCGGTGCCAGTCTATTCAACAACAAAAAAAAGTACAAGAGGAGTAGGCCTCCAAGTTGGTAGCATTCGTTGCCTGATTTATGGGTTGATCGTTGACAGGAGGATCAGCGACATTCCCTCCCTCGGCATCAACATCTCCTCCCCCATCATCGTTCCCTTTCGAAGCCCCCTCTTCATCTTCTTCGAAGGGCATCTCCTGGACCTCGGTCTCGGGCAAAGATAATGTCATAGGCCTAGACGAAGGCTTCGGGTCAATAGTCGACGTGACCGAGGAGGTACCCCTGTCTAAAGGCCTTATCCTCGTTGTCGTTGCCCTCCTTGGCAAACTACTTCAGCGTGTCTTCCGCCCCCCTCAGATAGCCATTTTTGTCAGTAGCGGCCATTATCTGGTCGTGCTCGATCTTGGCATGCTGGAGATCCTTGTTGGCCTAACTGGCCCTCTCTTCAGCAACCATGATTTTACTTTTGACCGTCATGGCCCTTTCCTCAACTTCCTTCTAAAGTCATGAGCCTCAATGAGCTGCTTTTCAAGCTCCTGGCCATTGGCAACAAGGGCCTCTACACTCTTCTTTAGCTCCGCTCGAGCCTTCTGCTCGGCCTCGAGCTTTTTCTCAACCTTAGTCTTCTCAATGCCAAGGTTGTATACCTTGTCACCGAGAGCCAAAGCCAATTGGCCAGCCTGCAAGAATGCGTACAATGTAAGTAGTAATCCGGAGACAAAGACTTGGCAAAATACAAATATGAGATGCGAAATCGTGATCTTACCCTCACAATATGGGTGCAAAGCTCGGCGTAGTTGTTCGTCATATTCTTTGGCCTGGCCTTCATATCCCTCAGCAACATGAGGGCTTTCAACTGAGTCATCACCATCTTTCAATTCTCCTGAATGCTGGCATTCTTTTTTTACCGCCTCACCATGTGAGGTCTAAATAATTGGTACCCACGACTTGTCCTTGTCGGCTGAGGGGGGTGTGACCTCAGGTGTCGAGGAGGGAGGCTGCTTGTCCTTCGGGGCCTCTTTCCTTGACGGGTCTTCGGCTAGGGTTGTTTGGGGAGGTGGTGTTCGAAGTACCGGGGCCTTCGGAGGGACCTCTTTAGGTCTTGCAGAAACCTCAATTGTCCGAACCCTCTTCTGAGGACCCTCCTCCTCGGCGGAATGTCGAGGCTGGAGGACTGGAGCCTTTTTGGCCTCCCTCCTCTTCCTCTCGGCCCTCTCCTTTCTCTGTGCCTCCTTTAGCACTGAAGCCCGAGCCATCGAGCTCTCAGATCCGCTTCCTGCAATGAACGACTGAGGGAGACGGCTGGAGGTCCTTGGCACGAGCTCGCGGCCTGCAAGGTCGCCGCGAGAGATGTTGGGGTCGAAGTGTTGCACACGCCGAGGACTTGTCCTTGGCACAGGGTCCTTCCCCTTCTTCAAAAAACCCTTGTACGTCAGCACATACCTGAGGATGGCGAGGGTCGTGCGGTTCTTAAGCCAGAAGATGTTGTCTATGACGTCGTCGTCGGCATCTCTTGCAAGGTGCTTTGTCACCTCACCGCACTCTGGCAAAAGATACAGAGACGCAAACAAAGAGTAATGTCAGCGTTTGACAGAAGCTGTGGTATATTTATAAAAAGAAATATGCGTGAAAGAAAATACTCAAGTATGCTTCGTCGGACTTACTGGGTTTCCCTCGGCACCATTGGACGAACGACACTAATTCGTCCCCCAGAGCCCTCTCGTCATTGCCCCAGCCAATTACCAGCTCACATGCGTGTCTCTCCAAGTCAGAAAGACTCTCGATTAGGGGGGCATACTCCGATCTCCTCGCGAAGTAAGTACCTTCCGTAGGTAGAACTCTGCTGGACAATGTAGATGGCCACGAGGTCGGAAAGGCGGAAGGGTATGTTGTGAGCTTCGGCCAGCCTCACCACTTACAAATGACTCGGTAGGCGTTGGTGGTGAACTAGTGAGGCACAAGTCGATACGCATCTAAGAAATGTCGAAGGAGTCTGGGCATCGAAAATGTCAGCCCGCCTTCGCAGATAGCCATCAGTGGGATCGTGACCTCCCTCCTTCAGTAATGAATTCTACCATCGGTAGGCCGAGAGATGTCCACATAGTCCAGGATGCCATAGTCCCTGCAGAACAGGGCTAGCTTTTCAATAGTCCCGTCAAAGTAGTCCTTAGCAGGATCAACTCCCAGTCGGATATGTATTCCACCCTCCCCCTCCGCCCACTGTCCATATAAACGTCTTCGTTCTCCACCGGCTCAACGGGTTCCTAGATTGGCCTTTCAAGCTCGGCCACGGCCTTGGAAGTTCCCTCCTTTCTCTCGGTCGATGACTCTTTGGGCACATCCTTAGCTACAGGTTCTTCTCTCAAACCTTCACCCTCTGAGAAGAGCTCCAATCCCCCCACATCCATTCTTTTGCCCAGGAGCATGTCCAGCTCTAAAATCTTGGCTGCCACGAGCTTTTTAAACCCGGCCGAGGCACTGTCGATCTCCATGATGTCGGAATCAAAGGACCAACCGTCGGATAGATTGGGGAGCTCAGCCTGGTCGACAGTGGGGGAAGACATGCTTAGATGTGGTCCGGGGGCCTCAGCAGGAAGTCCGCCATCGACAATTGCGTCAGCTGTTTTCCCCTGCCCAGAGGTGGAGGCTTGGGCACCACTCCCAGCTTGCCTGGCTTTTTCTTCCATCTCCATCCAGTGCTCGGGGGTTATTGCTTAGAGAGGGGCTACGTTCATGGGTATCGCTGCGGTTTGTGGGGGGACAGGCGGTGAGTGGCTCTTATAACCTCTCCCAAGACTTCTGAGCTACTCTCGGAAGAGGATGCCTTGGATAAAATCGTTGAACTAGGAGTCAGAGAGAACATCGTCTGGGGATGAGTCCGAAGAGTCTGAGGTCATCCAAATAAGAACCTACAGTGCACGGGTGAAACAACCATTAGCGATATGCACATGTTTGATCTCAAGAAAATGCAAATGGTTGAACCTCGGCCCCAGCCGAGCTCCCCGCAAGGTGTCAACTAACCTGAGAGCTCAGTGCGTCTGAACTCTCTCGGCTAAAACCTAACGAAGGATGCACTCTCAGATGCTAAGCACACGTTCGGCAGATTGGTGCTTACATGGTTAGCTCGACGCTCGGAAGAACAGTTTGAATGTTCTTCAAGCCTAGATTTCGACGATCGTGCACTGCCGAAAAACTCGATTGAAACAGAGCACGAAAAGAAAAAAAACTTCACAAGCCTGAAAACCCCAAAATATGAGGCAAAAAATGCACGAAAACCCAAGAAACACAGATAGAAACTGAAGAAGAGCACAATACCTTGGATTTGGGGAAGAATCTTAGCCTGAACTTGGGATTTTCGCGAAGAGAATGGGTGAGCACGACGGTGGAAGGTGGCGGCGCAAAATTCTAGAGAAAGAGTAATAGTGATTCTCTCTCCCCACGTATTTACAGGGGATGACCCCTATTGAATAGGTTCCATAATGGCATCGATTTAGGAGGTGAGGGTCACCCCCTCTTATCATGACATCTATCCAACGCATTCAAACCATTTTGGCATGAATCTAGAGCGCAATCCAGTCATGCGATGACACATGGTAGTGACGTCACCACTCGTCACTGATTCTTGACCTGGTATGTCAGGCGTCCTTTCGCATCACTGTTTGATGTGACATTCCGAGCCCTGTCCACCCGTTCTCGCTCGGATGATTGGGCCTCGAAGCATTGGTGTCCTGACCATGGAGGAACTCTCCAAGCATGATGTTTCGACCGCTTTCTTCAGGTGAATCAACTCCCACACATATCATCTTTCGGTGTGTAGAAGTCGATGGGGCTATTGTAGCTGCCGGGATCGCAGGGGCCTACAGAGGCCCCACTCTACATGATAAAAGAGTGAAAAGAACCACCATCTTAGAGTCTTCAAAATTGAATGTAGATCGTCGCGTCTCGCCCCCGCTGAATGAATGGTTCACTTGGCGTTCGGTGCGGACATCCAGGATTAGACGACTAAGGATTTGTGTGATATTCATCGACCCCAGTGGTACCAAGGCCACGCTATCCTATGTTTAGCTCTCGAATCACACTTGGGGGCTCCGCCGATCGACATGCCGAATGCCCGAGAGTCTGGGCAACTCGCATGCTGAGTCAGTTGACTTCAGTCACGCGGGGGTTCGATCGTACTCAATTTGGCAGTGGCGTATCAGGCCCGCTACACATCCTACGATGGAGCATTAAATGTGGCAGTCA
Source organism: Vaccinium macrocarpon (assembly GCA_022606695.1). Lineage (NCBI taxonomy): Eukaryota > Viridiplantae > Streptophyta > Magnoliopsida > Ericales > Ericaceae > Vaccinium > Vaccinium macrocarpon. The sequence goes on along the minus strand of CM040181.1, from coordinate 25,573,468 downwards.
CCTACCCTGTCACTGCCGCCTGTAGAATCACGTGGGTGATGGGGAATGTCTCGAGGAGATATAACCCATCAAGCCCACGTGCCGTGACGTCAGCTAGAACGCGACTTCTGTAGTAGAGATGGGAGTCACATTAGTTGTCACTCCACGCACGAATGACTAGCGCAGAAGGGCACCGAGCATGTGGGACACACACCCTCTCTGCCTATGAATACCCAACTACAACTACCACAATGGGTATTCCTCTCTCCTCATTTACTACTCTCATAACTTCACTTCTCTCTCTAAGTTTCTGACACTTTTCCTCCCTCCGATGACTGATTTAGCCATCAGAGGGCCTTCCCAGACCACTACCGTTCGGGCAAGGGACTAATGTGGTTGTCTACATGTGCAAGTCACCCTCCTCGGCTGGCAGCTAGGGTGCAAGCATGCTCTATCCATCCCATCACTACTTACCCCACTCCAAAAGATTCAAAGAGCTCACTTCGACAAGGACACTCCCACACTTACCAAGTCCTAAACTTGGTTAGTCCTCATAGACTCCATTTCATCATTCATTGCCTTTATCTACTCATCTTTAGCATAAGAGGATAAAGCTTTTTGCACTGTTCATGGCTCATCGTCATCACGCGAAGCGAAGATAAAAGCTTCCCCTTCTATCTCAAAACGATGGCGAGGAATGTGTCCATGGTCACTTCTTCCCAATTGAGCTCCCTGTTGGTGCAACTCACTACCATTATCCCTAGGAGTTTGAGAAATTTCTTCCTCATTCTCAACTAAGCAAATTGGAGCAATTTGTTCCTCCACTTCCTAAAAGTCCAAGTTTTCTGAACCTTGCCTTCGCGTGGGAATTTATTCTCAAATGAAATTCATGTCGCATGACTGTATTTCAGTTACGCTTCCATCGGGTTGTTTACCAAGGAAAACATAGCCTTTAGATTGTTCTGTTTATTGAATATATATATTTCTTCCCTCTACGGCCTAGCCTTCTATGTTTATGAGAAGTACTAGTCCATAATTGATAAGGTTTGGAATGCACTGATTTGTAAGGGACTCGGTTTAGAATATATGCCGCCATATAAAGTCTGATTTCTCCTTTCTATCACACCATTTTGTTATAGCGTACTGGGTATTATTTTGATCCGTTTTTCATCACATAGTCTTTTGAAATACTTATATAGATATTCGCGTGCACGGTCTATTGTGAGCGCCTTAACTACTCTCTTGTCTAACTGATTCTCAACTAAATTTGTATATCGCTCGAAGCAATCTAATGCTTCTGAATTATGGGAGAATAGATAAACAAAACCATATCACATAAAATCGTCAACAAATATGATAAAATAGGAAGCTCCATGTCTCACCTTTACATTCATTAGGCCACATATTTCAGAGTGAATTGCAAAGGAAAAGATGTCCTTTTGGCTTTTCTAAACGGCTTTCTTATTGATTTTCTTGATAAATAATATTCACATGTTGGCAAAGATATTGTAGAGAGTGGCTTATAAATCTTTCTCTTGCCAATCTGGCTATCCTGTCTTTTCCTACATGGCCTAATCTAGCATCCCATAATAAAATCGTCAAAAACACATTATTGGAAGTAGTCAATAAAGCAGTTGAATTATCAAAATGAGAATATTCAATATCCTTTTTTTTTATTGGCAAAAAATTTATTAAAGAAAACTTTACAAAGGGTACAATATTCGATATCCTTTATTATAAAACCTTCTGAAATTAAACCACGACCATAAAAACTTTTTCCTAAATAAATAGAAACATCATTATTCTCAAAGACAAACTTGAGCAAAGTGACTAAAGACAAAAGGTTCCGACGAGTATTGGAGTGAACAAAACATCATGGAGCATCAAAGTGTGACCACCCCACAAATCTAGCTTCTAGGTACCTTCAAGCTAGCTCCATTCCCCACTTTAATGCTCAACTCCCCGTTGGTATTCGACGGTACTCCACATATTCAACTCGATCTCCTTCTATACGTCTGTTGTTGAATCTACAGTTCGCATGGGGAAAGAATGAGCAACCATAACATGACTGTTTAGATAAATAGTGCGAGAAACAAAGTCAGATTGTACCTTCTTCGGCTCAGTGCAATCACAAGTGAAGTGACCTCCTTCGTTTCAATTATAGCAAACTAGCTTAGAGTTGTCCTTTTTACCACCGCACTTTCCTATTTTGTGTAGGATGACCCTATCCTTCTTTGGCGCTGGCCTAACAACCACTCATTGTTTGTTGGAGATTTTAGAGTACTTGCTCTTAGGCCTAGATGCATTTCATGAACTTGACTCAACCATGTGCATAAAACTATTTGGTTTAGCTGCCTTTAGGCACTCAGCTTAAAGCTCCAAATGCCCACCACATCTTGAGGTTCGCATTGTGTGCCAAGTTCAAACTCATATTCTTCTAGGAACTAGGGAGCTAGTGAGTGAATCACGGCTTGGATTTGTTGTTCATCGGTTAGGTTGTTTTCAGCTACTTTGAGCTGGCAAATCATGCTCAACATCGCCCTTAGATGCTGTTTCGTTATATGTTCAGGATGCATCTTATAGAGTCTACCGGTTGAAGTACCGCCATACTTTGTTTTGAGCGCTTTCCACATAGCTTCAGCAGTTTGATACTCATCAAACAGATCATTGTTCATGCTGTTTACCATAGAAAAATGTGCACAACAATCCCTTTTGCACCACTTTTCATAGGCAGCAATATCAAGTGTGTGTTGTACAGTGTCTCTTTTCTCAGGCTCAATCAGAAAGTGAGTCAAGTGGTCCAAGACCTCCTGCTGACTAAGAACATATTGGATTCTTCGGTGCCAAATAATATAGTTTTCCCCATCCAACTTTTCACTCTTATTAAAATTAGCAATGATGTTTTTGGAAGCCATTCCAATAAAGGGATATTACACACACATAATCCATAAATTTTGCCACAAATCGATCTAAATTTAAAGAAAGACACTATATTTTATCACACATCGCAAAATCGAAAAAAATTGTTAAAGCTCATAATCATCTCTTGCGCCATGAGTGAGTATTGTTAATATTTAATTTAATCAAGCACAAAAGTTTAGTTTTCGGGAGTAATATTACTCAATCGAACAACCTCCCACTACTTTAGGCATTCATGAAGCATGAAATAGTGTATATTCATGCTCTTAATGAATAATCATTGGATAATTCAAAACGTATTAGTTCCAATGCGCCATATTCAATTGTTAATATGCATAGAAAGTCCATAGAGAAAATAAACGAATTATATCTGTGATTGTTAAAAAAAAAATTGAGAGGTTACCAATTTTTCAAATCTCATTCGTAATTTCCAAGCAATTTATAATTGTTTCGTACAATCCCGAACTTCAATAAACTTCAATTACACTCCGTTAATCAATTTACCCCGCTATCCAAATCCGTCAAATTGATAACGGATTTTCTGACTTGGACTAACGGTCCCTTAAATCTCAGTTCCACCTCTCTCTCTCTCTCTCTCTCTCTCTCTGGCAAACAACAGATCTATCAAAATCTGGGATACCCACAAGGCCACAACAGAACACCACAAATCGAAATTCACCCAAGTAAATTACTAGCTAAATCATCCAAAGACCAAACCAGTATGAGCAAAACAAGAAGATTCAACAGTTAATCATCCGATATAATGAAGAAAAAAGAGATCCCAAATGAGCTAGCAAAATGAAAATAGAGTAAAGACGAAGTCACAGGCAAGTGGCTAACCTCCACCATTGCTTCTGTAAGATATGGATAATCACAAAACCCACATCAAGGTCAGGGTTTTCAGGTTTGAAAATAAATAAATAAATAAAACCATTTTGTGGTTTTAAGCCTCTGGATGAGGACGGGAAGTTCAATGGAATCCGGGGGCATCTTTCTAGTGAGATTATTCTGCCCAAGATCTAAACTTAAAGTCGTCGGAAACATCCCGTACGGCGGCAGTACACCTGAAAATTGTTTGTACAATAAATTTACGGTTTTGGAGAGGTGGTAAGATCGTCTGGCATTCTGGTAAAGACCCATTAAAGAGATTTGATGAGAGGTCTGAGTGGGTTAGTCTTTGAAGGGACGAGATTTGATTTGGGATGGCTCCGGAGAGAGAGTAGAGTGGCGAGTTAGGCTGGGTGGTAATCGGAGGGGCTTTGTTGGGGAGGGAAATGGAGGTGACTTGTTGGGTGTCATAGTTGCAGGAGATTCCGGGCCAGTTGCGAGGGGTTGGGCAGGTGGGGGACGAGGTGGTGAGGGTTGGGTCGACGGTGTTTCAGAGTGAGAGAGAGGTGGAAGACAATGTTCTAAAAGAAGGTTTAGAAAACCAAGTACTCGCCGCCTAGGTGCTAAAGGACCCTTGTTAACTAGTCCGACTAGATTGATTATCTCGACCATCCCTACTAATTACCCAATTAGGTGCCGAGTACCCGGTCCTGCAACCTACAAGGTGTCCGGCCGCTCTGGGAGTACATAGCGAGTTTTAGAACCTAGGTGGAAGATGAGATAATACACATATGGCGCCACCTGTCAAAAATAAAAAGCCACGTATTTAATTTAACGGACCGATAGTCCAAGTCAGCCAAATCCGTTACCAATTTCAAGGATTAGGGGGTAAATTGATTAACGGAGCGATAGTTTGGGACTGTAATTGAATTTTATTGAAGTTCAGTAGTGTATGAGACATTGGGCTCAAAGTTTAGGGTTTTTTCTGAAATTTTCCCAAAAATTAACACCCAAACGGCCCAACATGCACTGGTAAGTTCCTACAAACAAAACATAAATAAAATGTTGTTTTTTCGACTTTCAGAAAAACAACTGGAGGAAAAATCCAAACAAAAAAATTCATTTTGAGTCTTCTGGTTCAAACGGTGTGCAAAACGGAGTTCATATGAGTTAGATAAAGTTAAAAAGGTAGTTTGGAAATAAGAACCAACCAAACATTGCCTTGTTTTATTAGAACAGAACATTGTACATCTTCCTTGTTATTTTACTAGTCTGACGGGAAAAGATATCGGGCTAGATGTATCATACTCTACACAACTCCAAAAAAAATCGCATATCATATATCGTTGAACTTGTAGAAAAACAAGGATCCAGAAAATGTATATGCCATATCACGAATCGAAACTATATGTGAGAGATCTACTGCCTAAGTTACCCGTGGTTCACTAATTTTGACCTCAAATTCCTGCCAAATGGCTCTATAATACTCGTTGAAACATTCTAGAATTGATCACTACCGTATAAACTAGAACATGTATAATTTTGAAGCAATTCTTAAAGTATTATTCGAAAAGAACCATTTTTGTTCCAAACACAGTTTCATACGAATTTTGGGTAATTTCAAATATTAAAATCAGAGGTATATATATATATATATATATATATATATATATATATATATATATATATATATATATATATATATATATATATATGTAGGAAAACTATCTTAAGAGGGATCCCTCACAAAAGAAAATGAGGGACAACGCTTCTAGCCATTAGATTGCGAAAGGGCATCAACAGCTATGATTAAAAAAGGGACACGAGGGTCATAAGTCGGGTTTAAAATATACACGCGGGTCATGATCCGGGTATTACACCCCTCCGGATCCTTCCCCTCCCCATTTCACGTTGAACGACAGAGAGAGAAAGAGAAAATGGCAATTTCAAAACCCTTCACCGATCGGCTGGATTTGAAGCAATCCTAACCTGTTCTTGACGAAATCTTGAAGGTATCTCCCTCTTCTTTCTCTTTCCTCGCTCTATCTCGTTCTTCTCTCTTGACGAAACCCGATTATTTTCTTGTTTTAGGTCGAAACCCTCCACCCATGACTACGAACCACATTTGTAGGTCTCTCTCTCTCTCTCTCTCTCTCTCTCTTGATTGCTGTGTGTTTCAATTTATCCAGGGTTATGAAACCCTAGTTTTTCAAAAAAGTTCAAAGTTTTGAAATTTTCGATTTCTCCATCTCGATTTGCATCTCTATTTCTCTATTTCGAAAAAAGAAACCCTAGATCTATAGAAAAAATTAGGGTTTCGAATTTTTTTGAAGTTTCATTTAGGGTTTTGCTATTTTTTGAAAAATACATGGTGGAAACTCACCTCAGTAATTCTTTCATCACTTGTTGTTTGCGAGTTTGAAGCATTCTGAATTTGGTGCCAGTTTCAAATATTCTAAATTCTGAACTCCAGAAAAGTGAGTAGTTTGTTCATAGAATTTTGCATTGAACTCCAGAAATTTGACTGCTTCACAATTTTGATGTTCATAGAATTTTGAGTAGATAAAAAGCCTAGCTTCACAGTTGCAATAAGTTGCCTCAGTTCAAAGTTCTAAGCTAGCCTCGCATATTCTTAGCGACTGGTTTTTTTGAAAATGAGACAAGTGTGGCGCATAGCTTCATGGATTCTGCATATTAACTTTTCCTATTTCATGGATTGGGTATAACTCCTCCTTGGATATTGCTTTTACCGTAATGTTCCTAAATTTTTTGATGAAGTTTCTTGCAATGTGTACTGATTTCACCCCATTTTGATCAAAAGTTGTTCAGTTTAATTTAGCATACTCCCCCTTGTTAATTTAAATTTTCAGCAATGTGTACTGATTTCACCCCTTGGACAGGATGCTATATTACCTCTTTATTTTTCTCTTATTGGTCACTGTTTTTTCACCCTTTTGGTCCTCTTTAGTCGATCAGTTTGCAATAATTGTGTATGTTTTTACGCAAATCTCTTTTTGTTGTCCAGCTTGAATTTCCTTTCGCTCCATGGTTAGTGTTGAAATTTTGGATGCGGTGATACCATTCTAAAGACTCATGAAGAAAGATACTTAAAGATTCATGAAGATAGATACTTCGTACGAAGCCAAACATAATATTCAGACTTTGATCTCATTGGACCATTTGCCTGTATCTTTGATTGAAACTTTGGCTAATGTTGGTGATTCCAGATTCTACTCCAATTGCTTTATTACTTTGGCGTGAAAAATCAGGTGGATTCACTTGATCGGGCAAGTATTGTTGTGTATTCATGTGAAGTCTCCTGTGAGGGAAGCAAACTATACAAAGAGAAGTTTGTCTGGGTTTAGCTTGCCTCTCAATCTTCATCAGTGCCATGAGACATCTGTGTTTTTACAAGTTTCGTTTACTTCTATGTTTGTCTAAGTTGGAAGTTTGTTTAGATGATTTTGTTTTCCATACAATTTTTATCCAGTTGGCCCTAGGCAGTTAGGAAAACAGTATGCTTTTTCCTGTATATCTATTTTTCCTAATTTTATCAAACTATGGAAGTCGGTCATAAATGGAGCAGTTCTTTTGCATTTTGGCTATCCAGACTGTAATAATCCGAAATTTTTAATAAAATTTAAGATTATTTAATTTTGTTTTAATTACTTTAATTTAATTTCTAATTTCATTTAGGGCCCTTAATTTGTAACTACTACGGTTTATACCCTAATACTTCTAAATTGCTACAAATTCGACCCTAAGACACGTTTACATTTTAATTGCAAGCATTACATTTTTATAAATTCATTTTATACATAATTATACTCAATCATACACCTACACAAGTAATACTAGTACACATACACACACATGTGTGCATATATACATACATACTCACTCCACACTCCACCAACCACCCCACTACTTCTTCCCAATCAACCCAACACCACACTCCACCCCTTCCCCTGCAAAATCAGACCTCTCTCCACCCTCTCTCTGTCTCCAACAACTCCAATCAACCCTCTTGTCATCCCCTCACATCCCACATGTGTTTAACCATTTCCACACACCACCCCAACCCAAACACTCCACCCTCACCCTTCATAAACCCATCTATTTCGTCCCTCACTCTCTCACACTCCCACATATCACCATTACACAGAAAAATAGCAAGGAAAGAGAGAGAAAGCTCTAAGTTGGGCTATGGAGTTCTAGAGAGAGAAAATAAGACCAAAACTTGGGTTTCCACCTCCAAACCCAACAACATTCAATCTTCTTCCACAAGTTCATCCATTGCACTCCTAGGCATCCACATTTCACCATCCAAGCAAACCAAGTCGGCCCAAGAAGCTCCCTCCGCCGGTTTTTCGCCAAAATCCATTTTTTCGCCAAATCTTTGCAAAACAAGGTAGAGGCTCTTACCCAATCATTCCTAAGCATTTGTATGTGTTATAATATCCTAGAGGTAGTTTTTATTCTAAGGGTTAAGGTCCAAGGTGAAGGGATTCACGAAACCCGAACAAAAACGCAAGTTGCTCTGTTTTTGCTGTGACGATAGTCCGGACCACCATATCCCCGTCCGGACTACAGGTACATAATGTTCCTTCCAACTTTGGTTCAAATTCTGTAATTACAGTTAGGCCCTTTGTGTTCCTAGTTTCGACAATTTTGACCCTAAACCATGTTTTTCATGCATATTAAGCCCTAGATTCATTTTGGTTCATGTGTTTAACTTCTCAAGCATGATTAGGACTTATTCAAGTGTTTATGTGAGATTTAATGTGTTCATGTTACGTTTAATACTGTTCTCGTTCTTGGTATTAAACTTAAGGGTAAAAAGTGTAGTTTCATAAAGTATGTGGCTTAACCTACAAAGATATTTATGTTCCTACTTTTTATCAATTAAATGTCATTAGTGGAAGTTTATGAGTGTATTAAAATTTCTAAAATACCCTTCATAGTGTAAAATGACCGTTTTGCCCTTTGTTATTTTTATCACCGTTATAATAGTTTTAGACTTACTAAAATTCAAGGAACTACTTTTGGAGTCAAATTATGTCATAAATAACCAAAATAAGGTAATTTTATGTATTTACCCTTGGTGGTGGAAAAATGACCGTTTTGCCCTTTATTACATTTATTACCCTTATAAAAGTTTTGGACTTGTTAAAATTCAAGGAATATCTTTTTTAGTCAAGTTATGACATAACTAGCTAAAATAATGTATTTTACGTGTTTATCCTTCGTGGTGGAAAAATTACAATTTTTCTCTTGTATAAAGTTTTATTTACAAAAGGCCCCAAAGTTAGTAAGATTTTGCCAAGGACCTTAGAACCGTGAAATTACTTTGATTTCCCTTATACTTACTTAAAATGACGTTGGTGACCCTTACTTTCTTTAAATTACGTTTAGACTCCAATAGTTTAGTAAATTATGTTTTGGCCCCTGTAGTTTGAATTTATTACGCTTGGACCCCCAGTTTTTGATTACTTGAATTTCGTGAACTTGTGAATCAAGATATTCGGTTGTGACCCTTGTGATATCGTTATCGCTTTGCTTTTACTGTTAAGTGCATTTTTCATAAACGTGTTGGATGTTAGAATAGACGAATAGGTTCCCAGGTTGGTACTTACGTAGTAGATCACATAGACGTTTCTAAGTTAAAGGAAACTGGAAAGTAAAGAGTATGTGTGGTCAGGGGAGCCAAAGCCTGGTCAGCCGAAAGGTCCCAATTATTGGGTCAGCGGAACCAGAGCCTCGCCAGCCGAAAAGTCCACTATGAGTTGTGAATATTAGTTTTGAATTAGAGAGATGTTCCTAAGGTTTAGAATCTATGAGAACTTAGATGAACATGTAAGTCAATGGCTAGTAATGAAATCAGTTATGTGTTTAATTTCAGCTTTACGAATTATTTCTTGTTTATTCCTTTAATTACTACTTTTCAATCATATATGTTGTACTTATATGTTTAGCAAGGGTTGGGTGGGTTAGAGTAGCTATTGAATGATTTATCGCTCACGGTGTTACACTTTGTGTGACCTGGTATAATACCATGATGTTGCTTTGCGACTCGGACGTATTATGCCAGACGGTGATCAAGCAGGTACTGTTGGTGTCGAAAGAGACGGTTATTTCAGAACCGAGGATTTTCTTACAGACCAGGCTTAGGAGGAGCCGTGGAATCCAGAGTTGAACATTAATCTATAGAATCCACCCCTTTATTTTTAATATTGGATCTGTAATATTAATTTCTCAAACCCTACTAAGTATTTTGTAATGGGCTGCACTTCACGTTTTCCAACGTGTACTCTAATGGCAACTCTTTTTATTAAATTAATCTTATTTAGGTGTCTTAATTAATGCTTCCGAAAATCGGGGCATTACACAGACTATATGTTATGTGTACCTTTTTTTCTTTGAGATTTCATCAAGAACAAGTCGGGATTGCCTCAAATCCGGCCGATCGGTGAAGGGTTTTGAAATTGCCATTCTCTCTCTCTCTCTCTCTCTCTCTCTCTCTCTCTCTCTCTCTCTCTCTCTCTCTCTCGTTCAACGTGAAATGGGGAGGGGAAGGATCCGGATAGGTGTAATACCCGGATCCAGACTCGTGTGTATATTTTAAACCCGACTTATGACCCACGTGTCCCTTTTTTAATCATAGCCGTTGATGCCCTTTCGCGATCTAACAACCAAAAGTATTGTCCCTCATTTTTTTTGTGAGGGATCCCTCTTAAATATATATATATATATATATATATATATATATATATATATATATATATATATATATATATATATATAAAACAGAGAACACCTTAAACATGCTCTCATGCCACTGTAAGAAATTGTCGTGGCGGAAATTTAATTTAGGGTTACCTTACAGTAGTGACGATGGATTCATGAAAGATCCCCACAAATCTAGCCCAGCAATGTTTATACTGTTGGAGTTATACACCGACATCCACAGTCTAAAAACCAACAAGGAAGACAGAGATTTTCCACTCACAGAACATGGTTCCAACGGGTGTCATCTATAGCAATCACACAAAGAATACTCATTATTCCAGAAAGCTCAAAGGATGCAAAACCTTTGTATTCATGCCATGGGTTCTCATCCTCTTGGGCATTCCACTGTTAACCTTTGAGTTCCCACTAATGCACATTCATGTTGACATCGAATTTTGCCCCACCCCTATATATGAAATCAAATTAATGACGTTGACGCTTGTAAGAAGGAAAAGTCAACACATCAGACATTAGAAATAGTCTTACTGTGTCAAACACGTAATTCTCGATAAAAGTAAAATGGCATAGTACGCACAGTACTGCTGCCATAGTTCGTCAAAAATCAAATTCAAAACATCAAACTTCATCTAATATTTGCATGTGCATAGCTTGGATGAAAAGCATGCTATTTCAGGAAGGCCATGTGATGCAGATTGGATAGCAGACCGGTACTTGGATCATTTTGATTGCAAAGTAACATAATGGTGGAGTTGGAACATCTCAAGTCAAAGCATAGTTAGTCAAGTTTTTAATGTCTTTTCAATATTCAAAGTCCATTAAATTGTGTCTTTTTAGTTCTAAGGTCAAGTACTTTGCATGTTGAGTCGTGGTAGTCCAATAGTTATTTTCTAGTATTAATTGTATAGTTGGAGAGTCTAAAGGTCGTATGGGAAAGGCTAAAAGGTTGTGTCTAGATTCATCCATTTGTTAGTATAAATAGGATTGTAAGTCCTTGAAATTATTGAGCTTTTGGTGATTAATTAAATTGAGAGAGATTTCTTTTTATTCTTCCAATTACTTTGGTATTCTACGGAATCAATGAAGTTATTGATGCCCTTAGTCCCGATATTCTTAATGAATCAACAGGTTTAAGGAAGGATTTTGATCTCTGGGTATTCATGCGTGAATCAACGGACTCAAACTCGTGTTCTATCGTGTTTCTTCAAGCTTCTACTACATTAATTGGTATCAGAGCTCAGGCTCATTTCTTGATTGACTATTAAATGGCGTTTGAAGATAATGTGTTGGAGGGAATTTTTTCGATGAAGATTCAGCAAGTTAATTCACAACAAGAAGTTGATTGGAGTTTGCCTCCAATGTATGAGAGTATGATGAAGATGGATTTTTAATTATCCAGGGAGGTTAGAATTTTGTATCATTGGCCATTGAACAACGCAATCCTAATTTCGATGTGAAGAAGTTTAGAGAAGTTTTAACTCTTCAAGATTCCCAACAAAGTGTCTCTACCAGGGTAGTTGCGGGAAAGCGAAAAGCTCAAAATTGCGACTAGATTGATGAGGCTATTATAGAGCAGTGAACCAAAGTGTTTCGCACAAGTGGAATCGTCCAAGGTTGTGAATGCGAGTTCCTCATGGACTCGGGAAATCAAATGAATTTTATTTCACAATATCTAGTTTCATATTTAAATTTGCCACCTAAGAGATGTGTTGAACCCTATTATGCACATTGGGTGACTCCAGATTGCAAAACACCAATAACTAGACGATGTCTGGTAGAGTTTTCAATAGGTAGCCTAAAAGGAAAAAAAATGGTGTGACGTGATCCCAATGGATATGTGTCATCTGTTGCTGAGTTGACCGTGGCAATGGGATTGGAACATTGTTTATCAAGGTCGAGAAAATATCTATGAATTGACGGTGAATGGTGAACTTGTAAAGTTGTATCCAAAAATAAAGTATATAAAGCAGGAGAGGCTTTTAATGGTCATGAAGGAATCCTCTGCCAAGCATAAGCAAGTTGCGGATAAGAAACATAGAGTGTTGGAGTTTCCAGTGGGAGAATATATATAATAAGCTAGCAGCTCGTAAAATTGGGCCATTGGAGATTCTTGTGAAGGTTAATTCCAATGCCTATCGGTTGAAGCTTCCAAGTCACATTCGCACTTCTAATGTGTTCAACGTCAAGTATCTCATTCCTTATCGGGTAATAATTCTAATGACGGGCCTACAAATTCGAGGACAAATTCTCTCCAACCCGGGGAGGATGATGCAAATTGGATGGCAAATTGGTAGTTTGACCATTTTGATTCCAAAGTAACATAATGGTGGAGTTGGAACATCACAAGTCAAATCAAGGTAGTCAAGTTTTTAATCTTTTCAATTTTCAAGGTCCTAAATTGTGTCTTTTCAGTTCTAAGGTCAAGTACTTTGTATGTTGAGTCTTAGTAGTCCAATGGTTCTTTTGTAGTATTAATTGTATTGTTGGAGAGTCTAAAGGTCATATGGGTAAGGCTAAAAGGTTGTGTCTAGATTCATCCATTTGTTAGTATAAATAGGATTGTAAGTCCTTGAATTATTGAGCTTTTGGTGATTAATTAAATTGAGAGAGCTTTCTCTTTATTCTTCCAATTACTTTAGTATTCTACGGAATCAACGAAGTTGTTGATGCACTTAGTCCTAGTATTCTTAGTGAATCAACAAGTTTAAGGAAGGATTTTGATCTCCAAGTATTCATGCGCGAATCAACGGACTCAAACTCATGTTCTATCGTGTTTCTTCAAGCTTTTGCTACATCACAATGCCATTTCCTTCATCAGTTTATCAGAAATTAGCTCTTGGAAGTTCGTTTTTGTAACAATGGCCAGCTATATCTTCGAGACATCCAGTCAAGCATCAAGATCGTTTGATTCACTTATTTCAACATTTCTGAGGTATCGGTTCAGGCCATATCAAAATCAGAGGACGATAGATCGTTCAACTATCACACTATCTTTTCCCTTTACGAGGTAAAAACAGACAAACAAGGCAAAAAGACCTAGGTTTTGTTTGTACTACTTCAAATCATACCAAAATTCATGTTTAAGCTTCACATGATGAAATTAAGTCTCCTGTCACGTTTCGGGCGATTCTGAGCTTGTTTACTATTTTCAGTGACATTGCGCTTCCCGAGATGGCCGATTCCATGATCATGGGCATCGGCACGCAAGTTTTGAGATCTAAACCATTTCTGAATTCATTCTAACCACTTTGAACCTTCCTATAAAATTTAAGGTTAACCACTTTTGTGTTGCTCTTCCTACTGAGTCTTTTTGGTACTTTCTTCAAAGAGGCATGCCCAATAATGTTGAATCCAGAATACCAGAATATAAGGATTCAGTATTGTTTTAAAACGACGTAATTCTGTCCCTTTTATTCTTTCCCCATAAAAACCACAAAATTTCTTCCCACATAAAAACCACAAAACGGCATCGTTTCACTCAAGCAAAACGGCGCCGTTTCACTTAAGCAAAACGACGCCATTTTGTTTTATTTTTGTTTTCACGTAAAAGACAATAAAACGGCGTCATATTAATTAGGCCAAAATGACGTCATTTTGGCTTTTTTTTTTATTTTCGCATGTTGGACCATCAAAATAGCATCATTTTCGCCTTGCATCGCAGTAGTTGTGCATCCTTTGCACAGCAGCATCCCGGAGTCCGTTTATAACATGACAATGAAAGCAACTTCTTCTTCTTCCTTTTTCTTTGAAAAGGCAAAAGATATTGTAAAACTCAATAATGGGTACACCGACTGAGCAAATAGAAAAAAACAAGCAAACATCCAGCGAAGTTATGAATGAGAGAAAACAAAACGAAAATGGAAATAAGAAATGCTTTCTTAACATCCTCTTTTTTCTTCTTTTTTCTTTTTCCTTTTTTTCTTTTTTTGTTGAAGCGAATTTTTAGTTCCATATATTTTTAAAAAGTTCTAAAAAAAAGTTTACTATACCCTAAAAGAATATATTATCGTCAAAATAATTAATTTTCCTCAAATAATCTTCATGCCATAAAATAATAATCCTCGTAAACGGAATCATGTGCGTAGTCGAGCTGGACTTATTCCTCATTGTCAAGTTGTTGGTGACACTGACTCACAAATGTCCTACCTACATAAAAACAAATTCAACTAAGAATAATGATAGCTACACATTCTCTCAATCACTCTCCATCACATCATTTCTCACATGTGTGGTGGGGCTCACTGAAACTCGCCGGCTGAACCCCACCATACATGTGAGAGAGAGTGTAGTTGAGAGTAATTGAGAGGACGTGTATCTATTATTTTTGTTCAAATAATTATAGTAAGATGCTATTCTCAAAAAAGAAGAGGCACATCTCTCGAGTCTCGAATAACCAATTAAACACTCAAGCAGAACTAAAAGTACTCAAAAGTCCATAGCCTACTACTTTAACCAAATTCCACCCGCCATCACCGACATTGCGATTTGAATCGCTACTAAAGTTACTTATCGTAATGGCCATTACGTGTCATTATGTATCATAACGGCCATTACGTAACGAAATTTTAGACCTCCAAATTAGCTTCTGCGGTGGGAGAGTGGTTTTCCTGCCCATCATCTTGACCTTGTGCAGCCAAATGAACAAGTGATGTTCCTTGCGCATACAAAGTGTTCAATTGGTGGAAATAAGGGCAAGTCCTTGAATCAACAGACCTCTTCTTGTTCACATCTTTGGTCTTCCTAAAGTACTTGTTGATATTTTCCCATTTCTCTTTGCACCTCTTTGCACTCCTATTGTATCCCAATTCCAGCATCCTTTGTGAGATCCTCTCCCACAGAGGACCTTTAGCTGCTGCTCCGCCTCCTCCTCCACCACCACCAAACTCCTTGTCTTCACTGCTATTTTGACTACTGCACCTGAGGTTTATGAGTGCCAACACTTCATCCCTTGGCCATCTCTTCCCTAAATCCTCTCTCATTTCTTTCTCTAGCTTTTGAGGAGTACTTCTGTTATTGGCAGCGTCAATTTTCGCTAGGGTCGAAATCGGGTTTTCGTTTTCTAATAGTTCCCCTGGATTCTTCTTCTCTGTAGCCACGAAGCTAGGGTTTTGGACGTCGCTTGGTTGACATACTTGGTTTGGGTTCTGATGATCAGGTTGAATGAGAATAGAACATGAAGTGGAAGAAATTGATGTAGTACCCCCCTTTGAAATTTCGGCAAAGTCGTCATTCGTCGCATGATTTCTCTTTCTAGAGGAGTGGTTCTCAACAGAAGAATTTTTGGGTGTAAAGTTGTTCAACAACGCGATGAGTTTGGTTTGTCTATCGCTGGCAATAGCCTGTTCATGAGCTCTGATTTCAACCTCCTTGTCAATCCGCTCAATTTCTTGTTTCTTCCAAGCTTCCTCTCTTGCAATTTTCTCTTCTTCTCTCTTTAACATGTCCTCAATTATTCTATTGTGAAGGTTTTCTTGTTGAGCCATCATCTTGTTCAAGATGTCCTCACAAAAACCCTTCAACATTTTGAATTTCCTCCGGTGGCGACTGTGTCTCTTTCTCTTCTTGCTTTCCAATTTCTGGCAATCATTTTCCTGATCATGTGATGAGTTTTCTTTATAATATGAGACATAAAAACACTTTATTTTTTTGGCACTTAGTAACCTTTCATTTAAAAACTTTTCAAATTAATCATTCGTCTCAACAAATGAAATCAAATAATAAATATGAAATATGAACCAGAACGGTAAAAGTTCAAGAAAATAAATAAATATGACTAGCAAAATGTTTTTTTTTCTTGAAGTTCATTTGTCTTTAGTGAATTGCTTTTAATAGCTTCTGGTCGTAATTTATAACCTTTTAGATTTTTTTTCGTGAAAACGAATCATTAATTTTATTGCTCAAACCAAACAAAAGTTTAAAAAAGATAAATAAATGACACTTCTTTTAATCTAAGCGAAACTTACTCTTAATGTCTCATTTCTGGAATCTTCTACCAGGCTGATCTGCTGCTGCCCCTCATTGTCTACATCTTCATCTTCTTCTTCTTCCTCTTCTTCTTCTCTATTGGCTAACTTCTGCACAACACTATTTTGATTTCTTTCGACTAAGACGTGAGAGGAGTGTTCTCCATGGCAAAATTCTTCAAGCTCACTGAAAAAAGGCCTAGTGTAGTAATTCTTCATTGCATAAGTACTATTGAAACTGTCAAAGTGTCGGCTGCTTTCCTCCTCAAACTTCTGCTTGCAAATCTCACCACTTCTTCTGTAACCAAGCTCTGCAAGCTTCCTGTACAAATAACATTATAACTCAAGAAATCTAGCTTTGCAAATCGGAACGATAAAATTGGAATGATAAAGAGAAAGTCGGTATGGCCCTTGTGTAAGGATGTCACGGGCACAAATCGAGAAATGGTCCAAATTTTACTTATCAAAAAAAAAAAAAACATTACAAAATACGTATTACAAGCATTTATTTAAATAATTTGAGTTAGTATTATAAAATGGATGTCTGTGTATGTTTTAGTTTGTTAATTTGCCCTTACTTTCGAGGGCAAAGAGATTGTCCTAGTTGATGAAACGGCCCCTAATCACTGCTCCCCGGGAGTTTTCCGGTCGAGTTGTTATTCATCCTCCGTCAATCTACTTCCTTCTGATGGAATGTCGAAAAAAGGTACCCCTTTTCTGTCTCCCAAAGAGAGATTTATGTGCAAAGTTACTTGCAATATCTACAAAATTAGGCTGAGCTGAAATTTTTTGTTTACTTCTTATTTTTCTCCCCATGCCAAGAGCTAGGTAACTGAGAGTCAAGCTCATGATGTAGAGAGAATATATAGCTAGCACAATACCCGTTGACTTGATAAACTACATTGGTAGGTGAGAGGAAGAGAGGTCAGTACAAGATTCTGAAACAGCAAAGAGTAGTACATCTCAAAATCAGTGCAGAAGCAAAACCCTAATTAACAAAGTTTAATTTTGTAAGTGAATAACAGTGCTAGAATTTACGGAGATTGAAGATTAATGAGTCTAAAGTGTAAGCATATCAGGTGTTTTATCCGCATTTACATGACTGGGTTTTGGAGATCTCATAACGTTATTTATCTAGGTATTAGCTGACACTGTTTGATATCGGCCAATACATGGTTGTATCTCCGATAACGTTACCATCTCCAATTCTGTGATTTCCGATAACATTGCCACATATGTATGTAAAGTCTAGGGTGTACCTTGAAACATGTTCCCATGTGAAATCTGGAAGCCAGCTTTGGATGCTAGATCTGATCCTCAAGAGTGCAAGTACTTCGTCGTTGGTCCACGGATCGAACAGTAGCTGGTCGGGTATGCCGGATCTCCGATCCCTTTGGAGCTCTAAGCTACGACTAGTAGGATTATCAATCATCGTGACTAGCAGCTTCTCGTCGTCCACTTTGTGGGGAAGATCAAGTTGAAGTAGCGGTAGTACCGGAGGAGGTACTGGGTAAGGAAATTCAAAGGTAGAACAAGTAGCAGCAGCTGCAGCAGGAGGAGGAGGAGGAGGAGGAGTAATTGGGAAGGTTTGGGTTGAGGAGGGAGAAGGAATATGAAGAGGGAATGAGAGAGCAAGTGATGATGGTGTTGGGGAAGAAGAAGCTGGTGTTGAAGAGGGTATCATGAAGTGGTGGAATTGCTCTAGGAACCCTCCCTCAAACATGGTTTCTGTGCTCCTTTTCTCTGCTCACTGTAAATGTTTAATGAGAACAATAAGTACAAATAAAAACCTCTCTCTCTCTCTCTCTCTCTCTCTCTCTCTCCGCGTCCCAAGAAAATTTTGGATGCAAATAGGGTATGGGTGACATGGTGACCCTTCGGCACATCTGAGCCGTCCAAAAATGTATCGGACGACTCAGAATAAAACACTCTCTTTCTATTTTTTTTAAATCCAAACTGCACTTTTAATCCGGACCGTTGGTTGCATTATTGGACGGTCCGGATGTGTCAAGAGGGTACTGCATGTTACCGTCCCCGTACCCAAAATTTTCTCGACAACAGCACACGATTCCTCATTTGCAAGCCTGTTCCAAAATTTAAGATCATGAAAAAGAAATTGTGTGCTACTTTTAAAATTACAAAATAAACAAATGTTTCGTTCATTCTTTTAGTATTTTTTTTTTTTTTTACTAACTTAAAGAACTCATTTTGATTTTTGAATTGGTTTGAAAGAAATCATAAAAATTATGCACAAATGACGCAAGAGTTTTATTTTTAATAAACCAAATATAGTGCAACTTTCAGAAATGAACTAAAATTCTTTAGCAGATGAATATCTTTTTACTCCTGAGTTGTTACAAAATCAGTTCAGGTTGGTTTCAGGCCAAGTTTATACTTAGATAATAACGAGACTTGTCCATGATCAAATCCAGTCCATTGATATTTGTGCGTCATTTAAGATAACGATTGGGAAAGTGACTCTAAATTCAAAAAAAAATCTATTTTCAATAAATATGGTGATTGCAAGTAAGTGTAAAAATAATATCCCTATTTTCTAGAAAAAAAAAAAAGAATTGAATCATTTTTGGTTTTTGATTTGGACTGGACGGGAAATCAAATAAATCGTCCATTGCTATAATTAGGCCTAATTTGGCCTAAAAGTAAAAACCGGATTATTGGTTTTTTTATTTTGTCTTTATTAAAAAAAAATTTTCATTTGTTAGTTTCTCGTTAAGATTTTGTGGTTTATGGATTTCTCTCGACGAGACGAATCTAACGAGTATAAAATTGTGGTCAAAACTCAAATTTTTTTGAATAAAGCCAAAATAGGGCGAATAATCCACCTATTTTGGCTTTATTCAAAAAAATTTGAGTTTTGACCACAATTTTATACTCGTTAGATTCTTCTCGTCGAGAGGAATCCATAAACCACAAAATCTTGACGAGAAACTAACAAAGGAAAAAAAATTTTGAATAAAGACAAAACAAAAAAACCAATAATCCGGTTTTTACTTTTAGGCCAAATTAGGCCTTAGTAATTTAAATTTATTCAAAAATCCTAAGCAAATTTGAAACATTGATTTTATTAAAGTAGAATTTAATTTTTCTTGCCGAGTTGATAAACTTGACTGGGAGAGAAACCAAATTCTAAACGAAAATGTTAGAATACAGAAAAAGTTTTTTCGAATATGTCAAAGAAAAAGAAATAATTGATTCAAATTATCTTTCTCGTAAATCTAAATCATTTTTCTTTTTTGGTTGATGTTTTCATAGAAGTACCTCATCATCTCTCCCAAGTTGTAAAACAATTGAGTGAAGGGTACGGTTCTGTAATCCCCTCTCTCTCTCTCTCTCTCTCTCTCTCTCATACTATTCATCAAGGAATTTGTCTTGTATCGGCAGCAGAGAAGCAGTCCCCACCCTGTTTTCAATGAGAGTGAAGGTACAGTGCGGCAATCAGTGTGACAGGATTGTCAGGGCACTGTCATTGGTCCGTGCAGTGCACGTGGCTCTGTTTACACGTGGGTAGCCACAGTGTTTTTTATTTCAGAAAATATCAAAAATTTCGGGTACGTACCCTCTCTGCTTCTTCAGTATTCGAATCCTATGCAGTAGCTGATGCTCATGATGGGGTAATTAACGGCAACACCGTAGCAGGACACGTGAATGCATGCAGATGGGACCAGTTTATTTATTTTAATGGTGGGGACTTTTTGGAGAGGGTAAAATCTAATTACCCTATTATAAGGTAAGGCACGTGTCTAAGATGACCGCCATGGTAGAGAGGCGATTAAGCTAAGACCACATGGGGAGTTCGTTAGTCCCTTACGCCGATCTGGATTGACCGTGAATAGGGTCGGAATCAATTGAGTAAATCGTCGAATCTTATTTGCTTCGGTAAAGTATGAGGGATCTTTTTGATGTATTTGTAGAACTCTGAGGATATTATAGTTTGGTTCACGGAATACATAGTCCGAAATTTCGGTGATGGTGGCTGTAATGCGAGTTACTCCGAGGCTGCGTGTAAAATTTCCGGCACATGCGAAGGCGGTGAAAGCATTCGGGGAATATTACATAGCGATGCCAATACGAGAAAAGGGCAATCTAAAAATGGAAAATAAAGTTAGCGTGACACATTCACAATGTGGATGAGGAATAGACTGCATATAGGAATGAATCCTATATGGAAAGAAAGACTACTGTAGGCGAGATGTCACAGCGATATAAGAAAATTTGTCCTTGATAGGAAAGTCCTGGCCAGAAAGGACTCTAAAGAGGAAGAATAGGAAATAGTGTACGAGATGCCTGAAGTGAAGGACATCTACACCTATAAATACAAGACAATAACCGCTGACCAAACAAAGACGGTGAAAACCTACTTTCATAATGCATTATAATTTAAGCTCAAGGCATGCTGATACTAACTTAGGATCGGAGGGCCTTTTGCCAACAAGAGGCAAAGGTGTTCTAACCCCTTTTTCTGCCTCGGGCAGATCCGTGGTTGATTCAAGGAAAGACGCGGATCCGTGGTTACGCTGGATTTATCCTCGCATAATTGGCCGCCCCGTGGGAAAGCCAGGCAGAAAAAGCTTGATCCCCTACAAAGAAAAAATCAATCATGGTACATTCTGAGCCCCTTCAGGCACTCCACAACAAAAAGGATGTAGAAGACGATGGTACCACGCCAGGTATACTACGAGAAAGAGCACAAAGGTGGACAAAGCTCCCTTGGTTCTCGAGCCAAAAAACCATCAACCAAGAGGTTTAACTTAGGGAGATCCCGTGAGATCCCAAAATTTAAGGACACACGCTTAGAACTCCGCGGTACCCCAAGGAGAAGACGCTTCAAAAACACCACACCGAGAGTGGGGAAGCCCCTACCCGACGGAGCTGGGAAGGAGCCCTCCAAAGAAAGATGGTCACGCATTACCCAAAGGAATCGCGAAAGCGGAAGATAGCCTTGAATAGAAAGCGAGTTAGAGGCGCAGGAATCGCCCGCGGAGGTCACTCGACGAGAACGTAGATTCGACCTAAAAAAGTACCAGAAAAAGAAAAGACTCCACGCCTCTGGACGAGATCCGCAGACGACATGATCAGAAAAAGAAAGGCCACCATCACGCAACGCTTCCATCGACCCAACAAATTTCCACCTAAAAAAGGAGAGAGCGAGTGTTTCGCTTGAAAAAAGAGAAAGGAGGAAGCACGCCGTGGGACGTATATGAAAGATCCGGGTTCCAACGAAGCTAATCCCCGCGGCAAGATGAGAAAAAGGGACGCTGGGTCAATCCGACCGAGCCGAGGGAGGCCACACAACCGCATCGGTAAGTCCTAAAGAGGCCCTAGGTCGATCTCCAAGTCACCTTTTGGCCCATCGGATACGGCAGAGAAAACGCCGAAAGGTGGTGAAACACTCAAAGATTCATCCCCTATGAAACCAAGACGGATCCCGTGGGCCCACATCCAAAGACTACCAAAGAAGCTATGTTTATGCATGAACAGGGATGACGCCACCGTTATGCAAAATGTTCCCATCGATGCCGGGGAAAGTGGCACTTAGTTGGTACCATAAGCTCCCGAAGCGGTCCATCCTATGTTGGGCACAACCGCGAGAGGAGTTCATCGCTGCGTTTTCTCACAAAGCGAAGGCTCCAAAACCTTTGATACGCTAACCTCTATGAGACGGAGGGACGAAAGAGACTCTGGCGTCAATACTCAAAACGCCATCTTGGGAAACCTTCAACGAAATTGAAAATTGTAGTGAGGAGTACGCCCCGCAACGCTCAAAACAAGCTTGCTCGTGCATAGTAAGCTACTTAGAGTCGCTACCATGCATCCTACCAAATCAGGGCCAAATTGATGGAGAGGATACAGGAGCACGCACGGGTAGAAGACGACATCCTGCAGGCTGGAGGCAAGATCGTGGTTGGACAACCACAGTTCCCAGAGAAGAAGACGATGGAGTCAAAGGTATACAAGAAGGACTTCATGATGGGAAGGAAGGATTACGCTCAGCAAAAGAAAGATAAAGTCGAGCCAGACCCCAAGTCATACTTCAGCATCATGACTACTTTCAACATCCCAATATACAAAATGATGTACAGGATCAAGAACGAGCAGTGGTTCAGGAGACCTCCAAAGATGACGGGGAACCCAGAGAAAAGGAGGGCCACCAATCAGCATTGCAGCTACCACAGGGATTGGGGGCACATGACTGAGGATTGCGTGGAATACAAGAAGTTCTTGGACGAGAAAGTATCAGAGGGCCATCTGAAGGAGTTCTTGGCTGACAGCAAGAATGATGCTGATTTAGTAGAAGAGATAGACTACGAGAAAGGGCCAAAGGGGACAATCCATATGATACATGGATTGGTTGCTCGTGATATCTGAACAACGAGATAAGACATGTCCAAAGGATTGATGGGCGGGTAAAGCAAGTCATGAAGCTTCGGCATGAAGAGGCCGGGTAGGGAAGCCCTGCGGACCCGATCACCTTCGCTTAATCGACGATGACACGGGATGGAGTAACGATACCCCATAATGACGCGTTAGTTATCACCCTACTGAATAGGGGACTATGGCGTGGAGAAAATACTAGTGGACCCGGGGGGGCCAAAGACCAGAAATCATGTACTATAACACCTTCAAGAGGATGGGCGCCAATAGGTTCACTACAAAAGTGCCTTGTCCCCTTGGTTGGTTTTAGCTCACAAAACGGTGTGGCGGTGAGGGAAAGGTCACACTACCGTCCGGCGAGGATCGATATATGAAGACAGATTTTCTTGTGGTGGACATCCCTTCATCCTATAAGCGTGATTATAGGAAGGACATGGATGCATAAAATGAGGGCGGTGTCTTCCACTTACCACCGCGAAGATCAAATACCCCGAGGCCGGATGGAATAGAGTGCATCAAGGGGTAACGGAAAGGTGGGCGATCAATGCTTCACCATGGTCCCGAGAAAATCCCCAAGAGTCGAATTTGGTACAAGCAGTTGAAGTTCGGACAAAACAACTTTAGAAGGCGTCGGTGGCGATCCCACCAAGATGATGGTAGAAACTTTGAAGAAGGTGCGGTCGGGAAGGCGATGCGAGAGGTATTTCTGATCGGTGAGACCATCTCCGGCCGGGAGGAAAGAGATCCGGTCGCTTTTCTTAAAAGCCACATTGATGTGTTTGCATGGACCCCGGGGAGATGCGGGATAGATCACGAAGTCAATGTCACCATTTGAGCGTGGACCCTCAAAGACAAGCGGTTGTGCAAAAGCAAGGAGGTCGGCACCCAAAGACGCAGACGTATTTGTGTCGAAGAGGTAGAAGCGGCTACTAGAAGCGAGGCGCCATACGAGAAGTAAGCTATCGCATTGGTTGGCTAACGATTCGTAGTAAAAAGAAGAATGGAAAGTGGAGGGTCTCGTGTGGATTTCACCGGCCTCAACAAGGCATGCCCAAAAGATGTTTTCCACTCCCCGGGATCGTCGGCTAGTAGGCGCCACATCGGGCTATGAAAGGATGAGTTTCCTTGACGCTACCGAGGATACCATCAAATAGCCATGTATGAGCCCGATCAGGAGAAAACATCTTTCATTTCACCAAGAGGCCTTTACTGTTACAAAGTTATGCCATTTGGGCTAAGGAATGTTGGAGCAACCTATCAGAGGCTGGTTACTAAAATGTTCAAGGATCAGCTCGGCAAGACTATGGAAGTCTACATCGGCGACATGGTGGTCAAAAGCAAGCTGAAATCAGATCACCTCGCTGACTTGAAGGTAACTTTTAGCATTCTGAGAAAATACAAGCTAAAATTAAACGCCTCAAAATGTGCCTTCGGAGTCAGCTCGGGGAAGTTTCTCGGGCACTTAGTGACTAAGAGGGGAATTGAAGCCAACCCAGACCAAATTTAAATTCAAGCAAGCCCTTCAAAGCCCAAAGACCCGCGAAGGAGGTCCAAAGATTGTGAGGAATGGCGGCAGACTCTTAATCGTTTCATCAAGAAATCTTGGTCGCCGCAGGACCTTTCTTTCAACTTCTGAAGAAGAGAGAAGGCTATGAATGGGGAGCCGAGCAGGAACAAGCTTTCCAGGAGTTAAAAAGCTACCTATCATCACCGCCATTACTCTCTACTCCAGAAGCGGGGGAGCGGTTGGTACTATACTTAGCGATGTCGATCATCTTGTCCATTCAGTCCTTCTCTACGAATAAAGGGGTGGGGCGAGGCTCCGGTTTTACCGTGAGCAAAACGTTGTTAGATCTTTGAGACACGCTACCGCCATTGGAGAAGTTGGTATACGCCCTTATCAGGGCATCGCGAAGCCGCCACATTACTTCTTACAACATCCCATCACCATACTCACCGAATATCCACTAAGGGCCTTACTCAGAAGGCGGACTTCTCTCGAAGAATCTCCAAATGGTCAATAGAATCGAGTCGGTTTGACCTAGATTATCACCTAGGACAAAGAATCAAAGTGGCGATTTTTAAGCGGACTTCGTTCTCGAAGTTTTCTCCGACAAGAGCACCCCCCACCGCCCGCATCTCCTTTTAGAAGGAGCAAATTGGAAATCCCAAGCAAACAAGGAGGTGGCCGATCCGAATCTAAATTAATGGAAGCTTTACGTTGATGTGTCACCGCAACAAAGGATCCGGAGCGAGGAGTTGTGCTTTTCTCACCGTAGGGTTGGCTCGGGAGCAAGCGCCACGGCTAGGATTTAGTGCCACCAACAATGTGGCGTATCACGGCTCGATATTTGGACTAAAAGTGCCCTAGAACTCAAGGTTAGCAAATTGAGAATATTTTGCGACTACGCTTAGTTGTTAACCAAATTTTCGTGAGAATACGCTACTAAAAGTTTAGAAGATGGTCACAGACTCGATGCAAAAATAAGGATTTGCTCGATAAATTCCATACGATCCACATCCGCCAGTCGGCTTCCGGTCAAAATGCACATGCAGACTCACACCGCTTGCTCGGGCTCAAATTGGCCAAAACAGAATATCGCCAAGATGGTGACGATGAGACTATCTCGGGCGAACCAAGCATTGGCCGATCCTGTGGGAGGTCGTGGATGGAAACCGAGATGGGACCGAAGTTGGATGGACCCAATAGTGGCATACCTACGAGATGGGACCTTGCCGGGAGGACAAGAGGGAGGCACACAAAATCAAGACCAAATCAGACGCTTTTGGCTCTCTCCGAAGGTAAGCTTTTTACGTAAAGTCTTTCCTTGGTCCATACCTATTATGTGTACACCAGTCCGGTCCGAAATTTCTTTACTTAAATTCATTTGGGACTTAGGAGGGCACACACCGGGTGGGAGGTCTATAGCCCACCCGAGCAATATCCGGGGGTATTGGTGGCCATACATGCGAGGAGGACGAAGGCCTTTGTCAAAACTTGTGAAAAGTGTCGAGAAGTTCTCCCCTTTGATCCGAGAGCACCCGGTGAGGATTTGCTACCTTTAACTAGTCCGTGGCCATTTGCCCGTGGGGATTGGACATCGAGGTCCCTCCCTATGGCAACGGGGAAAACGAAAATTCCTACTTATTGGTACCAGACTATTTCACAAAATGGATAGAGGGGAAGCTCTTGCAAAAAAATCACGAAGCAATGGTGGAAAGATTTGTGTGGAACAAGATAATCACAAGGTTTGGAGTTCCTACTCCATTATCTCGGATAATCCGGATCCCGCGGCAATAAATTCAAGGCCTTACGTGGCCCGATGCGGTATCGGGAATTACTACTCGACCCCTCGCGTACCCACAAAGTAATCGGACGGCCGAGGCCCCCAAATAAAACGGTATTAAAAAGCCTCAAGAAGAGATTGGAGAAAAAGAAGGGAAGGTGGGCGATGAACTCCCGGCCGTGCTTTGGGCATCTGGGGACCACCCCACGGCGATCTACGGGGAGACGCCAGTATTCCCTTGCATATGGGGCGGAAGCGGTGATTCCTTTGGAAATTGGTTTGCCAACCATTCGCGTACTTCATTTCGTCGAATCGAGGGGGCAATGATAAAGCCCTCATTTGGCGGCTTCGACCCTTGAGGAGGAGAGGAGGGAGCGTGCACTCATCACCTTGGCAGCTTATCAGGAACAGCTACGAAGGAGCTACAACAAGAAGGTCCAGCCAAGGGAATTCAGAGTGGGAGATCTAGTCCTAAGGAAAGTTTTGGCCAACACCAAGGTAGCCACTGATGGGAAGCTTGGACCAAATTGGGAAGGCCCATACAAGATCGTGGGAATTGCTGGCATTGGGGCCTACCGTATGGCCGATCTGGATGGAAACCTAGTTCCACGGCCGTGGAACATCCAAAATCTTAGAAGATTTTTTCAATAACATGTGGGCCTGATTACGAATACAATCAGACCTTTCTTTGGTGAATCTGAATAAATTCACACTTGTTTTTAGTGCATAGTTGGGATTACGAATAAAATCACCAACGATTACTTGTTCAGATTTCTTTTTATAAATTCAAACTTGTTTTTAGCTCTTTTTATAATGAAATTTTACTTTTTCCTAGCATGATTAATATGAACCGAAATTTCTACTTCGCAATTTGGATTCCTATTGGGGAGCAGAGGATATGAATATTACACAAAATTTCTAAGTCCGAAAAACACTTAGATATGCAACTAATATTGCAACAAAATTTCTAAGTATGAAAACACTTAGATATGCAAACTAATATTGCAAGAAAATTTCTAAGTATGAAAAACACTTAGATATGCAAATCTAATATTGCAAGAAAATTTCTAAGTATGAAAACACTTAGATATGCAACGAATATTGCAAGAAAATTTCTAAGTACGAAAACACTTAGATATGCAACGAATATTGTAGGACATCCCTAAGTATGAAGAAACTTAGGCAAGCAAAAAGCAAGCAAAAAACTAAGATGTGTAAACGAATATTGCAAAAGAGATCTCAAAACTAAAACTTAGAAGTCAAAGTACAACTAAAAAACAAGGTATTCCGTAAGGCCACATCCGGTCAGAGTCAAGACCACGCAGTGGTCGTAAGAAAGGAACTACGTAAACCGTGCATCGCCTCTTCACCGAGCCGGACAAGATGCTGGCAATATTGGGGTTAGAACCATTTCCTCCAGCTGAGCACTCAATATTCTCTCCTTCTGCAGCAGTGAGGTCAGAGGAGGGATCTTTAGTCGGGGCCGGGTCGAGGGAGCACGATCGATCCGGGCCGGGTTTGAGTATGGTATCAAGTGTCGGCGTGGCCCATTTATTTCGGCAGCTCCATGTTGATCCAATGAGGGGAAGACTCATCCACGCCAAGCTTTTCAAGACAGCGCCGCCAAGCCGCCCCGTGACAAAGATCTCGCCCGGCACCACGTGCCTTGTAGTTTTCCGTGACCTCGGGGCGGCCGGTCATACTCGCCTACTGCCTTGGCTTCTCGATGGATACCGATTTAGCGAGTCTGAGCTCAACCTCCTCGATCTACGCCCAGGTGGCGTTTCTCCCCCCACGAGCCTGCCCGGCCTGAGCTTCCTTGAGGGTAGAATGCGGCGTTCTCTTTCAGCCCTCTCCGCCCTTTTTTGCTCCTTCTTCAGCTCCTTCTCCGACTCTTTTGCCCTCTCAAAGCCTACAGAGGCCTTCTGCATAATCTGGAGGTAGAGAACAAAGTAATACTTAGGTTCGAAGAGCAATTCATGATACAATAGGAGAAAGCAGGAGAGAATTAACTTACCTTGGCACGCTGGGTCGAAGATAGACTTCATCGAACTTCATACGAAGTTGCTTTCTCCCCTCTCCATATCGTGGGAAGCAGGCGACTCTGGACACACGAAGGCCACATCGTAGAGCGAGATCTTGTTGAGTAGCAGCAGCCGACGGTAGTACCATCGAGGCGAGCAAGTGCGGGGCCCGGTTGAAACCGGTGGAGAGTCAATCACGGGGAAAGCTGATGTCTCCGTCCTTCTCCTGCCTCAAGAGGGGTTGGATCGGGGGGGCTCCCCCCACGGGCCTCTTCTCCCTTTGATGATCGGTGAGCTGGGGGAAGATGTTTGGAGAGTTTGGGATCGTTAGGGATAGCGGGGAGCACGAGAAGTCTCCGCCAGGTTCAAATTGATCCAGGAGGGGTTGATTGGTTGAAGAGGCATCTCCATGCGATCCGAGAAGGGGAATAACCCGTGAATCGATCTGAGATCTCGCTAGTTGGGAGGCTGTTCGGCAATCTCCGCGGTTAAGGATGTGGTAATCAAATTCCCCGGCCCTTCTTCTTCCTCTTCCTCTCTTCCTTCTTCGACTACCGGATGTGCTCGGCTCAGGTCACCAATGGTAAGGATTGGGATGGTTTGTGGGGATCTACGGAATATGGGCGAAAGTGACACACTCTGGCGAAGATCGGTTGGAGCTCGAGAACGTCGGGATCCCTCCTAGCTTCGGCCCATTGCGGTTCGATTGGTCCGCCGCTCCCGGGGAGGTGTATGGCAACGAGGGGGGTGGTGGTGGCCCACGGGCGTCTTGTTCTCCCTTCTCCTCTTTGTCCGACACCACCCCAATATGTGGGGTGTAATCCAACAAACAAATGAGCCGCGACGTCCAGAGGCCAACAGGGGGTTGGTGGGAAGCGATCAAAGTAAAGGGCCCGAGCAATATCCTCACGGTGGAGATTGCCGTGGACAAAACGACCACCGTGGTTAAGGTTGTTACAACTGGCCATGAGAAAAACAACATAAAAGGAAGAAACAATGGGTTATAGTTTCCAAAAAAAAAATAATAATAAAGAGTAAATACAGTGCGAGGGTACTAACTTTGATCTGCCGGGGAGTTGTGGGGCATGCAAAGCCGATGGTCATCCCCGGCATCTCTGGGCTCCCGGTTGCGGTGACTACTGAGATAGTCATCCCCCACCCTGGAAGAATTTAAGTGTGTCGGTGATAAGCTTACGGTTGGGGTCCCCGGCTTTGAAGTAATAGGTATTATCTACCGTTGGAACTTCTATTTGTAGAGGTAGTGTAAGTCCCACCAACCAAGTTCAAGGCCCAAGTAGCCTATTTAGGGCTATTGTGCCCATAACTACCCCTAACGAAATGGGGCCACAGTGCATAGGGTTTAGGTGGCATCTAGAGCACACCTCACGGAAGAAAGGGGTGTAGGGGGAGCCTAAGGCCCCCCGACTATGAATATCGGGGGATATGGATCTTGGTGTTATCACCGCCATGTTCTTTTCAGATCCCGCGGTTGTCTAGCCGAATTGAATGTCGGAAGGGATCTCGTACTTCCTACCTAAACTCTAGAATTTTATCCGGGGTACTTAGGAGAGCCCTATGTCTACCCATTTTTGCTAAGAAAATTAGGGTTTCGAAAGTTGAAACCCAGAAAAATAGAACAGGCACAGAACGACCCACGAAGAAGATGAAACGAAAATGGGAGTCCAGATGATACACTTACGTGGAAGGGACAGGATTAGTGGGACGGTCTCCGACGTGAACGGAGGGGAATTTTCCAAGTGACGGAGCGGAGAAAAGGTGTTGCGGTTCTGTTTAAGGCTCGGAAAGGCCAAGTAATGGAAGGGATTCTTCTCTCTCGCTCCAAATAAAAAACAAAGTAAACAGAGGAATAAGAAATTTTCGGCTTTAAAAAGGGTTTTGGGGGGAAGAATAATGATTACCCCGCCCAAAACCCCATGAAAGTGGGATGTGACACGCGTAAAACGTCAGCAAAATCGTCCTTTGGGATTATCTGAGCCACCGGAGGGTCGCCAGCATTTAATATTTAAGGCCGCACCACTACCCGCGGAGGGAAAGCGTCGCGTAAGAAAGCATCCGAGTCGTTGGAGCTCGCGGCACCGACGCAGAAACAGCAGAATAGAGCTGGGGAGCAATTGGAGAGGGTAAAATCTAATTACCCTATTATAAGGTAAGGCACGTGTCTAAGATGACCGCCACGAGAGGTATTAGCTTCGGCACCACATAGGGAGTTCGTTAGTCCCTATGCCGTCTGGATTGACCATGAATAGGGTCGGGGAATCGAATTGAAGTAAATGCATGGAATGCACTAGCTCGGCGAAGGCACTGAGGGGATGCCCCGATATGGCCGAAAGCTGTGGGAGCTCTGGATATAGTTTGGCAAGCGTTACGGAATACATAGTCCAAATTTCGGCGTGATGAACCGAACTAACTATGTATGAAGTTACTCCGGAGCTACGTGTAAGCTTCGGCACCATACGAAGAAGGCGGTGAAACATTCCAGAATATTCTATAAGCGGTACCTTACGAGAAAAGGAGCAATCCCGTAAAATAAGGGATTGACATGAACATTCCTAATGTGGATGGGAATAGACCCCATATAGGAATGAATCCTATATGGAAAGAAAGACTACTGCTAGACGAGATCTAGCAATATAAGGAAGCTGTCCCTTGATAGGAAAGTCCTATTGAGAAAAGGACTCCTAAAGAGAATAGGAAATAGTGGCACGAGATGCCTAAAGTGAAGGACATCTACACCTATAAATACAAGGCAATAACCATGACAAAAGGTACGCGGTGAAAACCTACTTTCATACGCATTATAATTTAAGCTCTCAAGTACGTGATACTAACTTAGGCATCGGAGGGCCTTTGCCAACGAGAGGCAAAGGTGCTCTAACCCTTTTTCTGTCTCGCAGATCCAGGGTTGATTCAAGGAAGCACGTGATCCAGGGTTACGCGGATTTATCCTCGTACACTTTTTTTTCCTCACGCATCAACCAGAATCCGGAGCGTAAAGGCTATGAGTACAGACCCATACGCATATAGGTTGTCTGATGAGCACGTAAATATTTACATGTTCGTCTCCTAATTTATGCTTGGGCACGTAAATATTTACATGTGCGTTTTTTAATTTATGCTTGTTAAGTCTATTTTATATTTTTAGGCTCCTGCGGTCCACGAGATTCAGCAATTGTCAGGGGGCATTATAACGTATCTATCGATTGGTGGGCCTCGCCAAGAGTTGGACTAGGGACAAACAATGGGCTCCCAAATGTAATTGCTAGAAGGCCTTCTTTTAATTATAATTACAAAGGTGTTCGGCTAGGGCTCTACGCAACCGACTTGGGTAACACGAAATATTGCTAGCTGACTTGGCTATAAAAATAGAGAGAGGGGTGAGAGACATCCGCATATCATAGAGTGGCTTTTGGAGAAACAAATCAATGCACTGCCGTGCACTGGGAAGTTGATAGTCACTGAAAATAGAGGCAAAACTTCAATGTTTATCACTCTGATGGCTGATGGCTGGCTAAACCCCTACTCTAGGGCGTAGATGAAGCTTGTACTCCAAGAAACGTAGATTTTATTGTTTTTGTTGGATTAATTTTTTGGATTCGATCGTGTGAACTAGATAATTTCATGTTTATGAAATAGACTTAATTTTCCCATATAATTATGTGTTTGATATTCATGGTTTCAAATACTTTTTCATACAATGGTTTTAATCGAATTTGTGGTAATTTACTGTGATAGATTATACTATCATAAGACGCGTCGTGCTATTAGATGGTACGTGTGGAGTGTGGACTTTCTGAATCCCGAGTCCAGTCACCGTAATCATCTTATCATCACATCCTATAGAATAGAATAGGGCGCTAAAATTTGACCGTGTAGTACCATATCAAATATATATTTATAAAAACAAGGAATTAACTCTTACTCAAGAGAATAGTGGCCAAGTCCGAGCGTCGATCCACAGAGACAATTTGGCTAAATAGTGTTAATTTTGATTAATTCCTAATTTAATTTAGAAAAAGAGGTTTGACTAATTGATTTTTGCAAACTAAATTAATCTAAGAAACGAGTAATAAAATTGATGAAGAACGAATGGAGGAGAAATCTAGGGTTTCGAATCCACCCCTACCACGTAACCAAGTTATGTGTAGGTTAGGTTTATTATTCGAATCACAATTTGTCAAAAGAATAATTAATATGATGTTAACACGCACGGACTGTCTCACTAGCACAACCCGTCTCTTTCATGGACTGTCCAGTGGCACGATCCATCTTATGAGCATAATACACTCAGTTACCCAAGCACAAGCGTAGAAAACCATTGTTTAACTAGGTATTTGAGTTACAATCACAAATACTCAACCAATAGAAAGAATTAAAACGATTTCATCCATATGTAATGAAAACATCTTCTAAGTTAAACAATCGATTCAAGTTAATAAACCAAACGCCTACAAATATACAAAGTTACTTGGAACAAGGCTTCATCTTTCCCCTAGAAGGTGTATAGCCGGCCATGGAGATGGAGATGGAGATGAACGCTTGATTTGATGAAGAATTTGAAGCACCCATGGATTGGCTTGTTTTTCTCCTTCTAAACTTGCCTCCAAATATTCTAGAACCCCAAAACGTACAGAGCAATAACCTATTTGTAATAAAACCTTAAAAAAAATGTGGTCAATTCCCTAATCCGTGTTTGACTCGGGTAAAGCGGCCTGCCCGGCTTTGATTCCCACCCGGGCGGAAATTCCAGATTGTAGCCCAAACTTTGCAGGCTCGCCCCGATTTCATCCGAACTCAAAATGATGCGATTCTTGGACCATTGTGAAGCTCTATACGTCTATTTTGCGTTTCTTGCATCGTATTGGTTCCAATTAGCAATTTTAATTGTTCGACACTCTCCAAAGCCTACAAACACAATTCAGCCATTATAATTCGTCAAGTAACTCTGTGATTGGACTATCAAGATGTAAATTAGAGGATTAAATTGGTGCTTTTCAACACCTATCACACCCCCAACTTACATTTTGCTAGTCCCTAGCAAAAGAAAGAACATTGCAACTAAACTAAGTAAAAGGTAAAGGATATGTCTTTTAAACCCCCAGGCAGCCCTGGTAGGACAAGTGAAATCTTGTGAGGGTTTTCAGCAGTGATCACCCACAAAACACAAGGAATCCCTCAACATGGAATCCAAAACCTGTCATGCAACCTATAGATACTTCAAATCAAGGTGTACAACGCTACCACAAAGATATTAGGCAAGCAACAAGAGTTCCAAATGCTAACAAATCGAGAAGATAGACCCCGGCACCTAATCCTATCGTGTGTGTGTGTGCACGCGAAGGCCTCGATCACACGTGAACAATGATTGACCGCTGCTTCATAAGAACTCACATAGGGCATATTTATCAATGTTCTGTCATCTTCCTTCCTAATACACCAAATCTCTCTTTCCCACCTTTGCAACACAAGCCACAACGAAATCAATCATTCCTTTACAATGAAATAAATTAGCGTTCCCCCCTCTTCACATTGAAGATTCAACTTCTTTTTCTTGTTTTTTCCTTCTTTGTGTGTGTGTGTGTTGTTTTCTATTTCACTTTTCAAACAATGGGAGAAACTCTGCCAATCAACATTTGTCTTTGTTTCTTTCAACTCAACCCCTTCTTCTCAAGTATCAATTCCCACCAATTTCTCATTCTCAAGACACAATATAGGTAGTAGAGTTTAACAAGAGAAAGGCTTAAATGTAGGAGGCCCAAAATGGTTTACAAAGGATGATTATGTTTCAAAGGAACGAACCAGCTCAAAAGTATCAAAAAACGCCTATAATTCTTTCCAAAGGGTGGTTCAACCATTTATACCAAAGCCAAGAAGATACTATGATATGCATGCAATTCCGAGACTTGACAACCAAGATAATGAGATCATAACAATGATGTTTTTATTCTTCTTTTCATGACAAACAAGAGATTACTTGACACCACTTGAATAAGAAAGATAAGGTTCTAAAGCTCATATGGGCGAAAGTCATCAAAAGCAATCAACTCAATAGTTCACAAGTGATCAAAGACCAAAGGTGCAGTGAAATGGTGTTATGCATAAGTGTCGTGGTCCACTTTGAACAATAAGCTAGCAAAAGGAACTAAGATTGCCCACAAAGTATAACAAAGCAATAGACAACACACCTCAACTCAAGTACCCACAAGTAAGCTCAACGAATCTCAATTCCATGCAAAAAGATCCCACTTTTTAATACTCTATGTATAAACAAGTGACAAAGTAATCCCTCCCCCTAACTTGAATAGTGCAATGTCCTCATTGAACGCATATACACTAAAAGATAAAGACATAAAGAAAGAGAGAGGAAAGAGATCACCTCGAACGAGCGAATAACAAAAGAGAAAAGAGAGGAGAAAACAGGTCCGCCAACTTGAACCAAGAAACCTACATGTGTTAGTCCGCAAGCCACAACAAGAGAGAAGAAAGAAAAGAAAGAAAATACACGACACTTGTACGGGAATAAATCCGCGTAACCCTGGATCACGTGCTTCCTTGAATCAACCCTAGATCTGCAAGACAGAAAAAGGGTTAGAGCACCTTTGCCTCTCGTTGGCAAAGGCCCTCCGATGCCTAAGTTAGTATCACGTACTTGAAAGCCCAAATCACAATGCGTATGAAAATAGGTTTCACAGCGTACCTTTTGTCATGGTTATTGCCTTGTATTTATAGGTGTAGATGTCCTTCACATTAGGCTTCTCGTGCCACTGTTTCCTATTCTCTTTAGGAGTCCTTCTCTCAATAGGACTTTCCTATCAAGGGACAGCTTCCATATATTGCTAGATCTCGTCTAGCAGTAGTCTTTCTTTCCATATAGGACTAATTCCTATATGGGGTTTATTCCCATCCACATTAGGAATGTTCATATTAATCCCCCACACGACGGGATTGCTCCTTATCTCGTAAGGAACCGCTTGTAGAATATTCTGGAATGTCTCACCGCCCTTCTCGTGGCGGTGCCGAGGTTCTACATAGCTCGGAATAACCCGTACATAACTCAGCCCATCACGCCGAGCTGATTTATGTATTCCATAATGTCGTTTGAACTATATTCGTAGCCTTCCTAGCTCGATATATCGGGGGCATCCCTTTATGCCTTACGCCGAGCTAGTGCATTCTAATGTATTAATTTAATTTGATTTCTGACCCTATTCATGGTCAATCCAGCTCGGTACAGGGACTGACGAACTCCCTATGTGGTGCCGAGCTAATCGCCCTCTCGTGGCGGTCATATTAGACACGTGCCATGCCTAATAGTAGGGTAATTAGATTTTACCCACTCCAACACTAAGGACACCATATGGAGGTTTAGAGAGAGAGAGAGAGAGGAAGAGTGGGTAAGGTGTTATGTGGGGAAGAAGAAGAAGGGTTTAAACAATTTTTTTTTTTCGATCTAGCCTACTCACCTGGGCGGCCATCAACCCGCCCAAGTGGTTTTTCCAGCAATTATTTTTTCTTTTTTCTTTTTTTTATACGCCACGCAATACCATTCCTGCCCGGGCAGCCCTCAACCCGCCTGGGTGGTTTTTCCAGAGGGCAAATCCCTTTGCTTCCTTTGTCATCCTCGGCCGTTCTCGCCTGGGTAGTTTTTCCAGATTACATGCCACGCAATTTTCTTCCTTCTGCTTAATGGAAATCCCGGCCGGGCGGCCTTGGGCGTGTCATGGGCAGTTTGTCCAGACCCTTCAGCTTCCTGCGTCCAACTCTGAAACCTAAAAAGCTAAGACACAAGCATAAAAATACCACGAAACACAAACAAAACAAGAACGAAAATGATAAAGGAAAATCTATGTAAAGACAATTAAATCCACCACTTTCTTCATGCGAAAGGCACGGGTACTACTTTTCTCCCTATTTTCTCAATTAGATTTGTTTAGAGAAGGTCATCACAACAATCCCGGGTAAGTCACGACTCAACAAGTTAAATCACTCAAGGTTTTTCCTTAGAGAAATCAGATCCAATCGTCTTTTATGACGATCCGAGACATGGCAATAAGATTGTTGGAAACCCAGATACACAAACTTGAGGCTAGAAATTACGCGGCTATACCGAACCATTGATAATCATTCAAACACGGCTAACACTAGAGTTGTCGCAAACTCCAAGGATTTATAGTCTGCAAAACTTGTCACAATTCAACACACACGCAACACTCAAAGAATAATTTTAATTCTCTGTTTAAAATTCACACAAGATGGATCATTCCAAAAGATATAATTTGACTCTTTCACAATAATGAAAAACAACAAGTCACATAATTGAGTCGAAATTGTTCCTCTAGTCACCAACTAGTGAAGTCACCATACGAAGGAAAGGTTTGCTTGTGGAACATTACCACTAACAAAATTCTACAGGTTGGACCCAGGGGCTCTATTCCAAAGATAAAAATGCAGACTTGTTCTTTGATGTATTGTCCAGTGTTGCCAATTAACCTATCTTGTTCAGATTGATCGCTAAGTGTAGAAAGGACAAGTATTTTGACTGCCCCCAAAAATTCGGCAAGAGGATTGGCTGGTAAAAGTGGCAACTCACAATAAGAAGACTTTGAGACAATCGGGAGTGGAGATAATGAAGAAGGCCGAAGTGGTTCTACACTAGATATCCACTCCTTAATACGTGACCAAGGAGCAGAGTCCACCAATGACCTAATTTGCTCAATAGACTCATCAAGTTCAAAATTATCAACATAGTGAGCTAAGTAAGTCTCCAAAGAATCATCACAATTGAAATCAGTGAAAGAATTATTATCCAGACTAGCAATCTTGTAAAAGTTACTAACCTTCTCGTGTAAAGTAGACTCCTATTTTACTTGTTCCTCACAGACATCGATTGCAAAGCAGTCTTCTTCCAAATTCAGGTGCTTTGTGGGATTTTAAACATTGAGCTTAAGCGTCATGTTCCCAAAAGTCACCTCTATCTCCCCAATCCTCATATGAATATTAGCGTTGGTTGTCGCCAAGAACGGACAACCAAATATGATAGGAGTTTGCTTTTTGAGGGTTTGCACCGGTTTCGTGTCAAGGACTATAAAATCAACAGGAAAGTAAAAGTCATGGACCTTGACTAAAACGTCCGCAATTATCCCACGCAGGACTTTAATAGATCGGTTAGCTAATTGCAGGGTCACCGTCGTGGGTTTCAACTCCCCAAGTCCCAATTGTTCATACACCGAGTAAGGAATTATGTTGACACTAGCCCCCAAGTCTAAAAAGTGCTCGCCGATGACATGACTACCTATGACTATGGCAGTGGTAGGAGTGCCAAGATCTTGTAACTTTGGAGGAGTGACAAACTGGAAAACAGAGCTCACTTTCTTGGTGAGAATGACCTTTTTGGACACATGTGTCCGAGATTTCCGCTTGTGAGTGCAGAGGTCCTTAAGGAACTTGGCATAATTAGGGATTTGTTTGATAGCATCTAGGATTGATATCCACACATTTGAATACCTCAAGAGTGTCCCCATAAGATGATCCCCTTTTTGTTGTAAGGAGATGGCCCATTTAGATCAACAGGGAAGGGGGCTTTAGGCACATAAGGTGGTGCCTTGGAGCGCGTGGGTATGGCGGTGGGTGGTGAAATAGTGATTGGAGGGGTTGCCTCCTTGCTGTGTGAACTCTCCTCACCAAAATCAAATGGGGAGGACGGAGCTTGGTACTCCTCAACCCTCGACTTTTTCAATCGGGTTTCAACCTCTCTCTTATTACAAAGGAACATGAGAACATTCGCTAGTTGGAAGTTATCAGTCCCTTGATTACCCTCATATTGGTTCTGACCCCTCAGTTATGAATCGGCTGACTAGGCAACCTACCCTCCTCCTTACGGTTCATTGAGTTGGCCAATTGGTCCAATTGAACCTCTAGCCGTGAGAGGGACTGTGTATGAGAATTTACCTATTGTTGGGTCGCATTCACCTGTTGTTGGGTCGCAGTCATCATCTCAAATGCCCTAAGAAACTTATCCTCGAAGGAAGGGTCCCTCGAAGGTATGGCAGGTGCTTGCTGAAGGGGTGGTTGCTAGTAAGTCGCATAACGATAGGCTGTAGGATTATACAGTGTGGGCCATGGCCTAGACTGTGGGGCAGGGGCATTGTCTTGTGGCTGTCACCACAACAAGTTAGGATGCTTCCTAAGCCCTGGGTGGTATGTATTAAAAGAGGGATCACCTGGTTTAGAATAATTTTGGACATTAGAATACCCCTGAGCAGCGTGAACTTGCTCTTTCGCAAAACCTAGAAATTGGTTTCTCGCTGGACACTCAGTAACGTAATGGGATGGACTAGCACATGGAGAATAGGCCTCTTGAAAAGTAGGAGATGGAGCAGAAGTCGAGCTCAAACTCAAAAATTGGTCAAGTTTCTCGATGAGAGAGTCAACCTTAAGAACAAGGTGATTAGAGGGGCTAACCTCATGCAAACCTCGTGGCTTTAAAAAACTAGCCATGATGGTTGCCCTATCACTGTGTTGGTAAGTGGCATGGTTTTGGGAAGTGTCGCTCATTGTCTCAAAAAATTCCCATGTCGACTTCTCATCCTTATTCATTAATGAGCCTCCACATGAGGTATCAACCATCATACGATAATGGGGATTCAACCCATCGTAAAAACATTGCATCAACTGTCATTGTGGAATTGCGTGGTGCAAACACTTCCTAATGGGGTTACTGTATCTCTCCGATATTGAGTTGTTTTGCCTATGGAGAAATATTTCTTAAGGAATGCATCTCTCATTTGCCCCCAGCTAGTTATCAAGTTCTCAGTAAGCCAATGTTTGGCATTTTCTTTGAGAAAAAATTGAAACAAAATTAACCTAAGCACTTCTTTTGGAAAATTATGAATTTGGAGTGTGGAGCTTACGGTTATGAACTCGTCAATATGTTGGTAGGGATCCTCATTAGGGTTCCCATGAAAATTGGGCAACACATGCAGCATGCCAGGTTTAATCTCAAAATGAGTCGCTGTGAATGGTGACAACTGGATGCATGCTTGGTGTGCGTAGGACGATGGCAAAAAGTGTGTGTGCAGTGGGGCAAAGGGCGTATCAGCTCCCCCTGGTGGATTAGCACCATTTGTAACACCCCAAATTGGTCTCACTCTTAACCCTATGTCTGTTTTAGATATCCTGATTGAGAGGAACAAGTTCGGGTTTCTGAGACCAACGACCAAACATACAAAGAGACAAGCAACTAAAAGGGATCAAGACTTACAGCGAGCAGTGATATTGCTTTTATATCATGGTAACACTATTCACTGCTTGATCCTTCTCAATTGAACACCTTGCTACCTGTTCCTAAGTATCACTAGCAAACAAGAATAAAGAAGCCCTAAACTAGGAACTAAAATAAAAACTAATCAAAATTAAGTAACCATGCAAATCGTCCCCGTCAACGGCGCCAAAATTTGACCGTGCCATACTGTATCAAAAATATATTTATAAAAAGAAGAAATAACCCTTACTTAGGAGAATAGTGGCTAAGTCCAAGTGTCAATCCACGGAGACAATTTGGCTAAATTACGTTAATTTTGATTAATTCCTAATTTAATTCAAAAAAAGAGGTTTGACTGATTGATTTTCGTAAACTAAATTAATCTAAGAAACGAGTAATAAAATTGATGAAGAACGAATGGAGGAGAAATCTAGGGTTTCGAATCCACCCCGACCACGTAACTAAGTTATGTGTAGGCTAGGTTTATTATTCTAATCACTTTTTGTCAAGAGAATGATTATGTTTTTAACAAGCATGGACTATCCCATAGCATGGACCGCCTCGCTGGCACAACCCGTCTCTTTTACAGACTGTCCAGTGGCACGATCCGTCTTACAAGCATAATACATCTCAGTTACCCAAGCACAAGCGTTGAAAACCATTGTTTAACTAGGTATTTGAAATGCAATCACAAATACTCAACCAATAGAAAGAATTAAAACGATTCCATCCATATGTATTGAAAACATGTTCTAAGTTAAATAATTGATTTCAGTTAATAAACCTAACACCTACAAATATACAGAGTTACTTGGAATGGAGCTTCATCTTTGCCCTATAAGGTGTTTAGCCGGTCTAGAGATGGAGATGAACGCTTGATTTGATGAAGAACTTGAAGAACCCATGGATTGGCTTGTTTTTCTCCTTCTAAACTTGCCCCCAAATATTCTAGAATGCCCAAAATGCACAGAGCAATGACTTGTTTATAATAAAACCTAAAAAAAATGTGATCAACACCCTAATCTGTGTTTGACTCGGGGAAAACCGCCAGGATGGCTTTAATTCCCGCCTGGGCGGAAATTCCAGATTGTAGCCCAAACTTCGCGGGCTCGCTCTAGCTTCTGAAAAAATCTTATTTAGCTAATGACGATTATTAATGCAATCACAGGAAATAAACAATAATCTATGAACACGCGATATATGTGGAAAACCCCAAATAGGGTAAAAACCATGGGAAGGAATCAAAACACTAAAAATAACGTTGTGCGATTACAATCGACCTATACTTACAATTGAAAATCCTCTCAATTGACCCAAGACCCGATTGCCGAATCCACGTTCATCGCACCAAGTGTTTGATTGCCGCAAGCCTTGAATCCTCAAGCCTTCCGAGATACTTCCAGAAATCCACCGGAAGAACGATTGAATCAAAGGTAGAATAAGATCCTGGAGTATTTGATTTGGTTGCTCAAAACTTCATGCAAGAACTCCAAGCCATACCACAAAGATGCAGAAGCTGCAGCCCTCTCTCTCTCACCTTGTTCTTATTAACGTAAAAAATCGGCTGCACAAGATATGTATCTTTAACCCTAGCTACTGCCCTTTTATAACTTGTTTTGCCACCTGCTTGACCACATTGAAGGTGCTCAAGCACTTTCCTAACAGCCTACTTGCTAGACTGAGGCATGAAAAGTGCTTGAGCACAATGCTAGATTTTGCCAACAGCTAACGTGCTTGATATGAGAGAAAATTTTGCGCAAGCACTAGTACAAATATAACAAGATTCCTTCCACATCCTAAATAAACGCATCTAGAATAATGAAAATAAAAAGTACAACTCGATAAAGTGTCAAGGAATTGCCAACCGAAAAAGGAGCTCGGGCTATGGAGCTTACAGCTTCATTCAAACTCAAAATGATGCGATTCTCGGACTATTGCGAAGCTCTATATGTCTACTTTGTGTTCCATGCATCGTATTGATTCCAATTAGCACTTTTAATTGTCCGACACTCTCCAAAGCCTACAAACACAATTCAACCATTATAATTCATCAAGTAACTCTGTGATTGGACTATCAAGATGTAAATTAGAGGATTATATGGGTGCTTTTCAACACCTATCAGGGGGTATCTTGAACAGGACTCGTTAACTCAACTCGAAGTCTAACACAAAATTAGAATCGATTTTTTTTTTTTACACGATCCGTTAACATAATTGAAATTAAATGGGACAAACACTTATTGAACCATCGTAACTCATGAAGAACTTTGATAATTATTTAAATTTTTTTGTTGGCTCTGTAATAAATTCAAAACGATGCAACACGATGGGCAAAGCAAACTATATTCAATGAGATGTATTTGAATGATTGTTTTAGCCTTTGTGATTAGTATGTGAGTATCAATTTGGATGTCAGTTGAGTTGTATCTATGAGATTGATTTGTATGGTTTGAGTACTTTTGAGGCACAAATGATTTGTGGTTAAGTGTTTTTGTTAAGTCTTGTTGCAGGTTTTTGGTACATGGCCTGTTTCATTTGGCTGCAGGTTTACAAAGGTGTTGTTTCGATGAACTTTTTGATGATGGTTGTGTTAGAACTTTTAGATCACAATAAACACAAAACACCCAAAAGTCACTCAAATATATTATATAGTAAAGTTAGGAAAATAGCATTTGAGATTGATCGATGGAAGGCACGACGAGTCTGTTAAAATTAATACTTGGTTGTAATTTTGCATTTGGGCTAATATAATTATGTTTGTAAGTTGGCCTAAAAATTGTATTTTGTAATTGGGTCATATTATGTTTTGTAGTTGGTCCAAAAATAGAAGATTCTAGTAGTGGCCCAAAGCCCAACTTAGCATCCATATATAAGACCTTGTAATGTTCTTGAATCAGTTGAATGAAAAATATCAGTACTGAAGTGTTTCCCCAAAGTTCCACTGTTTTCAGTGTGTCTTCACATAGAGCAATTAGGACATTCTAGTGTTTGGTTCTTGATTTCTCCTTTAAACAATTAAGCAGTTGAGCTAATATAAGGCCAATAGAGTAGTATTAGAGCTCAGTTTGTCAATAACAACTGGGCGTGAAGATTTGTTATAGGAAAACAAACCCCAATGGTGCCAAAGAAGATGGCGGGTTCAAGCAATCAAGGTTTAGGAGTTCAACAACCTCCATGCCCATAATTTAACTGTGAAAATTATGATTTTTGGTATGTAAAAATGAAAACCCAACTTATTTCAAATGATTTGTGGGAGTAAGTTGAAGATGGGTATGATGACCCCCAAAAATGTCAATAGTTTGACGGAGGCTCAAAAGTAACTATTAAAAGCACATAAAAAGAAGGATGCAAGAGCCCTTTCAATGATTCAACAAGGAGTTTTAAACAAGATTTTTCTTGGATTATCAATGAGACCAAGGCAAAGAAGGCTTGGGATATTCTTCAAAAGGAGTGTAGGGGCAATGTGAAGGTAAGAGCTAGAAAACTTCAATCTTTGACAAGAGATTTTGAGACTATGAAGATGAAAGATGGAGAATTGTTGCAAGATTATTTTACTAGAATGATGCAATTTGTGAATCAAATGAAAATAAATGGGGATAGTATACCTAATGAAAGAATTGTTGGGAAAATTTTAATCACGTTTACGGCGTTTATAACCCCATTGTTGCGGTCCTTGAAAATACCAAGGAGAATGAAACCTTACGTGTTGAGAAATTGAAGGGTTTGGTTAAAGCTTTTGAGCAAAGATTGAGTAAGCAAATGAAGAAGTCACTTGAAAGTGCTTTTCAATTTAAGCTCAATGTTAGTGCTCCTAAAACTCAAGGAACCTCTTGGAATTTCAATCAAACCTAAGGGTGGAAAAGGAAAAGGCAAATTTGATAATACAAAAGGTGGAGGAAAAAATAATTTTCCAAATAAGAATTTTCAAAGAAAGGAAAATGAAGTGTCCACCCAAGGAAAATGCAAAATTTGCAATTGAAGTAGTCATGTTGAAAAAGATTGTTAGTTTAAGGGAAAGCCATAATGTTATAACTGCAAGCAATTTGGGCATGTGAAGAAGGATTGTAGAGTTAAAATCAACCAACAAGCAAATTTCTCGAAAAAGAAAAAAGGTGATGGGAAAATGCTTTATGCGTGTCACAATGCATTCGGAAAAAAAAGGTGATGTTTGGTTTGTTGATATATAGTGGTTGCAGAACCACATGACTAGTGATGAGAACATTTTTGCCAACCTTGATACTTTTCTCCAATTCACAAGTCAAGATGGGTAATGGCGCCTCAGTCCAAGAAAAAGAAAAGGGTATTATGGTAGCAGAGACCAAGAATGGAACAAGGTACATAGGGGATGTTCTACCAGCTCCGGACTTGGAGCAAATTTTGTTGAGTCTTGGTCAAATGGTAGAGCACGGGTATGTTGTTCACTTTGAGGATGATACTTGTAAGATTTATGAGAAAGGGGGGAGCAAACAAATGATTGCAGCGATAAAGATGGGGAAAAATAGAAGTTTTTCTGCTCACTTTAAGGTATGCAAAAAATGTTTCTTTGAAGATGAATGTTCTTAATGAGACTTGGCATTGGCATAAAAGATTGGGGCACTTGAATTTCTTTGAAGTACTTACAACAAAAGGGCATGGTGCATGGTTTGCCAATGATTCAAGAAGTCAAAGAAGTTCGTGAAGGGTGTGCTCTTGGAAAATAACACCGGGGGATATTTCCAAAGACAAGGCATGGAGAGCAAAAGCACCATTGGAGCTTGTTCATACTAATGTGTGTGGGCCTATAGACAAAACGACCCATGGAGGTAACAAATACTTTATTACTTTCATTGATGATTTTTCAAGAATGACATGGGTTTATTCTATGAGACAAAAATCCGATGTGTTTAATGTTTTTAGAAAGTTTCAAAGTCTTGTTGAAAGGCAAAGCGGCCACCTTATGAAACTTTTGAGAA
Organism: Vaccinium macrocarpon; assembly: GCA_022606695.1. NCBI lineage: Eukaryota > Viridiplantae > Streptophyta > Magnoliopsida > Ericales > Ericaceae > Vaccinium > Vaccinium macrocarpon. The sequence continues at coordinate 25,529,098 of CM040181.1, read as the reverse complement.
GTGATAAAGGTGGTGAGTATAACTCTAATGAATTATGAAGTTTTGTGAAGATATTAGAACTGAAAGGCAATTGACGGTTTGGTACACTCCACAACAAAATGGAGTTGCGGAGAGAAAAAAATATAACCAGTGAAGAAATGTAAAAATCAATCCATCACGAAAAGGGTTTGTCCAAAACTTATTGGGATGAAGCCGTTAACATGGTGGTTTACTTGTTGAATAGATGTCTAGCAAAAGCTCTTTCAAACAAAACTCCATTTGAAGTTTGGAGTAAATTAAAGAAAGCCTTCCATTAATCACTTAAAAGTGCTTGGGTGCATTTGTTGCACATGTTCCCAAAGAAAAGAGGCACAAGCTTGATGAAATTAGTGAAAAATGCATCTTTGTGGGCTAAATAACACTGAATGAAAAGGTTCTATGCTCTAAAATTTAAAGATAAGTAAGTTGATTATTTCAAGAGATGTTCTCTTTGATGAAAAAGCCTCTTGGGATTGGAAAGAAAAAAATGTGCAAAATCAAGTTTCTCCTACTTACAAAGAAGTGGAGACTGATGATGAGGATTTTGAAGTCCCAAATCAAATGTCCCTGATTGCTGGTCCACAATCATCTCCATCAAGCTCAAGTTCCACAACTCCAAGTTCAACTCCATGAAAAATGAGATGTCTTAGTGATGTATATGCAAGGTGCAACTTTTGTGTGGTTGAACCGGAGAACTTTGAAGAAGTAATTAAAGAAGAAGTTTGGAAGAAAGCTATGGAATAAGAAATTCGGGTAATTGGAAAGTACAAAACGTGGGAGTTGGTGGAGAGACCCAAAGAAAAGAAGTGATTAGTATGAAGTGGATGTACAAAACTAAGCTTAATCCGGATGGGTCGATTCAAAAGAACAAAGCACAACTTGTTGCAAAGGGGTATTCTCAACAACTAGGTATTGATTATCAAGAAACATTTGCACTGGTGGCTCGGCTTGATACAATTAGAGCACTTATTGCCTTGGCGGCTCAAAAAGGGTGGTTCTTATACCAACTTGATTTGAAGTCTGCATTCTTGAATGGAGCCATAGAGGAAGAGGTGTATGTGAATCAACCTTAAGGCTTTGTAATGAAAGGCAAAGAAGATAAAGTGTACAAGTTGAAGAAGGCATTATATAGGTTGAAACAAACACCCTAAGCATGGTATAGCAAGATTGATTCCTACTTTAACAGCAAAGGCGTTCAAAAAGCAAGGTCACACCGGTATTCTCATAGTTTCTCTTATGTTGATGATCTTGTTTTTACCGGTAATGATGAAAAGATGCTTGAAGAATTTAAAAGAGCTATAATGAAAAAAGTATGAAATGAGTGATTTGGGATTGTTGCATTACTTCTTGAGATTTGAAGTTTTGCAAAATGAAGATGATGTTTTTATTTGCCAAACAAAGTATGCTAAAACTCTTCTAGAGAAGTTCAAAATGGTGAATTGTAAGTCCGTTGCCACACATTTGGTGGTAAATTAAAAATTGAGAAAAGAAGATGGCAGTAAAAGTGTTGATCTCTTTATTGAAGTTTGGTTGGAATCTTGTTGTATTTGATGGCTATGAGGCTGGACATTATGTTTGCTATAAATTTATATTGTCTCGATTTATTAATAATCCAAGCCAAACTCATTTTGGAGCAGCAAAAAGACTTTTGAGATACATTCAAGGTACTCTTGATTAAGGCATTTCTTATGAGAAAAATGTGGATGCAAAGCTGATTGGATTTTGCAATAGTGATTCGGCCAAGTGTGTGGATGATATGAAGAGAACTTCTGATTATGCATTTTCTCTTGGCTCAAGTGTCTTTTCATGGGCATCTAAGAAGCAACAAACAGTGGCACAATCTTCCACCAAGGCCATATGTTTCGGCATCATCGGCAACTTCACAAGCAATTTGGCTAAGGAGAATTTTGGAATATGTTAGTGAGAAGGAAGGAGAGCCTACTCGAATCTTATGTGACAACAATTCTATGATTGCCATGACAAAGAATCCCACCTACCATAGCAGAACAAAGTACATCGCCATTAACCATCACTTCATTCGGGAGGCTATGGAGGATGACAAGATTCAACTCACGTATTGCAAGACCAAAGAGTAAGTGGTGGACATCTTCACCAAAGCTCTTCCAAAGGACAAGTTTCAATACTTTCGAGAAATGTTGGGTGTCAACAACAAAGCGTTAAGGGGAAGTGTTAAAATTAATACTTTGTTGTAATTTTGTGTTTGGGCTAGTATAGTTATGTTTGTAAGTGGGCCTACAAATTGTAGTTTGGCATTGGGTCATGTTATGTTTTGTAGTTGGTCCAAAAATAGAAGATTCTAGTAGTGACCAAACCCCAACTTAGTGTCTATATATAAGACCTGGTAATATTCTAGAATCAGTTGAATGAAAAATATCAGTGAAGTGCTTCCTCAAAGTTCCCCTGTTTTCAGCGTGTCTTCACCGAGAGCTATTACGGTATTCTAGTGTTTGGTTCTTGATTTCTCCTTTAAACAATTAAGGAGTTAGGTTAATCTAAGGCCAACAAATTTGTTGTCCTACGCCCTATTTGCCTCCCTTTGTGTGGGTTACACGGTTGAATACCACTCTAAGATATAGCCCAGAAATCTCACAGTATGTCTCCACGTTGCACTATCGGCGGATAACACGGGTGCCAAGTCTTTCTCTTATTGCCTAGAGGATACACTAAAATATAATGATGAGAAGAGAGAAGATAACTCATGATATCAAGATGTTTTAAACTGTTGTCACTCTATATTTATGGAACTCCAAATGACTCTTCGAACAAGTCATGTCCCATGTAAACACATGAAAAGAAGTTACTTCTCATGAAAGATCATGTCTCTTAAAATGATGTAAGCAAATGAAAAGGCACAACCTTTAAAAAACCTCTTTATTTAAAAAGTTAAATCACTAGTTTTAAAATAGTAAATCATATATATATATATATATATATATATATATATATATATATATATATATATATATATATATATATATATATTCACATACTATTTAGCGCTATTTGAGTACTATTTAGCACTATTTGTCACTATTCACGTTACTATTCATCACTATTCACATTGCTTTCATTCTTTTTCTTTTCGACTTTCGTTACATAAATTTTCCTTTATTCAATCTGTCTGTCTGCTCTGGCATGCTCTTCTACTGTGTCTGTGCTTTTGTCCCACATTGGTATCAGAGCCAAGTAGGTAATTGTTGAATTAGAACCAATTTAATCTGTAAATTATTTTTGAAACTTAGAAAATTCAATTACTATTTTGTTCTTGTTTATTTGCGTTTGAGCATCCTATCTCTGACCACCCAAGCTTGAAGCCATGTTAGATGTGTAAGTCCTAAGAGTGAGGCAGTCATGAGGATAGGTTCACCAATTGGGTAAGAGTGTATACAAGCTAGGTCTCAAAAAAGATAACTCCAGGAAAAAATATTAAGAGAAATTTTTAAGTGAAAAAGATAATGAATAGATTATTTAGGTGCAATTCTTCAACTAGCTCAATGGCTTCGATGTCGTCCATGCTAGACATAGTAAACGAAGAAGAACATGAATATCAAGATTGTACTACAGACTTAGGAAATTGGAACATACCAAAATTCCCAGTAAAAGAAATTTATAAATGTAGTTTTTTAGAAGATACTTTTAAGACTGATCAAGTAGCAAAAATTGTAGAACAAGTTTATGCAATTACAAAACAAGAAAGATGTGCTCTTTTAAGTAAAGAATCAGTTAAAAAACATATAGAAAGAGGTTATAATTTTATTCATGTAGGATTAGTACAAGTTGCAGTTAAACCCCTAACGCGAAGAGGACTTAATTCTTCAATTCTGTTAGCTTTAAGAGATGGTAGATTCACAGTTTACAATGATAGTTTGTTAGGCTTAATGGAATCTAGCTTACACAATGGTCTAGTATATTTTAATTGTTTTCCTGATTTACCACTTAGTTTAAAAGATAAAAATATTCTGAAAACTTTAACTTTAAATATTCAAACTGTCGGAGCAATTACCAATATGCTCGAAGGAAGTCACTCAATTGCTTTAGTTTATCGTATTTATTACAAGTATATGAAAACTAATTTAAATATTCATGCCTTAGTCAAAAGTCCAAAAGACAAAACTGTACTCATACAAAGTAGCACTGCTGATGCTATTGTCCAAGTACCAAAAACAATTCAATGGAATGATATCCAATTACCAACCAGTTAGCTTAGTGAAAATGAAATTTTTCCACAAAGAATACAAAATGATACGATAGATTTAGATTATATCCAACAATACTTAGGTGGCACAGTTAGAATTAGTTTTGATCAATAACGAGTTAACACTCCCCTTAAAATTAGAGAACTTAGTAGGTCAGAAAGTTCAACTAGTATACCTAGGCAAGATAGGAATTTGCTAGATCCAAAAGTTAGGTTAAAAAGAATTGAAACAACTTCACAGGTTAGTAAACTATGTTACTCAACACGGTCAAAATTTGAGGATGAAGAAACGTCTCAGGGATCACTAACCCAAACTGATTTCGAGGAAATAACCCCTCATCCTATAGATAAAAGTTTACTAACTATACATAGAGAATTTACTATAGATGTAGAAAAATTGTTTCGGGAATTTAAATCAAGAAATAACGCAGTGAAAAGAAAAGAATTTTGTAGTAAATATAATCCTAGTCAAACATCTGAAATAGTAAAAAATTGGAAACAATTCATGAAAGATATAAGAACAGAAGTTCAATTTTTTGATTACTTAGAAAATTATTATAAGAAAGTTAACACTATAACAAAATTTAGATGGAGAACTTCAGATAATAATATGTATTCTGCTAGTTACCCTCCTTTAGATTCAATTCTTATTGATTACAAAGGCCCGTCTATTACAGCATCCCCATTTAAGTTACCAAGTGGAGAAGCTGAATTTAAAAGAATAATGGAACAAAATAATTATACTAATCAATGTCTTAAAACTATAAGTAAACAATTAGACAAAATAGAAACTAAAATTGACGATGGATCTCTTAGTAGCACTCCCTCTTCTTGAAAAAAGAATTAAGGCAATCAACACCACAAAAAATCAGAACCAAAGTATTGAACAAATTGAAGAATTGTTAGCTAAGTTAGCCCTTAAAAAGGAATCAAAATCAACATCTTCCCAACTACTAAAATTTAAACAAGAATTCAAGTAACAACAATTAAAAGGAAAAAATCATAGCACAGATTCCAATAGTCAAGAATTTAATACATCATCTAATGAAAAAATCACACAATTAGAAAGACAAGTTTCTACCCAAGAAATTAATCGTATCTATAACCCTAAAACAAGTAAGCCAAACCCTACAAGTCTTACAAAAAATTGGTATTCCCGTCCTACTCCCCCTAATCTTCAATATGAAGAACGAAATTTAGATAATCAATTTTTAGTTTCTTCAAATAAATTATACGAATGGAATATTGATGGTTTAAGTGAACACCAAATATTAAAAAAATTGAATCATATGACAATGGTTGTTAATAGTTATTTAAGTAATTTTGATTATACTCAACCAGAAATCGTTGACCTATTAACTTCTGGTTTCACCACAATGTTAAAATCTTGGTGGGATAAATACCTTACTAATGAGTCATGTGAACAAATTCGAAAGTCTATTCAAATGGATGAAAATGGTTTCCCAATATTTAATGAAGAAATTGGTATGGGAGAATCTGATGGAATAAATACTTTAATATATACCATAATTAAACACTTTGCTGGTACACTTTGTAATATTACCTCTAGAATATATGATCAAGTGAGTAACCTACACTGTCCAACACTCAATGATTTTATATGGTATAAAGATGTTTTCACATCTAGAGTAATGCTTCGTGATGATTGTACTAAATCATTTTGGAAAGAAAAATTCATTAATGGACTCCTGAATTTATTTGCTCACAAAATTAGAGACGTTCTTAGTCAACCAACAGGAGTAATTGAATATGCTAAGTTAACTTATGGAGATATAATTAGTACTATTCAAAAAGGACTAAGAATGTGTGTAGATATGAAAATTAGTAAACAAGCCCAAAAAAATAGAAATAAAGCTAAATATGAATTAGAAATTTTTCGAATAATATGGTCTACCTCCAGTAGCACCATCTAGGAGAAAGCACAAACAAATTAAGGATTTTAATAGAAATAACAAGTATTCTAAAAAAGGTTTTAAAAAAAAATTGTCCAGTGATAAATATTATGAAAAGCCAAAGTACCAACATAGTAAAAAAACAATATACAAAAAAATATGACAAAAGTAATATTACATGTCACAATTGTGGCAAAAAAGATCATTATAAAAATGAGTGTAAAGTTAAAGAAAAATCAATCAATTAAAAATATCTGATTGTGATTTTAAAAAAAACACATACTTGAAATTTTTAAAATAGAAAATTTGAGTAATTCTGATAATAATTCAGAAGAAGAGAAAATTAGTACTTCTTCAGATTATCATTCTTTTACTGACACTTCAAGTGAAAATCAAATAGGAATAGGATTTACTGATAATTGTTGTAAAAGGATAAATGTACTCACTAAAGAAATGCGAGAAGAAGATTTATTAATTGATTTAATTGGTAAAATAGAGGATTCTGAGTTAAAACAACAATATGTTAAAAAACTCAAACAACTTTTAGTACAACAAAGTAAAAAACCTCAATATACCAAACCAATAGTAAGCCTTAATGCTACTATAGATAGATTTAGTAGAAAACAAAAAGAAGTTACTTTACTAGATTTACAACATGAAATCAAATTAAACAAGACATTATTAAGATAAAAGAAAATGGTAAAAAAATTAAAAGATAGTATAGTTGTATTACAGCTAAAAGAAAATTTTGAAAATTTTGAAGAAAAAATACATAATCAGTCATTTGACGAATCTCCGGAATTAAATAATAAACTTTTACACAAAGATAAGTCAAATAGTGATCAGGAAGAAAATGAGCAACAAGAAAATAATTTAGAAAATAATATATTAAATATAATGAATCAAATAAATATCCAAAAATGACATGCTAAAGTTAAGTTAGTAATTAATGATTTTGAGATTGAAGTCACTGCCCTTATTGATACTAGAGCAAATCTAAACTGCATTCAAGAAAGTTTAATACCCGCTAGATATTATCAGAAAACAATTGAACAATTAAGTTCGGCAAATGGTAGTAGAATGCGTATTAAGAATAAATTATCCAAAGTCCAGGTTTGTCAAGATAAAGTTTGTTTTAAAACATCATTTGTCCTAGTACAAAATTTAACTGATAAAGTAATTTAAGGAGTACCTTTCATTTGTTTACTTTATCCTTTTACCACTAATAATGAAGGAATCACCACTAAACCTTTCGGTCAAAAAGTAATTTTTAAATTTTTAGCAAAACCTGAACAAGAAGAATTAAGACAGTTAAAAAATTACTCTGTTTCTCCGAGTAAAAATATTTACCCTACTAATATTTTGTTTGATTGTTTTAAAGATAGCTTCAAATCAGCAGACTAGAGAAATCATTCTCTCTAGATCTTCTGGTGGAGTTTCTTTAAACCCATCTCTAGCAAGCAGTTAAAATACTAACTTATCTTGCGAGCATTGCAAACCAATGCCTCCAAGTAAATATTTAGATGACAGGTGTCAACAAATCAAGGATGAGGTTGCTATCTTGCGCCAGCAACAATTAAAAGCAACAAAAGAAGAACATCAATTACAAGTTTTTCTAGCCTCTTTTGCCCCACTGGCAAAAGCAAAGAAAAAACAATCATCCCCACTAGATGATGGTGAAAGCGTGAGTGTGTCTTTCCAAAAGAAAGCAAGTAAAATTTTAGCTTTACTCAAGACTTTATCTCTTATTCCTGAGTCAATTCCCCCTAAAATAGTCTTTAACATTCAGCATTTGGCTAGACAAAAAGGTCACTATTTTCAAGAATTGAAAGCTTAGTCAATCTTGTTAGTCAAACAATTCCTGGTTTATCAATCACTTGGGATACCCTCTACTACAAAAATCAAGATCGAATAGAGTGTCCAAAAATTGATCCCCTTTGCAAAGAAATACCATTAGAGCATATGGATTGCAAGCGTAATTTAATCTTTAGTATCCCCAAAGCCTGCATTGATCTTTCAAATTTTCAAGACCTTTCTTTAACCTATAAAGGAGAAGAAGTTCAAATTACCCCAATGACCTTGCTAGACCAAGAATTCCTTAGACAAATAATAATTACTTCCCCTGAGCAAACTAACAGAGTCACTAGGAAAATGGCAGTATGCATCAATAATATCTTCGCCAAGTATGGAGCATTGAGATGCCAAGTTTCAATAAGAAGTAAAATGCTTGAATGGACAAATTTTGGGAGCATAGTACCAGCACAACATGTTATGAATATCTCAGCAAATTGGTCATTCAAGAATTTCCATGACCCAATTGTGTTAATAAGACATGAATTTCCTACTTAGATATGTCCTCAGTCAATCAAAAGGCAAATCAGACATCGCCTTTCCTACTCAGTAGCAAGTCACCTTGGAGATGTTGATGAGCCCCTCTTTGGAAGCATTCCTAAATTAATTTGTGAAGACCCAATTCAGAAAATTAGGTCCATTGATTTTATTCAAGAAGTCCCATTTATTTTTCATACCAGATACAAAAGGTTGGTAGAATACTATCATAGTTAGATAGATATCCATGAATTATCAGATCAAAAGGATTTTGCACAAGATGATGGGCAAGATTTTTGGCACAATTTGTCTGAAGAAAAAATGCACAACATCGACAACATAATGGAGTGTTGAAGTATAAAGCAAGCTTTGAAGTCCGAAAAGTTATTTGGAGAATTAGTTTCAGTCACGAGAAGTCATCAACAAGTCAGAACCAAATTTTGAAGAATCACTGAAACTTACTTTTGGCTTTTAGTCAAGAGGCATCTACTTTTCAGTCACTACCCAGTCACCTCTCCACTGAAAGTGAAGACAACAAAAAAAATTCAGTCATGTCTCAACCGAAAGCTGGAGAAAAGTTACCACTTTAGTCAAAAGTAAAATAATTATAGTCCTTATGACTGAGTCATCCCGCACTTGTAAAAACAATTGTATCAGGACGTTTGGTTATAAAAGGATCCCTTTAGTTTGTAACAGGGAGAGCAAATTCAAGTAGTAGTTCTCAATTCTCCTTCCCACTGAAAGCTCCTTGGAATAGTCATTTCCTTCCACCTGTAATCATGTATTCTGAATTTCTGCTCTAAAGTCATTAATTTGAATCAACGAATTCAAGTAAGCATCTGTTTTCATTTACTTGTCAATTTTCAACACTATTCACATACTATTTAGCACTATTTGAGTACTATTTAGAACTATTTAGCACTATTTGTCACTATTCGCGTTACTATTCATCACTATTCACATCGCTTTCATTCTTTTTCTTTTAGACTTTCGTTACGTAAATTTTCCTTTGTTCAATCTGTCTGTCTGCTCTGGCATGCTTTTCTACTGTGTTTGTGCTTCCGCCCCCCTTTGGTATAATCATGTATTATGAATTTCAGCTCTAAAGTCATCAATTTGAATCACCGAATTCAAGTAAGCATCTGTTTTCATTTACTTGTCAATAAATACGATAAACTAAAGGAATTGAGTGGCTTCCTTCGAGCATATTGGTAATTGCTCCGGCAGTTTGAATATTTAAAGTTAAAGTTTTCAGAATATTTTTATCTCTTAAACTAAGTGGTAAATCAGGAAAACAATTAAAATATACTAGACCATTATATATATATATGCTGAAAGACTGACGACACATGGAGAAATATAAAGTCAAAACATGATCACACAAGCAAAATCTCATAAGGGAATCGGAACCCCATATTTTTATCTTTCTCAAAATAAGGCCCCATGTTATATATTCACAACTCCGTGATAATTATCTATCAAGCAAAACATCCAAAATAATGTCATTAGAAATTCATTAAGGATTACGTCCAATAACTCTATATCACACGAACTCTAACTCTGAATCACAGATATAGTCGCAATCATGCGCATGCTGAAGTCATAAGTAAAATTACTCTCCTAGTTTCTTAATTAATATCGATTTCAAGCCAATAGCAAAGAAATGGTGACTATAGGTACTAAATAAAGTTTTGAAAATTCCTTGAAATCAGTAATTACCCATATTCCCCCACAAGATTCAAAACTTTGCAACATAAAGAAAACAATAGCATATGAAGTATGCACTCAAGCAAAAGCATCAAAACAAATTATTGTAATAGAAAATAGAAGGATTTAATTTTTGAACATTTACGGGTCCATAAAGAGAACAAGTCACAAAATAATTTTTTTCCCCAATTAATAGATACTAAGAGAGATATTTAACATAAAGCCCACTAACTAATTATCGGGCTTTATGCTTAGAGCTTTTAGAGCCGATGGACATGGAGCTTTCTTTTGGGCCGTTCACTTGAAAATCAGACCATGAAATGAACTTTGCATAAAACTCATCCCAACTGCGTCGTGGATATGGCCCTCGTCGTGACTAGCCATCACACGCTTTATTACATCTTCTTCACTTCCAGCATTGATTATCACATTCTTATCATCTAGTTTGGAGTCCTCTAAACTATTTTCTCCTATTTCTGTGGATGGATATGAAACGATGACGTTCCTAAATCCCATTGTCGATGAAATCTCACGACTACTAGAAATTGCTCTATCAAACTCATACTGTGTCTTGGGCTTGTTGCAATCACAATAGACTCTTCCAAAGCCTCAAAATCTTGAATAAACTCTTTGAATTTGCTAGGAATTGACTCTACTGAATTTTCAACGTGCAACACATGCCAATTATTGTCAGATGCTGCAATTTTTGATGAATTTAAGAAACTTTCTCAGTACCTTTGTTCGAACTCAAAATCTCCTTATAAATCAAACAACGCTCCGTCATCTGAAAGACCACTAACACTGATTTCCAAAACCTTTCGATCCAGCCTTGCAATTTTCTGGAGGTAATTGGAAAGGGCTATTGAATTTGTGAGTCTTCTACTTTGACGATTGATAGTTTTAGGATCCCAGATAGAAGATGCATTGAAAGACTTCGATCGGTATCTTCATAATTGGTTCCCATAATGAAGTAAAGTGCTCAACATTTTCCTAATCTTACTGATACTACTTGACTATTTTTTATATCATAGACTTTCTGAACGTTTTTATGTATCTGAAATGGTTTTTCAAAAATGCTTTACATAGGAATGAATCAGGAAGAAAGAATTAAAAGTGGCAGTTACAACTTACAAGCTACGACCATTTTGTTGCCATTAACGTGTATCAACCAGTGCCTTAATTGACTGTTGCCTAAGAATGATGTTCGTGTATCCTCTCTCCTCTAAAGTTTCGTAATATGGAAAGAAAAGCAAAAAGATGTCTTATAGAAGAATATAAGCACACATGTCATCATAGGAAAAATGGAAAACAGATGTCAAGAATGAAAGACAAGTATTAAGAATGCCCAAATATTTTAAGAACACATACTATTACCACTTTAACATCAATGACACGCACACATATATTTCAGAATCTCTTCCACTAACCTTGTCAATAGTTACTGGTCTTAAGAAAACATATTTCATTTCCAGTTATTACTTGAAATTCGATTAGCATTTTGCAACTGTGACACAAAATCACGGTATACACACATCAGCACGTAAACATCAACACGAAACAATTTGGAATCTACGGCTTTAGATTGTTAGAAGATTGTTAGAACTTTTAGATCACATAAACACAAAATACCCAAAAGTAAGATACAACACAAGACATGAAAATTAGGAACACCGTAAATCCAATATATAAGATAGTAGAGTTCGGAAGATAACTTGTGAAATCGATGGAAGGCACGACAAATCACTATAATAAACCGTATTACCTCCCTTCATGTAGGACATCTCGACGGTCAACTACCACTCCAAGATACAATCCAAAAATCTCACAGTATGTCCCCATGTTACATGATCGGTGGATGATAGGGGTGCCAAGTCTCTCTCTTATTGCCCAGAGGATATAGAAAAATATAATGATGAGAAAAGAGAAGGGAACTCAAGATATCAAGATGTTAATAACCCTTGTAGGACAACTCTATATTCCAAATGACTTTTCACACAAGTCATGTCCCTTGTAAAAACATGAAAAAAAGTTACTTTTCATGAAAGATCGTGTCTCTTAAAATTGATGTAAGCATATGAAAAGGCACAATCCTTAAAAAACCCTCTTTATTTAAATTTATAAAACTTAAATCCCAACAGGTTACATGCCTTGCTTAGTTGTTTAGAAGCTGCTCTTGAATGTATTCACTTCATGGTCTTATTGTGGTGTTGCTGTAGATTTGGTTCTAATCCTTGTTTAATAATGCGCACGCTGTTGGGATGCAATATGAGGCCCAAATATTTGAAGAAGTTTAGATAACATGCAGAAGATGCTAGCACTGCTTGGATATCACTCTGATTTCTCTTTCGTTTGTCTGATAGGATCGATGCAACATGATACTTACCCCTACTAATGAGATAGGGTTTTTTCAAGCATTCAGGCAATTAGAGCATCCACAATGGCATAACCAAAACCAAAAAGTTGCTAAAGTTAGCAATGTTTGTTTAAAAAAATGCTCACATTGGAATAACCAAACTTAGCAACCTCTTAGCAACTAACCAAATTTTGTCACTTGGATAACCAAAACTAGCAACCTTTTGCCAATAACCAAATTTAATGGACCCCACATCTACCCAATCAAGTACACCCACCATTACACAAAATGACAAAAACCTTCTCTCTCCTCTCTTAACAATGTTTTCAAAAGTTTAATTTTAAATTTTTTTTTTCTTTTTCAAAAGTTTATTTTAAAAAACTGTTTTTTTCAAAAGTTCTTTTAAAAAAAACTGTTTTCTTTTTCAAAAGTTCATTTTAAAAACTGTTTTTTTCAGAAGTTTTTTTTTAAAAAATGTTTTTTTTCAAAATTTATTTTTAAAAACTGTTTTTTTAAAACCGTTTTGTACTTAAAGAAAATTCAAAATATTTTTTAAAAAAAATTTCAAAACTATTTTTTGTAGTTTGAAAAAGTAATGTGGCAAGTTTTGTTTATCATTTGAATAAGTGATGGAGGGTGTCCATTATTTTTGGTTATGGACAAAAAATACCAATGTGGGACTTGACATTGCTAACTTTAGCAACCTCTAAATGGATAACCAAAAGCTTATGTGGCAACTTTTGGTTATCCAATTTTGGTTAGACCATTGTGGATGCTCTTAGCCACCATGGGGTTGTTAGTTGTTACCCATTGGCTAAAATTAAAGGTTTCCTAATTTGTTAAAATCTATTTAGCAAATGGGATGGTAAATGATTCATTGGGTGGAGATTTTATAAAAATTAGCCTTATCTAATGGGAATAAAAAGTGATTTTATCAGTCTACCTAAAACTCCACTTTTATAGGATCTCATTTTAGCAAATGGGAAAGAACCCCTAAATTGTTTATTCTTAACTGTGCATTAGGTACTGGCATCTTATGTATAGGTTTGGGTTTTTTAATTCGAATTGATTATTTGACTAGAACTCGCTTTCATGGCAATGAAGCGTTTTTAATTCTTTCAATCCCTTTTTGTGAGTGTATTCGGGATTTCAAGTTTGAGTTATGGTGTTTGGATAAGTGAGATGGATTATGCTCATAAGACGGATCATGCCACTGGGTAGCCCATGAAAGAGATAGGTTGAACCAGTGAGATGGTCCGTTCTATGGGATAGACCATGCCGGTAAACCTAGCCAATGCACACTAGTATAGTAGTAAAGTGGTTAGGGTGGATTCAAAACCCTAGATTCTCTCTCCATTAGTTGTCGCTTAATTTTATTATTGTTTCCCTTAATTGAATTACTTTCAAAATGAAAACCAATAAACGAACTTTTTTTTCCAAATTATTTTAGAAGCCAATCGAATTTACACTAATTTAGTCAATACGTCCCTACGGATCGACACTTGGACTTGACCACTATTCTTATGAGTAAGTAAGGGTGAAATCTTTGTCTGTATAACTCTATTTTTTATACAGTACAACACAATCAGCTGCCTCCACCCACTCCTTGCTTCCCTCCTCTACCACCTCCTCTACCCGCACCATTTCTCCTCCACCCTCTCCCTCCCCAGCACCGCTCCCCCTAATATATCCTCCTCCGGTGCTTGGGGTTAGATCTGTTGCCCTTCGTGCTCTCCGGTGAGTTGGTTAAATAGTGGCGACCTCAACTTGGTTTTGCTAACTTCGACGGCATGGGTCTTTCTTTAGTGACTATGGAGTATTGGGGTCGGTTAATGATGTTCGGCGGTAGTTTTTGTGCCTTCGGCTCTTGGGAGGAGAGTGAATACGTGGGGTTTACTTCCGTTCTTTTGTTGTCGGTCTTTCTATTCCCTCCCTTGTGGAGTGTCTTCCCTCCAATTATGGGGTGTCTCTCTTCTTAATTTTATATGCACTTTTATTTATGATTTGAGCTGGGTGTCCTTGAATCATCTACTAATATTTCTTTGATTGGCCCAATACCCAACCTCGTTGTTGGTCTGAGAACCTCGGCATATTTGAAGACAGACAATGACAATGCAAAACTATACCAACACAAACTAGGGATCGGGGAATCTGTTGGCAAGTGAACACTGCAACTATTTTCAAATTTAAATGAACTAAGACAAGTCAGTCTATGGTATTATGAACCACTGATACAATCGTGCAACATTACTTGCACAGCTTTGTTGGGATTTTTCCCAAGTTAAATGTGGGCTTTGGAAAATGGAAAAGAAACAAATAGTGTTAGTTTTGCATGGGAACTCTTCGGTGGAGTAAATAAAATTGGTTGATTGTGCATTGTGAGTTCCCAAGGTGTTGGTTTAAAGCAAGCTTCAAATGCTTCTTGAAAATTCTAGACTTTTTCATGCTTTATATTTAAAGAGCATTGTTATGTGTGTGCCGTGTGTAGTGTAGAAAAGAAAAAAAGAAAATTGTCGTGTGTTGAGAGATATTGAGTGAGCAAATTGGTGAGTGTGTGGGAGATAAAAATACTAGTGAGTGTGGAATTGGGTTGGGTATTTTTATCTCATTGTATCTCATCCAATATAGTGAAAAGTGTTCTCTCCCGTGGACGTACCCAATTTTGGGAAACCACGTAAATTGTTTGTGTTCTTTGTTTCGGTTTATTTGTGCGTGTGGTGTGTTGGTTTGGTCGATCCATAACAAGTGGTATCAGAGCTACGGTATGGCAGGGAAAAGCACCGGGTTTGCTATTGAGCTTTTCAACGGCCACAATGATTTTACTCTTTGGCAACAAAGGGTGAAGAACATGTTGACAAGAGAAGGTTTGGCGAAGACACTCAAGAAAAAATCCGAGAAGCCGGAGGATGTGACAGATGCTAAATTGGAGGAAATGAGAGAGCTTGCAAATAGCACGATTCAATTGTATCTCGGGAATAGCACCCTCCGGGAAGTCATCAATGAAACGGATCCTGCGGAACTTTGGGCAAAGTTGGAGAGTTGGTACAAGTCGAAGTCTTTAACGAATCGATTGTCGTTGAAGAAACAATTGGATGGGTTAAACATGTCCAAAGGAGGAAACTTTAATGAGCATTTGGATGAGTTCAATCGGCTACTAACGGAGTTGGAAGCCATTGGTGCAAAGATTGAAGAGGAAGATAAAGCGATACTCTTGTTGGTTTCATTGTCGCCATTGTATGAGCATCTTCGGACTACTTTGATGTACGGGAAGGACACTCTCAAGCTTGATGAGGTTATTGCCACCCTCCTATCCCACGAGTCGATGCGGAAGAAGGAGAGCGTAAGCTTTTCGGATGAGCGTGTTGTTGTTGCATCCAATGGTGGTCAAGACCGAGGTAGGAAAATTGAGAGGCAAGGTGGATCGAATTGGAAGGCTCGTTCACAATCAAGGGGGCGTTCACATTCGCATGGTGGTGAGTCGCGAGGTGGTGAGTCCCGATGGGTTGACAATCGAAAATGTTATTTTTGTGAAGAAGAGGGACACATAATGAAGTTTTGCCCAAAACTCAAAGCAAAGATAGAGAAGGAGAAAGGGAAGGAAAATTATGAAGCGGCGGTGGTTCAGAATTTTGTCAAAGATGACGGTGATTTGCTTATGGTAACTTCCGAAGGTATGGATAATTTTGGTTGGGTTATGGATTCCGGTTGTTCCTTTCATGTGTTCAAATAGAAATTATTTTTACTCGTATGAGAATTGTGATAAAAGTAATGTGAGGATGGCGAACAACACGGTGAATAAGGTTGTTGGCATTGGTACGGTACGGTTCCGGATGGCCAATGGAAGATTTGTGAGATTGACCGGAGTCCGACATGTGCCGGGATTAAGGAAAATTTTGATTTCATTGGGAATGTTACATTCCAATGGTTGTCAGTTTGCATCAAGTGATGGAGTTCTTGAGGTGTTTAAAAATGAGAAAGTGGTGTTGCAAGGGAAATTATTGAAAAATTTGTATAAGCTCCAAGATCGCATTGACGTGAGGCGTACAAATTTTGGACACCAAGCAAGCAAAAATTATGGGCGTCGGGTTACAAAAGTGTGGCGTGTAAAGGCGCAAGCAAATGAATCTCTATGTGTGGAGAGCAAGATGGAAAAAGAAGTAGCTCAAGTGATGATGTTTGGAAAAGTTGATGAAGAAAAATTGAGTACAAGAAGAAGGGTTACTTTCGCACCAAATTTGGTCTCGGATATTTTCGGATAGGCACCCGGGCGTAGGGGTGCGAGGTGCCCGAGCAAGGGGGTGCATTTCACTTAGTAAAAGGGGGTGTTTGTTGGGATTTTTCCCAAGTTAAATGTGGGCTTTGGAAAATGGAATAGAAAAAAATAGTGTTAGTTTTGCATGGGAACTCTTCAGTGGAGTAAATAAAATTGGTTGGCTGTGCATTGTGAGTTCCCAAGGTGTTTGTTTAAAGCAAGCTTCAAATGCTTCTTGAAAATTCTAGACTTTTTCATGCTTTGTATTTAAAGAGCAGTGTTATGTGTGTGCCGTGTGTAGTGTAGAAAAGAAAAAAAATTGTAGTGTGTTGAGAGATATTGTGTGAGCAAATTGGTGAGTGTGTGAGAGATAAAAATACTAGTGAGTGTGGAATTGGGTTGGGTATTTTTATCTCATTGTATCTCATCCAATATAGTGAAAAGTGTTGTCTCCCGTGGACGCACCCGATTTTGGAGAACCACGTAAATTGTTCATCCACTATAGTGAAAAGTGTTCTCTTCCGTGGACGTACCCGATTTTGGAGAACCACGTAAATTATTTGTGTTCTTTGTTTCGGTTTATTTGTGCGTGTGGTGTGTTGGTTTGGTCGATCCATTTGGATCCTCAGCTAGTTGTAAGTGAAATGCCCAAAAAACTTGCCTTCGCCGACTTCACAGAATATTCCCATGAGAGCGAATTAATCCCCAAGGAACAGGTCAGTTTCACTCAGCAACAATCTATGGTAAGCCTGACAGAGCACTTGAAGCCGGATAATTTACAACAATCTCTCTGCTTCTGTACGCTAGTAACCATTAAACAGATTTAGAGTGGATCTTCTAATTCATCTGGTACATGCAACTTCTCAATCGCAGCCTGCAGGTCAACATAGAATAAAAGTAGAACCGTTAACTTCACATGACCATCCATTTACAGAGTCAGATAAGAAAACATCATCAAGCAAAATCAATAGAGTAACCAATTACCAAAAGGAAACAGCAATGCGCAAGCATCCAATACAGAGTTCATCAACACAACAAACAGAATAACTAAATAAAAACCACTGACCAATGCAAAAAGTGAAAAATTACATCATAACCATAGCCCCACTGCCGACACAAAGAAATAACGGAACCCAGGTCTTGTTGTAATTCAGCAGAATCAGAGTGATAGATCACTTAATATTATGTACATTCAAGATACGTATGTTACAGAGAGGAGGAAGAGAGATGGATTTACGCAGTTGAGTAAAATGTCATTAAATTATTAGTTTAAAATATCACAAATCAAACAAAAAATCTGTCCGTTTATGAATCTCATAAATCAATTGTAAATTCAATCATGAACCCTATAATCCTTTACTGTTTTGACCCCAAAAAAACAGATTCACATATAGGTTTGGGTTAGAATTTTGTGAATCATGAATCGTAACATGAACCATACGATTACCACAAGTACGATGGTTCTGAAAGCATACACTGATTCGGTAACCAAACCTCCTTATGCCAAAGCTCCTTATGGCCGTCAATGATGGAAACATCTGTGCTCATAAAAAATGGAAAATACATATGCATATACGTACACATACACATATAAACATATATACATACATAGGTATATATGCAAACCTCTAAAATTCCAGGTCTTTTTAAAAACTAGTATCCTGTTACAGATTCACAAAAAATAATGCATGCAAATTACCTTTATGGTAGCAACATCTGTTGCAGGTGGTTTCAAATCCAAAGCTAATCCAAAGTGAAGCATTGCCTTGTCGTACATGTTACTCCTTTTGTAAATCTTACCCATGAGGGCATATACGCTGCTTTCTTGAGGGGCATACTCTTTAAGCTCTTCTAGGACTTTCAAAGCTTCATCAAACTTTTCTATGCTCACAAGTATATTAGCCTTCTGATACATGGGCAGAGGATTCTTCTTATCTGCCAAAATGGCCCTCTCCATCATCTCAAAAGCTTCATCATTTTTCTATCAGAAGAATAGAGACCCAAATTCATAGTCACAGGAGATAAAACTTCATTTTTGAACTTGAGGACCACTATCAAGCGAGAATGCACTAACCTTTAAGGCGTGGAAAGCTGTTCCAAGATAAGACATAATAACAGAAGAACACGGATTAATTTGGAAAGCCATGCGGAAGTGATGCTCAGAGAACTCAAACTTCTCTTGGCGAAGGTAGATCATTCCGAGTCCATACCAAGCATTATAATGTCTCCCATCAATCCGAAGGGCATGGTGGTAGCTCTTAATTCCATTCTCAAAATCCTCTAGCGCAACATATCTGCAAACAAAGATATATCTCAAATACTGCAATCAGAATGAAACTTCCAAAAAACGAATCTTCTGTATCTGAATTCAGCTTTTTCAGATAAACAGCTTCATGTCTTACTCGTGTCCACAAAGGGTATGCGCATAAGCAAATCTCGGATTCAGTTGCACAGCACGTTGGAAATTTTTAAGAGCAGTTTCGTGGTCTTTCTGCAAACTATAGCAATTTCCCATAGCACACCTGCAATATCCAAACAACAGAAAGAATAATGACGACGATGGACGGCCAAAGATAACAGGAAACTTTCACGCACCTCAGACAAACACATTGATAGGTTTTCTAAGCCCTAAAACCTCAAAATCTGCTTCAAACCACCTCACTATTGAAACTATGGTTTATTAGAAACGTCACTTAATTGCTTATGTAGAATCCATAACTTGTGAGCCACACATACCCTGCTAAACTGATCCCCAGATATAAAAAACAGTCACCTATAGCTAACTATAACCAAAACTTTAATGGTTCTAGAGCTGAATAACAAAAATAACAAACAAATTTTCAGCTATTTGCAACACAGACAAAGATTAGCAGCTGAAAAGCCACTAGAGCAAAGATACAAATACAACCATAGAAGTACAAACTCATGAGGCGAAAGTACATGCTTAATAATTAAATTAGCTTCCCAAATTGAATATCTTTAAACAATGCACTGAAGGTTGGAACAAAAAAGTGAAAAACATAATTTCAAGAAAACTGAAGCTGCACACCACTTAGCATACAAAATGTTTGACTGCAGTTACCAAGATTGAGGAGCTAAGCGGTCAGTTGATATCAGCTCCTGAGCCAGGTAACTTAACTTCATATCCTCCTTCAAATGCTGCAAGAAAGATCCAAAAAGAGTCTCAGAGAAAACCTATGTGGAGTAACAAGGTTCCCATGGTTGCGGGGTCCAAATGAAGCATATGCTGCAACATCCTCATCTTGACCTGTAATAATATTTTCCACTTTGGGCTAGGCCCTCATGACTTTAGAACGTGTTGGCATCATTACTACTAAAGGGGAAAACTCACCATATTAGTAGAACTTTTAAACGTAAACAATACAAAAATGAACCTCAAGAATCTGCATTAAGGAACCCTAGCAATCCGCATCTAGGGGAAGAAAAGGCATCCACTCTGACTCCGATACCCAAAAAACTTGACATCATTCCATCCATCGTACTAAACATAATGTGAGTCTTTTAAAAAGGCACTTACCGATAAAGAAAGCATAAAGAGAGCCTAATAATTTACAACCCATATAAATCCTAACATATATCAAATGGTTTCCCATTTTTGAGAAAAGTGCTAAAAGTATTAGATGTATGTGAGGAGATGACCTGTCTCAAAATTCGTATTAACTATTTTAGGACTTTCAGCACTTTTAAGGGAAAATGGGAAAACCACCCCTAAATAGAATTACCTATCCTCCTTGTTCTCCATCACTTTTCCAGCCCAGCTGATGTGAGACAGAATGCTACATTGTTACCCTCCCAGGCCACGTGTCCTTGTGTGATGTGTGGTGTAGCATTTAGCTCTATACAGTACTTTTTCCCTAATCATGGGACGCAAAAGGTAGCTCGTACAACTGACACTAGTGGTAACGGCCACAACCCCATTCCAAACGGTAACGAGAGTGTCTGGTTTGTGTTAGTGATGCAGGACAACATTTGGAAGATTTCTATTCTCATTCTTGTTAATTCTATAATTATACTTTTAGTTGGAATGTCTTTGTTAGCTTGGAAACGTTGTATACCTTATTTGAGTTGATTTTGTTTTCTCAATCTATCAGGAACTTTTAGCTTTAGTACCGCTTGTTTTAGCATGATTTTATAATATTTTAGCAAGAGATTTCGTCCTACTTTAATTTTGTTAAATTTGTTAGTCTTTTATTTCTTTCTCCATAATTTCTTGGAAAGCAAGAAACAGCCAGTTTGATTCCTACCAAAATATGATTTTTCTACTTGTAAATAAAGGTTTCACCCTACATGAAAAGGTAATTCAATCCATTAACTTTTTTTGAGTTCTCTTGAGATTCCATGTGAGCAAAGTAGCCCGTAAATCATAATCGGATATAGCAAAAGACGTAGTAGAATGATATGTAACTCATCCACCCACTAGAACAAAATCTAGTTGTTCTTTCGCTTGCTGCATCTGCAAGACCCCCATGATTTCAAAAGGTGCTGTTACTAAGGGAGGTGAACTCAGATATATAGTCCAATAGCTTTTCCTAATAATACAGTGTGTCATTAGTAAGGGCCTATTCTCAAGGATTGTATAAGAGTTACTAACCATCCGATATGTGCTTACAAGCTATGAAGCACGGGTACTTCTAATACTCGATGTATAAGAGTTACCTATAACATACCAGGTACCAGTACTTTGCAAGGTACTTTCTAAATGCATACCAGGCACTGGAAACACAAACCGAAAATTTCCTCTTTGATAAGACTTTCTTTTTCTATGCTTGGCATAATTGCAACCATAACGATTTTGGTATATAAGTTCTTTAGGCTTGGTTTTCCAAAAGATAAAATGGACATTTGCTAAAATCACACCCTTGATTTTAGCAAATGTCCATTTTATCTTTTGGAAAACCAAGCCTTAGTATGATTGTGTAAAAATCTGATTTGCACCTTAAGTTGGGCATTAAACTATTATTTGAGGTTGGGCTCCTAATTGCCCGAGTCATTTATCTATTCCATATTTTGAAATGTAATTATTATGTGCAGGGTTGTCAAATCGTGAATCGAAATTGAGAATTGACTTGACCCTTTTTTGAATCGTGAATCGTAATGATTCAAAAATAAATTGAAAAATGCATCTTGCAAATATATAATAAAAGGGAAATGCTAACGGTTGCCATGGTACACCCAAAAGTACAATTTAAAAGTACATTTGTACTTTAAAGTATTTCTTTAAGTTTACTTTAACGTACAAGTGTACTTTTGAAGTGTAATTTTTTGTACAAGTGAGACCCACAAAAGTGGCACCCGTTAGCATGACCCATAATAAAAATACATCGTAAAATTGAACAATTTAAGCTTAAATCAATATTTAAAGTTGTTTTCTATTATTGATTATCAGATGGTCTACTAGGAAAAACACTAGTAAATAATAGGAAAATAAATATTCTAATAAAATGGATATGTACATATAACCGTTATAGGTTCATTATAAAAACGAAAGCTTATCCTTGACACAATAAAAGTATGTAGCCTAGAAACTAGCTTACATGGTAACATTATCAGGGTTGGTCCGAAGCCCTGAGCCCTGCCCAGATCAAAATAATACCTATATAAAAATTTTGCATGGGAATAACATTTGTCATTCCTCATAAGTATATATGATCATCCTTACTTTTCTATAAGAAAATTTCAAGCAAAATGGCAAAACCACAAAAGTGGTTTCATATGCAACAATTGTGACAAACCTTGATTCGCCTATAGATTCGTATCGTTTTTGTATGATCCACGAAAGTTTCTTTATGTGCCTTTAGTTGAACCTCCTTTGTTCTTGTTCCAGCAATTAGCTGAAGATATTGTAAGAGTTAAATACCCCAGGATCATTTATGCTTAATTTTCTATAAGATTGTCTGTTTATGGGGGGGAAAAATACATGGGAAAGTACCACAAATTTTAAAAACCTCATCATGATGTCGTCCCATTGTGTCCTTGAGACAGCCAGATAGGAATTAGATGAGTCGATGCAAAGACACATTTTTGCACCCATAGTAGTTATCGAAGGCGAGAGGCGAAATGCGCCGCCAAGCTGCAAGAGCTTTTGTCCATGTTCACTTCCCTTTTTTTCCCATTTTCAAAAATTCTTTTCAAAAAGATTCTTTTTCCAATCATTTCTCTCTCCACTCATTACTCTCATTTCTCTCTCTCCAATCATTATTACCTCATTATTCTCATTTTCAAAAATCCAACCAAACACTCTCAAAAAATCTTCTTTTCAAAACCCATCCAAACACAGCCTTTTATTTTAAACAAATCCTTCCCAAAATGCTCTCTCTCTCTCTCTCTCTCTCTCTCAAAATTTCCTGCCCCCTCTTATTTTTCAGTTTTTTTTCATTGTTTTTGAAAGTTTGGCCGGTGGCGACCTGCAGCAGTTATGGAGGCTCTTCCCCTTCCTCCCTTTCCCTCTCCTCTGATCCGTTCTGCCTCATTTGGTGCTGCTATCTGCCGGTTCCACTGTTGGGTGGACCAGTTTCCTCTGCTTAACAGCCGTGGATGGGCTGGTACTGTTGTTCGTTTCCGAGGTTTCCTCTTCGTCCTTTTGGCTTTGTTTCTCCCACTGGTATGCATTGTTGTTTGTATACGGTCTTGGGGCCTAACGGCAAGTGGAGGTCTCAGACACTTCTGGGTGCTGTGGTGGGTATGCTGGTGGCAGCAGTTCGCTTTTCGGTGGCTGTGGGCAGGTGGGTGTAAGGCTGTGGTTAGGATTCTCCTTTTGGGTTTTGGGCTTTTGGACTTGAGCTTAATTGTGTTCATTTGGTTTTCCCATTTGATGAACTGGGCCTCATTATATGTATTATTTGTACCAGGCTAGGCCATTAGGAGCTTGGGCGTTGCCCACCGGGTGTGTTGTGCACTTTGTCCCTTCAAGCATTTTTAACTCCTTTCAACCTTGGTTGGAGTCCCCTCCCCTCTCCCCCAACTTGATGTACCCTTCTTCAGGTTTCTTAATAAAACTTTATTGCTAATAAATAAATAAAAGCGCCACCAAGCTATCCCTCTAGCTTAGCATGAGACATGGGCTTTGCTTAAGCGACACACAACACACATCTTGTAAATATATTTCATGGCTTTGTTTATCGAAATTCGAAGCTAGATACAACGAAGAAATAGCTGCGAGTCTGAGACCTAAGATTTATGTGGTCATAAATCCACAAAAGAGCCCGGCCCCAATATTATATGGCTCTCTTTTGTTTTCAATTTTTTTTCTAATGCTATTACTAATGCCCACTGTGTTTCTTATATAATGTGAACACTACCCAACTAGTAATATTACGCTTAATGACTTCGACCAAACCAACGATTTCTAAAATTAAGCAATTTACCAATTAAATCAGTTAAACAATTAAGCAAATCAAGCAATTGAACAATTAGGCAATTATATACTTAACAAATTGAGTAAATCAAACAAGGATTTAAAGAGTTAGGTCATTAACAATAGTACTTAATTTGCAATTACAATTCAACCTAAAATATAAAAGCTCAGGTATCCAAACCCAATTCATGAGCTGAAGATGAGGCTTTCTGTTTTTTGGGAGGGCATTGATAGGACACAGCATAGTGATGAATATCATTACATTAGGCACAAATGAAAATGGAGGGCACATTGCACACCTTCAGCTCCTTGCCAACGCTTCATTACAGTTGCCTAGCACCAGAGGTGATGAGGTCTTGACATACCTCGAGTGCATTTTTTGCGCAGCAGCGGAACCATTTTTTCTCAAGGTCCTTGAATTTCCAGAATAATGTCTTCAAATGTCAAAGGACTAGCATAGAAGGTTTTTTATAGTAGGACGATGGAGAAAGTGATAATATAGAGGTTGTGTATTGATTACCAAAGACCCTCTCTATCTAAAGATTGTAGAAGTTAATAAGTAACCTATCCTTAAACAAACTAAGCCGAGTCTTAAGTCCCAGTTTATCGGGGTTCACTGAATGAATCTATTTTCTCCAATGAAATCTGTCAAGGGCCTCGTGTTTTGTGATATCCAACAAACCTAGATCCTTTAAAAACTACTGCTTCAAAAGTCAATTTCGATCAACATCTACCCATAAGGCTACTGTCTCCCGTAACCATATCACTCCTCCTAACTACTGCATCTATCGATCTACGACAGACATGTACAAACCACCTTAATCTATTCCTTCTCATCTTATCTTCTATCGGTGCCACCCCTGTCATCCCGAAAAAGTTTTCGTTTCAAATTCTCTTGCAAAGTCTAACCACGCAGCAGTCATATCTTTAAACATGCACCAAAAGAAAATGTGGATGTTTGGAGAGAAAGAACTATTTTGCTACCATGGATATGCATCTCACATATTAAGTAGTTGGAAACGTAATCCTCCGAAAGATGAGAAACTCACAAATAGAACTGTGGAATGTATATCCATCCCTTCCAAACTGTAAGGAGATGCTAGACGAGCAAGACTAAAGGCACGATGTGCTTCTTGATAATCAACCAGTTCAAAATACGCTTTCCCCACCTGCAGTTGGAGAACAAATTACGAGATCTTGAATGAAATAAACCAGTTAAAAGCATTACAAGTAAACCTCCCGTCATCAAGAACTAAACAATCACGTGGAAAAATAAAATAACAGTCAAATCATTAATTTAAATACTGCACAAAGAACATGATAAATGATATTTAGGACTACAAAAAATGATGCCTTAAAAAACAACCCTCATAAAGGAGGAATTCCACAAACAAGTATAACACAGAAGTAAGTAAAACGCGTGTTAATTGAGGTATTGAGACTGGTATATCATTGTCAAAAAGATAGTTGTCACTAATTCTAGATTGATAAATAGCCAAGTATTAAGAGAGTGGATAGGATAGCTTTGGGTAGAAACGCACAAGAAAGGGGAAGACCCAAATTGACATTAGATGCGGTAGTACGCAAAGATCTAAGTATACTAGGTTTAAGCGATGAAGTAACACTTGACAGAGCTCAATGGAGAAAAAAGATTCATGTAGCTAACCCCAATTGATTGGGACATAAGGCTTGGTTTGGTTTCTCGGGTACCTAACATTTTCCAAAATTAAACCCCGGATGGTGACTCTAAATCTTTCTTTTTCCCGGATTGCCCTTTTTCAAAACGAATCACAAAGAGAGTGGCCCACGCCCACAATAGGGGAGACAGAGACTCAAAACTTTTTTCCATGATTTAGGTTTATACTTTATGTACCGTTCTGGAAAAAACCAGTAAACCGGACCGACCAGACCACTAATTTGGATGGTTCTATGGTTTAATGGTTTGGTTCTAGTCATAGAAAAAAAAATACTAATAATAATAAGAACTAGATATTTTGGTTCGGTTCTTGGTTCCATAATTGGGAACCGTGGTTCAAACCATATATATTTTGCTACAATAAGAGACTCCCATTTTCCGACCATTTCCCGATTGAATTTTGATGATCCGAACCGTTCAATGTGTTTAGAACGTCTTTTTAAGGGTGCACGCAAGAAATCATAAAAAATAAAATAAAATAAAAAAGACCACGAAAGGCTTCATCCGATTTTTTTTTTTTATGATTTCTCGCGTGGACACTTAAAAACACATTCTAAACACATTGTACAGTTCGGATCATCAAAATTCAATCAGAAAATGTGAGTCCCTCATCATAGCAAAGTAAGGGCTCCCTTATTAGAAGCTTGGTGTGTGTGTGTGTGTGTGTGGACCTTTTAATAAGGACCTCTATGGTCGGGACTTGGGTGGACTTCACGTTTCCCGATAAAATTTTGATGATCCGAACCATTCAATGTGCTTAAAACGTGTTTTTAGGGGTACCCACGAGTTATTGTCAAAAGAAATTGACTGGGAATGGCTTGATCCGAGCAATTTTCGATACAGTTTTATCAAAAATTGCTCAGATCAAGCCCTTCCTGGACTTTTTTTATTATTATTATTGACGAATCCTTGCAAGGACCCTTAAAAACAAGTTTTAAACACATTAAACAGTTTGGATCATCAAAAATTGACCTAGAAAGTGGAAGTCCGCACAAGTCCGCATGGTAGAGGTTCTTATTAGAAGGGGTATATATATAAGCGGTGCTTCTAGTCCGGACCTCCCGTTTCCGGACCTCCATGATCCAAAAATTTTTTGACGATCCGAGCCGTCCAATGTGTTCAGAAGGTGTTTTCAAGGGTCCCACGCGGAAAATCTTCAAAAAAAAAATACCGGGAAGGGCTTGATCCAAGTCGTTTTCGCAAAAAATATATATATATACGATTTTTGCGGCGCTGGATCAAGCCCTTCCCGGTATTTTTTTTTGAAGATTTCTCGCGGGGGCCATTGAAAACACCTTTTGAACACATTGGACGGCTCGGATTTTCCAAAAATAATTTGCAACACAAAAAAAACCACCAAAAAACCTCTAATCTGGGAGTCCGGATTAGAAGTTTTTCGTGTGTATATATATATATATATATCACTCTGGATCTAGTCAAGACTTCTTCCCGTCCGGACCTCACCTTTCCTGATCAAATTTCCATGATCCAAATCATCCAATGTGTTTTGAAGGGCCCCTACGAGAAATCATCAAAAAAGCATGACCCGGAAGGGCTTTACCTTATCAGTTTTTCATAAAACTGTAATATGTACAATTTTATAAAAAAAACTGCTCGGATCAAAGCCCTTTTCGGTCCTTTTTTTATGATTTCTCGTAAGGCCCTTTAAAAAAACATTTTAGAGACATTGCACGGTTCGGATCATCAAAATATGGTCGAAAAATGAAAGCTCCACATTTTAAGCTTCATCAAGAATCCTTGATGAGAACATTAGTGTGTGTGTGTGTGTGTAACCAAAGATCCATTGAGGGATCCCTCAGAGGATTTTGGTGTGGACCTCATAGATCTGGATCAAATTTGAGTACGGTTTTATGAAAAACTGCTCGGATCAAGCCCTTCCCGGTAATTTTTTTTGGTGATCCCTTGTGGGGGCCTAAAAAAACATTTTAAACACATTGAACGGTTTGGATCATTGAAATTCGATCGGGATCTATGAGGTCCGCACCAATAGTTGGTGAGAGATCCCTCAATAGATCGGCTTTGTATATGTGTGTGTCTATATATATACACACACACTTGAAAACTTTGTCAATAATACATTGCACAATCTTCTGTTTCAAAATAACCCTATTTTACTAGTTATAGTTATTTTTTTGGGCTTCTAGATGGTGGAAGTTTTATGAAGAAGTTGCAATAATTTTCACAGACAAATCTAGTTTTCAAGATTAATGAAGTTGTTGCAATTATTTTGTGGTCTATTTTGTTAGCTATTTTAAAAGAAACACGTGGTATGTTATTCGTGTTTGTTTTTTGACAATTTTGGATTCTAACATGGTTTAGAACCAAGAACCGGACCGGTCTAATGGTTTGGGTTCAATATTTGTAACAGTCTGGCTGTGTTTCTCAGTTCTTTGGAACCATTCAATATGGTTTGGTTCCCAGATTTCTGTAGAAGGTACAATCTTGACCATGTACAGCTATAATTTTGATGTGCTTTAATTGGCAAAACCTGACCAAAGCCACTAGAAAACACAGGAACTCTGAAGACAGAGGTAGAAGTTTCAAACCCCATAATTACCTGGGAAAGTACCCATCCAGTATTGTAATGTTTATGTGGAAGTTTCAGATAAGCATCAAGTGCGTCCTGGTGCACCAATTAGGATTACTCAGAAAACAGAAGAAGGAAACAAGAAGAAGAATGACATTGTTTCTTAAACAACTGCTCTGTATACCTGGCACCTGTACATGCAGGATAGTCTATAGCCTTCCCCAAGAATTCTCAAAAGAGCCAATATTTCAGAACAACCAGTTATTACACTTGAGCTACTCATAACCATCCCACCCATTGGCATTGGTGCTCCATCTTGATCTTGAGTACTAAGATCACCGGAAGGAGATGAACTCGAGGTTGTTGCATTTGAACGAGAATCATCACGAACCTCGTGACGCATTCCTAGAAACCATAAAGACGAATGTTTCTGAAATTTAATTGAGCAGGTCATTGATCTTGAACTCAAAAGAAAGAAAGAAATCCAACGACTAAATTGACAGGTTGCTAAGTGCTTTTATATTATTTGTCTCATAGGGGCAGCACAATGTCAAGTGCAGAAGTCTCATTCTGTAGTTCTCGACCAAGAACAAAACATTAATAAATACCACTTTTCTTTGTTTGTTTTATAAACAGGGCGCGCGGATCACCATGGACAATTAGACACCAACTTCGACCATAACAAATGACATTCAGAAGTTTTGATTTGTAGAGATCTAGGAAAGAACAGTAGAAGATATTGCCACAGTTAGGAAAGAGAGGTCAGAATCGTATCATGCCAATGCATGCAAATATTGTCAAATCAGCATAAACGGCTTTTTCGCACAATCTTATGGAAGTCTTCTATTTGAATGCAATAATAGGAATTTAATAACAGCTTTCAGATTCCATCAATATTTTTCAAGTGCCTGTGTCAGCATAATGCTCCTGAGATCTCATTTTTTCTCTCTACCCGTCGTGGCCAGATGCTATGAAGCACTGGTACCCCAAAAGTAGTTTCGTTTGGGAAATGGCTAAATTGATACCAATTTGGCCCCCCTTTGTACGATACTGCGCTGCTACGTACGATAAAGCAAATAAGATCCAATATTTATTTTCTAGTGTTTTTAATTTTGGATAACTAAACGCGCAGGATAATTGGATACATCGGAATACTTTCTGAATAGCGCAGGGGCACAGCAAAATTTTGTATACATCGATGAAAACTCTCTCTCACTCAATGTCTTTAACAGAAATATAGCCTTTGGAATTGATGAACACTCTCTCCATCTTCTTTGGCTTTATTTTTCTCCCTAATTCAAGACTCGTAGATATAAACCCACATAACTGAAACATAAATCATATACGGAGCCTTTGGAGTCGATGAACAGTTGTTCTGTTCACAGCATTCTCCCTCTGAGTATTGGATATTCACTAAATGCGCTATCTCCTTTGGCTTTATTTTTCTGCCTAATTCAAGACCCATACATATAAACACACATAATTTTACAAACGTATCCCTTACATATCCATGCCTATATTTTTAAGTGTTTTGTATCACCATAGCTGTACGTATTGTATCCCTATCGCATGTTAGTATCTCCACTTCACAGCTCTTATGCAACTGGTATGCAATGCTGGCACCACCAATCTAGGTACCCAACCACACTCGTAACTCAACAATGTACCACTTTAGCCAACAAGGTATCAGGTGCATGGAATCATATGATGCACGGCACAGATACTTTAGAAATTGGCATACGGGGCCCAATATGCCCCAATATGTACCGAATATGGCAAATAAGTATCCAGTGTTTAAATTTACTGTTTCTAATTTCAGATACATGGGGAAATGTTGGGGATTTGGTGGGTTGGAATAAATTATTCACACAAATGAAGCAACAATTTTAAGGGGCAAACTGTAAATAGCATAATACACAAAGCATAAGTCGATAGATAATTGATACTAGATAGAGACATAAGTGTTAAACAAATCTGACAAGTCAAGTCATTGCTTCCCAAACACAGACATAGCGACATTGAAACATACACACAAACACTATATGGCTGTATGCACGTCGATCTGTGTTACTCGGACTCGCCATTTTTGGTGGAGTACCCGTGTCGACACGACGTGACACAGGTACGGGTGTGGGATTCATACGGGATCCGGCCAAAGAAATCCGGATATGGCTGTTTTTGCAGGTGTTCAGCGAAGAAGAAGACGAAGAGACGATGAAGAAGAAGGAGAAGAAGCAAGAGAAAAGAAAAAGTAGAATAAAGTGGGAGACAACAAGGGGAGGGCCTCACGCCTATATATGAACCACTTGCTCAAAGGAAGACATGGTCCACTAGCACATGTGGTTGGGTCCCAATGCAACTAAAAATACATCTATAATAAATGCAAAATACATCAGTAAACATGTGTCATTCTTCGAGGCAGCCGGACACAACTTCTGTAGTACAACAGCTGTACAGCACTACATTAAACTACAGCCGTAAAAAATGTTTCATTCTTTTAATGTAGACTACTGCACCAGCGAACGAAATTTTTTCCACTCGTTCTAGTGCGACTGAACTTCACTTAGGCAGGAATTCCTGGACCACAAGAAAGCACCAACTATATAGAATGCAGCAGGTGGCTTCTTGTCACATGGATTTTTCAACGAAACCAACAAGGTAGCTTACCCAAACGCACAATGGAATTGATGAAAAGAAGAATAGGTAAAATCTGACTAGGCCCAAAAGAAGGTACTATTCGTAGCTCGAAGAGGTCAGGGCACTCCAAATTTTATATCTAATCGAAGAGTCAAGGAATGAGAGCCAAGAATACGCGCTCAATAATGTTTGCTAAATTGTATCTGCAATTGACATCAATTACGAATTATAATGCTTACTTTATTACTCCCTTCATCCCCTTTGTTGGTCCCTTTTGGGGATTTTATTATTGCATTTGTCATATTGTTATTCTCTCTTTTTACCCTTTAAGTCTTTAGGAACATTATGATTGCATTTTCTTGTTGCTAGTAATTAATTTGAAAAATGAAAGGGTAAAAGAGTAAAATCAACTTTGCCCAATACTTTTGAACTGGGGACAGTCCTTTTGGGACAGCAAAAGTGCCAAAAGGGACCAACAAATGGTGATGGAGGGAGTACATATTTATACTTATATACACTATTCATTAATGCTTCCCCGGTACATATTTAATATAAAGGGTAAACTGAAAAGAGATATTTTAAGTTTTGATGGGCAACACCAATAATAACTTCATGCTGTTCCCGCTGTTATATCAAACCAATGACAACAGAATCCGTAAGCCAATGAAAAATAACATTCATCACCTTCATCAAAACTTTCATTGGTCCAGGGCTGCCCCTTGCGAACCGTCACTGACCTAAATGTGACCGAGCTCAGCTTCGAACCACTAACATATTTAGAGTGGCTAGTTCCATTTCCAGTAACTGTAGTGGCACTTGAATTCGTGCTCGCTGCTGTTTCTCCAGCAAGCCGTGTGCTTCTTCGAGGTCCAGAATCAGAAAATAACCTCCCTGATATCTGAAAGCAAGTTTCTCGATGAATAAGGAACTTCATTGCCGCCTAATATAAGAAGAATATTGAACAAGACCCCAAAAACTTTTTGGTAACCAAAACCAAAACTTTTGCGAGCAAACTTGTATGATTAGCTAGCCGCACAGAAAATGTAACCACGGATAACAAAAAGAGGGCGTCAAACTTTTTTAAACATGCATAGAAAAGGCTGAAAACTATCTTCAAGTTCAACCAAAGAAAAATACAAAAACGAGATGCGACAAACGACACATGGAAACGAATGCCAACTCAAAGTGCAGAGCTCCGTAATACAAACATAATACAAGGATGATTTCCATTATTTACTATGGGAGGGAAAAGCAAGAAGAAGGGACTTATACGTTTTGTTCGGTTGGGGGTTTTAAAACCCGGTTTTAAAAACTCATCTGGTACTTTGAAAACCTCCCTCCAAAACTGAGCCCAAAAAAAAGAAAAAAAGAAAACCTTTCTCTAAAACGGGTGGGACATGGGCCCCTCCCTACTGTACTTTTTTCCATGGTAGTTTTTCCCAACCATCCTATTGGTACCGATGATTCACGCACAAATAGAATATCGACGGTGCTTTTAGGTCCCATACAAATAATCCGATCCGTTAATTCATCTTAAAGCAATTTTTTAAGTGGTTCTTCGAAAAATAAGCTTAATTCAATGTGTTTAAGTGGCTGATCCGAAAATCCTCTGTTTCATTCAAAACTATTTTGAATTAGTTTTGAATGAAATGGAGGATATCGGATCAACTACTTACACACATTGGATTGAGCTGATTTTTCGCGGAGCCATTTGAAAAATTATTTTAAGATAATTGAATGGTTCGGATCATTCATGTGGGTCCCAAAAATATATCCCACACGCCGTCGATATCCACCTGTGCATAAGGCCGGCGTACCTATGAATTTACTAAAGACCATCAACGAGGACAAGATTCCTACATTATTTAACACCTTTTTACTCACTTTTTCTGACATTGGTAAACAAACCATATACTGGGGAAACCGAACAAGGTAGCACAATAAAAGGTCTCGAGACCGGTTTTCGGAAACCCAAACGAACACGGCCATAAATGCATAAACCAAACCAAGCCTTATGTCCCAATTAATTGGGGTCGGCTACATGAATCCTTTTTCTCCATTGAGCTCTGTCAAATGCTACTTCATCGCTTAAACCCAGTATACTTAGATCTTTGCGTACTACCGCATCTAAAGTCAATTTGGGTCTTCCCCTCCCTTGTGCATTTCTACCCAAAGCTATTCTATCAACTCTCTTAACTACTACATCCGCTGGCCTACGATAGACATACCCAAACCACCTTAACCTATTTTCCCTTAACTTTCCCTCTATAGGTGCTACACCCACCATCTCGCGAATTGTTTCATTTCTAATCGTATCACGTCTAGTCTTACCATACATCCACCTCAACATTCTTATTTCCGCTACACTTATCTTATTCACTTGTTGCTTCTTAATAGGCCAACATTCTGTCATGTAAAGCATCGCTGGTCTTATGGCAGTTCTATAAAATTTTCCTTTCAATTTTGTTGGTACCCTCTTTGTCACCAAGATACACGGTAAGCTTCTCCACTTAAGCCACCCCACTTGGATCCTATCGCCACATCATGCGCAATCTCTCCATCTTGGCTAATAATAGAGCCTAAATACCTAAAATGGTCCCTCTTTGGTATCTCCTGATCTTGGATCATCACTCTTTCCTCATACTCACTTCTGGTATCACTAAACTTGCAGACCATATACTCAGTTTTACTCCTACTTATCCGAAAGCCCTTAGACTCTAATGCTTCCCGCCAAATTTTTAATTTAGTATTAACACCACTAGCCGTTTCATCTACAAGAACAATATCATCTGCAAACAACATACACCATGGAATATCCTCCTAAATATGCCTAGTCAATTCATCCATAACTAATGCGAAAAGGTACGGGCTCAAGGCTAACCCTTGGTGCAATCCTACTGTGATGGGAAATTTACTCGTTTCTCCTGCTGGTGATCTAATGGCAGTGACTGCACCTTCATACATGTCTCTGACCACGTCAATATAGCCTCTGGTCACTCCCTTCCTCTCCAGAACCCACCATATGATGTCTCTAGGCACCCTATCATAAGCCTTTTCCAGGTCTATAAAAATCATATGGAGATCCTTCTTCGTTGATCTGTGTCTTTCTACCAATCTCCTTAGTAGGTAAATAGCTTCGATAGTTGATCTCCCAGGCATGAACCCAAACTATTTCTCCGACACCGTAGTCACCATCCGCAATTGATGCTCAATAACTCTTTCCCACAACTTCATCGTATGACTCATCAATTTATTACCTCTATAGTTGTTGCAACTTTGAATATCCCCTTTATTCTTCTAGATAGGTACTAAGGTGCTCCTCCTCCATTCATCAGACATCCTCCTAGATAAAATAATCTTGTTGAACAATTTTGCCAACCAAGTCACCCCCAAGTCACCTAGTCTTCTCCATACTTCAATGGGGATGCCATCAGGTCCTAAGGCCTTACCCGGTTTCATCCTCTTCAAAGCCTTGGCCACTTCGAACTTTTGTATCCTCTAATAGAACTCGTATTCTATTTTCTCGCTAGGGACAACAACTTCCTCCTCACCAAAGGTTTTTTCATGTTTCTCATTTAACAACTTCTCGAATCAATCTTTCTTTACCTAGAGAAATTGAGAAGTAAAAGGGAAAATCCATAATTTTCTCTGTGGAATGCACAATGTTCCCTAGCTGATCTGCACAGATTGGCTTGATCTAGCAAGACCGATAAAATTGGAGCAGCCAACTTTGTAGCTACCTTTGAATTTGCTGTTTTACTGAAATCTTACAAGCGAAACTCTTGCACATATGCCACATATAAGGGCCTAATTCAAGATTATGGAAATTTCATTTCTAGCTGAAACCATGGCCCTAAAAATGAAATTGACTCTTTAAAATGGACAAATTTGAACAGTAAAGACCAAAGATAGAAAAAATTATGAATCGACATACTACCAAACATCAGCTAGAGAAGGAGACATGAAAAACCTTTCTCAATTTTCCTTCATCCACAAACTTTCTTCGAGGGGCTTGAATTGTGGAGTTCACAATTGATCTTGGGGAGCCATCCATACTAACTGCATTCGGGTTGGGGCCATTAGGTTGCCCATTTTTGCATAAAGGGGGTGGAGCAACACCTGACATCTGCGAGATATAAAAGCATTAGAGCAATTGTCCAAATCTCAGTCCCCAGTAAAAAGGATACAACCATTGATATCAAACACACTAGTATGGTCCAATGTCTTTTGTTTGAAGAAGAATGCAGATGTTACATAACCCTACATCCGGACTGTAAGCAATACTGACAAACCCCTACATTAGCAGAATACAGCCCTCAGTGGAACAGGAACAAACAGCATTTTCAGCCAAAGATACCAGTAACCACACACGTAAAACAGGACTCAAGCGAAAGAACAGATAATATCCAGCAAAACACATAAAAAACGATTTAAAAGAGTTGTGTGGGTGTATGTAGGGATCGGATTCCTAGAATATGAAAATAGAGGATACACGGATATGGATCTAGGTTGGATATACGGATATGGAGATATGTTAAATATTGACTGTAGAAACATACATCCTTAACATACAGCATCATATATAAATAATAATTAATAATCCTCGCATAGCATATAATTTCAGCATAAAAAAAATAAAAATAAAAAAGACCATCCTTAATGTTAGTATATTTCTTTTACATTAGCTTGAGTTAAAAAGTTGGCTCCATATGTGTAATTTATCGACCAGGTACATGGATACGAAAAACTTCATCAAAAACA
Organism: Vaccinium macrocarpon; assembly: GCA_022606695.1. Lineage (NCBI taxonomy): Eukaryota > Viridiplantae > Streptophyta > Magnoliopsida > Ericales > Ericaceae > Vaccinium > Vaccinium macrocarpon. Next base: position 25,493,294 of record CM040181.1, on the reverse strand, counting down.
AGCCAATCCAAGCCCAAAACCTGAGAAACTTAGAGGCAAGCCCATGACCAATAAAGAGTTTGAAGCCCAATAAGAAATAAGCTGTTGCCAATAGATATTTATACGTTGCATGTATACCAATAACCAACACTGTTGACACAAACAGCAAATGAGAGAGAGAGAGAGAGAGAGTTGAACCTAGATGAAGATGAAGATATGAGGTCAACAAAAGACGATGGAAGTTGATACAAGATGATTGATGAAAACATACGGTACTTGCATGCGATATAGAAGCTAGACAATGAAGATTTGAACCCAAACCACCGACCTCATCTCTGATTCTCCACCGGAAATTGAAAACATGTACATTATTTGATAATCTGTGTGACTTGACATTGAGGCTTAGTCAAGTAGAGGAGTGGCTTAATCTCATCTCAGCCATGTCCGATTGAAAGTTGAAGCACCCGACACACGTATGATAATACTCTACCCATACCGTGTCATGCCATTATGACATGGGTACTTTGCCAAATTTGGTGGATAATGTAGCTTATCTTAATTGGGATGGAGTTCAAAACATAGGCAAGTGTGGTACCAGAGATAATTTGCAAATCAAGGACAGATGGAAGTCAATAGAACATACACTACAACAAGTAATGCTACAAATACGCATGGCCAGTTTTACAAGTTTTCCCAAACTAATGTAAATGAAATAGCATCTTATAATTAACAAAAAATAAAAGTTCAAGGGGCACCAGTTTTCCTTTCAAAACAAGGACAGCAGATGAGGTTAAACTGTTAGCTGTTTCTGCCCATAACAATGGGTAAAGTCATGACAGCTCAAAAATGGAAGAGCAATAGTTTATAAAACAGCCAAAGCTTGGCAGCATATATTTGAAAATACAAGGTAATTTACATAATCTTACCTGTGCAGCCATTGGTGAAGGAGTACTGTAGAATGATGTGTTAGCAGGACCACCATTTAGAGATTGACTAGCAACTCCTCCAGATGTAACCACTCCATGATAAGTTCCAGGGATAACTCTGATGTCATTGCCATTCACAAGTCTCGCTTCCCTTGGACTACTATCTTCTAAGCCAGAGTTTCTACCCGGAACTAAACTATGATCGTCACTGGACGGCTGCTGGTTTTGGTAAGCCAATGCCTTGTTTAGCTGCTCCTTCTTAATGCAAAGAGCAGCTACTTCACCAAAAACTGTAGTTGCTTCTTCGGCAGCACCTGGACATTCAAAATAAGTACAAAGCATAAATGGCAATATTTACACAGGAAAAAACAGACAATATAGCCAACAAATTGCAGGTAAAAAGTACCAAACTTGCAGTGTGAAAATAAATGAAAACAATAATATACTGGGCTGCAAGAAGTCATTGTGATAATAGCGAACAACTGCTGAACTTTTGGAGATAGAAGGTAAAGGTAAACTATCAAAAAATACTAGCTCTGTGAAGGGAAGCAATAATGTTTTCTTAATCGCCAGAGATGCACTGCCTGCTAGCTTTTCACATCCCATCATAGCCTGGATGCAGGCATCCATTACAATCAACAGAAGGCTAGATTGGCAGCAGATAACCCAAATTTTGTGGATTAAATACTTACCCTAGTCACAGTAATGAACGAGGCCTGCAGTACATTGCAAGAGGAAGTGTATGTGAATTCCAAAAACAGGTAACAAACAAATGCATGCCAGAAGCCCAAAATTATCAATCATGGGCACCAGAACATGATGTAAGCCACTTGACCCCTCAAGAATAAAGCTCAAATTGTGCAGCTAAGGAACTGAATGTCGTACACACAAGACATACTTTAAAAATATGCATAAACAACAAGTTTTGCTGAGTCTATGAACTCAAAGTTTTCACCGTACTGACTTGAAAACAGCCATGTTAGGCATCATGCTCATGAGAACACACATTTAAGTAAAAAATCATCTATTAATGAAGAGCCTCTGCAGTAGAAGAAATGGGAGCATTGTTAGTATCTTTCACACAAACCTAATAGACAGAGCTCCTCGTATGCCGCCCACAATAATGGATCTATCAACAATGCCTGCTTAAAATGATGAATAGCGCTTTTTCTTCTGTCAGTGTACCTGCAAACAGAATCAATCTCAATACTTGAAACATAAACTCTTGAGCATACAGATAGAGAATAGTTCGATGTCAAATAAAGATACTGCTGGTCAAGGAAATAAGATGCTTTTATTTCAACGCTGCTGCCCACCATAACCAGCAGTTTTTTCAGCATTTCAGAGTATAATATCAGTTAATGAAGTTACAAGGAAAAGAAAATAAAGGACAATAAGCGAATTCTTCCATGTTACATGGATTTCATAACTACATTCAATAACAAAAATAAAACAAAGTTGGAAAAATTCAGCAGTGATACTACTAGAAAGGATGGCCATATTGTCCCTACAGAATAAAAAGGGTTCGATGTTGTCCAAAAAACTGGTAATACAATATCCACATGCCAGATAATATAGAAAGAAAATGAAGACCAAGTAACAAGTATGACCTCCCAAACAAAACCAGTTGGCTAAGAAACATACAATGAAGGGCATACCATTGTTAGCGGGGTACTTATCAGGAAACATATGTTGTTGATAGGACAGATACTAGGGGAAGAAGGGGAGGCAGAGCAGAGAAGGACCGAACATTTTTATACTAGTCCCAGGCACACACTATGGATGTGATAGAATTTATTCATCAAGAAGCCGTATTTCATTCATTTTTATTTCATCCTATCTAGGTTTTCCACTTATTAAACTATAAAAGATTTTAGTTGCGTCATTGCTATTAGCTACTACTTTCAATGCCCGTCATCACTATTGACTGGAAATACTCAAAATTTCTAGCAGCAAACTCAACTTATAAAAATCATTAATCTCTCCACTATCTACAATGTTCTCTTTTTTCCCTAAAATCTACCGAGGATTTTCAGAGAGGGCTCAACTGTTTGTTAGTACGCCCTAGGGCCTCGCTGTGGTAGAAGTAGAACCTCGTGAACCAGGGGTAAGAATTCAACTCCTGATCTTGGACCAAACCCATTTCACCCTTTTATCACAAAGTTCCTTGGAGAACTAACTCGCAAATAGAACATGTTATCCATTGTTGATCTCTTCTAGGTCAAAAACCAACCTCTTTGGCCGAAACCAAGCAGAAGTCAATGACTCAACACAACAATATCACGTTTATCGGAGGGCTAGGAAATATTTCCACCCTACACCAACGGATTCCCACCATGTTCTATCATCTCCACTGATTAATGCCATCTACGTCTTCCACCTTCATGGACGACCTCGATCATGTCTAAAATCTTTCTTTTTTCTTGGCTACGAAACCCCAAAAATTGAACTGCTCCATTTCTGCAAGTCGTCATTGCCAATTTTTTCATTATTAATGTGCCTAAAATCAGTCACATGAAGTATCAATCATCCTTCTTTAGAGACTCTGGAGAAAAAGTCACCTTATAATTACACAACTCTATTTTGCATATTCCTCTCTTGTTTTGAAGTATTTCTAATCCAACTCTTAGACTAAAAGAATGCAAACCGTACAATACAAATGTGAACATTCAAAAGTAATAGCAAAACGAAATCATGTTTTGTTTCATTCCTTCCGACCTAAATAATGTTTTGTTCTGTTTTGTTTAATTTCCTTCCCACACAAACCCTTTCTTGAAATTGTGACCTCTTCTAAGAACATTGTTTCACATTTCCTTGTTAAACTTCCACAAAGCAATTGGGAGTGATTTAAAGCTTTTTGTCTGAATGCAACACATACATTAATTGGATGAGAAAGTGGGTTCCTGGAAAGGTAATCTGAAGCATCATACCATAGTGGAGCGTATTCTTATAGGTGAAGCTTACAACTTTGGGACCCATGGTAATACATGACTTTTCAATGGACTGAAATGAAGGGATACAAAGCTGGACGGAGGAAAAAGAGCATCTCTCGCTTATTGGTGTGAGGTAGACACACACACATATGAGTGTGTGTGCGCGTGCGCATATGGCAAGCTATGAGGTAGACACACGCACACATGAGATAGTGTGTGTGTGTATGCGCCCATTTGGCATGTGTGTGTGTGTGTGTGTATGTGTATATGTGTGTGTATGCGCGCATCTGGCAAGCTATGAGGCCCTTATTGACTTCCATACTCCCAATCCTCTAAGAGGAAGCTGACATTTTCTCTTATGTGGCACACCCTTGAGTCCTCCCTTGTATGTAGTATGGTATACACCCTATGTCTCTTACGCTTCATTTGGAAGGAGAGGTTTGCAGTGAACTGAAGGACTTACAGGGGATTTGCTTGTTTAGTTGACCTTTTAAAAGGGGAAGGGAGGGCAAAATAGTACATACATTTAGCACATCACTCAACTCCAAAATGAGAATATTTATTTCTATTTATACTGTATACACATGTGAAATGGTTATAATACTAAAATACTAGGTTGTGTACTTGAGTTTGCATCCCTTTCTAGCAATGCCCTACGTTTTTTGAATTCCTTCCTAGTAAAGATTTAAAGTTGCCAAGGGCAAGTCCCAAAAACAACAAACCATTTCTAGGATGGGCTGCGCTAGCTTGCAGAACAAATTTTTTCTGAGTGACTTGTGTTGGTGACAGGCACCTCTAAAACCTATATGAACCACCACTGAACCCAAAAGGGAACTATTAAAGCATCTGTTAGAGCTTATCCTACATAGGTTAATAAAGCTAGTATATGCACCCAGACAGCCTCTCTACTCAAAACCAATTGTTCATAAATGGAGTGTCCGCCCAAGATCATATACTAGTTTAGAAGATCATAATTAACCAATGTGGGACAAGATCTTTTTAAATAGCTTGATATAAATTGTTGGGCCCATTTCCTAATAGCTTAAGCTTTTGGGAGAGTTGGTAACTTAACATGCTATCAGAATTGGGTACCAAAGATGGGTAGGGTGTGTGTCTCTCGCCTGCACGAGGCAAGTGTTGTCGAGTGAGTACATTGCGCGTGAGGGAGGATGTGAAGCGAAGTCCCACATTGCCCGGATACCAAAGTAATATGAAGTATGCATGAGGGCACCCTTACTTCATGAGCTAGCTTTTGGGGTTGAGTTCTACCTAAGACCGTTTAATAGTCTAACACTCCCCAACACATGTGACCCCTGACTTGCACGTGGTGAGGTAAACAAACGATCCAACACATACAACAACGATCAACCATCAATAAGAAACATAGGGGGAACCAACCATCAACAACAAAGAGTCTTGTCCAAATGCCTCTAAAAGCCTAGATCTGAAACCATGTTAAAGCATCCAACTCGAAACCAATTGGCAATGAGTGGAAATGTCGTCCAGGCTCATATACTAGTTTTGGAGGTTGTAATTAACCAACATGGGATAAGCTTTAACAATCCCCCACATTTATGACCCCTAAGCCGCACAAGGAGAGGTAAACAACGAATCCATAACATAGGGATCACAACAAACAACCAAACAAGGTGCGCTTAAGGCACAAACAACGGAACAAACAATCAATAGAGTCTTGTCCAAAAGCCTCTGAAAGCCTAGCTTTGATATCATTTAAAGTATTCAACTCAAAATCAATTGGGGATGAATGGAGAGGCAACTCAAAACCAATTGGGTATGAATGGAGAGGCCGCCCAGGATCATATACAAGTTTTGGAGGTTATAATTAACCAATATGGGACAAACTCTACAAGGAACCATCAATCCCACGAGGAAATGATCTCTGCAGTGCTTTACAAGTGCAAGTAAAAGGTTCTTTAAACAAATTATCCGTTACCTAACAAAAGAATTCCAAATAGCTTTTGCAGAATTATTTTTTCACTAAACCTAACAACCTGTGTCGAGTGCAAGAACAATTGTAGGAATTTCATTTATTAATATGTACAGCAAAAGCATGCCCTACCACCAAAAAAAAAGGGAGTGTCATTAGAACAGGGTTAGCTCTGATCAAAGGAGAGAGAACAAGAGGAACTGTTTTTGCTACAGTAGAGGTAAATAAAAAGCTTTTAGTTCCTTCAGGTTGTCACTATTTTTCTTTCAGGTAAAATCCTTAAACGCAGAACCGAGAGACTCCCTCATTGCAATTGTCAGATGGATAATCTAAGCTCCCTAATATACTTAGACAATAGCAGAGAGTGATGAATTTATTGCACACTTGGTAAATAAGTGAATCAAAATATCACAGTACCTGTAAATAAGACCGAGAAGGTAATGACCAGCTGCACCATTAGGAACCTGTATCAAAATAGACAAACATCAATGAGCTAGTTTCTTTGCTCCTCTATATAGTGACATTTCAACAACCAGCCATAAGAAGTCAAGTCTTCCAACCCAATGATGTGATACACTTTAGGGAAAACATTAACTCATCATGCAAAGTGACAAGCATGAGTACCTCCGCAGTAGGATCAGTAACAGGAGACAACGAAGCTTCAGCTTCACTAAGAAGATCCATCTGAAAGCATGATATTGCAAACAAGTAGCGTGATTGAGCCATTTGTGTTCCTTCACAACAAAAAATAAGAGCAAGAAAACAAGAGAATGGGAATGAGTAGCACTCAAATGAACATATCACAATAAAGAGATGAAAATATCACTATACACAAACAAAAATGTAAAAAGAAACATAGCAAAATCAAGGCAATATGCTTATGCAGTAGAACACAATGAGCCATAACACCAACATTCTGTAAATACCTTTCAAAAGATGGTATGCGGAGTAAGCTTGATTATTATGCAAGTAACAGCCAGCTAGCAGTTGCAAATTTGTCTGCATTTGACAAAAGAAACTCAAAGGATCATGAATGTGATAAATATGAACGGAAGAAATTTCGAGAATTTGTCTGAATTTGAAAAAGAAACAATAGGGGATTGTGAATGTGGTAACCATGAAGAACAATTGAAATTTCACGGAAGAAAAGAAAAAGAAACTTCTCCTATACATCACCATTCACTGCAGAATAGTTGTCATAATCATACAATTCGATATGATTCAATGGGTTATCAATACGATTAGGTTGCATGAATTGAAAAAAGCAGTGAACTGTAAGTGAATCGGTGAATCGCTGTTCCGAATCGGTGAATAGTTTGATCCTCCGCCAAATTGCTGAATTCAATCCTTACTCTTTTTTTTCCTTTTTAGACCATGGGTAAGGGTTCAAACTATTCTTTTAAGGTCTTTAGCGTAGTTATATGCCATCTTTTGCCTATGTTTCTGCTTATTTACTATGGAAAATAGATTTCTCTCTTATTATTATGTATCATATTCAATAAGAAATGGAAGATTTATTTTGAGAGAATCGGACACAAATACAAAAATGGCATACGACAACCCTAAAGACCTTCAAATAGTTTTTTTTTTACTTTAAACTCTTTTTCACAAAGAGGACCATAATTTTAGACCTTCCCTACTACTCCACACAATTATCAATTCACCGTCTAAAACAAGATTTCGATTGATTTATGTCTAAAGTTTTCATTTATAGTATGCAATTTTTGTCACCTAAATGCATATGTTCACTTTTCTTCATACTTTTGAAATAACGACCAAGTCAGAGTGATTTACAAATCGATTTGATTCACGATTCAAAAAAAGGACCATTACAATTCACGACTTGACTACCTTGCACTGCAGTAGTAAAGAGTGAAAACTCAGATTTATAACATTGCACTATTGCAGTAACTGGTAATGTTAAGAAGTTAGAAACAAGGCAGTAACGGGCAAGTAACAGGGAAACCAAATGCAACCCATCTTATTCGATAAAAACGTGCATCCCAGTCCAAAATTAACATTGTTCACGAACAAACTGAATTAATATCACCATTTTACCAACAAGCCATACCCTGAAATCAGGGAATATGTAGAGAGAGGGAGAAATGAAGACGTACCTCGGAGGGGAATTCGGCACAAAGGCGCTCGCACATGAAAATGGCGTTATGGTAAAGAAAGTGGCGCAGGCTGTTCTGCACACAGTCGATGAGTATAGCCTCCATGCACTTCGATTCAGATCACACTATTGCATTAATGTGTGTGTGTTGGTGTGTCGGGAGAGAGAGGGAGAGCACCAAGAAACTGTAAAACCCTAGCAACAAGAAACAAGGAGAGTGAGGGAGGAATATTTGAAATGGATGTAGCGAGGTCGTCCTGCATCTAAAGTTCTAAACACATCCGTTCAAAAAAAAAAAGAGGAGAAATTTTCAAAAGAGCCCCTGAAGTTTCCCCAATTCTCAAACAAAATACCTTAACTTCAGCCATTAACAAAATCACACCCAGACTTTATATTCCGTCCAAAAAAAACACCTTGGCTGTGTTTGGTTAGATTGTTTTGTTTTGTTTTGTTTTGTTCATCCTAGCCTTATACATTGATCGTGTCCACCATCATACCTACTCATTATGCATGTATCATGTTTATACATCTAGCGTTGGTAGAATAGTTTTCATATTGGGCTAGTGAGCTCAACCTATCAATTTTTAAGTACTTGACATGGAGCATGAGATGGATGCATGAAATATGGATGCATGGCATTGGAGTTCATCGAGCATGAAGTTATTTTCCCATCTTTGTTTTATATTTTTGAAAGATGATTTTGTAACTTCTAATTGTTAATCTTTTGACTATTTGGTTATTGTAATAACTCTTCACACTTGAAACTTATGCATTTGGGTTACGGGTACTCGTAGTTAGAACCCATTTATTATTTATGGTGAGAATGTATCTATTTTGACGTTGAATATTCAAAGGGTAAACGTAAGACTTTGACTTGTTCTACGTGGATAATACTTATTTTTGGTTTGTTAGAGTAGCTTATTAATATTGCTCTATAGTGTCTTTGTCCCACGTTGACTAGTCAAGTAATGTGTCTAGTCGTATCATAATATAAATAAAGGTTCTATGTGTAAGGATTAATTTAACACCCTACACTTCTTTCTCTCTCTCTCTCTCTCTCTCTTAAACAACATGGTATCAGAGCAATTTTTGATTCCACCATAAACCCTTCATCAGCCATCATCATCTTCCCTAAACCAAAACCTTAATACAGTCTTCCATCATCATAGCCACTGTAAATAGAGCCGAAAACCCTAGCCACCACCCTTAACTTACCCGATAGCCTTAGAACTCCTATCCAACCTACCAAAAACCCTAACCTACTACTCGACAGCCCCTAACTTGCATGTAGACCACTCGACAGCCCTTAATCCACTACTCAACAGCCCATTAACCACATGTAAGCCACTTGAAATCCTTCAATCTGTTTCGAAATCCTTGACCCAGCCATACCCATTTCAAATCGACCTCCAAAACCTTCAAAAATTACTGACTCAATTCCGAAATTACTTGGTTTCTACCTGAATAGGGTTCAAAAGTTACTGCCCAGTGTTTGACTATTCCTGAATATATTTGATAGTTGTTAAATGGTGCTCGAAACCCTAGTTTCGATCCAGACTGTTGCTCGCATATGGTGATTGGATGGCTCCTGTTGCATTGTTCGTTTGTGGCATATTGGTTCATTGGTTCTTCCTGGGTTCGTGATCTACTTTTATGCGTGTCTACTATATTGCCTTCTTTGGAGTTTCTTCAGTATTGTTGGAAGGTGGTTGTGTTCGCTCTTCGGTGCCTGATTTTGTTATTGTTCGGTTGTTAGTTTAGACCGATTGGTAATTTGTTCCTGGTTGTTACTGTGTTGGTGTTTTGTTGGTTGATTGGAATAGTTCTTTGCGGGCAATTGGCTTTCGGTGCTGAATAGTTATTTGTAGTTGTGGTTGGTTTCTTTTGTTGGAGGTAGTGGTTGGTCGTTCAGTATCTAAGTTTAGAAAGTTGGTTGGTTTAGTAGCTCATTGATTTGTTGGTTGTTTGGTTGCTCGTGCTATTTGAGTTGTTGCTTTGGTTTGTTTATGATGGAGAATGCTTCCGTTGTCTCTGGTGTTTTTGGTGGTCATAATTTTGGTGGTTGTGGTTCTAAGTTCCGTGATCATGGTGGTTCTAGTTATGGTCGCACGTCAGGGGGAGGTAGTTCTGGTCGGGGTAACTCTAGTCGTGGTGGTTTTGATTATGGTACTCGATAGTGTGCCCATTGTGGGGGTACAAATCATACATTAGGGTATTGTTATGATCTTCATGGTTTTCCTCAGGCTCATCAAGTTACTATTTCTGAGGATCTTTGGGCGGTTTACTCATCCTTACGGCCGAGCCGGTAGGGTGACTATTTCTACAGAGGAGTACCAACGTCTCGTGTCACTTCAATCAGGTTTTGCCACTACTACGCTATCTCAGACAGGTCCTTCTGTTACTTGTGTTGCATTGTCTCTTCCTTCCACTCCTTGGGTTATTGATTCGAGTGCATCAGATCATATGACTGGTAGTTCCCACATTCTTTCTGATCATCAGTCTATCGGTAAACCACCCTATGTTACCCTAGCTAATGGTTCTACTACTGCTGTTATTGGTTTGGGTTTTGTTCCACTTACCCCCTCTCTTACTTTGGACTTTGTATTGCATGTTCCTCGTTTTCCATTAAATCTTCTATCAGTTAGTAAACTTACAAAGTCTTTGAATTGTTCTGTTACTTTTTCCCGTCATGGTTGTGTTTCAAGATCTCAAGACGGGGAGGAAGATTGGTGGCAGTGTTCAGCGTGGTGGCCTATATTACTTTACCGATGGTGTTCACCCTAGCTCTATTGCTCTCTAGTCATCAGTTTCACCATATCAACATCATTGTCGTCTTGGTCATCCATCTCTTCAAAACCTTAAAAGGCTAGTTCCTTCATGTAGTCGTGTTAACACTTTGCCATGTGAAGTTTGTGAGTTTAGTAAACATCATAGAGTACCATTTTATCCCAGGGTTGAACGTCGTGTGTCACATCCTTTTCAGTTAGTTCATTCAGACATTTGGGGGGCCTATTCATGTGCCCAATGTTTTTGGTTTTCAGTATTATGTTATCTTTGTTGATGATTTCTCTCGTATTATATATCTTTATCTTATGAAAGAGAGATCTGAGTTGAAGACTATTTTTAAATCATTTTACATGGAAATAAAGACTCGGTTTAATACTTGCATTCGTATGTTTCGGTCTGACAATGCACGCGAATTTTTTCATAGTACTTTATCTCAGTTTTTTGATGATCATGGGATTATTCATCAGTCATCCTGCGCTCGAACTCCACAACAAAATGTGGTTGCCGAACGCAAGATTCGACACTTATCAGAAGTTATGCATGCCATGTTATTTCAAATGAAAGTTCCTAAGTCTTCTTTGGAGGACTTGATTTTTCTTGCATGCCATTTGATCAATCGTATGCCTTCTACTGTTCTTGGGGGTCAAATACAACATACAGTCCTATTTCCCGATCGGCCTCTCCACTCATTACCCCCTCAGGTTTTTGGGTATACATGTTATGTTCATGCTTTTGATCCTGACCAGAGTAAATTGGACTCACGGTCCATTAAGTGCATTTTCCTTGGTTACTCTCGCACTCAGAAAGGGTATAAGTGTTACTCTCCCACTCTTCGTTGTCACTTTGTTTGTGCAAATGTTACATTTAATGAGTCATTGCCATTTTATTCGGGTCCACAAACCCCTGTTATGGCTGAGTCTGAATCTGTCTTTCCTATAGTAGTCACATCTGGTTCTTCTGTGAACCCCTTGTAGGAGAAACCCTTGCAGGTGTACATTCATCGCAACAAAGCAATCGAGGCACCATCAGCGCCTGCCCCAACGCCTCCCCTGTCACAAGATCCGATCGCACCTGTCCCAACACCTCTTCCATCAAAAGATCTGGAGGTTTCTTCTTCCTTATCTGACCTTGATCTTCCTATTGTTCTATATAAAGGTACTCGTACTTGCACTTCTCATCCCATTTCTCACTATGTCGCATATAATCATCTGTCTCCTTCCCTTCGTGCCTTTACTTCGTCAGTTTCTTCTATATATGTTCCTAACATTGTAGAGGAGGCCCTTTCTTTATATCGGAAGTGGCGGGGCGGCAATGGAGATTGAGATATTTGCTCTCTCCATGAAAATGGCACTTGGGAGTTGGTTCCTTTTCTGCCAGGAAAGTCTACTGTTGGTTGTCGGTGGGTCTTTACGGTCAAATTTAATCCTGATGGCATTGTTGAGCGGTATAAGGCCCGCCGTGTGGCCAAAGGCTATACACAAACATATGTGGTTGATTATGCAGAGACTTTTTCCCCCGTTGGCAAGATAAACTCTGGCCGGATTCTTATTTCTCTTGCTGCTAATCTTGGTTGGCTGTTGTTTCAATTGGATGTCAAGAATGCCTTCTTACATGGTGATCTGCTTGAAGAGGTATATATGGAGCAACCTCCAGGGTTTGTTGCTCAGGGGAAGCGTGCTCAAGTTTGTTGTCTTCGCAAAGCTTTATATGGTCTAAAACAGTCACCTCGAGCTTGGTTGTCGGTTCAGTGATGCTGTGATACAGTTTGGTATGCGTCGATCTCATTCTGATCATTCTGTCTTCTCTCTCCAGTCAGAGCATGGAAAAATAGTGTTAATTGTGTATGTAGATGACATCATCATTACTGGGGATGATCAGAAAGGCATTGATGAGTTGAAGCAGTTTTTACAGCGTCAATTTCACACTAAAGACTTGGGTAAGCTACGATATTTCTTGGGTATTGCAGTGGCAAGATCCAAGGAGGGAATTAGTTTGTCTTAACGAAAGTATGCATTGGATATTCTTGAGGAAATAGGTTTATTGGGAGCGAAACCTGTGGAGACTCCGATGGATCCTAATGTGAAGCTTTGTGTTGATCAGGGGGAGATATTTCCACATCCGGACCGGTATCGTCGCTCTCACGCCCTCGAAATTTTAAAAGATTACTCATAGAGAAAATCCACGTGGACAGTCGACAAGTTCGCGGGTCACGTCAAAGTCCAAACAAAATATATAAATGTCAAAGTTAACAAATTACAATAGTCTAAGGGTACTCGAGACCCAAATATACAAGTACATAAATTTAAAGTGTGTTTACAATCCCATAGTCAAAAGAGAAGATTTAATTAAGTTACAAAGTCATCTTGGCAAAATATTTCTTCTAAGATGATAAGGTAACTCCTCCGTTAACTTTTAAAACAATGCATGGATGCACTCCAAGCACACATAATCATGTTCCTTGATGGGTACCTGAAATTGTAAGGATGAGCTCACAAGCCCAGTAGAAAAATATCTAATAATCCCAAGTGAAATGAGATGCATATGGATGATAGACGAGAAAGAACAAGTCATGCAACAACAGTTACGAAAGAGTTAGTATGGTGAAAGGACTAGAAAGTGTCACTTAATCAACTAGATTCCATTTACTCTCGTCCCTTGTACCCATTAACACCCCACACGTACTCGACACGTCTCTTGTATCCTACGCATTCGATATATACACATCTCATTTCTTTAAACATTCAATTTTTCTCCGGGCATGCCATATAGGCCCTGTGTCACTCCGGGCATGCCATAAAGGCCCCGTGTCACTCCGGGCATACCCTTTCGGGCCCCATGTTATCATTACCACATTTATACTTTATTAAGTTCATTTCATGCTCATTAATACCATTATGGTGTCCACATGTCTTCTCATCTTACTTTCATGTCTTAATTTTATGCAAAACTTGTGTTTCGTGTAACCCAAATGTGTCCCTAAAGGAGATTTTGACCCGAGTGTCAAGGATGTCCAAATGACCCTTTCAGACCCTAACATGTGTCCAACAACTTACACAAACGAGCCACAAAACAACGGATCATGATTCATAAAAAATTTCAAAAAATTATAGGTGTCCTATCGATAGGAGGTCAGGTCCTATCGATGGAAGAGAGATCAGATTGGCGCTACTGAAGCATCAGAAAGTCCTATCGATAGAAGGTAAAGTCCTATCGATAGGGCGTCAGAGGCTCCTATCGATAGGGGGGATAAAGTCCTATCGATAGGAAAGCCATCTGATTGGCCACAACAAAAAGTGAGAGGCTCCTATCGATAGGGGATAAAGTCCTATCGATAGAGCGTCAGAGGATCCTATCAATAGGAAATCAAGTCCTATCAATAGGAAAGTCATCAGAATGGCCATAACGAAAAATGTAAGGCTCCTATCGATAGGGGATGAAGTCCAATCGATAGGACAGCACCAGATCCAAAAATTTTCAACTCAAGGGGTGATCTGTGGGGCTTCTCTATTAGCATTTCTTGGTTCCATTTGAACATATTAAGAGGACAAAGAGGTTCAAACAACAAATTTAACACAACACATCACCAATTTACAAGATTTGCTATTTTCCTCAAATTCAAGCCATGGACAACAATGGATTTCATATCAAATTCAAGAATCACCATGAGATTAAGTAACAAAGGGATGGGTTGTCTACCAAATCAAAAGAAAATGACATTGAAGTTAGGAAATAAGGAGTTTCAACACAAACTTGACTAGGAGATGGATTTTGCTCAAAGAAATCAACAAGATAAGGAAAACTTAGCAATCCCATGACTATACATACATACACACAACATTTACACTTAGAAGGGTTAAATATTTCCCTACCTCAAGTGAAGAAAAGTTCAAGACCCAACTTGACTCTAAGCCCTAGCTTCCAATCTTCTAGAATTCACCAAATTGAGCTTTCCCAATGCCAAGACAAGAAGAACCCAAACTCCAATGATCAAATATTGAAGGATTTGTGCAAGGGTTGGGGTGTGGAGATTTTGGGGGAATTTGAGAGAAGAAATGAAGAACAATGGAGGAGTAGAGAGAGGGGCTGGTGAATTTGGGGGAGAATGAGAAGTGATTTTCTCACTCCTCTCTCACACCACACATAATACTTTAAAGAAATTACACCCCCGGTCCCCATACTAGCTTGTGTATTGCTCTAAGGCCCCAACTAATCAAACACACTCATTAATCTATCACTTAAACATTTAAATCAATTCCTCACATTTTCCAAACTTTATTTTTAGAAAAATAATTAAAAACACGGGTCGTTACAATCGCTTAGTTGGCAAGTTGAATTATCTTACCAATACACGTCCTGATATTTCATTCGCTGTCAGTATGGTGAGTCAGTTTATGTCAACTCCTCGGCTTCCACACTGGGAAGCTTGTCTTCGTATTGTGAAATATCTTAAAGCTCATCCTGAATGAGCTTTGTTTTATCGGTCTAATGGTCATTTGCGTGTTGAAGCTTTTACTGATGATGATTGGGCAGGATCACCATCTAACATACGGTCTACTACTGGGTACTGTACTTTTGTTGGCGGCAATCTGGTCACATGGAAAAGTAAGAAACAAATAGTTGTTGCAAGGTCTAGTGCAGAAGCAGAGTATCGAGCCATGGCACACACGACTTGTGAGATCGTCTGGTTAAGAGCTTTACTCATGGAGTTAGGGTTCGGTGTGGAGTTCCTTATTCCTATGTATTGCGATAATCAAGTAGCAATCCATATTGCTTCAAATATAGTGTTTCATGAAAGAACAAAACATATTGAAGTGGATTGTCATATTGTTCGTGAGAAGATAGATGGTGGTGTGTTATCTACTCCATTTGTTTCTACTGGAGCTTAATTGCCTGATATCTTCACAAAACCACTGTTTAAACCACGTTTAGAGTTTCTATGTAACAAGCTGGGATTTTGTGATATTTATTCTTCAGCTTGAGGGGGAGTGTTAGAGTAGCTTATTAATATTGCTCTATAGTGTCTTTGTCCCACATTGACTAGTCAGGTAATGTGTCTAGTCGTATCATAATATAAATAAAGGTTCTATGTGTAAGGGTTAATTTAACACCCTACACTTCTTTCTCTCTCTCTCTCTCTCACAAACAACATGGTTTATTAAACTTGAGGGCGTGATAACCTAGGTGTTTGGGATTGTTTAAGATTAACTCTTGTTTTATTTCCATGTTTATCGAATAGTTTATATTTTCTCCTTGGTAATTGATTATTGATTGTTTATTGGTTATTGAATGTTTATTGCGTCTACAATTTCTTCTTTGTTTATTTCTTCTTCGTTGATTATTTTCCATGTTTGTCGACTAGTTTATAATTTAGGAAAACCTCACAAACCACATTCATTCATTACATTCGAAAAAACATTCATTCATTATAGGGACACCCTATCTAAACCATAGGTTTACATTTCTACCACAATTACCCCATCCAAAACCCATTCTAGTAGAACAAAAGTAGCTCAATCCAAACCTTACACACAGCCAAATAAACTCACAACTTCCTCTCTCTTACCTTGCTTGCTTTAAGCTCCCCTTCCCATAGCTTCCTCTCATTCAACTTCAAAAGCTTCAATTTTCACCTTTTACCTTGTCATCTCATCAATGGACCTGGTATTATTTTTTTTGATCTTACGCATATGGCTAGATCAATCCATGAGACACTTCACAAACCTCCTCCATAGGTTCTGATCAGTCCATGAGATGCCTAAATGCATCTTCTTTTACATACAGGGCACACCATTGCATGGTCCATTGTTTAGGCATCTTCTTCTACATACTTTAGGCATCTTCTTCTACATACAGGGCACACCATTGCATGGTCCATTGTTTTTTAGCTCTAGCTATTTTCCACGGTCTTTTTCCTCTTCCTTTGCC
This sequence comes from Vaccinium macrocarpon, assembly GCA_022606695.1. Taxonomy (NCBI): domain Eukaryota; kingdom Viridiplantae; phylum Streptophyta; class Magnoliopsida; order Ericales; family Ericaceae; genus Vaccinium; species Vaccinium macrocarpon. The sequence continues at coordinate 25,476,680 of CM040181.1, read as the reverse complement.
TTTGAAAGCTCACAACAACTAGGGAACAATCCAAGATTTGGGAGCCCTAGCTTTTTATACTGTGTGTTTTTCCTCCAAATGGTTAAGGCACCCGACATTTATAGTTATGGGGATTAAGTCTCTCTGTTGGACGCCTCTATTAGAAACATCACAAAATGGGACGACAGGAGTTTCTGTGTTGACGGAAGGGTGTGATTTTGGTGATGGCTGAAGTCTAGGTATTTTTTTGAGAAATGGGTGACAGGAGCTTTTTTGAAATTTTCCCAAAAAAAAAAAATCCAAACACATTATTCCATTACTACTAGTACCTGAAACAAATGGCATCATTTTCTCCGGTCAAGTGCCTAGATCCCTGTAGTGACCTTAATTGTGGACTCTTCAAAATCTTCATTTGAAATCAAAATTGTTCATTTTTTCAAGAATGTTGAGCTCATTATGGGTTCAAAAAATTACGATCATTGAAGATTGATAGACACAATTGAGACAAATTTGTCTTCTAATATCTCAAAATGATATTGGTTATCTATATATATGTTATCCAAACATATGGCCACAAAAAATCAATTAGTTTGAAGTTTTACATCAATGATCAACTCAACATTCTTGGAAAATTGTATAATTTTGATCCCAAATACATATTATAGAGAGTCAACAATTGAGGTCACTACCGGAATGTAGTGACTTGGGTCACTATGAGTACTCCCAATGCCATTTCTATGATGGCCGATTAACCAAATTTTTTTTTTTATAAAAAATTTCTTAAATAAAACACACATTTTTTAACTTTATTCTCAAAGTACGTGAAAATGTGTTTCTGTTTCATGCTTTCACCGTGGATTAAAATGGATGAACCAAAAAGTTTAGGTAATCCTAATCCAACTTGGGAGTGCATCATGTTTTTAGAAAGCGTGTTGACAAAACACGCCTTCTGATCACGGGGAAGATTCGTCCACCAAATCCCAAATTGATTCCTCCAATTTTGAGAAATTTCGTCCCAATTGTCTCTCTCAATTGTTGGAAGCTGGGGATCTGTTCTTTTTCTCAAGAGAAGAGGAGAAGAATGAAATCAGTCAGGGGGAGGGAGAAGAACGGTGATAATGAGAGAGAGAGAAAGAGAGAGAGAGAGAGAGAGGGGGGGATCGGCTTTGTACTTGTAGAAGGTCGGAGAAACTAGGAAATAAACTTGAACAATGATAGAGACAAATACTTTTGCTCTGATAATAGAAGGCGACTTTTGTACCCACTATTATCTTTCATTTCAGCGTGAGGGTGTAGAGGCCTCACGAGGCGCGTAATGCGTTCTTCTATTTCCACGTGTGAATGTGGGTATTGTTAAGTGTGACACAAAGTATGTGACTATAGCATTTTTGAATAAACTTGCAGTAAAATGGTAAAGTGAAATAGTGATTCTTACCCACCTACCCGCTGATCTGCCCAGGCAATGTGGCAGGCGAAAGTATGGAGATCAGAAAGGCGGAAAACCAGGGGTACCCATATACATGTACCGAAAATGCACACCTCGCCTCCGAGGATTCACTTTTGGGTCTCACATGAGTGATCCGAACCGTTCATTATACTTATAACATTTTTCCGAGGGGGCCCACAAATATTCAGCTCAATCAGATGGTTAGAAGTGCTTAAACCAAAGTTTCCAAAGGTAGCCCTAAGCAGCGTTCATCAGAAAGCGTACTTGCAATACATATCTTTAGATAGCGTGTTTTTTGTAAATAAGTTTTCAAGTCAAAATAAGATTAACTTAATTTTTTGGTTAATCTGTCTTAACCCCTAATGAAAGCATGAAACGAAAAAACATTTGTAGCGTGTTTCGCAAACACATTTTCACGTACTTTGGAAATCAAGGGCAAAAAGTCGCGTTTTATTTGATAGAGTTAAAAAAAAAAAACGTAAATTGGTTAATCGGTCTTCTATGACTTTGGTAGCTAACTATTGGCATACCTTCGGATTAAAAAAAAAACTCACTTCTTCGTTGTCGTCATAGTATTAAAGTTATTATTATTATTATTATTATTATTATTATTATTATTATTATTTTATACGATAGGGTTGTTCTATTATCAATTTAAAAAGACAAAATAATAATAATAATAATAATAATAATAATAATAATAATAATAATAATAATAATAATAATAATAATAATAATAATACGCTTCAATATACTTTTGACACTTTTTTAATACAAAGCGGCTCTACATTCACCCATGAGTGGTCACTTGAACACTCTAAAAAACGTTTTCTATTTAGAATACATATAATTTTTTTTTTGTAGTTTTTATCACTTGAACACTTTAAAAAACATTTTTTTGTTTAGAATACATATAATTTTTTTTGTAGTTTTTATCACTTGAACACTCTAAAAAACGTTTTTTGTTTAGAATACATATATTTTTTTGTAGCTTTTAAGTATTGCCCTTTTTGAACACCCAAATTTAAAATATTTGAACCCTCCAGGCGAAAATATTAAACACCTAAGCCAAAAAAAATTGAACAACAAACCCAAAATATCATTTCACAAAGCAATCCAATATAAAGAACCCAATTAAAAGTCTTAAGAGACTCCATAGCTTCCCATAGATAGTCAATTTGCATGTATATTACATGATATAATTTTATCAAGGGGTTTGTTTGTACACTTAAAGTTCTATACTGTGAACATCCAACAATCCATGTAATTTATAATTGAATACATAATATATTAGCTCAAAAATAAAGTACATACTCTTAATGACAAAAAACAAAACAAAAAAAATAGAGAGAAAAAAAAGTATATATTGATATCAATATCGTGCTCTGGCTTTTCGCTGAACAATCAACTGGATATGCCGACAAAAATAAGAGTATATGTCAAAAAATATGCTTGTTAACCAATTCGCCCGACAATTTCCTACAATAAAAACTAATGTGTTTATCTGACGGTTTAATTTTGCTTGGCCTAAAAAATAGAACTCGCCAAGAACATGCAATTTGGACATATATCTTACGTATTTTCGTATTATTTGGTCTCGTTATTCAAACTATTATATAAATAATTGTGTATATATGGCTAGTTAATAGAGCTAGTAGAGTTAAGGTAATTTTTGAACACTCAATTCAAAATTTCTGGAGCCCCCACTCTTTTATTATTGTAATAACCCTAAACTTTAGTAAATAAAAATTCTTTTATAAATTCAATTGTTTTATTTTATTTAAATTAAAAATCATTTATTATGTTGCTTTCCATCCATAGGAACCAAAGTTCTAATAACGGGCCAGTATATGTTTTGAAGTGGATGGACATTCTTAACCGAGGGTGAATCCTGGCCAGGGCATGGTTTGGTATTCGCTTCAACTTCCCACTTCGAGTTTCAAAGGCATCTCCACCAATCCCATTCAAAATTTCAAACATCAAAAATTAATGCCGTGACATCATCCGCGATTCTTGTAACGACACCTTTTGTAGACAGAACGAGTGTTTATCAACAACCTTGACACCCAAATTTCTTCGGCGCGAAATTTGATATTGAAAAGGTTAATTTTCCGACTTTTTTAAGCCGTGGGTTTTGCTAGGGGTGGATAAAAGCTAGTTAAGGAATGGGGAACTACTTTTTTTTCTTATGGCGAAGGTAATTTCATTTTTTGATGCCGGGTAGTGGTGTTTGGGAGGATTGAAGCGTTTTTTCTTTTTTCGTTTATTTTTCATCTTTGAATGGGAGTGGAGCTGTGGAGGACAAAAAGGGTAATGGAATCACAAAGGAGGCTCGAATTGGGAATTAAACCAACTTGTTTTGGTCAGCTCATCCATTTCGGTCTATTTGGTGGAGTAATAGCTTATTAACTGGTGGGTGGGGCATTCTGTAAATAAAAAGTCAAGTAGAAGAGAAGTTTCTGTCGTTTTCCAAACCTAAAGGATGGTTTCTGTTATTACCAGAAGACTCAGGGGAGCTTAGTATAATTTACCCATTGTTAAATTATCTTAGCGATCCGTTATATTGGTGCCCATTGTTATCGATGAAAATACTGCTCCCTAAAGAATAATAATAATGGAGTTCAAAAAAAAAAGAAAGAATAATAATGATGGAATCCATCTCTAGCACAGAAACTCATCAGTATGCGTTGATGAGGCATAGAGCAACAAGTACTCCATCTGTCTTAATTTGTTTGGTCACTGTAAAAAGACAAAAAATTTACTAGATCAAAATAGAAAGTTAGGAAATTTACTGGATCAAAGTCAAAAGCAGAGTTTTCTAGTTTACCCTCACTTTCCTTTGTTAATTGGCACTCCTTTTTATTTTTATTTTTGTCTTTAATTCATGTAAAATTTTGGCTCCAACAAAGACTCTTAACAAAAATTGGTCCAAAAATTTTGGGTCCAATCAAAACACAATCCCAAATTTTTTTTTGAAAATTTTGGCTCTAACAAAAACTCTCAAATTTTTTAGCTCCAATCAAAATACAATACCAAAAACTTTCTCAAAATTTTGGCTCCAATCAAAACACAATCCCAAAAGTATTTCTCAAAATTTTGGCTCCAACAAAAACTGCGCCAATCAAAACACAATCCCAAAAAAATTTCTCAAAATTGTGGCTCCAACAAACAATCTAAATTTTTGTTGGCTCCAATCAAAATGCAATCTCAAAATTTTTTCTCAACTTTTGGCTCCAACGTGAAAATGAGTGAAAAGGGTAGAATAGGTAATTTGCCAAGTCTTTATAGCCAATTAAGAAAATGGAGCAAACATTTTGCGATAGCCTGAAAAGGAATACTGAGCAAACAAAATGGGACGGAGGGAGTACAAAGCAATAAGTCAAAAGTGTTTCATTTAGAAGCTATACATAAATATAAACTATACAGCCTTCATAAAAAACCTCATCTCAAGTTAAGACCCGGCACAGTAAAAATCAGACTATAATTGGTATATGTTACGAGTAAACTACTTTCTCAACCTTTGTAAATTTCCCGATTATAAAAAAACAAAACCATTGTAGACTTCTGCGCAAAATAATTGGAGCCTACAAGAGTTAAAAGTTTTCACTGTACAGCAGGATCTGCCACAATTGCGAATATCCTTCATGTAATGGCTGCCAATCCAATAGCATCATCCCCTTCTTCAATCTTGGATTCTGGAGCAGAGACCAAATTGCGTGGTCTTGCTGAAACATAGAAGGATTATTGGTTAGTATGATAAAATTTGTCATCCCTGACACATTATAACAGCTATATCAAAATTCTAGTAGCCAACAAGTAGTCGTGACAAGGGTGTATTTGGCAGAATATATTTCAAGGTTTTCCGGTCCATTTTATTCCAAACCACAATTTTCCATTGTATCATATTTGTTTGACTACACTATTTATTAAATCCCAAGATTGAGCAATCTTTGTACCATCATTCCTAGAAGCCATTGAAAGTGTACCTTTATTAACCTTGGGGGTTGGCCCAATCGGATTTGACTCCTATAGATAGAAAGTTGGCCCTCGTAGTAACGTAACATATACTAACATCCAAAAAAAAAAAAAAAAAAAAAGAAGTTCCTTTATTAAAGAGGAGATGAGAAGTAAGATAGCCCTACCAGACATGTAGACCCCGACACTCCTTGGACACTCTCGAACACGTGTCCAATACTCTTTCTCTGTCCGACAATCTTTCTATAACATTTCCAAACTTCTATAGTGCCTATTGGCTATCACTAAGAAATAAACATGTGATTAACACTTCTTAGACACTAGTGAACACATGATTATCAAAGATCATGGATTCTGACATTTCAATGTGATTGATGGTAGTTCTTATGAATCATATTTAAATTCAATTGAAAACTTACAATGATTTCCTGAGGATCGCTAACCGTGCCCACGCCATGTTCCTTTAGGATTTGTTGAGTGATAACTTAGTGTATCTCATCTATTATATAGTTTGGTATGTATTGCATATGCTTATGGTATATAAATTCACAACAATATATTTGACATATATCAGTGAATGTATCCGCAACATGTTTGTGTTCTATATTTTTACAAGTTATGTAACCACGCGTCTATGTCATGTCGTATCCATGCACTGTGTCTGTATCCGTGCTTTTAAGACGAAAATAAACCCCTGATTCTTCTCTTCGTAGCTATGGCTTGACAGCTTGATCCCGAAACAACTGGCTGAATGCTGTCCAATAGTTCCAAAGGAAGATGGTGTTCGGACTTGAATGCACTTCAAAACTTTAGTCCAAAGAAGTCTTGTTTGACGTAGACTTGAATGGATTCTAAATGGCATTTGCAGCTTAAATCTTCAAAGCTCTCAATGGACGGCAACATGTGTGCAGTGAAAAAATATAATGGAGGCCATCTCAATTTATAGGTATATGAGATGGAGAGCTAAAGATGAAAACTCTTCGGGAATTCTCTCTATCGTACTTTAAATGAGATAATTACTTTTTGATAATACTAATAATTCTTCTTCTACTTGATTACGAGAGGTAATTGTATTTATAGAGATGTTCAATTTTGATACTAGCAAGTGGGTTTATTTGATTAGCTGAACATAATTAATTGAAACTGAATTATTTTAACACTTGGCACCATGTGAAAACCTAGACATTTGAAAGATTAGATTAGACACACACACACATCATTCAAGTTCTTAGGTGTTCGCAATAGGCCAAAAATTGACATGCCTAGAGTATTACAAACAAAATAAAAGATAAAATAATGGATAACTAAATAAAGTAAATCATAAGCTCGCTCTCTCTCTCTCTCTCTCTCCCCACACAGAAACAACAAGAGAGACGAGTGAGCAGTGAGCACCAAAGCTTCTTCTGACTAATTATCAACAATAAACCCTTATCTATTTGTTCGCAATAACTTAGTTTATCACATTAGCAGCCAAAAATAGCACAATGCACTGTATCATGAGGGACGCATGCGTCCTGCAGCTCTTCCAACATGTCCAGGACATCAAAAAGGACGAAATAATAGGACACTAAGTGGCACTTCCAACATCCATCCAGCGTTGCACCTCTATGATGCAGCCCATAAAGGGAGCAACAAAAGAACAAGATTGAGTAAGTATTTGCAATTGGAAATTGCTTAGTTTCAAGCCAAACTCATTTGGGATCAATTGGATTAAAAGGTTAACTGGTAAAGTATGCTGCTGGTCATATTTATAGTTATGGGGTATTTTTGTCTAAAATTACAAAAACATGGGCCGTAGGCTATGTAGCATGGACATGGACACGGGCACGGGCACGGGGAATGGGAATTCTAAAAAAATGGGCACGGACATGGCGGGGCTGGACACGACAAATATATAAATGAATAAAAAACTATATCTAAGTATCAGTAACAATTTTATACATAGATAAAGAAACTTTTCCTTCGATATGCAAGATACATACATTGTTATGTACGGGGAAATACCAATACATACACACATCTACATATGTAAGATATACGTACAAACAGTGACAAGATATATACATTGAATATATACCAGTCCATACATATATATATATATATATATATATATATATATATATATATATATATAGAGAGAGAGAGAGAGAGAGAGAGAGAGAGAGAGAGAGAGAGAGAGAGAGAGAGAGAGAGAGGAGGGAGAGGGGAGGGAACCATGGGTTTGAATCCCATTCCGTACCAGCCGGTAAAGTACCGTTTTGGAGAGTTTCCGGTAAGATAAAGGTGAGATACTGTTCTGTCTAACTTTCCAGCCTATACCATCAGTACCAGCTGGTACTGTCAAGTTCTGGTGTGTTCCGGTCATTTTCCGGATTCTGCCCGGTGCCTTCGTCTCCCCTTTTGGATGGTGGTGGTGCTGGTGGAGAGAGAGAAGGTTGAGTAGAGAGAGAGAGGAGGAGGAGGAGGAAGAAGAAGAAGAAGAAGAAGTGGAGAGGGAAAAGGTTCTTCTTCTTCATCTCGAGTTCCACATCCGGTAGTAGCTTTGTCTCTCACATTTTCGAAAATGTGAGGTGCCAACTTGAGATCTGATGAGAGGGAGGAAAAACAGGAGATATGGGAAAGTGGGTATCAGAGATTTCGTTTACAGAGAGAGAGAGAGACGGGGGAGGGAGTGTTAGTGTTAATTGAAAAGGAAGAGATGAGGAGAGAGAAGAGAGGAGAAAGGAATATCTGATATACTATATACAAGGAGAGGGCATGGAGTAAAAAAAGTAGGAAAAGTGGTGGGAAGGGCTTTTATTCACTTTACATTCATTTTTTGGATAGCCTTTAATCTCTACACTCACAACTATATTTGCATATATACATATATAAGTAGTACCGCTAAATCCGAAACAGTATCCAGTACCAACCGGTACCGTACCATACTAGTGAGAGAATCCGAAACAGTATCCAGTACCGACCGGTACAGGTACTGTACCATACCAGTGAGAGAATTTGTACCCAAGCCAGTACAGGATTCAAAACCTTGGGAGGGAGAGAGAGGGAGGTCGTGCGATTGTATATGTGGGACACGCGTGTCCAGAAAATAATTTAACTTAAGGGGGCATGCCACGTGGTGTATCTAAACGTGTCCCCGTGTCCAATACGTGGACACCACGACCTCTAGGAGTGTCGATGCTTCATTGGCCATAAGGGTTGCCCATGGGTCATCTTGGGCGTAAAGTTATTTATTTGGTTTATAATTATGAATCCTCTTAGGTTTTGGAAAATTAACGAATTAGATATTTCCTTTTTCGTGGTTTAAGTTGGTTTAGGAAGGTCTCACAAGTTTATAAAAGCAATGTAATGCTTCTAATTTGATAAGAGTTTATTATGAGAAATTTTAGAGCTTTTGAAGCCTCTTTCATGGATTGTGTGACGCTATCAAACCCTACGAGTGAATCGAAAACCCTCTAGGAGTGATTCCAAGAGCCTTGTTCTTCTGTTTTTCTCTTTTATCCCTGTTTCCTGGTTACTATAAGCCCCGGTTATTGTTCACGAGAATTTTTCTCTACTGTTTTGTTAAGCCCTAGCCCTAAACCTTCCATCCAATACAGAAACCCTGAACTTCCTTTTTGTCCTACATTACTCTGACGAGAAAATCTGTTTGATACATTTCGGGAACAGCCACAGCACCGTGTGCACACACAACACAAACACACTCATGCACTCAACAAGAGGATATGAAAAAGAGAACACATTTCAGGTGAGGAATCAATGTTAGAGAGCTTACCGGAAACATTTGTAATTACATTAACACTTTTCTGCGCAGCAAGTGCCTTTAACTTGTTTCCTGTACCCAGTATGAGCAAGCTCCTCATATGTTGCTTTTGTTCCTTAGGACTACTTGTCTTTGTCAAGGCTTCTTCAAAAGAAAGCAAATCTTGGGGAGTAATGCAAGGAAGAGAGAGCAAGATCTGATAACCACAGACAGAGAGAGAGAGAGAGAGAGAGAGAGAGAGAGAGAGAGAGAGAGAGAGAGAGAGAGAGAGAGAGAATTTTGAATGAGAAATAGACACTCCTATGTCCTAGTTACATGCAATAAGGTGAAAAAATTTGAAAGCAACTGGAGTCTTACAAACCTGCCTGGGTGCCGGGTCTCTATCAGAGAGATACATGAAGATTTCACGGCAGAGACCAACCAGCTCAGCACTGCTAAAAGCATTTGACTCAAGGGCTAACGCTTGGATGATTTCAAAAAACAAATCTTTAGAGACAAATTGTCTGAGTTCCACATTATTGGCTGAGATGGCCAGAAGAATTACAGCTCCGCAAAAGGAGGAAACTTTAGACACAGCTTCACAATCAGTCCATTTCAAAGCATCTATAGTAATCTGCAATGCCGGGAGGGCAAGGGTTTTGGTCTTCAACACAAAACTGTAAATAAATCGTGTGATTGAAATAATTAGAACAATGAATAGCCAAGGAAAATCACAAATACAGAATTATCTCGCAATAAACCACAGAGCAATTCTTGCAGAAGCAATGTGCTTCAAGCATACCCAACAATAGAAGTTGATGCAAATGCATCCAAATCTTTGAGAGAAGATGCATCCACACGGTTGACATGTCCTGACTGTTCTAAAGTAGGAAGCCCACCATTTAGTCCTGATGAAGCTAAAACTGAGAGAAGCGAACAAATCTCACGAGTTAGCGCTCGAAGTAGCTTTTCCTCCATTACTTCCAACTTCAAGTCTGATCCAGCAAGTATTCCATGTAGATCTGGAACCTTTGCTCTACCTTCCTGTAACAGACTGGACCATGAGCAGCTAAGAGCCTGCTGAGTATGAAGAAGCAATGGGTGCAGGAGCTGTTCTAGCCACCCCTCCCACAAATCTGGAGGGCAACATTTTACTAATGGAATCAAGACTGAATGAACGAGCTGTCTTATATGCCTGAACTCCATTGCCTGTATATTCTCCACCAGTGCAAGGGCAACATGGTGAACATCCATACATCTGAAAAATGAATCGCCAAGGGTTGCTGATAACCCCAATACATTGTACCTAGAATGGAACAATAATCAGTAGCAATGGATGGGACATAGTCTGTTGACTCTGTTCAAAGTTCAAACTTAAATCACAAATCAGATGGCTGACATTGAAGAAAATGACTCATAAAGTTCGGGTTCGAAGGCTACCATGTTCTTCCTGCATTACATATTCAGGTCTTAAATTCACTATTGATCTCTTAAACCCTATCATTTATACTTTCATATTATGAGAAAATTCCCGTCATACTTGGGTTATTGCAAGAAAAAACCAAGATACTTCATGTCACATCATCCATACAAATACAGTTATTTTCCACTTCCCTTATCATATTCTCTCATATTTCCCTACTATCTCTTTCACTCATACACTTTCATGGTAAGTGTGAAGTGTTAACCATCAAGCTTTCATCCACCATCTTTCTTTCTTCTTTTTTTTTTTTTTTTTTTTTTTGACTTTATTTTCATTTTTTTGTTGGCTAGCTTGATATACTTTGCTCAGACCATTTCTCAACAACTTGAGCCTATGAGACAATTGGCAACTTGCATGGTATGAAAACTTTGGTTTCTTAGACACCTTAGGTTCAAATCTCTCCATCTACATTTGTTGCCCATTTACATTTTTCATCTTTGTTTGCAATATGCGACTCAATATGCACAAAAGTTTGCATGTTGCAAGGCAGGGTTGCAAATGCGACTGTTGGCTAGATTGAAGTGCATTACTGGTCCAATCTTAACCTGCTTAAGCTTTTGGGACAATCTGTGCCTTAACAATTTTCGTCTCCTTTTCGATCCACATTTTTAATCTCCTTTTCAGCAATGATAAGTAGATTAATAAGAGGGCAAAAGAATGATTTGATGAATAAAACAAGTACACAACTAATTAGAAATCACTTTTAACATTTAGAGGAGAGAAATTTTCAGCTGGAAAACTTCATGCTCTCTTGAACTATAGTGTAGCAAATTAATAGAAACACTACACCCTGTTTAGTCTTTATTAAAAGTAAAACCTAAATGAGTATGACCTTATCATGCAATATGAACCAACTACTTAGGAAAAGACACTGGAGTACAACCAGTAGAACACCTAAAATTCCTTTTTCACTTGAAGTCTAATAAAGGCAGTAATGGAGGCAAACTAAGAAAACAAAAACCACCAATTCTTTAGCAAAGAACCTAAACCATAGCTAAAAAATATGAATGCTTACCCAGTATCTCTAACCCACTGCCAAAAGTTATAAATACTGACACTCATAAAGGAAGAACAAGACATTTGCTAGTTGAATGACTACAAGTTCGAAAACAATAGTAATATATATATATATATATATATGGGTAAACTTCTAGTCCGGACTTTTAATTTCCGGACTTTTTATACAAAATTTTTTTTGACGATCCGATCCGTCCAATGTGTTCAGAAGGTGTTTTCAAGGGCCCTCGCGGAAAATTTTCAAAAAAAAACACCGGGAAGGGCTTGATCCAAGCAGTTTTCGCAAAAATATATAAATATAGTTTTTGCGGCGCTGGCTGATCAAGCCCTTCCCGTATTTTTTTTTGAAGATTTTCAGCGTGGACCCTAGAAAACACCTTGCAACTACATTGACGGATCGATTTTCCAAAAAATTGCAACACAAAAAACCCCATTTTTTCCTTAAATCCGGGAGTGTGGACTAGAAAATCCACCTATATATATATACGGAAATTTTCTAGTCCACACCCTCCTGAAAATAAGAAAAAGATTTTTTTTTCTGTTGCAAATTATTTTTGGAAAATCAGAGCCGTCCAACGTGTTCAGAAGGTGTTTTCAAAGGTCCACGTGAGAAATCTTCAAAAAAAAAAATACCCGGAGGGGCTTGATCCAAGTAGTTTTCGCAAAAAATATATATTTACATTTTTTGCGAAAACTGCTTGGATCAAGCCTTTCCCGGTTTTTTTTTTTTTGAAGATTTCTCGCGTGGAAAATAGAAAACACCTTCTGAACACATTGGATGGATCGGATTTTCCAAAAAAAAATTGCAACACAAGAAAACCCCATTTTTTCCTTAAATCCGGGAGTGTGGATCTCCAAAAAAAATTTTGGATAAAAAGTCCAGAAATGAAAAGTCCGGATGTGAAGCTTAACCTATATATATATATGGGGTCCCATTCTAATCCGGACCTCCAGCTTCCGGACGTCCATGATCCAAACATTTTTTTAACGATCCGATCCGTTCAATGTGTTTTCAAGTGTCCATGTGGGAAATCTTCAAAAAAAATACCGGGAAGAGCTTGATCCAAGCAATTTTCGCCAAAAAAATACCTTGAAAACACCTTCTGAACACTTTGGACGGCTCGGATTTTCCAAAAATAATTTGCAACACAATTTTTTTTTTTTCTATATATATATATATGGATAATGATCTACTAAGGACTCCCTTAGGATAATTCCGTGCGGACCTCACCATTCCGGATCAAATTTTGACGAT